>CM038357.1:16271307-17513092 GCA_021464625.1 Proterorhinus semilunaris
CTTCAGACCCCTTTCTGACCTCTAAAAGGAGGTCAACAAAACCATAATATTTTCAAGTTCACAAAAGTACAGCCTGTATCAAAAATCACAGTACAATTTCACATATTATAACACCAAAAAACATGTTCACTTTATGTAGGGCATACTCAACCAGCCGCTGAGTGGTTACAAAATCATCTCTCTCTTCCCATGTGTAACTTCCGCTTACTAATCTTTCCAAGCGGAACTTGGCTGGTTTTTATTCCGTGTCAACGGTACATTTCACCTTTTACGTCCCCCTGGGACCGTCTCTGTTCGACACAAAAATAAACATTCCTGCAACACAAAACACAACAAGCACAACAACACCGAACAGTGTTGTTTAGATATTATCTCCACCACAATATTCTCCATCACAGCCTTGTCGGGGGTCGTTCCATTCATATTTCAAAGCCTGCCGTACTCTTTCCAAGTACAGGCTGGGACCACCCCCTTCTTGCGTTTCCCTTGTCCTGAGCTCCGTGTCCCCCTGGGACGCATCACCCATGGTGTAGATGCCCCCAGTGGAACCCAGAGCCCTGGAGACCATGCTGCGAATGAGAGGCACAACACAACAAAACAAAACACAACAAAACAAGAGTATTACACCTATAAGAATACCCACCTTTTGAAGGATATGGATCCAGGAACCGGAATTCAACCAATTTAGCCAGGTCCACTGAGGACCCTGGTCTTCTTGAGACGCGAGGAAGTCTTTGAGTTCCTTTACTTTATTTTTAATGGCTGTCCAATTGCCAGTGTCGTCGGGAATATAAGTACAGCAGTGGTCAAGGCCAACTGCTGTACACATACCACCCTGTTCAGCGTACAGCGCGTCTAACGCCACTCTATTTTGCATAGCCACAACAGCCACTGCCTTAAGTTCTGGACTCCGTTCCATTTGGTCCAAGATGTCGCCTATTACCTCAGTTAGGTCCTCCAGGATCCACCATACCTCATTTAGACGCTGCATGGAGGCCGCCACACCGATCATAGGGATCAGCGTGGCGATAAATCCTTTCCCATCTCCGAACAGGGGCTTACGTCCGCCGTTATCAGAGAAAGGTACGTATGATTGACCGAGGGTACGATCTCCCACCTTCAGGGTGTCCCTTTTTCTCATGCCGTGCTTATGTAGGTTATGGTGTCTATATTCTCGTACGGCGTCTTGCATTAGTGCATCTGACACCACAATAGATGAGGGCTTCAAACGAGCCAGAGTGCAGGTCCCACACCACCCCCGCGGCAGGGTCAAATAACTATTATCGCCGCATAGCCAGATGTGTCCGACCGGGGTGGGAAATCCCCCTCTCAGTGGGACTGATACTACCGCGGAGTAGGTTAGGGGAGTCATTTCCACTACCCTAGCCCAAGTGGTTCGGTTCAACGGCCATGTTTGTCCGAAAAACGGATGCCTTCTATGTTTTATCTCGCTTTTTTCTACGAGGTCACTGTGGAATTTCACTACTCTCTCGGCCCAAGTTTGGTTTCTTACAGAAAACCCATCACCTATGTAATCTAAACACGATGTTTTACCCAAGTACCTGTCCCCCTGCCCACATTCCCGCTTAAACCCGAGGGGCGCTACTAGCTCCTTCCTAAAATGTGTCACGCCAGCAAACCGTATCCCCTTCCTCAAGGTGTCATTGGTTCCGGTCGTCCAATTCCCTGGCCAGACCCATTGTAAGGGACTAGCATACTTTTTGTATGGCTCGCACCCCGGTAGGACCCTATCAGTCCACCTCCACCAATGGTAGAGCCACAATAGACACACCGAGGCCCTTACCGAAATCGGGACTGGGACAGTGGACGGCACTTCTGCAGCATGATGGGGCCTGAGGGAGCACACCCAACATGGCGGGGTTGAGTTGGTAATTATGGCCGTGTGCTTAGCTAATTTTACCCATTTATTCTCTCCTGGCTTATGACCCCCCGTATCGAAAGACCGTCGCTTCCTAGATCCATCTCCCTCTGTGGAAACAGACATGTTAGATACATCATAAATCACAGGTTTCAAAACAGCATAATTTGTTCCTTCTTTGTTTTCCCATGTTTTTATCATTTTTTCTGTACAATGGGTGATCCAGTCTAGGGTGTGTTGGTCCGACACTGCTTCTCTCATTTTCACCAACATTGTACCTGCATTGTTGCAGTAGATGACCAGATTTTCTCCAGGTGTTTTACCTACTTCTTTGCATACCTTGTAGAGGGCCAATTTCAATTCTTTGATAGGGTGTCCTCTGACCCGTCCCTCACAACTATGTGGATCGTCTATTTTTATTACTGTTGGTATGATGAGCAAGCAAAGAGCAAGTGTCAGGGCCCACACCCCGTATGGACACCTTAAAGGTCCTGGTTTTAAAACCCAGGCCTTAAGTCCATATTTGTTAGTCTTTTTTATGTCTTTGTGATCGTCTGGGTTGGGGTTGGTGTCCCCCACCCCCTTCAGTGGGGCTGTTAGACCCACTATCATATTCAGCAGGATGTGTCAACCGTCTGGGATGCGTATGAGTCCAATGTAAGCCTGTTTTCTCAGAACAGGGCTTCAAGTGTGACCAGTGGTACCAGTTGTCACGCCCCTCAACCTTAACCGCGGTGGCAGTCCTTTGAGTCACTTCAAAAGGTCCTAAGTATCTGGGAGCGTTCCAACAGGTCCTGGTGTGGTTTTTAATGTAGACCCTCGATGGTAAGTCCGCTGTGTAATCAGAAACAGTGGTGTCAGTCGCCACAATGGGTGTTAGTTCCTTCAAAAGTGTATTGAGAGCCTCAAAATACGGTCTGAACTGGAAGATGTTAGTAACTTCAGGCAAGGTCGCTGAGTTAGACTTAGGCAGGCACCCGGGCATGGCCCTGCCAAACACAAGTTCAAATGGGGTGAAATGAGTCGTGTTATTCACAGTGGACCTAAGGTGAAGTAACGCAGCGGGGAGCGAGGACAACCAAGTGGCTTTAGGGTTGTCTCGCAGCATTTTGGCAAGAACACTCTTCAGTGACCGATTCATTCTCTCCACTTTAGCGTTACCTTTAGGGTAATATACACAGGAGAACGATTTGTGAACACCCAAGAGACCACAGAGAGTTTTAACATCATGGGCCGTGAAGTGGGTCCCGGAATCACTGTGTAACTCCGAGGGAACCCCAAAGAGAGGGATCCAGTCTTTCAGAAGTACAGCCATGACCTCAGCTGAGCTTTCCCTTTTGCATGGGAAGAACGCCGGCCATCCCGAGAACGTGTCTACAATACCCAACAGAAATCGCTTACCTTGGTGAGGCACGATCATGTCCGTGAAATCAATCTGGATCACATCACCAGGGTAGCGTCCAGTTTTCACCGCACCCGCACCTCGTTTGTGGTGTGGGTGAGGATTAAAGGCACCACATGTCTGACACGCACGTACAAAGTCTTTACACAAAAAGAGAGGCACCTTATGGTAGTAGAACTGTTCCAAGATGCTGGCCATGCCCTTCGGACCAAGGTGATTCAAACCATGTATTTCCTCTAGAACACGTTGTTCCATCGATGGCGTCAAGAATGGCAGGCCATTAGGGCCACGATAGACGCCATCAACGTACGCGTCAGCAAGGCGATTTCGTGACCAAAAGTCCTCACCGTATTCATCATGATAAGAACGGCACTCGTCGACACTCAGAAGTCCCTGAAAAGCAACAGGCGTTAAGTGGGGCTTCCAAAAGGTGTCTAAATGAAATTTAAGGCTGTGCGCCCTGCCTGGCGGCAAGTTCTCCACCAAGGTTCCCAAGCGATCCCACACTTCCATGGGCATCCAGAGATGACCTGAGTCAGTCAGAGCAACATCATGACCGTCAATTGTAGAAATACTGACCCATACATCCGAGACCAGCTGCAAGGACTCCAACAAAGGAGCCTGAAGAAGTCCTACCAACATCAAAGGATTACACTCCCCTTCACCGGGAGAGTCAAAATGATAATCACCCGCCATTTTCGCCGCAACATCCGCCGCCCTGTTGCCAATGGCAGTCATTGTGTCCGCCTTAGAATGACCAGGAACCTTCCTGTCAGTCCTGCCGAAACGTTAGGAGCGTCATCGGCAGCAAAAGTTAAATTTGGGGCAGTCAGTTCCCTTGCAAGTCTCAATTGTCTTTGAGGAGTCAGGGCAAAGGTTTTAGATTGTACATAAGCTACCACCGAGTGAGAGGTATACACCACCAATGGATGACCCATCACTACATGAGCCACCTTCTTCAATAAGGAAGCCAATGTATCAGCATACAGCGCACAATCAGTGGCCTTCTTGGCAATTGGGTCCAACAAGGTGGATGCGTAAAGTATGATATTACGCTGACCACTCACTCCTTTCTGCCACAAGACCGCATGTCCGGAGCAATTGGTGATGGTGGTATCAAGATGAAAAGGCTTACCGTAATCAGGAATGGCAAGGTCCGCACAGGAAGCCAAAGCTGCCTTTAGGTCAGTAAAGGCTTTGTCAGCCTCCTCCGTCCAAGACAGGGAGGCTCGGAGATCTCGAACCCCAGCTGCGCGGATGATTTCTCGCAAGGGAGCAGTCTTACCTTTGTAGTCCAAGACATGGTGTCTGGAGTAATTCGCCAACCCTAAAAAGGAAAGAAGGGACCGTACCGTATCCGGACGGTCGGCCGTAAGAATGGACTGCCTCTGGGTGGCACTAGGGGTAATATGACCAGCCGAAATAACCTTACCCAAAAAGAGAACTTGGGGTCGGCAACATTGTAGCTTCTCCTTTGAGACCTTAAAGCCACATTCAAGGAGACGTGACAGGACAGCGGCCGTCACGTCCAAACAATCTTTGGCACTTTCAGCGCCAATTAAAATATCATCAACGTACTGTGACACAACAGCACCGGGAAGTACTTCAATAGGGGACAAACAGTCCTTCAAAACTTTATTGAAGATTCCTGGTGAGTTCCGATGACCTTGAGGTAAGACCTTGTACTGCAATTTCACTCCACCATATGTAAATGCAAATTGATATCTACACTCCTTAGCCAAGGGAATGGTGAAGAATGCATGTTTCAGGTCAATGACTGTAAAGTACTTCATCACAGGAGTCAGGATAGAGAGACATTTGTGAGGGTCTGGAACAGGCAAGAGAGGTGTGGTTGTGACTTCGTTTACCTTTCTTAGGTCATGTGCAGGTCTAAAAGTGCCATCAGGCTTTGGCACTGGGTTTAAAGGAGTATTCCAAGGAGAATCAGAAAGCTCTAATACCCCAGCTTCCCATAAGTCTGTTAGGGCAGTTTCAATGCCCTCCCGCTGTTTGTCCTTACGAAAAGGTCTTTGCGGGACATAAACACGAGACCCCGGGGCAACATCCAAAGTTACCGGGTCCACTTTCGTGCAATAACCGATGTCCGATGGGCCCCTCGCCCACAAGTCCTCTGAGAAGCGCTTTAACATGTCCTCCGCACCTTCATGGTCGGTCAACTCGCGGCCATGAGACCGAGAAAGAATCTCTTCTTCCGCCATTGTGTCGTCTATCGCTAAACCTAACTCGACCTTGTATGCCTGTGTACTGGAACTGTACATTACCCCATCCATACCAGTCTGCTCCCAGTCCAGAACCTTGTTAAGTTTATGTGTTAGGGGACCCAACTCCCTGGCCTCATGGCCAGGGCCTAAGAACAGTGACACGTGTGGGTCAGTAAGAGTGTCTCTTTTATAGAAACATTTTATGTTTTCCGGCAGAACAACTGGGGCAACAACACCTGATTCATGTACATACAAATGTGTGGATGTGATAGTATATGTATTACCTCTAACCTCACTATCAAAAGCCAACTGGTATTGGGCGTCAGCACTTCTGTCATAGAAGAGAGTGCAGTGCAGTGGATCAATTGGAGGGGCATATGGGTGGAGCATAGTGAACCATGGTTTCCATTCGAGCATTTTTGCGTAGAGTCCAGTCATGTCAGGAGTCCCTGGCTCTAGGAGTAGCCAATAG
The DNA here is from genome assembly GCA_021464625.1 of Proterorhinus semilunaris. Lineage (NCBI taxonomy): Eukaryota > Metazoa > Chordata > Actinopteri > Gobiiformes > Gobiidae > Proterorhinus > Proterorhinus semilunaris. The sequence continues at coordinate 16,277,283 of CM038357.1, forward strand.
ATTGACACTCCCTCAGCCATACGCTCTTCCCGAAAAACAGAAAGTCCATGCGACCGTGCCGGTGTGCAGGTGATGGAATATCCGTTTGGCCACGTAACATACATGGCGTCAGGGGAACAGTTAATAATGGCTCCTGTAGCTTGAAGGATGTCTCGACCAAGCAGATTCACCGGAGTCTGGGGTGAATATATCAATGACGATTTGAAAGTCTGTCCAGCCAGTTTGAAAGTCAGTTCTTTGGTCATGCGTAGAGGGGTTGCCTTTCCCGTGAGTCCTGAAAGGTTAATGCTTTTGTCACTTAGCATGTGTGGTGTTGCTTTTCTAGTCGTGGAATGAGTAGCTCCCGTATCCACGAGCATCATCAACGTTTCCCCACCCACCTCTACTGGGACAAATGGTTCTGGGGTGGGTCCAGGACTCACTGGGCACCCCTAGTAGAAGTCCTCTTGACCGTATGGGAGGCAACCATGAGTGTCGTGTACTGGATAGTTGCCACCACCGCCCCCACGAAACCACGGGGCTGGTCCAGAACGGCCAGGTCCCCCTGCCGGATGTCGGAGCTGTGGTGCCCCACGCGCTCCTCCCAAAGGCACACGAGCAGGTGGGTTGGGACAATCCCTAGACCAATGACTGGGGTCCCCACAGTTGAAGCAGCCCGCCTGTAGGCCACCTTGGGTACAGTCTCTGGCCCAATGATCCTGCGCCACACAGTGAAAGCAGGCCTGGTTGTGCTCTTGGCCCCGCCCAGCTCCAATAGCCCCATAGCCCGTACCGCCGGACCCCCTGCCTCTTGATCGTCCCCTTTTGTTGCCTCTACCCCTACCCCCTGAGTTTCCTCCTATCCCGTGAACATGAATGTGCATTTGTGATGTTGGCCCTAAGGGCTGATTCTGGGAGGCGTATAGGACGCTTGCTGGTGTAGGGACAGGTGTCAGGGGTGTGTGTATGGGAGTTGTTGCCACCATTTGTGTCTTTTTGTTATCTTTTTTGGCAGCCGTTAATTGCTGCCGTGTCTGGTTAAGCTGATTCTTCAGCAGCTCTTCCTGCATGATTTCAATGTTACTTTGTCTGGCACTGTGTTTTTTGTTGAAAATTTCAGCGTGATGTTTGAAATGAGTCAGAAATGTGGTTGAGTCTGAAGTCAGTCCTGGGACATTGGTCAGACAGGTCTTAATAGGTTCTGGAAGAACGTCCAGCACGTTCTGAAGGAACAGACAGGATGTCTGTGGGTGTCTGTACGGGTGTACATGCATGGATGCAATGTAAAGTTGGATACATTTATCCAGAAATTGGGTAGGGCAGGTGCCCGGTACAAATGATGGGAATGTGGGAGGTTGGGGGGATGGTGGTGGATACATAAGATCCACCACTGTCAGGAAATTCTCTGCCAGTGGATCAAAGGGTTCATGGACCTGCGCGTTGTGCAGGTTCGCGGTTCTCAGTAGGTGGCTTACAGCGTGAGGGGCTGCACACGCGGACACCAGGCCCTTAATATCGCCGACCGCCAGCTGCGCGTTGGCGCATTGTAGCTTTAATGTGCTAAACCATTTTTTGCCCCCTTCCTGTAGGGGGGGTAAGGTGTCCCTAAGGTGTCGTAATTCAATACTACTCAGTGGTTTATAGGCCACTGGGACCGGGCCCCCTGCATTTACTGGGGGTCCCGTCTGAATAAGAGGATAAGTACCTCGATATGTAGCTCCTTGTGGGAGCTTGGCCAATTCCTTAGTCTTTTTTTCAATTTTCACCTGTAGGTCCGCTACCACCTTTTTTGCCTGTTTCAGCTCCACTTTCCAGTCCTCCTCCTCATCCTCCTCATAGTCTCTATTCTTAAGTTCAAATACGCGATCCAAAGCGCCTCTTTTTTCGGTGTAAAGTGCGCTTAATTCATCCGATATTTTGTATGACTCCACATTGGCCCGACAGTGGCCTTCGTCCTCGCTATCATCCGAGAACTGGGAAAGACTAATCTTTTCAGTTACTGTCTTCTTTTGTTTCACCACTGGGGCCGGCTGGGCCACGTTGGCCTTAAGCGCAAGTTCCTGTAGCCTTTCAGTCAGCTCGTGAACCTCAGCCTTTCTTGCTTCCGTCTCTTCATTAAATCTTTCCATTAATTGTTGTTGCGCTTTTAGATGATCTTCAGTCACCTTCTGTGTCTGAGACAGCGAGTGTGTCTTCAATTCTTCAAGGGCTTGCATTGTTTCCTTGGCGCATTTTTCTGTTTGTTCCACCACCTTTGTCCCCCACAACTGTCCGCCTGGATCCCTTGGTATTGTCTTGGAGTCAGTGTAAGCGCGTGTTATCAAGGACCTAACATGTTTATGCTCGTCCGCTGATAACAAGTTTGAAGCCGCCACGTCCACGTCCACCAGTCCATGAAGGGTTAACTGTGGGTATAGAGAGGACCCACACGCTCCGCTCTGGTCATACGGAGGAGGGGCCTGTGGGGCCAAAGCGGGAGCTCCTCCGCTCGGGAGGGGCTCTTTAATCCCTCCCCCTGAAGTGGGGGAGATTGTAGCAGGGGCCTTCGGCTCCACGGCGGGAGCCCCTCCTCTCGGGAGGGACTTTTGAACCCCTCCCCCTAGAGTTGGGGAAAAAACCTGTCTCTCTTTCAACCATTGTGCTGAAGCAAGTGCAAGGACCGGGTCGATGCGTTTTCTCAGTTTTTGATACTTACTGATCGTGAGTTTCAGCAGTTTCTTCTCACTCTTCAAGAGTCCATTACTCCCCTTTAATTTGTCCTCGTCCTGCAATTCCCTCGTGCAGAACTCCACTGCACCAGTCAAAACCCCGCAGAAAAACTCCAGTGAATGTGGGACCGTGGGGTCCCTCTGAAGCAGCTCAAAGCCTTGAAAACAGGCCAAAATCGCCTTGTTCAAGTCTTTTCGCGTGGTCTTTGTTAAGAGAGGCGACGCCTCCGTGACTGCCTTCCCCCAACCTTCACAGTCCTTTAATTCCAGCATTTTCTTACCTTCTTTGTCGCGTCACACAAGTTTATACTTACCACCACTCCAACTCACCTTAATACCGTTTATGATTTCCAAAAACCAAACATAAATTCACCGAATTCACTATGGGTTTTTTTTCGTTTTTTTTTTTTTTTTTTTTTTAATTAATTTTTTTATACCACTTAATCCCGTATTTTTTTTAGAATTTATAGAACCCCGTTCTAAAGGCCTCAAACCTGTTTCTATGTAGAATTTATAGGATCCCCGTCCTAACGGCCTCCAACCGTTTATTTTAGACAGACCCCAAATCTGTCAACGACTATATTTCAACGTTTTATTTCAGACCGTGCGTCCACGGCCTTGGGCGGTTCTGCCTACGTGCATTTCAGCTTTTACAGGGGTAAAACCCCAACGCGCAGCCCGTTAATTACTCGTAATTTCAATTTATCCCACTTTTTTTTTGTGGTATCTAAGATATCAAATTATAACGTTTCTTTCCTTAATTCCACCATCAATTCACAGATTACACCACACAACAGACAACTCCGTTAAAAAGTAATCTAAAATTTGGAAAAATATGCCAAATAGACGTACTTTGAGACTCACACAATAGTAGGGGTCAAAAGCAGTCTTACCTTTTCTAGATGGACGTCCATGAAATTGTTGTTGTATGATGTGGAATGATAAGGACCTGGTATGCCTGCCGCAAAAGTGGGTTTTTTTTCTCGAAGACCGAACCTCGTCGCGTCTCCGTTTGACGGCTCTTCAGCACCCCCTTCAGCCCGTCGCGGTCACCAAAATGAAGAAAAACAGCCGTTTTCCTGTGTTGTCCTTGTACACAATAAAGAGTATCACTACGACGAGTTTACTTTTCCCCTATTTTAAACATTACCTTTAATTGACAACACTGCGCATTCAAACTGAAAAAGGAGTTCAGAACCGTCAAATTTCTACGCTACGTAAAACTAATAAAAATACATACCAGGAATTGATGACAAATCAAGGAGTTCAACTTAGACGCTTTATTCCCTAACATGTCATCTTAATACAGAATTCTGTCTTTCCCAGTGCCCTATCAAATGTGTCTGTCAGCAGCCGTTCCCAATGGGCATACTGACTCTTCCTGGGGAAGCACAGTATTTTTACACATTCCATTGTTTACAAGATTTATGAGTCTAAGACCACATGTAATGTTTTCATCGTTCCCATTGGCTCCCACAGCTGTGCATTCAGCTCCACCTTGGTCTCCCTTGTAATTTGAACCCTTTATTGACCATGTGGCCAGTGGACTGGGTGGGGGTCGCTGTGTCTCAATCTTCCCTGAAACAAAGGACTTTTTTGGGGAAACCACACCTTTATACTGCACTGAATGAAAACTTTTGGTTAGTTTGCTAAATAGCCAAAGGAACAAAACATCGTATAAAAATATTATCTCTTCAGAGATGAACATATGGGATCTACAAAAGGTCTTGTTTGGAGTCGAAGGTTTTTCTGTGTTTTCAAGGTAATTATCTCAATGATACTGTAACAGATTCTGTTTTAATTCTAAACTTCAAAGGTCACAATATGTACATTAGAAGACGCCTTGTGCTTGGCCAATGACATAAACACTGCTGTTTCCGACTCTTTATTTTTCAGTTCTCCTCCACTGCTGGACTCTCCCCTGAATGCAAAATTTAAGAAGGATGGCAAACTTCCTAAAAAGAAAGGTTTGAACACAACACATCAACAGTTGACATGTAGTGTAATGTCAATAATACTGAAAACTTACTATGTGATATGTCTTTACTTCAAGACGTATCTCTCAGTATATAAGCAAACTCAAGCTTCTAATTCTAGCACTTACTATGCATGTAATAGGCCTGTCATACTTTTCCAGTGAATCAATGGAAATTCATATATTTTTTTAGTTCAATATCACATTCAAAACATTATATATTTTTTCAACTGTATTAAGTCATTGTACAGTTAGAAATACAAAAATATTGCCTAAATATGAAAAATAATTTGTATAAAGGTTTGTCACAACGCAAGTTTAAAGCATCACTTTGTGTGAATGTGCATTGTTGCTCAAGTGGCGATTTGTGGTCAGTTGGTGTATCATTTGACTTTTTCCCCATTACGTTTTTTTTCTTTTGCTGGAGACTTATTCTGTGGTAAGCATCTGGCTCTCGCTGCGAGTTTGTGCTGAGGCTGCCAGTCAGAGCCAGACGTTCCACAGCTGGAGAGAGGAGTGCTGCCAGGTCGAAGTCTTGTAGGGGATCTTCAGGGAGTCTCTGGGTGCTGCGTGACAGCCATGCAAGACCAGAAACCACAGACAAGCACAGGCCAATCCAATCCACAGTGTATAATAGAAAGCAAGTCCACTAGATTATAGACAAATTAGGTTGTCTACAAAACAACAAGACAGGGATTGTGCCTTTATCCATTCATAATCAGCAGGAGTTAAAGTAGATCAAAACCTTACCTGCTGGTTTTTATACAGTATTTCTCTTTTTGTCTTTATGTAGATTACAGGCTATTTGTACAAATATATTCAATATATGGTTCTTCTTACTTTTTTCTGAATGACAACTAAATCCAGATTAATCATTGGATCACAGTGTGGTGTTTAACTTAAAAAAAAAAAAGAAATAAAGCTGAATTAACGTTAAATAACAACTCGCTGTCAAAGTCCAGAAAAAATGTGTTTATGTGTTCAACATTTTATCATAAATGGCCTGTGAGCATGCAGGATCTTCTTTCCTGTATTATGACAATGATTAGTGATTTTGAAAAAGATACACTGTATTATAGGAAAAACTGCACTCACTGCAACTTAAAATCAAGGACTGACAGCCAATGTCTTCTTCCCACATTCAGTTAAAGCACAGATTAATATATGAGTATTTATGTATATAATCATTTACCTACATAGAGTTTCATAGACAGCACTAATACCTGTCTTGAGACTTGATTGCTGGATTTCCATGTCACTTACATCACACAGGCTTTCTTCATACAGGAGGAATAAAAGATCAATCCTTGGTCTTTAACATAAAAGTAAAGTCGTCTGGATACACTAGTGCTCCAAGGTATGTGTACAGTGTCATCCTATTATTCAGATATTTATTGTCATATTTACTATTTACTGTTTTCTCCTGTGGTTATAGAAGAGTCATGTTCACTCCCAAAACAAATGTTAAAAAAAGCCCAGCACCTTCAAAGGCAAACAATACAAAGTAAGAACTTTCTAAGTGAAAAAACCCCTGAAAATTGTCTTATCCTTACTTTTTTATAATTTTTAGGAGTTCCATATTCCAAGATTACCCAGACGATTGTGCGGCACCAAGTGTACCAAAGAAAGAATTTACCACATCAAGCAAACCTGTGTATTGCATAGAATACTCTGGTAAGGCAAAAGCATCTTGTCATGTACAGATTAAAAAACAAAACAAAAAAAACAAAACAAACTTTGACATGGTCTTTATTTTTTCACTAGCTTGTAATTATTCTGTATCTAAATATTTATTAAATTTGTTTAAATAATTACCAATTAAGGAAAACAAAAGTAACTAATATATAAAGTATATATAAAGTATATAAAGTAACTAACTTTAGTTGTATAATAAAGGCCTGTGTTTCCTCTTCTCTCCCAGGTGACGGAAAACAAGTGCTGTGTGGTCTTGGCGACTGCTCAGTGTTTCTGTGTAAGCCTTCCCTTACGGGCAGCCCAACTGTCTATACAGGTGTGTGAGGTCAACACTGCTGCCCATACCCTGAAACCTCTGACTTTATTTCCTCCACGAGCTATGACTTTTTAAAAACATTATGTCTAAAACAGTCGCAAACGATAAAAAAAAAAAACATCTCAAAATGAATGTGAGCTATTTCTTAGTGAATGCTCAATGTGCAACTGTTGACTGAATGGTCCACAAGAGTGCAGCAGAGTTAAGTTGAGCAGATCACTTGATCAAAGGGACTCAATAGAGATGCACAGTATTGTCCCAACATTGTGAGTTTACTTCCAATGTTTTGTGCAGGCCATGATAAGGCCGTGAGCAGTGTGAGTTGGAGCCTCGGCAGACAGTGGTGGCTGAGCGCCTCTGAGGACCAGACGCTGAGAATCTGGACACACAAGCGCCAAGAGCCGAGTATTATTATGGTAAATGTCCCATGCAGTGTCTTACACACTTGACATAAGCTACAATTTCATTTTTACTCCATGTGGTTTCTGCTTTTATGTAATCTCTGCTGCACTGTCTATGACTTACAGAGGTATTCTTAGTTTGAAATTGTTCTTATTTACAAAACTGAAATTGAAACTTAGAGTAAGGGCTATCATTTTTTCATAAATTAAGTTCATATGGGTCTTTATATGATTTGCCTTCATATTAGAAATCACATCATGAAGTTCAAATAACACCTGTTCTCAAACACTGGTCTCTGCCACAGCTTATGTTTGAATGCCCTCCTTATGCTGGTTTTAGTGTGGAGCCCTTACGTTCTAGTCAAATAACTTGGAGATTAATGTTGTTATGATTATGTCTGCAGGATAACAGGACCTTCTGCAAACCAATCAGAAGTGCCCAGTTTTACTACCTGGACAAATTCATTCTTGTGGCATCAGGAACCTTGCTGCACATGTACCTGTATGATGTAGACACTCATCAGAATAACATTAAAAGGCAAGTTTACATTTATTCATTTATTGTGTGTGTGTCTATTATAGATGTTTTTTTTTTTTTATGTCTTTCAGTACATTATAAAAGCAGACATTTGTGAAAAAGACCGTAGTGTGCTGTGCATCTAATTATGAAGCCGGAATTAATGGTCATATTTTTTGGGACATAATCCCTTCTTCTTGTTTGCTACAGGTATCAACAGCATAGTAGTGTCAAACTGGCAACATCATTGTCAATTTCTGCAACCGAGATTACAGCTGTATCTTCAATCAATGACTTTCTATCTTGTATCCTTTGTCAACATAAATGAATCTATTCCAAAATGTTATGATTTTGTTTTATGTTTCAAACATCTCTTCAGTGGACTCACTTCCCCTCTTTCGTCAAGACTTCCATTGTAACGTGTGTCTCTTTAATTGGCAATGTCTGCTTTCCAGTCTGTTGTTACACTTCATGACGCTTTACCTTTTTGGTTTTCTGTTGCAAATGTTATATGTTGCATAATCCAGATTTGTTTTTGTCTTAACCTCATACCAGATATAGTTTTGGTGTGTGGATCGGATCGGTCCATCCGGGTATTTGACATGAATAGAGGGGCCAGCGTGGCAAACCTACCTGATGCCCACAATCGAGCAGTACACTGCATTACACAGAATAAGGTAAAGAGATGATGATGTACTTGGGTTTATGTGGCCTCAGTCCCACATCACTGTCTCAGCCCAATGTGGACCCAATTTGCTGATGTCTAACAAGTAGACATCCTGGGCTTTTATTCACAGTAGTTATATAAAGAATGTTAGACATATCACTCACAAATTGAAAGCTTCTCAAAGACAGTCTGGTCTTTATTCAGTTATATTATTTTATTCTTGTCACTTGAAATAAACAAGTTATACTACTTGCCTTTGCTCGAATTGCCCAATACATAAGTAATCTCCAAGGGCAAGCATCTGCTTGTGTACCTTCTGGTAGATTGTTATCCACAATAATTTTACACTATCCCATGACTAACACAGAATATTAATTAGCTGTATAAAGTCTCAAACAAATGCTTGTCCTGAGGAACCCTGACATAGACTTTATGCACCTGTTCATGTTAGCTTGTCCACTCAGTCTCAGCAGCCTGGATTTGCTGTACATACTGCAGCTAGTGGCATGAATTAAAAGAATTAGCTTTCATAGCTACAATGCACTCTTGCACACAGCATACTAAACTCAGCTCACAGAAAAGCTTGGTTTTTGTCACGGCAGCTTTTGTGTGAGCACTATAAGAGCTGCCTGCGGAGTGTTGTTTCAGCTTAGCTGTTACGTCAGAGCAGGGGTCCTCTGCCTGGAAGCCTGTGGGCATTTGGTTGTGCGAGGGTTAATACCAAAGGATCACAAGGATTGCCCCTGTACACTCATAACATCAGTCTTCCCTCCCTCTGCTCTCTCATCCTGAGGCAGACTAAGCAGCAGAGCCATGGCGTATGAAGCAGCTTTTCCCACTTCAAATTTCCATCGCCTCTCCGGCAAAATCACCTGGAACTCATCAGAGTAGAGAACTTCTCGGAAAATGGAACAAGAAATGCCCTCTTAGACTGCCGTTCTCACACTCTTTAATGGAAATCTAAACAAAAAACAACCTAGCTCCTTCTCTGAAATGCAAACTCAATTATCACATGCAAGGAAACGATATACGTGAAGTTAAACATATCTCAGTTTGGTTGGTAAGCAATGGAAAGCAGTGACACCAATAGACTTAGATCAGAGCAGATGATGTGGACTGTATTTTACTGTCTCTGTAAATGCTCTTAAATTTGACAGTTTCTAATCCTTTTTCCACTTGTGCTGACTAAGCATTTTAGTTGTTTTTGTCCATTTAACAGGGATCACTGTTCAGCTGTCAGGCTTCTGATTCATACAACCTTTTCCTCACAAGCGCTGTTACAGATGGTATCAAGATCTGGGACCTCAGGACCCTCAGGTCTGTATCAAAGCCTGCATTTTTAAATGAAAATAATAATGCATTGTTTTTAGCTTTTATCAGCACTCAAAGTGCATTATTCATCCATTTCTCAGCAGTGATGAGCCACAAAATCATGAGCCAAAAAAGAAGTCATGTCAGAAACATTCCTCATTGTTTGTATCTGCAACAGTAATATTGGGCATCTAGAACAGTGTGCTTAGTGGGTCTTTCTTTAGTTGCTGATATCCATATATGGCAGCTCATTCACAGTCTCTTGGATAGAAACATTTTGGCTCTGTGGAAGCCATTATTGAGTACCGCATCTTTGAAGGTTCCATTTTTAACTACACATCACAGTCCATTTCAAAGCTTTATTGCTTTCTGATAAATATTTGGTTTCCAGGTCAAATTCTGCTCATTCTTTATATCTCAGATGAAACACATAGACGATATTAAAATAATATCTGTGTTTAAATCATTTATTGTACAGTAACTATGTTAAAGGTGAAAATAGCAAAACCTTTGATGCTCAGTTCTTCTCAAACTTTACTGGGACACTTCCGCTTTTAAATAGCCATTTTTAAATGGTCATCATATTTCATTGTCCATTTCTCTATATCTCAATCAGCCCTTACCATCAACACATTAAAAATAGTGGTATTGTGTCCATTCAAATCAGATAAACAACATAACTTGTATAATTGTTTATCAAGAAAACAAAGTGAGCCTTCAAAACCAGAAGGACAGGGTAGTGACGTATTAATTAGTTGCAACAGGAGGATTTGTTTACATTATGTTGTAGTTTCCTGCTCAAAAGGATCAGGCCTTGCAACGCGGTCTGGATCACTCATCAGATGAATTTTGGACAATCACTTACACAAAGAATATGCCCTATTTCAAATCCCTTAATCAAAACTCAATTTCCATTTTGTCACAGAAGCCAGTTATTGAGCATGATGATCCTTTAGCTGATTTCAATGTTACTATGTTTGTGCTTGAATGACAGCAACAGCTTTTCTATTCAAACCTTGCCGTTTACTGAAGCGAAATTGAACCCATTGGAAACAATATCGGCAAGAACAGTACTGTATATTTTTTTATTTCTTTTTTTTTTATGACAAGGTATCCCCAACGTCCGCTCTCAAGAGCTGTGCAGAGAAACTGGGAATATAATGTTTCTAAATGGAAGCCATTGAATATGACCTACTTTTAGTCTGGCTAATGACATTACCACATGGATCATGTTGAAGATATGGTTTTACCAGATCCTGGCCAACCTGCCAACTCTTATAGACTCTTGACACTGTGATGTGGCACTGTGTCTTTACATACTATTCCCCAACATCAAGGCAGTTGCATAAGTTGTTCTTATTCCCTGCTCTGGATGCAGTGACCTCAACTGGATACTATTTGGTCAGACTTTCCAAGATTTGTTGCAAAGTAGTTGTTTCTTTCTCCTGTTGAAAGATGAACCGCACCTCTAAAGAAAGTGTTGACAGAAAGACTAATAGTGCTGCATAAATCTCATCTTTTTTTAAGCATTGCATTTTTTATCTTCTTTTTCAGGTGTGTGCGGAGATATGAAAACCATGTAAACCGCTGTCACTCCTGCTCTTTAGCTGTTTCACCATGTGGTCGCTACATTGCTACAGGTTCAGAGGATAACTGTGTAAGTGTTTTTAGGCTCTAAACGTTAGCTTTTCTTTAAGTTTTTCCATTTACTGTTTCCCCTGAACGCATTGAACTCAACTATTTTTTACAAGCCTATATTTTTATTAATTTAACTATTCAACACATGCATTTGTATAGCCAATACATACCATTGGTTTCATTAATTATAGGTAAGCACCACATGGCTGACATTTGAGAGCATCTCTTTTGAGAATGGACATTGCTTCTCGGAAGTTGGGAGCCACAGTATATTTATTTGTAGCCGCTTGGAGATTTCTATAAGCCAGTTGTATTTGTACTTGTCTTAATATATCAAATGATGGAAAAAGCAGTCGAAAAGACCTTCCAAAATCATTTTCCAATCCATGGCAAAGCCAAAGTCAATAAGTAGAATATTTCATTGTGATATTATCCAGTTTATGCAGATGAAACTGCTTGTTTTTAAATATCTTTATTATGTGTTTAAAAACTGCAAAGGTTGAGATAGTTTTACAGGACAGTAACCTCTTTGTGCCAAGTGAGCCTGATTCAAATTAGGGGTTTAAGTTATCTTTAAGGTTAGCTGTTGTTTTGTATATGCAGTACAGTACAGTTGCAGAGAGGCCAATGATTTTCTATTGCAAACCATAAATGAAAATCCCAATGGTATCCCACGAGAGACGGAAGACACAGATCTCACATCTCATTGTCTTTTTTTTTAGAGAAATTTATTCCAAAATAGCTGCAAAAATCTGATGATTCGGGGTCTGGCAACAAACATCGCACATCTACTTTTTTCCCGTGCACATAAAATATCTTAAAGGAAAAGGCCACCGTTTTTACATACTGAGATATGTTCTTACCTGAGCTTAGACGAGTTTATATGCACCTGTCTGGGGGTTTGTGCGTGCTCTCAGTCACGCAAAACGACCAAAGATGTTGTTAGCATTTAGCCTCTCCCAGCATATTCCTATAGCTCCAAACAGGGGTGAAGTTGGAAGCGACCACCCTCGTCCACGGGCACAAAGACCAGACAGGTACGTATAAACTCGTCTAAGCTCAGGTAAGAACATATCTCAGTATGGAAAAACGGTGGCCTGTTCCTTTAAAACATTTCCATTTAGGAATATGAATTTATTTGAGAATAGCTCAACGGTGGAACTTGACGTAGACCAGAGCCTGTGTAAAATCTTCACTGAATTAACAGGCAATTATCACGCGCAGTCGCACCTCGTTTCAAAGTCCCTTAACAGATCTACAGGGGTTCATTAGAAACAAACAGCTACTTCTCTTGAGCATTAATGAACTGTTGCACATTATTATCACACAATTATTCATGCTACAGAAGAATTGCTTTTGTGCCACAGGCCTACTTGTATGATGTTCGAAGCGGTAGCTACCTCCACAAACTCCAGAGAGAGTCATCGACAGTACTCAGCGTGGCCTTCAATCCTTCCACTCCAGAGGTAAAACAACAGCATTTACCCACATCATGACCAATAGTGAATGGCTACTCCTTGCCACATTTGATAAAGATACATTTCAATAATGAATGGATTGGGTTTGTGCAATTTTACCGAAGGGAAAATGCACAAAAGAGCTAACTGATCCATGTCATTAGAGAAACAATGATGGTCCAGCTCCAACATGGGTGTCCCTCAGCAGCAATCACTGACATTTTAAGATGTCTTTCTTGCTATTTGCTTTACTCCTCGGGGCATTGTCCATCTGCAAAAGCCGTACTTTCAAATGCAACATCTAAGCCTCGAATGTGTCCTTTGAGACATTTGTTGACTACGTTTTGGATTTGAGGCACATGTTTTAAATCTTCCTGTCCGTCTGTGTACGACCTTTCAATGAAACTTTACAGTGATGCTTTCAGATTTCCCAGTTTGACAGTGGAAAATGTGATTCATGGCCATTTACCGATCTGCAGAGTCTGATGACACAGTTCATCAGTCAGAGCATGCTTTCCCCAGAGTCCAACTGCTCTGCGCATTGTACATTTGGCTATGCATCACAATCCACTGGTGTGTAAGTTTAGTGCATGCGCCAATGTCATCCAAGAATTTATTTGGATTAACCTTAATATACAGTAAGTATTAACATTTGGGAACACATGTGAAAGCTCGTGCAGGCCTATAAAGACACATCAGCTGTGTGTAAGCTCATAATAGTATTATATTTCATGTTACCTTTGATCCTGGTACACATTGCAACATTGCTTAGTGCTTTCTCTGTTGTCTTGAGACCCAGATCTATTTAATTCAATCAGAGGTGTTTTTTCTTCAGACTAGCATGCAACACAATTTATTTATTTTTTTCTCCTTCTCCTGACAAATCATTGTTATCCGACCAGCACACACATTTTTGGTTGTGGCTTACGGTTGTGCGTTTTTGTCATTTGTTAGGAGGTAAACAGGGATATCCAGCTTGAGGAGAGCCAGGAGCACAAGCCAAAAGGTTTCAGTCGGCAGTAGCTGCCAGGGCAAATGTTTATGTGTTTTACAAAAGACAAAAAAGACTGACTATTGTCGAAGTAATGGCCTAAGAAACAGGTTACTGGGTAACAAAAAGAAGTAATTTAACACTCTGCTATTTCTGGAGCAAAAAGGGCTTTTAGTTTTTGAAAATGATCAAACTACTTTTGCTATTGAAGGAAAATTCACTAACCCAGCTGCTGCAAGGCACATTCTTTGCAAAGGAAATGGCTATTGAATGTGTTTATATGGGATTCATATTTCCCATAGTTCAAAAGTTATACCTGTAGATCTTATTCCCTCAGGTTTGTACCTCATTTGCACTTGTATGGAAGTATGTAGGACAGTGCGTGACCGCTTGCTGACACAAATAGCTGTCTTCAGGAGTTCAAATGTTTTCTCATCCTGTCAAAGAGGATGAACAATGAGTGAATCATCCTTCTGGCTTTCTCTCCTGTCCATATGTCGGCATGCGTCAGTTTGGCTCAGTGCGGCCAGGCATAAAAGTGCAGCTGGACACCCTCTTTTTACATTGTCTAATTTGTGATCATTTAGAAGTCCATTCACACTCTCAGTTCCTTGTACATGCCTCCTCTCTCCCCTTCACTTGGCTCCACAAAGTAAATGTTCAAGAGGCCAGACAGCAAACATACAGGGACTGAGCTGTCTAATCCAAATGTCCCATCAGAGCGAGACTCCGATCCAGTGGCTTGTGTTCAACGCAGATGGAATGGCAATGAGTAGGAACAGTGGAATCAAGGATCTAGTTGCAAAGTCACAAAAGAGGCAATTTTGAGGTATTAAACTTGTTTCCCTTTCAGAAGACAGGGTTATGTGTATGTTGATCATGACTGAGAGCAAGTACATGCACGGCAGGAAGACATTATTCTGATCAATCAATCAATCTTTATTTATAGAGCGCTCTTCATACACAGGTGCATTGCAAAGTGCTTGACATTTAAAAAGATATTAAAAACATTCTAGCCCGTCAAAGCCTCCCACCCTCCCAATATATACAGTTATCACAATACACACACACACACACACCTGCACCCCCTACCCTTTACCCTACACTCACACACAGAATCAACATTCAAGTACATAAGGCTGAGTACAGATGACCATGGTGAGGAAACCAAATAAATATCAAGTTATCAAGATTAATAAATAGATAAATAAATAAATAAATAAATGGGACTAAAATAAATAAATAGATATCATCTAAAAGCTAAGCTAAAAAAGATGGGTCTTGAGCCTGCTCTTAAAAATCTGAACGTTCTCTGCGGTCCTGAGCTCCTCTGGCAGGCTGTTCCAGAGGCGAGGGCCATAATATTGGAAAGACGCCTCGCCGTAAGTCTTTCTGTTGACTTTAGGAATAACTAGGAGACGCCGGAGGAGCGAAGGGGCTGTGAAGGTTCATAAGATAAAAGCAGTTCTGAAAGATAAGAAGGACCAAGACCGTTAAGACACTTAAAAACCATTAAAAGAACTTTAATGGTTTTTGCATTCATCACAGTGATAGTGCTATAAACTATAGGCGTTAGATAAGTAGGGTGATCATTAATTTATTCTTGCGTGAACATCTTTCCCATGCTGTCTCTCTGTCCAGCACTGAATGTCTTGGTACATTGACCTTCATAAAGTAAAATGACGAGTGATCCTTGGGGGCAAAGGGAGCACGTTGCTTTGAACTGTTGATTTGTTAATTCTTTCCTAATGGTATCTAGCCAGTTTGTCAGACCATAACTTAGATTATGTAACACATGTGACACCCGGTTTAAGTTCATCTGGTGATTTAAGACCTTGTACTTCCTTGAAAGTTCCCAAATGTTATCTTCAAGTGTCAGACTTAAAAAAAAATGATGACAAACAGATGATTAGGCCATGCTGTGAGAAAGATGCTCTCTAGTTACACAGTAGTATTAGAAACATTACAGTAAAATATTCTGTTTGTTGTGTTTACATTTGGTACTTAACAAGTGAAGCCAGTGATGCGAACCTTTTGACCCTTTAAAGTTTTAAGTGCTTGTGTGTGCAGCCTAAGGGCAAGCCTTAGACCTTTCAGCCCATTGTTAATTAAGGTTGTCAAGATGAAGGTCGGAGAGAAAGTGCATTACTAACACGGTAAAAAAGAGCTGTCAGCCAGTTTGTTTTTGCAAGAAAGATGTACTTTAGCTAAACAGCACTAACGGAGATGTACAACTGAGCTTCTCTTTTTGTCTGAGTGCACTTTCACTTTTTAAATACGAAATCCTTGGAGCCCCTTCCCTTGGTACATTAAGGCAATAACTTAATGTACCGAGGTAAGTCTCTTGTTGAGAGAATGTCACATTCTGGTCCTAAGAGCAAAGATGAAGCTTCTGTGAACAGAAGTGCAACGTCCTCAATCCAAACCCAGTCCAGTTGACGATTTAAGCTTCACTTAGTTACTGGTTTGATTGTCCTGAGAGGGATTTGTCCTCTGAATTTAACCTCCCACCACTAGAGCAATCTGTCAGTAGCAGTCGCCAACTACAGAGCAGACCTCAATGGGAACAGTTTTAGGACAGGATTATGTGTTTTGAATTGTAAGATAACAGTATTGGAAGAATTATTTTTACAGGTAGAATTTGTCCTTTGATTGTGCCAGAATGTGCAATTGCATGTGTTTCCCCTCCTGCTAATCAAGTAACAGTACTGTATTTAGAGTTGCAATAGATAGATTGCCCTAACAGAATTCCATTAGTTTTGGTTCTCCTTATGCGTTTTCATCATAGACTCTCTTCCCTCCCTCCCCAGCACCCATCTGTCTGCTGCAAGCCACCATTTCTATATGGAATATTTTCAGTCAATGGAAAAACATATAATTTGCTATTGTTTTATGTTTTACCTATACACTTTCTGGGGTAAATGTGTATTTCATTACACTAATGCTATTTATTTATTTATTTATTTATTTATTTATTTATTTATTTATTTAAGAGGAGGTGGGATTAGATAATATTTCCCTTCTTCCTATCCCTTGTTTAACATGTGTTAACTTTATAAATGCTCAGTAGTTTATAGATAGATGGTTTGGGGCAGCAGTAGCAAAATCAGTAGATAGATTCATGATCTTATCTGAGCTGCCTGATTCTGGCATTTCATTCTGTATGTGTTATTAAGCAGTTACTGAGGACATACGGGACTGCAGAAAGTAGCACACCACTACCGAGTATGAATGGCAAGTGATAATCAGGTTGTGGCTGAAAGGACTGAAAATAATGTGTTTCCAATCCACACCAATCAACATATTGGCATAAAACTGTCCTCTTATTGTCTGATCTTAAACCAAATGTGTTTTAGTTTAATAATGTGCAAATTTTTCATGATTGAATTGAGCACTAGACTTTCCTTTGAATTAAGCGTCTAAAATAGGGCCCGAACGCAGAGCTATTGATTCTGACATTTTTCTCTGGGTGTTTTTCAGCTGCTCACTGGGACACTGGATGGGAAGCTCAGACTGTTTCATCCCAGTACCGGAGCTTGTTCTTCTCCAAGTACAAGTGGTGTTGCATAATACCGCCCATGTCCTAGCTGCATCAAAACAGAACAGATTCCTTTGTAGTGAGGTATATTTTTATCAAAACTATGCAATGGCTTATGAGAGGTTTGAATAAATATGTATGTAGACTATGGTCTAGCACACCAGCAGTCTATGCAATGAAAGTGCATTTTATTTTACTTATTTAAAAAGGTATTTTGCACAGCATACTGTATAACTTAGTCTAGCTAACTTTATGTTACACTGGACCTGTTTCATTTTACTAAGACTTAAAAGGATCACATGCCACATTAGCAAAATTACAGATAATTACAATCAAAGTCGCCAAAACAATCATTTGCTCAGAGATTTATGAGCTTATTCCAGGCAAATTGTGTTTGTTTGGGACATGAAACAGATGTATTTTAGACGTTTTGTACTTGTGATGATGGCTACTTAGCAGCGCCGCTCTGAGGACTATGACATCAGCTGGGTGCAACCTGACCAGCTGCCAGAGTTACACATGCTACTGTTCACATCCACCCACAACCAGAGAACAGTTGTCCAGAGGCTTTCTCACATTCAAGAAGAAAACCTCTCATCACATCAGTGTCTGTTTTAGATGGGAGATTATTTGCACAACAGCGAATTTTCCCCATAGACTAGTGTGGGTGGAGGTGCTCTGGTAGCTGTCCTTATCCAGTGTTGTCATTGATCACTGTGTGATGTCATAATTGTATCTGTGCACATGTGTGATAAAATTAGAACTGCTCTAAAAAAAAAAAACATTTGTCTTATCCAATCCAATTTTAGTTTCCACATAAAAAAATATAATATATGAATACTACTAATTAATACAAAATAAATGGTAAACTATTGTTCATTACACTAGTAGTCTACGGTATAGTAAATTTAAAATGTCTTACCCTCTATTAATGTGTGACGAGTAATACAAAGAACTAATTCATTCAAAATCAGCTTCTCAGTTGTGGCTACTATTGCATCACACAGGACAAATCCTTTGTTAATTCATAAATGTTCAAATCAAGGAAAATTGTCTTCAAAACTGCCAGTTCTTGCTGAATCCATCCAGACTCCAAAGCTGCCATCACTCACCCACCAGCTGTCCACAAAAGATTCTCTTTGACGCATTATGTGACGTTGATGTTGATGAACCAATTGGAGTTATTTTAACATTTTCAGTAGCAGCAGCACATTTCCCATCTCTGCCTTGTCCTGTGTCCAATATTCTGCTTTGATTTACTTAATTCTTTTTGCCCTATGTGGCGCTTGAGTTACAGTGTTATAAACACCGTAAACCTAAGGGTTGCACTGTGTTGCATGTGGTTTACAATGCCACACTGACAGGTATATATTTACCAGATCAGCCTTGCCCTGTCATGGTAAGCTTTAGTGTTCCTACAAATGCTTGAGGTTTTCTGGAAGAAAGCATAAATTTTCATTGTTATAAATTTATGTGTCGGCCTTCTTCCTTTTATTTTTAATGTAGTGGAATGTTTGTCTGAGCGCAGACCTGGAGATCATTCCTTGAATGGATTAACTCCCTAAAATTGAATCCGTAAACAAGAAACGTATCGTTTTAGCTGCACATTCTTGGTCTGTGTGAGGTCGGCCACGCTCTCTTTTTTGACCTCAGAGGTTAGAAATGGTGTTTATACTTGACTATGAGAATAGGCACACCCATGCATCATGTCTGGATGACTTTCAAGTTTGATCACTCACAATGCATTACTTCAAGACTTCATCAAATAAGACATTTCTGAACGAAGATTGTACACTTTTACCCGGTTAAACGAAGGTCAAATAAACAAAACAAACTTGTGTCTTATGGATATTGAACCAGAAAAATAGGTCAACAAAGGTCACCTCACCACTTCTGGACCCAAAGGCAAACCGGCATTGTCTCTGAACCAGTGCTACTTAAAGCCGTTAATCACTGAAGTCCTGCGTTCAGCACCATATGATTTCCAATGACTTGTACTGGAAAGGCAAACAAGAAGCCAGACTGATATATACTGAAATAATGAGTGTGTGTGCTGAAAAGTTCCACTGGAGATCATAAAGCATCATATGCCACTATGAATCACCCCTCAAATCTCAAAATAATATCCTAACTATCCTCACTTAAGAACCCAATCGTGTTCTTATAATTAATGTGGAAGTCAAAACATTTACACACATTCAAAACTATTTCAGTTTTCTTTTATTTATTTCCTAAAACACAGTCTGGAAGATTTATATTATTTAATGTTATGCTATATTTGTTGAAAAAGGTTTGTGCATGAGTGTGTTAAGGTCTGCCTATGAATGAAGAGCACTGATTATCAATCCATCCTCATTTATCCAGGCTTTTTGAGCCTGACTTGAACTCTGTGGCAAACTCATGACACTTTTGGCTGGATCTATTTCACTAACATACTGTATGTATTTCATGATATATCCCCATTAAAAGGATTACTTCAATATTCAAATTAGCGGCCCATATGCCTCTAGTTTGTGCTCATCCATTTACATTATGGGCTACCGTTTGCCTCTCTGTGATAGAGCATATGTTTTATCTATTTTACAAATTGAAAAGTATCCCATATTAGATAGATATTCTTCATATCATGCTCCGACAGTTGTGGTTTTGTTAACGCTTTCTTTGGGCAGCTCCAGTTATACAATGGCAGACACTGATTAGTAGCAGATGGTGTTATCCAGGGTACAAGGAATAAACATTTGAGTTTGCAACACTGAGATAAATCAACACGATAACTTCAGGGAGGCAGAGGAAATATGGGAAAAACAGAAACGCTTATAACCGTAGGTGCCAGATCACAGGCCGAGATTTGAGACTGCTTATAAGCTGCTGACTTCCCTGAGAACGTTGCAGTGGTGGAGGTAGATTGAAGAGATGACAAAAAGACAAATTCATTTCTTAATTTTTGTCGAAAGATGCTTACCAAATTAGTACTGGAACTCCAAACTAAATGTTTTTATTTTATTTTTTTCTGGTTCCTCTAAGTTAAAGTTTGTATGACAAGATAAAAAGGTCTTGCTACAGGGAGCACTTTCTCAAAGAGCATCTGTGAGATGTGATGATAGTTTGGCATGTCTTAGATAAACCTTCATGTCTTTGCGCTAACCCACAAGCCATACGCCAGCCACGCACCCCTGCTATTAGCAAATACCTTTTTTTATGACTGAATTAGGGGACAATTTGATGTTTTCCTCTCTAATCATGTTAAACTAAACTGGTGGATTAGGTTATACGCCAACAACAGGCATGTGCAACGTATTAACTTCACTGCGGGGATAAGGGTGTCTTACAAAAAATGTTTTTTTATTATTTTATTTTTTTTTGTTCTTAAGGATTGACTTTTGCCATAAAAAGATTAAACAGACTGGCTTTGAAGATCATGCAGTGATGAGTGCTGATATGCTCAGGTCTTTGTCGTAGCAGAACTTGGAAACAAAATCAAAGCATGGAATAAAAGGCCACTATATATCATCTGACATAGTTTTAGGTCAAAGCTAATTTTCAGCCCATCGTGTTGCCAACTAACCGTGGCAATCACCCACTGAGATAACTTAAATAAAAAAAATAATAAAAAAAAAACTCAAGTGATTGCGTTACTTTGTTTCATATCGAGCCAAGATTTTATATCCTCAAATGAACCGGGGAAAGTGTCTCGAAATCCAATATGTGAGATGCGCAGACGGTTGGAGAGACCAAGGCAGCGTGCGTTTCCTTCACCACAGCAGCATCAGTCTAATTTAGGCTGAGTGCTCGCAGCTAAAGAGTACCGACAGAAGCGGGGTGCCAGCTGTAAAACCTGCTCTCAATAATGAGCAGGAAACTCTCAGTGGAACATTTGGGATTCTTCAGTCTATTATTCCTGCAAACTGCTCTATACCTTTATGAGCTAAGTGGAGTAGGTCATTTTGCCGCATTACAACTCACTATAATGGGGCGTTAATGTATAGCCCTGTAGCATGTTTACAGCAGGATATAGTTTCCTCCTTTACAATAATTGTCCTCTTTTTTTTATCAGTTTGCGCACTCTTATTAACTTTTTATTACTTATGTCTTTTTTATTTATTTTTTTAAATAGGCCTACCATATTGCTTTTATTACTGTATTAATGCTTCAAATTCTGCCAGGTCTCGGTGTGCAGTTTAAATCCTCTTTCCAAACGCTATTGACAGCACGTTATGCAATGAGTCAGACAAATGAGCGTCAGGCCTTGTGATTCTATGCACAGGTAACAACTAGGGCCGGGACTCGATTAAAAAAAAATAATCTAATTAAAAATAGGCTTTGTAATGAATTAATCGAAATTAATCGCATATAAATGTTTGACCTGAGAACAGTGAGAAGTAAGTTTTTTCATAAGGATTTTTAGTATACCATTGAATAATGACTGAATACATAAGCTTAAGCAACAGAATATTGTTTATTTTTGTTCAACCAAGTCCAACAGACCAGTGCAATATTGCCATTAATTGTGCGTCTGCAGGAAAAAAGGAAACTGAAGTGTGGAAAGCAAAGTGTGATTAATTATATAATGAGCTAAATATGACAAACACAAATGCAAGTGAGTGATGGCTGGATGAGAGAGACCTGAAGGATCCAGTCTGTGGTGCAGAGTGAGGTCTCCTGAGCTGCAGACTGGAGGAGGAGCCTGGCCTTGGGTCCCTGGGCACACAAGGTGCTGCTGCTGTGGAGCTACAACTCTGCCCCATTTAAAAGCATTATAAAATGGAGAAATTCAAGTTCTTCCGCATTTCATTACAACAAAATGTATTTGTTTTTCCATGACTTGTCATGCTTCACTCTCTCTCTCTCTCCTTGCCCTGGACTTCTCCTGCGCTCAACATCTACAAACTGGCGCAAAAACTCCTCAACACTGGGCTCCAGTCAGTTTGAAGAATATATCTTGCTTGGCTGCTAATGGCCAGGCAGTTTGTTGACTTGTATCTAATAAAGTGGCTACAGAGAATTTATGATAACTCTTGTACCGTGGATTAACTCCAAGTTCCTGCATTATATATAAAACGTATATATATCTTTGTTTTATTTCACCTTGTGCACCTGGGCCTGTATTTTAGGCCGTTTTATGATCATTTAATATGTTCCTAACTCCATTTCAGATTTGGAAAAAGACTTTCTGCGGCTTCACTTACATCATTATGAAAAGCAGTGTTGCATAAACTTGGCAATGTTTTGTCTTTCTATAAACAAAGGCAATTAATGTGTTCCTCACAGCCCTCAGCCCCACAGGCGGGATGAGAAATAAACAAGTCTTCAGACATGATCTTTTCCAAGTCCTCTCCCCAAGTATAAGATCACATAGGACATTTTACCAGAATTCCCCTACACATAAATTTAGAGATAGGAGAATGCAACATAGGAAGTACTTCTTGATATAACCATTACGGTACCCATATAACGAGAGCAACCTTTCCCTTTTTTTGTTTTATTCTGTTTTCTCTTCTGGTAAAGTCCTGATTTGAACATGCTTTAAAACTGATCTAATCTAGAGTGCATAATAAAGTAGATGTTATTAAGTCTTGGTGTAGTACTGTATCAGTCCTCGCAATTTCTGTAAATATACTATCAAAATTGATTGCGGCACTTTCTGGGTAAGTAAGTTCGTATTATGGCGAAACACAAGGTTGCAGACCCCTGGCCAACTTTCTGAGTTTTAAATGACTTAAAGTATGTATTATTTGATTGTGCTTAATTTTTTAACATTTATAAGACAATACTGTTTAATAATATCAGTTTCTATCCATATCGTATAAGAAACAAGTTAAACTCTGAATAGTTCAGTCTGACAACTATTATAACATCATCTTGACACCTTGAGGCCCACTAGATGCTATTGTATGTAATATAAGTGTTTAATTGAATGGCGTGACAGTCAGAGGTTGCCGGTGCTACACTTTATGGCACAATAAATCAGAGTCTGGGAAGTTATGGACATTGTGGCTTGGTGCATAGTTAGATTTTCTTTCCAGGACAGAAGGACAGCTACCCACTGTGAAGCATTTTAATGATTAATGGGGTGTGTGATCGTACCCAATGTTCCACAGCTTCTCTGCTTTCGAGGTAATGTATCAGTGGCCTCATAAAGTATACTGTACTTTGTGTCTGCTACACAAAAAGAAAGAAAACTTTCCACCTCTGTTAATTGTGGTAAAATTGTATTGACTCGTAACTTCCTGTTGCAGAAATAGTAAGCTGGACAAATGAAAGAGTGTGGTGTAAGATAAATGTGAGTGTAATTGTAGTTTGCCAAAATGTAAATAAACGGGATCCGTGCACATGTGTTTGAAGGGAATGAGACTGAAACAAATGGAGACAGTGGCAAGTGATGTGTGGTGACTGAGAAGCACTAATATTATGACAGTGAAAATAACTGAGTGCGGCACCTTTGACCAAAAAAAAAATTAAATGCTTTGAGCCATTTCATCTTCGTCTTGAGAATCGCTGTACTATTTAAAAATACATAAAGTATGCAGTTACAGTACTCTTAGAAACAGAGAGTTCCTAGAGTCTCGACGACAAGAAAATCGAAGGCACTTTTCCTACATCCAATTTCTTTATTTTTACAGATTCTATAACGCCTTTATTATGAACACTCAAGGATTTTTAGAATACGTAAAATGACCATTTTGATGTAAGGATGGGTGCCTTGGATTTTCTATTGCAGTCGCTATTCCCTAAACACCAAAGAGCACCTTCCTTACAAAATAACTACTTGACATTATTTCCCTGAGCATTTTGTATTTTTGAGGTTTTGAGATCTACCCGTCCCTGACTAGTTACTTGTCAGGAAAGGGAAATATATTGATACTTCAATGTGAAAACAGTTATTTGTGTTTAAATGATTCAAAATATGATTTGCAATAAATATTCTAGTTTAATGAAATGTTACACAATGTCCCCACTTGTTTACACAATGGAACCATTCTCCATGGTTTCTGAAATCATCTTAATTTGTACAATATCATGCAATGGCTAGTCATCCCATCTGGGATTTTTTGCAAGGTTATTTTACAATGCCAGCCTTTCTAGCCAAATTAGTTTCATTGGAATTACTCAGAATTTGGCACAAAGCGACGAGCCTATTTAAATAAAAATCTTTAAATCTTAAACAAATCTTCTCCCAAGGATATTTACTTTCATCTATATTGTTTGTGTGAATGTGAAATGTGCGTGTTAATGTATGGCTGAGGGTAGTTTGCGTCGCTCAGGTGCTAGATGTTCTTTTTGGACTTTGCTGTTGAGTCACACTGAACCAATTTCTTGCTGAAAAACACATAAACCTCGGAGTGAAGTCACGGCTTGGAGACCAGAGCTGGAAACTAAGTTGTTTATCAGGCTTAACTGACATCCATCACTTTTTGATCTTAATAGTAGAGTCTGCAAGCGCTGTTTCAAGGACTGTCTGAACTAAATGATCTGAATAGTTTCATGAAATATTTTGGATTGGAGCTATTTGTACTCGCAAACACTGGCCTCTTGTCCCCGCCTTAAGTACAAATCCTCACACTATCAACTCTGATGCAAATTTGTTCAGATCCAATTCCTTCCTGTGACTATTAAGGATCGTACGTTCCACACATCATCCCCAGCGCCTGCTCCAGTAATGTCGCAGGAACTACTGAACTGTTTGCATTAAGAGGATTGTGAGGACGTTGTCAAGTGTTTAAATCCCAATATAGTAGACGTTTTATTTAATTTTATTGTATTTGATCATTTGATAGAAGTGGTATAGAAGCAGCAGTTTACATTACAAAAATCTGTACATCTAACTTAAATTACTTCAATATCTCAACTTTTAAATCATCGTGAATATGCAATTACTGTCATTTTGGGGTAGACAGTTAATGTTTTTCAGTACGTACGTAATTTGCACTGACACATCTGCTCCTCTCTCCCTTTTCCCTTCTATGGAATGCACATTTTCATTAGACGCAGACCAAGAGGGTTCTGATTGGTAAACAATGGTCTGCCCACATCCAGCTCCACGGGGCTCCCTGAGTGAGATGTTGTATCAGCTATTCTCCCTCTGACGCAGACACAGAGAAAAGATTTGGAGAAAAGCTGATGGTCTCCAGACACAAGACGGCGCTTGCCAGTGCGATGGAGGCATCCAAAGTATCTATTGTCCTAGTTGTCATTTCCATGTTCCTTTTCCACATTGCAGACATAGCTGAGAATCTACTGTTTGACGTATTGCTGTTGTTAGATCATCTTTACGGAATTGCTACAGACATCCTTCCGCCTCCATAAATGGGAAATGTGGGCCTTAGAATTGCACTCAAGTGTCTGCAGTTTCTTCTAAATACATAAATAAAGTATGGAGGGACCGCAAATGGTTACTGGTAAATGGTCTCTATTTATATCATAGCGCTTTTACACCTACATTAGGCACTCAGAGGGAATGCAAGTGATGTCACAGCATGGGAACAGAGGCAAAAGCAAATATAGGTTGTTGTTTTGACACTCGATTAAGAACTTTAAAGGTTCTTTTAAGAATGAATAAGCGTATACTCACAATAGTTGAGTCGACGTCGGACACTATCACCCCGACTGTCATTGTATACTTCTGCTGTTACTGCAACAAATAAGAGCAATTTCTATAATTCAGACAAGTATTGTAAATATAATACTTACAACAACTAAAACTACTGTTACTACCGGGCCAGCCTATTTAAGGGTTTCAGTCAGATATGATATTTTCCTATCATACGCCATTTTCCTGAGGACCTTTGAACCTTAAATAAAATAAAAAAATGTCAACCTCTTAACCCTTACCATAAGAATAGTTTGTGACCTGAGTGACAAGGAAGTAGCCTGTAGTAGTGATGGTGGGATACATTCATTTGACATGATATAGGGATCTCAACAAGTGCTGAAAAAGCAAACTAAATGTCATAGCAATTAACCTCTTAACCTGAACCGAGGTTTTGCCATATTTTTGTTGTTTTTATGTCACACATTTTTGTCACTTTTTCATCACATTTATGTCACTTTTTTATACTTGTTTTTGTCGCTATTTTGACACCATCTTTTTTAGGAAGCTTTTAGATTTGGTTAAAGTCGAACTGGAGAAAATGTACTCGGTTCAGGATAAGAGGTTAATTGCTATGACATTTAGTTTGCTTTTTCATCACTTGTTGAGATCCCTACATCATGTCAAATTAATGTATCCCACCAACACTCCTACAGGCTACTTCCTTGTCACTCAGGTCACAAACTATTCTGAATTTGAATTAAAAAAAACAATGTTCTGTCATCATAAATCACATGTCAAATCAGTTCCTTTAAACCCTTTATTACCCTATTAGTAACTCTACCCACCTCTACTCAACTAGAAACAGATTACCATTAGCGTGTGGTCTTTTTCACCACTGTAAATGCCCCTCAATGGTTAAACCCACATTCCCTCGTCGCCTGCCCCAGGAAAAGTCAATCTGCTCCAGGCGCGGCGGTGGCGAGGGGATGGTGGTTCTCGGGTGGAGGGAGACGCAGACAGAGGGCATCAGATCTGTGAAGAATGGTATCCGCCCATCACCTCGTGTATACGGTCTACCTGCCGCATCTCTGTCTGCGCGCGTTTTCCACCATAGGAAGGCAGTTATGTAATGCCGTCTCTTCGCAAAACCACTGCCCCCAAACTCAGGCTTGATTGACAGGCGCGGCGCTGCCTCTGCGCTATAAAAACTCAGGGAGGCAAGGGCTTCACTCGCGGTAGTGCCTCAAACTCTCCAGCCTGTAAACCCAAGTGGACGTACTTTTACGCACGAGAGTTAAAAGGATCTAGCGGCTCTCAGTCAATACAAATGACCAACACGTGCCTTTCACTGCTTTTCTCCTCTTTTTCTACCAGTGGATAATTTATAGATTTGTATTTATTTATTTTTTCAACGCAGGATATAGGTTAAGTTTTACGGTGAGTCCAAAAAAAAGATGCCCTTCTTCTTATCGGGCTGGTTTGTCATAGTAAGTTTGTTTTGTGTTACCCTCTTGTTGTCAAAGTGTGTCCACAAACTGCTAGCATCATCCCATTTGTCAACTTTCTTTTGTGCTGTAGGAAATATGATACCCTGGAGTTTCTGCTTGCTGCTTTTATCAATAAATCTCCTCAACGCACTAACTACGGGTAAGTGATTGTGTTTTTATTGTAGCATTTGTGTATAAATTAGTATCTTAAAATGGCGCAATTCATATCTTTGAAGTCTTTAGACACATTTATTTGGGCACTAATTTGTGATGGAAAAAAAAACGGCTTAGGTTATTTCCTATACCCATCTTAATTTAACTGGAAATAATTTTAAGTAAAAATGCGCATATCTTATGCCGATCATCATCTTTCTCTGTGGTATCTCTTTAAAATAAGTCATATAGCCTACTCTAAAAGTTTTCACTCAATATTTCAGTGCCCCCTATTTTAAAACCTCTGAGAGTACCAGAGTGTATAACTGCACTACACCAAATCTAAACTTGGGCTGAATCAGGTTTAAGCACTATGACTGAAGTATTTCTAAACACGAAGATGAAAAGCATATATGAAATTGTGTATATTTGAAACTAACACTCAAACTGTAGAGGTGCTTGAGTACTACCAGTGTGTTCCATAGTTTCATATATGATTGTGTGTCACTTCTAAATGCCTCTCTTTATTTTGTCTACTGTAAAGATGGGGAGCAAGAGGATGAGACGCTATTTGACTTATTTGAGGTCAGCAGCATCTCACGCAAGACACTGGGAGCCAAACAGTTCCGGGGCCAAAACTCGGACGCCCCAGCGTATCGCTTCCTCCGCTTCGACCGCCTGCCCCCTGTGAGCCCGCCGATACTCAAGCAAATCCTGCAGCAAATCCAAATCAACGAGGGTTTCATATTTGTGGCCAGCATTCGGCAGGACCGCGGCTCACGGGGCACTCTGGTCGGCTTAGAGAGCCCCAACGGCAGGAGGCAGTTTGAGATCGTATCTAACGGACGGGCCAACAGCCTGGACCTGGTGTACTGGGTGGACGGCTCCCAAAATGTGGTTTCCTTGGAGGATGTGGACTTGTCAGACTCGCACTGGAAGAACATCACGCTTCAGGTTCAGGGGGAAAATGCGAACCTGTATGTGGGCTGTAACCTCATAGACAGAGTCATCCTGGACGAACCCTTTTATGAACATCTTAGGGCAGAGGGGAGCCGTATGTATGTGGCCAAAGGGTCCATCCGCGAGAACCACTTCAGGGTAAGGCGTAAGCAACTGGTGTTTTCATGAAAGACTTAGTTCATTCGTGTGAGCTTTAGCGGTGCTTGTCACCTCCAATAGGTTACAGCTTCATGTGGTTTTGGAGGGAATGTCTAAAATTGGCCAATGGTGTTCAGCTCCTTATTATCAGAAGACTTCAGGATTCAGTAATAGTAGTAGTAGAAGTAGTAGCAATAGTGGTGGTAATAGCTGCAATAACAAAGTAAGAAGTGCTTTATACTTTTTACAGGGTCTTCTACAAAATGTGCATTTCATCTTTGACACACCCGTGGAAGACGTTCTTCTGACCAGAGACTGTGAAATCACAAAGCAAGGTACAGATGTTTATTTCAGCCTTTTCCATCTATTTTATATGGATCACATCAGGACATTTTGGTCCTGACACTTTGAAGTTCATATTACAAAAAACATAAGTGCAAGTCTCGAAAGTAGGAAAATGTGTGAGCCTTTCAGCATTAATCTGATGTGTTGATCAATTCCATGTGTCATTTGTCCTGAAAGTTTTCTTCTTCTTTTGTTTTGTTATTTGTTAAGAGGGTCAAACAGCATACATATTTGATATTTCTACAAACTATTACCTCGTGTTTACGGAAACTGCAGTGTGAACAGTACGGCTTGTATTTGAACTGTGCGTGGTGAACAAAAGGAGCTGCAGATGCATCCATTTATTTTAGTTGGCAGTGGACACAGCATAATGCCCTGGGAATGAAAATAGAAAATAGTAAGTTGATGCTGCTTACCGTAGGGAGCTTCCACGTCCAGCAGCACACACCAACAGTGAGGTCATGAATTGGCTTAAAGGGCTGCTTTTCTCAGCTGAGAAGGAGAAATACTACTCGTGAAAACTCTATGGGATTCACACAAGGGAGAGAGGAGGAGAGGGAAAAAAGCTCTATCGATGCATACATTTGAGTCAACAGAAGTGTTACCCTATATGTGCACTACTATAATCATTTAGAGATACAAGAATAGTAGAATGAGTTTTATTTCTTGAACAAAAGTCATCAAGACCTGTGACACGTCTCCTTGTTGCCTTTGAGGTTTTGCAGTGGTTGCACATTGTACGCCAGGAGTCAGTCATAAACCCGCGAAAGGCCACACTCGTAAAAGCTGTCATGTTAGACATTAATGAGCAGCATTGAACCTACTCAAGCTGTTGCTCTTTTTCTTAAGTCCTTGCTTTACCTAAAAGGGGTAATGTGTAAACTCTTTTGCAGACAAGCAAGCACACGCATACAAGCACTCCCAGCATGACACCCTACTGGGATTTGAATGAATCCAGCAGATTGAAGTGAAAGAAAACATAGCAGAGGCATCAGTGGGACGCCATCAGACAATGTAGACAACTATTTGATTTAGAGTCCCCAGCCTGCTGTTAATCTTCACCAATTTACACAGCTAAATGCAACGCGGTTGCGAAAATGTGCCCTGACTTGGATGAATGACAGAAATTCCTCAGTGCTATGATCTGTGTGTTTACTTTCGGGATCATGTATCTTGCCAAATCAATGGTCCCATAAAGACATTGTGAGGGAAAGTCTGTAGGTTTAAACTCTGTGAATGAAGAAAGGCTCATGTCACACTGTGAGTGGGCTGTGTTCTTGTTCATGTTTCAACCATGTCACAGGTGTCAAGCACATATAAGACTTACATGGTGCACTGTGGCTGTTGTGCAAAGCTCCAGTGTGAGCTCCTGGATACTGAGTTTGTGAGGTCATTTCAGTCTATTACTTTTGTATTGGAAAACTTCAGTCTGATTTTAAAGGTCACTAAAGATTTACTGCAGCAGCGTGTTGTTTTAAGTTCAGCTGTGCCACAGCAAAAAATAAGATACATTCTTAAAACCAAACACTGCTGACTAAACATCTGTTTTGAGGAATGCAGTAAACGGTGTGCTCACCACAGTGATATTTTAGTTGGGTAAAAGAAAACAGGAAATTACTGATACAAACCCTTGCATTTCAATCATACAGAAATGTTTTCCATCAGTCTGTAAACCTCATTTATTTGAATGTCTTCTGTTGTTTCGTTTGCAGACTATGCTAACATTGTGAGTGAGAGCACAGAGATTGTGGATGTAAGTCCCTCCATCACCACCAACATTATTGGTCAAAAGACAGATGACTTTGGCGCAGAGATGTGTGAGCGCTCCTGTGAGGAGCTAAGCACCATGTTCCAGGAGCTCAAAGGCCTCCGCGTGGTGGTCAGCAATCTCATTGACGGTCTGCAGAAAGTGGTGAGTGCTGTCAGTCGCTCTTTACAAACATCTGAAAAGAGTTACACAGAAAAGCACACTCTTTGTGTGGACCGTGCAATTTCATGAAAACAAATAATAAAGTCCTGTGTGCTGAGACCAGCAGCTCAAGAGTGTGAATGAGATAACTGGATTGCCTACTCTGGACTGTGTAGATCCTTGACTCAGGTAGCTGTGTGCTCTTTATGACATGTTACATGGATAGAGGACGTGTTCCCCTGGCAGCTTCTGAGTCCGGTTGAATGTTTGGTCATATTTTACCAGCCATGTGTTTCCGCTGGGATCCTCCCGCAGCAGATTCTGGGCTTGAACCTTGGGAGAAAAACGGTTTGGTTGAGTAGGGTCCCTGAGGCTCTTCCAGCCCGAGTGGTGTCTCTGATCCCAGCACAACTGCTTTGGCTTTTTACTAAAAACTCACACATATACACACACACACGGGGGCTTATGGCAGTAGCTTATCAAATGACACTATTGTAGATTCAGCCAACTATTCCTAACCATCCAATTGGAGGTTTCAGTGTCAGTTTTCATTTTGTTCCTAAAAAAATTATAAAGACCCATAAAAACACACAAAGAACTACAAAGTGAT
This sequence comes from Proterorhinus semilunaris, assembly GCA_021464625.1. NCBI lineage: Eukaryota > Metazoa > Chordata > Actinopteri > Gobiiformes > Gobiidae > Proterorhinus > Proterorhinus semilunaris. The sequence goes on from CM038357.1 coordinate 16,308,608, forward strand.
ACCATGTTACGGCCTTTAATTTGCAGCAGCTTTCACTGGGATTGTTGTTCACTTAACGTAATTGGTGTGTACTTCTTAAAGTCTTATAAAGGGCCCTTTCTTTCTAGTTCATTAAACCTGGCTTTGATCATATTTCCACATAAGAAGTGATTAAAGTAATGCCTTTAATGATAGCTTTATTGCGGTGTTTGCACATAAACTAAGTGAAGCAATTCAACTATGTGGAAAAACTAGAGCTGAATCATAACTGTGATGAAGCACAAACAGCCAATGAAATAGTTGTTTTATTTAAAGTTGAGTGTATGGTAAATCCTTGTTGAATATACTCTAAAAGAATCAGGTCAGTGTGTCTGCCAGCAGGTGCCCATTGCATTACTGTGCATCTTTACGTGTCCTAATCATTTGTGGCTGACCTCTCAATGTTTCAGACGGAGGAGAACACAGTCATGAAGGAGGCTCTGGGGAGGATCAAGAACACTAAGGAGAAAAACATGTGTTGGCAGGATGGGCGGCTGTTTGACGATAAGGAAGAATGGGTGGTGGACAGTTGTACCAAATGCAGCTGCCAGGTAAAGCATCTCGCGCATGGAAAACTGTATGGTCCTGGTGGATCGATTTATTGATATCCTATACTGAATAACGGCAGGAATCCAAAATCGTCTGTCACCAAATCACTTGTCCTCCTGTGGCCTGCGCAAGCCCCTTATTTATGGAAGGAGAGTGCTGCCCCGTGTGTATCCGTAAGTACAAGCATAACTTTTGCAAATACTAATTATACAGTAAACTTACATGGAATTAAAGTGTTCATCATCACCCTTTTCTTTGCCTGTTTACTCCTGATTTTATGTAGTTTTTGTCTGAGCGTTTGGCTTGGTGTAAACATGGTACAGTTACAGTTTTGTAAGTCACATTATCCGTAGATTCTATTTTGTTTCGGGCAAATGTGACTTATGTGGCATTGACACACAGTGGCAGCGCGGCTCAGCCGCAGCAGCTCAGGACTGACACCTGAACACTATTTCGCTGTACACTTGTACAGTGACAATAAAGCACTTACTTACGGAGTCAAGCTCTGGACTAAAGCCAAAAATATTTTTATCAATCCCACAAATCAACCTTACGAATCCACCGTCTTGGGGATCTGTGAACAATCATTTTCCAAGCTAGGTCCCAGAGTGGAAAGATATAAAAACGCTGTTTACTTGGCTCCATTTTTGCAGCGTCTCCATTAATATGCTACTTTTCCTTTCCACCTTGTTTGGCACTTTTCATCAAAGAACCACTCATCTATTCACACTCATCCATCAAGACGTGTTAATGCTTTCATACCAACGACACAACAAAGGTATGAAGGCATTGAGCCACCGGAACTGCTGTTGAGCTTTTTATGTTAATTCATACGATATAGTTTTATTTTGTTAATCCATTGTAAAACCCATTGTCAATGTCTAATCATTAAGAGCAAGTTTGGGGTGACAGGCATGTTTGTTTGAGATTAATGTCAGTTTGGTTGCTCTTCTATAGCAATATATGACGTGGAAATGTCTGCAGTGTGGCTTTAATTACTACAGAGAACCATGGGAAAAAGATGGGACGTCAATACATGTGTCATTGTTATACCCCGACAGCCTCTGATGGAGACGACGGCTGGTCGCTGTGGTCGGAGTGGACGGAGTGCACCGTGACTTGTGGGACGGGGACTCAGCAGAGAGGGAGGTCATGTGACGCCACCAGCAATCCATGTCCCGGAGCCTCAATCCAGACACGAAAGTGCAGCTTGGGCAAATGTGACAGTCGTGGTAAGAGAAGTATCAGCTTGTACGCTAACTGCTTCTGTATCGCATTAACAGCGTTCTTAGAAACAATAATTGAAGCCAAACATCGTGACACTGGGAACTAGAGCTGATGTATTGGAGATGACAGGTTTGTGTAGCCAAAGCATGAATCTGATAAAACGAGTCCATCGGAGTTTGGATTCAAGTAAATGTAAGACAGAAATCTGGGTTATAAACCTTAAAGGTTACTTTAAATGAAGGGGTGTTCATGTGGTGATCAATGCCAAGCCGAATTAGAAATTAAAAAATTGCAGGTGATTTCTTATGTGTCAGGAGGATTCTGTTCGCATTTGATGAATACCATGCTGAATTTATTAGATATGTGATACTTTACTTAGCTGATGGTCTATTGTTGTGGGTTATTTGTATTGTTTAAATAACTTCACCATCCCAACCACGGACTACCCACAATGACATCAATTCTGGGCCAGTGATCTCCGGAAAATCCCTGAAATTGAGCCAATGTTTACAAGTACTGATTCCTCCGCATTTTGGGGGATTACCCTTGTCTCTTACTATTTGACTGGAATCCACAAAATATTGCATGGCTGCTCAGATTCTGCGATAATTTCTCTTCCAGTTCGGCAAGATGGAGGCTGGAGCTTGTGGTCACCTTGGTCTTCTTGCTCAGTAACATGTGGAGAAGGGCAAATCACCAGGATTCGCCACTGCAATGCCCCCGTGCCACAGCTAGGGGGCAACGATTGTGAGGGCAATGGCCGAGAGACTCAGCGCTGCACCGCCAAACCATGTCCAAGTGAGTGTTTGAGTTCACAAGGAAACTCCAGTAATCCCCAACAGTCAACTCAAATACCCAGACGTCCTTTTGCCTCAAGCAACATTCCCATGTGTTTTTCAGCTGACCTCCTTTCTGCATAAAAGTGTTCACCCAAACTTAAGTGGTTCACTCTTACTGTGATGAGATAATGTTTCTTTTTGGTACTGAATTAGGTTTGAAAATTAAATTAACTAAATACTTTATTGATCCCTAAGGAAATCCATGTTGAGGCAGCGTTACAAAAAAAACGATAAAAGGCACTGCGCTTACAGTGTAGGGGTCGGGATCATATGGCAAAGTCTGACAATTCTTTGACAAAACAGATATCAGTGTTCACAGAGTTACATTAGCTAATACTATATGAAAAAGTAATGAAAAGAGCCATGGACCAATGCTATTGCGGAGAGAACATAATCTAACACACAGTAAGCTGATGATGTCACAGCATGGCAAGATCATGGCAGTCGCTGAGTGTTCTTTCTGGAACAAAATTATATACTAAATCACAAAATGCGGGAAAGTGCAAAGTAAAACCAATTTGTTTTTTTAGTTGATGGTGGCTGGGGTCCTTGGTCGCCGTGGGCATCATGTTCCGCGACATGTGGAGGTGGGATCAAAAGTCGAACACGTGAATGCAACAGCCCTGAGCCTCAGTTTGGCGGCAGTAGTTGTATTGGACAAGACCATGACAGTGACAGCTGCAACAAGAAGGATTGTCCAATTAGTGAGTACATTGATCTGATTGCAAATATCTTTTGAATTTACTGATGTGTCGTGTCTGTTTAAAGAGCCAGGCATAATTTACATAAGTAATTATTATTCCCTGTTGCAGATGGGTGCCTGTCTAACCCGTGCTTTGCCGGAGTAGAGTGTAACAGCTCCCCTGATGGATCCTGGGAGTGCGGGCCGTGTCCTGCTGGTTATCGTGGAAATGGTACCCACTGTGAAGACATAGACGAGGTTAACTTAAGAATCTATTACCTGTAACTGTGTGATTGTTTATGTGTTCGATTGATTTATTAGTTTATTAATTTGTGCAAATGATTCTTAAAAATGATTGCTGTATGCGTAATGTTGATCATTTGCATGTTTTCCTCCTTGCATTGCAGTGTGCTATGGTGTCGGACGTTTGTTATAAACTGGGTGGGTCTCAGCGCTGTTTTAACACCGACCCCGGTTTCCATTGCCTTCCCTGTCCCACACGCTACAAAGGCACTCAGCCCTTTGGTATGGGTGTCGAGGATGCCAAGAAGAACAAACAGGTACGTTCAACTTTAATAAGATTGTATAACATTGGGCGGTAAAAAAAGCACACAGATATTAACAGCACTAAACAGAATGTATTTCTCTATGGCAGATTAAGATTTATGAATGATCGTAACAGCATTGAATTTGATTTATAGTTTATATTTGATTTATATTTATACCTGTACTGTGAGCGTTTGTACACAGCCATATAGGAGGCTGTAGGTCACCATATGTTCATATTTAATATACGTAAGTGCTTTGATCCAATATCAGCATGGAGTCGCAGTGAACATATGTTACACATTGGTTTTTTGTTATAAGATCAGAGACAAGATAGATGTAGAGTCTGAGGATTTTATGGACAGTATCATCACACCTGTCGAAGAGGACTATCAAAGTTTGGGCTCTGTTTTTAGAAGTCATAAATCTATTACAACAAAAGTCTTTGATATCATTTTAACTACACAATATACTACACACCACAATATACTGCCAAATAGTTGTTATTGCAGTAATAATTGATTTAATATTTCCAAATTTCCATTTCAGCCTTGCCCTATGATTACATATTTTTTTCAATTATTTCAGTATATTCTTAAAGCTGCCCTAAGCTATTCTATTTACCTGCCCAGAATTGTTGCATTCCCAAATCGAGACAGCGTGTTAGCTCTTTCCCACATGCAGGCGCGTGTCAACTGAATGGCTCTTTCACCCGCTGTGTCGAGCTTTTCCATAACAAAGGGCAGTGCCAAACCGGTCTGACCAGGTATAGGTTTTGGGACCCGTGTCTGATGTGACGTGAACAGACTGCTGGCCTCTGATTGGCAACGAGAGAGTGGGCAGCCCTCACTATTGACACGCACGTCATATGGCTTTAATATTTCACATCATACCGCTGTGCTAAAAGGATTTTGCTGATATTAGCATTTAGCCGCTGTTAGCGCAGCTTTAGCTGGTGTTAGCATAACATTTGCATGTAGCTTACCTTCATAGTATCTTCAATGAAGGTACTTGATTCATCTTCTGTACTCAGTAGTTGAAGTCTTCGAACGTCGCCTCTCATCCAAAAGGCTTCGTCAGCGACAAAGGTCACAAACTGCACGCAGCTGAATATATAAACCACTGGGGAGGAGTTAGGGTAGGCCCGTCTCCTCCCCTCTAATCACAGCTACCCTCACCCGTGGGTAAACCCCTTTGAAGTAGAGCGTCTCTAACGATCTGCTCTCCTCAGTATCGGTTAGTCATGTCTTATTCATAGATAATCACTACCCAGTATCTGTCCTATTCATGTCTGATCACTGCTAATTATCTGTCTATCCATCCATTTTCTTCCACTTGTCCGTTGCCGGGTCGTAGGGGCAGCTGTTGGAGCTACCCAAATCACATAGCACCAGTCTGCCTATTGGCTGAGGTGCCGTCTCCTTGGACTGGCCAAGCCTTTTCCGGTTTCTCCCGAAGGAGATTGGAGTATAGTGAAGGAAGATTAAATCTGAGACCGCCATTTCGATTCATGGCAGGGTTTTCTTTCCGGACAAAAATTGCTTCTTTAACTCCTCTTTCAAACCAACGTTCTTCTTTAGCTAAAATGTTGACCTCCCCGTCCTCAAAGGAGTGGTTGGAGGCTTTGAGGTAAAGGTGCACAGCCGACTGGGGGCCACTTGTGCTTTCTCTTCGGTGTTGAGAAAGTCTCTTCTGTAAAATTTGTTTAGTTTCTCCAATATAATGTTGTTTGCATTCTTCTTCTTTGCATTGAATAGAATAAACCACATAGCTTTGTTTGTGGCTCGGAGTTTTGTCCCGGCTACATACGGCACTGTAACTCCCTTTCTTCTGGGCTCTGTAGTCTGTCTGTCTTGTTCTTTGGGTCTTCTTGCCCTTTGTGCTTGAATGAAATACAATACATTTTACACTTGGCAACACAGATAGTTAGATATACCATTTAGCATTTAGATATAACATTTAGATATAACATTTAACATTTAGATATAACATTTAGATATAACATTTAACATTTATATTTAGATATAACATTTAGATATAACATTTAACATTCAGATATAACATATAACATTTAGATATAACATTTAACATTTAGATTTAGATATAACATTTAGATATAATATTTAACATGTATTTGACAGCTACATATAACGTGTTGTTTTACATGAATTTCTGTCTTAAATGTGAAGAAAATGCGCTAAATGTGAGGAAAGTGAGCTAAATGTTGAAAAATGTGAATCCAATTTTTACAATCGGCACCCCATAGTGCCAAACCGGTCTGACCAGGTATACGTTTTGGCACCAACCTCTGGCGTGTGGAGGGGAGTGAGTGGAGTGGTGCAGAGCAGGCCTCACTACTGACACCTACTGACAAAAATATCCTAGGGAATAGCTTAAGACAGCTTTTAAACGGTGGGTTTTCCGTAGATAATTCCCCCCTGTGGTCCACCTATGTCACTTGATTACCTCTACGGTTCACTGTGAATCACCAAACACACTAATTGATCTGGGACTACACTTGTGTCCCGCTGCTTGTGTTAAAGTTCACCATTTCCCTGATCTGATCAAAGGCCCGTTCATGCTGTCACTTCTCTTTATAATCTCATGCAGTGGCAGAGTTCAGTTCATCGTGTGGTAACCAGGGGCAGCTGTGAATACCATCACTTCAGTAAAAAGGGTCATAATGGGGCTATAAACTATTTAGGGGGATTTCGTAAAATTTACTGTGGCCATAAGGGACCTGTAATTCGCAATTGCCTAAAATCCCTCTTGTGACCCATGATATGGTCTGAAGCTTACCCAGATTTGAGTAGCTGAAAGATGATGACTTACCTTAAAAGTACAGTTGTTTCCCATTCCTTGCAGGTGTGCGAGCCAGAGAATCCCTGCAAAGATAAAACCCACAACTGTCACAGATCTGCTCAATGCATCTACATCAGCCACTTCAGCGACCCCATATACAAATGTGAGTGTAAGACTGGCTACGCGGGAGACGGCTTTATCTGCGGAGAAGACTCAGACTTGGATGGATGGCCCAATCAGAACCTCGTGTGTGCAGCCAATGCCACATACCACTGCAAGAAGGTATGTCTCGGAGTCGCACGATGGTGTCCAATGTCCATTCAAGCAAACAAACATGGCGAGTTGAAAGGCAAGAAGGAGCTGAGGAGCTGTATATGCAGGAACATTTATTGTAGAGTTAACATGGCGGGTTACCAGAGTATTAAAAAATGATACAGGATTTGAGAAAGTATTCGATTCTTAACAAATTCTAAACAGGTGCTCCTGTTTTTAGACAGAAGAAGGAGTTGCTGGAGTGTTGTCATGTTGGTTTAGTTTTCAGGTGTGCAGCAGTATCCAAATGTTTGATGAAGCATTGTTGTAACTCTCCTTTTACTGTAGGACAATTGCCCTATGCTGCCAAACTCCGGACAGGAAGACTTTGACAAAGACGGTCAAGGAGACGCTTGTGACAAAGATGATGATAATGATTCGATTCTGGACGAGAGGGTAAGGTTAATCACATTTACTTTTTATGTTTTTTCTTTAGTGCATTACTTATGAATATAAAACTTGAACTTGTTTCCGGCCACAGGACAACTGCCCTCTCCACTTTAACCCCCGTCAGTTTGACTTTGATAAGGACGATGTTGGCGATAGATGTGATAACTGTCCTTATGAGCACAATCCTAATCAGATAGACACTGACCACAATGGAGAAGGGGATGCCTGTGCAGTGGACATTGATGGAGATGGTAAGACTGATGGTCAAGGCAAATACCAACATTATTTATTGTCAATATTGAAGCAACGACAGTCCTATATAAAAGAATTGATAATGGTGTATTTGGAAAAGGTGAATATAACACATTAATTTTTGATAGAAATTCTGAATGAAAGCGACAACTGTCCATTAGTTTACAACACTGACCAAAAGGACACCGACATGGATGGAGTTGGCGATCAATGTGACAACTGCCCTCTGCTTCACAACCCAGACCAGGTATCAGTTTAGACCAACCTACCAACTGATTTCTAAGTAAAGACAACATGGCATGATTTCTATCATTTCTGTTTCAACAGACCGATGTAGACAATGACTTAGTTGGAGACCAGTGTGACAATAACCAGGACATCGATGAAGACGGGTACCAGAATAACCTGGATAACTGCCCGTATGTGGCCAACGCTAACCAAGCGGACCACGACAAGGACGGGAAAGGGGACGCCTGTGACTATGACGACGATAACGATGGTATCCCTGACGAAAAGGACAACTGCAGACTCACTGAAAACCCGGACCAGCTCGACTCTGATGGTGAGCCTCTCTCTGTATAAACAAATATCTGTGAATCGGCAGTTGTAATGTGCTCTTGTTGCTTGGTCTCTGTCAGCAAATGGGCACAGCCTTATAGATAGATAGATAGTGGGCGAGCAGTCTTTCAGGATAGAGTCTGCTCTGCACGCACAGCGCTTAATGAAGATGCCCTGCTGTGGTGGTAAGGGGCACCTATGATCTTCTCTGCAGTTCTCATGATCCGACTGAGACTCTGCTTCTCTGCAGCTGTACAGCTGCTGAACCAGGACAGCATCCCATATGTCAGCAGGATCTCCACTGTCCCTCTGTAGAACAAGGTCAATGTTGGGATGGGGAGGTCCACCTTCTTTAGCTTACAGAGGAAGTGGAGATGTTGTTGTACCTTCTTAATGATAGCCGTGGTGTTGTCTCTGGTGGTCAGTTTTTCTGACAGTTGTATCTTAAGGAACTTGGCGCTCTCGACCCTCTCTCCACCTCACAGTTGTTAATTGTGAGTGGAGGATGACGTTTTCCGGACCTTCTGAAGTCAACAATCATTTCCTTTGTTTTGATGGTGTTGAGGGCCAGATTGTGTTTTGTGCACCAGTCTGTGAGCACCTCCACCTTTTTCCTGTTTGCCAACTCATCATTATTAGTGATGAGGCCAACAGTGGTGTCATCTGCAAAAGTTTGCAGATGACACGGTTGACATGGTTGTTTCTGTGAGTGGCGGTCCAGTCATGAGTAAGCAGTGTGAACAATAACGGGCTCAGAACACACCCCTAAGGTGAGGCTGCGCTAACTGTTATTGTTTTAGATGTTGTGTTGCCAACTCTGACTGTCTGTCTCCTCTCTTTAAAAAAGTCCAGGATCCACCTCCACACTCCTGACACCAGACCCAGCAGTACCAGCTTCTCCACTAACTGTCGAGGACGGATGGTATTAAAGGCTGAACTGAAGTTAAGCAGCAGTATCCTGGCATATGTGTTCCTGTCCTCCAGATGTGACAGAACCCGGTGGAGCAGGGTGGAGATGGCATTCTCTGTAGAGCGGATCTCTCGTTCTAGATTATCTGAAGTCTGTTTGTTCGGGCTCTCACGCTGTCTTTTGTAAAGGCTAATGGATCATCACACTTGTTGGTCTCGGCATCAGAGCATAACAAAGACTTGCTAATCCAGGTTTACTTTGAACAACGTCCGTAGGTTGGTGTTGGCAGTCTTTTTTCCTCTTCCTAGGAGCCTGAGTCTTATTTTAGACCTCTCTAGCTTTGCTGTAATTGTTACATTTTCTGACCACAAGAGCTCTGTGAATTGAAGCGAAATGTTTTCAACTCAACCAAACTTCAGTTACCAATTTAACACAAAACTATAATAATCAGCAACATGTAATGAACGTATGGGCCGCTTTTTCCATTCATTTGCTTCACATTTAACTACTTGTATCTGCATATAGAGCTGCTGAATATGTTGTTCTGAAAACATATTCCTTGTTTGACCAGACGGAACAGTTTATTGAACAGCAATATTGGGACAGCTTTGATACTTTATACAAACATTTCAAATGTTCCTTCAAGTGAGTTTTTTACTGTAAGGTCATTTTCTCCTTAGTTCTAATTGCTGCTGCAGCTGTGGACTACAGTGGGAATTAAGGCAATTTGGAAGGAAGTAGTAATGGGTGACGACACTGTGCATGACTGGTGCCCGCTGTGAAGTGTCTTTTAAGCCTGGTTTTAATAAACCCAAATTAGCTCAAGAGTTTGTACAACTGTTTGTAATTGGAAGCGAATGAGAAATGAGTGTCTCTTCTGCTTCACACTTTTGCAACCTGAGTGTTTATTTGTTGTCACTTCACCCAGCTGTGTGGTTGTACCATAGACGCTAAAAGCAGTAGTAGCTCATGTAGTAGCCTATAGTAGATTAAGAACTGGTCCAAACTAAAATTGAATTCCAGCTGCCGCATGAGAGTGACTCTGCATGGAAAAACATTGAAGTCCTTTTTAATGGATTAAACATTTTCCATTCTGAGACCTGAGATTTCTGGTCATTTGAAATAGCTAGAAAACCTATGTAAAACATACATATTTTCTGTGAAACGTATCTTATATAGTTATGATTAAAGACATTCTTGATCATTTTTAGAATTTTGTAAATGAGAGGCACTAGTAAGCCACTCTTGATTAAATTTAGACCCGACCGATATATTGTTGATACAAATGCCGATATCTCAGGAACCAAAAGGGAAAGAAGACAGGAAAGAGCTCAGTCAAAGCTTTAAATGACAAAGCAACTTCCTAGGGCTCAAGGGAGCGGCGAAACATCGTGGTCAAAATCGGTCACAAATTTGTACACATATGTTACATAATATTTTATGTTGTAGAGTTTTGCGTATAATTTCGGATAGAGACTTGCCGTTTTTAATGAATATATAGTGCCCCCTGCTGTCACAGTTCAGCACTGACAGATTTAGAAGCATCATACACAGGTTTATAGACCACAGTTTGGCCAAAAATATCAGCGGTACGTAACGAAATTGGCCAATCAAAATCCCCAATAATCGGCATCAGCCTCAGGGAAACCCACTTCGATCGACCTCTACAGAGGTATATTTCTATATATTGTTGTGACAGTTTTTAGAGTTAATTAAACTAAAACCAGTCACAGAAAATACACAAACTAACCTACTATATGGTAGACGGCTGGGCCTTTTAATCAATGCCCAGAAGACCAGCCTAAGGCATGCTGAGTTCGCTGGCCAAAGTGCCGGCTCCCTGCATCCCTGACAGTTACATCTGAGCAGTACCATTCCCGTGCCCATGCTGTGATTCTCTTTTCATGTGCTTGTCTATATTAGCGGAGTCAGATAGCTGGCTCCGCAGAACTCACCATGGACTTGAACTCTGTGTGTCGGTTCTCCGCAAGTGTGTTAAATAAAGTGCACTTGATGAGACAAATACTTTCCAGCTTTTTCCCTTATAGTGGTAAGAAATTCCACAACAATATGTATGATTAAAATCTTTACTGTTATAATTTATGTTTATGTTATTTGAGAAATAAAAAAAATATATCAAATTAAATGACTTAAAATATTGGCCTATGCATTGGCTACCCTTTAAATCAGTATCAGACCCCTAAAATCCATATATTAGTTAACTTGTCCTGATATAATTAAGTCGTATCACTCTGCTGTGCTGCTTTGTCGTTTGTTGGGTTCTTACAAGTATATTTAACATGTCTTTGTTTGTTTTGTGTACATAGGTGATGGGAGAGGAGATGCATGCAAAGATGACTTTGACAATGACAGCATCCCAGACATTCTCGACGTGTGCCCTGAAAACAGTGCCATTAGTGTCACTGATTTTAGAAAGTTCCAGATGGTTCACCTGGATCCTAAAGGCACCACTCAGATTGACCCCAACTGGGTGGTCCGGCATCAGGGCAAAGAGCTGGTTCAAACAGCCAACTCGGACCCAGGCATCGCGGTCGGTAAGAAAAGAAAAAGAGGTGTCACTGTTTTCTTTTTCCCTGTTCATCTGCTGTGTCTTGCCTTAAGGGCTGTAGATTGGTTTAGTTCTTCCTGTAATGCTCATTTAGTAACAAAATGTCACTCGGATCTTGGTGGGAAAACTTTCCAATTCACGTGATTGTTTAAAAAAAGAAAAGTACTGACTTGATGTTTTGTAATGGCAGGGTTTGATGAGTTCAACGCTGTGGACTTCAGTGGAACCATGTACGTGAACACAGACAGGGATGACGACTATGCTGGCTTTGTGTTCGGGTACCAGTCCAGCGGGCGGTTTTACGTGATGATGTGGAAGCAGATCACACAGACGTATTGGGAGGACAAGCCTTCGAAGGCTTTTGGCATCTCAGGCGTTTCACTCAAAGTCGTTAACTCCACCACAGGCACTGGAGAAAACCTCAGGAACGCTCTGTGGCACACGGGCAACACCCCCGGACAGGTGAGACAAGCGCCTGGGCCTTATCCAAATCAGATACTTAACTGACGAGTCAGGACTCGTCAGGGAATTACAGGAAATACGGGTTTTAGACTGCTGTTTTACAGGTAAATGGTGTTTAATTTTTTATTTATTCATCACTTTATACTGCACATTTTTTAATCAAATACTGTTTTCAAAGTGCGGTACATAAATAACATAAAACAAAAAAACATTACCACAAGATATAAAACAACAAATACAAAAATACAATCACTTATCAAAAATAACGCTAAAACACATTGAAACCGTAACATTAATGTAAACATTTATTTACGTCTAAGTTCTAAAGTAATAAAACAAATAATTAATACATATTCTTAAATGTTCAAATGTAACTCTTCCAGGGACTGCAGTTATTAACCAACCACTGCAATAGAAGATATGCTTCTCATTTCAAAACTATGCTTATGGTTTTCTGCAGGTGCGGACTTTGTGGCACGACCCCAAAAACATTGGCTGGAAGGATTACACAGCTTACAGGTGGCATCTCACCCACCGGCCAAAGACAGGATTCATTAGGTACAAATGTCATATTTGTGGTTCATTATGTTCTAAAATATGCCCTAATGAACAGCATAATAAAGCGAAGTATGTGGTGTTCACAGGGTTGTGGTATACGAAGGTAAACAGATAATGGCCGACTCAGGGCCAGTTTATGACAAGACTTTTGCTGGAGGACGGTTAGGATTGTTCGTATTCTCTCAAGAGCTGGTTTTCTTCTCAGACCTCAAGTATGAATGCAGAGGTGAGTGGAACGCATTTAATTAAATTTAATTGAAACATAAAGATCACATAAAACTGTTGATTAGAATTACATGTCATTACCCAGTCCAGCCGAAGTATAACTTCTAGTATAACTAGTTTTGATAGAAGACTATTGATTATATTTGGGTATTCTAGTAAGAAAGGGATTACTTGAGGCTGGTCCGAGAAAGGTTTGAAGGGTATTTGAGTATGTATGGCAACATGTCAATTACGACACAACAGATAAGTGATTTTCAGTGTAGACTCCAAAAGTAGAAAAAAACTAAACGATTAACATGCACCTGGAGAGTGAACATCACAGACGGTATTTAAGCTTGTCCAAGACCCATCCCCCTCTGTGTCTATTGCTGTGTGGGAAAACCCTTTGAACTGTGCTCGTCTTTCTACTCAGATAAGCCGGAGTTTCCAACAGTGTTCACAAGGTAATAATGACAGTGCTGCTAAATGCTTTGTGGTTTTGGCCGAAGCATGACAAAGAAGTCACGCTATGTTTTTGCCTGTCAGTTCACCCATTTACTTTTGCATTGTGAAAGGTCCATCTGAGATTGTCCGAGACCTTTAGATCATCAGCACGGTGCAAAAAACAAGCCATGTTTGTGTAGACACGCTTTTGACACACGCCACGCACATTGGCGCTTTGGCACTCTCTGTGTGACTTGTAATGAGTGTCCATGTTTAAGTTTGACGGTAATGGGGGATATTATGTTCTCAATCTTTCCACAGATAACTGAAGGAGGGCGGACAGGAAATAGGAAGAGAAGAGACTGAATTTCAAGACGTGTGAAGTAAAATCAGTGGTCTTTATCAACTTGAATGTTATGCCTTAATGCCTTTTTTATGATGAGTTTATATCTCAAAGACTAATTAAAAAAAAAAATATGCATAATGGATACTGAAATAATGCCAACACAGCATCACGTTTACCTATTGTTAAGTCCGCACAAGCATTCACTGTGTAACCACTTTAGTTTTTCTGTTATCTTTAGTGTCGTCAAATCATAACTTTGTATAAAATCCTGCATTTCCTAAATATGGTTGTATGAGACTGAATGAGTGAAATGAAGGCATTTCGGCCTAAGACAGAGATGTTTATACTAGGTCTGTATTATAATTCCTTTTTAAATTATTATTGCTCTGCTTGTTTGTCTTTTTTTGTTTGGGGTTTTGATACGGTTTGTAAATATTTATTTATTTGTTTACACTGACATATATATAAAGCAATATCACAAGCCACAAAACATATATAATACATTAGCAAAGCTTTTTCAACAATAAAGTAACTATTAAATTAGGCAAAGCTTAATCAAATACAAGCTGTGCCCAGTAGTTTTGTATATAGTTAAGCACTTTTCACATATATAAATGCTTAATGTGTCTGGTGTGCAAAATAGTTTTAAACGCTACATGTATCCTATAATTGCGCATACACAGACTTGGCTAAAGCTCTCAAAATTAGGCAATATTGCAGCATTATGACTTCAGCGCCAGCGCTGACCAAATACCTTTTTAAACCTTCCCCTCGAGTTTTTCTGCTGCATTTATGACACTTTTGAAACCTTTTCTATCATGGCCTATCCTCATGTTCAGGTTTATACTTGTTTATTGTTAACAACTCACACATTCGGGTTCTTCCGGCTTTAGGTGGTGTGTTTCTCTGCGCACGTCTCATGCATCATCATCTGTGATTTACTTTGTGGTTCATGAATCTCTCGTAAAGGAAAATCATGGCGTCATGCATTGTGTCAGTATAGCCAATGCTATGTTTGTTGAGTTTTGCATTGCACAAAAATGTGAATGTTATTTGAAGATTTTTGTCGTTACAGATCAACTGTATACAAAAAGAAAAGTGTACAATACCTTTTTTTTTTCTGAATTATATGTACATCAGAAACATACATGATCAGTTGTTATCACTGTGGTTCAGTCTGTACAGCAGCGATGTGCTCTTTCACAAGTAAGAATGCACATGGTAATAAAAGTATTTTTTGTTTGTTGATAGATGTATTGGCTACATCCTTTTGGCCTGTCCTTGGCAAAGTTTCGGCATTAAATCAGTCCTGTCTGGTGCAGGAATGTGCATCTTGATTGTTCGGCATCTCCTTTTATCCACTGGGACAATCACACGTACCTTAGATGGGCCGTTTTTGACCAACTAACCTTTTTATTGTTGCAATTATTTATATCAGCCCAGCATAGCCTCTAACTGTGGTATGTGCACTGCTGTGAGTACTTTAATCATTGTCCTTAGATCATCTACGGATCTCAATCACTTATCACAGTCACATTATTCTAGTCATCTCTATTTACCTGAAAACTCTGAAATATGAGTCTGACGTTTTGATAAGCGTTGTAGCCATTTTCCTTACAACTCTCTGTACATGAAGGGGTTAAATAAGTGCACTATGGCCAGGAAAGAAATGCGCTATTAGGGAAAGTGGAAGCCAAAGCCTCTGGTGTAGTTCTGTGGCAGAGATATTTCGGTTGAGGCTTTGGGACAGGACTATATGGGTCTGGCACTTGCGCCTGGTGCTGCGCCCAGAGTGTGGTTCATGGTGGTTCCGTCCTGCCAGGAGATGTCAATGTGCAACACAGCAAATCACCCTTTTCTGCTAAAGCTACGATTTATCAGGCAGCAAAGGTTTTGTGTTTGACAATCTGACAAGAGGAGGGTTAGCTGAACAAATTAGAGTTTAGACACAAAAACTAAGATAAATAAATGGAGTGAAACATTGTCTGATAGTCATAATGTGTTCTTAAATGAGTGATGTGTGTCTTCTTTAGTTCATATCGCGACTTTAATTCAAATATATTCAAGTACGGAGTTGAATAAGCTTCACGGCTGCACAATTTGGGGGAAATATACTTATTGCTATTTTTCTGGCAAGCATTGTGATTGGGATTCGATCTGTGATGTGTATTTTAGGATTAATATCTACTGTGCACTTTATAAACACATCCAGGAGCATTCACATTTGAGAGAAGACTGAAATATTGTGCATTTTAGAACAGGTTTGTGCAAACTACAGGTTGCCTAATGGTGTGCGTTATGAAACTTTGACTTAAACACTTGCTCTGCTGTGTATTTTGGGAAGTTAAAAAGACAGATTAGGCGAAAATTGTTATATTTTTCAGGAAGAGTCAGAGACAGTGAGAGCAGGCAGGAAACCCCCTTATTCAAACAGGAGTGTGAAAGCAGAGCTGCTCCCCGTGAGATGTTCCACTTCAGTCCGCTTTGTCCCGCGCCGGGACACAGGAGCTTAACATAATATTCCACTGACGGACTTTCTCCACTTCACATATATCAAATCATCTCTGGAGTGAGGGCATGAATATGTACCAAGATGCACACGGTCTGAAAACCCACGGTGGTTAACTATTGGTTTGACAAGGTGGAAGGTGCTCCAAATCAGAGCGTGAAGATTGTTTAAAATCGGCTTTGTCCTAGAGTAAAAGTTAAATTAACTAACCATCAAAAGAAAAAAGACACAATAATTGTGCTGCCTCTGCTACTACTAGTGTACAATATATTTTAGAAGGGATAACTCTCATGAAAAGGCCTACTGCTTCCAATGGTATTGCCTCTCTCGCTATTTCTAATGTAATTAAGCTTAACTCAAATCTTGTTTCTGTTTTTTTCCATTAAGTCACAAAGTAATCTTTGATCAACACTAGAAGATTAATTGTATAGGCTAATGCCACACACGAGCAGTGGTTCCACCTAAAAGGATGTGGTCTTGAAGTGTAACAGACTATATTGTGAAATAGTCATCTGCTGCATAAATATTAAAAAGAATGCAAAATATGGTAATAATGGCAAGTTAAACTGCCATATATTATTGCTGTAATCTGAACATATTCGTTAAAACAAAGGTCATTGTCAAGACCAAAAAAGTAGTATAAGCTAATAATAATAAAAAATAGCGGTGGGACTCGATTAAAATTCATTAAGTTAATTATGGCCTTTGTAATTAATTAATTGTAATTAATCGTATTTAAGCATTGATAATTTAGGGGTTGTAATTTTTTTAGAGGTATATTTCAGATGCTTCTTCGTATTTTCTTTGACTTATTTTGTCCTGCCCCAAGACATTGGAAAATGATCTTTTTAAATGAGTTTATGTCGGCATAACTGTGTGAATAAACAAGTTTGACAGTAAAACTGTTTTGGGCTTTTTATTTATTTTATTTATAAATTTGTTTGGCTTTTGTCCCTAAGCAACATCTTGCAGGAAACAGGAAACTGAAAAAGTGTCTGTGCCACGAAAATAAAATGTGAATAATTTCAAATAATATTTGTATCGCATTAAACCTTATGTAATTAATTAATCAGAATTAATACAAAAAGTCCCAGCCCTAAATAAAATGATAAAATAATCAATCTCAGTCCCCTTTGTTCTGTGCATTTATAATTCACCGTTGCAAAAGGGTTTAGTAACTGGTGATTGGCTCTGCCTAGTGGTTAAGGCTGCAACACGTGTGCTGGGTCTCAGTGTCACTTTTCACCGCCTGAACTCTGCTTAACTGACATGTCTAATAAAGCTTATGGGCCAAAAAGTGACTGTACATTACAATTAAATTAAGCGGTTTATTGTGTTAAAAATGACAATGTTGCATTTCTATGGACTTGTAAAGTGCAAACGCCTTTGTACAACAACCCATATGAGCAAAATGACCGCATGTCCTGTGAGTGTTAGCAGCGAAGTGGATCTGTCATGTGAAATAAAGTTAGTCATTTATTTCAGGGCACACATTGGTGCAGTCATAGGGAAAATATCCCGAGTCCGTGTTGTGCCAGCCGTCAGCGGTTCACACTCACTGCTCCCAAAAACAGAGGTACCAGCAGTCTGCAGGACTAACCCACGTTTCACTTGTGCCCAGGACGTTGAATAAATTGAGATGGTACAACTTCTTTTTGTATTATTCTGCGTGTGCTTTTTCCTATTTCATTGGTTCAAAAACACATTAAACCCAACAATACTACATCAAAACTGTAAATTGAAAAAATATGATATTCAATTGTTCCTAGAACTCAAGTACGGCTCGTCCCTGTAGTTTCAAAAGGCCATCGGTGTGAAACAAGGAGCAGATGCATGGTGTCTCTTTCAATCAGTTTGTTAAGTCTTCACCTAGCAGAAATCTTTCCAGGCTGACTTCATTGGAAGTGTCAAACTGCCATTGATAATATGCTGCTGTCGCCACTACTATCACTCTACTTCACCTATCACCAAGGCCATACTAAATAATTAATTCAATAAATAACTTATTGTTGGCTTTCTCTTTTGGCAAATCACAAACGTTTGCAACCCTCATCTTGGACACCAAACAGCCTGACATAAAATGGCATTGTTTTCAAGGCAAGTCTTAGCGACACTGTACATACAATTGCACCTGTTGCACTGGACAGCCATGGCAAATAAACTGAAACTGAAACCTTTAGGATGTCAGTTCAAATCAGGAAATGGATGACCTCATGTGCATACCTCGAATATGGGAAACGCAATTTTCTGCTGCATGAGAAGCGAATGTAGCTAAAAGCATGAGTCATTCGCTCCACAGATATGCACTGAGGGGCCAGAGGACGATGGAGCAAGGATGGCGAGAAGAGTCAAAACTTTAGGAGCCACATAAACTGTGTTAATCAAAAGGGCTACGAGTTTGCCAGTGTTCAGTAGCAGAGAACAGAGATCAAATCCTGCATCCGTCCAAACATTTGTGGTGATTTCTTGGAAGAACTTTATGTCTCAGCAGTAGTTCACTCTCGCTGCTGTTCGAGTGGAGGCCTGAGTGCTTTTGCAACTAACACTATGACCTAATTTGTAAGTGTTTGGATTCTACAGAGGCACAGATTTATGTAGAATAGAAACAATCAATGAATAAAATCAGCAAATAGAACATTTTGTCTAAATTTACACAGACATGTTGGTATGTGTTATTTCAACTATTTAAGATTTTAGGAACAAACATCTGTCATGTTGAAACATTTTGCACAATGTAAAATTTGTTTTAGTTCTCGACATGAATGATTATCCAAGCAGTAAGCAGAATGAGTTCCACACATTTTGCCAGATCCTATGTTTAATCCCGGCGCCTGTCACTAACCGAGTCCAAATAAGGGCTAGTGCTGACCTCCTTGAGGTCAGATATAACATCTGCAAACATGTGCTTATATCCTCAAATTTCAACTTTGGGAAATCCAGGTTGGGTTGTCATTGCGGTGCCTGTGAAGTCTACATGTTATATATGTTTTTTATAATAATGATAATAATAATGCATTAGTTTTATATAGCACTTCCTGGGCATCTTTTCTGAATTATCTTAAAGATAATGTAGTTCTGTAAAAAGAGGGAAAAGAAAATGGTCAAACACAAGACACCAGGACTCAACTTTGTTCCAAATGTAGTCTAATACAGGAAACGCATCTGGCCAAACAAGGCCTCAATAAAATAAAATACATTTAAACAAAAATGTAATGTTTTAACAGTTCAAAATTCAGCTGCAGAAAATGCACCCGTACATGGGCCTGAGATTAAGAGAGGGACCACAGTACTTCAGGGTGCCCTTCCTCTTTAACCAGTGGAAACAAGTGATCAGCTCATATCCATTTCTCGTCTGATGGGTTTTTCAGCCGTGTTGTGCTCTGCTGTAATGGAACATTATCATGAAAGTACACATGCTGAGTGTTTAAAGATACCCCTCACTCACTTCCTTGTCTGGTTGTTTTCCAATCACAGGAACAGTGGAAAATGTCGACCAGAATTTCTATAATGATACCTGGGAGGTTTGGTAAATAAATCTGCATCACTGAACCATGATGGATGTACAAAGTTAAGAATAAAAATGCTAGCATGTCTATGTAAGTTGCTTTAACAGAACACGTGGCTCAAGTCATTTGTTAGCTTCACTTCAATGCCCCTGACAAAGTGTTGAGTATTTTCTGTCAAAATGAAAAATTCTGAAATTGTACTAGACTTGAACCCTACATTGACCTGTACGTCTGTCAACGTTTTCGAAGGCCACAAAAGCATGAAACATGGCAACATTAGTCATTTTTCCCCCTGCATATGGAGAAAATAGTCTGTCTGTTGCATGTCACAGTATGAGTCCTGTGACTAAGTGGTCATTGCCCTAACAGTATGCCACATATGATGAATTGATGAAATGGATAGAAGGTGAAAGTATACATAAAGCATCTCCTTTCTCACTCATGATTACTTTTTCAGTATAAAATCCAACAAAACCTTAAAGTGGAAATACTACTTCAACTATAATGATGATTATAATAATTATTATCAGGTTCATTATTTATTTACGTAAGTATATGTGTCCTGCTTTAAGTATAATGGTAAATAAATAATACACAAAAAATGGATGTCCTTCAATGAAAGCTCTCTCTCCGTAGGCTTGACTTTCTGCTAGATCATCCATACAATCTTTTATTTATTTTTTTTTTCCTTGGATCATATTTGGGTTTGAAAAGTGTGTGGAACATCATGTATGATGTGTGATGCACCTTCTCACGACTGACAACGATAGCATCTGCAGATATGACCTTATGCAAACTTCCCCACTGTCAATCAGAGGCCGCCACGAGGTCACACAATTACATAACTTGATTGAACAGAATATTCCACCTTACATTTTTCCCAAAGCGTTACATCAACTTCAGCCATTATTTTGTTTTATTTGTTTGTCTATAGACTGAACCTCCCTCCCCTCCCCGCCTTATTTCTGATGTATGCATGGGGGACATTTCAGTTCTGAATGATGATTCTGTGGAGAAAGGCTTACATCAGGAGCTTATTACCGGCTTACAGAATGTACACATTGTGTCAAATAAAATGTGTTTCCCATGGCTATGTTGTCACTTTTTCTGATTTGTACTTTTTTCCACAGTCCCAAAGCCCCGTGCTGCAGACACTGTATGAGAACATATGTCTCTCATGATCCTATGATATGACATTACAACATGCACTCATTAAAGTCTAGTGAATCTGATTCAGAGTCTGGTTTGTGAAGCGTGCAGCAGCCCTACGTGAGAACGTTTAGCCAAAGCATATGCATGAATGCAAGTCAAATCTCGCTCTGCATTACTCTATGTATTGGTCCCAGCTTTGAATCCTGAGCCTTTCTGTGTGGAGTTTGCAGAGTCTCCTCATGTGCCTCCATAGGATCCCCATGGATGACGTGGTAACCTCTACCACAAAAAACATGTAGCCTACACATAAGGGTCCCCTCTAGAGCCGGATACTGTGTGTAAAAGAAGCTACATGTAATCAGTGCATCAGCAAAGATATATATCCTTTGAGCATAATGATGCTTGTGGATATTTTAAATTGTAATGAATGTAAATACATTGAATATAAATATTGACAGAAGTCTTAATATATCTATGTCTTCTTTTCTTTGTCACAGTGACATATGTAGCCTGGTTTGCTCCAGTCATTCTGTATATTGGCAAATAAGTGAGTCTGGAAGTACTTTTGCCTGGGACCCAACAAAACTAGAAACAGCCCACTTCATTCAATCCGTTTTTTACATTTAATTCAGATTAACTTTATGATCATAAAGGTAATAAACAAAAGATAAACAGACAGTTGGGTATATAAAAATGTCAGCCTATGCAATTTTTACAGCTTTACCACTTTGTAGCCTTATACAATCCCTAATTGCCAGTCTTACAAACGGCTCCTGGGAGCTGACCCTTACAGTAACAGTAATTCTAAACTCCTGTAATGAAAGCTGACGTGAGTTGGACCATGGAAAGTCCTTGTGGGGTTCCCCACAGGCATCTTTACATCCATAAGCCTCATATCAACTGCTCTATTCCACTCAGGAGTCAAATGTAAAAGATTTGTGCAGCGCACCCGCTCTCCTTGAAAATGTTCATACTTTTACAAATGCACATTTTTAGGTTAATCAGGCTATGATAGACATATCAAAGCACCACAATATAGTTTTTATATAGTGGGTTCATGGCTGTTCACAGCAATATGGCTATTTAGGATAATAATTTATACTGTAACGACTTTGGACAATAATAACTACATTTCTTTGCAGCATAAGCCTGTTTATCATTGAGAAATCCTATACTGTCTGTTTTATCACCTCAGGAAGGCTTAGCCAATTTAACTTTTCTTGAAATTACTAACTGAGTTTATATTTGTTTATAGTTTCTTCATCCAGGTTTAGAAATGTTAAACATTTTAATAATAATTAAAAAAAAACTGCATTGTCTGTTGTCTTTATACCTGATATTTTACTCCAGCCTATTTTTTTTCTTTTTTTCTTTCAAACAGCATTATATTACCTGTAGAAACAGAATGAACACTTTCAGAAAACCTGAAAGTTTAGAAAGTTCCATCTGTTTAGAATTGTGAAAAGCCAAACCCTGGTTGTTGGTGCTTCAAATGGTAAAACAAGGGAATAGTGCGCGGTTGCTTTTGTGCTTCACAGCTAGAAGATCCCGGGTTCGATCCGTGGACGGGGCCTTTCTCTTTGAAATGTGCATGTTCTTCCCGTGTCTGCGTAGGTTTCCTCTACCGCTAAAAACATGTACAACAGGTCTGTCTGTCTGTCTGTCATCGATTCCACTGTCTATCTCAGGGGTGGCCAACTAGTCAGAGACCAAGAGCCGAAATGGTACCGACCATTCACGAGATCCAGGGACGGTAGTTTAATGTGATTAAATGTAATGTGACCGTTATATTTAATCACAATAAACTATAACTTTATGCCTGGCCTTTCTCTTTTCTTTTCGATAATTGTATTAGATTTAATGGGTTTACTCCTGACCAAGATTGACCATGTCTGTGAAAGGCGCTATATATAAAGATCTTCTTCTTCTTCTTCTTCTTCTTCTTCTTCTTCAATAAACTGACATTTTGTGCTGTTCTGCTCTGACTGGGACAGATTTTTTTTTTTTTTTTTTTGTAATGCTGGAGTGTGTAAGTGTGAGGGGCCCTGCCCACTGAGCCTCCTCCTCTGGTTCGCCCCTGGCCTGTGCGCTTTTGATCTTTTTCTGTGAATATGAGGCCAAATTTCATCAAATAAAGAGTAGGAAAATCAGAAACTTGAAAAGCTGACCCCAGTGCCACGATCTGCCTGACTGTTGTTTAACCTACATCCCGCTTTGAGTGAAGCTGCTGCATGGGCACCTTTTACAGGCCGTATCCGAAAAGGAGAGATACCTATACAGACTCTCGTTCATGTGTGTAGAGATGGGAACCAGGGTCTGTAGGACTATGGTTGGATTTTTGATCAAGATTCTAAAAGACTGTTACCGTTTATGGGACATGTACCAATTATTTTGCAAAGAGCCGCGTTCGCAACCCCTGATCCATCTGATCTGATCTGATCTAATCTATGCGACCACAGTTTGAGAATCGCTGTTTTCTTGCGCTGTTCTGGTACGACATCTAGTGGCAAATACAGTCTTTACTATTTCCTGTATTGTTGCTATTCAAATAATTGATATTACCAATACTTTAATTTAACGAAAAATAGGCTTCTTAATTAAGAACGCGCACCATAAATCAAATATGGGTACACATTAATTGGAGCACTAATAAAGCAGTAGTTTATTTGCATTGACTCTCAGGGACAGCCTCCTTTCACCAAATAAGGAGTCGCCAAAGCTTACAAACAGCAGAAAGAGGTTTATCTCCTTGTGCGCGAGACTTAAAGTCGCTAAATGTTGCACTGTAGCCAATATGGATATTGAGCAGTTAAGCATTCATTGTCGAACATGTTCCTTGCCCTCAAAGCTCCATGTTGGTATTGCACAAAACGCTATTGAATAGTCTATTTCACACGGTAACGTTGCATAGACGATCTCTGAAAGCGGGACGGTGTGGCTATGGTGTGGCTCCAATGACTACAAGGAAGCTCTCCATCCACGAGCGAGGCGCAGTTGTACATGGGTGTGGTGCGTTTTGGACAGAGAAGTTTGGAAGCACTGACAGCAGAGCTATACGCGCAAATATTAATATTTCAAACATCCTGAAAATGAATACAAAGGAGCACTTGTAGCAGAGGAAGTGCGTGTGTAGTGACACCAATGTCTGTGGAGCATTGGTTGGATTTATTTTCCAGGAAAATTATTTGAAAACTGGGCGCTAAGGTAATCAAGTCTCATGTACTTCCGAGATTTTAATATGTGGCGTAGGCTACTGGTAAGTTTGATTTACTATTAAGACACGTATTACAATCTGAAGAATGTGACAGAAATGACTAGCTACAGTAATGTGTTTGATATTGGTAAGAGTTAGGTTAAGACTGTTTTAATGAAAAAAAAAAAAATCATTTGAAAAAGATCTAGATGTGTACTGTTACTACTATGCAAATATTTCAACTCAGGAAAGAATAATCCCTATGTCTAAATATGACTAATTTAAGCATTTTGTGTTGGCAAAGTTCGTGGAGACATTACATTCCTCTGTGTTGGACAGCTGAAGAGCTCAATGCACTCGTTCATATTCTTGTCAAAGCCGACCTTTTATAGGTCGTTACAGTGAGACCAGTGCAAATCAGCTTTTCTTTGCCTCACTCCACAAATACTCCGGATAAACCTATGAACAAACAAAAATTCTAACCTAATCATGTGTGATTTTGTCTTATTAAATGTTGATATGTCTGTATTTTTTTTTCCCACAGATGGGGCTTGTGCGGCTGCTGAAGTCGCAGTTTGTGCTTCACTTGTTGATTATCTATGTGTTCTTGGTCAGTGGTGTTATTGTAAATGTACTGCAGTTGTGCACCTTACCCTTGTGGGTGATCAGTAAACGCTTTGCCCGCAAAGTCAACATCAGACTGGGCTACTGCATAATGAGCCGTGAGTACAATCTTTTGACGTAGAGCTGCTTGATGACTAATATGAACTAATCCAAGGCTCGATGATGATATGCACAAGAATCCATGCATTATAACCATACTGTTCCCCTCTCTTTTCTCAGAGATGGTAGCGTTGCTGGAGTGGTGGTCTGCCACAGAATGCACACTTTACACAGACCCCGAGAGCTACCCACTATATGGAAAGGAAAATGCTGTTGTGGTACTCAACCACAACTTTGAGATCGACTTCCTGTGTGGTTGGACCTTCTGCGAGAGATTTGGCGTTCTGGGGGTAAGATGATGTTCGTGTATTGTAATGATAATTTGGAAAGATATTGTGTCGCCCTACTACAGTGCCTTGCGAAAGTATTCGGCCCCCTTGAACTTTTCGACCTTTTGCCACATTTCAGGCTTCAAACATAAAGATATAAAACTGTAATTTTTTGTGAAGAACCAACAACAAGTGGGACACAATCCTGAAGTGAAACGAAATTTATTGGATATTTCAAACATTTTTAACAAATAAAAGACTGAAAAATTGGGCGTGCAAAATTATTCAGCCCCCTTAAGTTAATACTTTGTAGCGCCACCTTTTGCTGCGATTACTGCTGTACGTCGCTTGGGGTATGTCTCTATCAGTTTTGCACATTGAGAGACTGAAATATTTGCCCATTCCTCCTGCAAAACAGCTGGAGCTCAGTGAAGTTGGATGGACAGCGTTTGTGAACAGCAGTTTTCAGTTCTTTCCACAGATTCTCGATTGGATTCAGGTCTGGACTTTGACTTGGCCATTCTAACACCTGGATATGTTTATTTGTGAACCACTCTATTGTAGATTTTGCTTTATGTTTTGGATCATTGTCTTGTTGAAAGACAAATCTCCGTCCCAGTCTCAGGTCTTTTGTAGACTCCATCAGGTTTTCATCCAGAATGGTCCTGTATTTGGCTCCATCCATCTTCCCATCAATTTGAACCATCTTCCCTGTCCCTGCTGAAGAAAAGCAGGCCCAAACCATGATGCTGCCACCACCATGTTTGACAGTGGGGATGGTGTGTTCAGGGCGATGAGCTGTGTTGCTTTTACGACAAACATAACGTTTTGCATTGTTGCCAAAAAGTTAAAAGATTTTGGTTTCATCTGACCAGAGCACCTTCTTCCACATGTTTGGTGTGTCTCCCAGGTGGCTTGTGGCAAACTTTAAACGACACTTTTTATGGATATCTTTAAGCTTTCTTCTTGCCACTCTTCCATAAAGGCCAGAGTTGTGCAGTATACGACTAATTGTTGTCCTATGGACAGAGTCTCCCACCTCAGCTGTACATTTCTGCAGTTCATCCAGAGTGATCATGGGCCTCTTGGCAGCATCTCTGATCAGTGTTCTCCTTGTATGAGCTGAAAGTTTAGAGGGACGGCCGGGTCTTTGTAGATTTGCAGTGGTCTGATACTCCTTCCATTTCAATATTATCGCTTGCACAGTGCTCCTTGGGATGTTTTAAGCTTGGGAAATCTTTTTGTATCCAAATCCGGCTTTAAATTTCTCCACAACAGTATCTCGGACCTGCCTGGTGTGTTCTTGTTCTTCATGATGCTCTCTGCGCTTTAAACTGACCTCTGAGACTATCACAGAGCAGGTACATTTATACGGAGACTTGTTTAAGTGGATTCTATTTATCATCATTGTTTATTTGTTAAAAATGTTTGAAATATCCAACAAATTTCGTTTCACTTCATGATTGTGTCCCACTTGTTGTTGGTTCTTCACAAAAACTACAGTTTTATATCTTAATGTTTGAAGCCTGAAATGTGGCAAAAGTTTGAAAAGTTCAAGGGGGCCGAATACTTTCGCAAGTCACTGTAGATAACATTGTGTTGTTCTCTGTATCTATTCAGTATTTTTACTCCCTTTCCAGAGTTCAAAAGTACTTGCAAAAAAAGAGTTGGCATTTGTGCCAATCATTGGGTGGATGTGGTACTTCTTAGAGATAGTTTTTTGTAAGAGAAAGTGGGAGGATGATCGAAAAACTGTCGCCAAGAGTATTCAAAACCTGCACGATTATCCAGAGAACTTTTGGGTATGTGTTTGTCAACAGGAAACGATTACTCTAAACTAAGTACACTGTAGTTACTAGTGGTTTTCACTGTGTTTATTGCAGTTTTTGCTTCACTGTGAAGGCACGCGTTTCACACCAAAGAAGCACGAGATCTCAATGCAGGTGGCCGAGAGCAAAGGCATCCCGAAACTCAAGTATCATCTTTTGCCTCGCACCAAAGGATTCTGGCTAACGGTCCAGAATCTCAGAGGAAATGGTGACTAAGAATTATTACAATGTATCAAATATATGAATTGACAAAGAGAATATAGATTTTTCCATCTATGTATTGTGTAGCTGCTGCTGTGTATGATTCTACGCTCAACTTCAGAAATAATGAAACCCCAACTTTGCTCGGACTCATGAGTGGGAGAAAATACCATGCAGATTTGTATGTGAGGTAAATCAATTTGAATATTATTACACATAACACAACGTGTTCTGTGTTCCAAAATCGACTTCAGATGAGTACAGCCAGGATTATTAGAGGGACAATGAGGGAAGACGGCAAAAAACAACTGCTTTTGGCCAAGCTGTCTTTCTATAGAGTATCGCAATAGAGGAACACAGTGCCTGAAGCTATTCACCTTCATTCCATTTATTCCGGAGACACGGACGTTTGAGCTCTAATTGTAATTTTATTGTGTAGTTGTAAATTAATGTGTGATTTTAACATCAGCCAGAGGGACTACTGATGAAAACTAGCTTAATTTAGCTCATTCTGGTGCATTTACAATGTAAAATGTTCATTATTGTGCACTGTCCCTTTTCAAATAAATAAATACCATATATTAAAATGGTTTGAGAAATTACAAAACAAAGGTACATATGTTGGTGCTTGTAGGCTAACGAGCATCATCTTAAAACTAATATGGTATGATGTAAAGCTGTACATTATTTGCTTCTTGCAGAAGAATCCCTCTGGACACAATCCCAGAAGACGAGGCTGAATGTGCAGCTTGGCTACATAAACTCTACCAGGAAAAGGTGAGGCATGGTGTCTAAAGAAGTCATTCTTCAGGATTTTGTTGTGTCATCCATTTTTTTAAATCGTGTTTTCTTGCTGTAATAGGACAGCTTTCAGGAGCACTATGCCCAGACAGGACGGTTCCCGGGGCCAATAAAAAGCCCTTCACGCCGGCCCTGGTCTCTAATCAACTGGCTCTTCTGGTCCAGCCTTCTCCTTTACCCATTGTTCCTACTTTTTGTACAGCTGATTAGCTCTGGCTCAATGCTAACGATAGTATCT
Source organism: Proterorhinus semilunaris (assembly GCA_021464625.1). Classification (NCBI taxonomy): domain Eukaryota; kingdom Metazoa; phylum Chordata; class Actinopteri; order Gobiiformes; family Gobiidae; genus Proterorhinus; species Proterorhinus semilunaris. The sequence goes on from CM038357.1 coordinate 16,336,697, forward strand.
TCAGTGGCCCTCTGCGTCGCAGGTTAGTATCAACCCACAGGCCACAGCTTCATTTTAATAACGTTCCCCTTTCTTTAATTGATTGCATTTTGTCTAATAAAGCGGCAGATTTGACCACTCCAATGTAAGTTTCTTTTGGACCTGTTCTTGGTTCTGTCAAAAATTAACCTTATAAATAATAATAAAAAAAAAAGATACCATCTGAAACAGCATGTAATGATGCATCATAAATCATGTAATAAAAGTAGTTTACTGTGGTCAAAAACCTTTGAATTTAACTGTAGATATATATAAAATGTAATAGTGAGTAATGGCATGTTTGATTTTTTTATTATTTTGTCTTAGGTTTTGAATTCTTTTTAACAGTAATCCCTCTTTTGCAGCGTCAGTGGGGGCTCGCTGGATGATTGGCCAGACTGAGATTGATCGAGGCTCGAGCTACGGAAATAAGGTTTCTGTAAACAACCACCAAGTACTCTGGACTCCACAGCGGCTGCTGTCCCTTTGACTGTAGCACTCCCATCTCACTGGGACGGGCTGGTCCTGCAAGTGCAGACCTGCTTTAGCATGTTTGATCAAAATTGAGCTAAAGTGCATGGCGTGTTAAAGCTTTGCTAATATAATGAGCCACGAAGGTTTAACACAAACTGGCAAATAAACTGGAACAACTTTAAAAAGTGTGATATTACTTTTGTTTTGTTGTGACTAATGGCATGGCTGTTTTTCAGTTTTGTTGTGTGCCCGAACAATATGCTGCCAACTATTTACTACCAAAAATTATTACAGCCAATCCAGGCAGTGTTGAGTTTATGTTCCGTTGGAGCAAGTTGTCTGAACTAAATGTAAATGGGTTAATCTACTCGCTCCAAAGGCAATATACAAAATACATGCATAAAATGTTTTGCATAAAACTTTTAAGCAAATCCGTCTTTGCCGTCTTACATTTTTAAATTAACTTCCTCTTGTGAGTAATGTGCGGTTTATACTAGGGCTGAAAGATATCGTATCGATATATGAACAAAATATTACAATTTAAACGATATAGATTTATCAATAAAACTTCACTTTTATTTTTTTCTTTATGCCTAGTTTTCACCTTACCCATAGATATATCGTATCAATATATCTGGCATTAATATCGAGATGAAATTTTGTCCAGATCATTCAGCCCTAGTTTATACAATACCAGTGGTAACTGGTACATGTACCACTGGTGGTGCTTGGGCTTGTTCAGGGTGTACTCAGCACAATCTTTGACTTTCATTTCAGTTATACAATGTCACTTTAGTAATGCATCAAAGTTAGGATTTTATCAGCTTTAGATAAACGTTACACCCATTTCAGTCAACTGTTAAACTAGGCCTGCAGGATCAGATGGTTTATGAGGTGATAAGTATTTGATATGGTACTTGCTGTACAAAACAAAATTTTCTAAACATGGTTTCGGGTTTAAGACTCAGGACCACACATTATTTTTAAAAAATTATTTATTAATATGTGTGTACATAGCAAACACAGTGAGAGCAGCAAAGACCCAGTGGTGTGTGTTTCTGTGTTATTTGGCCATTTGTCTCCAGCAGCAGGGAAGGGGAGCGGGCCAGTTCCTCCTGTTCGTCCGCAATGCTCCAGGCACATGAATATATCTCTCAACCGCCACACTTGTACAATGCTCTGACATTTAACATTTTACCTCTCGGCAAGAAAAAAAAAAACAATAAGGGAAAATAGTCCTTCCAAGTGCCCAGGCTTGCCAAATGAACAAGTAATAAATTAAAATGAACATTTGGATGGCGTTTAGTTCATAGACGTAAACTAGCAACTGTTTCCATTCAGTGAGTATTTAACCACTATGAAATACAACTCCCTCCCATTCTAGGTATGCTCCTGTGGGTAAACAGTAAAAAAAAAAAAAAAAAGTGCCTTTGGTTGAGCACTGCCCACTCCATTCTCCATTTGTCAAAGAAAGAAAAGAAAGTAAATGCCTTTCTGTTCAGTGAAAATTACAATTGTGGCAATAGTTACTTAAACTTTACAATTTTGTTTATACAAGAATTAAAGCCATTCATCTCATTACAGTATGTACAGACCATGGTTGCACACAACAGGACCAGGCTTTTGTAGGTCCGGCTGTCCTCGGAAATGATACTGCAAGTTCCTCAGTTTAGCTCCAAGTGCCTTCGCAGGAAATCCTGCACACCTCCACAGATCATGTCCTTTTACCAACACCATGTACAGTAGTGCTTCATTTGTAAACTTGGAAGAAAAAAAAAAACGCCAGAGAAAGTTCCTCTTACTCCTCATCCATACACACCTGGAAAGACAGACAGCATTTTTAAAACTGAGAAAACATGATGTAGTATTGTTTGCATGATTAACTAGTTTTAGAGTAACATAACCCTTTTTATAACACTGAGCTCACATTGTTTAAAGGGCGGCAGAGCAACAAGAGGCAAAAACATCGCTGCACCCCACTCTGACACTTATACAATGATAGAACTGATATAATACAATATTCTGACAGTACACTACAATCACAGAACCAGAGTTTTGTTTTCAAGGGGTGTGACGCTACGTTTCACTTTTATGCCGCTAAAATCTGTAACAGTCTTCATGAAGATGTGAGACAGGCCTAAACTCTGACAATGTTCAAATACAGGCTAAAACTAGGGAAACATCGATCTAATACTGGTATCGGAACCGATACTGGAAAAAATACAATATTGGGTACTGAGTGCCAATAGCCGATACATATTATGGCTCTCACCATTTCACCAACTAAATGTCAGTGAATGTGGGCATGCTGTGCCTAATCAAAGCTCTGAACCTGGAGAATTGAATTTCTGTGTTCATTTCAACCTCCGTCTCAACTCTATAAACTCCAGCTGAGACGTGCTTCTAATTAACTCAAGTAAACAATCAGGATGTGCAGAGGGTCTGTGAGAGCCAGAAACGCTTTTAGGCAACAGCTGAGAGATTTTACTCATACCTCCGACTTTCGGGGTTCGATTCAGGTATTACAGCTTTAATGTTTTTCCATTAGAGTTCACTTATTTATAAGATTGATACATTATATGAAACATCTTGTTTGAAAGACTTTATTGATCTCACAATGGAAAAAAAAAAGAGGACCATTCCCTTTTTCACTCAGCAAGCCACTTTTAAGAAAATCTCTTGGTATCGGTATAGGAAGCAAAAAAGCTGGATTGGTGCATTTCAACTAATAACTGTTTATGACCACTGAAAGTATTTAAACTGCACTCTCTGCTTTTTATGCAAGTAATATGTTTTATGGGTGAATTTCATCCTTCTAATTATTTACAACTGTGAAGCCCTTTGAATTGCCGTGTGTATGAATTGTGCTAGGGATAAACTTGCCCGTTGCATTTTTTTTTAACCAACAAAGTGAAATCGATAGAATAAATCAGGATTATTACCAAATCCCTGCAAAAAGCACAATATCCAGGCTTTAAGAATCTAATTTGAACTTTTTGAGAATCAAGATACTACAGTGTCTTAGTTAGAACCTTTGTACCACACTTTTAATACAAACATTTATATTAAGAAAAAAGTACCTTAACAAAGGGGTGGTCTAACAGCATGCTGGCAGTCCAGCGTCGCTTGGGTTCACTCTCCAAACAGTGGCCGAGGAAGTCTTTCCCCTCAGTGCTGAGTTTCTCTGGGATTGGTGGTTTATGGCCCATTCCCACTTTGTACATTATCTGGAAGTTGTGCTCATACTCGTGCCATGGCCTCTGCAAGTAACATTAAATTTTTTAAGTGTTAATACATTATGGTATATTTGGCCCTAATGTATACTAAGTTTACCTTTCCGGTCACCATTTCAATAAGTACACAGCCCAAGCTCCAAATATCTGCAGCACGCCCATGACCTTCTCCTTTAGCTCTGGTAATGACCTCAGGTGCCATGAAGGCTAACAAATTAAGAAGAAATAAACATAAAAATATGCTTTACTGTATTATAACCACATCAATTAAAATCTTAACCAAAACTAAATTGCTGGTCTTTCTAAAGTAAGGTCAAACATAAAAGTTTGAGAGAGTACACAATACATTTGGAGCAATTAACATAAGTATCATACAGTACAACAGTGACACCTAGTGGCTGAATAAAGATGGTGGCTTGTACCTGCAGTGCCTAATGTGCTGTTGACCTCTCCTGGCATAGTTTGGGTGTTGTTTCTCAACTTCACTGAGCAGCCAAAGTCACCCAGCTTTATAAGACCAGATGATGTCAGAAAGATGTTCGCTCCTATAAAACAATACAGAAATAGTTTAAAATCCTGTATGTTATTAATGAGTAAAAACCATCAATAACCAGGTGCTAACCCTTTATGTCTCTGTGCACAATCCCATGTTCGTGCAGGACGTTGATGGCTGTAGTGATCTGTTTACTGTAAAGCCGGATAACATGCTCCTGCAGACCCAGTCGGGACACTTCCTCCAAAGTGCCCTCATCACAGTACTCCATAAAGATGTACATCTCTTCCTGTTTTCAAGAGCACTTAGGATTAATATTCATGCACATAGAACTGGTACTGACGTAGGGCTGCCATGGCCTACCCGATGAAGCTCAACTCCAAAGTAGCGGACCAAGTTTGGATGTTTAATTCCTTCAAATATTTTGAGTTCATCAGCGGTTTCCTTTATTGTTTTGTGATCATTTGGCTGAAATCGAATCTATATAGAAACAGACAGAAATATCAGTTATTATACATAATACAAGACAACTCTAAGAAAAAAACGTTTTTTTTTGTATCTACTGCACTCACTTCCTTCATTGCCATTAATTCTCCAGTGTCGACGTTGATGCAGGTGTACACTTTCCCATATTGGCCTTCCCCTGTTCAAAAGAGGAAAAGAATAAAAACCCAATGCTTTTTATGCAAAACTATGTATTTCGGGCGTAAAATTGAAAGAAACTCACCAATCTTATTGCCTCTTTGCCACTTGAAGGTCACTTTCCTGAGTCCTACATGCATGACGTTGTCATAAGACTTTGGCGTGTGACACACTTGGCCAATGATATTGCGCTGCTTCAAAACAGCATAACGTTTGTCCTCAAATTTGCGAATGGAACGTCTAACAGCCTCCATAGGACATTGTCTTGCAGCTGCATCTAAAATCAAAGGAAGCATTAGCTGCAAATGGCGCTCAAATGGATTTTGTTTATTTTGAAATCTCAGTGGGACATTCCTGATTCAATAGATTAGTCTTTTTTTTTTTAATTTAATTTAAAGACGGAATTAGTCTCACCCTTGGACATACAGGTGCGCAGCTCCCAGCTTCGGCGAACAACTGCTGGATCACCTCGAGGATACGAGGGCTCTGAACATGGAGCATCAGTCAGAATCGACAGGAACAGGAGAAGGATAATACTCAAGACTGAACTGAAATGTGCTTACCCTCTCTGTCCTCTGTGGGGCTTGAATGACGACTTATGGATTTAAATTGCAACTCTGCAGCAACTGATGAAACGCGGTCATTTTCATGAAAACTGGATAGTCTGTTAAAAAGAGGTTTTCATTGTAATAATGTAACAATATGTGGCATCTGCAAAGATTGTTGTCAGTTGCCTGTGAAAGCCATTAGGACTAGCGTGAGCAGACATGGCGCAAGCACAGATCAGGCTGAAGTCTTAGAAGCATAAGCCACAATAGTAATGAATTACCAGCATCACAGTAAGACTGATGTTAATGGCACTTATGAAGATTACAGCTCACCGTCATTGAAGAAGCTACATTTCTTACTTCATTTCCACACCATGCACAACAATCACAGTCTGCTTTTTCTCGGTGTATAAAACTAATCTTCCTTTGGAAACATTTCAGGGCGTTGATGAGCCCTTTTTCTGATTCTGTATTGTTTTTTATAATACAATACCGTGGTCATCACAAAAAAAAGTCTAAAAAATATCAACAGTTGTAATTGTTTTTGTAATGTTTTGGAAATAACACTATTTGTTTGCTCTGTCTCGATCCGAAGGTTTCATTTTGGGGCAAAGCTACCTGGTGTCATTGGGGGTGCCACTGGGTGCAGTGACAGGACGGGGGCCGTTGGGGAACAGTTGAGTCCGGAGGTCACAGGGAAGGCTTCGAGAGCTGTACAGCGAGAGAACAGATCGAGTAGGCTTGTGTGGAGGTGTTCGTGCCATTTGATGAATAAACACTCACTCAATGCACATTCATTCAGCGAAAAAAATAGTACAATAATAAAACACTGTTAATGTGACAAGCCAGAGTGGAAAGGCATGCAGAAAAAAAGAGAAAATGGCAACATAATAAACTACACCAAACTAGGCTTTCGTAAAGCATTGATAAAAACTGAATTAATTATTCATTCAGCAAAAATTAGAATTACCTTTATCCTAACCCGACAGGTGCTATGATTTTGGAAGCAGGAGAGTACTTTTCTTATCAGTACTTTAAAAAGGCAAAATAGTTATATAGAGGCTACTGTAGAGGCAGTGTAGCCTAGGCCTATATTTATTTTTAATTGCTCTACATTTGGACTTAATGTTTCTCCAATTTGCGCATACAATTAATATATGGGAGGTAGAATACAAATCTAAAATAAATTAAGTCTCAAGTGTTTTGTTAATAACGGTTAGTTTTGGCTATAGCCCAAATCAAAACTTAAGTGCTGGAAAACTAGATCCTCAGCCTGTTTTCTGTCACAGCTTGGGTCAATACCGGGCTTGTGCTGACGTGCAATCAGTAAAATCATTATTTGACTTGAGTATGTGTAAATATTTAACAATGCTTTACACATGTGCAACAAATCCTTGATGGCGTCATTAAGTGTTCCTTTTAAAATTGCACAATTGCCTAGAGCATAGATCTAGCACTTACCTAAATCCCTCAGCTGTAGAGATGAACAAGTTTGGATTTGGAGGGTCACTATGGCATCGGGGAACTTTGACTGGACGAGGGCTATTCCTGGGTGCTGAAAAACCTTAAAATTAACATTCAACCGCTCCCACAGACACGAGGGTTTTATTCTATTGACTTCTTACCAATATACATCCCAGTGACAGGACTGTGAGGCTTCCCAATGACATGGCCAATGCATTCATTCATCAGAGCTTGTAAATTCTGCAACATTCAAGTTTCTTTTTTAATTGAAATTATTTTTTATGCGAGTAACAAATAGGGCTGGGTACAGTTTTTTATTTTTAAAACCAGTAATTTATCAATACTTGGTTTACCACACCAATACACCATTTTATTTTCAATTTGTATCATTTATTTGAGTTGAAACGATCAAGAAACCTTTTTTGGTACCTGCTGCCGATGCTTTAGGTACTACAGGCATAAAAAAAAAAAAAAAAATCTTTTTCTATACCATACAGGTATTATTTAACAGTACCCAGCCCTGATAACAGATATTATAGACAGGAAAAATACATTACCAGAAAGTCATCTTCTGGTAGTGCTGAAATAAAGCCTGGTTCAATTGCCTGGAGAAAATCAAAACCCTGAGTTGCCCACCTGTACAGAAATAAAAGATTGTTATTTCAACAGTATAATACAATAAATTACAATACTGTAAATCATAAATCTTACCTTGGCTTTGTTCCCCTGCCACTTTCACATTTGGTCAGGACATAGTTCATCCATTTGCGGGCAAAAGCTATATACCGCTCTCCAATTCTCTGCCTGAACTCACCAGACATCAGACGTACGACCTCCTTGTGGTACTGAACACAAGTTATTAAATCAAGTTAGTTACTCATATTTGTTAGCTTTAACTGACAAGGTTTCATCAAAGCATTTTCAGTAGTGTTTACAATATAAGCATTAAACACATTGAGCTGAAATAATTGGCTGATTAGTGGTCGACCATTCAGGAAGTCAAATGATTATAAAGGCATTTAATCCTGTAAAACTCATTCTAAATAGATTTAGAGGAAATAATTGCCCACTGAGGATCTCTAGATACATAATAATAATAATAATAATAATAATAATAATAATAATGACGACTTTGGTTTTTATTTTTCATTTAAAATCAGTGGTGTGATGAAACCTCTCTTTCCCCAGCATACGACATTTGCCAACAGTCTGCGTAACTTTAAAAAGGCACATGCATAGAATTTTACCCAGTCAATAAAATTAAAATACAAGCATTTATTTTATGAGATACATTTCCATTATTGAAACATACCTCATAAATGTAAAAAAAAAAACATGTTCCTTTTCTCAGCTCTCCTAAGACATGACTGTAAATTTACCGGGAGTGGGTACGTCTCCAGCTCGTCTCCATGGAGATGTTGACTAAAGTCAGTAGAAATTGAGATTTTAACAGGTTTAAATCCATTCTTTGATTACCCACTGCAATTACAGCATTTTCTGTGTCAGATCATGTTTTGTATTGATGGCAACAGTATAGCCCAAAATGTTACGCAGTGTGCCTTTAATGAAATATCAATTACTCAATTAGTCCGCATTTGTTTACACTGTAAAATCATTACTTATAACAAGTAATTATCCCTAAAAGAGAAAGGAACGTCCCGCCTCCTACCTCAAAAGCGAAGTTGTATCCTTGTATCATTGCCTCTCTGTAGTACTGGTGCAGTGTGGCCGACTCCGACTCCTCCACCTCAGCCTCAATGTCTGTAGTGAACATGTACTCCACCTGGTCTATGGCCGAGCTGATCTTTATGCAGAGCTGTAGTGCTTCATTCTGTGACCAACAAAAATGAGGTTAGCAGAAATTGTACAAGAATAAAAACATGTATACTATGTTAAAATATATATATTTATCATCGTTACCTTCAGTTCCTGGAGTGCCATTGCAATGAGGGGTTGACTGGATGTCTGTTCTCGGTTCAGGTTCAGAACGTCCTCCATGGACTGCTGATACGCCTTACGCTGGGTCACCAGGTGAGCAGAGTGCATTACAATCAAAAGTAGATTGTCGACCTAAAAGTAATGGACAATAACCATTAGTCTGGTCTCAAGTAACGCTTCAAAACTCTCTAAAACCTATTTACAGACCCACAACTTCCAGTAACATTTAAAGGTCTATTTATTAAATTAAATGTGCTCCTGCGCTGTCACTCTGCAGTGTGTGAGTTAAAGGCTGCACCGTGTAAACTAGCAGTGGAAAAGACAGTAAAGTGTATATTGATCTCTGCTCAAATGAGAAACTAGTTCAGATACAAATTTTAGTATTGATAAGTATCTGAATATCCATTTCTCGACAAAGGAGTCATTCCCAAGGGAGTACAATGCCGGCCATTTGAACACAGAAAAAGAAGATTTCTTAACAGAAGCTTCATACCGTCATTGCCCTCAGAGTGTCCACAGTCTCTAGCTGCGACACTAGAGTGAGATTATCTCCATCCCACTGAGCCCATTCCGACTGGGACGTGGAGTCTCCTGCTCCGTGTTTGCTCATCAGGAGGTAGGCCTCATCTTCCGGAATCTCGTCCGGTTCTTTGGAGCAGTCTTTTCCAGCTGCAGCGTTGAGGAGCTGCAAGATCATAGGCCGCTGCTCCAACAGGCCACAAGGAACAAATACCTGAAGTTCCTCAAGACCAGGAATCACTACCTGTTTTTGGAAGACGCAGGTAAGCGTAGGACACACTGGACAAATGCAGCTGTACCTACACACGTACCTTGATATAGTTTCTTTTTTTGAGGGCTTCCAAAAGACAAGGCACTCCATTCGTGATACTGAAATCAGCTGCGATTTCCAAATCCTATGAAGGAAAAAGACAAGTAACGCAGGGTCAGAACATGTAGCCCACGAAGCTATAAAAGAATGATCAGAATGCATACTCTGAGCCGTTTGATTGTTTTAGTGAAGTGAACATTTTTGAGCGCAGCCTCTTACCTTGCGAAGCATTTTTGCAAAGCCCAAAGCCTTGGATGCTCGTTCTCTGGCCTCGTGAAATAACTCTTTCAGTGAACGACTAGTTTCAATAACTGAACGCCTTCGGAAACAAAACGCATGACGTCAAGAACTTTAAATAACCTTTTAATTACTACCATTTAAAATGCATCAATTGCTACTATTCACCTGATCTCATCTGAGGCCGTGCTGTCATCTGCATTCTCCCAGAATTCCTTGCTACTTTTTTGCAGGCCAGCATCAAGAAACTCTCCAGTAGATTTCAATAACATTCCCGCAATGTCACTGTATGAAATAATGCAAAGGGCAGAAAAATACAGAACGCACATTAATGTTGTGGTCAGTAAATTTGAAGTTCACTTGAACGGCGAAGGACACGGACCAGAACAGCTTCCCAGACTGAGCCTCTCCTCCTCTGATGTACGGAGTAATGACCTTAGTGAAGTTCCATTCCTCCTCTAACAAGTTCTTTAAACTGTGTGAGGCCTGAGGCAGCTGCTGCAACATCTGGATCCAACTGTGCATATAGTCAAAGTAGACCTGCAACCAAGTATATGAATCAGAAAAATTAGTGGGAAATTTGGAGTTGACATGTTCAAATAAAAAGCCATACCACAAGCATTTTATGCAGATCCTCTTCAAATTCATCAATATTAGCATTGGTCTGCAGGCCCTGAGCATCAGTCACAACACCGCGCAGCATGAACTGATAGTACTGCTTCATCAGCAGACCGCCTTTGAGAACCTCTTTACACTCTCGCACCAACTACAGTGATGAAACGCAAACAAACGGATTAGACACTTGCAAATGGCACATTTCATTTCTCTTTTACCACATACCTGTTTGATACTGAGGAGAGAAGGCTCACCAGCGGGCCTCTGTTCAAGCCGCAGTTTAAGGCATTCATGAATAACATTAAGAAGTACTCTACACAGCACGAGGAATGCTGGGCGGAAGGACGGGAGGGCCATGTCCTGCAAGTCCTCCCACGAAACCTGGTCCAAATGACCAGTGCTGCTGCATGACACAGTGCGAGACAGCTCTGGCAGGTAGTCACTGTACAACATGGGGTCCGGGAAATCAGAAAACTACAAAGGAAAATTAGTCAGTTTACAGATGTATTTATAACAGAAAATTGGGCAATTAGACAATATTAGTCAATTCAGGGCCTTGAAGTAAATGTCAAAAATGGGTTATTTGATAGTTGTTAGCATGAACTATAAACTGATAATATGGCCATTTAAGTTTTCTTCAAAGCAATTCATAATTAAAAGATATATCTTTACTAAAATCGGTCTCACCTCTTGTGCCAGGGAATGGCAGAGCAGTGCTGCCCGTGATCTCTGCAGAGACCTGTCCATAAGTTTGTGCAATCTCAGGATTAATTTGCGCAGCCCCATTTGTTTCAGAGCTTTATCCACAAATGGCCGGTAAATGGCTGTTGGGCAGAATACACTTCCAGAGGTGTCAGTACTTCCTGACGCAATGGAGGGCAGAAACTCCTCCTCCGATAACAATCGGGCAAATTTGTGGGTGAGAGAGGGAGACAGGTCGCCCTCAGGCACTCGGCTCGGAGTCACCTCCTCCTCTGCATCGCTCTCCGCGGTGAACGTGGCTGTTGAGTCATTCTCTTCATCGTCCTCATTCTCCTCTTCCTCATTTCCACGGGAACAGCGAGGCGAGGGGATTTCAAACACTGGCCACCCAATGCGTGACAAATCGTGCAGGCCGAGCAGAGTGGCCATAACACGGAGTTTCTGGTTAAGGTCCTGAGTAATGTTTAGCCACAGGCAGAGTGCCTGCACCCTGCCCTGAAAGTCCCGGGCCGCATACTTGTCATAATCCCTCTGCAAGGCTTGTAAAGATGGGTATAAAGCTTCCACAGACTCCAGTAACTCCATGACACGTTTCACCTGCTCAAAGGCTAGTCGCTGCCGCTGAAGATGCTCTTTGCAGTCTGTCCCAGAACCTAAAGGCTCAGCTGCGTTCATTGAAGGGCAGGCGCTGAAACCCCACTGGTCAGCCCCGCTGTGGTTGACTTCAGCCACGGACGGCTCATGTGCATCACTTCCACTGAGAGAGTCGTCTTGCAACGACTGGAACTCAGAGCACTGGGCCACGCTAAGACTGTCATAGTTCACTTTAAAGAGCAACACTTCATTTATGATTTCAGGAATGGCTTGTCGTGCAGTGAACAAGAACAAGTCTTGATCACTTGTGGAGCGACGCGCATGCCACGCCTGTAGTTCTAGCCATATAACTTCATTGTTGTGGCCCATGAAAGCCATGTTCTCCAAACCCCTCTGCTCCTTCTCCTTTCTTTTGGAGGACATTGAAGTAAGTTTAAGCAACAACCGCAAAGTCTCAAAAAACTTGAGGCGGTCAGCAGGGCAATCCGTTCTGGAGGTTTGCCTGTGAGTCCGTGCCATGTGTGGCATGGACACTGGGAGTTTGCTACTCAAGCTCAAGTAATGTTTACGGGGATCCATGCTAAGGGCACCAAAGGGGCCAGACTTTGACAGAGGATCCAGCATGAAAGAGCCTTCAAAGGTCTTCTTGTTGTCCCTTTCAGAGGAGCGCAATGTGGCACGCTGCTTTTTACCCTGCTTGTAGCTATGTTCTTCAGGAGTCTCCAGTAGCCTGGGACTCTCCTTCACCACAGACGGATTAACCTCCCCTAAAATAAAGAAACATTTTTCATTCATCATTAATATGCACATGATTGCAGCCTAAAGCATGACATATTTGCAGTTTAAACCGGTTCATGATTAACATTGCTAAAACTGCAGTTAGCATACCTTTGTTGGGAGAACGGCCACCACTCCTTGCTTGACTGTTTCTCTGGTGCTTTCCAGACATGCGTTTCATCTGACGATGGGTGTAGGGAGGTGAGGTGCTGTACACCGCTTCCTCTTCCTCACTGGGAGAGTCGCAGGATTCTTCCTCATTGTCAGGTGGGTTGGTCTGCCTGCAAATAGTGAATAGAATTTAGGCCACGGGGACACTTGCAGACTTAAATCGCAACTTGTTTGCAACTGGTTGGTTAATGCAAAACTATAAAAAAATAAAAACACACACATTTCTATTGCACCTTGATAAACTAAAACAAATATGCACATTGCATGATATTGTGTGTTCTAAGAGAGCAGACTCTCAAATATACAGCAGAAGTACTGTGTGGGCAGGTGCCCAACCATTGGATAATAAGTGCTAGGTTCAGCCTTGGCAACCTCTTCTGAGGATGCAATGGCCCAATTAGAGCTCAAGAAACAATGGTCTTTAAGTTTGCTGAATCATCAACCACAATGCACAAATCTGGACTTCATGCTTAAAGTAGACATTGCTTGGCCAAATAACCATTATATTTGTGTGAGGCAGTAGGAGAAAAAGGAAGTCTTCAACTTCGGTGAGTTATGATAAGGTTACACAGACACAAGAATCCTTTTTCTTGAAGCGAGTAAACTTTAAACTAATTAACACTTACTTCTTGAAGGAAAGAAAACTCTGGCAAAGAAAATACTTATGGCACACTTTTCTCAGTTACAAATGCCAAAGCTTTGCTCCCTAATGCTTTCCTATGTGTTTTTAATAGGATTCAAATTAAAAGGTTGTAAGGCTTGACAGCACCAACAAAAACAATGACAGAGAGGGGCGGTGGGGGCAAAATGGCTGGCCCCCGGTGTTGCCCTTCATCAATCATCTGACTGAAAGGCAATCCCAACACGCGCCTGCTGTAGACACAGCTGAAAGGAGCAGGACTGCTGTGCTTTCACTGTGGAGCGTGTGCAAGGGTTAAGGGTGAACAGAAGTGTGGTGAAGTGTGGGGGGCCTGGGGGATAATCTGGATATGACTTGTTTAAGCTTTTCAGGGCACCACAAGCCCATCTGCCAAACTGCAGAATATTTAAGGGAGACCCCCTCAAAAACCCCAGGGGAGAGCAGGGGTGCAGCAGGCTCACAGACAGACACCTGCTGCACGTCTACAGAGCTCAAACTAATGCAACCAAAAGAGTGGTCACACCACTTTTGCAGAAAAGTATCATGCAATCACATAACTCTAATGCGAACACTGGTGCATTTACTTGAAGTGGAGGGAACAATGTGAAAGGCCATTTCTGTTTTAGCAAAGCATAACACAAATATTTCTAGAATCAGTACAAAATTCACTTGGAACACTTTGAAATAAGAGATAAAAAAAGTACACAGAATTCTTGACCTTTTTGATTATGCAACTTATTACACCTTCTATTGCATCGCCAAGTAGCTTGCAGCAATTTATGAATTGTGCATTAGAAAAACTCTCAATAAGTGTGACCTGGTGTGAAATGTCTGCCGACAGAAATAGCACATGCTTGTGAGAGGGAACAAGACCAGGTTTTATAAAAAGAAACATCTACGCAAGTCCGACAGCATGACTAAATCACTGTGGAATGAGACAGGAACCAATGACGCCATCAAAGATGATTGTTTATTTGGTTGCCAGGAAACAAAGCAGTTCAAGCTGCAAAAAGGCAAATGTATCCTTTACATTTCCATTGAACCTATCTGCCGGCTGCAAAGGCAGTGTTACTGCCTCACACATAACTATAAGGGCACTATGGTCAACAAGCTGTCCTTGTGTGGCTGGCACTGGTGGAATATCACTGCAGATGGTGTCTGGCCACTCTCAATAGCTCATCTGATGGCTCCAATAAAAGCCAGCGGAATGCTACAGCCCCTCGGCTGCAACATTGAGTGCATAATAAACACCACAAATTCAGGAACCTTTTTTCCTTCGACGGCTGCAGCAGTGACAGTGAGGGCTGCCAGAGTCAGGGGGGCCTGACCTTTGACCTCTGACTAGCTGCACTATTGTAGCAGAGTGGGGCACTCTTTTGTATCACAATGGCACGTGGCCTGTGAGGCCCACAGCTGAATAGCACACAGCTGGCTGCAGAGCACACTTACTCACAATGCACATTCTAAAGGTTTTTTTTTTCATTTAGAAAGGGGAAGTTTGCCCATGTTTTCAAAGAGTGCACTTTAGACAAATTATTTGAAAATGTCAAGGCTGATTCTCAATTATTATTTGAGCTCAGACATGAGTGCACTGCAGACATCATGGCCAGTCATTTCTCCAAGATAAATAGGCATACTTAACTTGACCTCCCCCATTTTGGGCACATGTGCACATGGTAACTATCCCCAATCCCAACTATGCAGCCAAGCTTTGTATGCACACATGGATTTTTTTTTTAAAAACTTAAGTATTTGTAATAAATGCTACAACATTACACGCTCTACAAATCCCACCTACCAATAGCCTTTCTGTAAGCGCAGACAGTCATGTACAGCAAGTCATGTGGCCTAAATGAAATCTAAATGGAGACAGTGCTTGAATGTGTACAGCTGCACAACTAAATAGGGTAATTAGGGCACTCTTTGACTACAAACGTAGTGCACTGCACACAGAATACTGTTCCACCATTGCAGATACTCTATTAGCCGACTTATGCATCCAAGCTGACGCAAACTTGTATGAATAACTACATACTTTCCAACAGAAAAAACGACCCCATGGTTGAAAAGGAAAGAGCAGATGGGAGTGACTGACAGTGTTGCATTAATTTTGTCTAAAGCAGGTGTGGGCAGAAACAGGATGCAGTCAGGAAATGCAGAAGGCCTGTCCATCTGCGTCTCGGCCTGTGCTCAAATGTGACCATTACTGAGTTGCAGCTAGGATATTGTGCTGGCTTTAAGTATCACTCCTCTGTGTACTGTACACCACATCCTGAAATCCCAGGAATGCCTCCAGACCCACTGAGAACAAGACAGCATGACAAAGGCCTTCTGTGCAACAATAATTGCAAGAGCTAGAGTCAATTGCCTCCACAGCACTTCGATTCAACAAAATAGTTACAAAACCTTATTGTGCAATATGGAAAAGGATATGGTGCATCGGACTATTGAGATGTACTATTTGGCATTTTAACTCAAATTGTAGCTTCCAAGTATAGCAGGCATAAGCTGTTTAGGATAGATTGTGCAGTGTGCACAAGGCAATTTGGACATTGACATCTTTGGTGCATGCATTTAGTTTTGTGCAAAGGCTGCAAACTGCATGCATATCACAGAAGATATAGGCAAACGTGCTTCAAAGTAGTTACTGTGCAACAAGAGCCGAGTGCAATTACATTAGGGCTAGTATTGCACAATCATGCAAGCTGTTTGTGTCCACTTCAGACAGAGTGACTGCACAAGTGCAAAGACGTTATCTGTCCTGAACATGACATTATTATTGTAAAACAGCCGCCAGAAAGACCTTTCAGCATTGGGGATTATGGTAAAGGCCACATTGTTGACTTAAGATGATATGCACTTCGATGCACGTCGAGAAATAGCTGCATGAGAGGGAAAGGGAGGAGAGGGAAGACATAACAGCAGATTCCTGAGGGTCTGCCGTCAGCGGTCAGGGGCAAACTGCGGCATTATGATTAGATATTGCAGCCATTTACAGACTTTACATTGCTCTTCTCAATACCGAAGTGTGCATTGATGAAACATCAAGACGTGAACGCCATTGTAATGCACGATGGTGAAACAGCTTTCTAAAGCATTAATCTACAACACAAAACATTAATCCAAATGTGTAGGGTTTCAAAAGTAGAGTCCGCGTCATGATTCAGCTCAGGACAGCGCCCGGTGCAGATCAAGGATTAACAACAGAAAGAGCAACATGGTAGTCTCAAAGTTGAGCCTTCGATTTCACACAAAGTGCATGCCAAAAGGAATAACAAATATACACCTGGCAGTATTTCACACATTTATCCCAGTTACTAAATTAATTTCCAACAATTTGCTCCACTGGAGACTGTTACTAAACTTACTCCTAAACAATACAGTGAACATGCAGCTATAGAGCTAGCATGTACTCTGGCATGTTGCACTTTTCAGCAGCTGCTAGCTTATCTGTAGCGTTACCTTCTCATTTGCTGATCATAGTGGCTTATTCCCAAATGTCGAAAAACATGTAACAAGCAAAAAAAACAACAACAAACTGCGTATGGAAACGCTGCTCCAAAAAGTTTGCAACTCCGGCGTGAGAAATGCAGTATCTGCAGCGCCGCACTTTTTGACAGGAAGTCGCTTTGTACGAGATGCGCAGCGAAGTGCGGTGTCACATTGAGCTCTTTATTTGGCAGCTGCGAAGTCCTGATGGTGTAGCGTCTGTTACCTGCTGGGCTTGTTGCGATCGGGAGGCTCCATTGCAAGGCCGATGTTTCTTTTCGCAAAAAATGCATGGACTAAACCATGTCTTTGTGCTGTTAGGTACACTTTGCACCGTCAATATGCTGCAAAAACGTCAAAAAAATGTGTATTTGGCGCACTTTCTACCCGCCGGTACTGAGGACTCTCGCTGTTGCGTATGCTGTCGCCATCTTTCGAGCGTTCATTGAAGAGGAGTGCCACAGGGTGGCATTATTACGGGAGCCCATAAGGACCACGGTCACGAGTTCACTCACTGCTGCCCTTTTGTTATTATTTATAATGAAACAATACATTCACTCAACTCTCTACATCCAGCTCTCTACATTACACAGTAATTCAAACTTATTTCCTAATTGTTGTATTTTAGTTGATGGTCATTATTTTCTGTCACATCTTAACAAACTAATAAAAAAGGACATTTTTAATTTGTAACATCAACAGTTCTCAAAAAGCTCAAATGGCTCAAATATGAGTTTGTTCTAAAAACAACCACGAGAGGGCAGTGTTTGAAGGTATTCTCCAAAGTGCATGCTTTGTTGTTTTGGGTAAATATTATTTTCTTTCCTACGTTTTGACACAATTGTTTTCTAAACAAACATGTAACGCTACTTCTCATAGCGAATTGATTGTGTACGAATGCCAATAAAGAAACCCATTGCTATTATTCTAAGAGACCAAAATAAAGCCAATATAGCAGCAAGTTAGGCTAAATTGTTGAATTAAATCATAGTTAATGTCAGTTCCCAAAGTAATGATTGCCATGATAGTGACAACGGGTTGTTATGTTTTGGATAAGGTGTGGGAGGCGGAAGGAGATTCCGCGTCACGGCCTTTGTTGCGTCCCCGCCACATCATGGCCTGATTCACGGACTAGCAAAGTTGGGAAAATATTTCATCACTAAAACCTGACGGCCACTTTATTACATGTGTAACCCATTTTGTGATTCATACAACACGCATTTATCTGTTATTGTTAAATGGGTGACATAGAGCCGCTGTTGAATTAAAAACCATAGGAATCGTACATTTAGACTTGCTTCCGATTTTCGCTTAGGATACTTCAGGCCGCCCTTGAACGCATCATGTGTGACAGCAGCGTTTCTATCGCTACAGAAAAGGAAGAGGGTTCTCATTTGCGCCTGGGCTCCTTTGATATCTCTTATTTTATATATTTTGGTTGCCTTTAGGCTAAACGATTATTCAAACTGCATTTCTATTATAAGCTCTACGCGTATCTCCTCCTTGTCCTCCTATTCAAAATGCTCCAGTCCCTCGCTAGTAATTCGTGCGTTCGCTTGATTCAGACCCATAAATCGACCTGGTATTTTATTTCCTTAGTACTGGGTTATATTCTTTATCTTATATTTGGTGCGGTGGTCTTTTCCTCCGTGGAGCTGCCCTACGAAGACCTCCTGCGTCAGGAGCTGAGGGCCATCAAAAAGCAGTTTCTCCAAGAAAATGAGTGCATATCTGAGGAGCGTCTGGAGCGGTTTTTAAAGAGAGCCCTGGACGCCAGTAATTATGGGGTGTCTATCCTTAATAACGCCTCTGTCAACTGGAATTGGGATTTTACCTCAGCGTTGTTTTTTGCCAGCACTGTGCTATCCACCACAGGTAAGCCCCAGTGATGATGATGATGCTGTGGCCTAAAAGGTAGGGCCTAGGTGAGGTCTTTAATTATATACAGGCTATTTGTTGTTACCCATGGACTTGTGTGTGAAATAACAGAAAACCCGCAATTACTGCAATGTATAGTTTATATCAATATTATAACTATTTATCAACACATGAGGCTACATTATAAGACAGGCTATCCACAATGTTTTTAACCACACTACATTTGCTGTTTATTGTACATTTGTAAATCCACCCATTCTGCTGTTGTTTTGTCAGTGTACATCATGTATATATTGTGTTTAGGTAATGTATTGTTGTTTATTGTTATTGCACGCCCTTATAGTTTCACGGTGTTATTTATCATTACCAGTCCATGTTTCATGTTGAACCAGTTTGTAAATCCTCTTTTTGACTAAATCTATTCTGATTCTGATTATAGAGGGGTTCCTATGTGCCTTTTGTGGCATGGGTTGGCTTTGTTTATGTGTTTTCTGTTGTTGTTATTCCTATAATAACATGAATCTACAAGAAGATTAACTATATAA
Source organism: Proterorhinus semilunaris (assembly GCA_021464625.1). Lineage (NCBI taxonomy): Eukaryota > Metazoa > Chordata > Actinopteri > Gobiiformes > Gobiidae > Proterorhinus > Proterorhinus semilunaris. The sequence continues at coordinate 16,355,984 of CM038357.1, forward strand.
TTTGCAGTTTTATAGATTTAAACCTCAACCTTATAAGTCAAGACTCGGGCAACTGTAAACTGGCAACTGTGTCCCAGTGAGGCACAGACAGCTTGATCACCAAACTACACATCTGCATATTCACAGGATCAGATCACAGTTAACGGCATTGGTCATTTTGTTGATCTTTCACGATTGAAATGTATCCATTTTCATACCAGTGACAGAAATGAGGAATATGTTGGTGTAAAACTTCAGTAAGGCTCAAGTCAATATTTACCATCACCATTGTCTCTTGTGTATTTATTTGACCTAAAAGCTCATTCTGTGCCCACTACAGCGCTGTAAGCAGATGACACAATTTAACTTTCCGTCTTAAGAACTTTAGTCTGATCACATGGCGAGTTTATCTCAGTTGTTGCATCACACATGATTACCGAGATATCACACAGCGCAGTCTGCAAAGTGCACTGTTTTGTGTTGAGACAATTCAGCCGAGATTATACTCAGGTGTGGACTGTTCAACCTCAACGGCTTATCAAGGGCCATATACCCCATACAATGCAACATTGTTATGAATGCAATGCATCCAAGTTTGGTGGAAATTACCGTAATGCTTTCACTTGTCCACTCACAGCCAATCGTTTTTCTCATTTGCACAGTCATATTAGAAGTATCTTAGTATTTCTCAAGTCTCTGTTAAGTTCTCTTTTCTCCATGTAAGGATTCTGCTGTGATGAACCACTTTTTACTCAACATTAATTACTCAACATTTGTTGTTTTGATATCCTGAGCATATATATTTTATTTTTGTAATCTTCCCCCCTCATTTACAATGAACAATAAATAACAGACACAATTCTCTCTATTCATACAGACTTTGTAGTAACACAAAAGATATACATTGGCTTTTATTTGATTGGCTTTATCAAACAGGAAGTCCAAATGTTTATTAAAACTATGACAGCAGCAATTTTATGTTATCACTTCTGTGTCTTCAGGTTATGGCCACACTGCCCCGCTGTCAGACGGCGGTAAAGCCTTTTGCATCATCTACTCTGTGATCGGCATTCCCTTCACCCTCCTCTTCCTCACTGCGGTAGTGCAAAGAATCATGGTCTTCAGCACTCGGCGCCCCATCGCGTATTTCCATACAAACTGGGGCTTCTCCAAACCACTGGTCGCCATTGTCCATGCCACCGTCCTAGCTGTCCTGGCCGTTTCTTGCTTCTTCCTCATTCCTGCTGCCATCTTCTCTGCACTGGAGGAGAACTGGAACTTCCTGGAGTCTTTCTACTTCTGCTTCATCTCCCTCAGCACCATTGGCCTCGGTGACTATGTGCCCGGAGAGGCGTCCAACCAGAAGTTCAGGGAGCTCTACAAAGTGGGGATCACAGGTAGGTTTTTTCTAAATTACTTTCAGTAATGAAAGTTATTGTGGCACCAGAGGGTAGCCTTACGGCAATAAAAAGCACACACACATATAAAAAGTTATAATTTCACATGAACTTTCTATATATTTCATTGAATATACTTCAAATACTCTACTCTTTGAGTCAATGTTTACTTATTACTTCTTAGGGCTGGTCAATTAATAAAAAATGTATTGAACTTTGGTCAAGCATTCTTTTTTTTTTTTTAGCTAGCGTTTATATAAAAGGTCTCTCTTGTTTATTTTTCCTGAATTGGCTTTATTATATATATACGTATGTATACGTAATGCTGTGGCGTCCACCCCTTTTGTTACTTGTACTATTTATAGAAAAATTAATGTAAAAACATCACATTTTAATGGATTGAATCCTTAATGCTGATTCTGTAAGGGGGCCGTGACACTGCAAACTTTGGAAATGGCAATTTTAATTAAATGAAAGCGACAGGCCAACTGTGTGAGTGACAGGTCCAACTAACTAACTAACTAACTAACTAACTGAAGGACAGCTTTATCCACCAGGCAGTCAGGAAGCTGAACTTTCCTCTTCCCCTCCTGTGCTGCCCCCTATTGTGTACATGTATTGCTCTGTCTTTTTGCACCCATATGTTTGAAAGTACACAATATCGATTCTTTGCATGTGATAAACTTGGCACAGAAGCTAACTGAATTGATTGCAATGTAAATATTACTCAAGTGGAGTATTGAGCACAAGTTTACAGATTTTCCATTCCTGTTTTAGATTTTTTTTTTTATTATTATTCATGAGCAAGATATGATATACTCTGTAAAAGTAATAAATAGTTCTTAGACAGTAGTTTGTCTTCCAAAGTGTTGAACAGTTCAATACAAGTTACATTAGCACATTAAACCTGTACTTTTTTATAATAATTATTATAATAATTTTTCTTTCCTTTTTTTTCATGAGGATATCTTTGGTAGAGTAATAAGCGGGACTTTCAGTGAGTTTATATTGAGTGCCAGATACTTTGTACTTTTTTATGGCCACAAAATGTATTGCTTCCTGTTGCCAAGCGGATGTAGCCCGCAACAGGTGCATTTCGGGCTGTAAATCGTCACATAATAAATCACAAACAAAATTACATATAGGAAGTGTGTAGTTTCACTTCTTTTTCAATCATGTATCATTCATTTCCAGAAATCAAGAGCTTCAGCCACTGCAAACGGGTCAAAATAACAAACTAGCTCTAAATTTGCCTGCATCACTCGCTTGTTCCACTTAACCTGGGGCCCAGGTTAAGTTCACTTGAAGAAACTCAAAAAAAAAAAAAAGATGAAAAACTGGACTGAATTTATTTCAAGTGCTTCAAGTGTTTACTTTCTGGAACACACCCTCCATTGGGTGTGTTCCTCCAATAGTGTACTGTTCTGCAATAGATCAGAGGTCCACACCAAATTGATTTCATGGTGCAATCCAGCATTACACATTGGGACATATTTTTTTTAAACCACACTTGTATTAGAAGTGTATTCTGTTTAATGTCCAAGTATCTCATAAACATTTGCCTCTTTGACAATAATTATTTTGTGCCTTGTATCCCAATTAAAAATGCTACTATCAGATCAGATTTACTATCAGATCTTTAGTGACAAAATTATTGTAAACAGTACATTGCAAATAATGGGCATCGAGCTTAGAGGTTTTTACAGTCACTTTGCACTTAAAGATAATCTGTCATTTGGCCTCATTCGCCTGGACTTCAGGATGAAGCAAATAAATGTAAAATAATCCAAAAAGACAGAGGCCTGTAGTTAGTTTCCTTCCATGTGTGTGATGCAAATGTGTGGTAGAGCTGCTCGACAGTCGTTATTATGAGTGGGCGCTGTGCGTTGGTCCGTGGACAGGGAAAAAAAAGGAATGATCTTGTAGTCATGGTTTGAATTTCCTTTTACTATTTAGAGCGTGTTAGGAAATGCAAATATGGGCAAAGGTTGGGTTATGTGTTCCATCCATCCATCCATCCATTTTCTCCCACTTGTCCGTTGCCGGGTCATGGGGGCAGCTGTTGGAGCTGCCCAAGTCACATGGCACCTGTCCCATGTTATGTGTTATCATCTCTAAAGTTATCTTAAAAATCTCATGTTCTAATCATGCAACAACAGTATAATGTATGTCATGCCTGGCATTGAGAAAATGCCAACTCCATCCTGATTTTCAGCCTTTGTAATCTGGTCACCCAAGAAGTTCCCTTACATTTGCAAAATACCAATCAAACCACTTGTCCCTGTCTGTCCTTGCAGTGTACCTGATCCTGGGCTTGATTGTGATGCTAGTGGTGCTGGAGACCTTCTGCGAGCTGCAGCAGTTGAAGCAGCTCCGGAAGATGTTCTACCTGAAGAAGGAGAAGCCTCAGGACCGCATGGCCATTCTGGAGCACGACCACTTGTCATTCACCACAGTGTCCGACCGCAGCCCGGGACAATATGAGGAGAAGTCCCATGGGTTTGTGGCATCCCGTAGCATGGTTTTTCCTCATGACGATCCGATATTGCAGTAAACAGTCCAGGAGTATAAAATAAGGAGCTCAATGCAAAATGAAGGATTAATTAGTGTCACCTTTCCAAATGCAGATAAGTTAGATCCAAGTATTCTTTATATACAATGGCAGAACTATTTAGCAACTTCACATAGTAACACCAAATAAACGTAAGCAAACCTTTGCATTGCTTTAATTCAACATCATTAAGTGTCATGCTCATGTAATGTAAGGCACAAATATCTGTGTTCTTATTAATGGACACAGTTTTCTCAATATCGACATACAACAATTACATACAGTATAGTCTATGTTTTAAATACGTTTACCTGATTTATGCTTCATAGTGTTCTGAAGTGTTACTAAGTATTCTGGTCAAACTGAAAAGACAATTAAAGATTACATAGAAGAAAATGCTGCAAATAATGGTAGGATTCACAAAATAGTTATTGTTTTTTTCAAAGTGAACTCAATAGCAAAATACTGCTCAAACCTGTAATTATATAAATACTGTACGTACATGGTTGCTCTGTGAGTTGAACATTGTGAGACTTGAGGCTTTGCAGTTATGTCCTTCGTAAAGTCCCTCCAAACACATGTAAATATTAGGACTCACTGGGGATGTTTTGTCTGTGTGTGCTTTTCTAGCTGTGCCAACATTTCACAGTCTACATATGTGGGGTATGGATATTTTAATGTTGCAGTGCTGTTTTTAAGTCCTTATTGTGAGAACCTGTCCAACTTGTTGATTGCTATGAATGACCTGCTGTGTGCTTGACCGTGTAAAAAGGGAAGTGGGATTAGCCCTGGGTGAAAAGAGAACCGCGTATGGCCTATAATTAGCATATTGCTGTCAATACAGTGAGCCTAATTTGCACATGGACTGCAGTCTGCAGTTGCACTCGATTTAAGGGATTTTTCTATCTTAAGGAGTCACATTGTCAGTGTTGAACTTACTTATAAAAATATGTTTAATTAATATATATTGCATTGGTTAACCTCAAAATGAGAACGAGCCTTAGCTATATGTATACACAAATTGATTCTAAATCTAAAAATGTAACTTGATATGAAGGTTGATTATCCTTTGAAGGTGGCTGTGTACATAACGTAGTAAATAAGGGAGTAAAACTGCAGTAGCAATACATCAAAGCAGTTACTACTACTACTTATGGTACTTTCTACTTAAGTGTTTTTTCATTATAATTTATACTTTTTGGATGGCATATATTTGACGTTGCTTGATGATGCTTTGTCATAGAGACATACTTTCTGCTAAGCTAACAACTCTGCTGAGATCATCTAATTACCTCATTATTGTGTATTTTAATCGTAAGTGTTTTATTTTTTAATGTAATCCTTTGTAGTTTGTGGGAAATTATGCAGAAATCGGTACATAACACGTTCTGTCGTGACTGATGTAGCAAAGGCTGGTCAATATTTTAAGACATGTAATATATAATCCCTACGTAACAGATCGTAATAGCAACTTGGCAAATTTAGATCAAGAATTTGTTTTATCAATCCTAGTTATACTAAAGCTTACATTTAAACTATATAAATTAAGTCATTCATTTTGGGCAGTGTCCAGATTATTTAAATCATTTGTTTTCAGAAAACTACTTTGAAAGTGGTCGGTTTCTCTCATTGTTGAATTATGTTTTGGTCTGTTGTGTCCATATAGCAACTATGATAAATCTGCATAATGGTGTGCAATCCTGCCGGCGTGTTTAAATGACTGCTTGTAAACCTTTGCATAATCACTGTATCATTGGTTCATGCCTATGCCTTAAATTACGTTTAATCTGTTGTGTAAGATTGTTAATGCCTTTACCTCTCAGCATTACAGCTCTTAGCGTTTGTCCTTATGCAGTTAGTCTGTGTCATGTAACAGAAACAAAGATTACAATGGGAACAATCTGTCATTATTTATTCATGCATAATGTGATGTTTGCAATATTTAAAAATGGAAATGCCTGTACATATGTTTTCATGTTGGAGTGGCTGTATGCACAGTACTGTAGAGTTATGTTGAACACAGTTTAGTTACATACACGCCAGTAAAACAGCCTCATTGTATGTATAATTTCATTTCTGTGTCGGGAATGGACACAAACTGTAAAATATAGGTGTGACTTGAATAAAGTGTTTGACATTTTGACATTTTAAAGCCTGATTTAAGAGTCTTATATTTCACTCTAAACATTACTTTTTTAAGAGTTTGTGCTGGTTTAGAAATCTTATTTGGAGTTTTGACTGGCACGTTTATGGGCAAGTTCACTCCAGTAGCGAACCCAAATATAGCTTTAGTGCTGTCAGTATTACAATTCCTTCAGACGCAACTAACAAGGTATAATTGGCTTCTTTAATACGCAGCAAAAATATGATTGCTTGGGATTTCCATTATGTATCTGAGCTGCAAATTTCCAACAGAGCAAAAACGTTCTAATGGGTTTTCTAGGGTAGAATCTGCAAATTCACTTCTATTATTCAGGGGAAATTACTTTTGAGACACTTACACCTCTGGATTTTAGCTCTATATTTCAACTATTACATTCCCCCTGAGCGGTCACAAAGGGCTCTGGCAAACTACTCATATAAAAACCGAACAGTAAATGAACACACCCAAAGCAAAACTATATTCCTCAAACCCATAGTCTGCAGCAAAATAGGATTAAAATGTAAATTATACACAAAGCAGGTCGGACAGTAAACAAAGAGATAACGCACTTTTTTTCATAGTTTGGCTGGGGGTGCGAGTCTTTTCACACAAATCACACCTAATGACATAGTTAACCTTTCAAGTACCACCAAAAACCAACATGAAATTCTCTCAAATTGGATGAGTCTAAAGTTGCATTCAAGTACCACCATCACATTTGTATAACAGTATGAGAATCACCGCACTAAAGGAACCTCTTCTTCATATAAATAGGTCTAAGCTGCCTTCTCTGCTCAGATAGACTATGCCCCTTCTGGTTTCTCCTTACTTTATTCAGTTCTAGCCACCACAAATGTAATTGCAGCGAGAGCACTGTGGAGCATGACAGCAGCATACCCTGAAGGGCCAGTGCCGCTCACCGAACTGCACTGCACCAGCCACGCCTCGTCATTAATATTGCCATTTGATCTTATTTGATCTATCATAGCAAATGCACACAGGAAACCACCGCTATAAGACAGAGGGAGTTTAGTGAGTGACTGCGTGGTGTGGTAGGGAATGCACCATTTTATAAAAGGCAAAATGACATTATTTTTGTATTATTTTATCTAATGTGACATAGAATAGAGGTTTATTGAGTGTGGTAAGTATTATTACAAAAAAATGCATTTAATGAAACAATAATAATTTAAAAAAAACACATACTATACTCACGCAGTAATCGAACATGGGTATTTTTAACCTCAGAGGTCCACTCTGTAATTTTATTAAAACAAAATTTGTATTTCTATTGTATTTTTTCTACTTTTTTGTACTTTTGTATATTGTATTTTTTCTGCTCGGCCTGTTTGTATTGCTCTAGTCTTGTGTTTTTATGTGTCGGTTTTATTGGTAGACAATAAAAATCAGTTCTATTCTAATTAACAGCCCAAATCCAAATTTGCACTTTCAACATTTCATTTGGATGAATATGGCCTCAGACGTGTATTTGTGGCTTAGACATTGCCTTAGTGCAGCAAAAACATTAACAACATGCATTTTGCCCATCAATGAAAGATCAGTCTTTCACAAAGTAATGACCACACCAAAGGACCATTTAAGCATCTCCTGACCTCTGCACTAGCACGAGGTCGGCTGGGACGGAGAGGGAGGGTTTATGGCACTGAATGGCATCTTCCATGTAGCACGGCTCCTGCCGGTGGACTGGATCTATTTATATCCAACTCTGGGACTGTGGGAATGCAGGGGCCTCGAGCACAATCACTCCCCTCCGCCGACTCTGCAACAACGCCTTATTGATCCAGAAATCACAATGCTTAATTTGCATCAAGAGGGGAATGTTGATTATGATTCTATTTAAGAACAGATACACAAATACTTCAATGTGTGCACAAGATTGTGAAGTGCCTCCAAAATGTGAGAAGTTTTGTGGAATTAATGTCATATCGCCGAGGCATAGAGTAAGTTTTAATCACATACGTAATACAAGCAGAGAACACAGCTTGATATACAATGAATACTTAATAATTATGAATCTTATATTACACAAGTCAGTCATAACAATTACTGCCTTTGAGATGGTATCCACTGCATTGTTAAAATCCCATCGCTGCTATTGTAAAGCACAAATATTTTAAGAAAACAGCACAGAATAAAGACACTCTCTGAACTTCAGTCATGTGATTTTAAACTTTTATTATTCTATTATGTGTTGGCACATCTAAAAATGGAATATCTATTAAGGAAACCAGGCCAGACAGGGACACACCGACAAAAGAAGGCAGGAGACGCCACAGCGCTGTAGGTCCCAGTGGAGCCGTTCGCAGGGGCAGCTAACTGGTCCATGATGTTGACACATAACAGAATCCGCAAAGAGGCCTGGCTCTGCTCCAGCTGCGTGTCAGCCTCACACATAATGGCAACTGAATAACAAATAAAGCCTGGAGTGATCTCTCAGGGATGTGCAGCAGGATACCTATTTCATAAAGGTTAACCACAGAGAAATGTCCTTTTATAAGCAAAATCAAAGAACGTATATATACGGTACTTGATAACTGTTAATATAAAAGGAGTTCTTGATCCTTTCTGTTAATGTCAACATATTTTTTGTCATGTTATTTATATCCGTTCCTAAAACAACTCAAATGTTCCCATGTGGCTTGAGACAGGCATTTGAAGTTGTTTTGGCATTGTAAATCAAAATAAAAGAATACAAGTAACTGGCTGAATCTTTTGTAGTTGTGGCCAATCCGAATCTGCTTGTCACACTGTTTCCAAGTGGAGAGTTAAATATTGATGTTGACAGAGGGAGGATTTTACATCATACTTTTGTAAATTGTATGAAACTGGGCACAGGAGAATACAGGTACAACTAAGGATACAGCAGCACATCCGAAAGCTTTTGCTCATACCTATTGCGGTTTAGTGCAAGTGGGCAACAATGTGGAGTCTGTTATATCAAAAAGTCATAAGTTGTCACTAATTGCTTTACAACTGTGTTTATTTACTGTATTTAGTTTTTTAAAAGGGGACAGAATATATTGATAAACATTTAAAATATAGATACGTCAAATTTGTTGTCATGAGCTAATTTCCATCTGTTGTCTTCATAGACAGGCTAATTGACAACCAATGAGGGACACAAGCACTTAGCAGGTGATTCTGGGGAAAATTACAAATAAAGAGGTGGTAAAACAGTAAAATTCAAAATAAATTATTTATATTAAGCCATATTCAAGAATTGGTAGTTGTGGTTATTTGTAACATTACTTTTTATTTGACCATTTTCTGAAGAATCAGCTGCACAGGAGGTCAGGGGTTTATCGCTGAAAATACCATGGCTAAATATGATCTTAACACTGGCTATGTTTACACGGAGAGCAAAAATCTGATCATGATCTGATTTCTAAAGCGATACACGTATGGCAAAATATTACTCCATCCTCAGCGTTGTGAGGTCGAGTCCCAGCTCTGATTATTTACTGTTTAAATCATAGCTCCCTTTTCTTCACCCTTCAATTTTTCAGAAAAGTTGAAGCACAGTTTGTGCGATTTGTATTTTACTTAATTTTACTACAATTACTAAGAAAGAAAGACATGGCCAAGTCTGAACCCTAGACCTTCGAGTTATTTAACCTGTCGACTGGGCTACCAAGCACAACACACCTATGCCACATGAACAGCACTTTGACTCATAGTCTAAATATGGAGGGGCAATCATTCTCTACCTGGTTCTGCAGGTGGGCCTGATAGAAGGGATGGGTGGGGAGATATGTCAGTTGCTCTAAAAATCCAAATCTGCACTGGCTCATGTAGAACCCGGAGTTTTGGATTCTCCGATTTCTGAAGAGAATGTAAACACATCAGATCTGATTATTGGGTGTCTGATTCCCCCTGTTATCGGATTTTTCTGACCAAGTAAACCTTGCCACTGACTGTACTGTAACAATATCATAGTATAGGACCAATCCACCAAGCTGCTCTGATCATATTGTCACATAAAAAATGTTTAGCTGTCTTTGGTCCACCTTGCAGCGGTGCATATAAGAAGAAGAATGCACTGTTTGGAGTGACACAACCATCTTTAAGTTCTGCTACTTTAATATAATTACAGGGTTATTACAAACTGGGCTAGTGTTACAGCTGTTCCTATTCTATCCTCATCTATGGCTCATAAATCATTAAACTCATAATCGAATATTCACAAAAGATATAGAGTGGTAATTTGTATGTATTTATGAATGGTCCTACATACTGTATGTGTCTCCTCACCCTGTGTGTCCACTTTCTCTATTCTTGGCCATGTGCTTTCAGGCTCAAATCTGATCCATATTTAGAAGAGTACAATGCCCTGTAGATGGGCCAGTAATTACTTTGCTCTTAGAGGTCTGCCGTGGGTGCGATGGTAACAGTAAATGAGTTGCCTTATCCATTTAAATCAACTGCTTCCCCGAGCCGTGTCCAGGGCATTATTCCCACGTACGCTGAGGTTATCTTGTCTAGATTGGACTACAGTTAAGAAGTGCATATTACAAGATAAACCTGATCCTCTGTTCCCAAAGAGTGTCGATGCGAGGTGTTGACCCGACTATTGATCAGTCTACTTATTTTGCTGCCGAAAGCACAGGTCCCCAGCCCATTGTGGAGAGGGCTGAGGTGTGTGAGTGAGTGAGTAAGTGAGTCCCTGGAAGTTCACTGATCAATGCAAAACCTGTCTTCAAAGAGCCGTCGGTGCCAAGGTGCTGCTGCTTCTCTGTGCAGTCAAGAGTTCACAGAATGCAGGCGCAATGCAGGGAGAGGATGGACTATACGACCACCATCACTTCAGGTAAGCTACTTCTTTTGTCAAAAAACGTTTATAGCCACTGCTCTGACTGAGCACATAATATGATTCTACCATCAAATGATAACTGGCTTGATTTACAATCCCCAATTATACACAATCAGCCAACATAATTACAACACTACACTGAAAGCACTGATTAGCTGTATTCAATGTGGTCCCTGTAATTCTCTTACACTGAATAAGAACTCATACTTTTACCGCCTGCATATTTATCTTTACTGACACCCATATTTGAAATATACAGCTTGCTGTCAGCTTTAAATGTGGCCATTGGTCACATTAGGTAAGATGCAGTGTGAATGATGGCCCAGGGCAGCCCCAGAGAACACGGAATCAATGGGGATTCTGTAACTACACACACAAGTTTGTTCAGCACAGTGTGAGTTTGTTGCATAGAAACACAAATTACATAAATAGAAAGGATTGTAATTTGCATACGATAAAATAAGGAACATGCTTTTGCTGCAAGATGTATCTTTTCTCTTTCTTCTCACTGCACAAAGTGGGAGAACCTGACTAAATATCGAATTGACCAAGAGCCGGACCAATTTTACTAGACTGCAGTCTAGGTACACTGTGTGTTTCATAAAGTACTTTTATAAAGAGGATGCTTGGACGTGATCTCAGTGGCAATTTAGGGCTGTACTTTCTTTCAAAAATAGGCTCTTTCTTCTCCTGTCCTTAATCAGTCCTTACTAAGACAAACGTCCAGCAGAGGGCGCTGACGCAGTAGCCCTCTCAGAGCCCCTCACCTCAAAGCTGTTCACGCAGCAGCAGAGCGCAGAGAAGTGGCCAGGCATATGTCTGTGGGAGCAAGGAGGAGCAGGACCATGCCTTTTGTCTTTGGAAGATTGTCTCTGGGTGCAGGTTAGACTAGACTTCAGTGGCCTTTAAAGGATGTTCGGCGATGGTAAAGTCTGGGATCGTGTGGCACGACCACATCGGGACTGTATGTGCTACCTCGGACCCCCCACTTTGATGCCCATGTAAGTAACTTTAAAAAAAATCTATGTAAATGAAGTTGATGGAGGCAACACATTTTGCGAACTCGAGATTGACTATATCAACTATTTTTTAAAGCTCTCTGTTTTAATTGGGAGATGATAATGTAAGTAGATTCAGGCTGAAAATGAGATTGGAAATGTGGAAATATTAGCTCATCTCGTGATGGTTTCATTAATGGATGCTGGCAGGTCATGTGCTACTGCAAGCATGATTTCAAATAATATGACTCTGGATCTGGATGTATCATTTAAGGCCTAGCTCTAAAATGAATTACATTTTATTATTGTGTGTAGGTGGGTTGTGCGCTTTGTGCCTGTGCGCACGGCTGTCAAAACTTTCATCTCTAACGGTGCAAATGATTTCTGATCGATTCATTAGGTCCAGAATCCTTTGAGTTCGAAATTGTTGCTCAGTATAGAACAGTTGTAGGCGCAGTCACTTTCGTTTAGTTTCTTTCCCTCCACTACGGGCCACTGAAGGGTGATGCTGATCTGGGTGTAATAGGCTACATGACTGCGCAGCTGGGCCACAGAGACGGAGATAATTTCTATTTCTATTTTATCAAGTTGTATAGGCAAAATGTCTTCATATTGCCTTTGCTTTTGTGTGTTTTATTTTTTTTGGCAGCGGGATGCGCAAGTCGCCCGATGTGAGCCCGAGAAGGCTTTCAGACATCAGCCCGCAGCTCAGGCAGCTCAAATACCTGGTGGTGGATGAGGCCATCAAGGAGGACCTCAAGTCTTCACGCTCCGTGGAGGATATCAACAGTGCGTCCATAGAGGAGAGGATACTGCGCATCACAGGCTACTATGGATACCAGCCTTGGAGTGGAAGCTATAAAAGTAAGTCATAACAGGTCATTATTTCAGGGCTGGGGGTTATAGGCTGGGTATGTCATAGGAATGTAAATGTACTTATGGTGCCCCAAGTCATGGGCCTATTTGCTCTGCTTGCATTGCTTCTTTAGGCCTAAAATAGTCGTTTTAAGTCCACTGATTGTGAAGCATCTAAAAGCTCAATCAAAATCCCTGTTTTTGAGAAAGAGTGAACTTTTAAAAATAACTAGTGTGATAAATCCACTGAAAGAACTATGTTTATTATGTCGTTGTGCAGCTACCCAGTTGTGCCCTTAAGGTCTCTGGTGCTGAACCCACCACCGGGTTCGGCAATCCCCGAACCAGGTGGTGGCGCCGTCAAGCTGAAGAAGGAGTCCTACCTGGCCTTGTTGGCTTGTGGGGCTCTGGAGGCAGCTGAGAGGTACCGGCAGGCCAAGCGCGCTGCAGCTTGTGCGGTCACAGAGGCAAAAACTTAGGTCTGGGAGGAGTTCGGAGAAGCCATGGAGGAGGACTATCGGTCGGCCTCGAAGAGATTCTGGCAAACCATCTGGCGCCTCAGGAGGGGGGAGCAGTGCTTCACCAACACTGTTTACAGTGCGGGTGGGGGGTTGCTGACCTCGACTGGGGATGTGGTCGGGCGGTAGAAGGAGTACTTCGAAGATCTCCTCAATCTCACTGTCACGTCTTCCGATGAGGAGGCAGAGGCTGGGGACACGGAGGGGGGCTCGCCCATCACCCAGGCTGAAGTCACCGAGGTGGTTAGAAAGCTCCTCGGTGGCAGGGCCCCGGGGGTGGATGAGATTTGTCCCGAGTACCTTAGGTCTCTGGTTGTTGTAGGGCTGACACGTCTCTGCAACATCGCGTGGCGATTGGGGACAGTGCCTCTGGATTGGCAGACCGGGGTGGTGGTCCCTCTCTTCAAGAAGGGGGATCGGAGAGTGTGCTCCGATTACAGAGGGATCACACTTCTCAGCCTCCCCAGTAAGGTCTATTCCAGGGTGCTGGAGAGGAGGATCCGGCCGATGGTCGAACCTTGGATCCAGGAGGAACAATGCGGTTTTCGTCCTGGTCGTGGCACACAGGATCAGCTCTATACCCTTCATCGGGTGCTCGAGGGTTTGTGGGAGTTCGCCCAACCAGTCCACATGTGCTTTGTGGATCTGGAGAAAGCGTTCGACCGTGTCCCTCGTGGTGCCCGGTGGGGGGTGCTCCGGGAGTATGGGGTCCGGGGCCCTCTACTAAGGGCTGTCCGTTCCCTGTATGATCGCAGCAGGAGCTTGGTTCGCATTGCCGGCAGTAAGTCAGACCTGTTCCCAGTGCGTGTTGGTCTCTGCTAGTGCTGCCCTATGTCACCGGTTCTGTTCATTACCTTTATGGACAGTATTTCTAGGCGCAGCCAGGGGTTGGAGGGTGTCCGGTTTGGGAACCTCAGGATCTCATCTCTGCTGTTTGCAGACGATGTTGTTCTGTTGGCTTCATCAAATCAGGACCTTCAGCGTGAACTGGGGCGGTTTGCAGCCGAGTGTGAAGCGGCCGGGATGAGGATCAGCACCTCCAAATCTGAGGCCACCGGAAAAAGGTGGCTTGTCCACTTCAGGTCGGTGGGGAGTCCTTGCCTCAAGTGGAGGAGTTCAAGTATCTCGGGGTCGTGTTCACGAGTGAGGGACGGATGGAGCGTGAGATCGATAGACGGATCGGTGCGGCGTCAGCAGTGATGCGGTCGCTGTATCGGACCGTTGTGGTGAAGAGGGAGCTGAGCCAAGCGGCAAAGCTCTCGATTTACCGATCAATCTACGTTCCCACCCTCACCTATGGTCATGAGATTTGGGTAATGACCGAAAGGACAAGATCGCGAATACAAGCGGCCGAAATGAGTTTCCTTCGCGGAGTAGCTGGGTGCACCCTCCAAGATCGGGTGAGGAGCTCAGTTACCCGCGAGAAGCTCGAGTCGCTGCTCCTTCACGCCGAAAGGAGCCAGCTGAGGTGGCTAGGGCATCCGTTCCGGATGCCTCCTGGTCACCTCCCTCTAGCACCTCTAGGGATGTCCTATTGGGAGGAGGCCTTGTGGAAGGCCCAGGACACGCAGGTGGGACTATGTCTCCGAGCTGGCCTGGTGTCGCCTCGGGGTCCCCCCAGAACAGCTGGAGGAGGTGTGCGTGGATCGGGAAGTCTGGGCATCTCTGCTGAGACTGCTGCCCCCGCGACCCGGCCCCGGATAAAGCGGAAGAAAATGGATGGATGGATGCTATTGTTGTGGTTATTGTTGGTTTTGCAACGTTTTGGATTGAATGCAGCATTGCTTGGTGTTTATGGTTTTCTGCATAAAATGAGTTGTTATTGTGAGCTGCAGACAATGCACACATTTGCTTCAGTGGCACTGGCAGTGAAAACATGGCTCAGAGCACTTGATTCTTTGAAGAAAATAAGTTGTCAAAGCAGCTTCCTTTTGCTCTCCTCATGTCATATTTTTCTGTGGCAGATTTGTGACATTTTTTCCTTCAGTCGTATTAAATATCAAAGATGTGGCTCAAAATGTGATGAAAAAGTCTTATTGGCTGTTTTAGATCAATAAGTCTCACATAAGCCAGTGTCTGTCAGCTCAGCCCCAATGACTTGAGCACATTTGATCTCAGGACGTGGTCGCTGATGGTGAATTTAGTCAATTTCAAATGAGATTTTGCAATATTAAACAGCTACCAGGCTACTTTGATATTCATTAAGTTATACTGGACATCAGATTAAATGCTTTTTATGTCAAAATGAATGTTCCTGATGTTGGGCGGCACAGTGCTGCAGGTTTACCTTACTGCAAGAAAGACGGCATGTTTGCTCGACATGAGAAAACTTAAACGACAGTATATAAATCTTTATCTCTGTTGCGTTATCGCTGCGTCTAGGTCATAGTTCATGACCTGCCTTTGGGCAAATGTTGGTAGAAATGACACAAGCCACAGAACAGTAACTTCACTGCACGGTGATCAGGCATAGACAGAATGTTGTTCTAATGAGCTGTCTAAAATAAAACTGTGTGGACGCAACAGTATCGTCAGCCTGAGCACAAAGTATTTCATGATGAGTTTGACTCTTGCATCAGAGACCCTCCTGTTTGGAGTACCATTTGACGACACATCGCTGCACTGGTGTTTTTGCCTTTCAGAAATTACTTACAGTGCTCGCATTGCTAACTGAAAGAGTAATGGATAGAAGCTAAAGAGTGGCTGCCCACCTCCCACATTACTCCCCCATTCTCTATTCACTGACCACAGCTGTGAAGTGGACTTGGCATTTATGCAGCACATTATATTTTCATTTTGGTCACTGCCACTACACCACATTCCTTTGTTAACATGTTGAAGAGTGCCTCATGTTAGTGTTTGCATTCTTAGGGTCACTTAATGAATTGCACTTGGTAGTTGAATGATATACAGTTTGTCTATGTTAAGAAGTGTGACGTGACCTAACTCTGTGACAATAATAATGTCATGACTCAACTCTTTACGGTTTGATGCAGCTCATACAAAGTCATCAGCCAGTCCCACCTATGCCTACTAATTGGTTAGCCTCCATTACGCTATGATTGTGTGACATATGGGGCTTGATCTTCTGTCTCAAAACGCAGACTATAGCGTAACATGTGCTTAGTAGGAGTGCACTTTGTGATCTTGCCACTACAGACTTAGCGCATTTAAGCGGGAAGTACTGGGGCGGAGACACACTTTTTCCTCCAACCAGATTGACTCCGCAGCCGGGAGAGGGGTTGTGGGGGAGTGGGGGGTAAACATGTGCATGGGTTATGTTTCGCGTCCGTGCCACAGCGGTTGGCTGTAGCTCTTTCTCTCTCTCGGGACATGAACATTGTTTAGCTCACGATGGGGTAAATACAGTTTTTAGTTTGACCCGTGAGAGCCTGTCATGCTTAACACAAGGCAGCGCAATGTAAATGAGGAAATTAATGTCAGTGGTTCTCCCATCAGAGCAGTCCCCTCCTCTTGTGACGCCCTCTCACAAGTGGCAAAGACGCAAAGCACATAGCTTCGCACCAGCACAAGTTCTGGCCCATGGAGTTACCCAATAATAAGTGTGTAAATAACTATTTTGTGGTTTTGTATTGTTTTTGTTGGTTAACCCTGTTGGTACTGTTGACATTGACAATTAATTTGATCATAATTTATTTTTGCTTTGTAAAGGTAAATATGGATTTTAGCGGTGACATGGGTAGGTGGCTGATCTTTTCTAGGCGTGGCGTGAATTGTAATATATTTCATTTACAAAAGCCCATTATCTTGCCACATAGCTCTCTCCCACTGCATTAATAGAGACTACATCCTGTGTACCACTGAGAGGACCACATATAGCTGTAAAACGTCAGCATTTTAGTAAGGCTCTTAAATCTCTACATGTGCGCTGTTATTACTGTCACCCAAGCAAAGCTGCAAGTGCTGAAGACAGTTTTGCTGCACCCGGCCCGGCGTCTTGAAATAGATGTTTCAAGTTGAAATAAAAACAAGAGAAAGAGAAAAATGTGGACTTGAGTGGAAGAAAGCGGGGCAGATGTCGAGATCCAAGCAAAGGCCACCACTTGCTGGAGTGATAAAAATCCTGTAATATTAGTCCTAATGTTGTGTTAAGACCACCTGCCTATTATGCAACTCGGCAACACTTTAGATTACAGCCCGCAAGTTCCATGTGTAGGTACAGGAAACAAGAAAGTAATTACACATGTAAATACAGGTAATTACACATTAAAGTGCAAGGTTTAATAACGGTGTACAAAGAGTAATAAAGGTGTACAACATGTAGGTGTACATGTAACCAAGGGGTACAAGGTGTAATAAAGGTGTATTCTAAAGGTGTATTCTAAAGGTGTATTCTAAAGTCTCACTTTAGAATACAGCCCGCGCTGATGTGTAGGGTTTACAGGGTTCTCTCGGCATTTAAAAGCATTACATTAGTGCTAAACTAAAGGCCTTGAATGTCATTATGCAAAAATTGGATTCAAACTGGCATTAAATCTAAATTTCTCTGAAAATTATGATATTACGCAACACGATACACTTGTACACCTTTGTTAAACTTTGCAATTTAATGTGTAAATACCTGTATGTGTAAATTACTTTCTTGTACCTGCACATGAAAGTCGCAGGCTGTAATCTAAAGTGTTACCTGCAACTATTTGCAACAATCTCATAATATACTATTGTGCCTTCTTGAAAGATCCTATAACAGTAACAGTAGTTCATTTGTTGGATCCATGATGCTGTATAAGGGAACACACAGTATATCTGTGTTCTGCATTTGACCTACCCTTCAATGCCACTGGAGCAGACTGTCAGATATAGCTGGAGGATTTAGCCTATGTGTGACTCTGTTGTCTCTGATTCACAACTGTACCTCCTCCGCTGCAGACCAGAAACATCCAACAAAAGCCTTACCCAGTGTCTATACCTATACATTTTGCTCAATCTTTTCACCCATTTTTTTTTTTTCACAGACAGATCTACAGAGACTAAATATTCTGTGCTGTTCACTTCAGCTATCAATGGAAGTAAGTAAAAACTCAAATCAGCTGACTAGTTGGCTAAAGACGTAACTGCCTGGTGCCATTCAGGCAGCTACCCTTTTCCAGCTTGTGTAAAGTTTGATCAGTCTAATGTACTAAATCAGGGGTTGGTACAAAAAAGGAACAGTAGCCTTAGCCACAAAATCCTCCCCTTCGATCAGTTCATTATTTCTGTTGAATTATTCTGAAAACACTAGTACGACCAGTCAATTTGGATCTACCATAATTCTCCTTTATTTCCTATGTGAACCTCATTCTGGTGACTAATACTGTATTTCTGTTTGTCATGAAATTGTGTTGGTGCCCAGTCTTCATTCTTTATCGCTGACTTTCATCATATCGGTTTACACAAATGGCGGCGTGGGTTTGTCAATACCACAGAAATACAGACGCAATATCTCAAGCATGACCTTAAAAAAAACAACGCATGAGGCAAAATCAGTAACTATTGGATAACATGATCGCAGCCAGCAAAATGCAAATTACTTATATCATAATACTCATGATGATATCCAGCCTGCAGGACTGAGTGCTTAAAATAAATGCACACTATTTGGATTGCCTAAGGAGCTGTTTTGTATTTGAAGTTCAAGTTAAGATTGAGGCTTGACTTCAGAACATCAGGGAAAAGGCAGTATTCTCTTTTTCTTTTCTTTTTTTCAGAATTACTGCCTCCTTTTTGTCTGTGAAACGGTCCTATTAGCTTTTGACAACTTCCGCAGAGGAGTGAAAAAACACTTCCCATACAAACACAGATTTTGTTCCTTGTTCCTAATTTACTCACAGTATCTATCACTAAAGTAGTGTCCCCTCTGGTGCAAATTTAGAGCTTTGTGAGGCATGAAATGAGGTTGGGGTTGCTATTTCTGGAGCTCTCTGATTTTGGGCTCCACGAGGAGAGAACAGAGGTTAGAACAGGTTGTGTACAGGGGAAGACGCCATACACTGTTAGCCACAACTGAAGCGGGACAGCTGGAGAGACAGGACAAACCATGGGCTGCAGTGAGTGACAGGCAGTCAGGCTCCTTTTCACTTAAAGGGAAGGGGTTTTCTGACACTTAACCAAATTTGACCTGAAAATAATTACGCCTGTTAGCAAATGGTATTCATTCTAGTTATATGAGAAGCCTATTATAACATACAGAACTTTTGCACATTATGTCATGTTTACAACCATAAACATTAAGATTTTATTTAGAATGTTTTACTGAAAGTTCACACACAAGTAACAGACAACTGTGAAGTGAAAGCAAAATGATACATACAAAGAACATTGAAGACCGAAAAGTGGGGCGTGCATAAGTATTCATACAGCATTAAATTGCCTTTATAACATTCCTAATGACTGCAGAATGTTCACATCTTGCCCTAACCATTAAATAGAGGCCATGTGTGCGTAATCTACTCTCAGTATAATTCCAGCTGTTCTGTGAGGGCCTCAGAGCTATGGTCAGAGTGGTCACTAAACAACATCATGAAGGCCAAGGAGCTCACCAGAGAGGTCAGGGATAAAGTTGTGGAGACGTTTAAAGCAGCGTTAAGTTACACAAAGATTTCCCAAGATTTGAACATGTCACTGAGCACTGTTCAATCCATCATTCTGAAATGGAAAGAGTACAGCACCACTGAGAACTTACCAAGACACGGAGAGAGCACTGGTCAGAAATGCAACCAAGTGCCCCAAGATAACTCTGGAGGAGCTGCGACATACTGCCGCTGAGCTGGGGGAATCTGTACATGGGACAACTATAAGTCGTACTTTACACAAATCTGGCCTTCATGGACAAGTGGCAAGAAGAAAGACATTATTGAAAGGAGGCCATAAGAAATCACGTTTGAGGTTCGCTAGAAGTCATATGGAGGACACAGCTACCATGTGGAAGAAGGTGCTTTGGTCAGATGAGAGTGCACCATCCCAGTGTCAAATATGGTGGGGGGAGCATCATGCTATGGGGCTGCTTTTCCTCTGCGGGGACTGGGAAGATTGTAAGAATAGTTGGGAAGATGGATGGAGCCAAATACAGGGACATTTTGGAGGAAAACCTGCTGGAGTCAGCAAGAGAATTGAGGCTGGGGCGGAGATTCACCTTCCAGCAGGACAATGACCCTAAACACAAAGCGAAATCTACAATGGAATGGTTTAAAACAAACATATTAATGTGTTAGAATGGCCCAGTCAAAGTCCTGACCTAAATCCTATTGAAAATCTGTGGAAAGACCTGAAAACTGCTGTTCACAAACGCTCTCCTTCTAATTTGACAGAGCTTGAGTTGTTTTGTAAAGAGGAATGGGCTAAAATGTCAGTCTCTAGATGTGCAAACCTTGTAGTCATAGACTTGCTGTTGTTATTGCAGCAAAAGGGGGTTCCACAAAGTATTAATTAATGCTGTATGTATACTTGTGCACGCCCGACTTTCCGGTTTTCTATTTTTTGAAAAATAACAGAATCATGTATCATTTTGCTTTCACTTCACAGTTGTCTGTTACTTGTGTTTGAATTTTCAGTAAAAATTCAAAATTAGTACTTTCGAGAGACACTGTATATTAAGTTATTGCAGTCTACCTTTTTGATGAGAATGTAACCTGCCATGAATAAACTACAGCCCTGTGCAGAATCCACTCAAGTTTTCCATCAACATCTGTCAGTATTTGTATATCATTATGCCATAGACAGCTTGGTGTTTCCTTTTTATTTAATTTCTTTGCCAGAGAATGCCAGAATAAAAACAGAATTTGAGGCTTTAGGCAATAAAGCAAGCTCCCAACGCTTTACAGTTCTACAGTAATCCACTTTCCCTTCATCACTGTGGAATCTCTATGCCTGTGCTACTCCGTCGATTTTTGAAATCTAAAATTGTATAAATAAAGAGGTGCAGCTGATATTCTTGTGGGTAAGGCAGCTGTACATATACTGGAAGATTGTTCTGTCCTCAGCAAAGTAAAGGGTTTGAGTTGTGGCTTTAACAATTTGCTGAATATCTCTCCTAAGCTGTCCTGTTGAATAATAAAGTAAAATATCCTTTAATCTCTTAACCCCCAGCTGAATCGAGCACATTTTGCCCAGTTTGGCATTAATACAATATAAAAGCTTCTTTAAAAAAAAAGTCAAAATGAGGATAAATAAGTATTAAAAAAAAAAGTAAAAATAAAAAAGTGACACAAGACAAGAGCGACAAAAAGTTCCAAATATGTGACAAAAGAGTGTCAAAAAGCAACAGAAAAAAAGCGATGAAAAAGCAACAAAAACAAGGGGGTAAGAGGTAAAAAAAAAAACAGAACAGAATCTTCAAATGCTAGACTTGCCGTGATATTATGCATAGTAACCTTATGTTACATTCAGAGATGGTTAAATGGAGCATCTTTACTTTGAGAACTTTTTGTTGAGAACTTAATATTTTTACTCTTTTACAATTCATTTAAAAGATAAAGGAAGCACAGCGGCACAGTGGTTAGCACTCTTGCTTCAGAGGAGCAGATGGTAGAGCGGGTTGTTACTTGATTGGAAGGTCAGGGGTTTTGAATCCCTTCTGATCATGAAATGTTATGTCCTTGGGCAAGACACTTTACCCACCTTGCCTCCAGTGTCTGCGTACATTGGTGTATGAATAAGAGTGTTAATGGGTGAGTGGTTCCTTGCTGTAAAGTGCTTTGAGTGTCTAATGTAGGTGGAAAAGCGCCGACACCATTTACCGCAAGAAGATCCCGGGTTCGATCCCCGACCGGACTGGACCTTTCTGTGTGGAGTGTGCCTGCTTAGGTTTCCTCCGGGTACTCCGATTACCCCATGACTTAAAACATGTACAACAGGAATGGACCAGACGGAATGATGTTTGTGAGTGAGTGAGTGAGTGAATGGTGGGGGTCGGAGGGTCCATTGGTGCAGATGTGTCCAGCCGCAGTGCAGGGGAAACTGTCTCACCACCACCATGTGTGGAGTGAATGAAGAACAAACAAATTAACCTTTTGATTGTGACGGCATCCTAAATGAATGTTTTCGGTTACCAATATTCATATGGAACATTTTGAATGGTGACAATGATACTGCACACACACATAACACAGCAACAGTATAATTGTTGCTAATGAGTGTAGAGAGCCAAAGAGGATTAGGGTGAATTATAAATTACCAAGTGGTGTCCTCCTGTGTTCCTCTTGCTTTAGGCCTGCATATTTAAAGTCTCACATGTTTTAGTGATATGCAGAACACTGTGAAAAAGTTTACCCTGGAGACCTTTGATGTATTGAATTTTAGATGTGGACTGGCAATATGACAGTGGGGCATATGGGCTGTGCATGACTGGGACAGGGAATGTTATCAAGTAAAGGTCCAACATAACAATGCATTTGCTATTGTACCATGGAATCACTGTTTCCTGGGACTATGGGCGGAGCAGTGGTACCGGGGAGCATCCTTCAAAATAACACAAAACTACAGTATGTAATGCGTGAGATTACTAATGATTTAACTCCACCACCAAGCATTTATTGTAACTAAAAGAGTCCTATGACATGCAGACTGCCTTTTGCCTAACCCTGTGCTTTTCTCATTTTTCTTCTATCGAATCAGTCTTCCCTACCTTTGGAACAGCATGGTCTACTTTAAAAAGTCACACAGTCATACAGTCAGCAACATAACTCAAAAATATCAAATGAAATTTTAGAGAGTAGAATTGGGCCGAGGAACAAAGAACTACTTTTGTTGAGAATCTGGCTCAACTAATATATCTTCTGAGCACTGTCTTTGCCATTGAGAAATAGGCTTCCCTGCTTCAAGTAGCGAAAGTTGCAGCAAAAAGACAGCAAAAAGAGATATATCAGAGGTTTATCTCTATCTGAATATTAAAGCTCTTTTGCCCCGTATTCGCAAGATACTCTCTCACAGTATAAACTAGCCTGCAGTTGCATAATCCATGCCTATCATTGAGAACTTTTAGATCTTCACATAATGGCCCCACTGCGCCCGGTGGACTGAAATCTCTGCCAAACATCTGTACAGCTTTGATGACTAAAGAACTTTCAGCGTTTTGTTTTTCTCAGCAAAAAGCGGAGCCTGGCGAAAGGGCAGCTTGGAGAAAACGAGGCGGCTTCAGCAGCGTGAGAAGCTTTTGCTCTTGGTTTAATATTTTATGGGGACAGTGCAAGCAAGCGTACCTTATGTAAGACTTGAGGCAGCTTTGCTACCTCCAAAACAAAATGAACTAAATGCGTATTATTTCCTAGCCTCTTGTAATGTAAATCCGACCAGCTTACTGTAATGTCAAAACCTACTGGGCTTTGATGCCTTTCACATCCTTGTGGC
Organism: Proterorhinus semilunaris; assembly: GCA_021464625.1. Classification (NCBI taxonomy): domain Eukaryota; kingdom Metazoa; phylum Chordata; class Actinopteri; order Gobiiformes; family Gobiidae; genus Proterorhinus; species Proterorhinus semilunaris. The sequence continues at coordinate 16,379,600 of CM038357.1, forward strand.
TTTTATCTCCTGGTAATTAGAAGTTGTGAAGTGACGTCTCCTCTGGCGTAATTAATCTGAGGTCTGTGGTGGTTATCGCTGTTCATCAACAGGATAACAGGAGCACACACACAGAGCAAAGTGTAAATGAGTTTGTCCATGCAATTAGGAGGCTCAACTGGACCGTTGGTTGTGCCGGCGTGAACAACACTTCAAGATAACAAGGGCGATAAATTGGAAGAATATGGCGCACACATATTGAGAGGAAGGATTATTACTTGAAAAATGGCATCTAATGGGTGAAAAAACTGCCAAAAGTGTTGCAGCCGCATGTCAAAAGTAAAACTATGCAATAATGGCAAAAAGTTATGTATTTTTAAACCACGTGAAATCGGCTGACCTAGTTATAAAAAGCTGAGTGGAGCGACTATGTCCCACCTCTCTCAACGTCAATTTGTAGTCATTTGTATCTCAAAATACACTTCCTGCCTTTTGTACTGGCCTGCCTATTGAGTAGTGTAGTGTATTTAGTAGTAAGCTAGTGTTTGTGTCAACATGACCGACAGCCGACCTTCTTTCATGCAGCGAGTACATGTTAACTCACTGGCAAATCACAAATACAGGGTTTACGGTCCTGAATAATGTAGGCTCCAAGAAATGCTCCTCTTTTTATGAGGCTAATATGCACTTGGGTATAGATCTTTGAAGTATTATCAACTGACAATGCAATATACTACTGACACTGGGGATACGCTTTTGGATAATAGTGCGGTCTCAAAGCCTAGTTTAAAAAGCTGCAGCCACGAACATGTACATGGACACTGTTGTCATGGGTTCGAGTGTTGGTTGTGACAATTTTCTGTCTCTCATATTCTTCACCCCTTTTCACCCTCTGCTGTCACATCCAATAAAGCCTATGGCACAAAAATCCATTAAAAAGTCACATTTCATTTGCATCTTTAGGCCCAATAGTAATTTGTGTTATGTCATTGTTAAAGGTCCTATATCATGCAAAATCGACTTTTTGGAGCTTTTAACCATGTTGTTATGCTATTTCCTTATCAAAAACACCCCCAGAGTGGTTTTTGGATTCATTCACGCAGTTCTCAGTAATCCTCCTGAATCCTGCGCTCTGAGCAGCTGATCCGCCCTCTCCTGGTAAACGACTGGCATGTTCAGTTGTGTCGTCACAGCGGAACGGAAGTGCTCGACGTCTGTAATCTAATGCCTTACGGCATGATTTTTATTTGTAAAACAGTTTTTTTCATTATTTCTGTCGTAAGAAAAAAAAAAAAAAAAAAAGAAAAGGAAGTGCCTGACGCTGCGCTGCCCCTGTACCGAAAACAAACTCTCCTCCTGAGTGTCCGAACGGTCTGAACAGATGGTCATGTCATGTTGCACCGAAAGTTGTGAAGAGGGAGCTTTTTCTAACCTACTCTGGAGTCTGGACACCTGTTCTTTTTTTCTTACCTCACGATAATGTCTCGGAGAAAACCGCGTTTGGCTGCGAGGACTGGACTTTATTCAACCTTCCCAAAGAAGAGGCCATAGAAGTTGGCATTTCCCTCCGGGATTCAGCGACTATCAGCCACAATAGTGTTTGTCTGTGCCTGTCGCTGATGGATGCTAATGAACCTTGGCCAGAATCAAAGTGGATTAACTTTTATAACCAGCGCAAGTCCCATACTGGAAACATCAGAGTGGTGAGTCGATCAAAATGCATGTTAGCGTGTGTGCTAGCCATTTAGCCATGAAGCTGTGTTGCACATGTTAACTCCTTATAACAGCATCATGAAATAAGTTCACTTTTTGCTGTGATATATATATTTCTACTACTGCTAAAGTTGTATGAGCGGCGAGAGGGGGCGGAGTTAACTGAATCCAAGCGTTTTGTCTTCCGGGTTGGAAAAATACCTCCAGAAAATACTAATATTTATCACAAAAATGAGTGCTCCGTAGTGGTAGAGGTACAATATATCATATAAAGGCCTATACTTTACTTTGGAATGGCTTAAAATAGCATGATACAGGTCCTTTAAAGGAATAGACCACCGTTTTTACTCAGACCTGTTCTTACCTGAGCTTAGAAGAGTTGTTGCGTACCTATCTGGTCTTCACGTGTGCACTCAGTTAAGCAAAAAGACCAAAGATGTTGTTAGCATTTAGCCTCTCCTCCTCTCCACTATGGACGCAAATGGGGGTGAAGTTAGAAGGTAAGAAGATATCTCAGTAAGCAAAAACAGCGGCCTATTCCTTTAAATTTAATATGGCCACATGACATAACATTTACCCCTGAGCTAGAAGATGCCTGTTTTGAGTCCACGATCGAGATGTTAAACAAATGAAATGTCTTCTTTGATTATTTCTACAAATTCAGTAATGTATTTATATACAGTAGCACAGCACAGCTCTCACAGGCTTGTTTCTCTTCTGGACTAACTGGGACGAAGGACCCTGACATAGTATCTCGATGTTACACTGTACACAGATTTGTAAAGGGTGACCACACAGTACAGCTGCTTGAGTGAATCACATTATCCAGAGGCCGCGAAATAATATGGTTAAAACTCATTCCCTTTTCTTTCTGTGTTGTTGTCTGTGTGTGTGTGTGTTCTTGTCTTTTGAACTCGATGCCTCGTCCTGCAGGAAAGAAACGAAAGCAAAGCTAATTTATAACATTGCTATAAGGAGTTGGTGACTGTTTAATGCTTAAGTGTGTTTGGCAAGAAATAATGACTCGAGGCTTGGTTGCATTATGAGCGCTGTTGAAAAATTCATATTGATATTGTTTCTCATAGGGTGAGAGCAGCTCCCTCAGTGATTAGTCACTTTGGAACAAATCACAAATCACTGTAATCATTTTATATCCACTGCGGCTTATGTTAATGTAGTGACACATATTTACACCTAAAATATAAAGGGCCTAATTGGAACATTGTATCTCATGGTGGACAGCTACATAACAATGTCTTTCCTGAGCTGTAAAAGGATGTCAGGAGAACGTGGAATCACCTTCTGCAAGAATGTAGTTTGTTCACTTCTTTAAACTGATTATTGTAATTCACTAATAATGAACTTTAGCTAACAGCAACTACAACACCCATGACAAATATCAAATTGAATTTTTTGGCTTGGTTAATGCACTTGCAGTTCATGACGTATGTATTGAATGTGGTTGTATGGGTCTCATTTTTATTGTTTTTGTCACATGTAGCCTATGTGTTTGAGAGGTGGATGCAACCAACAAAAAAAAACTATAATAAGAACTATAATAAATAAAAAAAATGTTTTTTTATTAAAAGTGCAAATAATGGGCCTATAAAAGATGGAGCTAAAACAAAAAAAAAGACTAAAAGTTAATGCAACGGTCCGTCCACGTCCCGATACCAGTCCCCGCGCCTCCTCCTGCGTCTTGCCTCCCCGGCTGAGGCACGATCCCCTCTGCCAGCTGGGTCGCGGGGTGTCTCCGGCTTCTTCCACGTGGGGCGTCTCTCCGTGGGCTGGGTTGCGGGGTGTCTCGCCGCAAGCTCCAGTGGGGTCGTCTCACCACGGGTCAGGTAGCGGGGTATCGCACCGGTACCAGCCGGTCGCGGGGGTAGCTCTCAGCGTGGGGGTGGTTCTCTGCCATCTTCACCTCCTCTGCTGCAACTCCGGTTCGTAGCCTGCTGCTTCAGGCTCCCCCGACCTCCGTCTCTTCCCCTTGTCGCGGGCTGCAGCCATGCGGCCAGAACCGGGGTGCCTTCCTGTTCACTCCTTTTATAAGCCTGGGTCCATTGAAGCGCAGGTGTACTGATTTTGGCACACGTGCACTGATTGGAGCATCAGTCTCAGTTAAAGTGGGAGGTTAAAATCAAGGTGTGCACAGACAGCAAAATTAATACAAATTAAATTACAAAAACGCACACAACAACAAAAAAAGCAAACCATCCCGCTGCTGTCCATGACATTTTCATGACCAGAGAGCAGTGAACAGAATTACCTTTGGGATAAATACAGTTGTTTAATCTCGATCGTATTTCTCCGTCAATATGGGCACACAGTTCAATATCTTCTCAGTCTGCACATATATTAACTAAGGGGACATATTTTTCTCGGAATGGTGTCCAAACGTGGTGACACTTTTCAAAAACATGTGTGTGATGTTAGTCAGTAAAAAAGATAGATAGAAAATAGATTATTTTGTCAGGTCCCTCAAAAAATAACAGTCAGGTTAAACATCTATTTGTTCCTTTTATTATTACTTTATTATTATTAAGCAGCTGTATTGGTCCCTGCCCTCCATCTAAGATTATGACATTAACAAATGCGACAAATCTGATTCTTTAGCATTGGAGGCTTCTTGTCTTTGATTAAACCTTTCACAGCTGTTATAAGGTTTATATTTTAGTTACAACTTGATTTGTGGTAAGTTCCTCAAACCTTACTGAATGGTAAAACTAAGATGTTATTTAATATAAGGTTAGGACTACTCTATTTCCATATTGTCCCATAGGGAAATGTATCCTCTGCATTTGAGACTTATCCCCGAGTACGGCAGCATGGGCAGCCTGTCAGGAGCAGTGGGTGTCCGCAGTGTAGCGCCCCGGGCCCATCTCCAGATCTTAGCTAGGTTCATGGTCAGACCTACAGCAGGATTACACTATTATGCATCATTATTTAAATTATTTCTGAACATGCATTATATGATGACATAATACATTAAAGTGTATGCGCTAATAGAAAAAACAACCCTTTTTCACTGTCTGGAATATCTGAGCCAAACATATCACCTGAGCTTCAGCAAAACATTTCAAGATAATGTCTCCAGTCAGGACCTACTTCACTTGAATAAGAGTGAAAGTACTGATATAAAAGACACTGTGAAGGTGCTCTCTCTCCTCATCATGGACATAAGGACAGGTGTCTCTTTATGAGAGTGAAATGTTGCTGCTTTTGGGAAAAACTGATAAGAAATTAAGAATAAATGATGTTAGTTCTAGCAGAAACATTCTTTGTTTAAAACTATGTTTTTTCCCCTTGTATAATCTGCTCTAAAGTCATGAAATTTAGTTTTTTTAATATAAATAAAAACTTATCCAATTAATCGATTAATTAATGTAAATAATCGATAGATTAATTGATTACTGAAATAATCAATAGTTGCAGCCCAAACATGTCTTTTCCTTTTTGAAAATAAATCATAGAGTTCATTATTTGTAATTGTGTGAAAATATGGATCTGTCCATACTGATAAGTCCCGGTGTGTTAGTTCATCTCCTCACACTGGCCTACACTTGATGTATTTCAGGCGGAAGCTCTCGATCTAGATTTCAGGGTAAACCTACAGATTTATTTTTTCATTAGATATCAACAAAAAAGTACAGCACTGTAAAATTCAGTGACTGCTAATTGAAGAGGAAATGTCCTTGAATGTGTTCCTGTATGGACCATATGTGGATGAAAGCTGAGCAAATAATAAAACAGTATGTGTAGAAAGGGAGGAAAAAACACTCTGGGTTAGCACGAATAGAACAATAGGTATTTTTATTTACAGCTTGTGGGAGTGTCCATCAGGGTATAATGTTTAGTTTGAACTATTTATTTTTCCTATATGAAAGTTTACATACATGTAAAGAGACCAAACTGGTCAAAAATCAGAACATTCTAAATACTTATGGGTGGAGTCTCAGATGCACACATACCAAGCAAACAAAGTAGTCGGTAGAGTGGTATAAATTCACACCATGATGTACTGCCCATTCCAACAGCCTTTCTTTGTTATTTCTCATATACTAAGCCCTATAGGTATAGTTCTCTCAGTGCTTATAGCTACATGGGCTGTTGTCTCCTTATCTTACCTTCATCCTGATCGTTGTTTTGCTTTATTCAGTTTAAGGAGGCAGAGAACCTAGTGTCACCTTATCTGGCACAGAGCTGCAGCGAAAAACTCAGTGAGCTCAGCATGTGACACTTGAGATTAATTTAGAGGGCTCTGTGTTGTCTAAAAGCCGGAGCGGTCGGCTGTGTGCTGTGTGTGTGGAGAGACAGAGAGGGGCTTTGGGTAAACAATGTCTGGTCTACGTAGTCTTTTAAAGCCAGTTTGAAACGTGATTAAATGCATTGTGGGGTGCAGGTGCTGTTGTAATATTAACCCTTGTGTGGTCCTTGGGTCATTTTGATCCGAAAGCCACTGGAGGAAAAATATGAGTGTGTGTGGTAATTTTCAGGCTCTTTTTTGAAGTGTACATTTTTTGACATTAGGGTCTTTAAAGGGTGCAACATTGAAGGATCACATGAGGGTTAAAAAAAAGCAGTAGAAATTGCATGGGTTATAAGGATGTAATTTAAGTGACTTTATGGGGAAGCAGAAAGTAAACCAGAAAGAGGATAACTGAAGTCAAGCCTTCAGGACACTGTGTTTGCTGCTGCCAGAAGAGAGAACATCACAGGGTATAAAAGCTGACAGAAAAATCCACTGTCAGTGACAAAAGCTCAGTATTCTAAAGGTGTTTTGTGACAATACACACGAAAGCAAAAGTCACAAACTGTGAAAAGTGTGTGGATCTTTTAAGTTGGACAAAAAATAGGCTTAGTTGTAAAATCAAGTTTTTACCAACTGCGTTTTTTGAGTAAAATCAAGCCATTGAGACACACAGATCTGGACCGTGTGATCCATCCTTTATAACGTGCCACTTGGATTATTGTAACTCTTTGCATTTGCTGGACCAAAGCTCGATCCATCGTCTGCAGTTGGTACAGAACACTGCAGCGCGTCTGCTCACTAGAACCAAAAGGTTCGAACACATAACCCCTGTGTTGGTCTCTTTCCATTGGCTCCCTGAAAAACACAACTCATTTAAACATTTTGTTTCTGGTGTTTAAATGTTTGAATGGGAGTGTTCATACACCGAGCAGAACAATGAGGTCAGCTAACAAATTCCTGTTAGACGTACTACGGTCACGGCTGTCGACCAGAGGAGACCGGGCTTTTGCCATCACGGCTCCCACGCTTCGCAACAGTCTTCCCTTATCAGGGCAGCTCCGTCTTTACACATTTTTAAGTCTTTTTGAAGACCCACTTGTTTGCGAAGGCTTTTAACCAAAACTAAGCAGGACATTGTTGTTGGAATTTGATTGTGTTATATTTGTTTTTGCATCTTTATTCTTATATACTTTAAATTTATATTGCATTTTATATACATGTATTTTTGTGTACAGCACTTTTAGCAGTAATGTTGTTTTAAATGTGCTGTATAAATAAACTTGACCTTGACCCCGAGTGAATGAAGAAAACAATCCTACCCTGTGTAAAGGGCTTTAGGTGAAGATTCAATTCCAAAAGGTTTGACGGTTTCAGCACATGGGCCAGTTGTAACAATTGGTTAAAACTGTTCTTGGACAGTAGCAGTAAGTTTGTAATTAAGTTTTCTTATAATGGCTTGGTGCAGGCTAATGTATCACCACAACAATTTAAAAGTTACATTTTTTGGTCCAAATGGGGGAAAATAGCAGAACAAGACTAGGGCAGGGTCTTTCAAACAATGTGGGCCAGATCTTCTGCCTGGCACAAGGACAGTGCTACTCCAAACGTGTTATCTTGCATGTGACGCAGCTTTTGCGCTATGTGGCTGCGCCACTGGTGAGAGGGAGTCACTTATTAAAAAGGAAGTCGACTGAGGGGTGGTTTATTACAAGCAGCACTGAGAGCGCTGCTCTTTATGGCAGCCTTCACATTCATTTCATCTTTACATCACACAGCCTTGTGTCCTTCCTTTAGAATACATGCAGGCCTATCATTCGTTCAATTGTCAAATTGAAAACAAAAACAAAACTACCTAGAAAAGTCTGCTTGAAATAGAATCACTCTATATTTCTTGATTTACATTTTTTTAAATATGATGCTTAAATTGAAATATACATGTTGAGGCGCAGCTCGCCTGCCTCGCGGAAAAGTACAAGCACTGCTTTAGCAATAACCCCAGGGCTGTGTCCCTGGTACAGCGCTCACCAGTTTAACGTCAATAACAAGATAAATATAGATTAAAATCAACGGTCAAGCAAATATCTGGTTACACGTACACACAGCACATAGGCGCACCTACTTTGGCGCAGTAGATCAGCGTGAACACCTCAAAAAAGCTTCAACAGTTTTCTATGAACAAAAACACGCCTTAAGTGCCACAACACCACACCTAATCTGCTTTTTATGGTGACATGCACCAGGGAACCCGTAGGCCAGATGTTGTCAGATTGCATGATTCCACTTTGGCAAATTCCTGAGTCTTATATTTCCCATGTGTTTCCTGGTGAAGTCCAGAGACAACGCTAACATCCCCCGGACTGGCTCTGCAAGATCTGAAAGTGCGCCCCTACTAAGCTCAAAAAGTTACACTATAATCTGTGTTTAGAAAGAAGAAACATAAACAATTAAAGCCGCAAGCGGCGATGGAGGCCCTCGCCCCTGGCACAGCCCCCCTTGCGATCGACCCCGCTCCCGCTTACTCGGCCTTACTCACTCTTGCTCCCGCTAGCTCTTGCCCCGGCAAGTTTTTCACATGTTTTTTTTTCGAGAGGAAGGAGAATACAGCAGGGAGAGTCGACACGTTTCTCAGTGGGCCGCTCAGTTGCGGTGCTTTTGGGGGCGGAAATAATTAAATAATGAATTAATAAGAGATGCACAGATGTGCCATTCCTGGTGGAAAGGCTTTAACTGGGCCGCAGCAGGAGCCTGGGCTGCTGTTCCAGATATAAAGTAAGTAACACAAGCGTAACTGTCAGGTAAATCTATACAAAATAACGACTGATATCTCAAAATCAGGGAAAAAAATTGCATCAAACCTATAATTCTTGTGGCAGGAAGATACTATTTGACGTTGAACAAACCTCTGCTTTAGTTGAAGTTGGTGCAGTCCAATCCAGCAAAGAATAGTGTCTGCAATGGTCTGCACGAGTAAAGAGGGAAAAGGCAGTAAAAGGTAGAAAAATTGACTAATACATAATTGTGTCCACATAACTTGATGCTTATTCTAGAGTTGTATCAGGCTCGGACAATGTGTGCAGCGGCTCATGTGAAAAGAGAAAGCATTAGAAAAGTGTTATGTGCTGTGTTTGAACTGGTGACCTCCAGCACCAGAGACCAGCTCACTATAACTGAGCTATATCACCATACTAATCTGAAAAATAGGTCCACCATGGCAGTGGAGGAGAGAGGTAGTTTCAGGTAATTTCCCCCCCTCCATTTTCTCGATTGTTTTTGAAATTTTCCCCAGTGTTGCCTCAATAGTTTCCCTACTATCCCCCCATTTCTTTCTCTTTAGTTCTGCATATTTTGAAAACGTTCTTTTCCCATTTTTCATGAGGGTGGGACCATAGGTGCCAATTCATGTTATTAGTAGGTGCTGAGTAATAAATATAAAAAGACTAACGGCCAAAATAGATCCAGGGGTCTCATGGTTGGGACCCAGCACTCTACCAACGTAGCTACACAGGCACAGCAAATGTTACAGCCGAACTGATAAATATCTTATGAAATGCCTTGCGTTCATGTAGTCTAGGCTTGGACAATGTCTGGGAAATGTCCCCGTTTTTAATGAGAGTGGGACCATAGGAGCAGATTCAGGTTCTTCCCAGTAGGTACCGAGTCAAAAAAAATAAAAATAGAGCTAGAGTTGGAATTGAATCAGCAATCTAATGGATGGGAACGCTGCACCCTACCAATGGCGCTACACAGACTCTAGCAACAACATTGCGAATCTTAGATTAATCTTATGAAACACTTGCACTCGTCTGTTTACAGAAACAGAATTACAGTTCAGGAAATATTTTTTTAAACATTTTGTAATTAGGGCTAATTCCCTGGGCGCCCCAAGATCTGAACAGGTGCTCCAGCCCTGCAGAACTCTCGATAGATGAAGGAATAATTTGGTGAGACCCATATAGTACGAGGAACACGCAGAGAAACGGACAGGAAACAGCCTATCTGAACTTCCTGTGAATGTACAGTCCAAAAAAGCTTATTTTGGAGCCAAAAACGCCCAAATTAAAGCTGCTGTCTGTGACAGAGGGATACTATAAATACGTACCAGTCTAAAACTGTGGCTTTTGTGAATAAAGGGGGAAATTGGGGAAATCGCCGAATTTCAGGAGAAACTCTGACAGAGGCCAGACTGCTACCAGGCTAAGAACTATTTTAACGGAGGATGGGTGGGCCACTTACAAGCCACCTTAAGCCAACAGCAGGTGGCGCTGTTCTGCCATTTAATAAGTGGAGTGCTTGCCTTGACCCCCACATGTTATACATTGTTGGAAAGCTCTGACTGAGGCGCATGTGACTGTCAGGGTCATTGGTCACTGCCGAGTATGCAGCGACCAGGATCAGCCTATATGTGAATAGCTGCATTCTGTTCAGTTTTGGGTGGTGCATTAGTGACTTGAATATAAGCTCGGTGGGCCAATGCCTGTGAGCGTGAGCTGTCTTCGAAAAGACACGAAATGTAGGCATTCTTCGCCGTGGCGTTATGAGGAGACCGTTGAAATGTTTTACAAACCGTCATTGATTCTTGAAGTTCAACATTTCTAGACGCACTGTGCCAAGTCTGATTTTATTTGGATGAAAAACCAGGGACTAGTTCGCTAATACATAAGTTTAGTCCAGCCGGTTTCCCAATTGAAAGTCAATTGTACTTCCGGGCGTGGTGCTCCATTTCAGTTTTTAATTTCTCCTTATGTGCCCTTTCACTGTACCCAAGGGTTTGGGCCTACGACCAAAAACGCACGTTTTCTCTATTTCAATACATTTTCACGCCAACCGAATGTATACGCCAAATTTGGTTTTCGGCGACATTTAGCGGGTCAAAAATGCGCTCGTTGACGGAGAAAACATTTTGAAAACCAAGAACAATAGTCCCTTGCCGGGAACTGTGTCCGGCTCGGGCCTAATAACTATTTGCAATCGTCGAACTCTCTAAACTGCATGAAAGAGAGCTTGAAAACAGACAGGACGTATATCGGAGTGTGGACTGGCGAGTGAGGAAGAGGGAGATGGCCTGAATTCTGTATCATCAACTGCCCTTGTAACTATCCTCAGAGGAACCCAAAGTTGTTGCATCTTTTAGAAACTGGTTCCTTCGTCATTAACATATCTGGAATGGCTTGTGCTTATCCTTACAGGACCCTTTAAAATATAAATTTAAAGAAGATCAACTGAACTTTCCCTTGTGAAGTCCACTGTTTTCCCCTCCTTTTCTCACACATCTTATTAACAGTAGATCCAAGGGCAGGAGCACGTCCAGTGACAAAGCAGTAGATTTAGTTTCACGATTCAAAAGGCGTAAGCATGGGCATTCAAGTGTATTCTATCTCTTTGCGTGATGTACTGTGTCATAATAAACAATAAATAATAGCACAGTAGTAGTGTCCCCTGATGGCAGTCTCAGATCTCTAAGTGCTTTAAAGTCTAGAGGCGACACAGTTTGAGCTAAAGATGACGAGACGTTAGTTAAAAGAAATATACTGTATCATGTTCTATCCCCAAACGACTGTCATGGACACATTTTCTGGACCAGATTGTCAACAGCTTTTACAGAGAGTTAGGGCATTTCAGGTTTCTTTCACTCACTGAGCATTAGAGCATCTCAAAAAAATTGCAATATTACTCAATAACTATTAATATATTTAACAAAACCATTTTGACACAGCAAGCAATTTGATTTCCAGCAAATTGTCTCAAAACAAGACCCAAAAAAAAGTCAGGAAAATCATGACAAAAAACTAACTTTTTGTTGTTGTTTTAGGCTGTGCTACAAATATGATGTGGATGTTAGTAATATTATAGCTATGTGGAAATTGCGCCACCTAATATTGGCGAGATATTGTGCAAAGTGCAGCCCAAACACAAATTTAGTTCTGGGAGAATAAACTCTTCAAAATGGCCTTTTTCTCGAGGAATTACTTCTTTAAAAACATTGTTTGACGAAACAAATTTTTTCCCCCCTCCTTTTATTTGCCACAGAAAAGCTCTTTCGTTTCAGAAGGCAAAAAGCTCAGAGAAAAGCCCCATAATAAGATATTTTGCAGTCTATCCATGGAGCTACAAAGCCACAAAATCTCAATATCGTCCATCCATCCATCCATTTTCTTCCACTTGTCCGTTGCCGGGTCGTCACATTGCACCAGCCCCTAAGGCTCCTCCTGCAGGTGGTGGGTCCACAGAAGGACGGCCTCATGGTTCTAACTGGGCTCTCTCATAAGGGGCTTCTGAACCGCTCTTTGTCTGACCCGTCACCTAGGACCTGTTTGCCATGGGAGACCCTACCAGGGGCACGAAGCCCCCGACAACAGAGCTCCTAGTATCATTCGGGTGTTCAAACCCCTCCACCACGATAAGGTGGCGGTTCCAGGAGGGGTCTCAATATCGCTAGTTATTTTTTTATTGTGTTTACACATAGTAAGCCATTATTTTTTAACTTGGCCCTGTTTAGTCGGTTATTGTTATCACTATATTAGGTTATATAAGATATTATATCCATATCTTAAGAAACCACAATATCTCATCAAAATAAATTAGTCAAGGTTTTAGTTATTGCCATTTCTTCTCATATTAATGCATACCATTTGGCAGATTGCAGGCAATTCTCTCTTTCTTCAGAATAAAAACTAAACATTTCCTCCATGGTCTAATTTCCTGGAAGTGCCACAGAAATCAAGCCATTTCTCTTATCTATCTTTGCTAACAGCCAAACAGAACACAACTAGCAGGAGCAAACTCTAATACTTCTGCTTTTTAACTCAAAAATGTAATAACTTCTTATTATACTCCCTAAATAATAACTGTCTTTTAAGATTTTTTACACCCCAATTTGAGGACTTCATTTGTACTTTGGTGTGTGGGACGTGTAGTAGGAGATTGCCATGATATCCCAGGATGATATCTTCCCTGCAGATGTCACTACAAGTCATTATTATAACCCCTGCCCCAGCTTTACCGAGTTAAGGCGGGTCGGGATACCAGCCAATTATGTGAGTGGTGGGAGAGGATGTGAGCCGAAAAGCCAATGGGGACCACAGAGAGATCCAGGAACCTCAGCCCGCTCCAGGGAAGTGACTGGTCCACATCCCCCAGCAACCTCAGCACAGCACACAGGCTTTCAGCGAGCTCCTACCTGAATAATGTGATCATGATATTATTGCTATATTTAGTAAACAATTCCACACAGTACGTTCTAAACAAAACTAATTAGCACTTAAAGGAACAGGCCACCGTTTTTCCGTACTGAGATATGTTCTTACCTGAGCTTAGACGAGTTGATGCGTACCTGTCTGTTCTTTATGCGTGTGCTCAGTCACGCAAAAAGACCAAAGATGTTGTTAGCATAAGCCTCTCCTCCTCTCCACTATGGGGCCAAACGGGGGTGAAGTTAGAAGCGATCAAGCTCTTCCACGTTTTCCCTATTTAAATATGGTTACGTGAGTAGTTATACGATCCAAGTCTAGTTACACAAAATTACACGTGTTGATTTTCTAAGCGGATAAAAAGGGGAACTATATTGTAAGGCGTAATAACACCTTAGGAGCACTTCGATGTCCGCCCAGTAATATCTTCACTCCTAAAGAATCCTCTGCGCAAACGGGACAGACAGGTACGCATCAACTCGTTTAAACTCAGGTAAGAACATATCTCAGTATGGAAAAACGGTGGCCTATTCCTTTAACCCGCAGGAACTTTAGCAGCTAGCTACCTATAGTCAGATGGAAGACCTCAGTGATGATTTTGTGATATCTTGTACTATCTAATCTTGCATTAACAATATTTTGGCGATATATTGTGCAGGTCTAGTATGTAAATAAAAACATAATTTTGATTTCATGTCTGTTTTCATATAGAAAATAATGAGCGTCCAAGCATCCAAAAGACTCTAAAATCTTCTTCTTCTTTTCTGAAATGCTGCCAATTAACCTAATTAGTTCACTTCAGATCCAGAGTGCTTTGTTCCAACTTTGTAGAAGCCTTGCTATCTGTCCTCAAAATGAAAAAGTATTTTTTATTCAGAGAAATCTTTGCTTCCGCATTTAATATCATTAATAATATTTATTTGGAGCTTTGCAATCCATTCTTTTCTTTTTCAATATACTTAACTTTGAAGAATCGGGTCGCTTATTTGTTTTGGCTTCTAAAGCACAGTTTTGTATGCTTAAAGCCAGAACATTACCAGATGCCCCATATTAGCGTAATTATGTGGAAGACTGTTCACAGGTCATTGTTGTAATGGCTGCGGCAATTATGTTTATTTTCCTAGTGCTTATTTGTGTATGCCTGAACCAAGCTGTTTACTGGGAAATTAGCCATTTAAGCAGGGTCTTTTTGCCCTGTCTTATGTGAGTTTTGCTTACACACCACTTCTAATAACAAACACTCGCATGTATAAGCTTTGATAAATGGTGCTTTCCCCGCTGCTCTACTGTCACCTCCTCGTAAGTGGCTCTTCTATGAAGCCTACAACAACAGCGGTGTGCATTTCCAGGTTCAGAAACGCTGGGACATCAAGTTCTATTTTAGTCCATGTGACTGCTCACTAGTTGCCGCGCTGCTCAAACCATTTGAGGTTGGACCGAGGAGCGGACATGTGTGGGTTCGAGAGAGAGAGAGAGACAGAAAGAAAGAGATTGAATTTTGCACTACTGACAGCTGGCAGTGGCCTTTTGAAGGGTCTCCAAGCAGGGCCGATGATGAGACGGGTCCACGTGATCACAGAAGTGTTAAAAGCAAACAGGCTCAACTCTCTGCATCCAATCTAGAGAGAGCGTGTCGAGATAAATTACAAAACTGCATCTTTACTTCCATAGCCGTCATAAAAACAGAAATTGTCTTGCTTGCAGTACAGTTCCAATAAAACAGCAATATGATGATTAAAGTTATGTGGATTTCTAGGCACTATTTGTCAATCATACCCTTGACTTGCTTTGAGAGGATCCATCCACCGTCAAGGGGATATTTGCATATTTGTAATTTGTTATTATACAATGTAACATGTCTATCAATGTACAAGGTCTTATATTTTATTTTTTACCCCTTATGTATTTACCATTTTAAGCCCCAGCCCCCCTTCCTCCATATGTTTTGATGTTTTGACCTATTCGTTGCTCATAAATAATTCACAGCAAAAAGGCTGGAGTCCCAAGTCCAATTGTTCCCAGTCAGCCAGCAGGGATTATGTACAAGTAAGAAACGAGATCTCTGCATAATTGAGGTGTAGAGTCTCAGGTGTGTTATTTTACCATTTGTGCCTCTCGTCTGGAGCGCAGGATGTTCCCCCTTTCTGTCACCAGTCTCCATGGCACCGTCTAAAACCAAGATGGGTCCAAGATCTCTTTTAAAAAGTCCCATGTTACCAGACAGCTGCGAACACAGATGTCTATGTGAGAAGTGGCTACAAGTATTATTCATTATAGGCATGTTTTATACATAGGACATGACTGATCCTAGAGGACTCCTAGTCATTGAGCTTATGTTATAATGTTGCTCCCTCATGATAAACATGCCCTGCATATTCTTCCTCAAAACATTCTTTTCCACATGTTTTAAAGTCAAGACACTACACACGTCTTTCTAACTAATTTAGCACTCAAATAACTCACACTACAAAGCATGCAAAAAGCTACTCATTGTTTTAAGCTTTTTACCCTTTGTGCCGGCAGACACTTTAAGGATAAATCTTTAATCTTTCTTTTTTTTTTTTTATCCCCAATACCAGGCCTGCAATCAGGACTTAAACATTACCTTTTCTTTCTTCAGGTATATATTTTTTAATATATACTTTCTTCGACTCTTAGCTACTGCTTGAAGGATCAATTGAACTACATCAAGAATTCAGTCAAAATGTCAGTGGTGTTGAAATTCAAACTCTAATTTGCAATGTATGTTAATTATCCCCCGGCTAAAAGCTTGAGTTCACCTGCAGTGCACCAGTCCATCTGAAAATTCATTCTACTCAACATAACCTTTTTGTAAACATAAAATGCATAAGCATAAAGATGCTTTTCTTTCAATATATGTACATTGATATTTATACATCAATTTAACACTTGAAATAAATCAAAATAGACGGCGTGAAAATGACTTTCAAAAGAAAATGTTGAGATAAAAAAATTAGACACTTAAAGTCATCGCCTGTCAGTACCACGTACCTGTACATGCCACCTTGTTTCTTAGACTGCAGTGATCCTGGTTGTTTTCATCATTTGTTTAAACTTGTGTAAAATTTGAAGTAAACAGGATTAACCTATGTGATCACATTGCCCCCTGCTGGCCAAACCCAGACACCACATCTATCCACATACAGTTAATGGGCTGAAATGTTTCAGTTTTGTACAAATTATGCAATAATCAATTATTTTTAGACGTGTCCTTCATTCCTGCCCGTGGACTGGCCCACGAGCTTATCATATATTCATAAGATCTGGAGCTTGTCTGTAATGAAATTATGTAAAACAGTTTTAGATGGATAGATTCTTTTTCTGAATCTGCACTCTCACTCAGGTCTCAGGCAATTTGACTACCAAGTATTGCAATAATTATATCAGTGGGGAGCAATTTGAATAAGGTTATGAACAGCGGCTTCCGAATAATGGCCAGTCTAGACCAAAGGCTTGAGCAATTCTACAGAAGGTCTCGTGACTGACATATAACTAGCGCATTTAGCAGCATAGCAGGTGCAAATGAAACCTAAGGGCTTGAAAATGTATCATAAAAACAAAAGCGTAATGCAGATGCTGGCCAACAGGGGGAGGTAGAGCATTTATTTTACAGTCAAGTGTCAGTTTAATGCCTGGAGGAGCAACATCTCTAATAAGCATAGCCTTTATCATCAAAAGGTAATTTTAGTCTGAACACTGCATTCTCCGGGTAGGATCACAACACCCCCGAGCTAGGTTTCCTTTTTGTGTAGTTGTGCCAAATAAAGCCGAGATGATTCCTCACTTTAATATGAGGATTTCGTTCAGCCACAGCTTTTATATGAAACTTTTATGGCAGGCGTCGCATGACAACGTGAAGCAATGTAGTGTCCTCCTGGGATGTGTATTTAATACAGACATGTAAAGCGGGTCACATGAGAACAATGTCATTATGGAGTCTATTATCACAAGAGACATTATACGGGTAGTTCCTTCAGCAACGTGGATGTAATTAAAAGGGGGTCCCTCTTGGTCCAGCTGACTGCACTGAGCATTAGGAGTCTTTTTTTTTTTTTTTTTGCAGCTGTCAGCAAGACCATTTATAACTCTGATGATGATGATGATATTGACACCAATATGGGCCTATACTTTAGAGGATTTCCCCCTGCACTTCCATTTACAATTGGTAAATGAACTATATGACGATAGCGGGCGACGGTGGCGCAGATGGTAGAGCGGGTCGTCTGATGATCGGAAGGTCAGGGGTTCAAATCCCGACACGCTGTCGTTGTGTCCTTGGGCAAGACACTTCACCCACCTTGCCTCCAATGTCTGCGTACATTGGTGTAAGAATGGGTGAGAGGATCCTTGCTGTAAAGCGCTTTGAGTGGAGGTGGAAGGTGGAAAAGCGCTATATAAGTTGAGACCATTTACCATAGCCTTATTAGATTTTCTCCCCCCAAAAAATCACAATGAAGGCATTATGTAAGATGAGCCAGAGCAGATCTCAGGAAAATCATCAGGCAGGTCTGGGAACAGCAAAGATACTGCTCAGGAGTAAAATAAAGCAAGGAAACTTTATTTATACTGCACATTTCCTACACAAGAAACTGCTTGTGCCTTCAGTCAATTATTGACTAATTCAGTCAATAATTGTCATGGCCCACAAGAGGACAAAGCACAAATAAAATGGTCTAAATTAAACATAGTGAATAGAACTGGCCCAAACTCCAAAATTTGACACATCGATACCACCCAAGCTGGCAAACACCTTGAGAACTACCAGTGCTACCCATAAGACCACTATAGAATTCATTTTACTATCACCTATTTGCAAGAGCGGAGCAAAAACTGTGTCTCGTTAGCGACAATTCAATGGACTGTCAATGGCTACAATGGGCTAGACCTGTCACACGCAGAGCCTGTCTCTCTGTTTGTGTGTACAGGCAGCAAAACAACCCTGTAATGCAAACAAAATGAAAATCGTTTGGCAACTGCGGTCTGGCTCTCCCCTGCCCCCTGGAGAGAGCCGCTGGACCCATTAATCCAATAAAGCGCTGCCCGTTGCAGTACCTTGACAGCCACTTGCCTCTGCAGATGAACTATATATGCTCAGGCTCGAGATGTATAGTGGCTCGAGAAGAGGGGAAATTAATTTGACTCGACCTCTGCATCCTCCAGACAATTAGGACTGTACATTCAACTGTCCTGCCTCACGGCCGGAGAGTTGAGATCAGATAGGTCTGCGTCTGCACTGTTTAGCTAAGAGAGGTTCAAGTTTACAGCATCACGACGGAATTTACATGTTAAGTAGGACGTGACCTGTAGATAGCATCACGTGGCTGAGATGCCCCAGACTTAATTAAAGCACATATTTGTCCAGTCTGCAAGTGGCCCTCACAGTATTGAATGGAAAAAAAACACTGCCACCATAAATATTCATAGCAGCATTAAAACTAATTGGGTGTTTATTGGGCAAATGTAAAACAAGCAAATCCCCAGAGAAGCTGACAAACAGACGAGTAGACTTTGCTTTTTGAGCACTACAAGAGTAAACACAATATGCATGACCTCTAAAATCTTATCCAGTAGATTTTTGATTGTGACGATGGACTAGAGTTGTGGCCTGTGTTGACTCATATTTGACATATTTGTACTGTGTGCATTGCTGGCTGATAGGCTCTCTTGAGAACCAATACAAGCAATAATGGGGGGGAAGAAAGAAAACATGTTTTATAATCATTTTATTATCTTAATAAACAATCAAATCTTACAAATGAGAGATCAAACCCTCCATCCCTCCACTGCGGACTTAAACAGTAGTTGTTATTTGTGTTCGATGAGAAATTGATTTGTCTTAAATGAAGATTAGCAGTGGACCGTAAATGCCAATAACAAATCTGTTTTGGCAAAGAGGCGTCAACACCAAACAGCAGCTGTACACAAATTAGTCTCATCGTTTTTACTCTCGGCGACACCGTTTGGTCTGTTTCGATCAGGCAAACGAGGAATCATTCATAGTCGTTCTCACACAGCTTTTAGCTTTCAAAGTCAATCACGTTCTGCCTTCCTTGGTTTTCTGGTTTGCCGCTGAAGCACTTTTTATGCATAATCAATAACCTTGATTTTCAGACCATCTAATTCTCCTCATCTCGCTTCATAGACTACGCTAGCAAACAGCTTGTGTATTTATATCGTCTCAAGAATCCCTTAAGATGCAGAAGGATTACACATTCAGAGGCATAACATACAATGGCTCATGTGTATGTTGTGGTTCATTGTATAACCTGAAGATCAGTGTGAATTCTGCTTCTGGCCAGTGTGGTTGTGTCCTTGGGCAAGATACTACACACACACACCTATGCGTATGGGCTTATAGATCATTTTCACAGTAATAATACAACTGAAACGTTCCAAATAAATTGAAAAGACTGTGCTATGTGAATGCAGTGGGGTCGGTGGAGGTCAAACGATCTGATGGCAGAGATTGGCAGGGTACGTTTTGTTACTTACGCCTATGTAGCACATCACCACTGGGTTTAGGGGGTAAAGGAACAATGAATACAGAGTAGTTTGCTGAGCTGGTACAGCACAATACAATACAATGCTGAGTGTGTATCCAAATCCGAACTGTTTATATCATATTTAGTAAGCCTTTTATTTATTTATTTATTTTTATTAAGAAGAGACACCAACATGCTCACTGTGGTGGTCCCAGTCTTGGATTAGTAAGGATCATTAAAACAGGACGTACATCCGGTGTAAATATCTGATGAAAATGCCAGACAGAAAAGAAAAAAGCTGGTCATATACTTGCTCCAGACCTATTTTTATGTGGAAGATTTTCTTTGTCACGCTTTACTGTACTTACCTCATATCCTGGACCTCTTTCCTTCCCCCTGTATATAAAGGCAAAAGTATGCGACTTGTTTTCTCCACACACACGCACACATTTATACCTTTTTGTACAGACTGCGTGAGTGCATTTAAGAGCGAGACGCAGTAGTAGCGGCTTTCGAATGCGTAAGAGTTTGATCCTCCCGCGGATGAAAGTCGATGAGTCACTAACTGGGTGTTTAATGATCTCATCCATTGCGTTTCCACCTCCTTCTGTCTATAAAGGCTTCCCAGATAGCAAAGTGTCATTGATCTAGCGTCAGGCTTTTTCGTTGAATCAACATTGATTTCTGACGTTGAAATGGCGTCAACGTTGCTCGTTATGTTGAATGTTGATCCAACGTTGATCTTTATGACATTGAAACAACGCCACATTTTCAACACTATATCAACATTAAATCAACATGGATTTAACAGTATTAAGCATTAATGTTTCATTGATTTGACATTGAAATAATGTTCTAAAATCAACAGACCATAAATCTTATTGCAGCTTCTTTATTACACAATTTATTATGCTGTAATACAAAAACATGACTGTACAAAAAAAAAACTACTTGACTTCCAGACAACAACAACAAAAAAACACAAGCAAATGTAACTTAAAAATGCCACTAAATACTTGAAAATAAGGGGCAATTTATTTCAGTTATAACATTTTAAATAAATATTCAGTTTAAAATGTTGTGTTTTAGCACACAATCAAATCAAATCAAACTTTATTTATAAAGCGCTTTTCATATAAGGTATCACAAGGTGCTTTACAGATAACAAACAATCAGGTGCACGCACACACACACACACAAAATATATAATTAGGACTAAATAAATAGATGTCAATTAAAAGCTAAGCTAAAAAGGTGGGTCTTGAGCCTGCTCTTAAATACATGAACGTTCTCTGTGATCCTGAGCTCCTCCTCAGGTCGTTCCAGAGGCGAGGGCCGTAATATTGGAAAGACGCCTCGCCATGAGTCTTTGTTGACTTTAGGAATAACTAGGAGACCCCTGCCAGAGGAGCGAAGGGGCCGTGAAGGTTCATAAGGTAAAAGCAGTTCTGAAAGATAAGAAGGACCAAGACCATTAAGACATTTAAAAAACATTAAAAGAACTTTAAAATCGATCCTGAAACACACGGGGTGCCAATGCAGCGACTCTAAAACCGGTGTAATGTGGTCCCGCCTCCTGGTCTTCGTCAGGACACGAGCTGCTGAGTTTTGTAAAAGTTGTAAACCTGAGATACTCTTTTTGAGAAGACCAGAAAGCAGGGCATTACAGTAGTCAATACGGCTGGTGATAAAAGCATGCATTAGCGTCTCCGTGTTGAAGAGAGAATGAGATGGAGAATGAGATGGACTCTGGCTATGTTCTTTAGATGGTAAAAACCTGTCTTTGTGATATTCTTAATGTGTGGAATTAAAGTCAGGTCAGAGTCAAAAATCACACCCAGGTTCTTCACCTGTGAGGAAGGATTAAAAGACAATGACTGTAGTTTGGGTAAAAGTTTCTCTCTTTGGGCCTCAGGACCGATGACTAAAACTTCAGTTTTGTCCTGGTTAAGCTGGAGAACGTTTTTTGCCATCCAGGATTTGATATCTAAAATGCAGTTAAAAAGTGCATCCATTCGCCTGGTGTTCAATGTCAATGGATTAAATGGGATTTATACCTCGGACTGTCACTGAAGAACAGGAAAGAACAGCTCAATTCAGATAATCACTACAGACTGTATGATAAAGCACAGTCCAATTAAAATGGCAATATGTTACAACAATGTTACAAATTATGTTAAAAAATATATATATATTTAAACTATAATGAATGGCCTTCACAGAGTACCTACAGTTTGTAGTTTAGAGAAAACACTTTTAGAAATGCTTTTGATTCTTGTATTAGTTCATATTTCATTCCTCTCATACTGTGGGTCAAATGCTCCTGGACACATTAGAAATTTGCTACCTTGCTTTTCATGCCATCTTTTCTTTCTAGTCCATATATCTTCTTATCATCCACTTCTTCAGCCCATCACTGTAGGTGAGTTTAGGTGAAGAAAACGGGCAAGAAGCCGCTAGGGGGAAAAGGAAAGAAAAAAAAAAGAGGAGAAAATCGACACAGTTTGATACAAAATGTACTAGAATAGACCTAAACCAGGCCCACAGGCGGCACTGGGCCGGATACAACTGAGACTAAACCAGGACTACAGGCTGCACTGAGCCTGATACAACTGAGACTAAACCAGGACTACAGGCTGCACTGGGCCGGATACAACTGAGACTAAACCAGGACTACAGGCTGCACTGGGCCTGATACAACTGAGACTAAACCAGGACTACAGGCTGCACTGGGCCGGATACAACTGAGACTAAACCAGGACTACAGGCTGCACTGAGCCTGATACAACTGAGACTAAACCAGGACTACAGGCTGCACTGGGCCGGATACAACTGAGACTAAACCAGGACTACAGGCTGCACTGAGCCTGATACAACTGAGACTAAACCAGGACTACAGGCTGCACTGGGCCTGATACAACTGAGACTAAACCAGGACTACAGGCTGCACTGAGCCTGATACAACTGAGACTAAACCAGGACTACAGGCTGCACTGGGCCGGATACAACTGAGACTAAACCAGGACTACAGGCTGCACTGGGCCTGATACAACTGAGACTAAACCAGGACTACAGGCTGCACTGGGCCGGATACAACTGAGACTAAACCAGGACTACAGGCTGCACTGGGCCGGATACAACTGAGACTAAACCAGGACTACAGGCTGCACTGAGCCTGATACAACTGAGACTAAACCAGGACTACAGGCTGCACTGAGCCTGATACAACTGAGACTAAACCAGGACTACAGGCTGCACTGGGCCGGATACAACTGAGACTAAACCAGGACTACAGGCTGCACTGGGCCTGATACAACTGAGACTAAACCAGGACTACAGGCTGCACTGGGCCGGATACAACTGAGACTAAACCAGGACTACAGGCTGCACTGGGCCTGATACAACTGAGACTAAACCAGGACTACAGGCTGCACTGGGCCTGATACAACTGAGACTAAACCAGGACTACAGGCTGCACTGAGCCTGATACAACTGAGACTAAACCAGGACTACAAGCTGCACTGGGCCTGATACAACTGAGACTAAACCAGGACTACAAGCTGCACTGGGCCTGATACAACTGAGACTAAACCAGGACTACAGGCTTCACTGGGCCGGATACAACTGAGACTAAACCAGGACTACAGGCTGCACTGAGCCTGATACAACTGAGACTAAACCAGGACTACAAGCTGCACTGAACCTGATACAACTGAGACTAAACCAGGACTACAGGCTGCACTGGGCCGGATACAACTGAGACTAAACCAGGACTACAGGCTGCACTGAGCCTCATACAACTGAGACTAAACCAGGACTACAGGCTGCACTGGGCCTGATACAACTGAGACTAAACCAGGACTACAAGCTGCACTGGGCCTGATACAACTGAGACTAAACCAGGACTACAGGCTTCACTGGGCCGGATACAACTGAGACTAAACCAGGACTACAGGCTGCACTGAGCCTGATACAACTGAGACTAAACCAGGACTACAAGCTGCACTGAACCTGATACAACTGAGACTAAACCAGGACTACAGGCTGCACTGGGCCGGATACAACTGAGACTAAACCAGGACTACAGGCTGCACTGAGCCTCATACAACTGAGACTAAACCAGGACTACAGGCTGCACTGGGCCGGATACAACTGAGACTAAACCAGGACTACAGGCTGCACTGAGCCGGATACAACTGAGACTAAACCAGGACTACAGGCTGCTCTGGGCCTGATACAACTGAGACTAAACCAGGACTACAGGCTGCACTGGGCCGGATACAACTGAGACTAAACCAGGACTACAGGCTGCACTGGGCCGGATACAACTGAGACTAAACCAGGACTACAGGCTGCACTGGGCCTGATACAACTGAGACTAAACCAGGACTACAGGCTGCACTGAGCCTCATACAACTGAGACTAAACCAGGACTACAGGCTGCACTGGGCCTGATACAACTGAGACTAAACCAGGACTACAGGCGGCACTGAGCCTCATACAACTGAGACTAAACCAGGACTACAGGCTGCACTGGGCCTGATACAACTGAGACTAAACCAGGACTACAGGCTGCACTGGGCCTGATACAACTGAGACTAAACCAGGACTACAGGCTGCACTGAGCCGGATACAACTGAGACTAAACCAGGACTACAGGCGGCACTGGGCCTGATACAACTGAGACTAAACCAGGACTACAAGCTGCACTGGGCCTCATACAACTGAGACTAAACCAGGACTACAAGCTGCACTGGGCCTGATACAACTGAGACTAAACCAGGACTACAAGCTGCACTGGGCCTGATACAACTGAGACTAAACCAGGACTACAAGCTGCACTGGGCCTCATACAACTGAGACTAAACCAGGACTACAAGCTGCACTGGGCCTGATACAACTGAGACTAAACCAGGACTACAGGCTGCACTGGGCCGGATACAGCTGAGACTAAACCAGGACTACAAGCTGCACTGAACCTGATACAACTGAGACTAAACCAGGACTACAGGCGGCACTGAGCCTGATACAACTGAGACTAAACCAGGACTACAGGCTGCACTGAGCCTGATACAACTGAGACTAAACCAGGACTACAGGCTGCACTGGGCCGGATACAACTGAGACTAAACCAGGACTACAGGCTGCACTGGGCCTGATACAACTGAGACTAAACCAGGACTACAGGCTGCACTGGGCCTGATACAACTGAGACTAAACCAGGACTACAGGCTGCACTGAGCCTGATACAACTGAGACTAAACCAGGACTACAAGCTGCACTGGGCCTGATACAACTGAGACTAAACCAGGACTACAAGCTGCACTGGGCCTGATACAACTGAGACTAAACCAGGACTACAGGCTTCACTGGGCCGGATACAACTGAGACTAAACCAGGACTACAGGCTGCACTGAGCCTGATACAACTGAGACTAAACCAGGACTACAAGCTGCACTGAACCTGATACAACTGAGACTAAACCAGGACTACAGGCTGCACTGGGCCAAATCTCCAAAACAAAAATTTACAGATGTTTTTCCTCAGTATTTGATAGTGATTGGATTCACAAACCTGTGATATTATTTTTATATCTGAAAGTCAATACTGGACAACATCACGCTCATGTTTTTGAACATGTCAGCCGTCTTTGACGCCTCTCGGAAAAAGTATTTGTTCATATGTGCTGGAAGAGGAGACAAGGAACTTTGTGACAGTTTTTGTTTCATGTGGATTATTCCAGTAATGACTGAGATATGAGCCAAAAACAAAGACATAACAATTTGTCTGTTACTGCAGTTACCATAGTTACCGCCATGGAATTTTCAGTTGCTCCACCTCAGTTTTAAACTATGGCTCTTTAGGATGTTGTGATGTCATGTGAACGCAACCTATTAAAGTTAACATGTAAGTAGGGCTGTACATGTAGAAGCATAACAAAAATATCTACTCATATTCAGGAAGAATATATTCTGCTGTAAGTTAGTGGAAAAGACAGACTTGAACAAACAACAATATGTGTTTTTAGAAATGAATTAGTTGAAATAACATACCAAGATTATGTGCGTTAAGATCCTTTTATCCTTGAGGTTAAGTCTAAAAAGACAATGAGACCAACATTACAACAACATTAGACGTTTAATTATTTTTTATTTATAGTTTGATTGTATTGACATTGTACAAAACAAGTTCAAATTAGATCAATGAATCTACAATTTTATATCAGATTATAAGTAATATACAGTAGACAA
The DNA here is from genome assembly GCA_021464625.1 of Proterorhinus semilunaris. Lineage (NCBI taxonomy): Eukaryota > Metazoa > Chordata > Actinopteri > Gobiiformes > Gobiidae > Proterorhinus > Proterorhinus semilunaris. The sequence goes on from CM038357.1 coordinate 16,405,482, forward strand.
GTTAAAAGGAACAGTTACCAAAAGATTATGTTACATGCTGTGTGGGTTAAGTGTGTGCCATTATAAATATTATTAATCATCTAATCTTAATAAAAATCTCAACAAACTTACCTTATGACGGTCTGCTCCTGACGTTCTCCGAGAGAAAACTGCACTAAGTGGCTCCAGAGCAGTTGGGATTTGAAGGCTTTAGGTCACATGACCACTTCAAATTCCCGCTCTTTTTGCACCTGCTGAACCATCAGGGCCATGTCATGGACCTATTATAATATCATGTACATTGAAACAATGTTGAGTCAATGTTGGCACTTCAACCTTAAAATACCTGCGTTTATTCAATGTTGTTTCAACAGCTTTTTTTCAACCATTGATTATGTGTCGTTGATTAAACGTTGAATTAACATTGACATTTCAATCTCAACCAAAAATAACCAATCTGACCAAAAATCAACGTTGCTATCTGGGTTGTGTTCTGACTAACCACAACATGGTTTTTCCTCAAGCCATCTGGCAGCTGCACAGCCATGCAGACTCCCATAAACATGGCACGGACTTTTTTCTCCCCATCTTCACAAACAATAACATAATTCATAGTTGACAGGTTGGTAATGGGTATCCATCAAGCACCTTGGGCCTGCTCGTTTAGTGAGTTCTTGCACTTCATCTGTTATATCCGCTGTTCCTGACAGAGAGTAAAAGACCCAGTGGATGTTGTTATAGAGGCAGATGCCAGAATAGGTCCAGGGCTGTAAGGGTTTTACAGCTTTTTGTCCTAGTTATCCAGGGCTGGGGATTCCAGAGTGTGAGTCTCTAGGCAGTACATTATTCACTATTGCTTCCTCTGAGCTCTGTGCAACTTAACACATGCATGTAAGTCGTGACATGCCAGTCTCTAAGGAATGGTCAGACTGATACTGAACGATCCCAAATTACATTGGCCTTCTCCAATACTTCACAAGAGCAGTACCTCCAGATGCTGCAAACTGAAGTCTCTAGGGGAAAAAATACACTGTCATGGAACATTTTAGCTGACCGGCTGCAACAGAGGACCATTCGGTGTAAGATGTGGCATGAAGTGGAGTGGCACACTTTACACTCAAAAATGTATTACTGTTAGAATCCATCCATTCGTTCACCACTTTGTGCTCAACTTTAATCTCCTCCTATCACTAAAGAAAACTCAATGATCATTTGTGTACAGGATCTTTTCATTTTGGTACCATGGGCAAGAGTAGGAAGTAGCTGTAGCCACAACAGTGAGCACAAAACTGCAGACCATGCCAGCACTGGATGGACTGATGGATGATGTCGTTGTAAAATATAGCCTCAATCTTTAACCCCTTGTTGGAAAAGGAGACGGCTGGCTGTGCTCGAAGATCCAGTCTGTATCCATGAGATGAGTCTCTATATGCACATTTCGGCACATTTGCTTTCAAGTCAGCCATTTATATTCCAGTCAAAGATGCAGAGGGAAAATTTTGAGCGTCAGTAAACTACAAAAGAGAGATTACAGAGGTCCTCACAGCAAAGGCTCATTTACGAGCACTCTGTCCTTCGAATGTCCCATAATGAAATATTTTACATCTTGAATAATTTACTCCCCGAATTTACTCCCCTGTTTCTAAAAGCACCTTTCTCTTTACGTCAAGCAAAGTCCCCCACATATCTACTTTGATTTTCTTTATCTGCGGCCTTTTTGGTCTGATGCTTCCAATTTGTTTGTGTGTCCGTCATTGTCACACTGTGGCTCACTGTGTATACACAAGTGCATTCAGATTGTGAGTATCTCCGTGTTAACAGGATAACGCAAAAAATCTCCAACCAGTAGCTCTCCGGCCCTTCCTAGGTAGCTCGCCAAACACTTTGAACTACATTTAATAATAATGGCTTACACTTGTATTTCACTTTACGAGCCTGTATTACCATGTTTCTCAAAGCGCTACACTGAAATAATTTCTATACGGTTGATGACTCACATTTTGTTTTGGTGCTGAACGTGCTGCACACAATCAGCAAATATTAGGGTCAATATAGTAAGCATAAAGACACAACTCAAGTCATTTTCTTTAAACGTCACATTGGCAACTCATTTTCCATGGTGAACTCCACCTAAGTTAAGTAGCTCCCTGACGTTTTTGTTGCATAGCTCGCCATGGAGATCTTTACATTCAGAGTTAATGCTCCATTGAGCAATAAAGCCATAGCAACTTAGTCTGGATTTTGTATGTCCTTACATGACCTTTCAAGGTTCTATAAAGTAACTTGTTGCCAATGCACACCACAAAGGATCTTGTTTATTACTTTAGGAATGATCCAGCAGGCTGTCAAGATTAGCCTAATTACAAAAACCCAGTGTTAACCTAATCTTTTGATGTTGCCTAGTTTTACACCATTGGTTTTAGTAATCACTGCAGCCTATTGGTTGACTTTGTATAACCATAAACTGGATTGAATGGGCTAAATCAACACTATGTCCCGGTGCGATAAAGCCCTGTCTTTAGCCGAACACAATTATTCGACAGTGGGCGCAGCAATGGCATAATCTGTGCAATGGGGATAATGACCACAGTGTGCTGTGCAAATTAAGTGTGCCGCGCGTTAATAAAGTCCGCACGTGGAGTCCCCAGATTAAAGCGAGACAAAACTGGTGTCATAATGATTTAATCCATCTGAAAATCACTACAATTAGTGTTTATGTGTTTCACGGCCGTTTCCAGGTCCTTATCACTCCCGTTTCTCTGTCAGTAGGCTAACTGACCCTTTCGGTCAGAAGAACCCCAGACTATGGTCAGACGCCCGGGGCTGCGGGTTTATGGGCTCATCGTGTGGAGACGACACGTGGGACGTGAAAGTGTTGCTGATCATGATTGTGTGTGACGTTGTCTAACTGGCTGCAGCTATTACCAAACTGTACTCGAGGAGAGACCAGGACGCACTCCATACGGCAGTTTTGGGGAGGGAGTGCGCGCGTGGAGGCAGCAGTCAGGGGGTGGGGGGATACGCCAGGACAGGAGAGAAAGAAAGACCCTGAGCAGAGTTAGATGGGGGCTCGGGGGACAGAGTAGAGCGGTGTCACAGTCGCTCTAAAGCATCGGGGGGGGAAGAAAGGGGGTCCCGTATCAGCGGCGTATGCACCAAACCGGCTTTAGCGATGTAGTCGACGCGGATTCGAGCTCAGCCCGTACGAGCTCATCACCATGAAGAAGCACTCCGCAAGGGTCGCCCCGCTGTCCGCCTGCAACAGTCCGGTGCTCACCCTCACCAAAGTGGAAGGTAAGGACACTCCAGATCGACTCGTCATACCGTCACCGTATATGCTGCCCAAGGACATGACGATTCTGGCGCTCATTTTGCACAAACAATTAAGACATCTTTCGGCTTTCATCAACTGAGACGCGGAGCAACTTTTCACAGGGCATCATGTTTCCTGAGATGATCAATTTGGCGCATAACTTTTGTGTGCTGGTGGATGAAGACTAAAATACTGCATTGCTTCTTCTTTGCATGGTAATTGTGTCGTGTATTTGAGGCACTATAGCCTCAGTCTTCAAACAAGCACATCACTGCCGTCTTGACGCATTGATTTTAGCATAACTGTGTCCCGCGCGTTCAAATTCAGAGCTCCAATGTGAGCATCTCAACTTGTTATTGCTGCAGGGATTCCCCCACACCGTCTCATTCCCAGCAGTGCGCTGATGACAGCAACTAGCCTACATCGGGGACGTGAACCTAAGCATGTTTCAAGACCCTTTTTTTTTTGTATACGTGCTGCTCATCCTGTGACTGATCTTCACTCCGCTTCAGTGGTTTTATTATTGGGGTTTCATTGCTCGATTTCATGTCCAAGGATGCAATTAAGTGTCCTGGCACCTCCTGACACGCTATCAACATGGGGCAAGTGGATGTTTGACTCTTCAAGTGAGTGCATTTCTTTTCCTGCGTCTGACATTTCATCAGTCAGGGGGGGAGCTCAGGGCTGCTGTCCCGTGCAGGTATATAGCCACTTTTCCTAACTAGGTGCCTATTGTGTAAGGACTGCTTTTTTCTTCATATCATGCTATAATACACATATTAGCTCTGACTATTAGAGTAAGTACTGAGTAAATGCATGACCACACTGGGATCAGCTAGGCTATATTTACAAATGAGTTAGAACATTAATAGAATAATTTACAATACAGTGGTTATACAATGGTTCAAATAAAAATAAAAATTGGATGAGCAGTGAACACTAATTGCCATTCAATATTTTGTATTAGAATAATCCACCTGCAGGCAGCGAGAAGCACAGGAGTGAGAATTAGTGCGTTTTAGGGCTGTAACTGGACTCATGATTTTATTTTATTTTTGTATTTAATTGATATGCGAATTTACATACTTTGGGAATATGGGAATCTTTTCTTGCACAAGGTCCAAATAAATCACTAGTCTGCAAAAGCCGCATTAACATGGGATTTGGGGGAGATTTTAATAGAGCTTATAGTCAACCTTCATCAACTCTGAACCTTTCCTCGCGTCATTTAGATGTAACCCCTGCCGTGTCCGAGTGATAAAACCTCTTCTCTCAGCTAATGGCAAGTTGTGAAGCCTGTATACAGTTCAGAAAACGATAATAATTTAATTACTACATTAGTTTATGATTGATTATTGTTGAGAGTAATGGTTTCCCGGTGCCTTAAAATCTAAATGTGTTAAAAAATATAATATCTAATCCAACAGGTATTATAAATCAATGTGTGCAGCTTAATTTACCTTCTTGTCGATCCCACGAGAGTAAGTCACAACTTGGTCAGCAGCGTGCCAATAGTTTTTACTCTCTTCTGTTGACTTACACCGAACAAGTATTTGCATAGGCAGCTCTGACATGCGATCACGGTTGGGGGGAGGATGGTAAACCTGTGTCTATTTCTCAGGCTTGTAGTATTGTAAATCGTCTGCCTCCAGTCGACTTCAGACTCCCTTTTTCAGCAGCTGCTTTGAAGGAATCACAGGGGGGCACGGAGGATCAACACGCACAGAGTTTTTCTCAGACTTTGCCGCTTATGTAACTGCTGCTCAAAGCCTCTGTTCTCTGCACTAACCAGTTGCAAAAATTCTTTTTTTTAATGTGTCCATGTAGCGTCTCAGAATCCAACAGAAAAACGTCTACATGCAGTGTTGTTGCAGTAATGCTGTTTCGCCCTTCAAATCTGATTTTAAGAAGTCGGAAAATGGCAAAGATACTGTTTTGGTCAGTGAGGAGGTGACTAGTGTGGGACACCACGCTCTGAAACAGGGACAAACCCAGGAGGTGGTGCATGTTTCAGAGGTGTACTGAAGGCAGTGCTCCGGTTTCCCCTGTACCTCCAAAAACATGCTGATCAGGTTGGCCCACAATGGCAGCGCTCAGTTGCAGAGGCTCAGGACTAACCAAACATCTGGTCCACGCAATTTACAATTAATGACAAATGAAGCACTTTCTTACTTCCTCAAATCCATAAAAGTTTTAGTGTGCGGGTGGTTTTGGTGATTTTTGAAAGGCCATCAGCTCTGAATGGCCTTTCAGTCATGATTCTGCCACTCTGTCCTTGCAGCTTCTGTTACAGTTATATACAGAACTAACCACGGAAATAATAACTGGCCTTATTATAACTTTGGATGCTCTAAGACTGAAACTGATTTTGGTCATCTGTTTTGGGTTGTTTAGAGCAGGCTGTGTCAGACACCGAAAAGGCTTTGTCAGACGTCAACACGTTTCGACACAAGCATGTCTTCATCAGGGCAATTTTGTGAATGAGCACAGGTGTGCTTTTTTTAGCCATTGTTAATTCACCCAGGCATTGGCCCTTGGCCGATGACCATTGATTTCTCTTACAATGTCGTAAGTGATGATGTCTGTGGGGAATATCTGTGTGGTTTCAGTGCCATTGACGGCTTGAGTAAGGAATCCACAGAGTTGTATTTGATCCCATTACATGCTCTGAATTGTGCGCTATAGTGTTCAAATGAGTCAGCAGTTCACTTATGTTCCCTAAGAAACAGGTAATTTTTCACTCCCTGCCGCCCTCATCTCATTCCCAGGGGACTTCACGCACCTTGAACAAAGATAACGCACAATGAATGACAAATCTATTTACAAGCACGAAGTGGGACACAGTAGGAGTGTTTTGTGGTTTTGAAAAATGATCACCTGAGAAGACCCCCCACATGCTCTAATGCACAGGCAATTCTCAGTACCCATGATGGGACTGTCTTGGCTTGTAAGATGCTTGAGCTCACTGATCATCAATAGACGGTTCAGGAGACAAGTGGCCCCCGAGAGCTCTGTTAAAGGAACAGGCCACCGTTTTTTCCACACTGAGATATGTTCTTACCTGAGCTTAGACGAGTTGATGCGTACCTGTCTGGTCTTTACGCGTGCGCTCAGTCACGCAAAAAGACCAAAGATGTTGTTAGCATTTAGCCTCTCCTAGCATATTCCTATGGACCCAAACGGGGTGAAGTTAGAAGCGACCAAGCTCCTCCACGTTTTCCCAATTTAAATACGGTTATGTGAGTAGTTACACGAGTAGTTACGCATCAACTCGTCTGAGTTTAGGTAAGGCCATATCTCAGGAAAAACGGTGGCCTGTTCCTTTAAAACATATTTTCCAAGACACAAAACTCATTTATTTAGGAAAACCTCCAAAGCCCTTCCAGAGTGTTCTTCCATGAACGACCAGCACATTTTTACAGTCTTTCTCTGCGGTCTTGTTGACTTTGACGCTGAGGGGAGTGGACAGAAGCTGAAGTGTGGTTATCTTCCATTGCTCTAAAAGCAGGTGTAATCAGTGCACTGTTTGATAGCCGTGTGCCGAATACAAAATGACAAGACTGTTATTTTAATAAGGGCTTATGTTTCCCGATGTCTTATCTGTTCGAGAAGAGAGAGAAATGATTTGAGTTCAGGTGATCAGATTATAGCATACAGTTTGACGTGAGACCTTTATAACTAAATCAATTGTGTGTGGTTAGGAGGAGTATGTTTGTGTAGGCTGCCACTTATCCAGGATTTGCCATCATTGCAGCATTATTGAAACTGTTTCAGAAAATATTTAATATTCTACACCATGCTTTTCGTATATTATCTCCGATATTTTCCTACTGATCGTTTTGGGCAGAAAAATGAGACTCTAAAATGAAGACTTAAAAAATGTGTTTTTTTGGGTATATTAGTATTACTTTAATTCTATTTGTGGACTGTAATTTCTTGCAAGCATATGGGAAGGTATGTATGTGCATAGACAAAAATATTATTTCATCTAAATCGTATTCCTCTGTCAAAGCATTGGTCATAATAGAAATCTGTGCAGCCCCATAACTGCATTTTGTTTCCTATGATATTGCACTACACGACACAGTCCGCGCTTTGTCAATTTTCTTATTACTACTGTATTTTAACAAAGATATAAAGCTAAATATTTGAAATGTGCTTAAAAGCAGTTGTGTAAAATGTGGGCAAAATGCTTCATTGCTTTTGCATTGGCATTTCAGTTGGTGTATATGTGTGAAGAACTTTTGATCCCATCTTAGAAAGAACCTGTCAAAGATCAGCTGCTGTATGAATAATTACAAGTTATGCATACAATTGTAAGTTGCTTCGTCCTGCAAACACTGCAGTTTAGGCAGAGTGTTCACCTATCCATCCATTTAACAGGAATGGTGTGGCAAACCTTTATGTATTGATTTGTTGGACACTGGCCAGTGTGGTAAACTATAAATCTGTGGCCGAGTGTTCAGACTGCAGGGAGTAGCAATACTTTCCTGGGCTGAGAGGCGTGTGTCAGAAGTGGGTTGTTATTATGTGGCTGTGAGATCGAAGGGAGTGACTGCGGTGTTTTGCTGTGTCACTTACCTGTGGCTCAATATGGCACTGACCTGTACCGAGAGCATCTGTTGAAACAGCGACAGGGTCAGAGAGCCTGTTCAATGACTCATCTCTGTCCTGTGAGGCTGAAGGAGAAATCACCTGGGAGTTCAGCGGGAGGATCAGTAACAAGCGCCCCGTCCTTGTCTGCCCTCCCAGGACATGAGTGCATGTGGCCACACCTCTCAGTGTGTTTCCGCCTGTGTTATTGAGCGAGACAGTTTGAGCCCTGCTCTGTTGAACTCCCTCAGACTGACAGACCAAGCTGTCACAGCTGAGTATCACACACTCCCACTGTCAGAGAGATCAGACACTGCTGCTGCTGTCTTTCCGTCTTCAACACACACAAGTGTAGAACAGCCTGTAGGTGAAGTTTTGACCAGATTTCCAGCAAGTGCTTAGAATTCTCCTGGCCTAATCTATCATTTCAGACCAGACAGCACAGTTCAACCTTGAAGAGTTTTATTCATGATAATACATGTATTTAGTCGTGATGGATGGTGATGAAGCGAGTCTAACAATTAAACTAGACCTGGCAAACCTTTGAGGAACTTAGATGAAGGCATAAGGTAAAGAAAAGAGGAGTCATTCATATTCAGCTGAGAGCTGGAGCGTTGTAGACAGTAAGACAAGAGTTTCTTTGAAGAATGTGCTGAGATTGATCTGTTTACCCCTCAAAGCGCTGAGGCAGAGCGCTGCCGTGCTCTTCTATTCTCACAGCGGTGTCACTAAACAGACCTGGTCCAGCCTGGTCCAGCTCCTGATGCTACACTGCACGACCCTCTGCTCAGAGCAGCCGCCTGATGATGCCTCCACAGTGGCCGCTGATGCTTTCAGCTGTTGCTGAAGAGGCGTGGGCGGTGGCTTATTCAGGGAGCAGAGTTACACTGAGCTGGAGTGAGAGCTTTCAAGTCGGGGATAGGTTTGTGAAGAAGAGGAGGCTGGGCTCTGCTGGCACGTTCAGGATTTTCAACTATCAGCAGGAGAGATCTGCACTGCAGTGGCTGCAGGGGGAACGGTGGGAATGGGAGGAATGATGGTGGGAAGCAGGAAAAGTGTTTTATAAAGAGTTAACAGTGATAACTGCAACTCCAGAGGAACCAGGACGTTTATTCAATACACAACAAGGAGAACAAGGCACAGAAACACCAGAGGGAAATAAATCTCAGTATCAGATAAACATTGAGTTAATGCATCTTTAGCTGTTAATTCACTCTTGTATTAACTGTTCTCTCTGTGAGAAAGGAGACTGTAATCAAACATGTGGGATGCACAAACAGTAGTGAAATACAGTATATGTTGAACATCAGCCGTAGTCTACTTCAACACAGGGCTAAATATATGAAATAAAGCAAGGTGCACAGCTGTCAGTGTGAATGTCATTTCTAGTTCACCAGGGACGTCAAACAGCAGCCCCTGTCTCCACTGGTTTCACAGAGATCTGTTTTAATTTACATTTTTTTACACAGTTCTGAAACATCCAGCGTACAATACAATGGAGTGGACTGAATCACATTTAAACAAAGACACACTAAAGTATTTACAAGTTGTTTGTCTGCTTACTGGATGCTATAGAAACCTATGAACTGATACAAACTAACAAGAGCTTTTCCATTTAAAACCAGTGAAAGGTCAGGACACAGTCTTGATGTTTCCATCATGAGAATATCGGCTCCGAATGCCATTAGCTTAAACGACTTTCTGCCACAACGGCCACAATCTTTATAATGTCTAGTACTGTCTAGTACTGTCTCTATCTACAGTACGGAAGGCAAGTCTAACATCATTTCAGTCTCAAATGTATTCTGCTAATTTCTCTTGCACACAGTGTTTTGCTTGTTTTACTGCTTTGAGGCAATTTGATAATTACTCCTCAGTAGTTCACGAAAATGAAGTGTGTGTAATGTGTTTTTGACACATGATGCTATGCCAGGGCTGTGCTGGACCCATCTTCTCTCTGGGGGCTGATTGGCTCGTCCCATTGCTGCATTTGGAAGATTAAACGGTGCTGCAGTATGGAGCTGTGGCCAGTGCGACGTGGGATGGTGGCCCAGCAAGGACATTTTCTGGGTTCTGTACTAAATAGATGACCTTCAGAACAAACTCAAGACAAACAGGAGCGGGAGAATGGGGAAAGTGAATTCCCACCCTTGAGCCGGAGACTTTGATAAACATCCGCGCGCGCCTGTCTCTGCTGGAGCTGTGCTGATTCATCATTTAGTTGCAATAACAAGCAATGATCTTGAGTCATCTTTCATTGCTGCCAAATTTGCCTCCACACTGTGAGACTGGGCTGCGCTGTGACTATTGTTCCAGATGCCTTAACAATACGGTATAATTTCAATTTAATTGCATCACGTCTTCATGCTTTTACCCAAACAAAAAGCAAATCTCCTGGGCGTCATGTACAGCGCCTGGGGAAGCTGGCAGCATTAGCATTAGAGGCGATAGTCATCAGGGAAGTTAATATATGATATGATGAGACCACCTGGCAAGGTCAGAGGAGGCTCTAGGAAGAGCTGCCTCATTGGTCACGATGGATGCCTTCTTAAACAGAGCTCTGAAAATCTATTACATACTGTAGGATGCTTACATTACAGTAAAAGTGTCAGAGCAGAGGCATAATGTTAAAGTAAGAGAGAGACACTGCACAGGTTGTGCATTTATTAAAATGTATGCTCGGAAATACATTGTCATACTTTATTCTAAAGTGAAAAGCACTCATTTTATAATTACAAGTGCAATTCTTCAAATGTTTTTAAAGACGGAAAATGCTGGGGCACTTTGTGCCATCGCAACCATGTAAATGAACTGCACAAGAGGCTGGGGCTTCATACAGAACAGTGATAATTTCTGGCTCGTAGACGAGTCGTAGTGAAACCAAAACAAAGAAAGACTTTACAATTAAATAAAAATATACTTTTTTATTTCTAATCTTGACCATTTCCTGAAGCCCGAATCTTCCCTTTTAACAACCTCTGTTACAGAGAAGTTCTGTCCCCAGAGGGCATACTATTGTACATGTTTTTAGTAACTGGGAAACCACACAAGAACGGGGAGAAAATGAAAACCAAATGTCAGGCACTTGGTCCATATCCGTCCCTGCTTTGTGACCAGAGCACCAACTACTGTGCGACTGGGCTGCCCAAAGATTTGACTAACACTAAATTCTCAATTATTATTAGAAAAAATAAATGCTTGAAATGTGTATGTCAAGTAAGGCAAGGCAAGACAACTTTATTTATACCGCACATTTCGTACACAAGGCAACTCAATGCGCCTAAGCTTTATGATAAACATTTTATTTACTATGATTTTCAATGATTTTTTTTATAACACTATAAAACATAGAAGTATACTGTATGTCTGCCGACTTATTTCTGGTGCAAACAGAAAATGTCTTATTTTTGTTAAATGTCTACTATCCCATTTTTGTTCACGACTATTAAAATAATTTAATAGCTCCAGTAACGTCCGACCTGACACTCCACACCATGACAATTGAAGCATCATCTTCGAAGATAATATCCGTTTTATTAAGGTTTGAGCTGACGCATTGTACACAGTGCAGTAATACAGTGTAATGTCTTGGGGGAGCAGATTGATTTCAGTAATCGGCTTTGATGTTCATTGAGGACCTGGGTTTTACTGCACAATCAAGTCTCGCTTGATTGCTTAAACATACACAGTACTCAAGATGTATGGCGGATAGATTATATTTTAACAGACGTAATAGAAAGTCAGCAGTCACCTGGGACGTCTGCGGGCACTTGGGAAGGCACACGTAGCAGGGGAGGTGCGGAAGAGGTCGTCTCAGATATCAAACCTGTCCTGTCCCGTCTCGTCCTCTATTGGGTTATATGCTGCCACACTCTTGTCACCACAGTCTTGTTGTCTGATAGGTGATGACATAATAATACAATTAGGGAACATTCAAAGATGAGAGTATCCTGTGTCCTACACAGGGTCATCTGTGATCTGAGTCCTTTTAATTACAGATCATTTCATTAAAACGCTTTAGCAATGCAGGTATTCTTTTTTTTTTTTCAGGTTTTGACATGGGTTTTAGTTTAGACCCTTTTCAGACCCATTTTAGCCCTGACTGATCTTGATACTAGGACGGTCAAATATTTTAGAACGTGGTAATCAGTACAGTAGATCTCTGCATCTGTTTCGGGTTACAAACATTGCAATTGAATCAAAATTGCAGGTATGGAAGTTGTCATTATTTCCTGTGGAAATGTTTTCCAGGACTCTGCGCTAAAATTTGCATGCACACCTGTCTACCTTCTGTGAGCAGGAGTGTGAGTTTTTGTAAAATGAAATATAGTGCCCTTGAGCTTGTTACTGTACAGACAGAACTGTGTTCATTATGCCTGGAATAGCTCAATAGTGTAGAAGTATATGTAATTTAAAAGTGAAATCTAGACACAGATTTACTTACTGTTGCTTGGGCAGACAGGTTAATTTCACATTCATTTTCTTCTGCTCGTTTCAGTGAGGGCAAACTGCAGGAACTCGGACTATGGTGATGGGATGTAATGTATTTGACTGACCTTCAAAGACAAGGGTACCCACATAGTAACGGTGGCCCAAAATGCAAATACAAGCCTGAAGAATGAAAACATTTTTTATTTAACCTTTATTTAACCAGGAAGTCCCTTGAGATAAATCTTTTTTCTGAGGGAGACCTGGCCAAGAGGCGCCGGTGACATGTACAAAACAAGTAACAATTAAGCACAATAACAACAATTTACAATCAATTCAACAATAACATGCACACTCATGGGTTAGGCTCTCAGACAGTGCCAATTTAAAGGAGCTCATGGGAGTGTGTTCCTGAAGCTGGAGACAGTTTTGATGATCATTCCATGACCGGGGAGCAGCATAGGAAAATACTGTTCTGCCCAGTTCAGTGTGGATCCTCGGTACAGGGAAAAGAAGTCGCTTAGAGGAGCGGGAGTTGTACCCACTGCTGGCAGGAGACAGAAGACGACACAGGTACAAGGGCAGTTTACCCAGTAGGGCCTTGTAGATGAAGACTAGCCAGTGCTTCTGCCTTCTCATGTTGAGCGAAGGCCATGAAAGCAGAGAGTACCGCTCACAATGATTTTTTTTAGTTTAGTTTAGTTTATTTGTTTATTTGAGCAATACACATTGTGCTCAAAAGGAGTGGGCTGAAGCAAAAAGCTTATGAGCCCCCACCCCCAAGTGCAATAAATAAAAAAAGAACATTTCAAAACATTTCAAGCAGCTACATTCGTACAGACCAACTTACAACAAACAACAAAAATATATTAACTGTTTATATAATTAATTGGAACAACGCACAGCTACAACAACAATCTAGTTTCATATACGATGTCTAATACAAAGCAAGTCAAAAAATTTTGTTACTTAATATATTGCTTGCATATTTTTACCCGTGATTACAGAGTTACTTTTATGGTATAAAGGTACATTAATAGATATTATAATCTGAGATCTTGATACTTTCCAGTTGTCATTACCATTCTCAGTATAATTTTAATTTGGGTTTAATTATCATCATCATTATTATATAATTTATTTAATTGATTTATATGTGAAGTATGATGAAAGCCCTGCACAGTGTGGTGCATTAAAAAGCCAGAGAGTGAGCCAGTTGAAGAGGGCAGTAACTCCCCTTCAACAAACCCCCACACAGCTGCCCTAACAGCTGATTTTGTAGAATATGTTCCTATGCTGAGTGGTGCATTAAAAGACAAGGTTTAGAGCCCGTTGGGAGGGTCCCTCTCAACAGATCCATAACCTGCCAACCCTAATTCTCCGTTTGTGAATTTGAGCAATAGAATGACAACCGTTCCAAGCAGCAACACTCTTCCTTGAATATAGAGGAAAAATACACATAATTGATCCCACTGCTCCCCTTAGTGGCAACGCATTTCTTCTTGTCTGTATATTTCAAAAGTCTTTTGTTTGTATTTATATTTGAACAGGTTGATGTTTGGACATCGTTTCAATTCCATCTCCAGTTTATTCCACAATTGTACACCATTAACTGTTGGGCTAAAACTTTTCAAAGTTGTGCTATGTTTCTGAATCCTAAAGTTTAATTCATCACGTAATTCATAACGACCAGTACGTTCTTGGAACCTTCTTTGTATTTGGTTTGGTAACAATTTATACCTTGCTTTGAATAACATTTGTACAGTTTGGAACTCAACAATGTCACAAAACTTCATGATCTTTGATTTTAGAAATAATGAGTTTGTGTGGTCCAAAAACCCAACTTTATGAATTACTCGGATAGCTCTTTTTTGCAACAATATTATTGGTTTAACTGTGTTTTTATAAGTACTACCCCAAACCACAGTACAATAATATAAGTAGGGCAAAATCAGAGAACAGTATAAGGTATGTAGAGCTTTGATGTTTAAAATGTGCTTTGCTTTTGCAATTACTGAAATGCTTCTAGAAATTTTCGTAGATATATATTTAATGTGAGATTTCCAAGTAATTCTGTCATCAATAATCACCCCAAGGAATTTGATTTCATGCACTCGCTCGATAACAACACCCTCTATCTGAATCGCTTCCTGAGCATTGGAATTACAGTTGCCAAATATCATCATTTTGCTTTTACTCAGGTTTAGAGATAATTTATTTTGTTTGAACCACTTGTTGACACTTTTGAGTTCCAAGTTAACAATCCGACACAGCTGTTGCAAGTCGTCTCCTGATCCAAAAATATTTGTATCGTCAGCAAACAAGATAAATTTAAGTACTTCAGATGAGTTACAAATGTCATTAATATACATATTAAACAATTTTGGGCCCAGAATAGAACCTTGAGGTAAACCACAGACAATTTGTCGACAACTCGACTGATAATCACCGATTTTCACACATTGTTTTCTATTTTTTAAGTAACTGGTAACCCACTGTAGAGCTACCCCCCTAATCCCATAAAGTTCTAGTTTATTAATTAATATATCATAGTTTATTGTATCAAACGCTTTACTCAGGTCAATAAATAATCCGATTGCATATTTCTTGTTATCTACAGCATTAGTTATTTCTTCAGTTATATCAAAGAGCGCGTGTGAGGTTGAGTGATTGTTCCTGAAACCAAACTGATTGTCCGAGAGTAAATTACACTTTTCGATAAAGCTGTCGAGTCTAGAGTTAAAAACCTTTTCTAAGATTTTAGAGAATTGCGGTAAAAGGGAAACAGGCCTGTAGTTTGTAAAGAGATGTTTATCTCCTGCTTTGAACAGAGGAATCACTTTTGCTACTTTCATACTATCAGGAAAAGTTCCAGTTTGTAACGATAAGTTACAAATGTAAGTTAACGGCTTAGAGATACTTTCAATAACAGTTTTTAAAGTTTTCATGTCCATGTCATGGTAATCGGTCGAAGTTTTATTTTTACACCCTTTAACAATGTCCAGTATCTCCTTTTCCTCCACAGGTTTGAGGAACAGGGACATAGGATTTGCTTCTATCAGATCACAATTATAATTCTCAACGTTTGTAATTTTTGCAGCAAGGTTCGGTCCAACATCTACAAAGAATTTATTAAATGTTTCGACGACTTCATTCATATTATTTAACGTGTTATCCTCATCTTTGAAATATTTTGGATAATTAATCGTTCTTGGTTTATTTCTAATTATACTATTTAAGATGTTCCATAAACCTTTAATATTATTCTTATTACTATCCAACAACTTATTATAATAATCCTGTTTACATTTTCTAATGATACCTGTCAATTTATTTTTATATTTCTTATATTTATCCTCAGCTTCTTTTGTTTGGTTATTTATAAAGTTTTTGTAAAGATTATTTTTTTTCTTGCAAGCATTTAGTAAACCTTTAGACATCCATGGTGTTTCTTTACACTTTCTGTTTTTACAGTATTTCTTCATTGGGCAGTTTTTGTCGTATACCTTTTGAAATACTTGCGTAAACTCATCATAAGCCATATTCGTGTCATTCTCTCTGTACACAATACTCCAGTCTTGAGCTAAAAGCTCCTTTTTAAATGCATCAATAGTTTTCTCTGTTTTTACCCTTCTAAACCAATACTTGTTTTCCTCTTCATCTTTTAAATATCCATTTTTATACATAACGAAAACTGGAAGGTGATCACTAATATCATTTATAATTAACCCGCTGACTGTGTCACTTTCTATTTCATTTGAGAAAATGTTATCAATCAAGGTGGCACTATGGGTTGTAATTCTACTAGGTTTGGTTATTAGAGGAAACAGACCTATACTGAATAAAGTATTTATAAATTCGTCCGTCTTTTTATGTTTATATGGGTTTAACAAATCGATGTTGAGGTCTCCCCCCACAAACATGACTTTATGATTTAATCCTGAAAAGTGCTCCTCCATCCACTTAGAAAAAACATCTATATCAGAGCCAGGTGTTCTATAGATAGAACTCACAATAATATTTTTCTTTTTTTGCCTTGTAATTTCAACAGTAATGCATTCAAGTGTATCATCCACCACCATTGTCTTATTTTCCATTACTTTATAACTATAGTTGGAGTCTATAAACATAGCTACGCCCCCTCCATGCTTGTTCCTTCTGTTCATACTTATAAATTCATAACCATCAATAGAAAACTCAAATTCTCTATCATTATTGATCCATGTTTCTGTGATTAGGATGACACTGAATGGTGTGGAAAACTGTTTTAAGAAGCTTTTGATGTGGTCAAAGTTTGCATAGAGGCTTCGACTATTGAAGTGGATTACAGTGAATGCCTTAATGTTCTTAAGTTTACTATTGTACAGATCCTCTGTGTAATATTGACAGTCATTGGTAGCTCTAGTAAAAAAGTTATTTTCCGGGTCGATGTCGATCTCAGTGTTCTGTAGGTCGTATTGAGAGAATGTAAAATCCTGGGAGTTTGCTTCAGCAATTCTCCTTATTGAAAAATCCAAGTCGGTGCTTCCTATAGAACTGTATGTATTACTAGACATGTGAGATTATGTGCTTTTACATACCAAAGTCCATACGTTTTTCTCGGTGTTTATACTGGATGTGGTGTACTGCTGCGTGGACGTATAATGAGTTTGTCATATCGCAAGAAGGCGATCTCCCCCCTTTCTCGTGCAGCTCTCAGCTCCGGCATCAGTTCTTTACGTTTTCTTTTTATTGATTCGGTGTAGTCCTCGTTAATGAAGATTTTTGTTCCTTTAAGTCGTTTGGCGCGCTGCAAGATTTCCTCGCGATCCTTCCACCTCAGTAGTCTGGCGATGATGGGTCTCGGCCAGTCTCTCCCTCCGCCGGGTTTCCCTACGCGGTGAGCCCTCTCCACCTCCACCGCGTGATTTAGCTGTAGCTTCTCCTTCAGTATTTCTTTCACCTTTTCCTCGGCGTCGGCCCAGGTCTCCCCAGGCGACTCCAACACTCCCTCAAATACCAGGTTATGTCTGCGGCTCTGCCCCTCCAGATACTCCAGTTTGTCCGTGATGATGTGTAGATTGTCACATACTTTGTAAAAGTCCGTTTGTAAAGTGTTTGTGCGCTCCGTGAGTTTCAGATTATGTTCTTTCAAAGTGTCCACCTCACCTTGCGTGAACTGCAGGCTTGTTTTTAGTTCTTGAATGTCCTTAGTCTGTAAATCCATGCGGGTGTTTGTTGATTCCATGATGAGTTTTATAAATCCTTTGAAGTTTTCCTGCTGTTGTTGAATTAATTCTCTGAACATGACCCTCTGCTGCTCCATGAGCTCCGTGACTCGACTGAGGCTTACGTATTCCTCTTCCACCGCCGAATCTGCCTGTTGCTTCGCCTCTATTTTCGGCGGTTTTGGCATTTTGCTCCCTCTCAGCAGGCCTGAATTTTCTTAACGAATATTTTGATGTTCTTGAAAACTTTTTTCGCGTTGGTCTAGCTTTGTCCGTCCCTGAAATCGGTCCGACCGGAAACAAGCCCCCCTGATGGGTCCTGTACGCAGAGTTGGTGATGAAGCGCAGTGTGTCCAGAAGATGGAGGGCTGAAGAGGCTGGGTTCATGTACAGAATGTCCCCATAGTCCAGAACTGGGAGGAAGGTGGTCTGCACAAGTCTTTTCCTCACATCGGGGTTAAGACAGGGTTTGTTTCTGTAATAAAAGCCCAACAGAGCTTTCAGCTTTTTCAGCAAGTGTTTGATGTGAGTTGTTAAGGACAGTTTATCATCAATCCACACGCCTAGAAACGTATAACAAGATCAATTGCTACCCCTACAAAGGCATCATGCAGTTGGGAGCAAGCTCTGCTAAATATCATACATACGGACCAACTTCATGATGCTCTTATCAAAACAAGGACTCATTTACACTGACAGCTCAAATACAGTAATTACTACACTGTTCAAATATGTATTCATCGTCAGTATAGTGCAATGGACTTAGTCCTAGTGATTCCTGTGTAGATTGTCTCTTCAGGATGGAACAGCTGTGCAGTCATACTGTGGTTGTGTCTGTCACTAATTGTTTAGTTGGCGTTTGGTACACCCTAAGACGTTGACATTTTAAAATGAGCTTTTAGTGTAATTTTTACTGTTTAATATATGTTTTATATATTTGAAGGTATTTGCATTTTGTAGCACTTTGGTCAACCGGGTTGTTTTTAAAGTGCGTTATAAATAAAGTTGCTGTTGCAGTTGTTTATTTTGTCGATACGTACATGAGATCCATTCATGTAAATAATGGTTTATTAATTTGCCTGTTTAAACCCGTCCTCCTTCTCCCCTGTAGGAGAAGACCGCCCCCGGGAGAATGTGGTGGGGACTACAGATTTACAGCTGGCAGCAGGAGTGGCAGCAGCAGCAGGAGCAGAGCCCAACTCCAACAAGAGGAGGCTGCGCTGCTGCATCAGAGTGACTACGCTGCAGGTCAAGAAGGCCCTGTGGGGCGTCGCCATGGTAATGTGCGTGTGCTCGTCCTGGGCGGGCTTCACGCAGTTCTCCAAACTCGCATTTAAACAATTTGACGCCCCCTTCACACTCACCTGGTTTGCCACCACTTGGAACTGCCTCTTCTTCCCCCTGTACTACGTGGGACACATGTGCAAGAGTCCAGAGAGACAGACGCCCCGGCAGAGATTCAGGTGAGCTCACAACAACCGACAACTGGCACTTTACAGCAAATAGTTTAATATTTAGATTATTGTATTATCACACACGTGATGTGGTTTATACATTGACGACCTCCGAGCATAATTGTCATTTTATGGCCAAATTGAGGTGTTTTGTGTGTGTCACTGGCTACTGTGTGTCCTCAGCCGATGAGGACGCCATTCCAACCTTATTTTCTTCCTCTTTTTATTGAATCTGCAGAAAGATGTGCACAGTCTTTGCTCATTTGTATTTAATTTCCAAATTAACCACCAAATATTTAACTTGTTGGATTACATTGTTAGTCCATATTTGCTCATTGTGGGAGAGCGAGCAAAGAGAGCCAAATCCTCCAGTGGTTTAAACACTTTTCACAGCTGAGTATGTCCATTAATCATGGTCTTTAGACGTACGTATTATCTGTGCTGCTTCCTGTGGTGTAAGAAGGGGTAAAGAAAGCGGCACAGTAGATGCAGTGGGGATGGATGCACGTGCCCAGGGGAATGGCACCCACTCAATGTAAGTTACTGTTACACTGGGCTCTTGAGCTCAGATTGTTGAGAAAAACTGAAAACTGGATATATAATACTGGTTTGTGTTTAATTAAATTGCAGGTGCATGTGCATCTCAGCTCAATAAAAGTGGTGATTACTCCAAAAATCTTTAAACATTTGACTGATATCCTTCAGCATAACGATAAAGAAGGCTGCAAGCTCCCTAAAGAGACAATCAGGTTCAAGTCATGTTCTGGTGAATCACAAGAAGGTCCCGAGATTGTTTTGCCTGGGTAGAGTTTACATACTTTGTGAGGCTACTCCTGATCCAGTAACAGTCAAAAGCTTACCATATGTGAAGCAAACTGCTAAAATGTGCACAATCATGCTTTCTTTGAGATTGATAGGTAACACGCATTACATTAACTCAGCAGTTGTGGCATAGTAAGATGTATTTATTTGTTGTGACTGGCAACCCCAAGTGAAAACCATGCAAATTAAGTAACTACCGCAGGAGGTACTGTGTGATAGTTTAGTGGAAACGCACTGGAATCATTTTGTGCTGATAATAGCCCTTTCCACAATCTCACGGAGCTAATTTCATGTTGTTGAGGTTTGACAGCAGAGTCAGCTGAACAGGGCTGATTCATGCCACTCCACTGTGTTCAGTGAGGTGCGCTGCAGTTTGGGCTGACTGCTGTTCTGTTGTTTCAGGGGCCAGATGCTTTCAACATAAACAGTGTAAACAGCAGCGTGTGAATGAAAAATGCATTATGTTGCTTTCTGGCTGGGAAACATCAAGGGCCAGAGGAGTTTGGAACAAGAACAAGTAAACTGTAACACAGTAAAGTAGTGTAAAAAATTCAAAGGCATTAAAAAGCCTAATTTGGCTGCTGCGCCATGTGTCTCCAGTGAGTATCTAAATAAGGCTCTTCCATATTAATGATAATGATTAGGGTGAAAATATTTTGGTTTTACATTGTTGGTCTCTGTAAACCTGCTTTGTACAGTTTTTTGACTCAATCGTGTCAAAGTGGAATTTCTTATTTCCTACAGAGCTGCGTTTTTGTCTTTGAGTTTGATCACAACTTCTCCGGCGCCCGTCTCTCTATTTATGGCATTACCTAAAGCTTACTCTATGTTTTAAAAAGATATGTTATAATTTGATCTCCCCTGTTTGATCACAGGGAGTGCTGCAGATTTTTCGGGGATGACGGACTCACGCCCAAAGTGTTTTTCACTAAAGTGGCTCCATTCGGCCTCCTGTGGATCCTCACCAACTACCTGTACCTGCAGGCCCTCAGGAAGATTAACACAACAGACGTGTCAGTGCTCTTCTGTTGTAACAAGGCCTTTGTCTTCCTGCTCTCATGGATTGTGCTTCGAGACCGCTTCATGGGAGTTAGGGTAAGGCCAGACATCACAGTGAATCACCGGTGCTTTTAAATACTATACTTTTAATACATCCAGTTACAAAGTAAACATTCTACAGCAAATTGCTTAGCAGAGAAATCAGATGATTTGCATGAAGTAATTGGTACATTAGAAAATTGTGAATTTTTATAATGACCACTTCAGACACAATGCCTTTTCCATAGAAACACAAACGTTATCAGAAAAGTTTCCAGTGGAACTTCAGAATTAATAAACCCCCTTTAAATAAAAAAGAAACAATAATAATAGTAATGTGAATATGATTAGGATATTATTAGTTGACGACGCTGAGCATGTGACCTGGGCGTCCACTGCGCATCATGGTCAGGTCATATAATGCTCCTACTGTGCCTTAGTGTGATGTGCATGTTTTTCTGGTCATTTCTCAGATTACCTATAGAAAAAGAGAAGCATGGGAATCAAGGTTCATTGTTGTGCTTCATATCACTCCTCCTGCAAAATTGTTTTTACACATGCAAAACCATGCCTTTCCCCTTCACGCTGTCCCTCTCTCCCCACCCCCATTTTCTGTGATATAGGGCTCACTGGGAGAGAAATGCCATTATAATCTTGTTTCTCTCTCCCTCACTCTCACCCTCTCATGCTGAGTGGAGGAGAGTGTCATTGCCCGCTGCAATGCAGGCGATCTTAGAGGAGTTTGTCAAAGTGAAAGACTACAGCACCGAGATATAAGGGAACCAGAAACTTGAGCGTTGGCTGTTTCTGTGAAATTGCGTTTTTGGTTTACTTACTACAATAGGAGGGATTAGCAAATCATAAAAAAATGTTTTTCCCATTACTGTTGTATATGAAGGTTTAACACAATGGACAATTGTATACATACATAATCACCGTGACACAGATTGATTAATTACAGAAATTCTGCTGATTCTGCTGTTCTTCTCATGTTTGTTTGCGTTAAAACATTTTGAACACACCTTGAGGTCAGAGACCCTGTGGGAAAACAGTCTTTACACTAAATGAGAGTTGTAGCTGTGAATGACATGCAGCCTGCAGTGCAGAAACAGACGCTTTGCCAGAGGTGTCCGAAAGCTTTGGCCAAGCAAAAAGGCATGGCTCATTTATCTTCTTGACACCTCCTAATGCAGAGCAAATCCACTCAGCTGGACTGCACCTTGTCCCTATCCCTAATAACTCAAACACTGCGGCCCACATGCACATTATGACCACGTAGGCTCAGTACCAACGCATGCTGATAAACATTGACAAGGTTGGCCACTGTTGTTGGGAGAAACAGATGGTTCGGTGTGTCTTGTAGCCGTGTGGTTCCTGGATAATCCCAGAGGCAGTACAGGGAGGATGGATGTGGATCTAGGTGGTATTTGGCTTGTAAACATGATGACAGTGCAACGGAAATCAATGCATGACAATCAAAGCAGCGCTGCCGAGGCGCTATATCCTGTGTAGAGACACTCAAAGAGCTCATTATGTCTCCAGGGTCATGAGTAAGATAACTGACACTTAATAAAGCTGTGTTCAAATATTAATTTAGCTGTGATTTGAGTGTCGTGAGTGGAAGCCATGTGTGCCTGCTGCTCTCCGCACAGCAGTAGTGGCTTGTGATTCTTTATTACCCCACTGTGAGCAGCATGTCCCCATTCGTCACTCTCTAATGTCTTCCTTCTCTTTGTCTACAGATAGTAGCTGCTATCTTGGCTATAGCAGGCATTGTAATGATGACCTACGCTGATGGATTTCACAGCCACTCTGTCATAGGCATCACTTTGGTCGTGGCCTCTGCTTCAATGTCAGCACTCTACAAGGTATTTCTTGTCAAGCCACATAAACTCATTTTCATTTGGAGGAAAAATGCACATCTATTATGTAAAATGACTATATCGGAGACATCTGTGGAGGTTCAGTGGTTGGCCTCAGACTCTCCTGTCCTCACAATGGAGGATGCAGTGGAGTTTTGAAAAGCCCCTGTCTCCACAGTCCTGCTGTCAGTGCTGCCTACTGTGATAAACAGGCAGCAGTGGCCTTATGCCAAAGATATGGCAGGTATTTGGCAGGTCCACCTCCGTGACCAATAGCTTAGTGCTCCTACAGGAGGTTATAAATTGTCATTCCTGACACACACACACATGTAATTCTCCTCCCCCCTTCATTCTAAGGTCCTCTTCAAGATGGTCCTGGGCAGTGCCAAATATGGAGAAGCTGCACTCTTCCTGAGTATTGTCGGGAGTGCCAACTTTGTTTTCCTCAGCTTCGTGCCCGCCATTCTGTATTTTACACATGTGGAATACATCGCCTCGCTGGCAGACATCCCCTGGGCATATTTCTGTGGTGTAGCAGCCCTACTTTTAGGTGTGTGAGGTTTTAACAAACACATACATTTAAATATTTCAGCAATAAAACTAGTTCATTGGTTTAGGATAATGTCTAATGTTATTATTCACTTTGTTTGCAGCCTTCAATATCCTGGTAAACTTCGGCATTGCAATTACTTATCCAACCTTAATTTCCCTTGGCATTGTTCTCAGCGTTCCTGTAAATGCCAGTAAGTCGCTTGGATATGCTACAATAACGTACTGCAAAGCCACAATGTCCATGTGTCTCGTATGCTAAAACCTAACGCTGTCGTCTATAATCATTAGTGGTGGACCTGTACACGTGTGAAATCCACTTCAACACGGTTCGCCTCATCGCGGTCTCCATCATTTGCCTGGGCTTCCTCATGCTGCTGCTTCCCGAAGACTGGGACCAGTGCATCATCCAGCTCAGCACCAAGCTACGGAAGCGCGACGAACCAACAGATGGCAGCGGTGAGGCCGGGACTGGACTAACCTGGAGAACTAGAGCCAGAACATCGATGTCAACATTTGCACATTGACGTTTTCTTGCAAACTCACACATACTGAAATAGACACTCAAGTCAAATGCTGGGACATCCGCCAAGCTGTCCTCCTGCAGCTTCAAGGGTCAGTAGTGATATTTTGGATATTCATTTACAAAAGACAAGAGGAAATCCACTTTAACAGGAAAGTAATGTAACACTGTCGTACCATTTCCATTCAGAAATGAGCCAAGCTGATGCATGGACTTGTAATCCTTCACCTAAAATTGTTCAGGTAAAAAACTGATTATGTTATTTTGCCTGGAGACCTGTTTATTTTGATATTGTTGCATTCAGTTATCCTTCAGGTAGGCTACTACACGACATATACTTGCTAACACTTGTAAGATCCAAAGAACATTGCCTAAATACGAATGCCAGATTGATGAAACACGAGGTCCACAGTGACATTTTTTGAAGAGGTCTTGGTAACTACCTGCCTTCTGTGCACTGTACATAGCGGTTTCACACTTCAGATGTATTTCAGATAAAAGACCTGTGAAGATGATGTGGTGTGAAGAGGCCTGTCTGGCCATTTTATGATCAATCTTAGTTTGAGACGCCTTCACTCCCCTATTTTCCCATCCAAAGAAAAGGGAGACAGAAGCCTTGACCACAATGATTGGCTGCCTTTTGGCCATATTCCTGTCCTGGGGCTTAAGTACAGCCTATACTTTTTGGCTAGATCCATATTTTGTCCCAATAAATTTAAAACCAGCAGCATACTGTTATATTGCATTGGAAATTAGAGATAAAGTTGAAGTACGGTAAGCTCTCATAACATTCATACTCATATACACTGACACGATACATAAATGTCAAATTTATACTTTGCAAAAGCACATAAAAGTAATACATTCTATTCATGTAGGGGAGTAAAATAGAAATGTACCAATATGTACATTAACTATTGGCTGTAAACATATAGTACACATCCTACTAGTCTTAATTTAACAGACTGTGGCACCAGCTTTGAGACACTGATGGCATTTGCGCCTTGTTGTGAATGTATAATCAGCTCTGAACCACTCTCGTGCTCTTGTTTACAGCGCTGAGAGACTCTTTAATACTGTTCTTATTGAATTCATCTCAAGCTTTTTCTTATCACCAGTATATTTTATATTTTTGCATTTTGTTGCTGATGAAACCTGTCTGGGCACACAGTAACATCTGGAGGAGCATGCACACTGTATGAGCAGAACTTGCTGAATCCACCTCACTGCCTTTTCTTTATTTTGCTGTAGAGTACATTAGCACTGTTTCCCATTGTCATTCTTTATGACAATAATGAAATATATTGTATTCCTCTGGAATTATTGCTAGACATAAATGTAAACCTTTGTAAGGAATGATGATTTTTACACTATAATGCATATGAACAAATGATTATCACAACTGAGGAAGAGGCATTTAAAACATAAATAAATAACGGATTTAATAGCCTTGATGTTCATTTTCTTTTCCTTCTTTTGGATACAAAAGGGTTTATGCATTTTCTTAGTCTTTGATCAGATTTTGTTGTGATTTTACTTTCTTAGTCCATTAAATTCAAACCTTCTTTGTAGAAAAATACTACAATACATCATGCTCTACTCTGACTATTATTTGTCCATAAAAGAAAGTGGCCTGGCGCTCCTTAGTCAGTGCAGAGAAAGGAAGTCTGCTGCCATCTAGTGGCCGAGTGGGGACTTGCAGGAAGTCTAGCCTTCTGCCTCTACAGTCAAGATCTGCATGACACACTTTGCTGTACTGCTTCTCACAAGTTTGACTTAATGTTGTGCTTACAGCAAATACTGAAGAGCAATACTTGGACTTGTTACAGGCTAACCTCTGTGTGCAGGAGGGCATGCTGGGATTTGCAGAGCAAGTATTGGGCTTACTGTTCCTGCCTTCTTCCACCTCCATTCTGACTTCCCCTCCTCTGCCCACCACGCTCCCCAGGCGTGCTCTTATCTTCTGCCTCAGTGCATGAAAGGCTCCCTGGAAACGTTTACTCAACAGAGCGTACAGTAAAGGGTTAATGTCTGAGTTCAGCAGCACCAGCCAGTACGAGAAGGTGACAGCAAAAGGTGGGACAAGATTAGTCCGGCCTGAGATTGCATTTTCTGTGGCTTGGACAATAGACACTCCCACATATGGTGTCCAGCATAGGAAGAAGGCAGAGATGACCAGGACCAGGCGAATCACTCCATTGTGATTAGATTGGGAGTTTTGCCAAGATGGTGTGGACACAGTGTGAGCAAGAAAAGAGAAGAAGCGCCTAGAAGCAGAGTTGCCGTGCCTTGTATTTGATGCAGCTAGAGCCCCCTCCTGTCCACCAAGCTCAGATAGGAACTGTCCGCTCACATGATAAATGAGTTTTGAAGGCGTGTGCAGACTCCCGCAGTTCTGATGCGATGGATCCCCTGAGGCACAGGCAGTACTGGGGTCCCTGCTGCGCTGAACTGAGTCCTCCAGTGTGTGGATTCTGCGGGCATGACTGCGTGCCACCTTCACTATGTGAAAGTAGCAAAAGAGAATGACCGCTGCGGGGATCAGGTAAGACAGGACAGCCATGAAGGCAGTGTAGCTTGGACTAGCAGCCCAGTTGATGGCACAGTTGTACATGGGGGCCACATAAGTAACCGAGCCCCAACCCAGGAGAGGGGGGCAGCTGGTAGTCAGGGCCTGCAGCCAGATCCACAGCACAACCACACAGGTCCTCCATAGGGTGCAGCGCGAGGTGTAGTGCAGGCAGTCCACGATGGAGTAGTAACGGTCCAGAGCTATAGCTGCCAGTGTCAGGACAGAAACTGTGCAATAAACAGAGGAGGTGTAGCCCACATACAAGCACAGGTCCTGCAAGAAAGGAGACACTGTATACATTATATAAACTCATGACAGGAAAATAAGCAGTAAATTGCATCACCATTGCATGATGGTTTAACTAAGGTAGCCTTAATTACAGGCTGATTTGTAAGTCAATATTAATAGTACGATCGATATGGCAATAATTGTCATAGGACTTTATAATCGACAGATTTACAGTCATTTCTTTAGCATAAACAGTACATACTGTAGTTTGGACAGTGGAAGATTATTGCGTGTTAAAGGAAACTGGAGGAAAGCATTTGTTTTTGTTTGAGCTGAGGGTTTGATTAAAGATGCATCTAATTTTATGAATCAGCAAGATGTATCTAATTTATTATGAAAAAATTTAATCAAATCGAAGTCAATCAATATGGGGAAAATAATCGTGATTATTTTTTTTCCCAAAATCTCCCAGCCCTTGTACAGAGGCACACAATAATAGAAAAAGTCTTTAGTTAATTTAATATTCTTGAGATTCATAATTAGTCTAGTCTTATACTTGAAGTAACTCTATTCTGCCCCTCTTATAATATAGGCCTGTTCTTGTAATTAGATATTTAAGGTGTCTAGTTAGCCGACTATTGTAATGTTCCACTGTGGACGAAGACAAGTGTTGTTACTTACAGTACACTGCTCCCATCCCCTGTTCATGAGAGACAGGGCGATAAAAGGCATGACTCCGGCACCCACCAGCAGGTCACTGACAGCCAGGTTCATGATTAGGACTGATGTCATCGAGTGGAAAGCCTTTGTCGCGGCCACAATAACAATGACAAGAACATTGCCTACAAAAACAGAATCATGCTTTTTAGGTATACCGTGTACTTTAAATTCATAATTATACATCTATTTTTCATGGTGTATTAATTTGACTTTCATAATCCACACATCATTTTATTCTTTGTTGAATTGAAACACTTAAATCAGTTTTCTACGCAAAAATGGTTACTCAGCAGTTCTCGAAAAGTACATCACCAACAAATAAGTACTCATTTATATGACAATTTCTTATTTTTACTTTAGTGAATACAGTCTAAAGTGAAGTCACTCGAGCTGCTTTGCCCACCTGTAAGCTATAATTCAAGACCATATGCAATTTTAGAACTACAGTACACTAAAATAAGAAGTATAAGTAATTCTGTACCTATTACAGCTCCAAGACACATCAGCACTATAAGGATCTCCAGAAAAAGCTGAGAGTTCGGTGATAGTGCCCCCTCTTCTATGTCCTGAGTCCAATTTGTGTTCACTATAACCCGAAGAGAGGTGCAAGAGCCGGAGCCCGGGCCACTCATCTTCTCAGGAGATGTTCTGTGAGTCCTAAGTGCGCATGATGGAAAATAACAGGAACAGCACAATGAGAGTGAGCCAACGTCTGAGACTGAACGCGCTCATGCGCTGTCGGGGCGGTCTCCAGGTGAACCAAACGTTCATAGAGGGGAGGAGGATGTGGATGCACTTAACGCCTTTGTTTACACACAGCTCTCAATTCATGGGCAAAAACACTTTATTAATACACTTAAAACAATTGTATAACCATACGAGAAATATAAAATGATGTTGTGAAATGGACAAATGCACATCATATACTGTATTAACATAATTTATGCGTCCAGATATAATAGAGTCCTGTGTCAGCTCTAAGTCCAGAAAAAGGATCAGCATCTGATGACTGAGACGAATTAAATCCTCCATGTTAGTTTCACAGTCAGCCCAGGATTTGTATAGTCCAATATGGAAATTATGGATAATATGAATATATCAAATGGATTCAGTCGAAGAAATAAAAGAAACAGTGCCACACCATTTACATCCGGCCGTGATGACGCTTTCACACGTTTCTCCCTCACTTGGCCTTGGAGTCGGCTTCGTTTGCACCAGAGATGAGATGCTGCCGGGTGTACTCCCAGATCAGCAGTGCAGCGCTGACATGAACATTGAGTGACCGGATGATTCCCTGTTGTGGGATCTCGACACACACGTCCAACAGCTGGAGCAGGTTTGCTGGGATGCCCTCGCGTTCATTACTGTAAGTGGAAGGAGCAGAATTTCATAAAGCACCCATTGTACAACACAAAAAAGTCATCAAATCAATAGGTTTACATGAGAGGCAATATCATAAAGGACTTGGATATTTTTGTAATAAATGCAAACTAGATTTCATTCAATGAACTAAAATGAACTTTTGGTGTCTTTTTCCCCACATTAAGTACTAGATTTTTATTAAATTGATTATTAATTGCTCAGCCCCAATACTATACCCGATCTATATAAAAAGCATCAAAATAGCAACAAAAAAAGTGACAACGGGGAAACGCAAGGAAAAAGATTTAGTTTAGATCAGGTTTGCAGGTCTTTCAAATGAGGCACTGGCTTGGGAATGAGACGTTTACAAGAAGACTAAACCAGTTCTATACTAGGTATAAACCAAGACGTGGTGAACAAAGACTAACATAAATAAGGACTAAAGCCTAAGCACTGTATTGTCTCCAAGTTAAGCCCCCCCATCACCAAGGGTACCGTAGCATAGTTTGAGAACCACTGCTGTAGAATATATGAAATAATTTTTAATATACACAACTAATAAATGCAATATAAAATGAACAAACCAAATGCATAATGATGAATTGCCAGCAAAAGAGTGAAATAAGTTTAGTATTCCGTTGATGGAGGGGGAGTTCGAGCCACACTGTGAGAACCCTGATTAGAGGAGACCCATTTATCTCAAGTGCAACTGAGTGAGATAATAGTGAACTGATGAGAGACTAAAGCTGCTCCATGCTGAGCCAGAGTGAGCGCAGCTGTGAAAGCACTCAACATCAAACTGCGACTGTAAGTTACGGCCAATACATGTGTAAAATGAAGAAAGCTCTAAACAAAACAGATTAATGAATTTTATGAATGTTAATGCTCTTTTTGAGAGCACGTTGAAATTACCAAAGAATGTAAAGAAGGGGAAACATGATGAAACATTATACCTGGTTTATTACGCCAATACCTAAACTACCACACATTAATCAGTATCTTGAGGCACAAAACAGAACAATGTCATACATCGAATGTAAGACTGTTTCTTTGAACAAAGCCAGCATGTTAAGATTTGTGATTGTCTAAGGATCCCAACTATTATGTAATACACACACTTTTAAACAATGAATGTCCAATCAAGCAAACCAAAAAAACAAAAAATTACTCCACATGTGGTCCTAATGGTTAGTTTTGATCTAAAAAAGAAAACGGATATAAATAATATATATATCAATTGATTTGAATAAATCGAGTTTTTTGCATTGCTTTGAACATTTAGATGACCAAAGGTAGGACAGAAAGCTGGGGAATTTTCAAGTTTTACCAGGCATTTTGTTGTACACGAGATAACAATCCTCAAACTGACAGTCACCAATTATTTCAGACATTCAGTCGCCCCAGATTTGAATCGAGTCCGAGGCTAAGACTTTCCCCCCTGATGTCTGTGTCGCACAGCTTGTATCATTTTGTGCAATCTATTTCCTGTGCCCTTCCCAGCGGGACAGCCAATTATATCCCAGCATGCTCTGGCAGGTACGGTGTCCCGGGGGAGGGACACTAAAAACATACACTTAGATTAAATAGCACCGTCAGCTAACACCTTTAACTGAACTAGAGCAGAGGGAGCAAGGGGCTGAACCACATTATACTGCACACTGTAGTATCACACATACATTATGTTTGATGAATGTTGTTTTACCCCAGAAGAAGCAGGGTCTTTTCAGGGAAGTGGTAGCTCTCGAGGCTGTGGCTGTTGGCCGTTTGCTCTACACCAACAATGCAGTATCCGTCACTCTTCTTTAGCTGCAAGAAGTCTGTGAGCTCCACAGGCTTTACCTAAGAAGTAATTAAATATTTGTTATGATTCTGCACGTGACCCTTTTTCTACATATTTTTTTTATTTTTAACTTTAATTTGAAAGCATGTAGACATGGTCGCCTTGACAGTTAAACACATTCTTTAGCTATGCACCCATCTAGTCTCTTCAGTGAGCAACATCAGAGGGGACACTGCGGAGTCTCGGGGCCAGGGCCAGCCGACTGAAGGACAGCTTCATCTGCCAGGCTGTCAGGAAGCTGAACTCTCTCCCTTCTCAGCCCTTCCTCTCTGTACTTCCACCTATATGTATGAACAGCTTTCCCCCTTTTTACCCAGTAATGTCAACAGATTTTAGTTTAGCTCTATTATACTGGTTGCACAAAGGGTTTTGGAATGAAACTAACAATAAAGCCTACTTTGACTTTTATGTCACAGTTTCTTATAAGGCTTTAGAACAGGGGTGTGCAAACTTTTTTCATGGGGAGCCGCATACTGAAGCGTACACGAGGTGAAGGGCCGTACATCGGTGGTTAGTGCCGTGAAACCTTCGACAAGCAGAGGTTTAAATTGTGCCCCATTGTGGTATTTATGCTTAAAACCTTCATGCCAGCTCGGTCTCAAAATGAAATGTTAGTTATTAGGTTAGAATTGTGTAGAATTATTAAATTTCAAATAAAAAAAGATAATCTCTGATGATGTGTACCGATGCAGCAAGAAGCCCGAGGGCCACCAAAATTTGGTCTGAAGGCTGCATTTGGCCCTCGGTCCACACATTGAACACCCCTGCTTTAGAAGATTGTCACATTGTAGCTTTATACATTATACAAATAAAATACTGTCTCTTACTTTACCTCTAGCAGAGGCAGCCATCTCTCAGACGTGACACTCAAGGACTGAAACTGTTTGTCATTAACATGGCGGAGGCTGTCAAGGACCAAAGCACTGGCACCAAAAATCTCACAAGTTCTGCAAAGCCCTTAAAGCAATAAAAATATATATAGATTTTTAAAAAACATCTTCATACTATGCAAAAAAATTATAATTATACTCCATTTCATTTTTCAAAGAGGTCACATTGACAATTTTAGACCTAATCACTGTATTAAGAGGCTATTGGTCGGTTGCTATGGATAATGCTAAAATACACAAATCAAGAGACAAGACGGGCTTATTCAGTAAAACATTTACCGAGCAGAGAGGCTTAATGTGTCCAGTTACATCATGCAAAACAAATATTTACTTTTCAAGCCTGTCCTTGCCTCTATAAAAAACATTCATATTGATTTCAACCTTTATCATGTGATACTAAAGGCGATAAAGGACACTTGGGAAAATAAAAGAAGAAATCCCTTAATAGCTGTCGGCTCCCTGTATAAACCACGATAAGGGCTGAAGTGAATTAGAAGCTGTGTTGGGCCTCCATACAAACGAACTAGGAATTTAATAACATTGCATAAACCCTAAATGATTAGAGCATTTACAACATCAAAATGAGTACGATTGCATCTGCCCAAACCTACCTCCTAAATTAGTGGGTTTGTCGATAAGTGAAGCCACCACGAGCAGAGCCCCATGTGTTTTTCCCACACGGGCCGCTCTTTGTTGTGGTATTAGCTGGAGCTCTGGTTCCTGCTCTTGGATGTCGAGCTTCCAAGGTGTAATCTTCTTTTGCACTTCAGCCCAGTGCGCTTCCTTATCCTGCTCACCTGAAAAATGGACGTGATAAAGAGATTTGAATACACTCTGTGATGCGTGCACTCCTCGTGAAGGTGCTACTGTACTTTTGTCTTGCTGGATCCAGTCTCCAGGATTTAGCTCTCTCAGATCAGAGGCAGAATTAATCAAAGGACAAGTCGGATTGGGAGAAAAACACGGCATCTTTTGAAATTTCCAAGGAGGGATCCACTCATCATCAGCCAAATCTGACAGGCTGGGAAAGGTGTACAATATAGTCTGGAAAGTGCAAAATAAAAAGGATACACTGTAATAATTACTGTATAAAGTAAGTTTAATACAGTACAAAATACATACATTTCTCATTTTACTTTGGACTGTAGGAGAAACAGATTTGTACTTACTCAAAATTACCAACTCACCTCCAGACTGTAATCTCTGATGGGGTGAAAGGCACCAAAAAAGAAGTGTTCCTGAATTTTTATCCAGTTTTTGTTTGCATTTCTAAAACACACAAGCAATAATTAACACAAAACAAAACAATATTTACCTTTATTGCTGGGTTGCAGGTTCTAGAATGTGATGATGTTACCGGACCCAGTTTTTCCTATTATCAGCATTACACTCTCATAAGTCATAGCTCAAAAGAAAAATGTATGAATTACAAAAATTATCATTAGTATCAGTCACTGGGTCCAAGATCTCTCTGTACAAGACCAAAGATTTCCTCAAAAACAAAATCATTTTTCCTCCATATAATAGTATTGGCCTTTAGAATGCTGTGATGTCACCTGCAACCCAGCAATTCACTTAAAAAGCACCTCACCCAGTGCTCTGCATGGCTTCAGCCTGGTTGAGACAGGCCGTAATAACAGAAGAGAGCGAGTGTAAACTATCTTCGCCTCCGTTAACAGCTCTGGCCTCTGCTAAACTCCACACTCTTTTAAGAGCCAACAATGCATAGAGTCGCACACTGAAGTTATGGTTAAAACAGCATTGTAAGATGACTTCCAGTGCTTTACGTAGCTCCACAGCCTGTAGCAGAAAGCAAAAAGGTGCCCTATGATAAAAGCAGTGATGAGAAATATCTGTATTAGAACGGTATCTGAAAACAGTGTTACCTGGTCTTCAAAACTTGGAAGGATAACATTAAAATGAACCAAAACTGACAGGAAAGTGCAGATGCTGACTTTGGTTTTCTCGTGTTCCTTCAAATAAAACACAATGAGGTTACTATGTCATATTTAAGTCATATATAACGGATTGAGTGCTCACCATGTTAAAGCAGTCCCAAAAGCTTTTCATGTGTCGAGGGTATTTGATGAGAATCAAAATCATCATCCATTCAATCAGGTACTTCACTGAGGCCTGGTTACTGCAGAATGCAGCTTCGTACACACTGTTCAACATTGTATTGACAAAATCCTGCAGAAATTCAATAACCAGAATGTAATTTTATTCTTTTTTTCAAAACCAAAAACGTATCCATATTATGCGCCACAGTGCAAGGATCTTTACCTCTGAGAGTTTGGGAAGTAGCACCAAAAGTATCTGCCAAATCCTGTTCTTTACTCGATGTTGCATTGAGTTGTTATAGTAACGCACCTTTGAGGATGATATGAGCTTATCCTGAAGATAAAAGGAAGGGCACATGTCAAATAGAGGTGCAGCATCTTTAAATTGAGACTTGATTCACGATTTTGAAATACATATTTGGTCACAGACCAATAAAGTCATCATTTGTAATATATACAGCCCACGGTATAAAACAATACCTTTTTCACCAATTCAAGAACTACATTTTGTATCAGCTTTTGGTGTAACTCTGAGAGGGGATCTAGTTGAGTGAGTAAAGACAGGGCACATATCCGGGGCAAATGGTCGTCTCTGTTGTCACTGTGGGGGGTGGGTGGAGAAAATCAGGTTTAGCTTAAAGAAAGGGGGCCCTCTAGTGGTATTCATAAAATCAGAATATATTGATGCATTAAATCAAAATAATTGAAGCAACTTACCCACGAAGTACAACATTAGCTGCACACTCCTCACCAAGTTGCTCCACATAGCTCTGGACATCCTGAATAAGCCTTTAAGAAACAATTTCTCTCAGTCACAAAAGTAAAACTACAAAATGTAAACCAGAAAAGAGATTTTCAAGTATTGTTGACATGATCGGATTGTCAAATAATATGTGGATAACACACACAGGATGGAGCCTATAACCCAGCCTTAACACTTGACATAATGAGAAGAAGCCTCAGAGGAGAAGAAAAGCAACTACTCCTGGACAACTAAAAGCTTACATGAACATAAAAATTATGAAAACAAGTTGCATATTTTCTCACCGCTGATCTCTCCTCAGCACTGGTCCATAGATACAGGCTTCAATGAGGATATTTATGTGAGTGATAATACTTGTAAAGACAGAGTCCTGGTCTCCATTGCTTTGGCCAAAGGGAAGCCATAACTGACAGCAGTGTTGGATTAGCACTCCAAACAAACCACTCTTTGATTGAGATAACTCTAGAAGCTCAGAGGCAATCTAAAAATATAACAGAAATTAGATTAATGAACAGGTCACGTTACTACTCCAATGTGCACCGTTTTGTTACCCTCTTTATGGTTGTTGTGAGATCAGGGGCCTGCATGTCGGTCAAAATGAGAAGTTTCCTATGAAAAGCCATTGAAATTAAACCATTCAGCGACGGCCAGAAGTCAAGGGGATTTGCGCTTAGTCCCTGAACAAGGTCCCAAGATAAAGCGATAGGATCTACACAGAGGGACTCATCTTGCTGTGCTAACTACAAACAAAATAAGTGGATATTAGTCATTCAGACAGTAAATGAACCAAAAACATACTACGGCTGCACAATATATTACCAAGTTATGGCTATCACAGTATTTAATGTATAATACGTATAATATATAATAGTGTATAATGTATAATGCAAAATCATTTGCATTCATCATTGGTTTTAATCATGATTTTCTCAATTTAGTTTTGTTTAGACACCATTTGATGAAAACATTTTCCTCATAATTTGTATTTAAATTTACTGTGATAACATGTTTTAGTACAATAATCCAGTACCATAGTTATTGCAATTTCCAAGACTGAATATTGACTTTCTCATATTGTGCAGCCTTAAAATATACAATATACTTACTACAGGAAGAGCCGTTTCCAAATAGGCAAAAATGGGCAGCACAAGGTTGCTAGGCAGAAGAGACAGGCCCTCTATGGCAGAACTCACTGATGTCTTGAGAATGGCACCGGACTGAGATTTCATTGTCTCAGGAATCCCAAAAGTCCTTAACAGGACACTCAGGCAGATCCACTGGTCGCTCAAATAGTGGGCAACAACACGCCCCCAGTCCTGGCACATCGGCCCAGGTCCAGCTGTGTCACTATAGGAAAAGACGCTGATTATGTCAAGTCAGACTGTTTTTGCATAAATTATGTGTTTAAATCATGTCTTTTACTTTAGACCGTCTAGTGCAGATGGTTTCAGCAGCGTCTCATTGAGGCGCCCGACTGAGGATGGAGATAATAACATTGGATTGTAGAAGTGCTCATTCAGCAGTCTCAGCTCTGACACTGATTGCATGTCAATCACTTCCTGCTCCACAAGACTGCACACCAAGGCCAGTGATGCCATTGCAACAACTCTAGTCACCTGCGCTGACACTGATGGGCTCTGAAAAGACACACGCAGGAATCCTTGCATTATGAATAATCAAGCCAACACAAGTGGCAGAAATTGTTGTCAGGTGGAGAGATTGCTGTGGGAGAACTGTGTACCTGCTGACTCGGTTTTGCCAGGACCTTGAGGCTGAATCGGATGAGTTTGGGGAAATAGGTCTCTTCAAATTTACAGTGGAGTGCAGGAACAGATTGACATATGATCACCAGCTTCTTCATGAGACACATGTACATATCAACTCGCTCTACGTCAAACAGCTCAACAAGAAAACACAATTGCACACGTAAGTGATTCACAGGTTTTTCTAACCGAAAGATGGTTTACTCATTGCCAGTTACCTCTTGCAGCTGTCCACATATCTGCCTCACAATAAATTCCAGTATAGGTTCCAAAACTTTAAAAATGTGGTTCTTTAAGGCAACCGAGACATAATGATCTGTTAAAAGTAGTGATGAAACACATAGCAATAGTGAAAGTGATACAGTGAGTTTACTAAACAACAATAAAAATGTGTGTTTCATATGAAACATGTCTATCTGCATTAATAAAGTCAAACTATCAATATACACATTTCATGAATTTGTAAAAGAAAAGTTAGCTACTGTCCGACCTTGTGCTTTGTCAATGTCCTGATTTACTCCTCCGAGCAGCAGTAACTGATGCACAAGCTGCAGGCTCTTGTCACTCTTCTTCAAAGGCAGGTAGATGTTGGTGCCGATTCGGCTCAGAGTGTCCAACAGCGGAGACAGTAAGGACTCCATAGTATTGTTAATGTCCACCCTTGGTTGGCACATCTCCATATCCACACAAAGCAAAATTGCCCTGGCCAATTTCACAGCCTCACTCATATCAGGTAACCTCTCAGTTTGACCTGTAAATCAGGACAAATTGGTATTAACAGTGAAAGAATATCATGTACCTTTAGTGGGTGACACTCACCTGTGCTGGGAGGAACTTTAAGATAGTTGTACAGCTCACGTTGAACATACGTCTTTATGCTTTCTTTGTCTTGATCCACATTATGCATTGATTTGAAGCTGTCTTCATTGGTCTTTAACCAAATGCATACCTGAAATCATAAATAAAGCAACTATATAAATTCAACACAGCACCACCCCCCTACCCTCCAAAATAAAAGTAGGTGTACACACTACCTGGTGCCACAGCTTTGTGCTGCGACAAAAAGACTCATCAGAGCGGAAATGCATTAGAAGTCCAAACACATCATCAAGGGTCACTGCACTCTAAGGAGAAGTGGTCAGTATTATAATATAGCCAAAGAAAAATGCATTTCAAAGCTGAGGTTAAGATGATATTTCACTGTTTCCAATGTCCAAGTGTTCATCCATTAGTAGTTTGACCAAATAAAGTAGTTTAACACTTACCACATCAGTAAGGCAGAGGGCGCTGTTCAACAAGAAACACTGGGCAGCGCCTCTTAGCAGAACCTGATGAGTGATCATAGCGCACCGCAAGACCTCTCTGACACCATGACAACATTAGGTTACTTCTCTACAAGAACTACAACTGCTATTACTACAAAAAAACAAAAAACATTATACCTTAATGCGGCAAGTCCATTAACCCCCAGCAGTGGACTTGGAGAAAGACTGGACAAAGCCTGGGATATGAAGAGGACAGGCACAGCACACCACTGCTTTGAGGCTAGTTGCTGTATCAGCTGCAGCAGCACAGATGCTAACAAATAAAAATACTTTGAAAATATGTGTGAAAATATATCATTTAATTATAATTACATTTCCTTACCTTTTTCTTCTGATGGTAAATTATTAAAAAAGTTGACCATGAATACTTGAAGTTTACTCCCCAGCTCTGGACATTCACCAACACTTTGTCCAACTGCTCTGTATAGCAACAGGGAAAATCACTGAATAATTGTGGAATACTGTTTCAAACATCGCAGATGGAGTTGGTCATGACTGTAGACAGCTTGCTGATTTAGACAAACATAGTTACATACAGTACAAAACAAAAACAAGACAGTATATGCAGCTATCAGACTGCTTACCCCCCCCATTCCTATCATAAAAGGAAACGGGAACAGGCTCCGGAGGTTTCTGGCTCAAATGACTTTCCATTTAAACGTTTGGCCCCATTTAAGTCATTAAGTCTTACTTTTATTTTTGCCCCGTTCTTAATATAGTTCCAAAAACCTAGTCATATTGCTAGCATGAATGAGTTTTAGTCCATCGCTATTCTACAGTCTATGGTTGCGTCATGACTGAGCTCTCACCTCTGAAAGAGTGAGGTTTCGGCCAGGACATCCAAAAAAGGTCCGATGACAAACTGGTAGGACATCAATGATATTAGAAAGTTGTTTGGATTTAGGAAAGAAAAGTATTATACCTGAGAGAAGGCCATGGCAAACTCTGGCTGTTGGAGGACCTGCAACTGTAACAGATGACAGACTCCCTCCCTCATGAGTGCCTTATTTTCACTGTGAAACATGCGCTGGTACACACAGAGCAACCAGGATGGATGCAAGAGGCTGTGACCTGTGAAGAAATGTCAAAAGTATTTACTTGTTCATTTCAGACTAGGCACTAAACAAATGTGTTATTTTGTAATGTACCTTTGGTGTCATTGACAGTTTGTATTAAAGTGTCTATTCTGTTCAGCACTGGACGGACAACATGAATCTAGAAAAAAATAAATGACCATAATGACATATATTGGCCTCAATGCTACTGATCTAATCAGTGTTTTATATAAAACAAATGTGACCAAATAAATATATATATGCGCTGCAGGACAGAGAATTTACTGAATATCTTCTCCCACTGCTGATTTCAAACTGTCCGTTCTAATAAATCTTGTGGTAAAAATAAATAGATTAAAAAAAAATCTAAAAATGAAAATAATGAATCTGTCACCTGGTTTTCTTCTAGAGTTTCCATCACCAGGGCGTAATCCTCCCAGAACTCTCTCAACAGTTTACTACTATTCGAGTCCCACATAAACAAGACTTCATCTGCAAATTCAGAGTAAGATGTTTTTGTGTGTGTGGAGTTGTTGATGGTCTTCTTTATGCAAATAACAAAACGAATAATAGTGGATTTCAAAGTAAGCACATTTACCTTGTTTTAAGGATTGACAGCTCAAGCCTTTTTCTTGATATAGTGCAACACCTCTTTTCAACATGTACAGCGCCCTCTTGCGTGCAAGACCGTCTTTGTGCGTCAAACCATCCTGCACCATCCTCCAGAACTGAGTGGACAGGCGCGGGTCAAAGGCCAGGCAGTTCGGAGTCAGCATGTGGTCAGACAAAGCGGTCAAACACAGTAACGCCCTTGCTGTTACGGCAGGTGTGCTCTCATTCCCGTGCCAACTACATAGATCATCCAGGATTGACATGCGGATGCCGTCTAACCTCGCACCTCTGCTGCTGCTCAGGAGCATCAAAAGAAGGCGCACCGACACTTTGGAAACTAGCGCATCAGGGGTGGTTTTGACGGAGGACAGCGCGTGTATCAAGACTTTGAGTTCGAGGTCCTCCTGGGGGGAACATGAGGGTAGTAACACTGCCAAGACATCACTTGCCACCTCCGCGCTAAGCCGCCCCGGTGTGATGAGGTCTTCGTGTGCGAGTTGGAGGGAAGGCAAGAGGTGCTCGGTCAATTTGCCAGGTATAGCGGCATCACACAGCGGGACGCAGGCTTTGATAAGTTTACACACAGCTGCAACACTCTCCTTACGTTTTACTTCCTCGCCAGGTTCTGTGCACGTTTTTGACAGTAAAGGTATGCACTGTGACCAAATTACATTCTCTACGTGAACTTCAATGCTCTGTTTCGTTAAATTGGCACCGGAGTTGGCCGTGAGAGACCCCAGACCTTCGACCAAAGCTGTCAGCGTGTCCACTCGCTGAGTCTGCGGCCACGATTCACTCTCCCACGATAGAGTTTTAAACAGCGAATCATAGTCCGGACAGCTTGACAGAAGAGCTTCGATTAAAAACGAGTTCATTGTGCGTATTTATTGCGGCATTGTGTGCATTTTCTTTCCCTCTGAATCAAAACCCCGGCTTTTAATGGTCAAACAGCAGCACGTTGTTCGCAAAATGTAAACTTCCGCATGCGTAATCGCGTATGTTCTCGCGAGATTCAACCCACAATGTTAATTTTAGCCCAAACAAAAATTTTGTTTAATTTAATAATAAATCTAGAAATAAATACTGGAGTGGGTTATGGAAATTGAATTTATTTTCTCTATAAAAACAGTGCTTTACACAAAAATCATTCTAACTATAGTCTGATACAATTGGCATAATAGACTGACATCCTTTTTCAATAAAGCCCACAAGGCTAAAAAAATAAAATCAATTGCATCACATTTAGTTCATAACAAAACAGTCAAAAAAACTGTCTCCAAGCACCAGAAAGGCTCTTTGTTTTGGGGTTATAGAACATACTGCAACTCATTGAACATAGGCAGAATACAGTATAATGCTTAACAAAATATGCTATACTGTTGTGATAACTGAAGTAAGCAGGAAATAAAAACAAGGCTTTGGCTGAATGCATTTGCGGCTTTAAAGAAGTTCAATTATCCACATCAGGAGTTACATCTGCTGTGGCTGACTAATAGTAAACTGTACATGGAAAAAAAAAAGGGCCAAACACCACAGGAATGCCTCAGGGAACTACAGAGTCGTTTTTTTCTTAAATAGAGCTTTACAACGCAACATTCATAATTTTATAAAAATGTAGAAGTCTCCACAAAAAGAAAAAGGCTAAACTTATTGTTTACACGGAGTGAAAATATGTACAGAATTTACATTAATAAATAAGTCTGATTAAAAAATATTTTTCTAAAAACACTAAAACATAATTGAAATGAGGGGTTCTTGTTGTTGATTTTTTTTTTTTATCAGATTTGAAACGATGTCTTTTTGCAACTTTGAGCACTCTATACTCCACAACGAGAAACTATTTTTCTTTCCAGATTAAGTCCATTCCTATTTGTAACATTCATAGGATAAATTCCAGCAGCTGCTCATCTCCTAACAAGTCCAAGGAAAGGCAGTTTGCTGATCTACGACCATAGAAGGAGGGTTTGTCTTGGCACTGTACAAGCGGGTAATAACTGTGTTCAGTAGGAGGCTTTACATTTGAGGAGGCATCGGGCATCCCAAAGGTGTAGCTGTGGGAAGAGTCGGGAGGCAGCGCTGTTCCCAAAGGGGTCAGTGGGGGAAGAACACGAACATCATCGAGACTTTGGCTGTGTCGGTCTGTGCTCAACTGGGACCTGGATTTAGGCAACTGCAAAGAGAAAAAAAGAGATTAAAACACATAAAAGGCTTTCTACAGGTGGTAGCAAGTTAAATGTAATGCTTTAAATGACATGTTAATGTACTATATTTCTCTTGCCCCCTTGGGTTATTTCATTTGCAAGATGTGTAAACATTCAAATAAACATGGACATTGGACACAAGGGGGCATTACAGTCAAAACCACATCATAATTTGGTTTAGACCATAGGTTTTGTGTTTTTGACAAAGGAATGCAGTAAAAACAGTTGAGCGATGTCATTGTTCAGTTTCTAAGGAAGTTATATTATCTAAAAAAATGTGATTGAATGCCCCGTAGAAAACCTGCATTATGTACAATGTGTAGTACAAAATACAAACCTGTTTCAATGCTTCTTTGTTTTTTAGCAACTCCACATCCTTGTGTTTGTTTCCTAATAAAAGATTAATTTCATTAAAAGACATACGGTAAGTGGACTCAATATCTAGTATAATAAACACAACTGGAGTCTATTCACATACCGGTCGAGTGTTGCTGAAAGGAAAGTCCCAGACAATCGACTGAAACACCATCAAGGGAATCAGCCAAATGGAACTGGTGATAATCTATTGAATCTTCTCTTGTTTTAAAGTTGTCTTTGACTCCTAACAAAGAAATCAATACATTATGATGATAGACAATTTAAAAAAGAAATACTACTACAAATACTACAAATGCAAATGATGTATTCACTATGAATAACAGAATATCCACAGTACAACAAATGCAAACCACAAGTCAAATTAGGTTTAAAGGGCTTAAGCGTCACTGGCGTTTTGCATAGTAAACGTGACTGAGTGACTCCGTGGACTGCAGTGGAATATATGGTAAATAAACTTCTCCTGCATAAGACATCCAGACTCCTGCCTACTTTTCATCTATTCTCTTTCTTCTCTAACAGTAAGTTGTAGTCGATTCGCAAACACAGCATGTTTTACTAACTGAACAACACCATCATGCAGTGTATTAAATAATATATTATTGTAAACGTCTCACCTTCCAGTTGCCACTCCTCATCTTCTGTTAGAGTCTTGCTGCCAGCCTCCACTCCAGAGGTGCAGGAGCTGCTGCGGCTGGCTGCTGAGCTGAAACACAGCTCGGTCTGAATGTGCCCTTCCGCCTCAGAGGCAATCTCTGTGGAGATGCTGTGTTGCCGGGTGTCCGCCTCAATACCAGAGCTGCTCGTAGAGCGTCGAGACAGTCCAGGACTACTCTCACTCCCCGGAGGGTCGATGTCTAAGTCATCACTGATGTAGGACTCCCTGTATCGCGTTTTCTCTAAAAATAAAACAAACTAATGTCAGCATGCATAAACTAAGGCCATCTATTTAAATAACCTGCCAATCTATTATATCCATCTACTTAAATAACCTGTAAATACTCTGATCTCTCTCTACTTCTTATAAGGCATTAATGCATTATTTTAACCTTCACTCTCCTCCAGCTGCCGTAGGTGTTTTAGAGCTGGTTGGAGGCTGAGGTAGAGGCGATGGCTGCTGCTCAGGTGCAGGAGAAGATGCCGAGATCGAAATGAAGATCCGGTGTAATAAACAAGCTTTCTAGCTGAAGGCAAACCATCTGGTTGGATCTCAAATTTCTTGCCCTGTGTGAAAAAAAAAGGCACGAGCAAATTATCTATCTATCTGAGGCATGTACATACATGCACAGCTGAAGGCTAAATGAAAATAAGTAAAACAAAATATACCAAGAATGTGAGACGGCCCACATTCGACCAGGGGAAGTCATATACCAACTGTCGTATGTTGTTCACCTCCTGCAACGGGAAAGAAAATTAATATCTGTAGACAAACTTGTGAGGAGTGACACGTTACTTGCAAAGCTTGAATTCTGCACAATCATCATTTGTCTTTTTCACAGGTGCCATCTGGCCTTGGCAACACAGTACAGATTTCTTGAGGTATCTCACGGTCTGCTGGCTCTTTAATCAGCCAGGCCTGGAACCCTAATCCCCAGATGGCCCCTGACGGGCAGATCAAACACTGACAGGCTGCAGACAGGACTATCTCAGAGGCTCGACCACGGGTGGAAGCCCATACATTCCTGACCGCTGTTCAGAAGTTTTATAGCACTGCACAGGTTCCGTCAGTGAGCAAACGCAGGTCGGTGCTGTGCATCAGCGCTGACGCACGTACACATATTGTCTCAAAGTTTCTTTTTTTAATCTTGTCTAGGCATCATGGAGGGGTTTGGGAGGACTACGGAGCAAGTTTGTTTTTGTCTGTGGGACTGTCTTGATGTGTGTTTTGTCCCGTCTGTCTATTGTACTGTATTTTGTCATCTGTAATGTGTGCTTTGTTAAGGTTAAGGTATACTTTAATAATCCCCGTAGGGAAAATCATTCTGCATTTGACCCCTCAATGCCGCTGGGGCAACCTGTATGAGCAGTGAGCCACCAGTGTGGGCCGGCGCTCGGGGACCCAGCTCCATGATGTGGAGCCAGGCTGGTGGTCAGAAACACCTGGCTGGAAGATTCACTTATTGTACATGTTTTTTAGTGGTAGGGGCAACCGGAGTACCCGGAGGAAACCTACGCAGACACAGGGAGAACATGCAAACTCCACACAGAAAGGCCCCGTCCAAGTGGGAATCAAACCCGGACCTTCTAGCTGTGAAGCATGAGCGCTAACCACTGTACTACTAACGTGCTGCTATAAATATCTCACTTTGTGTTTATGCCCCCTCAAAAACGAGAAGGCACATCTCAAGGGGCATTCCATTAATAAACAAACTTTAGAAAGGGCATTTAGAAAAAACATCACAATAATTCACATACCTGATAAACTTGCATTCCTCGCAGGGTCAGTCCAAGCAATGCCGTTCCTTTCTCTGCCTTTTTGTCCTGGACAATGAATGACAAGATGTCAGAGAAACATCTGAAAGGTTTAGATAAGCCATTCCAAATCAGCTCCCGGAGAAACAGAATTAACAATTAATTAAAAGTGACAGCACATTACGCAATGCTTGGGCAACTCTTCAAAATATCACTCAGCAGTTGACCAATTCCAAACCGGGAGGACATAAACTCTCGAAGATAACCCATTACGTAACCGCTTCAAAGCAACATAAATCAATTTGGCTGAATTCTAAAATAAATATCTGTCAACATTACATTACCAGCAATCAGATACTGGTTTCTATGGTCAAATGAGAACTCCAGTAGTTTAGGTTTATTATAAATATATGACCTTTTGCAGTTTGTAAAATGTGACTGGGACGTCCTCCAGACGGCACGACTCTCTGATGAACAGCAAGATGGCATCCCGGCTCGTCATGCCCCACAGCTCCTGATGGACTTTAGGACCATGGCACAAAAGATAATCTACCCCACGCTTAGCAATGATCTGTATAAATGA
The DNA here is from genome assembly GCA_021464625.1 of Proterorhinus semilunaris. NCBI lineage: Eukaryota > Metazoa > Chordata > Actinopteri > Gobiiformes > Gobiidae > Proterorhinus > Proterorhinus semilunaris. The sequence goes on from CM038357.1 coordinate 16,450,011, forward strand.
CGGAAAAGTTTAACGTATTGAGTGGACAAATAGATTAAAAGATTCAAGGAGGACCTACCCACGGAGGGAAGTAGTTCTTGGGTTCAAAGTAGTGCATGGTCATGTCTTCGTTTGGTGGTGGATGGTCACCGAGGTCAGCTTGTAAAGCATAACCTGCCAACTGAAAGTACACCTCCTCTTGTTGACGACATTCAGAGCGCAGCACTCGCTCACGCAAGTCTGAGTAATACAGATGCCGTGCTTTGCGTTCACTGGTACAAGACAAAACACAAGAGTAGAGCATGTTACAAAGACGGGGGTAGATTAAAAACATATGATAACAAAACTGACAGATGGTGAATAGTTGAGAGACACATACCTAAGAAGTCTTCCATTCTCAACGTAATACTGCACTTTGAGGCAGAGCACCAGAGGCAAAGGTTTCTTCGGTATTGTCTAACAACAAAAGTAGCAGAATTTGTTATCAATAGATATTCAACAATAATTTGTCTAAATTCAAACTGGAATTGGTGAATAGTACCTTCCCTGATTCTTGTTTCCACTCCCTGGGAAAATACTGAGTCAGTTTATCTTCCATGTCTAAGTAAATGTGTTCATTGTCTGCAATACCAAAATAAAACAAGATTCTGTATGTTAGTTAAGAATATCAAAAAAATAATGTAGCTACACTTAATGGCAGATCATGACAAATCAAACAAATGTGTGTATATGATGATGCTATAGGTGAAACTCGGAAAATTGGAATATCGTTCAAAAGTGCATTCATTTCTGTAATTCAACTTAAAACTGTGAAAGTAATATATGACATGTTTGTATGTTATAACTTTGATTATTATGGCTCACAGCTTGTAAAAACCCCAAATTAAAAATATCAGAAAATTAGAATATTTTGAAAATGGACTGTAAGCCATAATCATCAAAATTATAACAAACAAAGGCCTGACATGTCACTTTGCATGTAATGAGTCTATGTCATATATTAGTCTCACATTTTAAGTTGAATTAGAGAAATAAATGCACTTTTGAACAATATTCTAATTTTCCAAGTTTCACCTGTATCTGCTAGGACCGAGGCAATATATCGTGATAAGTTTTCAATGCGATACAAGTATTGTTTTGCAAACCACGTATTGCAATACTTTCACCTGGCATCATGTATTTTATTCAGGCTGCTGTATGCCATTGCTTTCATAGTCATTACAAAAGCGCATCATCCCAGCTCTAATTCAGTGCCTAAGCTACAGAATAACAGCAATTATATGGTGTAACCTTAGTAATGGATGGGGGTGAGAAGGGTGTCCTTTCACTCCCCAGCTTTGTCTCCATGATTCATGAAACTGGCATCCATGTCAATTGTGTTATCTTTTTTGCTCAACTTCACATAAATAGCTTGCCAGGCTGTTTCACAACTTCACCCATCCATCTCACCGAGCTCTCCTTTCCAGCTCTGAATCATCTCAACTCCATCCGCCTTTATCCTTTGACTTAGATGCTCTTCTGTGTCATGACGAACCCCCCCTGTACCTCTTTTACTCCACTCCCTGTACCCTCCCCTCTCCATTATCACGCCGTCCCTCCCCTCAGTGAGGAGAAAGAATGCATTGGTGCATTCCAGGCTTAATGAACTTAATATTGCAGGAATCCAGGCCTAAGTGATCGCTGAACCAACACCACAAAAACAAAAGGCTGCTTGTTTCAGAGATAAGCCTCACTAGATTAACAAAGCGTTTCACCATATCCAACAATGAACTTAGAGGAAACAGAATGTTCAGGAGTTGGTGGGCAAAGTGGATTACATTGTTAAATTGCATGGAGAATACCAAATTGAGTCAAAAAGTGAACAGCAAAGTTTGCCGTTTACTTAAGAATTAACAACACCAAGTACAAGCGACTGTATTGTCCAATAAAACGTCTATTTGTGGATCACTTACCTTTCACCACAGTGAGGCCAAAAAAATGCAGTTCTTTTATTCCAAGACGCTCAGCTACACAATTGAAGACATCCTGTCCTGTGGACTTTGGCTGAGAAAAAAAAAAAACAACACACACATAATTGAAATAGAACAGACAGCTTTCAACTAATTTCTAACAACATAGTGGTTATTATCACCTCAACTTTGATGTCCAGCTGGGCTTTGTTAGGAAGTAGAACACAAATTGTTCTGTCGAGCTTGACAGACATGATTGCATATGTCGCTGTTAAAAGTAGGTTTTAAAATAAAAAATATTAAAAAAGGTGTTCTCCTTAATCTCCCCTTCAGGGCAGGTCATGTTGACTCTGGGGGGAAAACATGATATATTTGCTCAGTAACAAGTTAAATATCACCAACAACCAAAAAAGTCCAGTTATCATTGTTGACCTGGCAGGGATTAGCCTTCGTAGACCAACCTATAGCCCCAACTGGTACGGGGGGCTCATCTGATTAACGTCTTAGAATCAATTAATCACTTTAATTACTGCCGTGCGCCGCCTCTGAGCCCCTCAAGCCAATAAAAGGCAAAAATAAACAAGCACTACACATTGAGAAAAAAGACCCACTCACAATTCAAAGTAGTAAAGTATAAAGTAAAGGGTTGTTTTACTTTTCTCAAAAATATAGGCCGTTACTGCTCTGTTAGGGTTTAGAATTGTGTGTGCTGCTCAAAAAAAATAAAGGGGACAACACAATGCAACTCCAAGTGTATTCATGTATGTATGTATAAAATAATAGGAACACTTGGAGTTACATTGTGTTCCCTATATTTTTTGAGCAATGCATTTTCATGAGCTGTATTCTCCCCTTCGGGACTTAATTTCCAATAAGTTAGATTTAGGATACAGTAAGTCCCAAAAGTAGCATACACAAATGAAAGTGTGTGTAAACCTAGTATCTTTGTGTCATCTCCAAGCTATGGGAAACCACTATAATTACTTATCTTGGTTAAAAGCCAAGACACTGGTCTTACCTTTACACGAATTACCAACATGTCCAAACAGAGCCTTACAGAACTTCATGTCAGAACAAATGGAGCAAAAACCTGAACTTCCAGTTGACAACTGACTTGTTTATGCAGTCAAACTTTAGCGCAATTCAAATGATCTTTTCATGACCTCAAAGGGCACATTATGCTGAACTGACTTCTTTAAGGCCTTTGCTGTATGTTGTATACTTAAGAATTGCATGTTTGTTTGTATTCATGGATGTTTATAAAAAACAGCATAGTCTGTCTCCTCTTGAAAACAAAATGTCATGAGGTGGTGCTCCTCTAAGCTTTAAAAGTCCGACCACTTCACTGTCTGTTCGGATCCTTTTAGTCTACAAATTGCCTCCACTACAAAGCAAGCATTCACAATATTCAGCAGGTTTAGCTTTATTTAAACTGCTTCACTCCCCTTTATACCCGCAGAGAATGAATCCAGGTGTTCTTCATAATGTGAGACATCGCTGCAAAGGTGCCATAATGTATTTTAAAAGCCTGGCATAATAGAGGATGTACAGCGGGATTGCAAATACTGTCACATTGTGTGCCTTTTATTTTTTATTGTATTTTTTTTTTTTTTGCACAAAATGAAACAGATTCCTGGTAACAAGCAGTGATGAGAGATATCTTCTGCTGACCAATAGGAATCATGGCATCACATGAGAGCAACCATCTGCATGCTTTAAGTCCTGCTCAGCACTGTCATAATCCCTAATTCTGAGCACAAGGTTGGCTAAAGGAAAAACAACACCGCTGCTGCAGCATGCCCTGTACTACAAGCTCCTCGGTGATGCCCGCTAAAACCTAAGGGGGGGCATTACGTCAATAAACAGCAGCGCAAACTCATCCCACTTGAAAACAATGAAGTGGGCGAGCTTCCCTGGCTGAAGGGGGGTCAGAGGCAGGGCATTCTTTCGGGCTGAATCAACCCCCTTGTAGAGTTTCTTTTTTAATTAGATTCAATGACTCAATAACACAATTAACCCTTACAGAAAACCCGCCACCACGGTGAACACCACATTAAAAGCTAGTTATATTTTAAGCGCGCAGTATAAAAATAATATCTAGTCTTCATACATCTCCACCGCAAAATTAGTCTCCGGTTAGTGTTATACTATTTAAAAGACAAGTAATGCGACTCGCAAATACCCCGCAGTTCGCGTGGTTAACCTCTTAACAGCAAAGCCCTTTATTTCGAGGAGTGAACCTAAACATATAAACATAACCCGCTAGCAACAGGTTAGTTTTACACGCCAATGTCTTTTCAATGATCGATCGTACAGCAACAAGTGCATCACTGGGCACTGGTTGAAAATCTATGTTGGTTAGCGCTAGTTTAGCGAATGATAACTTATCCAGAAACAGAAAGGCAAGCATTACATACCGTCACATCATAAGGATTTGAAGTTTGTCGCAGATAGGTCCGTACATTAAGAATACATAAACTATTTTACTGCCAGAACTCTTGACATCAGTAATGAGCACAACGGTTATACCCCCTCCCCTCCGCGTGCTGTAACTTCTTCAACCACTTTACAACTGCAACGATTGGACCGTACCATTTGCGAAAGACGCGGGGGGATGAAATTGTAGATTAACGATCTTAGTCGTACTAATGCGTCTCAATAATGAAAGGTTAATATAACTTTAAACAGGCGTGAATTACATCTTAATCTGCAAATAGTTATACAAGTAGCATTTTGTTTCAAACTGACGAAACTAAAGTACCCCCCTCCCCCCGTTAGGTTTGTATTAGTTCCATCCGGCGTTAATTAGGAGTCCCAACAATATTTACGTCAATGGTCCCACAGCGTTATCTACGGTGTTCCATCCATCCATCCATGGTGTTATCAACTATAAACAAGTTGGACGTTGAAGTCGGTCTTTGAATAACACGTGTGATGGACACGCTTCGCACTCTGGTCTGACACACACACTAATATTATATATATATATATAAAGTATTAGACTTCATTGTTGTACTGAGATTTTTTTCGAAATTTGATATCATAAACCTAAGCGTGTATGTAGTATCGTTATTAGTACAGTATGATCAAGTGACGGCAGGAACACCTACTGGTCATTTTTAATATGAACTTCATGAAATTGAGATCACCCAATCCGACGACTCAAAATAAAACAGTAATTCAGCACAGAACTTAAAACAGCTAAAACATGCAGACATTTTCATGAAATACATTTTAATGATAAGAGTATAAGGATATATAAACATAGTATTTTTGTTCCAGGCAATACTTTCCAGTTAAATGGCATAAATAATCACTAAAAGTTACCAAGCTAATACACAGAATAAAACTATTTCATTTAACAACCATGTGCTTTTTTTGCTGTCAAGGAATTTGATTGAAACTTTTGATTTTATATATATATATATATATATATATATATATATATATATATATATATATATATATATATATATATATATATATATATATATGCGCAAAGCTTTCCCCCTCCCAACACCAGGTCGGGTAAATGTGCAGAATGATGCAATGTCAAATACACCAAAAGCCAATGAGGCAAGCAACAATCGGTTGCAATTCTCATTTAAAAATGTTGCTTTTAGAATCAATGTAAAATTGTTGATTAAAAAAGTAACTCGTACAAATGACATTTTTATACAAAAGTTTGTAAAATGTAGATGTGGTGCAAATCAATGCAGTGTTTAAAATTAGAAACTTTTGCAATGGTGATATTATGTGCAGATTGACTTGGGAAAGCTCACCAAAACAGTAATTGTACTTTGTAGTAGTAGCAGCTACATTTCCAGGTAACCATTTAAAATTGAAAAACTAGATTAGTAATTACAAATTAATAACACTCAAATGACACTGGAAACAGTTTTAACCCCCACCATAACCAAGCATATTTGATCTAGTTTCACTCATCTCTTAAAGCTTCTTGACTGGAGCTTACAGCCTATAGGCCCGTAAAACACGTTTATGTTTTCATTGCTTTGGCGTCACATTTTTGCAACATTTTTTTCTTTGCGTTTTTGCCAAACTTATCTGTGACCAAGCTGCAAAAATTTGACCAAAGCATGTCTAAAAAGCAACAAAAATGCGATAAAAACAAAAACGGACGAACATGTGACAATCATAACGAGGAAAAAGCTGAGATCAGTTTTGTAGGTCTTCGCTTTCAAATGAGGCGTTACACTGTAATCCTCAACTGGAGAAAATGAACTCAGTTAAGGCGAGGGATAAGAGGTTAAACAAACAAACCCCGCATAATAAAATCAAAATTCCAGTTAAAAAAATAAAATGGGTAAACATTATCTGCAACATTTTTCCTCTCACTATCCCAATTAAAAGAAAATTTGCATTTAAACTCCTACGGATCATCCGGACACCGTAATCAGAAATGTTCCTATGTAGTGAGGTATTGGCTTCCTGGTTTTTTTGGCTGCAGTATCATTGAAAGAACTTAAGGCCTGCAACAAGGAAGAACTTCTCCAGGAAGATCTCAGAATCCAAAACCGCAATGTGAGCAGCCCGACCGATCAGGGAGTTGGCCGTGTTGGGGAGAGCGTGAATGACATCGTATCGCACAAGATTACAGTCTTTGTTCTGAAGGACTGGCAAGAGCAGGTTCTCAATCATCTCAGCATACACAGGACCTGGTCCACAACCAAGCACAGCCATATTACAATTGGTAGTTAGAATCTGAGTCTGTAAACCTAAATTTCATTTTGAAGAATAGACTTGTTTAGTCTTCACGATGTCTTAGACACTTTGCTTACCAGTCTGTTTGTCCTTTAGGGCCGTTTTGCACATCTCTATGCGAGCAGAATGATATGGCACATAGCGATCCTGCAGTGAGCCGACCAGCACAACATTCTTGAAAAACTGTAGACCTGCAAAGATGGCCCACTGTTCAATATGTTAGTTAAAAGTATAGCATAGAAGTAATTAAGGAGAAACCAACCAGATTTTTTGCTGAGCTTGTAGAGGAATGTTTGGCGAGGGTCAGAGTGATCACGACACGTGAGCTGCAGAAGTGAGCCCGACTTCTTCCACTTCTGCATAAACCAGAGCCCTGGAGAAAAATTTGTTTTTTATTAAAATCCCAGGGTAGAAAAAAATAATACAAATAAATAAAACACAAAATTGTCCCGCACAATACCTGTATTGACAAGAGCAGAACTGTTGTACAATGTACCGAGGTGAGGTCCAGAGAGTGATAGAAAAGTGTGCAGCCTGCTTAAGTAACATTTAAACCTTGGCCGGGTCAACACTGAGCGTACAATGAGGTTTCCCAAGGAGTGACCCACAAAGCTGATAGACACATTAACAAAAAATAAATACAAAAGGTACAGCTATTTACATTAACAGTTAATTTACCTTATCTTGGAAACGGTGAGACTGTAAATCTGGATATACTGAATTATTTCATCAAGGAGACGGTCGGTCATGGATTCAAAGTCAGCAAATGTGTCATTCTGTTGAAAAAAGGCTGTTTAACTACAACGCATGAATACAAAGTAAACTAAAAACCCGAAAGCACATAATAGGAACAAAATAATAATAGTAATCACATAAAATTAGTCACCTGGTTTCTCTCAGACATGAGAAAGTCGATACGTGCACCTGGCAGTCCAAGCTCTAGGTAGGTTTTAACTAGTCTAAGATCTGCACTGTTACCTGTTGAAATATAACACCCAGAATAAAACAATTGTACTTGTTGCAATTTAGAAATTGTAAAGCACATCTTAAACCTTTGCGCTCACCATCCAGACCATGCACACAGACGATGAGGTGGATGCCCTCGGTGCAGCTTTCATCCTCCTCCAAACTAAAGTAGGGCACAGTAGACGCCAACTCAGGCACATCACTGTACAAGAAGCCTGGGAGCTTTAGCTGCTTCATTTCCTCTTTAGCCCTGATGAACCTTCATGATTAAATAATTTGACAAATTCAATCATCCTCATAACAAGCCAATGTACTAAGGAGCGATAAAGAAAAATGAAATTGCAGGAAATAACGTACGCTTTCATCTGTGATGTGGGGGCACATTCATACCACTTCAAACACGAAGAAAGTGAGGAGGCACAAGAAGGTCGTCCCAAGCTGCGCGCAGAAGTTTGAGAAGCTAACTTTGAACAGACTGGAAGAGTTGAGAAATGTGTGTCATGATGATAGCTTTGATGCTCAAATAAATGACTTGTCTCTTGAGCAGCAGCACAAACTTCATTTTGCTCCTCATCAGCAACACCATTCAGAAAAGCATAGCCATCTCCTTCTTCATAATAACCATTCTCAATCATCTCACTCTCGGGCTCATCCTCATCGTCTTCAATCTGAGATCCTTGGAAGCCCAATGTAACAGCAGATGTTTCAATAGGGCTGATGTCAGACACATCTGTACTTGAACATGAGCCAAAGTAGTTCTCCACCATCCCACGCTTCACTAGGTCTGTGCTGCTTGTGGCAGAGTTACTAGAGGGGCAGGCCGTGTGGCCTTCACTGCGGGATTCTTTGCTCTCGGGCTGAACGACTCCCTCAAGTTCAGAAAAACCTAACAACTTTGGGTCTGTTTCAAAATCACATTTTGACAGTAATGAGTCATCTATCACAGTGCTAGACTGGTCAGAGAAAACCAAACTTTGTTCCTGCACCAGGACAGTGGACTTCCTCCCTCTGTTATCTGCTCCAATGGACTCTCTTGAAGAGCCCTCTTCATCCGACGGTAAAGATGTGATAGAGGTGAGAGAGGACTGGACTTCACTAACAGCACTAATGTTCTTTGAATTTAGCAGATCTGTGGCACCAGGTAAACTAGGCTTCTGTGCAATTTGTTGAACGAAGCGTAGAGGAGGACTCAAAATTGGTTTCTCCATTTGTTGAATAACAGCAGATGACTCTTGGGTACCTAGTCCTACAAATGTCTGAGGTGCTGGAGTAAATTGAGCAAACGAACTTGGCTCACTCTCGATCCCAGAGTCTGACAGGTGCGAGGAGGCACTAAGGGCTCGAACATCGGGCAGTCTAATACATTCACTTTTGACTTGTACAGCAATCTGACAAGACTGACTGTTACATGGTGGCTCGTTACTAAAAACAGAGTCCAATGGAGAGTCGCAGAAAGTTGTCTGGCCAATATCAGAAATGTTACTGCTGCAAGTCCGTTCAGTTCTACAAGGCAGGATTACTGTGACCTTGTCTCCTTGGTACGGGTCCTTGTTACTAGGTTTCACTTCAATTTGCTTGATCCCAGAGCACTGTGTCGAGTTTAAGTCCAGTGTGTCCACTTGGCCCTCGGTTAACGACTTGCTGCATGTACTTAAAGCCCCAGTACCTGCCTGAGGAAGCTTATGTGAATCTGAGTTAATAATACTTAAACTGTCATCTGAAACCGACTTAACAGCACTTTTAACAAGAGATGCTAATGTGGAACCTGAAATGGCATTAGTCTTAACAAAGCTACTTGGGTCCACTTCTATTGTGCCCTTGTCTTCCTCCCGGTTAGCAGGGCCTTCTTTTTCCTTAGGTTTGTTTTCACTAAATGGAGCTTTTAGGTTCTTGTACCCCACAAGAACAACAGAGTCCTTTGAGCCTTGTCTGATTAGTTTTTTTGAGTTTTCAGTCTTGGATAACTTCTTTGATTTGACAGACTTTCCCCTAGATTTAGGTGGAGGCTCAAACTCAGGACAGGTGTGATCTTCTGAGCTGCACAGAGACTCAGGAATGGGGCTGGCTGCAATGTTGGAGTCTTTACACTTTTCACTTTTGCCAGAGACAGAGCCACTCCGTGTATTGTTCAGACCAAGCCAAGGTCCATCTCGATCTGTGCAAGGACACAAAATATAGTAAATAATATGACCAGTAGAATACACGTTAAGTGCAATAGTGTTTTTCTAACCTTCAGTGATAGAATCGAGGTATCTGTCCTCAAAGATGATTGGCAGGGAGTTAACGTCACCATCCAGGTCTGCACATTCCACAGGAAGTGGTGGCAGAGACAGGAAATAGCTGGAGCTTTTGATTGCGTTAGTCATTTGTTGGTGACTGTGCGCACTATGCAAGATAATATGGCAGAGAAAATATGTCAGTTACAAGTACTGACTTGACTTGGCAAAATACTGCGCTTCATCTTCAAGCGGTGGATGCCAATCGTACTTACTGAAGCTCCTGATATGCCAGAGCAGACTGTCTGGGGTGCTCTAAACAAAAGAAAGCCTCAGAAAACCGCCTAACCTGCAAAGAGTTCAGAGTTTACATATTCATATGAGAGTATTAAGATTAGACAAGATTACATTATGCCATACACTGTGTTTAACATAATAAAAAGGCTCAGACAACATACTCTTAGTGTATGATGCTCCATCGCCAAAATAGCGGCAACATGTTCTTGTAGAGAAACCACCTCCAAGAACTGACCCCAAAGGGCCATCAGCAGTGAGCAGAGCTGGGCCAAATTCATATTCACCAATTCAGCCAACTCATCGGGGGATTCTGCCTTTGTCTGAAATGATCAAATCATATATTTTAAGTTCATTTCAATTAATGGGCAAATATGAAAGAAAGACAGACAGAAAGAAACGTACCTTGATTTGTTCACATAAATCAGCTAAACGTGCTTCTAAGTCAAGTTGTTCTGAAGAAAAAACAAGTAAGGATTTTCATTTTACTAGTACAAAGTTTTGTTTTGTTTGTTTGTAACCAGCAAGTGTGAAGTTTTGAAATGAATGTGGGAAATGGATGCATTTGTTAAAGTTACTGATAAAAAAAAACATTGATTTGACTGTCAAAAGAGTGGACACAATAGCCATTATTTTTGGTAAAAGATGAGCAAGGCAAGACAACAGAGGAGAAACCCTTAGACTGTGTATTCAAAGTGGTGAAACTGAACAAGAAAAGAAGGCAAGAGGTCACTCCGGTTTGAGGTACTGAAATGTTCTGGACATACCTATGTAGACGTGTCTTTGACTTCGAGGATAGGGTCTTCTGAGAACTCGCTCATAAAGGACTTGCATGCTGGGTTTAGCTAGTAAGATTGCACATAATTGAATTTATAATCGTTTTGTACCGGTAGTTGTTTAAATTTGTTAAGGCGTTAGTACTTTCTAATAGTATATTATGGCAGTTATGAAAGCAAATGTGTAGAGGTGTGTTACGCTAGTTTAGTTTCTAATCTACTTCAGTATTTTTAATATATTATTTAATGAATAAGGTTAAGACGCCCGTGAAGTGTCACTACTGAAAAAAATGCATTCATTGTAGGTAGGGAAATGGGTGAAATGTTATGAACCTCGCAAAGAATAATAACTGATAATAATATATCAGTTTCTTTATATGCAAACAAACTGGATACTTAAAATATGGATATTTGCAGGGTAGAACATGCACATGCACAACATTTAAGTAATATTGAATGGCATTGTACCTAATTCGAGGCGATGGGAGGACGGCAGATCCTTGGTAATATTGGTGAAGTAACCAAAGAGCCCTTGGTAGGCAGCTAAAAGGTTGGAGCAAAGGCTTTGATGCAGACCATAGGCGTGCTGAAGACAGTGGCCAGATATCAAAAATGTTCGACCCTGGACAAAACACAAGGTTCAGAAATGATGGGTTCAACTATATTTGTGGGAAGGTACTGCAGCGTACCGCAATGTATTGTTCTTTACAAAATCATTAAAAACACCCAAGTCTATGCATCATCCCTCTGGTATTACTAATTACTTTTGTTGATCCAAGTCATGACCAACTGCTGTCTATGTGCTGCCTGAGAACAATGACGAACTTACATCTGGAGAAACCTGCTTAACATAGTTGTTCCCAAACACCACATTCTCCAGCGATGGAATAGCCGAGTCTTTACTCTGAACTGGAGCGTTGCGGTTGAGCCATGTGCTTTTCACTGGTCGAGGAAAACTAAGAAAATTGAAATCACAATAAAAGTTATGACACACTGCAAGAATATGTTAGTCTTCATAATGTTACAGGCAAAATGCTAACCCAATAAGAGGCTGATGTAGCGCCACAAGGGAGGCGTGGATGGCAACAGAAATGACAGAGAGGTGGAAATAGTCAAACATAACATTGATGTGTTGGTGAATGCCTTTTTGAAGACTAAAGTGCAATCGAAGGGAGCGGCCACTAATGTTCTGCAACGAATTTGGATCCTCGGACCTAAAAAGAAAGAACATCCTTTTAGCAATGCAATCCAAACTAGCCAAGCCAATATGACATAGAATTCAGTTTTTATACACACGTGTAATCTCCATCAGTGAAGTACAAATCCAAAAAGAGCTGAAAATCCATTTCATTCAGGGTTTCTTCCACCTGATAAAAATAAAGATTTATGATTTTAAAAACTATACATACTCCATTTAATGTAAAAGCCAAACAGGAGATACATTCTAAAATGTACCTTCTTTTCATCAAGGAGCATCATGACTTTGAAAAGGAGGACATCATTGACAACCACCTCTTCATTCTTGTACAGGATTTGGAAAGTTTTGCTACAGATGACATCATCTTGGATTGAAGCAGGAAATGCCAGATCAGAACCTGAAACAATAATAATAATGTTATCTGAAGTTGATCAGAGCATTTAAGAATGCTCTGATCAATTAAGTACTGGTATACCTCCTGGATGGAGCAGACTGGCCTCAACTTTGTGTGGGACTCGTGGAGGAACTTTGACACTGCCACGGATCTGGTAGAATCTGTTATAAACACATTATTATTTAAGATTATGTTGTACAGTACAAACGTTTGTTTCCCATTAATAAAGTGCCTCCACAGTCCAGTTTTCTTTCCCACACCCTTAAAGTAAGCTGAAACAATTCTAAACAACTGAAATTATATTGTACATGTACACAAATGACTAATGACAGATTACAAACTGATTCATAAGTAAATAGGAGCAATGAGTGACATTTTCACACAAAAAATACACTAAATATAAACAAATTATCCAATAGGTGGCGTTCACGTGACATCACAACATTCTAAAGAGCCTATAGTTTAACATTGAGGTGGAGGGCAACTGAAAATTCCACGGCCGTAACCATAGTAACGCTCAAAATGCAGATTTATAGTCTTAAATCATTGCTAATTTCTCTTTAATTCCTGGGCCAATTCACATGAAACAAAAACTGACACAAAGTTCAAAGTCATATCTTTCAGCAGATATGAACATATGTCTAATTATTTCTTCACAAAGGCGTCCAAAAGTGGAGACAATATTCAAAAACATGTGCTTGATGTTGGCCAGTAGAAAGGACTTTCAGCCATAAAATTCACATGTCAGGTTTGTGAATCCAATCACTATCACAGGATGATCAGAGAAAACATTTGGACATCTTCTTTTTGGAAATTTCTTTCAAAAACTGTTTCTCTCCCATAGACTTGTATTGACACCTGCCCTCCAACTGAAATGGAATTCTAAATCGTGAACGCTACCTATTAAGGATCAACTAAGCCACCATAGTCTCAGCCTTAGGACTCAGCATATCAGTGGGAACCACTGATATCAATGTTTGTACACTGGTATATTGGATAGAAGCTGCAGATCAGTTACATAATCACAGGCATCAGAGGGTAAGTGATGCACCCACAGCAAAATGCACTAGTTAGCTACAAGTATCTCTGAAGGAAAATGACACTGCAGCTTGTATAAATGAATAATGAGCACTTTCTTTAGCAGTCACTCATGTAGTAAACCTGAGCTCTTCATGCAGTGACATGCTGAGGAAGTATCTCCCCAAACAGATGCATCATCTCCTCATTAGCAGATGTTGCACACTGTTAAAACAAAGTTTTTAACTCTTCTTTCTATTTGAATTGAAAACAACGCAGGCATACCATTGAGTTTAATACATTTCTTTTGAGCTAAGAAAAATAAATGTATTAATGTATCCTTTATTGAAGGAAGACTTTTGTGTCTAAATTGTTATCCATGTTTGTGTAAGATCTCAGTCACACAAGGGTTTGCCACCTGAAAATATCCTGTATTGTTTGCCATTTTGTTCAGCCCTCACAGACGCAAATATAATTACTCACCCACGCTGAAACAAGTCCACATTGTAAAACTTGTGGAGCTCCACAGAAAACTCCACTGTGGCCTGAATTTCAGTCATCTTGCGCTCTATAGGCACTGCTGCCGCACATCACCCAGGTTATGTTTGTTGGCCTAAAGGCATAAACATTATTATGTTCGGATCAAAACTTAATTCATGAATCATATAGCAGAGACAGCACAGGTCAGATTGCTAAAGGTAGTAAAATTGCAGTTGGGGGAAATAGGAGACTTGCATAGAGGGTGAAGACCTAAACCAAGGTATTTAAACACAAAGCAAATGTATCCATAGTTACACGGCCTGTAAACAAATGTATAGCTAATGACCACTTATATTTTCTGACTTCTGGTTTGAAACACTGTTTGGACGCACAACTGAAGTTTATAAGCATAGTGACACCTATTGAATTAGTAATGTATGGTATGAATAAATTATTTACACATTTATCTTCGAGCACAATACACAAAAAATATACTGGGATAAACACAGACAATGTTTTGAACACAGGACTTTCAGTAAATTAATGACTGCACTAGTAATTAGTGACTGAAGCTTATGAAAGATAATCGTATGTTTAAATGTTAAAATACATATTGTACTAAATGATAATTATAACAATAATAGGGGCTAAATGGAAATAATAACGTAAAGCTCATTAAATCTTCGTTTCAGTCTACTACTGGAGATGGCTGGTGGCACAATTGACAAGAACTGTGTTGACAAGAATTGCACAAGATTTAGCTAAAAGGGAAGTATTTCACAGAGCATGCACAAGGGAAATGAGACAGTGTAAAGGCAACAGTAACATATTTGGATAAACAATAACGTTCAAAGAGTGGCTGTTTGGTTTTGCATGTTTACAGGTGGAATCTATGCGAAAGGCCACAAATAACCAAGTCCAAAGTAAAGCTTGTTCAAACTGTTCACTCCAAAACAATATACTCATGTTAATACCGATCAATGTTGTCTAGACTAGCAGTTCACCTAACGTTAGCAATGTAAATATAGTGGTCACCGGTCTAACAGCGGAGTAGCAGGCTAGCCCACTTACCATTGCGTTGGTAAGCTAACATTAGCTAGCTAACCAACGTTAGCTTCTATTTCAGTCCCACGTCGTCTTTTTGTGTCACAGGACAGAAAACAGCAATCTCTGATAGCAGCCCAACTTCTGAGTTTGGTAAATGTGAGGTAGCACCTGCCCGGAATATTATGTCCCTGTACTTTGCTCGGCAGTGCCACTGTGGACTGACAGCAGCAGTCGAGCTCAATCTGAGCTGACAGCAGGCTCCAGCTGCACACTTTTTATGAACACATAGCTGTGCGTCACGGCAACGCCACACCAGAGCGGTACGCAGTAGCCTATGCAAATGTGCACCCAATACACGAAATCTATAGCCTGCAGTTATTTGTCCTTTTTTATTATTTATTTTATTTTATTTTGACTTATATCACAACGACATATAGATTATAAATAACACATTTTTATTTATCATTTACTATTGATCAGTATACTGATAATAAGAACAATAATAGCACCATCTGATGTGTCACAGCCCACTCCACCGCAAGATGGGACTTAACATATTTGGCCCTGAAGTAAGTTTATAATTTTCAAAACGTTGCCATTCTAAGTCCAAAAAACATCCCCGCTGTGTCCATTTACACCTGGATGATTGGGAAATATTAAATATAGCCTACATATATAAAATAACAAATTGCTGCGGGCTAAATATTGATTCAAAGTAGCTGTCCTTAACAAACAGGCTACATGTAAATTACAAATTAAATATTTTGCACTGCTTTGGGGGCCCCTCTGAGGCCCCCGGGGGCCCTGGACCCCAATTTGTTAACCACTGGCCTACTCCAATGGGGGAAGCCTAGGAATGTGGAGTTGACACAGCGAAGTGTTAATAGTAGGGCCGGGACTCAATTAAAAAAATTAATCTAATTAATTAGAGGCTTTGTAATTAATTAATCGAAATGAATCGCATATAAATATTTGACCTGAGAACAGTGAGAAGTACGTTTTTTCACAAGGATTTTTAGTATACCATTGAATAATGACTGAATACGTGAGCTTAAGCAGCAAAATATTGTCTATTTTTGTTCAACCAAGTCCAACAGACCAGTGCAATATTGCCATTAATTGTGCGTCTGCAGGAAAAAAGAAAACTGAAGTGTGAAAAGCAAAGTGTGATTAATTTCGATTAATATTTTTAATCGCACTATTAATCGCAATGAATTGAAAAAAGTCCCGGCCCTAGTTAATAGTATTGACACTTGGCAAATAAATAATGGCCACTGCTATAAGAAGCCCGCAGTGACATGTGGCTTTATTCCAGCTGAAGTCCTGTTCCAGGATCTTCTTCTCTCTTGGGGTTCATCCACTGCTAAGGCGATCAAAATATCACTCCTTCATCAAACAATGACATGGCTGGAGTCAAAAGGTAAACTTGAGCAGACATGCGCATCAACAAAATCTGAAGACCTTGCAGGATCTGAATATAACAGTAAGGATAAAACAAAGAAAATCATTATTTCTTGTACCACAAAAGTGCTGTTTTTGATGCCCAAAACATCACTTTTAGGTACAAGAAATAAACAAAATAAAAAATATTGGAAGCTTTTCTTGCAAAATTGTGAAATAAATAAATAAAGTCAGGGGTTTGAATCCTGCCTCCTGAAGGTGCATGCTGTCGTTGTGTCCTTGGGCAAGACACTTCACCCACCTTGCCTCCAGTGTCTGCGTACATTGGTGTGTGAATGGGTGAGTGGATCCTTGCTGTAGAGCCCTTTGAGTGCCTAATGTAGGTGGAAAAGCACTGTATAAGTTGAGACCATTTAGTAGTAGTAGTAGTAGTAGTAGTAGTAATATTATGCAAACACAATTCTAATTGATTAAAATACAATTCTATTGACTTTCTGTGCATAAGACAGAGATGAAAGTAGAAGCACTTAGTACTTACAAGTTTACAAGCTGCATGGGTCTCTGTTTTATCAGCACTAGAATCACAAGGTGTTCTTTTTAATTGACTATTTTTGGCTAAATTACTCAATAATATAGCCAAAATATGAATTATATATAATCTTCAGGAGTATCTTTCTATTCATGCTGTGCATCTTTCATAAGATCCCACAGTGTCTCGGCACTGGACTTCATACACAAAGTAAGTCTATAACATTTAAGAAACCTTTAAACAAACTGCTCGGGTTGTCAAATCTTTTAACTTAGTCTAAACAATAAACTACAAGCTGAAGTCTAAATAAATAAAGTTTCCATTTCTCACAGAACATACATTTTACTTCATGTAGCATTCATATTTTACTTTCTTGCCTTACTCTTTCTACACAGTGCTGTTTTTTATCTATTTTTATGACTTCTGTTTCGGCTGCAGTTGCATGGACTTCAGCTGTGTGCTATAGTACAGACAATTTGAACTATATTCCCATTGAGTTAGCAGTATAGTCCAAAAGCAGACGTAAAAGCCATTTTAAATGATCTATCTTGAGAGGCTTACACATCATTCACACATTTGACTTTCTGTCCCGATGTTTAAAATAAGCTAATTTTGATTAGTGTCAAAGGCAAAAGGCAAGAATGCACATACAAGGGTCTAATATTTATTCAATAAACAAGACCAGCTTTACAAACAACACTTTAATTACTCTCCCTATAAACACACACACACACACACACACCAATTTGCGTGGTAAATCAGCTAAACATTTGATTTATTTTGATTTCGTAGCTGTGAGATTTTTGCCTGATTTTGGAGCTCATTTCGAGAAGCAATTCATGTGTCCCCCGGTCAGTGTTGGAGAAGAAACTTTCCCAGATAGATCATATTCAATTCAATTCAATACAACTTCATTCTGGCCTTGTGATCCATCAAAAAACTAAAATGGGGGGTTTAGATCTGTTCGTTACAGTAACTCTACCAATCAATACCTCAATCGTTACTTGTCATATAAATGTTTTCTAAAATACAGGCTATTTTTACAGCTGTCAGTGAGCATTCGTTGTATAATCAAAATCTGCTCATGTATTTTTGATACTGATAATGACAGTTTAGTGGTGCAAATAGTGGTGCAAAAGTATAACAGCAAGAGTTAACTGTTTCAATAACAAATGTATTATGACTTGATAGGGTTTTACATTATGTCCAAGTTCCATATTGCTGAGCTTGCAAGAAGAGGGACTGTCAAAAAGGTCACGGGATCATCTCCTCAACATGCAGCCTATCACATTGGCCCAACCTTTAACTTCAGAATAAACACAAGGTGCCTTCACTTATGTGAACAGTGTCACCTAGTGGTGAAGATGGCACAGCACCCCCACACCCTGTCCATGGTGCTGAATGGGCCATATCCTGCCTCAAAATCTTGCCTAAAAGCTGGGACAATAATTCAGACGGGGAATTTTTTGGTTTGGACCAGCCCACCCATAGCGGTGGCGCATCAGTGGTACATGCGCTGCTGATCAAGCGTGCGGCACATGTACCACTGATGCGCCTGTGATGGGCCATTGGATGATTCCATCCCAGAAAGCACGGGGCACGGGCTGCGCAGAAAATAAAAAAAATAAATCTAACGCACCGGCCCATTTTGGAACCGGCCCACCGGTCAAATGCCCGGTCAAATATATGGTCAGTCCGAGTCTGCCTAAAAGCATAACACACATGGTCCTATAACATTTCATTTATTACTAGGAATTATTATAGATAACTAATGTTTAAAATCTCAATCTCTGTTATTTTATCAAACCAGTCTGTGACTATTAGGCATAGTCTATTCCAGTAGTTCTCAAACTGTGTTAGTACTCATATTAGACTTTATTCATTTTATTTAAACTCATGCTTTGGTAATGCATTGTCTGGTCTTACACCCAGTTCAAACAACATTTTGTCCAGTTTAGATTTAATTTCAGATCTTGTTTAGCCCAGACTTGATCTTGATCTAGACCTGGTGGTACTTAGATGGTAAAGTATTTTATGAGATGGTACTTCAAAAGTCAAATATTTTGAGATGGCACTTGGTGTGAAAAGTTTGTAAACCATTGTCTATTCTACCCAGTAACCAGAAAAGAGGAATATCTATCAATGACATTTTAATTGATTGAGTACTAACCTTTAATGCGTCTTTTGGCCCCCTGGAAGAATAATTATTTTACTGTAATTAATACATTTTTATGCACTTTGCATTGCCTTGTGTATGAATTACACAAAAACTTACCTTGCCTTATTGCTGCGATAATAACTATGATGAGGATCTGTAATAGAAATAAATATAAACTTTGTTAAAATTACTGATGGAAAACAAATTTGATATGTATTGCAATGCCTGTGAGTGAGCAGCAGATGAGTGGCACAACTATCAGTAAAAGGTGGAATATCTGGCAGATGCAAGATGTGAATGGAGAGGAACAACTTGCTGTGAGCCTCAATGGGGAGGTCTCAGAATCTAGAGTTTACCTCCACTGGGACAGACTCCCTGAAGCACACAGTAGTTTTCGGTCCCCTGCCGTCACTCTTTGATGACAAGTGGCACCAGATACTCCTGGACATCAGCAAAGACTCTGTCTCCCCGATTGTAGACTGTGTCCTGGTTGGCTCTCAGAATTTACCTACAAGACAGACAGTCAGTCTGGATGGCTTTACAGTGATAGGAAAACTTAAGGACAATCCAGTCATTGCAGTTCCGGTAAGTCTGAATAATAATAATATGATGCCACAATCATGTTGAACTTGTATTTCTGTTGAAGCATCTCACATAATTGTGTTATGACAATGACAACAACAAAATACATTTGAGACAGAAACAAATAGGACAATGTGTTTAAGCAGCCTTTAGATAGTCCACACAAATAAACACTGCAGAAAGTCCCCTCTAACGAGGCAGACGTATAGAAATAGTTTGCGTCTTGGTGGACACATGTGCACATTTATTTTCTGTTTTTCTTTGCTCATGCTCATGCCCTCAGTTAAGCCACAAATCCATTTTCAGGATCAGGTTTATGACCAATTAATGACGCAAACAAGCGCGGTAAAATCCAGAGTCTGCGTTCGTGCGTAAACTAAAATCAACTGTAGGGTATTCCTCAACTCTGAATACATAAACATTCTGGAGGCAATACTGGATCAGCACTTTATGGTTATTATAGGCCAAATGCAACACATAAACTAGGCCTAAAACATTTTCCCATTCCTATTCTTCTCCAGTATGAACTCCAGTCCATGCTGATTCACTGCGACGTGGCCCGTGCCAGAAAAGATGCCTGCTATGATCTTCCAGCCACGACAATGGTACGGACAAAAATTCATGTGTTTGCTAGTATTTGCTCTTGAGCTATTTATTTGAAAGGCCTATGTTTTTGTTTAGTTTCGTTTTTTCTACACCAAACAATACTAATTTAGCACATACCCGGACCGCCATGACCCTCCCCTTCTGTTCCTCTTCACAAACCCGCCAATCCCTGTCTGTATTCAGAATAGCATGAATATACATGAGGCCAGTCCTCGGACGGTCTTGATAGCTGAAGTGTGTTCAGTTGGATTGTTTTGTCGTGGGCTCCCTCAGCCCAGCAAAACCCTCAGACAGGACTAGCGTTTACCTTTCCAATCCAAGGAGGAATCATGGCGCGGGGCCCCGGCTTCAGAGGGCCGCGTTTTGCAGTTCTCCTGCAGTTTGTCCTGATCTGCTCCGCTCAAGTAAGATTAATTGTCTGCTTTGTCTCCATAGAACGATGTTACCGTGGTGCAGGTGCGACTTCTGATAAGCTCTATGCTAACTATTGCTAAGTATTAGCAATAGTTTATTCCTTTGCATGATATTTGCCTGCACACTGTCTGATGTTGTTGAAGGTACTTTCTCTTTTGTTGTTTGTGGAAATGCATGATATATATTTAGACTTGGATTCTTTCTAAAATTATTTGTATTACTGCACCTAACTTTTTTTTACTGCATGGATCAACTTTTATATTCGTGAAATTATGATTTACGTTATGAGTCAATTATTTGCTTGAGATGCAAAAAAATGCGTTATTCTCTCAGAGAAATCTAGGCCCCCCTGGACCTGCAGGTGTGCCAGGAATTGATGGCATTGATGTAAGTATCTCAGACGTGAAAAATAATTACAATATGGGATTGTGATTTTGCAGTATATTAAAAAAAAACTCTCTTAAACTTCAATACAGGGGGAAAGGGGTGTGGATGGTGATGATGGACCACCTGTAAGTTTATTCTAATTTTGTTTAACCAAATGTCTTTGTCATTGTCAATCCCTGATCTGCATGTGCAATGTGTATTTAGGGGCCCGATGGTGATCCCGGGAAACCTGGCTCCACAGGATTACCAGGACTTCCTGGAAATGATGTGAGTGAAAAGTAATTTTAATTGATTGTCTTACATGCCCAACCACCACAACTCACCTTACATTTTAGTGATGTCTTTGAAAGACTATGCACTGAGTAAATACTCAATAGATAGCAGTGCAGTAGTGTGTGATGAAGGTATAACTTAACCAGTATTTATAGTTTTTTATCTTAGATAGATTCTGTATTATAAGACATAGGTTTTCAGGGTCAGTTTGAGAGACAATAGCTGCTCTGTTTTCTGGCTGCTGTTCATACAGTATCTCCCGTTGAGAATCCACAAAACAGTGAGGAATAGTTGTTTCCGGGAACTTGTTTAAATTGAGCTGAAGGAATGCTCGCCCCCTCCTTGGTTTGCAGTCAGACAATGTTGGCCTCTGCCCTTTCTGTGTGCCTGCTAAGATTTCACTTCCATGTACAATATTATGTCAAAATCCACTGACCAATAATCAGCTGCAGTGTCAAATAAAAAGGGGTGGCTAAGAGGAGTTTGTCCATGTTATGAATATGACTGCAACGAGCTCCTCCCACTTTTTGTAATACTGATGATGATTTTTCTTTCATATAAAAAGAAATTCAAGTACTAAATGTATAAATAAAAGATCAAATTAAATAAATACTTTGTCTAATGTTCCACTTTTGTTGTCATTCTGTTTTGAAGGGACTGAGTGGCCCTGTCGGAGATGTTGGACCCGATGGCCCCCCTGGACAGAAAGTAAGTGGCTTCTGAAAATTCTTTGCTGCTTCAAAGAGTCGTGTAGAAATATTGCCAAGCAGGTTCTGTCCAGTCCATTGGCATGGCAGAGAGCTGCGATGCATAAACCAATTTCTTATGACAAATGAGACCTAATCCTGCAAGTCCCCATGTAATCTCTGTGAGGAATGAAGACTCTACATCAGTCCTCATTAAGCCAAACATTGCAGGGTCAAGTCTGCCCAGTTTAGTCATGTGGTAATCCCGAGGAATGTTAACACTTGCCATCTGCATCTAAAGCTCGCCTGTTTTACTGGTCATTAAACAATTTCTGTCTTTGTTAAGGGTGAACCTGGAAATGTTGGGCCTCGTGGATTTGCTGTAAGTGCATTATATCATTTAATAGAGATCCACATCCATCTTCCCAGTTTTTTCAAAAAGGAAGCATCGTCCATATTTGTACTTTAGTCAAAACAATATATAAAATAAATAAATAAAGACTACATGCAATACATTATAGCATCAGCGTATTTCACCTTTTAAAATCCCCATTGGCTTAACATTATACAGTATTAACAATGGGAATTTCAGACCGCTTGACAACACAATCCTAATCTGTATACAATAATATTTCCTCCTAATTGTTTCAGCTTTATCTGTTCCATGTTCTTATTCATGTTTTTGTGTTTCTACATAGGGCGTTGGGCCGGATGGAACCCCCGTAAGTTTATAATATAACTTATGTACACCGTACACTCAGAATAACATAATGTGATGTTGTATTTCAAAGGGACCCCCTGGGCCTGGAGGACTTCTGGGAGAAGTTGGAAAAGTTGGACCACCTGTAAGTCCTGAAAACAAAAAGCCAAAATATCTTAGAGCAAAAATATCGGTCTTGCAATCATTTACCTCATAATGTTAGTTCACATCCTATTTCTTCTTCTGCCTCCTCTTATTGTCAGATACTTTTGTTTTGCCTTTAGGCTATGAGGCAAAGCAATTCCCCACTCAAATATTTCTGATAAATATTTGTATTTCCTTCCCTGGAATGTAAAGGGTTTTGATTATTAAAAGTCAACATAGACTTTTACTAAACAATTATGTCCCTGCTGCTGAATAGCATATAACTGCTTACTCTTGTTTCTTCTTAACTAATTTCTTTGCCTTTTTTAGGGTGCCATGGGTGTGAGGGGGCCACAAGGACCTCGTGGACCACTAGGTCCCAGAGTAAGTCACACAATAGCTTAATTTATTGACAACAATACATTTTATTGACATGTGTAATCATCAAAGTAACTGATCTCCTTCCTTAGGGGGCAGCTGGAGCCCTGGGCAGTACTGACCTGGTAAACCATGTATTATGGAATATTTTAGTGCTTGCAGTGCTTACATTACAAATGCATTTATTGACAGAAAAATAATTTGGCATTTGAAAATGTTTTGTTGTTTCTGATGTGTAGTGTCCAAACTCCTGTCCTCCTGGGATGACAGGACATCCTGGGCTTCCTGGTATGAAGGTTAGCATAAATCTGTAATTTAAAATACATTTTAATCAAGCAAAGATTTTGTAACAATTTACAAATTGTATATTTCTAGGGTCACAAGGGCGTTAAGGGGGAATCTGGGGAACCTGGCAAACAAGGCCACAAGGTAAACAATATATCTACCTTTATTACAAATATCCAAAACAATACCTTAAAAGGGTTTCTTTTGTCAGAAAAACTCAAGCCATAACACCAACCAACAATCACCAATAATTTAGGCTTTTGGAAGATTTCCTATAGTTCAGTGCAGTGGAAACATGGCTGTGCCTTTGACTGGATGATGGATGATTTATTTGAAATGATCTTGGAGCGCAACTAGGCTCTCCCTGTAATGTGTCCATGTACTATATACATGGAAATAAGTCTGGGCCTATCTCCCTTTATCACCAGCACCAGGGTATGATATACTGTCTGTCTGCATTAGTCCTCAAGAATGATTTTCCCCTTCGCTGAAAGTTTCTTTTAAAAGGGCTGTTTTGTCTGCCTGTATTCGCTTTTACCATATGTCAGGATTTACAGTAAAACTTATGAATGAAACAACTACTTGATGCTTGGCCAGTCACTATACACCCATATAACCCATACTGTACAGCTGCTCTTGAAGAAGACTGATTAAAAAATATTGTAATTTCTATACTATGTTTACAAATGAGTCTGTGGCTGGTTATAATTTTGAGGAAGCAATTAAAATGTTCGAAGAAGTTAAAACTTTACTTAGCTCTTGTTTAGTTTTAGTTTATTAGTTTATTTGAGCAGTTAAAATTCTGCTCAAAAGGAGTGGGCTGAAGCAAAAGCTTATAAGTGCCCACCCCCGACATCATTGAATTAAAACAATTAATCAAATCACAATGTACAGGGAGCATGTTACAAAGTACAAGACACAAGATCCCGGCAACACGGCACACACACACAGCGTACCCCTCTGTGACCCAACTTTACCTGTTATAATTACATTATCAATCCTACATTAAGCAACATCATACTTTGATTTTCAAATTTTCCCCACCGGCAAAAGAGAACCTACAACACACCAGAGCGGCCGTTTCAACCACACCCACAAAGCACCTCTAGAAATGTTCGTATAAATTAACAGAATTTAACGGAACGGAAAGGAAACACAACTGAAAGGAAACACAACTACAACAACAGTCTCATGTCTCATTTCATGTACGATGTCTAATACAAAGCATTTGACAAAGGCGATCATTAAGTTATTTATACACATACATACATGCATACATACACATATACACATTATGTACACACATACATATACATATATATACATACACACACATCCTTTTTTTTCTTTACAGATGGTTACCACTTCCAAACACAGTTAGCAACTTCCAAAAGGCACTAGTTCTGTGTTCAAAAGGCACATTAATATGCATATTATCCATGATCTTGCAACTTCCCAGTTGTCATTTCAATCATTACATTTTTTTCTTTTTTCCTTGTTTTTTTTGTGTTCAATGGATTATGTAATATGTAAGCCCTGCATACTGTGTGCGTTAAGATGCCAGGGTGTAGAGCGGGTCCATTGAAGAAGGCAGTAGCTCCCCATCAACAAACCCCCACCCGGCTGCCCTAACTGGCTAAACTTGTAGATGATGTTCCTATGCTTAGTGGTGCGTTAAAAGACAAGGTTTATGAGCCCGTTGGGAGGGTCCTCTCAACAGATCCATAACTCGCTTATCCTAATTCTCAATTTATTATTTAGAGCAATAGAATGGCAACCGTGCAGAGCAACAACACTCTGTCTTAGTTAATAGAATGCAAATGCTATTTGATCCGACTACTGCCCCTTGTGGCAACGTGTTTCTTCTTCTCTATACTTTTTAAAAGTCTTTTGTTTGTATTTATATTTGAACAGGTTGATGTTTGGACATCTTGTTGTGTTATGTTTGTTGATGCTTTGTTTGTTTACTAATACCAATTAGCATTCATAAGATTTCCTTCAGAACTGGGCTTATTAGAATTGAATAAAAGAAGAAAACTGCCTTTTTAATTGCATTGGGAAATGTGCACTAACTAAAACACTACAGGCAATTTATCCTAATGGTTATGCCTTCCTGGGTCAGCATATGAATTATTTGTAATTTGCAAAATGTTGAGCAGTAATTTGATGTTAAATTGTCTGCTTTTGGCCTCTTGCAATCCATTTAAAGCAAGCAGACATTAAGCACATTTTTGAAATGGATGCCTTATTTTCAAATTAACACACCCATGGTTTTTTCCTCTAATGGAGATGATGAATCACCGAAGAAACTGCAATCTCAAACATTACTGTCCACCTGGCTTGTGTGTTGTTGATGTCCTTTTCTTTTGTTTTCAGGGAGACGAAGGAGGGCAAGGGATCCCAGGGGAGGTTGGAGCCCAAGGACCAACAGTGAGAATTTTACATGGTCACATTTCTACAGTGTTTGTTAATAACTTGTTTAAACTGAATTCTACTTGTGGATGTGCTTTGCTGATTTAGGGCCCTCAGGGAATCCGTGGAGCCACTGGGATGATGGGTCTCAAGGGAGAGATGGTAAGAGCCTGTGTGGTATTAACGCTCTGTTGTTGTGTTTATACCAATTATGAGTATATTCCCTTCATTCTACACGCTAGTGGAACAATATGTTATTGTTATTGAATAACTGTGTTGTTTTGTTGTAGGGGGCGCGAGGACCTGATGGAGACCCAGGTCCACAGGGAGTCGCTGGAGCAACTGTGCGTTCTTTAACAAATTAACAGCATAAGAAACAACACAATATTGTTTTAGTCAACATGTTTTTATCAATATCAGGGAGACCAAGGTCAGAGAGGTGTAATGGGTGAGGCGGGCCCTTCAGGTGAAGCAGTAAGTAAACATACCACACAATTAGGAATAATTAAATAGTAATTTATGTTAATATAATAAATTGTATTCAATACATGTAGGGTGTCCAAGGGTCAAGAGGAATAACGGGGGTTCCGGGTCCAAAAGGAGAGGGTGTAAGTGTCTGATCACAGATATTCATATTTAATAGTAAAAAGAAAATTCTAATTAAAAAGAAAAAGAAAAAAAAGACTTATGTGAGGCTGTCTCTTAGGGGCTTCCAGGCGTTGATGGCCGTGAAGGTATTCCAGGGATGCCTGGTACAAAGGTAAAACACCAATCAATAACTTTCCACAAAACAGTGCCATGGCCGAGCCTATAACTGAAGCAGACTCATTTCCCATTTCTTGTCTCTGCAGGGGAGCTCTGGAAAGCCTGGGGTTCCTGGAGAAGTGGGTCCTCAGGGGTTCCCTGTAAGTTAGACCTTTGACCCCAGACTGTCGACTATGATTGGATACACCTGAGCAAAATCCAGAGAAGCTAAAAGAATTGCAAAGAGTTTATGTGCTGCTATGACGAGGCAATAGGGCTTCAATGGACCATTATAATAACAATAAAACAGAATATGATTATTCGCTACACATTTTAACATTCAGTATTATAATGACATAGTAATGGCACATAAATGCCACCCTTCAATCTGGTTTAGGTAATATACACTGTATATAATTAGTTATAGTTATTGTTAGCGCAATAATATTTTAATTGTGTACTCATTTGGTCATCTCTTTTTCCAGGGATTACCTGGTGTACCAGGACCAAAGGGACTTGGTGGCTCAAAGGTTTATATGACCTTTCCTTTTATTTGATACAATAGTATTTTTACTATATAAATACAATCTGGAATGTCATTATTTCTGTTTAGGGAGATTCAGGTGAACCTGGGCTCCCTGGAACATTAGGGTCCGCAGGAAAGACAGTAAGTACCGATTTTACATCATAATGTCATTTGTGACCACTGTGTACTGACCGTCATTTTGAACGTTCACAGGGTGAGCGCGGAGAGCAGGGAGAGGTCGGGCCTGTTGGACCTATCGGTGGACCTGTAAGTCTGACTGTTTAATCAACAAAAACACATTTAATCAATAACATTTAAATGGAATCTTTACTGATTTTATTTGATTTTATCACACAGGGAGACATCGGAGAACTAGGGCCCACAGGTCCAACTGGAAAGTCTGGTGCCAGGGTTTGTTTTTCTTATTTCCTTATTGTATTAACATACACTGAACAAATTATCACTTGATTGTTTTATACAGGAGATACACTAGACAAATTGACATATTGTTTGTGTAAATGAAAATGAATATTGTACATCGTATATATTTCTTATTAAATATTTATAGCTTAAGTTCATCTAACAATGCTCAATATAAGATATGAATGAATCAACACTAGCGATTACACTTAGTGTTAGCATCTTTCACCTGAACATAGCAGAAAAGAGGGAAACTTTGCCACCCAAACCCCAATCGTTGTTTGAGAGGAATGTCTCAGAGAATAGCTCAGTCCGGATCTCACACAAGGTCTATTTTCACAGTAAGGGGAGACTAAAGCAGGAGCTGAAAGGGCTCTCTGTTCTCCTGGCATTCCTCTCAAAGTCAGCCAGGGATCAAAGTGTGGCACCCAGTCACTGAGGCTAAGATGTGGGGAATATTGAGACAGAAGCACAGAAAGTATTGTTAGAATTAATATAGCAAAAGTGTAGAGCTGCCCCACAAAAAGTAGTCAATAGAATTCGTTACCTAATACAAAATTATGTAATGTAACTGGAAATCCATTAGCTTTTGTACTCATGTGTTTGGTGTATCCTTGCTTATTTGTTGATATGCTTTAGGGACCAAAAGGTGACCCAGGTCTGCCCGGTCTCCCTGGGCCCCCTGGTCTGCCCGGAGTGAAGGGAGAGAGGGTAAGTCAACACACACAGACAAATGTCACTTAGACTGCTTTTAAAGGCCAATGTTTTGGAAAACCAAGAGCAGTGGGCAAGATTAATGATCACAATGGGCTGATTAGCTCCCTCTAGTGTGGACCTATAAAACATTCTGTCAGGTACTAAGTGGCTTGAGTGATAATTGTTTGTGTGTTATAGGGAGAGCGTGGAGAAGCTGGTCCCAAAGGAGAACAGGTGAGAGAACAGTAACTATAGCTTCAAATAGTTATCGTTGCATGTAGCTGAAATAAGTATCATTGCTTAAAATATTAATATCATCGCTCAATATTAATACTAGGGATCTCAAGGTGATGAAGGGAATTCTGGAGACAAAGGGGATGTTGTAAGTTAAAACACACTTTAGACTGTATTGTTGCTCCTCAAGTGCTATGTTTGTATGGTTATTTTTATAAATGTCCCATAGGGGGATTTAGGAGAGCCAGGGGCAAAAGGAGAGGTGAGTCTCGGCATCATAACATATTTTATGAGGCCATAGCACTGACAAATATGCAGCACTTTGTAAATTGCCCTAATGTGGTGCCATTTTTCTCTGCAGGTCGGTAGCCCTGGTGAGCCTGGCAAAAGAGGTCCAGAGGGAAGTCGAGGTCAGCCAGGCATCGAGGGACCATCTGGCTCACCTGGACCCAGGGGCATGCAGGGCAACAGGGGTCTACCAGGGGGCAGAGGATCCCAGGGGCCAGCGGTATGTCCTGTGGAAAAAAATAACCCTTGTGTGGCTACTGTGGCTATTGCTAAAACATTCACCCCAAATCGTGTTGGGAATACAGTATAGTATGATATATTTTTTTGTATTGCCACCTCCTACCAAGTCCTAGGATTTATAATAAAGAAGAGTGTAATATTTATCCGGGTTTGGAACTGGGCCTGGGTATGAGCAAACCCTATACGTAATTAATGCTCATGCCATAACTCTAGCAAGTATTTTTGTAATACTAATTAATACTAATCTCCAAGTGCCTTTTTTATTTTAAACATTTCCTTCATCATGGTAAATGATAATAAAAATGACTATACAAATGTTTAATACTTTGTATACTTTTTGATCTGGACATGAAACATAGAATACTTTAAAACAGCACAAAATGAATTCATCCATGTGCTCAGATGTTCCACAGAGTTTATAAAAAAATATCAGTGCTCTATTGTTTTGGCAACAACTAAAGCTTCAGTAAATCAGCTGCCGTTTCCTCTGTTCACCACAGGCAGTCCTGTATTCATCCCTGTGGAGGAGGCGAGCAAAGAACATTCTGAAGATTATATTTTTATATCCATGATCATGTTATTTGAATAGAAGATTTTTAAATGCAGTTCAGTGAAACATAATGTTGGCCTATGTTTGTATAGGGTTCACCTGGCTGTTAAAGACTTGAGACCTTCTAAATCAGTTCTGACATGTATATGTAAATGTTTTCAACTTTGTCACAAAATCAATGAGGTCTTCCTTTTCTCTGTCCAGGGCAAAGAGCCAAGTGATCAGCACATCAAGCAAGTTTGTATGCGCGTCATGCAAGGTGTGAACACAGGGCCATGTAAGCCCATTTATTTTCCCCCTGTGCCTTGTGCTGCTGACTTTAATCATCCCCCACAATGCCTCATTACACTGCCACCCAGTCCGCTGCTCCTGCGCCGCCCCATTGATCTGGCTGTTAGCTGAATACTGTTAAGTAAAAAAAGGTCTCATAACCCAAACATGAAATGACTTAGTTCTTTGTTTATTAGATGGATGAATAATTCCCAGAACTTCAGAAATGTTTCACTGAAGTCACAACCGCTGTTCTCTTCATTCTTTGCTTTTACGTATTTTCGACTCTTCTCTTATGCTCATGACTTTTTCATGCCTGATGTGCTGAAAAATTAATTTCACCTCCAGCAGACCAAAGATCCCCTGCTCTAAGCACAGAGTCTGCTCAGGAGGAAAATCTTAAAAAAGAGTTGTGCAGGCAGCCGTCCCTGTATGAATTTTCATTAGGAACTCATGTTGCTCACAGCAACATAAGATTAATATGACACACTTTTTAACAGGAGCATATATTCTATCACTGATTTAAATAAAGAACATTGTCTTCTTTGTGCACAATTGACAACGATTGTTTTGGAAGAGAGAGAATAACAACAGGTGCACCTCAAGGAATGTCATGACCACTCTCTCGCCCCACTGTGCTGCACTCTGCACTGCTGAAACTGATGGACCATGCCTTTATGAGAGTTGCTCTGGGCTTTCAGAAATGAGTTTGCGGTCACATGATCAGTTACACTGCCAAACCCTTCAAAGCTCCCTTAATAATGCCCTAGTTTAAAGACTTTTTCTGCACATGTTTCCCTGACATGGTTGTATTGTTGCGTATTCAACAGAACAGCTGGCTCAGTTAGCAGCTAGTTTGAGGAGGCCGGAGTCCGGTGTGGCCGGTTTACCTGGCAGACCTGGGCCTCCGGGGCCTCCTGGACCACCCGGAGACAATGGGTTCCCTGGTCATGCTGGATCTAGAGGTCTGCCGGGGCTCAAGGGGCCACCAGGAGTATTAGGCCAAAAAGGACCAAAAGGTGAGTTTTTTTTGACCAATCTCAACAACACAGATGTTAGTTGCTTTTACACAGACAGCTCACTATGTAACAGGTGAATTGGGTGACCGCGGTGCTCGAGGGCCCACAGTCCGTGGACCAAAGGGTCAACCTGGACCACCTGGACTGCCAGGTATTTTCTTTCTTTCTTGCAGCCATAATTTACATTGAAGACTGTGTCTTACAAAATGTTTGACCACAGGTGAGGCTGGTAAACCTGGCTATGGGCGGGACGGACGTGATGGGCAGAGGGGCCCTCCTGGAGTCCCAGGACAGCCTGGTGTGCCTGGACCGCCTGGATCTGCTGGTCCTAATGGGTACTGTGATCCATCAGCGTGTAACCTGCAAGCAGGTGCCCAGCCCGTGGACGTAAAGGGACCAGCAGGAAACTAAGAAGCGCAGCAGACACAAGACAATTGTAACTCTTCCTTCACACTTTGTCTTCTGGAGCAGCTGCTGTCCAGGCCTCTGTGAACACCACTGAAGGACAGCCACATCAGGATGGAAACAAAACTCATCCATTTGGCGCGAGAAGTGTTTTTGTTGGGAGAAGACATTTTGACTTTCTTTCTGATGAACACTCATCCATTACTGCCAGTCTCCATTGCCAAAGAAAAACAAACATCGTCACATTTGAAGGTATTTCATTTTGTTAGTTTTTTCACTGATAGTGGTTCATGTGTATGTCGTATGTACAGTATGTGCTAAGGAGAAACCTGCTGAAAACATCAACTCATTTGTCAGCTCAACATTTCAAATAAAAGACAGGAGGAAGACAATTTTGCCAAAGTCACAGACCTCAGTGTATGATGTAAATCTGTAAATTGTTTGAATTGTTGTTAATTATATTTAATACAAACCACTTCATGTGAGATTTTGTCTCTCTAATTGAATTGTAACACTGTGCTTAGCATAAATGTAGGCAATCACACAACTTAAATCAGCGGATAACATTTATTGCACACCAGTAAGGCAGTATTGTTAATAGACATAAATTAAAGATGCTGTGAAGAAGAACAAGTTGAGTAGGCTCTCTGAAATAGTAACACCAAACCATCCTAGTTTAGTACAACTCTCTTCACCGTGAATGACAAATCAGATGCTTGTACATTTCAGTTGCTTGTCAGTCGAAGGCTACAAACAGTTTTTTTCTATGTAAAATATATTTATCTCAAAATAGCTCATGACAAAGACATGTGGTAAACCAGGACTGAGGTAGATGCTTACAAAGAAAGTTTATCAGCAAGAACATTGAAGTCACTTGACACAAGAGCAACAGAGAGGAGCAGCAGACACACAGTTACATCAGAAACCACAAAGACTGACCCATTATTATTTTTTAAGCTTATTTACAACATATCACATGACATTTGATTGTGTTACAGAGCTCATAATCTGACACCCTTAACACGTTGAAATTTATGGACACGTTTTCCAGCATTATTGCAAAGGTAGCGAGTTTTTTTTTTTGTTATTGTTGTGGGTGTTAGATATTAGACGAAGTAGTGGTATTATGTAGTTTTTGGATGGTATGACTTCCCAATACAGACGCAGTGGGGAAAATGCCCAGTAGGGGGCTCCTTTGACTTACAAATGAAGTCACACTGGCTCTGTCCCCATCTAAAAGGTACCCAGCAAAAATATTAACATGGATATAAAACAAAGCTGGCATTGATGAAAATATTAATAAAATGCTATGTTACATCAGGGTAAAAGGGATTCATATTATAGATTCGGGAGCGAGAGAGATGCACTGCGACTTCCTATGATGTAAAGTCAAAAGAGGATCGAGTCTTAATCCTCAATAGCTTGGTCTTAAAGGATGAAATACGGAAGGAAGTGTTCAGATACACCCACATAACTTTTCAAACATTAATGCCACGCCGGAGAGTTAAAAGCAAAATAAACCCTTTGAGTCACATTTGTCGCGCTGAAAACATAGTCAATGTCAAAAAACAGTACAGGCTAATTATCCTTTACTGCTGAAATATGTAATTGTGTTGAGTCAGAGTTGTATTTCTCTCACAGTAATAATTCTGTTCCAATAATAATAATAATAATAATAATAATATTCATTCAGGTACTATTGGGTGAAAATGAATAGGTGAGAATTTCAAACTAAAATACCAAGGGGTGACATCAAATGAGCTTATGAAGATGAACGCATTCAACTCAAACAAGAGTGACTGATAATTATTCACCCCCACATAACTTTGTAAAAAATAGAGGCATTGATTGACTTGATAGGTTGTACTCGCATCATCTTAGATGGTGGGCATGAGCCTATTAATGGGTGACTCACAGTTTTTAAAAGAAATGATCAGACATTTCATTAATTCACCTTAGTTAATATGTGCTGGGAGGATTTTGACCTGGTTCTAGTTTCGCGTGAATGGAACCAGCAGTTACAGAAACGTCTGCATTTTGACATCTGTAAAAAGGCTAATTCGACAATAAAATTCTGGCAAGTTTTCCACCTTCAACGTTAAACCCACACCCCAATTAAACAATTGTAAAGTTCAAAACATAAACAAACATGCCAGGGCACCAAACATACTCCTCATGATCAGCGCGGGACAGTGAAATGCAAAAAAAAAAATGTTTTATTGATGTCTGGCTACCTGGAGTCAAAGCAAAGCAGCAACACCTCAATGGAGATGAGCTTATAATGTAATGTCCCGCTCCGAGCAAAGTAACGGCTTAGCTCTGAGGAGAGGCGAGCTGAAATGTTTCTTATTTATTTAATCTATAAAAAACAATTGCAAGCAAATTAATGCTTCTGTTTTACTTATTTAATTGGGTGAAATGTTACACAGCCTGGTTTAAACTACTGCCTCTTGATCTTGAATCATGTGAGATCAACCTATACAGACATATTGAGTACCTGAAGATGGATCAAAACTCCCGACTTTTCATGACACAAGAATAAATAGTTGTGGTTATTGGTAAAAATCTAAACCATCAAAAATATGAAGGCAGCTCAAGTAGGTCAACAGTAAAGTAGTCCGCTTTCCTTTGGGTAACTGAAACCAAAATATACATATAGGCCTATAAGGAATCGCCATACACCACACTATGTAAACAACCCATGTTATATTTACACACAAGCAAGCATACATTTTCCATGAAGAGGGATCGGTGAAGCTTTAATCACGGCTAACTTGCCTTCATCATCTGAATATAAGCCGGAAAAACAAACAAAACGCTCAAGTTTAAGCCAACAGAAGGTCACTCAAAGACTAATGACGTTCTCAAGTGCATTTGTTTCAATTGCCCTTGACGTGCATGTGTTCCAGCAAATAGACAGAGACTGGTGGCTGATCGAAATACGCAAGGACCTCTTCATCAGTGATTATGTTCGAGCTGTGTTTGAAATCAAGCCAAAGTACATCCATAACATTAGCGAGAACAAAGAAAAAAAACTAAAATATCCTGAAGCAGTATTTTGTAATAGTCATGCTACATTTACTACAACAGCCAGTCCCATAATTTAAGTACATTCTCAAAGAACAACTTTAAAATAAATAATTTCCATATTAAACATATCCACCGCCCTTTGGTTGCATCATGGGTTCCAAAAATAATTTATATTCACACTTATTCTTAAAAGAGACGCATTCATTCAACTCTCTCATTCCGACACATACGCAGTTACGAGGTGTACCTTCGCAAACCAAATGGCTTATCTAAATTGCAACAGAAGAGTGCATAAGTGTACAGATTCAAAAGGCAAATACATAATTAAGATCACTTATTTCTCCCCTTATAGAACTCCCCTCAATGAAATGCTAGTTTCATGGTCTGAAACGACAAAATGAGAGTTGAAACGGAATGCATTACATCACAGTGGGGGATAAAAAAAAAGCATTAAAAGCACAAAAGAATTGTCGCAATAAAATAACTATTCAAAAGGTTCTTTGTTGTACTAAAAAACAAAACAACAAACCGAACTGCAACCCCAGGAGGAAGAAACCCCGACTGCATACTAATGATATTGATAAAGGAGGTCAGCGGTGAGTCTGAAAAAGCAGAGATGCAGGTCCAGCTTGAGGTGTGTCGGCGACTTGAAGAGGGGCTCATAAGGGGGGAAGGGGGCAGTCGCTGGGGTCGCATGTCCCAGGAGCTCCGCGGGGCCCTGGGGATCCTGGGGGCCCGTGAGTGGTAATCCCAGGGGGGCCTAGAAGCAGAATGACATATTATGAATTTCTGCACCGCGCCGCCACTTTATCATAGAGCACAGCTTTCCATTATTGATAATGCGGGTTTGGCAGCATCTGTGTCACACTGTCCATACGGGGAACCTGTGTAGGATTAAAAATGGAAGTTGTGAAAATCTGCATGCTGCACTGTGGAGGCTGGAGCCTGCCCCCGAGAGACACAGTGCTTTCTTTATACAGATGGGAATACAAAGTGTGAATCTTCTATGAGAAAGTATCTACAAAGTTATGTAAGTTTTCCAATAATGCACAAGGGTATTGTATTCTTATTCTTATGTTCTTTGATCATCTGCAGGCATGCTATTGATCCTATTATTCCTGTGAAGACTAATCACCCAAAATATTCACTCAAGTAAGAGTAACATTACTAAACTTTACTCAAGAATAAATAACAAGTGATGACCCAAATATTTACACAAGAAAAGTTTTCTAAAAATTTACTTTGCGCTCGAATCCTTTCGAACTGCACAGCAGTCTGGTGACCAATCACAGAACGAGGAGGGACGGTAAGACGATGACGCGCTTTTCGACATACAGAAGCTTGTAGTTTGTTTACGGATACAAAAAAAAAAAGTTTATTTACGGATCCAACATGACAGCAGCAGACACGCCATCTTTCGATCAAGCTTTAGACCGTGTTCTAAACAGTTTAGCTCGAAAGTTTACTGCTAGTACGTCATACGTCATATGACACGATGATACGATTGGCTATGGCTACGTGCAGACGCATGATCGTAGCGCCCAATAAACGGCTATGGCCAATCGTAAACCACACCTCTCCTACGAGAAAATGAATTGGTGGTTCCCAGACTAAAAATATAATTAGCCAGGCTACTTGAAAAGTAGTGGGTAGGGCAAAAGCTTAAAAAAGCGGAAAATTTGGATATTTCTGAAGAAGTTGCAACATATATAAATATATACATAAATATAAATATATATATATATTTTTTTTACAAAATAAATTCTGGCGTGGGCTACAGGAGAGGCGGCATGTTGGTGTGGGCTGGCTCAGCTTCTGTGCTAGTTACAGAAGTAACATTTTGTGCACCATGTTTGAGCACAAGGGTGTCCTTAAGAGCATGTGGCTCCATAACACTCTAGCCCGGAGGTTGATGATCAGTTTTATAGTTGTGTCTGATCTCCGGCCGGGAGGCTCGAACACTCGGGTGAAGAGAGTGGCAGAGCTGTCAACTGATCACTACCTGGTGGTGAGTTGGATCGGCTGACAGGGGAGAAGGCCGGTCAGGCCTGGCATACCCAAAGGTATTGTGAGGGTCTGTTGGGAACATTTGTCTTTTCAACTTCCACCCCCGAAAGAGCGTCTCCCAGATATTGAGGGAGGTTGGAGACAAGCAGTCTGGGTGGACCATGTTCTCCTCCTCCAATGACTTGTCCAAAGTGGTTTGAAAACTGCTCGGTGGCAGGGCTCTGGTGGTGGATGAGATCCATCCTGAGTATCTTAAGTCCCAGGATGTTGTTGGACTGTCTTGGCTGACACACCTCTGAAACATCGCACGGTAGTCGGGGACAGTGCCCTTGGTCTTTGTTTAAGAAGGGGGACTGGAGGGTTCGGTCCAACTGCAGGGGGATCACACTCCTCAGCCTCCCCGGTAAGGAGGAGCAGTGCAGTTTTCATCCTGGTCATGGCATACAGGACCAGCTCTATACCCTCTATCGGGTGCTCGAGGGTTCATGGGAGTTTGCCCAACCAGTCCAGATGTGCTTTGTGGATTTGTTTGGTCCGGATGCCTCCTGGTTGCCTACCTCGTGAGGTGTCCCATTGGGAGGAGGCCCCTGGGAAGACCCAGGACACGTTGGAGGGACTATGTCTCTACGCTGGCCAGGGGATGTCTCGGGAAAACAAAATGGATGGATGGCCAATTTAAGGACATTTACTGAAGTTTAAACTTCTATCATAAAATGTGGCTCTACTATGTGTCATAAGCCCCACTCTGTGCAGCCGTAAACAGATATTTTACAGGAAAGACACTATAATGTTGCACTTTTGGCGCAAAAATAAAGCTGCATTATGCAACTTTTTCTGTGAAAAAAGTTGATATTTGTGCATATTTGACCATCTAGTGACCCAGTGGCGGTAAGAGTGGTCAGCAGGGCGCCTTTACTTTTGACCACGGTGGTCTCTACGAAGCTCCAGGATCAATTGTTTTGTAGGTTTTCTGGTGGGAGGCTCCGTCAGCAGAGAAAACCCTCCAAACGAATGATCTTGGCACATCCTAGACACCACTGTGACGGAAAGTAAAGACGCCATGCTGACCGGTCATACAGCCGCTGGGTAAAATACGCACAAACATCAACGTATTTTTTTCACAGAAAAAGTTGCATAACGCACCTTTAAAATCCAGAGAACAAGCCCTTTTCTGGCACCACAGTCTTAAAAGCTGCAGGGATATTTTTATTTATTTACTTTTTGTTACAGTGTTGATTTAAAACTGGGAGGCCTTTTTATTCAGCTAGTTGAAACCAACGTGTTAGTCTTTCATATTATTGTGTTAAAATTCATATCAAATGTCCCCGCTGTCTTTAGAATCAGCTTTATTGTTCTTTTTGTATTCAGAAAGTTCGGAAGTTTCATCTTAATACATTGTGTAAAGCAAAAACTACTGGAACCAAGAATTCAGACGCTTCTGTTTACTCTGCAAAAATATATGGGCAGACACTTAGTTCAGGTTTGTTGGATTATTCTTGACTATTCCTATAACAAATAGAAAAGGGAGGAATAACTTTTGGATGAAAAGGCTTATTTCTCTATTAGAAATCACTGTGTGAAAGGCTCCATGGTCTGCATATCAAAGAAGCTCAACTCTACAGCATGTGGCCTGTCCTGCTGAGATCCTGCATCTGCCCTGTGGCAAACACAGCGCAGGGTAAAATAAATGAAACCACAAAGAACAAAACAAATGATTTCAACAACTTCAAACCAGATCTTCTTAACTACGTTGTAATGAGGGCTTTTGAGGAAATGTTAGGCCTGACTAAACAGATGCCAGTAATATTCATATTGTAGGTTCAGACCTATTTTAATAATCTCTTTTTTTATTATACTATAAACGAAAGTTCTTAAGACATCACCTGTACTGAGTTGTTCCACAAGCTTCTGATTTTGAACAGAAAGTGAAATGCAAAACCCACATTGCAAATTAAGTTTTGACATGACAAAAATATCTACAGTAATTAGTGTCAAATGTCAAAATTTAGAGGAAAAAAAATATCAAGACATTCCATTTCTTTCAATAATAACTTCATTTCCAGCACAGGGGTAGGACTATTTAAAGTGTACTTGATGGAATTTTTTTGCACTTTTTATATTTAGGATGTATAGACAGATAATGATAAACTCCATACAAAATGGTGCTTACCTGGTGGTCCCATAGGCCCTTCATCACCTGGCAGCCCGAAACCCAACTGTCCTCTCTCTCCTTTCTGGCCTCTGTGTCCTGAAAACAAAAAGTACATACTGTTTGTCTTTGCGGAGTTGAATAGTGAAAGGATAAATTGTGCCGCATTAGGTTGACGGGTATGTTAGAAAGATTAGTACAAAAGCCACAATGCCATCCCAGTGCGTTCAGCAAGGATACACGTCTGCAACCTTCACAACTGCCAGTCAAGCAGACGCCCGTTTGGATGATCTAAATAACATCGCAACAATGACAGTGTCAAGCATCAAGCCCGCTATTATTGTGAGAAAAGCAACTCTAGTTGTGTGCATGAAAACAGGCTACTCTCAATTCGCAGTTTCCATCCCAAAGCTTTGAATAATAAAAGATGCACTGATGCCCTGTCAAAACAGAAATCATCAAACAAACCATCTGAGTTCGTTCCACTGAGAAGGTGTCAAGGCTTTTCCCGCTCTCTGTCAACAATGAAGCCACAAGTAACTGTCTTTGAAGATTTCTGAATGAACAGTTAAAAGCTTTCTTTTCAATCACAGACCAGGAAATCAAAGGTGGCTGACCCATCAAATTAAAAAAATGAATTTGAAGCAAAATGGTTAAGTCAAGAAATCATGAGTTCAAAAGACAAAAATAATTCACTCAACAAAGAGAGGCGTGTGCATAACAATCAGCTACAGTGCAGAACAGCTCTTGTGTTAAACCGCATGCAAGTCTTATGTAAATTTAAAGTATGTAAATTTAAAAGGTTTTAAAAAAGGCAAACACAAAGTCATTCCCGGTCTGTCAAACTTAAGCTGATAACTACCACGCGGTTGCATTTCACTGTGTACAACTATGGGCATGCGATCGTATTCATCAAAGCCTTCTTCATGCAGAGTGCTACATAACAAGCTGCATAAGAAAGCACAAATCTAAGAGCATGAGCAAAAGTCTCTCCCCACAAGGCACTTAAAATAATGGAGTCTAAGGACCAGCGCTCCCATAAAGTGCATCAGAAGCATTGACAGTATTGAGCATCACACTGCCACAGCCCAGAGGGAAACGCCTCATCGGTAACATGTCACCGAAAATCACAGGGAGGAAAAAAAAAAACACTCTCATGAATGCTCCGAAAGTGAGAGAGGGCAGCCTCACAATGCAGCAGTAATGAGACTTTTTTCAACACTCACAGGGCCCCGGGCACTCATTCTTGGAGGAGACAGGCCATGGAGGAAAGAGTGCTGTACCTTAAGCAACAAAATATTCTGAAACAGGCCAACAAACCACGAGGTGGCTGCTGAAATTCGATAGAGAATGGATTACAGATGAGTACAAACACCAGTAGTAATGATGGGCAAAGAGTTAATATTGATTTTTAAGCACTTGTTAAGCCTCTAGTTTTGACATAAACGCTCATGCTGAGGCAACAAAGAGAGAGAGAAAAAAAAAACACCTTTCAGTTTAAAAGAGCAATATAATGGCATTTTACACCTACAATGTACCAGCACACAAGGAAGGTACAGTCCATTGAATCATAAACGAAATTCTGGAAAAAAGGGTATACAAGTGTACAATAACACAAAGTATGACAAGGACTCACGCACAATTCAGAATACAGAGCACAAATAAATTGAAAATATGACTAACTATTTTCCCAATCATACAAAAACTACACATTAGTAAATCACATTTTGACACATTTCTGAATGGCTATACAGGTCTTCTTAGTGAAATGATTGGCATTGGTGAGACGCATGGCTGCCATCCAGTTTCTAATGAGCTACTGGATTTTGGTGAAATTGTACACCAGCTCCCCTTTTAGGGTTTGTATTGTAAATAAAATATAGCTTATAAGATTTGGAAATTAGGATTCTGACCTTGGGGTTGTACTGTACGTTTCACTAAATAGCTTGCAAGAATCAATGTTTACGAAAAAAAGAAAAGTATAACCCAATGGCTAACAAGCACAATGAAAGAAACAGGAGAGAAAAGAGGGAAACAATGCTCTTCTCAGAACTGCGTGAACACTTAGACCCACGTGAAGCCATGAGAAAAAAACAAATCTTAACTCAACACACAGGGGGCATTTTTCTTCATAAACAATTCACTTTGGCGTACGGAAAAAATAAGTCAAATTGGATATTCCAAAGGAGTAGACCCAGCAATGTATGACGAGAATAATGAGGAAATATTACCCCCTCTCTCCCCAGTTGAGTGGAGGCACAAGTCGACAAAGAAAAATTAAGAAACCTGTTGACTTTTGGATTTGTCATGGGTATTAACTTTTAGCTTTTTAGTTTTAGTACATATTCTTTGCAGGTTTTTATTAAAATCATCTACAAAATATTAAAATGAAGCATAAAAAACACACAAAAACAACATTCAATAAACGTGTTATGCAAACGGCATAAACACAAGCAAAAAACATTTTAGTCTAGTCAGTGCCTACATTAGCATCCTCCACGGCATTGTACTCAGCAGCATGTACAATCAAAGCAGTCGAGATAATGTAATGGTCTTAATAATGTGAGGTAGATAGAAAAACTCCAGCGCAGGGGTGCTCTGAAGTGCACCGATCAGTCCACTTTAAAATTTAAGATAGCTTAGCTAAAGTCAATACTAAGCTCTAAGTGTTAAGCTATAAGTTATAAGTTAAGCTATAAGTTAACCATTAGTGTAGAACGAACAGCCAGGGAGTCCCCAAGAATAAGATGTCCAGCCTTTTACACTGACTCCTGTAGTGTTTAGAGCTTGCTTATTTCAGAGTAGAGTTTCAGTACTGTGGCTCTTTCCTGTCCACTTTCATAAAACTTTCTCTTTTTCTTCTTTTGTCTTCATATTTTCCCCAGCCGCTGTCCTCTGCTTCAGTCAGCTTTGATATATGGCTCTAGCAAGAGAGAAATGCCCATGAATCCTATTCGAAATACACGTGTCAGCCCCCCCACAAATCCACCCTGTCACCCGGGTTTGAACTAAAATGCTTTTCTTTACAGCTAGAGATTGGGGTTGCTCACTTTGGGAGCTTTATGGCAGTGGTGCAGTTCAGTAGGGTAGCACGCATTTCTTCACCAGCTCTGTCTCATACTGCAGTATAGCAGTATATCTACAACAGAGGAGGGAAGTACTCATTACATGTACTGCAGTGAAAGTACTTGTGTGCTATAATATATTAAAAATATTACTTGAGGAAAGAGAAAGCTTGGTGTAGAGCTGAGTGGAGAGGATAAGGCTGCAGCACAAATGTTAAAACATTATTCTGTCCTCAGTGCAGTGGGTTCGAGTCCTGGCTCTGATTATTTACTGATTTTCTCTCCCTTTTTAATAAATCTTATTTTTTTAATATAAGTTAAAGCTCAGTTCGTATTAGTTATGATTGTTTTTTAAATTGAGAATACAACCATTAGTAAAGAAAATAACACAGAGTTAACTGGGCTTGAACGTTTGCCCTTTGTGTTACTAAACCTGTACTGTCTCCACTGAGCTGTCATGCACACAAGAGGTGATGCCACTTCAAGTCTAAATATGGAGGAAAAAATAGACCAGAGTTTTGGATCATCAGATCTGATGATTGTATTTTCTGATTATTCCAGTTTGCAGTTTTTTGGACCATGTAAACATAGCCATGTGGGCTGCATAGACAGTGACGGAGCTCAACCAAAGATTAAATTGGTAAAATTTCCTCACTTTGTCACACAAATCTGGAAATCTACCTTGGGGACCAGGAGGACCAGGCTCTCCCGCGGCGCCTGGAAACCCGTCTCGGCCTGGTGGTCCTGGAGGTCCTTGGATATGAGCGGCCAAAATCCCTGTCGGACCCTTTTGGATCAGGGAGGCGTGTGACACTTTTTCTGTAGGGATGCACAATTCATGAGTGTTAGAAAAAGGACAATAAACCAAAAGAGGGATAACGTCTGTGTTCTCTTACCCTCCATAGTCCTCAGCACTTCATTTCGAATGATTGTTTTCAGCTCTTCTAAGAATCCAGGATCACCCTGTGTCCATCAGATGAATGCCACAACATGGTGTTCATTTGAGGTATTTGAAACAAGATATTTATCATTTATTTCAATGGAAAGTGAACATATAAAGGGAAAAGGGTAAGTTTTAGAGTGATTCTTATGAATTATATCAACAAATATAGTATTTCACTCATTATGTAGTATGTCAACATACTAGTACCTCATAAAATAATATTAATAGAGCTGGATCACGGTTGGGTAAATAACATTTGCAATTTAAAACTAAAACATTAACATTATGTGAATTAAGAAGACATGCAGCATTATCAGTAACCACAATGACTTGCAGCTAATGACATTAAAACAATAGTTGCCTTGGACTCATTCAACCCTGTTTTCATTTGAGCTGTGGGTGTTATGTAACGAAGAGACTGTGTAGACTAGAGTATGAGCACAATTTCGGTGACACCCAGGGGCGCCGCTGAGCTGGAGTCACACCCACGTGAAGCTGTATCTCTGTGCGTGTTCCCATCTCTCTCTCTCCCTGACCTTCCCTCGCGCCTAGCCGATCAGGAGTGGGAAGTGTGGAGCAGAAAAAGAACAGTAAACCTATTCTGCAACCAGTCTTTTTGATGTTTCATGTAGAAATCTGTAGTGCCTGTGCCATTTTTCCACACAAAGAGTGAGAGGAGTCCAGTTATACAAGCTTCAGGAAGGAAAAGGGTCAAAATTGATTCAGAGAAGGACTGAGTGAACAACATGGTAAAGATATTTTGTCCCAGGGTAAATTCGAGCTTTGCAGGGGCCCATTTTAAAGGTCCTATATCATGCAAAAGCTTCATTTGCCCAGTTCTGAGCATTTATCCTGAATACTGCTGACCAGCTGCTCCGCCCTCTCCTGGTAAACGACTGACTTGTGACACTCTGACCTTTTTTACGTAAGAGTGTCAAACAGGAAGTGCCCGACGTCTGTAATGTAATGCCTTACAGCCTAATTTTAATTTATAAAACAACGTTTTCATTATTTATGTTGTAGAAAGAAAGAATACAAAAAAAAAAAGGAAGTGCCAAACACTGGACGTGTCCGCGCTGCCCCTGCGCAGTAAACAAACACATCCCCCGAGCGTCCGAACAGATGTCATATTTGCACCGAAGAGATAATGTCTCGGGAAAATACGCGTTTGGCTATGACAGGAAAGGACTTTATTCAACCTTCCTAAAGAAGAGTCCACTCGCCAAAGCTGGAATTTATTCCTGGGAATCAGCGACTATCAGCCAAAATAGTGTTTGTCTATAACCGTCACTTCAGCGATGGATGCTTGGTGAACCTTCGCCAGAATCAAAGTGTCGTGTGTTAGCCATTTATGAAGCTGTGCTGCATTGTGAAGTGAATTAACCTTTTGCTGCAATATTTATATTTCCACTACTATTAAAAAGGGGGGCGGAGTTAATGGAGTCAAAGTGTCTTCTCTTCCGGGTTGGAAAAATACCCCCAGAAAATACTTATATGTCTCACAAAAATGAGCACTTCATAGTGGTAGAGGTACAATATATAATAGTTTACTTTAGAAAGGCTAAAATTGCATGATACAGATCCTTTAAATGTTCTTTTGGGGCACAATTGACAACTTATAGCAGAGCGATTTCTAAATCCTTCCATCAACGTTCAACACAAGAATCAAGAATATATACCGGTAGTTTATAATGTCACAATATTCATTACATACGTCACTATAAATGCAATTGGTTTATTTAAAAAATATAATGCTTATGCTAAGTGTAATGTCAGAGTAAAAAAACTACCTTGCAATTGAACCAAGGACCCTGCTGCTCTGAAGTGAAAGTATTAACCACTGTATCACTATGCAGCTTCTTTAATGCTTTCTATGATCATCATTAAGATGATTATTGTTATTATTGATAATAATACTGATTGATCATGCTCAGTCATAATCTATTCAGAAAATGCAGAATTAATTTACCAATAGCTGTGTGTTCCCCAGCTGTCCTGGAGCACC
The DNA here is from genome assembly GCA_021464625.1 of Proterorhinus semilunaris. NCBI lineage: Eukaryota > Metazoa > Chordata > Actinopteri > Gobiiformes > Gobiidae > Proterorhinus > Proterorhinus semilunaris. Next base: position 16,494,595 of record CM038357.1, read on the forward strand.
TGGGTCTCCCTTTTGGCCTGCCGGTCCCACAGGGCCAGTTTCACCGTTGCGTCCTCGCTCTCCCTGGACACCTCTCTCTCCGGGAATACCAGGGTCACCCTACAGTATTAGAGACACCATTAGACAGTTCAGTGCAACATTATTTAAAGAAGGAAGTAAAACAAAAATGTTATTCTCTAACATGAGAAGCTAGCTGAAATGTCTCCCATAGGGTCTGCCGTAAATTAATCTAAACATTATATTTTGCTTCTCATTTTTCTAACACATTATTTGCGATGCATTACTCAAACATGGTGATTTTAATGAGAAACTGTGAGCACAAACATTCTTTATCTAGTGCAGAGGTGGTTATGAGATTAGCTCTGTTTGTGCAGTAGTTAAGACTTTTATTTGAATTACAATTAATATGCACCTCCGCTCCAGTCAGGCTGACTCACACAGCGCAAGGTACTCACGCGTTCTCCTTTTGAGCCTCTGTCTCCAAGCTTCCCTGGCTCTCCCTAAGGAAAAGAGCACGTTTGTGAATAGTCACAGAAATTACAATTGTGCTTGTTATTAAATTAGGCATTCAATAACGACTGCAGTGGTAAAATGCCTCAATCCTTACAATCAGTCAGTACTTGAGTACACACTGTGAGTAGGCTACTCTTTCTGCTTCAGCATATTGCACTGACAGCAGCTAAACATAATTCATGTCTTAATTATGTGTCTCGAATAATATTTATTCTTGTTCTATTCCAGCCTACGTCAATGCATTATTTACCCTCTACGCTAGTCAGTAGTAAAATAGTAGCTCAAATACATGTAATATGAATTCAATATAGCTATTGTATTGACACAGCCTTTCTCAGGTAGATTCTCATATTTGGCCAAAGTTTTAAATCGGTCCGTTGCCCTAAGCCTTTTTGACTTTGAGAAACACAGACTTATGGGCATTGATCGGCTATTTCCCTGCCCGGGTGCATTGCTTGTGTATTATTTCCCTGTATACTATTTCACCTTCTGCAATGTCATCCTCCCCCTGCAACTGCCTCATTGTATTGTGAGAGGCACCTGCTTTTCTCACCACCTGTCTCCACTCTATAGTCTTCTGTATGTAAGTCCTTCGGAGACTGCCTGGTGGCTTGTGTCACAACTTCCAGTGTCTTCCAATTCCTCCCCGTCACTCCTCATTGGCTCTCCCTTTACTGTGCACAGTGCCAATCCCGTCGAGAGCATCTTTCTATCAATTTTCAAGTGGATTACGGGTGCCATGCAAAAGACAATGTGGCACGGCATGGTTTTAAAGCAGCCGTGTCTTTGTGTTGCTCCTACTCCCCTGCCTAGTTTAATCTGAACGGCTTCGGTATTCCCTCTTGGATGATGGGAAGCTTAAATCTATCATCTATCCCAGTGAAAATCGCTTCCCTGAGCATTACATTAAGGTGTGCAAGGAGGAGCGAGAAGGGACTAGAGGCACATGGATCACCTGCTAGATGGCACTGTTGCTGCATGATAACGTTATGCAAGGGGTGCTATGTCAAGACTATAGAGAGGATCAGCACGGCTCAGATTCTGGTTGAAATCATGCAAACTAATTGCATGGAGAAAAGCGTTGACTGAGAATGTCACTGAGGTTTAGGTGACAAAGATAGACCTGTATGTCCTTTCTCGTACAAGTCACTTTGCACGAATGCAGGCAAATGCTGCGCAGTAGATTTAATCAGGCGACTTGTTCAAGACGAGGCATATTTATTTTCATTTGAAGTTAATCAGACATGGAGAAATGTATGTTATATTTGATTTACCGCTGTATCTCTGGTGCTCTATAGCAAACATTGTATCGCTTGCTTGGAGCAAGTACGATATAATGAGGGTTAAAGTAAAGAAAGCCCAAAAGTCTTAAAAGTGCAGATTCTATTTAGTTTTTATCAAATCTTAAATATGCAAATGAGCTTAATTCATTCCTGACGATGTTGCCTGAGGTTGGATAAGAATCTGCTGAGCCATCTTTTTGAATTCAGATGAAGTAAAGTCCTCTTCTATATCAATCAATCAATCAAGTTTTATTTCTAAAGCGCCTTACAACAACCAAAGTTGACCAAAGCGCTGCACACAATAAACATTAAAATAAAAATACAATATAAAAAGGAGTACAATTTCATTTAAAACAGACCATTTACAACAGTTGCCACAGAACTATGTGTCAAATGCCTCTTTAAACAGGTGAGTCTTTAGTTTTGCTTTGAACAGGGGCAGGTCTGAAACGGCACGCAACTCAAGTGGCAACGAGTTCCAGAGTTTTGGACCTGCCACAGCAAAAGCCCGATCACCCCACTCTTTATGATGTGACCTGGGCACCTCCAGCAGGTGGTGTTGGGCTGAACGTAGGGTTCTGCTGGGCTGGTAAGGGGTCAGAGTCTCACATAAATACACAGGTGCAAGGCCGTGGGATATGGGGATTTGCTGTACTCACCTTGTATCCAGGGGTCCCATCTTTTCCAGGACGGCCCTGTTTGAGAGGAAAAACACAAACACAGACATTTGGTAACCTTCGATTGGATCAGCACTGTTGCTTTCCACAGTTAATGAGATTTCTCAAAAAGGGATAATGATCCTGATTGCAGAGTGCACACGACTCCATTGTGCACATACAGGAAACCATTTCTGACGGTAATTACATTGTAACATAATCATCAGCAGCACAACGTATTCCCTCCATATTGTACAGCTTGTCTCTGTGCATTCAAAGAAATAACAATGGCTCAATAATCTAATCGAAATAAACGACACTTGGAAGGCTTAAGATTAGAAAGCGGTAGGTAGCATCTGCTGTGATCCTGTATGAAAGAGGGAAACAAAAATCATATAGCATTCTTACAGGAGGACCTTGGGGTCCCTCAGGCCCTGGGAATCCGGTCTCTCCGATGGGCCCCCGCTCGCCCTAAGAACAGACAGAGTGTGTGTCAGTGGCGGTGACAAAGAAGTGACGTGGGACTGACAGCTCAAAGAGAGTAAAGAGAGCGGCTCACCGGCTCCCCTGGGATCCCTGACTCTCCTCGTGCGCCGGGCTTTCCCTGTCAATCACACACAAGAGAAGAGCTCTTTTTGCAACTCATCTGGAACTTTCTGTTTAATATCCTCTGGTAGAACTCTATACAGTTTATATTTATATTGTATTTAAGTGTAATTTAAAAAACAACTTTAATAGAACATTACTCACTGCACTTCCAGGTATTCCCGGCGGACCAGGTGTGCCAGGGTCTCCCTGAAGAAAAATATTTTGAATTATACTTAAAATATAGTATCCATATTGGTGGTAAACATGTCTATATAAAACTTTAAGTATAGAAAATGATTATATTGGTTATACAAATTGGTGCATTGGTGAATAAGGAGCTGAACTGTGGGTTATGATAGAAAATAAGTTTCCTACACAGGGTGGATGGGAGCGAGAGATAGGATGATGAGAGCTTGAAGTAGAGTCACTGCTCCTCGACGTTGAGGCGCCAGCTGACATAGAGGCGCCTGCTGATGTGGCTTAGGCATCCAAGACAGAGACACCTCCCGCGGGAGGAATTTTAGTTATGTCCAACGATAGGAGGGCTTTGGACATGCTGGAGGGACTAGTTTCTCGATTGGCCTGGAAACACCTTGGGTCCCTCAAAGGAACAGAAGGAAGTGTCTGAGGTGAGGGAAGTCTGAGAGTCTCTTCTTAGACTGTTGCCACTGCAACTTGGCCCCAGAAGTGGAGGGGAAAGGATGGATGGAAACACGAAAAACTCAGCCTCAGACACATTCTACTCTTTTTTATCTTAGTCATAGTTCCATGTGCGAATAGGTGATGGCATTAAATTAGTCTTCAACCTAAAAGTGCCTATAGAAAATCCTTTATTTCACAACTTTGGCACATGGAGTCATTTAAACCAGGTTCTCTTACCTTGGCACCAGGAAGCCCTTCAAGCCCTGGTAATCCCATGAGCCCTTGTTCGCCCTACAACACAGAACAGGTAGTTACATCATGTGCCACAGTCAGACACGCAGGTATTTTTGGCATTGGTCATCATTAATACCAGAAGTAAATTGTTTGTATTACAGTACATGGCTTCCAGATATTCTTAAGCCTGTATGTGAGCATCAGAGCACACAAAAACAGGAAAATCCAATTTCACCATCCTTTCATAGACCTGGTCATGTTAAAATAGCACCTCACATGTCAATACAAAGTGAATTCTAGGAGGACAAAGCTTCAACCCTAGCACATTATTTATGTGATCTTTTGACACGCACTGTCACACCTTATATGCTTGAGTCGAGCTAGAAAATAAGACCCTATTTGACAATCACAATCGGACTAAAAATAGACAGCCATTTCCAAGCCCTCTGTGCAGCACCTTCTAGCTCAAGCTGCCATGAAGAAATGCCATTACAGCGAACAGGGGGCCAAAGCAGCACTGACAGAGACGGATTGTGCAGGTAATTGTCACACATGTAGATTGTCGAGAATAAGGGAGCGTGCCTATAAAGGAAAGGAGAGTGGGCTGTAGCCAGAGGATCAGCTGTGAGATAGATTGGGGCAATTCCAACCACTGCACCCAGGTCCACGTGCACTATTTATTACAATGTCAAATTAGCATCCTGGTGAAAAATCACTGAGCAGCAAAACAATAAAAAATGCAATTGGCCCTGTGCGGATAAGGAATTCAAGTTGATGGCACTTGCTTCGACCTGCTTCATTTTTCTATGTACCGCGGATTGTTTTCAAGGAATCACTAAAGGGAGAAGGAGGAGAGGTGTTTGAAGTGCAGAGAAAGGGGTTATGGGTTGCCACTGGCAAGACAATATGGTACAACAGTTTCATGTTTTCGGGAGACATGTTCATTTTTTGTTGTGTGCTTGAGCTCTATAGAGAACACGGGTAAGAGCGGAGGCTGGAGGGCGTATTGACTGGTTCTGCAGAGACACTACAACAGACAAAGCTACTGACTTCTGTCCTACTTTTCTTAGCACTTCAAAAATAGACAAATAATTCAAGATAAATATACTTAAAAGTGAAAAACTTACCACATGCCCATCATCTCCTTTGGGACCCTTAAAAAGGACAAAGCAGGACAGATTAGTCTTATAAATGTGACAAGTGCAACAATAAAACACATAAAAACAGTCTGAAATTACAATGTGCAGTCACTCAAAGTTATGTACTCGAGAATTTATAGCACACATTATCTGCTGTCTTTTTGTTGAATTTCACCGTATAAATCATTCTTGTACATAATCAAGGTGATATAGTGTGTCATATACTGCAAACACTGGGCCATTTCACAGTTTCTTCCACTCTGCATCTTTTCACACCAAAAGGACATATTGATATATAGGTGCCCTTGTCCCTCTTAACATTGATGAAGATGCTTTGCTATTGATTGGCCGGGAGGAGCTGTGAGGCCGTGATGGATGCAGTACAGGGCACAGCGTGCCATCCCGATTACAAACTGTCTGATAAGAAGGGGCAGGGGAGTTGATAAGCAAATCAGGTCACTCACACTGAATTCATGTTGGGGCTATTTCATGGTGTGGAGAGAGCTCTGGGTTAGGTAAGAGAAGGAAAAACTCTTTTCAAGAAAGTTCCAATCAAATGTTACATAGTGGTGGTCAAAGTACTTGATTTCATTACTTAAATAAAAGTACACATACTCATTCACTCCATACCGAGTATTCACTCCATACTCGGCATTACTAAAAGTAATGCCGAGTATGGAGTGAATGTAAAATGCTCTCATGTAAAGCACTTTGTGACCATGTCTGTGAAAGGCGCTATATAAATAAAGATCTTCTTCTTCTTCTTCTTCTTCTAAAAGTTGCTCAGTCAAAATTTTACTCAAGTAAAAGTACTGAAATATTTGCAATAGAAAACAGGTGAAAGTTGAAAGTAAAAAGTACAAATCCGTGTAAATAAACGGTATGAATAATAACTTGGGGACACAATGGGGACAAACTTCCTTCCATGTTGTAAGTCAATGGCATTGACAGTAGTAATTGTTCTGGAGTGTGCATTTTTCATTGTCAAATTTCCTTTTTACTTTGGAGCATTTAGAGACATGTCTAATGGAGTAAAAGTAATGTTCTCAACAAAAAACATCACTAAAGTACATTACAGATCCTCAAAAACCTGACCAGAGTACAGTACTGGTACTTACTGTACTCTATTCTACTCCACGCCATGATGGAGGAGAAGCATGTTCATCTATCTATCTATATATCTATTGATCGATCAATCGATCGTTTATGGTGACAAATATACATTTAAGTATATGTATCGTACTATGTTACGCTCATGTCAAACTTCTTCAGAACACAGTCTAAATCACCACCAAACCTAAAACTCTATAGCATAACCCCAGCACCATAGTGTCAGTGGATCACTTGATATTCAGGTCTTCTCTATGCTACAGTATCTACGTGCTGCTTCCACTGCACACTGTGAGGCTTCAAGCAAAGAGATCATATCCTTACCGGTGCACCAGGAGCTCCGGGGGGTCCTAAAATAGCTCCACTGCTCTGCAAAGACATATTTTAAACATTTTATTACCCAGCTGTATATTTTACAATATAGGTCAAACACATTTAAACCACAATTTATTCCTGACGGTATGATTGAAGACACCACTCACTCCCTAAATCACTTTGTCACAATGGCTTTATGGCAGAGGCAGAGCCTTTACCTGCAGTTTGTAGAGACTGCTCATCCCGTTGCCCTCAACGAAAGGAATGCCCTGGAACAGAATTTAGAGAGAATTTCAGCAGATGCACCTTGAACATTAGCTGAAAGCAGTACAGTAGGTCTGGTGTAGTTAAGCCAGTAAAAGCCACATGAAAGTGATCAATAGCCCATTTAGAGATCACACAACTGGGAGCAAGAAGAGAGTGAATAATAAAAAGCATGGTAAAATCAAGAATAGCGAGCTTAATAACACTCGAGACATTGAACATTTTATATTTTCAAATATAACAAAAGCACCACATGATAAAACTGAGCTGAGAAAACTAATCTCCAGCAGTGGGAGAGTACGAAATATAACACAAAATCTATTCACTCAATACCTTCCAGTTAATACTATTGCACTGAGGTCTGTAGTAACTTTGGGCATTTGTTGAAGTAGACCAGTGTTTTTTCCACACCAAGTACAAATTAAAAAATTACCTTCCATGTACCACCAGGCCTGGGTAAGGATTAAAGGTGCATGTTGCAACTTTTTATGTGAGATTTACCACTCATGCAGCCGCTGGGTCGGTACAAACATCAAGTCTAAAATCCCAGATGACCCTGAGTACCACCTGAAGAAGTTCAACTACCACAGTTTGAGAATCAATGATATGTAGACAACGCCACAATGAAAAGAGAGATGAATGATTCATTCACCCAATTTGGAAAATGTACATATAGGCAAGGCAAGGCAAGGCAACTTTATTTATACCGCGCATTTCGTACACAAGGCTACTTACACTTTACGTACATTAGTAAACAGTTGAAACATACCTGTCTTTGTACAACAGCAGAAATTTAGAAAGAAGGAGATGGAACATTTGCCACACCAGCCCATTGCCGGGTGATACAAATTATTTGAATCATTGTAAGTTTTTATAAATTGATGTTGTCAAAGCAAACAAATAACAAAAAAAACAACATAAAATAGATAATAGGACAAATCGTTGCCCACTCTGCTTTAGGATCACCTGTATTATGGTATTATGATTGATGGAACATTCAAATCAACAAGGCTGTAGTGAGGTGGTTCTTGTTCTACTCTGATAGACTGGTATACAGTAGTATTCTAAATAAAGAGCAAGTCAAGGTTCTCATTTAAAACCAAGTGGCGGCCTGTGCCCTTTTCAGGCCACTGAGCCATCCCGAGTCCTCCCAGACCGCTGTTTATGAGCTGGAGGTGTGAGGGGGGAGAGGGGGGCACGGCAGGTTCAAGGGAAGCCTGATGAATTATAGATTCGCCTTTGGAAGTGCTTACTCACTGGCCTCTTAAAAGGAGGGGCCTATGATTCAATGCCAAGCATGGGTCAGTCTGATTTTATCATGTTTGCACATGTTTGTCAGGTCTGTTTCTCTTATTGGGCTAAATACAGGGAGAAAAAGGAGAATGTGCCGGGTTTATGAACCACGAGGACCATGACAATCCAACAACAGTGAAAATGAGGGGTCACATTTGCAGAGCATCAGCGTTAGAGGTTATCACTATAAGGCTCTGGGAGAGACACTCACCGGAGGTCCTGGAAGTCCAGGCTTTCCAGGAGAGCCTTCATTTCCCTGAAGCACAGGAGCAAAAGTCAAAATGGTTCTAAAATTGTGCAAAAGTTAATATTCTATTGACTGGGATTTGGGAGCAGGACAATGCCTCTACCTCCTTATCTTCCTCTTAGTTGGCCCCTCCTCTCTGAAAGCCAACCACACCTCTAATTACCCAGAAGCCTTATTTAACCAGCCAAGCCCTTAAATCCGGTTTGCCTGAACTCTCAACTCCACCCTTCCTATGTCCCTATACAGTGCCTTGCGAAAGTACTAATACACCTTGAACTTTTGCACATTTTGTCATGTTTACAACCCTAAATGTAAAGATTTTATTTTGAATAGTGCTGAAAAGTGCACACACAAGTAACAGACAACTGTGAAGTGAAAGCAAAATGATACATGATTCTGTTATTTTTCAAAAAATAGAAAAGTGAAAAGTGGGACGTGCAAAAGTATTCATACAGCATGACTTAATACTTTGTGGAACCCCCTTTTGCTGCAATAACAGCAGCAAGTCTTCTGGGATATGACTACAAGGTTTGCACATCTAGAGACTGACATTTTAGCCCATTCCTCTTTACAAAACAACTCAAGCTCTGCCAAATTAGAAGAAGAGCGTTTGTGAACAGCAGCTTTCGGGTATTTCCACAGATTTTCAATAGGATTTAGATCAGGACTTTGACTGGGCCATTCTAACACATTAATATGTTTGTTTTTAAACCATTCCATTGTAGATTTAGCTTTGTGTTTAGGGTCATTGTCCTGCTGGAAGGTGAATCTCCGCCCCAGCCTCAATTCTCTGGCTGACTCCAGCAGGTTTTCCTCCAAAATGTCCCTGTATTTGGCTCCATCCATCTTCCCAACTATTCTTACAATCTTCCCAGTCCCCGCTGAGGAAAAGCAGCCCCATAGCATGATGCTCCCCCAACCATATTTGACACTGGGGATGGTGCAGGACGATGAGAAGTGTTAGGTTTGCTCCATACATGACGTTTTGCATTTGGGCCAAAAAGTTAAATTTTTGTCGCATCTGACCAAAGCACCTTCTTCCACATGGTAGCTGTGTCCTCCACATGACTCCTAGCAAACGTATGGCCTCCTTTCAATAATGGCTTTCTTCTTGCCACTCATCCATGAAGGCCAGATTTGTGTAGAGTACGACTTATAGTTGTCCCATGTACAGATTCCCCCAGCTCAGCGGCAGTACGTCGCAGCTCCTCCAGAGTTATCTTGGGGCACTTGGTTGCATTTCTGACCAGTGCTCTCCTTGTTCGGTCTGTTAGTTTAGGTGGACGCCCGTGTCTTGGTAAGTTCACAGTGGTGCTATACTCTTTCCATTTCCGAATGATGGATTGAACAGTGCTCCGTGAGATGTTCAAATCTTGGGAAATCTTTGTATAACTTGACACTGCTTTAAACTTCTCCACAGCTTTATCCCTGACCTCTCTGGTGAGCTCTTTGGCCTTCATGATGTTGTTTAGTGACCAATACACTCTGACCATAGCTCTGAGGCCCTCACAGAACAGCTGGAATTATACTGAGAGTAGATTACACACTGGTGGCCTCTATTTAATGGTTAGGGCAAGGTGTGAACATTCTGCAGTCATTAGGAATGTTATAAAGGCAATTTAATGCACTCCGAAAATGCTGTATGAATACTTATGCACGACCCACTTTTCACTTTTCTATTTTTTGTAAAATAACAGAATTATGTATCATTTCGCTTTCACTTCACAGTTGTCTGTTACTTGTGTGTGAACTTTCAGTAAAAAATTCTAAATAAAATCCTTACGTTTAGGGCTGTAAACATGACAAAATATGGAAAAGGTTCAAGGTGTATTAATACTTTCGCAAGGCACTGTATTTTGTCTTTCAGCGCTGACTCTCTTGGTCTAAAAGGGGTCATGAAGCCGAAGGGTAGACTATGTTTTTGTGTTTTGGTACACACACCCGGTCTCATCTGCCCAGCATCACCTTACTTATTCTTCCATCGCACCATGTTGTATATGGTTCTCACAGAAACTGACTTAATGTGAACTTGCACATAACTGTAAAATATTTAGTTAAACTGCAGAAGTTAATGGCCAAGCCAACAATTATGAACTACAATTTTGCTGATTGTTAATTTCAATATCAAGATGACTCAATGAGAGGACATTTCTGCCAAGGATTTGTGAATCTACATACAAACTTGGTTCATTGATTGTGTTTTATGTGTTGACTTGCTAACACATTTATTTATTTGTGTTAGCAAGTATTTGAGTCCAGGTAGAGCAACTAATGGTGTCAAAGCATTGGAGAAGAGGAAATGAATGAATATCCCATTAAGAACAGCTTAAGTTATTTCAATAAATCAATAATTACACTTATTGTTAGAAACCCTGTCAATGTTGTGTAAATGTTGAAAACTTACAGTTAAACATATTACTCCCCTTGTGCATGCTACACTATATTGGACTCCATTTGATGAAAACATTTAAAATAACAAAGAAGCAGTATGCTACCTTTTCTCCTTTTGTTCCTTGTTGTCCAGATGGACCGAGCCTACCCATAATCCCCTGTAAACAAAGCAGTGCACAAAAAAAAACATGATCTTCACAAAGCTGTGTTTTTCTTCTCAATGGTCATGTTCTAATTAGGCCTTAGCCCCTTCAGAGAGTCTTACCGGGGCTCCAGTCCGACCGGCCACTCCAGGGAGGCCTGGGACTCCAGCAGGGCCCTGCAAAAGATTAAAACACACTTAAGGACAAATTATATTTTACACTTATGGTTTACATGGTTTATTGCCTAAATTGGTTATAAAATGTGGTCTGATCTTTATTAAAATCACAAAAATGAATAAACAGTGTCTGCTTAGACTAATACTACCCAAACAATTACATGTTGTCATATTTTTTATTGGCAAAAATATGTAAACATTCACAGGTTAAATTCCAAAGGGTCCACGTACTTTTTCCTCCCACTATATACCCTATATCATACAGGTTCATTCATTTCACTGCAACATTTGACGGGATATCAAAATTATATGTTTTTCAACAGCAAAGTTGTAATAAAACTCTGTTACTGTAAGTGAGGTCAGTCAAATTGTCGAAAATAAATATTAGCAATAACAAGCCACTGTTCAAAAGCATGTTTCAGTATGAAATCTTAAAACATCATGCATTCTGCAATGCCTGGTCTTTGTGAAATTGTTGTTTTGTCTTGTTGAAAGTTGACTCAAGCAGCGTTTTCAAAACGAGCAGACAATTAGTGAACTTTTGAGAAAACATTTCTGTTTGCAAAGCTGTGTCAAAGCGCCTAAACACAGAAGGGAGTGGCATTTTATAACGTGCTTTAATATACAATATTCATTACAATAAATTATCATTCTTTTGAAGTAGTTCCTCCTGATGTCATGGCACTTCCAGATAGTTAGCTCATCACTCGATGCATTTGTTTTGGTGATCAAACAATTTTTCTGCTCACCTCATCTCCTTTATCTCCGGTGGGACCTGGGAACCCTCTCTCGCCTTTCACTCCCTGCAGACATCACACACAGACACCCACAGGCAGAAAAAAACAATATTGTGTTTTTCACCAAACATGAAAAAGCCTAAAACTAAAGGCTGATGGGTGTAAACAAAACTGTCTCCATCCAGTTTCTGCACGTGACTGGCATTTTGGCTCAGGCAAAAAAAAAATCACAGCGTTACTAAACTGTATCCATAGCAACTGCCTCGCTGCGAGCACATGAGCAGGTACAAAATAATAGGAGTTGCACAGCAGCTTGGTTTTGGCAATCACTCACAAAGACGTTTATGAAAACCTCTTGACACAAGCGCAATGTATCAACCTCTATAACCATAATAATGATACATCCAATACTACAAACTACTAACCTTAGGGCCCTCTTTCCCGGGGTTACCCATGGGTCCCCGCACACCTGGATCCCCCTGTAGAACAAAGCATTTTAAAATTAAGTAGTTAAAAACAAAAAGTGTTTTGAACTCACACAACTGGAATTTTGTGACATTAATATAGGTAGATTCATTAACATGCACTTGCTGTTTTGTTATTTGCTTTCTAATACAGTTAACCTGTTCTTTCTCAAGCCATCTAACTAATCCTTTGTTCTCTGCTGCGCTCTTTATGTGAGCTGCTGTTCTATCTTCGCCTACTTCAATTATATTACGTGTGGAAGGATAAACTAAACATGTCCTAAATTTTAGACATTCGGAGACTGCCGCCTCACCTGTTAATTGTATTAAGGCTGTATTCTTTGATTATTACAAGCTTTTAAACATAATAGGTATTCAGAACAATGCTTGATGTGTTCAGAATAGCTCAAATAATTTAAGCAAAAACAATTGTTGCGTTGAGACGTGCACTTTCTTTGGGATTGGGATTTGGGATGCTGACGAGGTAACTTTACCTTCTCTCCCACCATGCCTTCCACCCCCGGTTCGCCTCTAGAGCCCTTCTCTCCCTTCTGCAGCCCTGGGACCTTGGCGCACACACTGCAGGCATTCTGTGCTCCACACGGGGACAAGCAGGGAAGGGGATAGTGACACACAGAAGATTTCATTAAGTTCAACTTCAGCACTGCATTTTTGCCTTTTATTAAGTCACTTCTCCCGGGTCGAGGACAACCGACATAAAGTGTTCTGTAAATGTCTGCAGAACCGAAACAATGTGAACCCACCATGAGCACCTCTCATGTGGGGGAGGCTTGACCTTTGTCAAACTCATTGACTGTGACATTTAGGTGAGAATCTTAAATATAATTTTCCCTGATCCAGTCCAGATAATGTAGGCACTGCAGCTTCCAGGAGAGAGCTCGGCATTAAAACTCGTACTGTGAGAGATTTTTAGACCCTTCAACAAGTCTAGGCTGAAGAATACCAAAATTAACTGTTAGAAATGCAGTGCCATTTTCTTGACCATTAGGATCAATGCTCAAGTGGATATAAACTTCCAGAAAAAAAGATGATTCAAATGATTTATGCCTCATGTGGAAAATAAATGTGTGCAAGCATAATAATGTAAAAAGTTACCTTTAGTAAAGCACTCATGTCTCCGACGATAGGCAAAGCAGCCTTTGAACATGAAGTGGGGAAATGTAAATTAGCATAGTCGTAAATACATAATACAAACATGGAAACAGGTGGGTATGTTGCACCAAATTTACCATTTGAACATTGTGTTGTACAGTTGTTGTATAATGACAAATAAAGCATCTTAACTTCTCTTAACCATAAATTGCCTATATTACATTTTTTGGCCCTAAATCTGATATGTAAAGTAAATCACTCCTGTTTATCCACTTTTGCATGTGCTACATGTTTTGCCCATGAACAAACGCTTGGTAAACGCTTAATATCTGTCGTGAACAGTGGCTGAAACTCACTGCTGTTAAACTGTATGAAACGTTGCTCTTGCTAAAGTCTTGGATAGGACCAAAAGAAATAAAAATATTCTGCTAACAATGGGGTGCTGACAATTCTTTATAAACAGCAATGTTTTTTTTCTTAAAGTACTGGTTACTGCACAGCAGGATCAGGGGGAAATTTACAAAACAAGCTGCACTTTGAATATCAACCTAAGCATGTATTCTAATGACAGAGCAATGAAGCCAAACAGCAACAAGACAATGAAATCTGACTTACTCGTTCACTTAGAGGTCCAGCGGGCCCTGGTGAGCCTGGTCTACCAGGGGGGCCCTGTAATTGGGACAAAGAAAAGTGTTAGTCATTCCCCTGGCACCACATACAGTCCTGCCCACAGAGATCTCAGCTGGTGGCACTGAGCCTGTTTCATAAACAGTGAATAACTCAGTGCATCGCCATTTAACAGGGACTGTTGTTCTGACTCACCTCTCGTCCAGGAACTCCAGGGGGGCCCAATGCACCTGGGGGGCCGCGGGAGCCCTAATAAAAACAGATCATGAGTAGTCAAAATTATAACTACAGAGTGAATGATTTACAACAGCAGCTAGGTATGCATCGGTAAACTCTTTGAAAATGTGTTTCTGTGTCCAAAGACTCACCTGCATTCCTGGCTTTCCAGGGGATCCCATAGGGCCCTAAAACACATCATACATCTTGTTAACACCATCTGCCCTGCAGCGCCATGATCCAATAAAGGAATTGTGTTAGACACCTTTTGCTCTATTGATTGTCTGTCTCCAAGTATCCTGTCTCTCAGAAATGAAAGCAGACTCACCAACAATCACCTCTCCTCAAAACAGCCCAGCACACCTGATATAAGCCCAAGTGCACACCTCACAGTAATGACCGGCATTTTTTCAGACTAAATTTAATTAACCTTGATCTGATAATCAAAGAGAATGCTTTTCTTTTAATAACGTAAGTGAAATTTTCACAGAAGCTCATAGTTTGAAGTTAATAATGAATGTGGGAGGCAGACGATCGATACATCATAAAACTGACCACTGGGCCTTGAACTCCTTCTCCAGGTTCGCCTTTTTCTCCGTGGTCTCCTGGCAGTCCTGGGACCCCTCTCTCGCCCTGATAAAGACACAAATGAGGCATCAGCGGGAGGGCACTCAGACTGAAGCCACAGTTCTGATGGGGACCGCGCTGTGCAATCATTATTCTGGCTCCACAAGAACTCATTTTACCTCTATGCATAGTCTTTAGAGGCTTTGGAAAACTGAAGCTCTGCAATGGATGAGGGTGCTGTTATTGATGTGCTGTGAATGTATCAAGTTCTTAAAATCGAAAGTAGTCTAAACAGAGCAATGCCAAAGTGTTTTCTAAGAACTGGTATCTTTGATACCAAGTCTATCTGCCAAACATCTGATGCTCGGTAGATAATGAATAGCAGTCACAATTAACTTTTTCAAGTGAGGGTTTTGTTATGCCATTAAAAAATTGAAGTACGGGCGGCACGGTAGCACAGCGGTTAGCGCTCGTGCTCCACAGCTAGAAGGTCCGGGTTCGATTCCCACCTGGACGGGGCCTTTCTGTGTGGAGTTTGCATGTTTTCCCCGTGTCTGCGTAGGTTTCCTCCAGGTACTCCGGTTTCCCCTACCACTAAAAACATGTACAATAGGCCCAGGGACTGCAGGTGGAAATTAGCACAAGTGCTATAACCTGGTACAATGCATCCTAAATTAAAAAGGTAAAAATGGTTAACAATGAAACATTTGAGTGAGATGTTGAACAAACATAGAAAGTGGATGCCTTATAGTATGTTCATGTGTAGTGACGTAGAGGTGTTGCCAACAAGACATAGACCTATTTGTAAGTATTTCTGCCAAATGCATAAATGTTGTGTGTGCCCGAGTGTGACTGTACCTTTGGGCCTCGAGAGCCTCTGGTAAGTGGCAAGCCATCAGCCTGAAAAACAACCCAGGACAGGTAGAAACAGTCATCTGAATCACTTATACTGAAAGACAACATGCTCAACAAGTGTCTTTGTTGTGTATAGTAATAAGTGCAGAAGAGGCAGTAGTTTAATAATGTTTAATAGGTTATGTGCACAATGGCAGAGTGACAATGACATACCACAGACAAAAGTCTGTGACAGGACCTGAAGCTACGGGATGCATTACATACAGTTTAGTTTGGAGAGGTATTGATTTCTGCGTATTAATGCTCGACACTGCACAATGTAAATGCATTTCCCACAGACTCTAAGACAGCAGTTCAAAAATATGGATAAAAGTGCAAATCACAAAAGGATGAAAGGTGATGAAATGGAGTGAACCAATGTTAAGTTTTAGGTTGTGTATTGTGTGTACGTCTGAATTTCTGCAATTTCTTTTAATGGTACATTGTCAAAGGAAGTATCTGCTACTTCATTCCCAATGATTAATAGATCAGTGTAAAAGAGTAGCATGCAAAGACCTATTCCAGCTTATAATGCCGGCATATGAATGCTACTTAAGGTCCCCAGATGAAGAAGTGTAAGCCGAATGTTCGTAAATGCAAGTGTGCCCACCTGTCTTGCTGTGCTGTGTAACCTCATGCACAGGTGCATGGACAGACAAACTGCCAACGGCAATAGCTTCATTGACCAAACCCGGACAGAGCTCAGTGGGATATTTTTCTATTTTATGGGCACGTTGGCATTTGAGTCTATATAGAAAAGCAAGTTAATTATGTTTTTGTGTTTACTGTTGTTTTTCAATGCACCGTCTGTTGTGTCCGAAATAAAATATTGAATGAATGAACTAATGAATGAAGTGACATTATCTCTTTGAGCAGAGTGAGACATAAACGTCACTGAGACCATCTGCAGCTCTGTTTTTTAATCCCACCATATGTGAATAAAGTCCTCTGTGATATTGAAGTCATGTTTCCATTCACTCGACCAGCCTCACATCTTTGTTTAGCCTCTGCTCGGTTTAGCCTCTCGTGTACAATGCAGTGTGGACCATAATCAGTTATTTTCGGATCAAGGTCTAGAAGTTGCATATGTAAGTCAGCTGGCTGGGCTTATTGCCTCTGATGATCGTTTCTATGTGTACAAACAACTAAGGCAACTCCTCAAAGCTAAAGAGTAATTGAACAGGCAGATTCAATGACAGCCCACGGCCAAGTGTGGACAACAGTAATGATGGAGTCTATATTCAAAAACATGTCCATAAAAGAAAGTGCTCGAGTAGCTATGCACCGCACAATGAGGGGAGCCATGATTACCAAAAACTGGGCTCTTCCTATGGCGGATTACTTAATAACCGTGCATCTCCATAATGTCACATAAGCCACACAGCTGGACAACCCTCGGGCTTCAGTAAAGTGCCACATCAGCCAATGATCTGTGCTTCTTAATTCCTGTCAATGTGTTGGTATTTCACACGGCTGCCTATTAAATTTGTGTCCAATGTACTGACAAAGTGCTTCTCTAAATATTTAATCTAGAACCCACCATAAAGCCACCTCCAGGCTCTCCCTTTGGACCAGGAAGTCCCACCTTTTCATCACAGTCCCCCTGAAAAGAAAGTCAGGTTTAACTTCACATGTAATACAGATTTGTAAATACACCGAATCTTCCTTTCTCACGAGACCTGACTTCCTGTTTGGCTCGTGTTTGTCTGTCAGCTTGATCCATTGGGGCTCCGGTCTCCGGCAAAAATAGACTTTTTGCGGATTCTTTCCGTTGCCGCCGGAAGGCCTCGGCAGCCGGACCCGGACTTCGCGGAGCAGTGTGAGTGTGCAACATAGGTTTAAATGACTTTCTAAGATTGCGAACGCCGTACCGGACCTTAACCGGATTTAATGTGAGCCGGGGGTAAGAGTCCATTCACAATATAGAATACAGATAAAGCACCGGCAAAAGGATCACCTCAACAAACATTCAGATGCAATATTTACAGTATTCTATAGTATACTGTATGATGTATAATAATATATATCCATCCATCCATCCATCCATCCATTTTCTTCCACTTGTCCGTTGCCGGGTCATGGGGGCAGTTGGAGTTGCCCAAATCACATTGCACCAGCCCCTATGGCTCCTCCTGCAGGTGGTGGGTCCACAGAAGGACGGCCTCATGGTTCTAACCGCGCCTGTTGGTCTCTCATAAGGGGCTTCTGAACCGCTCTTTGTCTGACCCGTCACCTAGGACCTGTTTGCCATGGGAGACCCTACCAGGGGCACGAAGCCCCCGACAACAGAGCTCCAGGATCATTCGGGCGCCAAAACCCCTCCACCACATTAAGGTGGCGGTTCCAGGAGGGGTAATAATATATATATATTTTTTAAATGTATCTTCTTACATTCTTAACAATACCCTGATTAACCAGTTTTGTTTTGTTTCTTTTGTTTAAACTGTTGAAAGGTGCAACTCTCTCAAACAGTTAATGGCAACGAGTTCCATATCACTGCAGCTTTCACAGAGAAGCAATTCTGTCCAAAGGTAGACGATCCAAAGTTCACAGAAGAGTCTCCTCTGGAGGAGGCTCGCGTTGTTCTACGTCCTGCCTCGTCACAAGCCCACGAGGTAGGAGAAATCATAGCACCCGGAGGAAACCTGGCTGGCTGCCTTCAGTGCTCCTCTGAAAGAGTGCAGGGGTTCCTGTTTCAGTGCATGGTGTCCTGCACTGGTCAGCTCCACCTCCTCCCACCTCCTGTGCTGCTCCCTCCGCTCCCTCCAGTCCACAACAATCTTTCAACATTGTCTGTGAAGAGCTTAGCAGTTAATCTGTTTTATTCTCCAGTGAACTCTCCAGCCAGAACACTAGTAGCGATAGAAGGCATGTGTGGCTTAGCTGTGAGTCTTGCCTGGATACCTCTCATTGTCCCTTTTTTGTTTCCTGTAGCGCCTCTTGTGCTGCCTCCACTGTGCTGCAGCTGTGGGGGGCTCTTGGTGCTTCTTTAGTGTTTCAAAAGAAGACATGTGTAGGTCTCAAATGTCTTTAGCTCATAAGCTAGCTGTTTGTTTACTTTTAAAAAGCTGCTTTCTTCAGGACCATTATGGACTCTCTGCAGTAAAAAAAAAAGTCAGCTGAACCTCAAAAAACACGACAAAGACGTACAAAAGCATCCAGTAAAACAATGTGGAACACAGAAACCACAACTGCAGTTCGCAGAAAAAGGCAAAAATCGCAGCTGTACCAAGAGAGGCAGGTTGCCCCCTGTTTACACGTCGCCATGACACACCAAGATTGGATTTTGAACCACAAAAAACATTTTTTTACTTCGCATTATTGTTCAGAGGCCTTTTTTTTTTTTTTTTGAGTCGAGTGGGACACCAAGGCAGAGGCCTTCTGCTTGTCTTGCTCATAGCTTGCATTTGGAATGGTGTCTTCACTAGTCAAGTAGCGTGTTGAACGTGTGATAAAACATCATAGGATTGCATTTCTCTTTGAGGTGAGGGGAGGATTTTGAAGTTTACCCACCTTCTCTCCTTTCAGGCCATCTCTCCCCAGCGCCCCAGCCTCCCCTGGCGAGCCCTGTAAATAGTGAAGAAAAGAGACACATCTATCATCGGGCCTTCATCGCCTGCACACATACATCTCGTCCTCCTCCTCACTGCTTCAGCGGGCCGCCATGCTCCAGCATCATTTCCCTTAGCCAGGATTTATTAAATGCCCTCTTTCCCCTCCCTGCGTTTGAATAAAGACAGATGCTCATTACAGAAGCAGGTGTAGGGAACAGATTGGGCCGCTGCCAGTATCAAACCAGCGCTTAAGATTTGCCACTTTCCACTAATTAATTCTTAAATTTGATTACTGATCGACTGTGTAAAATGGTGGACATCTCTTGCTACCTTCTATCTGTTCATATTTTATTTTAGATACTGGAATGGCCACAGTCATATGATTGTCCATTGATAGATTGTGATTAGTATATAAGTAAATAGAGATAACCAAAGCGCTACTTTGTTTTGTGTTGATTTTGCCCACGTGTACTGTAATGACTGCCCTGTCTGTATGAATAAATAAGTGTTGGTGATTTGAGGTTTTAGATATATTCTAAAGAAGTGTGTGGGCCACCACTTGTTTTTACCACCACGTCATAATTGTGACTGTGCTGGGGAAAGGAAATATAGGTAATAAAGAGGAAAAAAAAGGGCTCAAAGTTGGGTTCGATATCAAAAGCCAGAGCCTGTATACTTACAGGCTCACCAGGGAGTCCAGGCAGTCCAGTGGGTCCGGGCAGGCCCTGTCTCCCCTGGCCGAACACAAAGGAAAACCAATTATTTCTGCCTGTTTTTCGGTTTGTGTGTGATACTAGTGTCTGGCACCTTTTTCCAACTATTCAATATAGGTACTTTGCTTTCCTAGCACTTTCTAAATGCATCATTAAAAAGTCTCCCAAGCTGCTACTTTTATAATAAATTATATTCTATTTGCATTAGAACACATTATGACAAGCGACTTCACACATTTATGTTATCGGTTTAAAACAGAGTACTTTGTTGTTGCATCCACATCGCTCCCGTTTTCGGCTCATTACTGTCTTTGTATACACGGATCAAGCCAGCGTTGCGTATATTGCCATGGAAACTGTGGCCATACAGCAGCAAAACAACAGAGAATAAAGTGCTACAAGGTATCTATGTGTCCTCTTGCTCTCACCACTGGCCTTAACCGGTGGGTGATAACAAGGCTGCTCCACCAAACATTAGGTGATATGTTGTTTTATTTAGCTTTTTATTTTTATTTGAATTCACTTTTTATAATTACAAATAGCAAACTCATTGTAGCAAAATTGTTCAGTTTTAAACTACAGAATCGGTCCCAATCCTGGAGGAATAGGTCATAAAAATGGAGCAAATGAAACGGTTACAAAATCCACAAAGAGGATTGGAAAATAAGCTCAAGGTTGGGAACCACTGATCTAGATGTATCCAATTTATAAAAGTGTGACTTACTTCAAGACCGGGATTTCCATTCAGGCCTGGAAGTCCTGGAGCCCCCTGATAAATGATCAAAGAGAGTCATATTAAACCTTTTTCTTTTTTCAAATATATATTTACATTTTCAAACACAACACACAAGCCAGAACAATAATCAATCGTATGGCGGAACTTCCCTCACAGAGTGTGTCCGGGGCCGCTAGTTTAGAAGGGGTTGACATATTTTATAATGGCGTTTGAGTTAACCTTTGTACGAGCAAAGAGCAGCTCCATTGGAGGAACTTTACATGTCCCTCTGTGGCACTGTATCACAGAAGGAAACAATGTGCATCGCCAAGTTTAAGGAACGTCATCCCTGGCAAACAAGGACAGCCCCTCAACCGACTGCCCAAACCAAAGGGAAACAAAACCATGAAAAACTATTTGTCCGAAGCCACAGGCGCAGGTCATTGCCGGATACAATAGTGATAAGTCCACATTTGTTTCACATTTTGTGAAAGGTGCGCAATCCTCTAGCAAACTGAGATCTTCCGAGTGCTCTGATAGGAGCACCACTGACATTCATTTCCTCGTTTACGTCGGGTTGCCTTGTGTTCTTCGTTAAGCCTTAGGCTCTCACAGGTCAAACTAAAAACTTTATTTACCCCATCGTGAGCTAAACAATGTTTATGTCTTAAGAGAGAACGAGCTACAGCTCTCCGCTGTGGCGCGGACCGGCCCGTGCTTGGTGTAAACGCAAAACAAAACCCCTCTACCTCTACCCCTCTTACTAATTTAAAACAGCTCTGCTTGTGTACAAGTCGTTTCATGGTTTAGCACCAAAGTACATCTCTGACATGTTAGAGCCGTATGAACCATCTCGGGCCCTGAGAACTTCAGGGAGGGGTCTCCTGGTGGTTCCCAGAGTCAGGACTAAACACGGTGAGGCTGCGTTTCAGTTTCATGCAGCTAAAATCTGGAACAGTCTTCATGAGGATGTGAGACAGACCTCAACTCTGACAATGTTCAAATCCAGGCTGAAAACAGCTCTTTTTACCCGAGCATATGAAAACTGAAAGTATTTTATCTGCACTCTTGCCTTTTACTGTCATTGATAATTTTTTATGTTGGATGTTTTAATGATTGATTTGATCTGTTTTCTTGTAATTTTATGCAACTGTGAAGCACTTTGAATTGCCTTGTGTATGAATTGTGCTCTACAAATAAACTTGCCTTGCCTTGCCTTGCCTTACCTTCCCAGCTGCAGAGTCGATCTGGTTGGAGGAAAAAGGTGTCTCCACCCCAGTACTTTCCATTTAAATGGTCTGGAGTGGCAAGATCACAAAGTGCGCTCCTACACAGCGCAAAATGTTACGCTATAGTCTGCGCTTTGAGTGACAAGATCGGGCCCTTGGAGTTTTCAGTAATGTGAAAGAAAGTTTACCATTGACTAAAAGAAGGAATATATAATCTTCCAGTACTTATTGTACTGCTCCAGGTTGTACTAGACAGGTCAAAATAGAGAAAATATATATCTTTGAAATGGTTTGAGTCCAATGCCTGTTATCATTCAATGTCAAATAGAAAATCACCCTTTAGAAATTTCATTGACTCAGGAGTAGAAATTTGGACTGAACTTGGGTTGAGTAGCTGTACAGGTGAATTCCCATCAATTCAACACATGACATCTATTGAATGGTAATAATACTGTGCTCTTGACTCTATGGTTAAGGTTACATTGTGTGAATTCATATCAGTTCCGTACATGACATCTATTGAGTGGTAGTAGCGAACGTACTGTGCTCTTGACTCCGGTTAAAGTTACATTGCTAGACTTTCGACAAGTTACCTTAAAGCCTGGAGGTCCTTGGGCTCCTATTTCTCCCTGTAGAAATAAAAGAAATACAATGACAACTGTCGTTCCTTAAAAAACTTCATAAGGCGATAGCATGCTAAGCTGTTCCACTTGGGTTAAAGTTTCCTTTAAAAAAAAATCCTCCAGGACCTTCTTGAAGCTACGACACAATTTGAAGTTTAGGAACACCGAGATTTTCTTTCCCTAGTTCACTGCGGTGCTTTACACGGAAGGCAAGATCAGATTTTTGGGAAAGTTTTACCTTTGAGATTTAGTATTTTGTTGATGTGTCACTATGAACGCTTCAGCATGTGGGCTGAGCTGTTGTCTGTTACCTAAATCTCGCTGCATATTGTGCTTTGGCAGAACTATTATAACCAATGGGAAAATGTGTCAAACTCGGGTCGACTTTGTTGCTTAAATGAAGCAAAAACCAAAATGTTCAATAACTAATTGGTTTAACAGCACGTACCCGATCACCTTTTTCTCCTCTCAGACTTGGCTCCTTCACGTCATCCTTCGGTAAATAAACAAACAAGTGTCTCAAAAAACAATCTTTAAATATTGAGTCAGATACAGATAAATCTAGGGCTATGTGATTCTTAATTCAGTTTAGCAGTTCTCCTTTTCAGCCTTCTTTTGAATGTTGTCTGAAGTTATTTAAAACATCCCCTGAAATTAACATTTGTTTTAGAGCAATAATTGCACATCTAATCACAAGACTTTTGTTTTTGCCCATGTGTGTGTTACTCACTGTTCCAGAGAGCTGTCTTAATCCATGCGCCGTCATCACCTGAAAGACATACAACATGTCGCCTATATTGGTAACAATACTGATATAACTGGTTACACAGGGAGAACAAAGCATACTGTAACTGTCAGTAAGGATAATATGCAGTTGCTAATTTGAGCCGAGCGAAGACACGATCCTCGTAATATTGAGCCAACATTGTTAGCTGGATATAATATGAAACTAAGTGTTCTGGAAACCTTGCATAATAGTGTGTCTATAATCATCGGAGCAAATTAAGCCTAATGTTCTCAAGTTCTTGCTGTTGATGGTAAGCACCCCTGAATGCAATTAGCGCTCCTCAGTCTTTTGTGGTTTTTGCAACATGATAAATGATGAACACGCAAATGAAATTAAACCATACTCGGGCTTGTTGAACTATTGAACATGTGTAAAAACAACAACAACAACTGTGTATTACTTATTTACAAACAAATTAAGCAAGTGCAATAAAAAGAAGGGAAGTGAAAATACAAACATCAGGTGCCTTTTTTTGTTTACTTTAATGATTGTATTGTTAACAATCTAAAAGGCTGCAAAAAATTCCTTCAAGAATTCAGTATCGGTTTTCAAATGTAAAAAAAAATAAAAAAATAAAAAATAAACATACAGTAAAATGATCATGAAGCAATAATAGGGTAGAACTTTGCAATTGTCCCATACATTGCAACATCTTGTCATCTTTACTATTAATGAGCTGCCAAATATCAAATATCAAATATCTACATTAATTGCAGTCCAAGGTCACTGGTGTAACACCGAACACCACAGCTGATCATAACAAGGACAAGTGTTCAGTGTTTAAAAGACAGAATGTCATTTAGAAATAGAATACATGGAGACCTATTCCAGTGGTGCTTGGGCTGGGCAGGGCGACGCTCTCCCTCACAGCAGGTTTGTGTGTCAGTGTGAGTTTGCAAGCTCTCCTTGTGCTATTCCATGAACAGGAGGTTCGCATTATCTGTGTATTATTTACCCATTCAACAACAACATAGGGTAACACATATGACTGTAAGGCAGGTTAACAACCAGGCTGACAAGATGAATTCTAACATATTATTGCATGTTATTGCATGAACAATCATTTTCAGGTGGGTACAGATTTTAACTATACAGTATGAAATGCTTGGTATAATACAGCAACACAGTATATGTGTTCCAATTAGCAAAAAGGCCTAAGCTCCAGGGGATAAATGTGTAATTTAGCATTTTTGAGCTGCCTAAACATATAATTTAATGTTTAAGTCTGAAAAGGGTTTGGTAATTAATTGTGTGTTGCTTATACTCTCGGCTATGTGGAGTATGTTATCTGTAGTGTTTTTCTTATTAGTTCCTTTGTGCATATCATACTTTCTCTTCGTGGCTGCTATAACTGGGCTCATGGGGCTTCTATGGTGTATATGTTCAGTCCCATCTCTTGGCATTAAGTGTTTTCCTTCCAAAACAACACATTTATTCAAACACTCCAACAACCCCTGCAACAGGCTGACATCGTCTTATATTGCAACTTGACAAGGGATTCCTGGGATTCTCTGCAATATGGCCTCATTCATTTCCTCGGGAAAGGTTGGTAAAAAAGACTTTAGCGTTGAATTGTAAAATGCACTCTGACGGCTATAAATTTGTGTTGACCGTCTTGGAGAGAAAAGGGCTATTTTGCAGTTTGAAAGGCATCAGACGGCGCAATAGCCATGCACCGCTCCTCCCTGTCACTAATAAACACAAGAAGCTTTATGAAGGGGGGGGGGGGGGGGGTAATGATGTGAGGCCTGGCTTCTGCTGTGTAAGGGAAATCGATGCCTAACTGCCAAAATTATCTGCCACGGGGAAAGCACAGACAGAGACTGGCACTAAATATTTAAGCAGTCTCATCCATCAAACGACTAAATGTTTTGCTGGAGATTGTTAGTGCTATAGCATGCATGCATCTTCACTACGCTGCATTGAGTGAATATGTAGATTTTGATGTAGGTCTCCGAAAAAGTTAGGCCACTGCACGTAAGACAAATAAGAGATAAATCAATAAACTTTTAAAGCCTCGATATAACCCTTTCACTACTTGGAGGGCGACAGGTGCTATTACAGTCGTCACCCGCCTTGCTAGAACTGTGCAATATATCACCAAATATCGTTATCGCAGTATTAAATGATGTAATATTCGTATTGTAATGAAGCCGCGCTATATTGCAAAAGTCACTTCTTCAGGTCAGAAGCTTTCGGTTTTAATTTATTGGAAACGACTGTCTTTAAATGCTGACGTAAAATATCGCAATAATATCATCGTAGATTCATAATGATCAAGACACTTTACATTTTTCCTTATATTGTGCAGCCCTATATTTTGACTATATAAATGAGTCAATATTGGTGGTCGGAGAGGCTGCTGGGACAGACTGGCTGCTAAAAAATGGAGAGTGGATGAATGATGCAATGTGAATCGCTTCTGTATATCCGTAAAGGCACTGTTTATGCGTGACGTAATGTTATAATTTCTTGCTACAATTAAACTGTGTTGGGCTGCAATAAAAAACGTAGCTTTTTATTGTCAAAATAGTAATTTTCATAAACTTTGCTCTGTCGTGGAGCAATGTTCCCTATTTTGTAAGCAATTTTCTATCCATTTGGAACTGGTAACAAAACAGACAGGCCCACCTGCCTATGGCGATGTTGTGTTGATTGACATGTGTTCAACGTTCTAATTAACTTGTCTGATTCCCAACTTGTCATCCCTTTGAATAAGCCACTAACAAGAATTAGATTAGGACTGAAAGCCATCGAAGTGTTTCCAAGCTCGCGTCTTAAACCTCTAAATAGGCAGCGGAGCAAAACCCATTAAACCCAAGTCATACGCATGTCAGCCTGCAAACTTCGTGACAGCTGTTTTTTTCATGCCACTTTGTTTTATTTGAGGGAAAAGATTGGCTATCACCTTAGCTCCTCTGAGAGTAATTATCGCACCCCAGCAGAGTTTTTTTGTTTTTTGTACTTCTTAAATGTCTAGACAATCATTTCTGAAGGAGATTTTCCATTTCTCAGTTATGCGCCCAATATTTCAAACTAAAATCTTCTGCTGTTTATGACGGAAGGATCAGAACATCACTGACTAATGGCTGTAGCAAATGGGTTCATTTGAGGAAAGATAAGCCGGAAATCACGACCCACAGACTTCAAATGTTAACATTTCAGCATGATTTTTCTAATTTTGGAGCGGAACTAAAACTGTATGCAAATGCCTTCATGCAAGTTCAATTCCGTCTACTGTAGATGCATGACAAGAAATATGAGAAGAAAATAGCATGAGAAATCACAGGAGTTGGCTGAGATGGAAATTACTTTGCAGATCAATTGTTGAGGTGCAACGCAAAAAAGTAAACATCGCAAATCTGTTCCAGTCTTTCCATCTATCAGGTGTAAAGTGTCTAGTGCAGAGCGGTTTGACAAACAACATTATCATTCATTTGTTGTTCCTTGTCATTTTCATTGTGCCGATGACAACTAATTTTTAACAAACTCATTAAATAAAAGTGTGTGCTGTACTTACAGGACCAGGAGGACCGGGCGGACCCACATCTCCCTGGAGGAAAAAAGGAAACATGAAAAGATATAAACAAATACAAATAGCTCATTGGGGAATAAAGGTGGTCATGACTAACAAACACTTTAGTTTAATTGAAACATAATACAACCAACAACCATCAAGTATCACATTCATCTTTGTGCCTTCCATTTTTCTAGTAAAGGCAACATATACAGTGCCTCTCGAAAGTACTAATACACCTTGAACATTTGCACATTTTGTCATGTTTACAACCATAAACAGAAAGATTTCATTTTGAATTTTTTACTTGTTATTTTACAAAAAATAGAAAAGGGAAAAGTGGGGTGTGCATAAGTATTCATACAGCATTAAATTGCCTTTATAACATTCCTAATGACTGCAGAATGTTCACACCTTGCCCTAACCATTAAATAGAGGCCGCCAGTATAATTCCAGCTGTTCTGTGAGGGCCTCAGAGCTATGGTCAGAGTGTATTGGTCACTAAACAACATCATGAAGGCCAAGGAGCTCACCAGAGAGGTCAGGGATAAAGCTGTGGAGAAGTTTAAAGCAGTGTTAAGTTATACAAAGATTTCCCAAGGTTTTAACATCTCACGGAGCACTGTTCAATCCATCATTCGGAAATGGAAAGAGTATAGCACCACTGTGAACTTACCAAGACACGGGCGTCCACCTAAACTAACAGACCGAACAAGGAGAGCACTGGTCAGAAATGCAACTAAGTGCCCCAAGATAACTCTGGAGGAGCTGCGACGTACTGCCGCTGAGCTGGGGGAATCTGTACATGGGACAACTATAAGTCGTGCTCTACACAAATCTGGCCTTCATGGACAAGTGGCAAGAAGAAAGCCATTATTGAAAGGAGGCCATAAGAAATCCTGTTTGAATTTTGCTAGAAGTCATATGGAGGACACAGCTACCATGTGGAAGAAGGTGCTTTGGTCAGATGAGACAAAAGTTAAACTTTTTGGCCCAAATGCAAAACGTTATGTATGGAGCAAACCTAACACTTCTCATCGTCCTGAGTGCACCATCCCCAGTGTCAAATATAGGGGGGGGAGCATCATGCTATGGGGCTGCCTTTCCTCAGCGGGGACTGGGAAGATTGTAAGAATAGTTGGGAAGATGGATGAAGCCAAATACAGGGACATTTTGGAGGAAAACCTGCTGGAGTCAGCAAGAGAATTGAGACTGGGGTGAAGATTCACCTTCCAGCAGGACAATGACCCTAAACACAAAGCTAAATCTACGGAATGGTTTAAAAACAAACATATTAATGTGTTAGAATGGCCCAGTCAAAGTCCTGACCTAAATCCTATTGAAAATCTGTGGAAAGACTTGCTGCTGTTATTGCAGCAAAAGGGGGTTCCACAAAGTATTAATTCATGCTGTATGAATACTTCTGTATGAATACTGCCCCATTTTTCACTTTTTAATTTTTTGAACAATAACAGAATCATGTATCATTTTGCTTTCACTTCACAGTTGTCTGTTACTTGTGTGTGAACTTTCAGTAAACAAATCAAAATAAAATCTTTACATTTAGGGCTGTAAATGTGACAAAATGTGCAGAAGTTCAAGGTGTATGTATTAGTACTTTCGCAAGGCACTGTAACTTCACCAGCAATTTGGACTTTTGAGCGTAGTTGGATGTGACTTTTGCTGGCTCTACATGAATCACCTTTGAAGGTTCACAACAGTTCCTTCCTTTCTTGAAAGACTCATGATAAATTCTGATTACAAAACCTCACAATACTGTTGTCAATCCAATAGTTTTTTTTTGTTTTTTTCCACCTAGCCCAGTGGTTCCCAAATGCGTACCACATCATAAAATAATTGACCTTTCAAGTACCACCAGGTCTAGGCCTTGATCAAATCAGGACTAAAGATCTAAACCAGAACTTAAATGCACAACTAAAGCAGAAATACAACTATTGCAAATTACCCTGAGTACCGGGTCAAAAAGCCCAAGATCATGTAACACATTTTGAGAACCACTGCTCGAGAAAAAGTCAGTGTACTAGTACAACTTCTACCTCACGAGTCAGTAGTCATGTTATACAAAACGCTCGTGAACAAAATCAAATACATCGGTTTGGGGTTTTCTTCAGAAACATCAAAGATCTACTGTTGTTTGGTTGTTTTCAAATCATCAAAATATACGGCAATACGAATTCCAGACTTGTGTGATAATGCAAACCATGGCATATTGAGTTGTTTTTAACTAGAAATGTGCCCCATAAATAAAATCGCCTTGCCATGCCTACTGTAGCGCCGGCAATATGACACAGACCATGAGATGAGTGGGATGGGATGAAAAGGAACACAAACAGAGAGTGTTCATGGGCGGCGTGCAGTAAGTTGCAGCCCTTAATTGGTTTGTGCATACACTTATACGCTTTATAGCCCTTTATAATGGATATAGTGAGGGCTACGGGGAACTTTGGGAGGCTCTTAATTGTGATGCATTGTGTTTTGGAGCCTTCAGTCTCCCATTCATAATTCACAAGCCACACTTCCATTCTCTCACTATGGCTTTGCTAACACATGGAGCAGTAGTGTGTAGCAACAAACAATAGCAGCACAGTAATGTCACTTATCTTAATAATGTTTCATGGACACGCTTTTGGCACCACATGGGGGCATTAAATTGTGTTACAGTGCTTCCATCATGCATTATTAACTACAAAAGTTATATATGTGACTTTGTAAAGAGATAAAGAGCTTAAAATATGCGTTCGTCCTCTGTTGCATTGTTAAGAATTAATGCATAAAGAAAACTATGCAATTCTTGGATCTGTGCAATTCTTACAGTTAGTTATAAAAGTTATAGAATAAATTCCAGAACTTACAATGACAAGCAAGTGTATTCATTTCTTGAAAAGTGTGGTACATTTCCCAAATGAGGACGAGATATCCAAGTAACAAATACTGTACATACAAATAGAACAGAAATTTTTTATAGACTATGTGACAGATCTTGTGCCTGGCACGAGGACAGCGCAAACTCAAACACAATGGTTATTTTCCATTGCGGCTGTTGCATTACGTGCCTGTGCCACTTGCTGGAGGGCATCACTTATAAAAAGAGAGGTCGACGGAGGCATGCTTTATTACAAGCTGCACTGAGAGCGGCGCCCTGATGGCCGCCTCACATGCATGCCCTCGTTTACATTGCCCTGCCCTGTGTTCTTCCTTGAGCATTATAGGCTCTCACAGGTCAAACTAAAAACTCAATTAACTCCATCATGAGCTAAACAATGTTCGAGTGCCGAGAGACAGAGATGTAGCCTACTGTGGCGCGGATCGGCACCCGCTCAGTTGTAATTGCGTCAAGGCGACCAAAACAGAAGCACATGTTCAATCACAACCCCTCGCCCCTTCGCGGCCACGGAGTCTGGTTGGAGGAAAAAGGCTGTTGTACATAACATCGCCATTGGCCGCAAAATGTTACGCTATAGTCTGCGTTTAGAAACACAAGATGGGGCCCTATATCTTTATTTATATTATACCAGCTTAACAATAAACACACAATTGTCAAAGCCTCCTGAATAATAGGCGAAACCTGGGCAAGATGACTACTTTTTAAAACCTATACAGAACTTTCAGAGGCATATTTACAAAGGGTTTTTTCGTTTTTAATGTTATCTAGTTTGAGTATCCAGTGATATTCCTAGCTGTTCGGTTGTTTACTATTTTGGTTCTTGTAATGATTCCAAAAGCTTTCAAGGATGAGCAGAACTGGGAAATAACAACCCCTAAAGGTCTGGCCTCTATATGCTGCCAATTATATAGCGCTTGAACTGTGCTACCCCTGTACCTCTGTGTGTGGTGTGCACTCACGCGAGAGCGAGCCGACAGAGGGGAAATCATGGTAGGTGACACTTGACATTGATGTGACTTACTTTTTGTCCTTTCATCCCGGTGGCTCCGTCGGTACCTGGCTGACCCTGTGGGGAGGAGTGGGGACTCTGGTTAATGACTGTGTGGGACAATGGCACACAGTAAAATGTCACCGCAGGAAAATACGAACCGTTTCTCCA
The DNA here is from genome assembly GCA_021464625.1 of Proterorhinus semilunaris. Taxonomy (NCBI): domain Eukaryota; kingdom Metazoa; phylum Chordata; class Actinopteri; order Gobiiformes; family Gobiidae; genus Proterorhinus; species Proterorhinus semilunaris. Next base: position 16,525,409 of record CM038357.1, read on the forward strand.
AACTCCCCCTTCTCTCCCGGGACTCCGGACTCACCCTTCTCCCCCTGCAAGTGCAGCAACGCAACAGTGAGTGACAACGAGGAGACACAGCATAAGAACACAGCAAAGCGTAGAGGTGCATATGAAAAATGTCCTTTACCAAAGCCTGGACGTAACATCATGACCGCGTGTGTAAGAAGCAGAGCCCTAAACAAAAGGTGTTTCCTGTTCCTAGCACTTCGACTTGCACCACTTTTGGCTGGCTAATATTTCACTTTCTACCGAGCGCCATGATGGACAAATAATCTATTACACAGAGTGGGCAAAAATGAATCTGCCTGAGAATGTGAGATTTCTTATACACTTGACACTGTTCTACTTGTTCCTGAATAACCTATTATTGGTAATTACATTGAGCAATCTACAAATCAATGGCCAACCAATGAATCACACCACCCAGTCATTGTAATTTCAACAAAGAGAAGACGGCTCTCCAGATCGCAATCGAGCAATTTCCACCAAGATACACATCTTTCTTTTCATCAAACTGACAACAATTTGCATGCATGTCTTGGGAAATAACACATCAAGCACGTGAATTTCGTATAAAAAAGAAAAGAAAAGATGGCTTGAACAGTGATCAAAAAGAAGACAATGTGGCTTTGTAAAACGTAATCCCTCGCTCAGCAGTGAAGATCCGAAGCCTCCAGCTGTTGCACTGCACCACTTTCACCACACTGTATTTCCTGAAAAAAAATATTCCTCTGTCTACCAAAAGATGGCACTTTATGACTGCGGCTGAGTTGTGCTCCGTGCTAACAGAGAGTGGCCCTTCTGTCAGCTCTGTGGAGGAAACTATGTAAACAGCACTGTAAAGCCTTGCCGTATCACCATATACACACATTCCCTGCATGTGTTTACCATTAGTTTGGGTTTTGTTTATAGAGGAAGGAGGCAGCATTTTAGAGCACACCAGAAATAGAACAATCATTGTACAAACAAACTGTGGCTCGGCATGCAGTCGTTTTTTTTTTTTTTTTCCCTAATGAGTGATCGTAAGTTATTTTAGAAAAGCTCATTTTAGAAAGACCATTAAAAGATTTCTTCAGAGAATTTGCAGCAATGTTTTATGAAGGTTTCAAATGACCCAAATGCAATGTATTGTATACAGTACATTCCAAATCAATTCTTTAAAAATAGAATACAGCATTAAGAGACATGGCAAGACCAGTACAATAATAGTTGCTTTGTTATATCATACGCCAAAAAAGCCACATGATAAGAAATAACTGGTGCATGCTGTTCTTGTGAACTTAGTCACAATACTTCCCCCCCACAGCCTTGCTCGTGCATGATTATGGTGCATGGATGAGTGATTGGTGGTGATTTCCCCAGGGCAGCGGTGGCTACAACAGAGGCCACCAAAGCTTTGATAAGTTTGTAAAGCACAATACAAATGCAAGTCATTGTTCTTACAAGTGTCAAATTCACCTACATCAATGCAGCTCTTCTGGCTCGCAAATCATAAAATAACAGTGAAGGGGGGGGGAGACATCTGGGACAGAGCAGGTGTCAAATCAATGAGCATATTCTGCATGTGTTGTGAACAAAATGTGTTACTCATTCAATACATGCAATGAGTAACACATGCAGTTACATTTCTTGGAACAAAAAGCTACGAGAAATGTGCCACAATGGGTCACAGGCCATTGCACGAGCCTGTAACTGTCGCGAAGGGCATTGGTTATGCTAAATTGAAAGAGAAAGGAAATTACAGCCACTAAACTGCAAGTACAATAGGTCAACGCTCTGTATCCCACGTACACAGCCTACCTCCATTTCAATTCCACTCACTATACAGGATATCAACATCTTACTTGACAACTTCTGACATGTTTAATAAACCTGAGCCGTCATGGGATCTTTCCTGCGCATTTCCAGCCATTATGTGCGTGAGAACGGGAGGAACAAGTGGGCCGTTCATCAAAGCTTATTGTGGCCTCCCCTGACGCGTGCGGAGATTTGTAGAGAATGCTTGAGTTACTCAGAGCAGCGATATCATGGAGCATCTGTTAGGCAATCTGAGAAGACGGAGCGGCGACGCAGTTGTATTTAGACACTCCTCATCCACGTGCGCATCCCAACAGACAATAATTGGTATTTACCCAGAGCCCCTCCCCTCCTTAATCAGTTTCTATAACGACAACCCTTGTCACACGTTGCTTTAATGAGATATAAGTCACCGTTTCCTCGTTCAAATGATGAGCCGTTATTAAGCCTGGTAGAGCTGCTGCCATGCGCGAACAGATGGATTGTCCTATTAATATTTGAGTTGGGGAGGAGGGACTAGTAAAAATTGACTTTGAGCGCTAATTGAATTCTGTGCGGCTTTATCAACCACATGGGAGCCCATCAGAGTTTCAACGGTATCGCAGCACTAATGAGTCACATGAAACATAGTTTGACAAAGTTACAGTAGCCTATAGTCCTATGTTCCCCTGAATTACTTGTGTGTAGACGTGAAGAAAACCGACTTGCAGTCTTAAAGAAGGCACAATAGTTTCAGTTTGATTGAGATATAGGGTAGTAACAATAGAGAAAGTACTGATGGAAGACTTCGCTGGTATGTATTTTCATGAGAACCCGCTAATACTTTAATATTACTTAATTAGTTTATTTTTCTATGCAGAAGCAGTATTTATTTATTTGAACAGGGACAGTAGATTTGTTATTTCCCTTCGAAAGTACAGTTGGAAATAACATCACGTTTCACTGCAGAATCTAATTGTTTTAGTCACTTTTAGAGTGTTGCTCTGATGCAACACTGCAGGTTCACACAACAAACAAGGCCTAAAAGTGTATTGAAAATAGTGGAATGATTTATGTCTCAACCAACGGTGGAGCAAAAACAACACTCCAGCGTAGACTCAGGAGGATAAATATCGGTCTTTATTATCGTTTCACATCTCCATGACAGATCCTTCAAAGTCAAATAATTGGCAGAGAGGTATAAAACAAGTTAATAAACCCTTCACATAAGATTAACCGTGGCTCTGATGGTGTTTGCTCAGATTATGGCTATATTTACGTGAAATGGAGAAGCAAAGACCTGTGCATTTCTTCAAGCACCTCTAGTCATCAAACTGCAATTAGGGCCGGTCTGTACCCTGCTCTCCATCAATACCTGCATCTCACTGTCACCTGTGTGCCAGGAAGAGTGCTACAGCCACGGAGATGTGATTCATGATGAGAACATAAAGCTTCTCAACAACAGCGCACGGAGAAAAGTTGCACACGTTATGCTGCAAATGTAGGAGGAATATCCAGCAACAACAAGTAAATATTGCAGTTATTTATTTTACAGGTCGGGAGCACTCGGTAGCGTGCCAGACCTTTTCAAGGCTTTCTACAGAAGCTTGATGAGTTAAATTGGATGACTATCTTGACAAAGCAATTCACATGTATCGTGGCACACACACGCACACACGCACTTTTTAAAGCCCGTAATACAACAGTATGTCTGTTCAGAGCCGTTCTTCGCTTAAAGTTTGTTCATCAAACCATGCTGAAGTTGCCAACAGGGCCGTAAATCCAATCTGAAAGTTGTATTTTTTTTTTAAGTTATTCCTACAGCTGCCAGCAGGAGGAGTCAAGATCTTCACCATCTCATATTTCATTCACTGTTACTATCTAATTCTTACAGAGACATAATTTGAGGCACTCAAAATGATGTTTTAAGTCTGTTTTTCGGCCCTATAAGCATGATACAGTATGTCCACTTTAAAGGTGCATTATGCAACTTTGTGTGTGGAAATATATATATTATATATATTTGTGTGTATTTGACCTTGCAGTGACCCAGCGGCTGTATGAGTGGTCAGCATGGTGCCTTTACTTTCCATCACAGTGGCCTCTATGACGCTCCAGGATCAATTGTTTGGAAGGTTTTCCCTGGTGACGGACACTCTCACCAGAAAACCTTGCAAACAATTTATCCTGGGGCGCTGAAAAGGTGCCATGCTGACCACTCATGCAGCCGCTAGGGTCACTACAAGGTCAAATACGCACACATATCAACTTTTTTGCATAAAAAGTTGCATAATGCACCTTTAAGAGAAATGTATTACATTTTCTTTTGTGCCGTTCTCTTCATGCATTTCTAACAATGCAGGCGATGCATGAATATGTGTTTAAGAACTACCATGGAGGAGCAACACGTGCTGTACCCTTGGGCAAGACACTTTACCCACCATGACTCCCTTCCGATATGTGTGTGGTTCCTTCATGTGAGTGGTTTCTTGACATGAAGAGCCTTGAGCGCCCAGTGGAGGTAGAGAAGCACTATATATAAATGTGACTTGTTTCTATCATTCGTGCAGCCGTAACACTATGCAATTTGCTTTTTCCTTTAAACATTAATTTGCGTCAGTGAGAGCGCCTCGTCTTACACAGATGTTAACAGTTTGGAACAAGCTGTCTAGTGTTTAGCCCGGCCTTTAAAAATGCACAAGGGGTAGGCAAGTGAGAAGTGGTGACAATCCCTAATGCTGCTCAATAATTACTGCCCACGGAAAGTGTTACTTTCCCAGCCTGATGGTTTAATTTCTTTCGCTTACATTGTCTCACGTCCATAAAACAATAGCCCAGACCTGCTGCTGTACGACAGGTTTAAATAAGTAATTATGAGAGACGCCGGGAGAGTTTGCTTGTCTCCAAAATGTATAATAATAATCTGCGGGGTGATGGAGGTGCATGACTGATTTAAAATAAGAATAATTTTGCTCTGACAATATTCATTTCTTATTTCACCCTTGTTCTTAACCTGGTTTAACTGGTTTAGAAATGTTTTACACTTGGATTTAACTTGGTTAAGCCTCTCTTATAGTTAAGTTTTGTTAATACCCAGTTTAAGCCTTCTTAAACTTAGAGTCAAATCTATCTGGAATTTTGATTCACATCAGTATTAAGGAGGTTAGAAATACTAATAACCAATATATGTTTTAATTTATACTAAATATCTGAACAGGTTGTATTCAAACATATATGACTTATCAATGGCATTGGTTATATTACCGTTTTTCCCAACAAATATTTATTGTACAGAAAGGTTAGTGATACAACGTGTGTTTTTAATTTAGAAAACAACAACAACGCTGTCAACGTCATGATAAAGTGCTTTTGCTGGGCAATCCTAAGCAGTTATGTGCTTGTTCTGTCTTCAAAAACAATTTACAAAGACAAACAGATAAACATGTCCAGATTTGATCATGTAGGCCTTTGTGCCACAAAATATGGGCCTTGTTCTGGATTAGACCTGGTTTAGTCTGACACGAGTCTAGGTTTAGATGTAATTCGTGGTCTCTTTACTCTTTTACAAATGAGCTAAATATTGTCTGAGGTGGAACATGGTGTTTGCCATGTCCTTTCTGCAGGTGACGTTCTTGCCTGGCATTGCACTGCATTGCATGATTGAGTTTGTTGGGGCATTACAGGAAGCCTGCTTTTTAAAAAGTAAGATAATAAAATGCAAATTCTCTGGGGATTTAATGCCTGCTCGAAGCCTTTGTTATTAGCTGAAATCCTTTATGAAAGTGATGGAAAATGTCACAAGTTAGAGTAAATTGTACCTTAGCGTGGCCCCAGGCAACCTTAAGAAACAGTTCATTCTACAAGTCTGAAATTACAGGACTAAAATGATCAAAAAACAAAACATCACACAGACTGGAAAAGGTCTCTTGCAGAGTGGCAGCTTTGCGACATCAACCTAGAGCCATAATTTAGCAACAAATAACTGAGTGGATGAGGGACTACTTTTTGTGGATAATTACATGCTCAATAATTGTCTTTGAAAAACCACTAAGACACTGGCCTTTATAAATACAGTATATCGTTTGAAGTGACAACTTTGTTAGATCTAACTGTCGTTAGATTTTCATAACGAGAGGGGTACTGGAATTTTCACCCAATTATCTCACAAGGAAAATACGATATTTTTTTTTTTTTACTGAAGAAGCATTAGAGCCTGGTTTGGGAGAGAAAGCAGTGGTAAAACTGTAATCTGCTACTGAGTAAACCCTTAGACCAAGTAAATGTCAGGTTTTGGTAACGTTGGTGGAAGTGCAACATTATTTCCTGCAGTCTGGACAATCATTAGTGGAGAATACACTATGCCCCTTTTTTCAGTTACCTACTGTAAATCGTAATTTGGATTAGTTTAAATACACCTACGTATAATTATTTAATACCGTGCTTATCCTCAAGTTATACCTTTAATACTGATCAAGGCTCAAACTTGCTCCCACTGCCGTAGCGAGTCCTCATGTTGGTATTGCAAGGACAAACTATTCATCACCACTACCACACTCATATTTCCGTTATATAGCACTGTATCCTGAAGTCCCATTTGTTTTCAAAGTATATTCCACGTCCTAATAAAGATAACTTTGCTTTTTTCAAGGTTGCCACTGCTGACGCCTCTCCTTCCTCCTCCTCGGGGCGCGGGGAGAGCAGGAGGACCTCTGCATCCTCAGCCGACACCACAGAGCAGCCACGCACCTATACATCAAACCAACAGCTGCGGTCAATAGGTTGTCCACCGCACAATAGCTTTCACTCCCAGCGCGTTCACAAGTGGGCCACCGGGGGCCTGGTGGGTGGTGGTTCGCCGCTCTAAGAGAATACAAGCACGTAGATGAACAGTAGGAGGTTGGTACAGGTCCGTGTTGAAGGATTTTTTTTTTTACGTAGCGCATTTCAAGTGCCTCCGGTGAGCTACAGCACCCCTGGGTTTCATGAACATGATTGCTGAGCCCGTTTTATTTTTTATTTTTACAAAGCGCGGTGCGTAATGACCATCTGTCTGTCTGGAGTGAGAGCCCTGAGTCATGCTGTGTGCGCGGCAGGAGACTCGGGCTGGGATAAAATACATCACTTAGGTCGGATACAACTGAGTGAAATGTGCTGCAGCCAACACGGGAGATAAGTGATTCTGCAGTGTCAATCAATGGGGAAGCGAACTAAAAGGAGGAGGAAATAAACTAGAAGCTTTTACAATAACAACGGTTTTGAAAAGTCATTAGCGTTGCATACACACCAGAACAAACTATTTGCGTTAAGCCTTTGATGCCTTCATTTTGTCTTTAGAGCGGAGGAGGAACTTTGGGAGGTCAAGCGGCAGCACAGACTTTGTTTATCATACATAATTAACCATGTGCTTTTGGACTTTGCATCTTTATACAGGGAAGGCAGTTGTTTTCTTCACACACTTGGATTTGGACTGGTATTTGTATCTGCAGCTGCCCTGAGCCTACAGGCATTACATCGGATTGGAAAAAATGGTATAGCAACAACCCTAAAAGTGTTACTTGAGTTGACGTGCAAAATATGTAAACTATAACTTGCTGTAGCTGTTTAAAACCAAATCGGTTTATAGATCATTTCAAATGTACCGCTAATATTTTTGAAGTTGCAGTCGTTTTACTTGAGTACAGATTGTGCGTGTGCCTCCAACACACTGTACTATAGATGATTAAAGTTGGTGCCGATTTGGAGGACTTTCTGAATGAACACTGCTCTATCATGCTGACAGCTCACCCTTGCTGGAAGTGCGTCTCTGGGACAGTTTATCAAACGGCGGAGACGGCCTGAATGTACTTGATATGCTGCATGTCACTGGGTTTTTGTTTGGAGATGAACAATGATCTTAGCTGAACCTTGTTCCCACAGGACCATGCAATTACAATCAACGAAGAGTCTGGTTTTGTGTGAGAAAAATGACGCAATCAGCACACAGATCTTTCTTAGTAATTCCCAGAAGCCTACATTTGTTTCTTATTCCCGATTCTTTTTTCTAACGCAGCATGTAATTCTTATGTTATTTTTTGATTAATTGAATTGCATTGTTTTATCCACCTCATTCCTACGCCCCATGAGCCTTTGCGTGAAAGATGTGGGCGATTTCCGGTAAGACCGGGGCCACTGTTTGTTTGCATGGAGACCGTTCGCTTGGATCCACTTTTTATGAGCTTTAGAGGCGTAGACTATATGGAAACACGAGCTGTCACAGCTGAGACGAAGCTACGAGCCGTGATTAACTGCTCACAATAAACTTATGACTGAAAATCGCTCCGTCTAAGAGTTTTCTGACCCGTGGACGTGTTGGCCAAGTTGTCTCCAATTAACCTCTGTGGATCTTCTAATTCTGCGATCTTTCACAAAGACTTTACTCAGATGTGGTACTTTAGGCCTAGAGAATGGATTGTCAGCATAAAAACTGTATTTTTGTTTCTTGTTGATTGGTCAAATATCTGTGGAGATCTTCACATTTTCAGATTAAACTGAGTGAAAGTCTGTTTACGAAACCTCCTTACATACGCCACTCCACGTGGAAAAATGCCATGACTGTAGTTTAATTGGGTCAGAGGTTTTGCACAAAAAACGAGCAGAAAAAGTTGGAATGCTCTTTGCATATCCAAGTATTTAAAATGCCATGTATTCAGACCCAGTTCAGCTTGTGTGGCCTCACGGAGCTCGGTTCATATTACTCGTGTGAGCCGGTCAGTCAGTCGTGGGTTAACAGTGTTTATTTACCTCCGTGGGCTGCGGCTTTCTTCATAAATGTATGTGAGTCAGTAGCATTTAGCATCTCAAAATCGCCTCAAACATGTCAGTTTAAGGCCAGCACGGCATGTTCCAGAGCCACAAGTGTCACTTTCTCTGTTTTTTTAATTAAACCACGAACAGCGTAACGTGTTCCAGAGCTGCGCGAGAAAATATTTTCAAATGTTACGGAGGCTAATCCTTTGGACAATCATCTTAAAATGTGAAAATAAACCGCTATGTGAAACGAAAACTCGCCCTGGAAACCAATGGCTCAGAGCGACTTCCGGCATCTCACTGGAAATTCCCCCCATCCTCGTTTCTACATGAGCCGCCCCAGGACTAAGGTGGATACAAGCCAATGCAAAGTCCAGTGCAATGCCAAGACCCCACCAGGAGCCTTAAATAAATATCATTCAGAAGTTTTCTATTCAGCACAAGATACAAGATAGCAAAAATACATGAAACTAAATTGTTATAGGACTCAGATATGGAATAAATGGATAATGGAATAAATCAATTTAAGTGGCGTGACATTGTGGAGCCTATGATTTTCTCAGTCAGTGCCAGACCTTTAGGATGAATTTTACATGTGGCGTTATATTACACGGTGGCATATGGATTGAATTTGATGTTTATCTAAAAATCTCCTCCAAAAATCTCACTAATTCACTGTTGTGGAGTTCAAAATTGGAGACAGATTTCCATGTGCCTTTAATGAACAATGTGGTAATTGTTATATTTCCTCTGTGAGTGTGCTTTAATGTTTTACGCCATCTCCTAATTGCTTTGTCACATTCAAAGCTTCTTGTCATACGTCAAAGCCAAACATTCCTTGCAAAAGCACTACCTCTCCTTCAACTCGGTCGGCTGCCCTGCTGCCAATAGACAAAGCAATGCCCTGGCGTGTGTCTTGAATAGACGATGCTGTCCTGAAGATCCTCACCTCAGCAAAACTGGAGACTTAAAAATGCCAATGAAAGTGGATGGATGAAAGGCCGGCGTGTATTAAGGGTATCATAGAAACACTACCATTTGCTAATGCCACTCCTTGTCTTTGGCGGGGCTGGCTCCTCCACCTGACAGCAATAGCTCTTAGTAACCGTCGGTAACTGTCAGAAGTCTTACAGAATGGAAATGGAGAATCCTTATGTCGTGATCAAAAGTGTAATCAGGGCAACAGTGCATGAAAATAATTGGACAGTCAGACTATTTGATGCCTAAACGCTCCTTGTTTTCTCCTGACATCGGCGCAGTTTGGAGCCTGACAAGCTGTCTCTGGCTTAACGCATGGAGGTGTTTGTGCCCTTTAGTGCTTGGGTCACTTCACTTCAACAGTCCCACCGTGTCTGGGAACGCGCCGGACCCCGAAGAGAAAGACCATAACTCAAGAAACCAACAGGGCTTATAGGCAGACTTGTCCCTCTCATCAATACAGCGCAACCTTAATACAGCCCTTGTGGTTTGGAGTGCTGACAATAGCAGCTGGCCTGCAGGAGAATATAGGGGACAGTTTGAACGGGTGGATATACATTTTGCATGGGATTAAAGAGGGAAGAAATTACAATATGTTATAGCCTGCTTGAGTTAGGAATATATTATTAATAATACATGATCAAAATAATAATAATAATAATAATAATGCCTTACACTTGTAATGCGCTTTACAAGCCTGTTTTACCAAGTTTCTCAAAGCGCTACACTGTTATTATTCATTCACTCCATACTCGGTGGTGGTAAGCTACTGTTGTAGCCACAGCTGCCCTGGGGTAGACTGATGGAAGCGAGGCAACCAGTCTGTGCCATCGGCCCCTCCAACCACCACCAACCACTCACTCACTACATTCACCCCAGGCTTCCTGGTGTTCCCAAACGGTTTCCCATCCAAGTATCGACCAGGCCCTTCCCTGCTTAGCTTCCAAGATCTGACGGGATTGGGCAGAGCAAAGGCGGTATGGCAAAAACTAGATAAATCACTTTAGCACGATGGTTAAAAGTGGTTATTGTTAATACAGGTGACATAATCAAGTAATTCTCCTCATCTCTGGGTGGGGTTTCTCCAGATGCTAGTACTAGTTGTAGACGTTTTTGTTGGAAGTAAGCAATCTTATCACCTGAGCCAAATACTTATACTTTGATATTTTGAGTATTTTCATTTTATGTTGCGTCGTTGTGCTTCATTTTTGCTCCAGTAATTCCTATAGCTCTGTTTTAAAGTTTAAAATCATTTGAAGAAACAGCATGCCTGTCAGTAAAATTATAAACATATTAATGTTTTCGATTGGATTAGCACAAACACCAAACACCAATTAGGCCTTGTAATGAGATGACACAGAGATGCAGATTTCCCAGTGGTGGTTACATTTATAAATCAGTGGTGGCTTAAATGACTTACAGGCATGCCTCTGGGCCCGGGCTCCCCAGCCTTTCTTCTGTGTCCCTGCGGAAGAAAGAAACACGACGTTGTGATGAGAGCGTGAAGATACAGCCGCAACAACAGGTGTGGCTTGCCTGGGTACATACACATTGCTGGCAGCAATTACAGCTTAGACACTCGCTCCTGTCGCAAGCTCTAATTTGCTTTTAATTAACAACTAGAAAACAGCTTAATTGCTGCGCCCTGTGTGGCCCACTACTCTTTATTCTCCTCTCAGGTTTACGGCATCTTCCCCAGTTGCACGAGTTCCCTGCTACATCAATCAAAGTGCAAAGAATCAAGTGTACAATTGCAGCGGATACACAGTCCAACTAAAAGGAGGTCACCATCTGAATACAGGATCCTAGCAAGTCTTAAAAACGACATCCTCTCTACGTGTCACTGACGGCAGGTGAACATGGGCCTGTAGATACTCTCTGTCACTGCATCCAACAGATCAGTTTGTGGATGCAAAACAACTTTCTCCAACTAAACTCAGACAAAACTGAGATCATTGTTTTTGGCCCACAGACACAAAGACAAAGTGTTATCAGTCACCTTGAGTCTCTCTCTCTAAAACCAAAATATCAGGTTAGAAATCTAGGAGTAATCATGGACTCAGACCTGAACTTAAACAGCCACATTAAAGCAATAACATCATCAGCCTTCTATCATCTGAAAAACATTGCTAAGATCAGAGGAATAGTGTCAAAACCAGACTTGGAGAGACTCATCCATGCATTTGTCTCCAGCAGGTTAGACTACTGTAACGGCTGCTCACTGGCCTTTCTAAACGAGCTGTTAGAGCTGCAGTACATCCAGAACGCTGCTGCTCGAGTCCTGACAAGAACCAGGAAATACGACCATATTAGTCCCGTGCTCCGGTCCCTGCACTGGCTTCCTGTCACTCAGAGAATAGAATTTAAAACAGCTCTGCTTGTGTCCAAGTCTTTTCATGGTTTAGCACCAAAGTACATCTCTGACATGTTAGAGCCGTATGAACCATCTCGGGCCCTGAGAACTTCAGGGAGGGGTCTCCTGGTGGTTCCCAGAGTCAATAATAAACACGGTGAGGCTGCGTTTCAGTTTCATGAGGATGTGAGACAGGCCTCAACTCTGACAATGTTCAAATCCAGGCTGAAAACAGCTCTTTTTACCCGAGCATATGAAAACTGAAAGTATTTTATCTGCACTCTTGCCTTTTACTGTAACTGATGAATTTTTATGTTGGATGTTTTAATGATTGAGTTGATCTGTTTTCTTGTAATTTTATGCAACTGTGAAGCACTTTGAATTGCCTTGTGTATGAATTGTGCTCTACAAATAAACTTGCCTTGCCTTGCCTTGCCTTGCCTCTCTGTGTAATACGATGTGTACCAGTTGGAAAGATTTACATGAAGAAGTGAGAAAACAGGATATGGCTCTTGCAGACGTTCTTATAGATATCCTATATGCACCATGGGCTCTGAGTGGAATTAGTTTTCACACGGCCTCCAGAAGCTACTCTATTAGGCGATGCTAATATTCAGCTAATATGAAATCACAGACAGTTCTTTTATATAATGCCAACATTGAAAACAAGTCTTATTCCATATAGATGCATAGGTAAACTAAATGTAAAATAAATTGGACACGCGCATAGGGCTGGATACCGTTAAATGATACCAGTATGGTATAAAAAAAATAAAAAGGTTTAGGTACTATTGGTATAAAAAAATATATAAAAGTATCGGAAGCAGGCAATGAAAAGAAATATAAAATCTTTATATTCAAGTTTAGATGCTGTTGGTACGGAGCCCGCCAGGGGACATGAAAGGAAAAAAAAAAAGGGGAGGAGAATTTTTTTTTATATCAAAATCCCGTCTTATTATCTCGGGATCCCGGGATAATAAGTCGGGATCCTGAGATAATTATGTCGAGATCCCGAAAAAGTTTCACGGAATTCTGGTTGAAACTGTAGATGGCACGCAAACACCAGAAGTATGATACTTCGGTAAAGTTAGAAAGATATTCACAGATTCGGCTTTTCTGGATCAATAACTCATCATCGTAACATTACTTTCACAAAAACGACACTTCAGTGCGATCACGGCACTACTACCTACAATCGTATTTTCCTCAAAACAAGCCGCACTCCGTGCTGGGAGACTTGCATTGGCCTCTATGCAGAGCCTGCTGGTGCTCGAATGCGCAGGGACCACTGCGCCAATGCTCCACCCCTAGTCTGAATGTACCGCACCCTGGTCTCAATGTACCGATCGAGTGGTCTCAATGTCCCGGGCATGGACCTATTATGGTCCCGGGGCGTTGAGGCAACGGTACATTCCGACTAGCGCCCTCCATGTTGAACTGACAGACAAATGATGAACATAGGTAATTAATGCCATTAAAAAAATGTTTTATTAACTTTCACGGGATCCTGACTTAATTATCTCGGGATCCTGACTTAATTATCTCGGGATCTCGACTTAATTATCTCGGGATCCCGGGATAATAAGACGGGATTTTGATTTAAAAAAAAATTCTCCTCCCCTTCTTTTTTTCCTTTCATGTCCCCTGGTGGGCTCCGTATGTTGGTCATCCAAATTGAAAAGAAAAAAAAACGTAATAAAATATGAAAACATTTTGGTAAAATTGAGGACAAAAACTGGGGTAAAAAAGTAAGGGATACAAATTTCAACATTTTGGGGGAAAAACAAGGGAAAAATTGGGGATTAAAATTTGAAAAACTGGGGGGGAAAGGGGGAGTGTTTTTTTCTGGACCTTTTGTAGTTAAAGGAAGTTTCTTTGTTGTTTCACCTCAAACAAATGATACAAATGCAAAAGAAATTCATTGGAAGGAAAAGGAACATCTGTTTTATGGTTCTACAGGACAAATTATTAAGTATTGAAATCAATACATATCATATAAATCATTCAGATGTCTGTATGTCTGGGGATATGCTCCTCCCTTATGGACCAATCCACTGTACAGATCCCGCCATTATAGATTTATTTTCAAAGCCATAAAGAAAGATGACATCTCACAGGAGTTTCATTGCCCTACACACTAATTACTCTCCTCTCTACTGTACATGCCCTGAATGCCACATAAAGCGCACGCTGGATCTTTTGGGAGCCAAAGTATCATGCCTCTCAGCTGCAAAAAGAAGAAGAAGAATATTCGCAAAGCAACGCCCCCTCTCCTCCGACATGCCGTATGTGCACTCTTTGATTAACTGGGGCGAAATTGACACTTTTGCCTGGAACAAAGGCGAAAGATGAAACTTGACTCACGGCTACGACTTTTTAATGATCTGTCGGTATGTTTGCAGTCAGGGCAACTCGTATAGTACCGTATTATCCCCCTTATAAAGCCGCAATGTAGCTAGGATGTGCGATGTACCTTCTCCCTGGATGTTACCCATTTTGTCTACTGTATGAAGTCAGCCTTGGCCTCTATCGCTTGATCATCTGTGCTAATGCAGCTCTAAGTAAGTGCAAGTCTTAATGGGGAAAAGATTCAAGGGCTTCTTCATGAAAATGTCAGACTGATGTTAAAAAACATCAGTGAAAGGGAACAAAACCTTCAGAAATCTTAAAAGACCTTTTTAGCTTCAAATGACATTGCATTCCAGTGCATTGGCCTTTTTTCAGATTTTATTGAGGGTGGTTACCTTAAAGGCACTGAAGGAGCACTTGCATGGCTGACGGATTATTGTGATAGTAGTACTGGGGCTGGATGTAAAAACAGACTAATTTGCAAAAGGAGAAGCATCACAAAACGTTTGGATAATGAATGGGTTGACAAAGGATCACTGCCACATTTGCACAAACAGGTGAACGCTTGTTTTGGCCTTGGCCCTTGCTGCTGCCCTTTCTCCTCTGAACTCTAAAACAGATCCACGGGTTAGCGATTTCTCTAATGAATATTTCATATCCTATTATTCCAAACATACCATGAATTATGCAGGCGTGTTTAGTATCAATGTGCTTTTGCCCTTAAATGACTTAACTCTTGAGGAGCATGTTAAATTACATCCAGAAACCGCTTCTGAAGTAAAACCTTTTTCAAGTCACTGTTTTTCAGGATATACAGACTTTTGGTCCAGGATGGAGGAGGAGAAAGCAAAAGTAAATAATAATAAAATTAAGAAAATATCATAATCCGTTCAGGCAGTTTCTCTCATCAGATATGCACATTTTCATAATTATAGTATGCAGTCAACGCAGTCTGCACTTAAACAGTGTGGTATAAGTAAATAAATAGGATAAGCCTGGAAATATACACTGTACCTGCTGCTAGATCCTGTGGTCCTGTCTAATAAAAGGAAGTCTTTCAATTTTCCGTTGAACGTCATCGTCAGCCACAGGAACTGGGTATCAGAGATGAACTGTGGTCCTACGTTGTATCCAAGCAACAAGTCAGATCAGAAAACGTTTTGTTATTTTTGTAAAATATAAGCATTTTAAAATTTTGCAACCGCAACAGGGTCCGATTATATTTTGATGGAAACCTTTTTTTTTTACATAAGGCTCATTGTTGTAGCCAACGGGTAATACTGAGTAAGTCTGAATTCGATTGATAGTAATGACAGCCAATTTATATAAAAAGTAAATATTAAACTAAAAGGTTGGATGTTCAAATTTGGGCTCACGCAGGTGCACACCGTCATTGTGTCCTTAGGCAAGACACTTTATCCACTTTACCTCCGTTGTCTGTGCACAATGATGTATGAATGAGTGTGAATGGGAAAGTGGTTTCCTGAAAAGTGCTTTGAGTGACTAATGTAGGTGGAAAGGTTTTATATAAATGTAGGCCATTTATCAACATGAGAGTGAATGATTGTTAAGCAACGTTGCAACTAACCAAAGACTACTAAGACTGGTCTGGACTGCAAAATAGAAATTGCAAATCTAATTGCGATACGGAGATCACATCTACACAGCACCACTGTATGCTTTTCTTCCCTATATTTGCTTTACATTCTTCCCCGACTGCCATCTTTTGTCGCATCTCCCCAAACTTTTTGTTGCCTGTCGCATCACCCCAGCCATCTCTGTTGCTAGGCTACACTGTGTGTCCTGTAAATTTGACAACATCCTAGTGCTTGATTATTATTTGAGCTCTGCAGCGTGAAGCCCCCCTTCAGGTCATTGCAGTAGATTAGAGAGGAGGCAAGGGAAGGAAACAAGGGATGAGAGGAGGAGGCAGATGACAGGACAGAGTGGGAGTTAGAAATGAACAGGCTTTAGGAGTGAATGAAAGATGGGATGGTTAGACTTAACATATTCACACTTATGTTTGGCCGCAGCAGAAAAAAAGATGCTCTGAATGTCGAGTTATGTAACGCTTTGACATTCCAGAACTAAAGCAGGGTGCGTGGAGTACAGAAAGTGCCGTGTCGCAAGCATTACATCACGCTATTTATCTTGACTTAAAACACGCAAAAAACATATTGGTTTCTTTTCACGTGACAAACACTATACCCACCCGCATAATGAATCGACGACTAATGTATCAGTCAAAAAAAGAAAACACGTCACCAATGCAGAGGACGTCAATGTTAGCCTATTAACACACACAACTTTTTTTTAAGGTATAGGAATTAAAAGTTGCGGCCTACTTTCAAATCTGGTGGAAAGCCTCATGTCACTGTCAAAGGGCTTAGATTAACTCTGAAATGTTTGATTGATTGATCGATTGTTTATTCCGAGTTCAATGTACAGTTCATATACACATGTCTATGTTTTACATTAACATGTGCAGCTTTTACAACATTTTAACATGCATTCATGACATTTCCGCATGCTTCCATATATACATAATACTGTACTTGAACTCGAAAAGGAGTGGGAGGAAGTATAAGTTCCCACCTCTGTAAGTATCATTATTTAATGTGGTTGGAGGCAGTAGCAGGGCAATGTACGACAACCTGATGGCAACAATCAGCACAACGATCCCAGCCAATCCGAGCTGCAGCAGCAATGTCAACCTGTTGTGTTAAGACATGTGCAGTTGTTTACATTCACTGGACTTCCAAAATATGGACCTAATTAACTTATTTTAATCGCCCAAATTGTGTAATGATGTCAATTAGAGAGCGCAGTTTGCTCTTGCCGTCATTAGCCCGTGGTGATTGTTAGCAACATTAGCACCACAGAGAAAACAGCAGGTTTAGTATCGAGTATAAATACTCATTTGCTGCACAGGAGCTGGGTGACATGCAGCAGGCAAGCAGCAGCTAAAGGAAGAAGTAGAACACAAGATGTGTGAAAAATTTAATAATTGTAGTCATGTGTTTATTTAATACTAACGCAGGGAGCCATAAGGAAGTTTATCTAATTGGAGCATGAGAGATCCAACCTGAGTTTCTGAGAATTTGCAGGTTGAAACTCAAAAAAATCTGACCTCCGAGGAACACTTGAATGCAGCATACATTAAAGTGTCTGTGTGTATTGTTGTAGTGCTGACAGAAATAGTAATTGTAATTATAATTTTTTTGTCTTTCAACCCCCTTTACGGGCAATAGGTGATATGCACAGTGGATTGACACTGACAAACACATCACTTCCACATTCATTCACGGTGTACACAGATCACACTTTCTCAGGTGCAGGGCCCTGACTAGAACAAGCTGTCCCCTGACGTGTGCATCACTGGCTAAAAATATACCTATTCAAATTTGATACAGTGACATAAGGTTAAGGTATACTTTATACTTTATTGATTCCGATATGGAAAATCCTTCTCTACAATTGACCCATCCTCTAAAGCCGCTGGGAATAGATGTGGAGCCTGGATAATGGTCAGAATCACCTGGATGAAGGATTCACCGATTGTACATGTTCATAGTCAAATGGTAAATGGTCTCAACTCATATAGTGCTTTTATCCAAAACGCTTTAGATCAAGGAACCACTCACCCATTCACACGCTCATCCATTGATTGATTTATTGATTTATTAATTCACAAAATTAAAGCACACAACATATGTATGTCTTTGGAAGAAGGGGACAAATTATTCAACTGAATTTTCACAAAACCCTGACCTGGAAAAGTAGTTGGCTATCCAATAGTTTGAACAAATGAAAGTGTAAAATATTTACCGTATTCCTCTAAAAGCATAATTGTAATGCAATGCTGAAGAGTCTTTGCAACATCAAACAGAATGTTAGCAGATCACTTATGATAACATTTTCAGCAACTTTCCAAATTCTTTTTTATTAAAGTCCCATGGAATGCTGTAAGAATTACGTCTGCTGTACAGCAGGATAGAGGTTACAGTGGGTTTGAGGCAAGGAGAGGGTCTTAGGAGATTGACAGTATTTTCTAAACTCTGTACTGAGTTGTACCGCGCAAAAGGGAACATCCTGTCATTGCTGCAACACAAACCTCAATCTTACAGCAAAGTCACCACTGGCAGTAACACACAGCAGAAGCATGTGTTTATGAATGCTCCAAATTCCATATTCCAAGCGTCTGACACATGTCTATCCACTGCACTGGTATAACACAGTGCAAATGTGCCACGTTTTTCCAACAATAAAGCCGATATAGCATCAAGAATCCTCGTAATCCACCTGACAAATGCCCCTGTCGAACAGGGTCAGCAGATAAGCTGAAGGAGACTTCTGAATGGACACCGCGGGACCAAACTCAAACCTAGACGGTAAAAGCTGTTACAGCTCTTATAGATTTCAGACTGTATTCGAAAATGCAGACTATGAGTTTGCACCAATACTATGACTCAGAGCTCCGTTTTCCACATATCAATTTCATGACACAGATGCTTGTTGACCTGAAGAGAATATCTGACAGGGCTGCGCCCAGTTGGTGTTATGTAGCTTATGGGAGAGATGACCTTTTCTTGAGTGAAAACTTGAATGCCACTCCCACTCTTTCTGCCTGACTAGAGTCTGTTGTCTCCCCAGGGGACAGGCACTGCAGCCACCTGAGACTGTTGTCCAATGATGTCTAATGGGATCTGACGACCTTCCTCATAGTCTGCAGCTGTGTTTGTTCAAGAAATGAAAACTACATCAAAAGATGCAAAACAACAGATTGACAGAAAAACATTATTGGCATAGCATTATACAATAATAATCAAAACCGACCACCCGTATCAGTTAAAAAATGGTGATGTAACATTTGGGGAATGGCGACGGCATGATGCTCCCTGTATCAATAGGCTAAGATCACATGACTTGTATTCAATATGGATCCTTCAGTAATCACGTCTTCATTTGAACGATGTGCTCGATACACATGTACAAACAATAAGTAATTACAAGGACAAAATCTCTGTTCTACTCTGTCATGCATTATATCTGATCAAGCCCAGCCCCGCGGCAGCAGTTATTGTATCCAGGTTCAAACAAAATGAACACAATTATTCTGACTCCCCCCAAAAGCTAATTTATTCTGTAATTAATTGTAAAATGTCAAACACTCCCCCATGTAATTTCTTTTCTCATTCTCATTTTAAAGTTGTCACCATGAGCCATAATGGCTGGGAAGACAGGGGACATTAAAGTACAAACTGGTTCTAAAATGTCAACATATTTGCAGCCGGCATTTAATCCTGTTCATGTTTTGTTTAACCCATATTTGCCCTGTTACAGACATAATTCAGATGAATTTTAAGACTGATTTATTGTCCATTAATTGAACGTACAATAGGAATAAAGTTATATCCCCATTATGGTACGCGCTTTTCCACGCACATACACATTGGCACATTAGGCCACAGCTGCATGTGGCCGTCAGAGACTCACCTGGACACCAGTTAAGCAGCTTCATATGGTAAAGTTGTCAAGTGTTCAACAAACCCGTTTGCTTGTGTCACAACAACGCATGATGGCACCCGAAACTAATATTGATTATAAAGCACGTAATGTTACAAAACACAGAGGAACCTGCTTCTGATTAAACATCTAATTAGAGACAAAGAGTGCACTTTTCAGACCTCCCAGAGCCCTAGACGATGCCACCTCAGCACAGTGCAAATTCTCACCAAAAGCCTGGGCATTGGAGCTTGCAGAGATCTCTTGCATTTAGTAAAAGCCTTAATAAAATAGGATTTGTTCCAGTTGTTTACTGAGGGAAAGAGGAACGGCCAGGGCAGGAAGAGAACGGCAAAGCCGACAGCTGCCTGGCAGGGGCTCAAATGCAGCTTAGTATTTTCACCATTCTGAGTGGCACACAATGCACCCTTTAACTTGCAGCCATCTTAATATTCAGGCAGTTATCATGAAAGACTGACACTGGAGCTGACTTAAGTCAAGCTCAACTGCCTATATCTGCACCCATACCGGTCTTTGCTAAATGTCTCCGTAAAGGTTTACCTCATAGACACTTAGTCAGGGGCTGTGACAAAATTGTTACTTCAGCGAGCACCACTAGATGGCAAACTAGCTTCACCATAAATGTTAGAGAGAGTGGGGGACAGGGCCAACAAAGAGACATACTCTCAGAGTATAGATGTCCTCAATGCATGAATGTAAGATGTGTGTTGGGTAATATCCCTAATTAGGCAGTCTGGCAATTAGGCTGTGCACACCATAAAGGGTATTTTTCTGTAGTGGGCTTACAGGGACGAGAGAAGAGGAAGCGGAAGCAGTACAAAGTGAGGTGACAATAATTTTCACAGCACATTACGCCTCCTCTCAACAGCCACAAGACACAAAGGGACACAGGTGGTATTACAAGGGTAACCAGCCCGAGAACGCAGCATATTAGTGAGGAAAATAACCATTATGAAGCTATTCCTGCAGCCTTGACTGCTCTCCTCCAACAGTGTGCAAACAGCAGAGCTCAGGGCGAACACAGGAAATGCAGACAGTGGCTTACTATAAAAACTAAGTCAAGGCAGTCCCAAGAGAGCTTCTGACAGCTTATTATAACAGTTACGTCTGCAACACGGCGTCACTGAAGTTTTAAGAGCTCATTGACTTTAACAACTCCTGAGGAGCTAGAGGAAGAGCCTGATGATATTATGTGAATTTGCATTTTTATGTGGTGAGAATGATAAATCTATATTAAACTATGTGCAGTGTTCCCACAGATCTGTTGAATGTACAGTGTACGCTGGGTGTCTGCTACTCTGCTGTTCAAACGTTTGTCCTCATGGATGCTCTTTAGCCCTGACTTTTCCTCACTTGTGGCTGTATTATTCATCTGAAGCAGATTGCTCCTATCCAGTGTTTACTGATACTACTGATACTACATTAATGCATTATCCATGAGTGAATACGAGAGGGTGAAAATCTACTTTGAATAAAGCTGGCTTCATTTTACAAATCAAATATTTGAGGCCAGAGAGACATTGAACAAAGATCGGTGTCTGTTGGCTCAGTACTGTAGCCCATGTGAGCCTTGCGCTTCTTATCACTCACCAAGAATAGCAGATTAAGCTGAGGACTTACACTAGTGTATGTGTATCATCACCACAGATGCTGCACTACTGCCAGGCATGCTATTAGTGTGGACACAAAAGCATGTATTTGAATTGCTTGTGGTCAGAGTGTTGGCAGTCACATTCAAGGCAGACAGTAACAGGATGTAAAGCATTGTTTCCAGTACTTTAGTCTAGACCAGGGGTGCCCAAAGTGTGGCCCAGGGGCTAAATGCAGCCCTCCAACCAATGTTTCGTGGCCGTCGGGTTTCTTGCTGAATTGACACATACTACCAGTGGCCCTTCACCCCATGTATGCGTCAATACGCAACATTCCATGTAAAATGTTGGGACACCCCTGGTCTAAACTGTATGTGATTCCACCCTTCCTCCTTCTTTTGGGTGGGAGCAAAGCATTGCAGCTTTATAGCTTTTATGCCCGATCCCGTCAGACCTTAGAAGCTTGGCTAAGCTAAGCGCCTGGTTTGTATTTGGATGGGAGACCATTTGGGAACAGCAGGAAGCCTGGGTGAATGTAATGTTTAAAATGTTTAAAATGTTCAGTCAATCATACTTGCATTGTTAGTTTTAAAAGCATCACGATCATTATTTTCTGTTTTTGCCATTTGTGATTATACCACTTTTGATAAGGCAAAGTTAAGTGTCAAACTTGTTGCTTTAGTTTAGTTGTGGTCTTAAAACATAGGTTAATCTAATATTTTAAGTTATAAAAGCTGCAACACTTTAGTTAAAGTGGCCCATTCATAATGATGACCTAATGATGAGTTAATTGTTGCCCCAAAAACAGGAGCAATGTGATAAACGCTGCTAAGAAACAAAAGTCAATCAAACATGTTTATAAAAAAAATAATAATAATAAAACGTAAGCATCTACTTCATTCATCACATGCAATATACCAAACAGTGTTTTTACTGCTGACATGTATTTATGTGATCCATTTAATCAATTTGCGTGCTTTAAGACATAGTCCAATATCGCCCAATGCTACCCTTTTAATGAAGCCATCTGGGCTCATTTTAAGCAAATTTGTGGTTCATAAACTTTAATGGAAGTGTGAGTAGTGATTTGAATATTAAGCCTAAAATACAACCTCCATTTGCTGTTAAACTGAGGCTATGGTTTAATATTGTCTCCTAATTCTGAACAATCGATTAAAAGATATTAAAGATAAAAAATAAAGATATTTACATTTGTGGCATTCCCTGACCTCACCTTAAGTAAATCTAAAAATCAGTTTGAGTGTGTCCATAAGTGACAAGACTTCTTGGAGCCATGCAATCCCACAGTTTGGTGAATTCACACCTCTGCACCCCACACAGTCACACCCCACACAGTCACAGAGAATGGACACTTCGTGTCCATTCACGTACCTCTATCTGTCAGGTGGCTGTGGTTCAGCTGACCCCATCTGACACACGATATACCAGCAGTGCCACTTTTGACCCTCTCATGCCTTTGAAACAGCGCTCTGTAATGTCGAGGAGGTGGTGCGGACACCGGGCCGTACAAGATTGTAACATGACTGCGACTACCGCTTTTAGTTTTGAATCCAAAGACATTTATACACGCCTCATCGCAAGGTCGGGAAATAAAACATCTCAGGAAGAATACGCGAGGTTGTAGATATGCGAACAAGGCGTTGCTCTCTGGCCAACTGCAACAATCCCGTCCAAAGCTCTGAGGATGCATTGACCTACATTACCCCGCGTTGAGAAGTCTTACATAGAGTATACATCAGCTGCTTGCACACCAACACGTACGCAACCCACAAAAGCCAGTGAGCAATCAAAACGGTACCTATCTCGAAGCCTCGCCCCCTGTATTTGTCCCTGTAATTAATTGACCAATTAATGTGTGTTTATACTGGACACCCGTGAATGTGTAGCCATGGCGTGGCTCGCTGGGAACAACCCGAGTCAGACAGATAAATCAAAGCTTTGTGCATCTGTCCTTGCATGTGCCAAACGCTTTCCCCTGTAACCCGCCTCCCGTCCCTACCGGACCCCAGTGTGAGACCTTTTCATAGCCAATCAGGTCAAATCTTTGTTTCATCCCCGGTCCCAATGCACTGGACATTGGACAAGATTAATTGCCTTGTGCGCTGGGCAACAGTGCAACCTCCTGGTGTAATACAGGTGTCAGAAGAGTGGCTCCCTGCGTTTCTTCAATATGAAATCGGACACCACAAAAGAAAGGAATAAGCTGCTTTATTTCGACTCAGCAAAGGGTTAACACAATCCTCCCTGCGTTTGTAAAATTGCACACAGTGTAAATCTCTGTCATAAAAATCTCAGCTGTGAGCCCTGCTGACCTGTAAATTTTTCCATCCATGTCACCACCTCAACCACAGAGAGGTCCGGCCAAAACTGCAATCCAGCAGCAACATCGTCTCCATTGTATTTAAATAAGCCTGTGAGAACAAGCACCTTGAATCAGCAGCATGTATCTTATATGGTAAGCTAGTAATCCTTGCACTATTGGCCCAGAATGGCACAGTGGCTGAGTCGCATTTGCTTGTGTGTGTGAATGGGTTTTAGGTGGCCGCTCAGGTTTCTCCCATAACCTTAAAACAGCCACAATAAACTAACACTCACGACCAACCCTAGCTCGAGATCTGGATGTGAGTCTCCAGGCGCTGTACGGAGCTCGACCTCTGCTGCTAACAGGTCACATTGAATAATGGGTCATTTCCCTAAGGGGACAAGTAACAGCTGTGATACAGCATTGCTAATGTTAAGTTGTAACTCAGAATCAGAATCATAATAGGTTTTAATGCAATTGTTCTGAACAGGTTCACAACTAGGAATTTTACTCGGCATGTTTGCGCAGGCGCGCCAAACGTGCCAGGGCGACCGTTAAATGGCGCCCCCGGTTATAAAAGCAACATCATCAAACATGATTATTGGGTGAGAAACTAAAAAGAATGCAATCTATCATTAAACTGGTCAATGGTCTCTATTTACAGTACATAGTGCTTTTGTCCAAAGCGCTTTACAATAAGGAACCACTCACACCCCATTCATACTCTCTTTCACAGCGATACAAAGACACTGCAAGCAATATGTAATATACAATGTACGGTAAAATGTCAATGATGCCAGTCAGTATGCTGAAAGAAGAACTGTAATTCATAGGCAAGTGCAGGCATGTTACTGTGTGTATACTTGCGTATGGAAACAAAAATAATTCTGAATCATCTTGCTGTTGAAAAAAAAATTAAATAAAAGCCTAAAAGTTACCACTGAATATGTATAGCACGAGGGGGATTAATAATGATGAATGAGGGGTAGGCACACATAAGCTCGGCTTCAGCCTACTCCTTTTGAGCTTTACTGTGAATAAATGTTTAATTACTGTGAAACATGTAAACAGCTCAAATAAACAGCTCAATCAATCAATCAAGGTGGATTAAGTGTCTTTCCTAAGGACACAACAACAGTGGGTACCTACAGGAGCTGGGTTTCAAACCCCTGACTTTCAACCCGCTCTACCATCTGCGCCACAGTCGCCCCTAGACCTATCCCGAAAAGCCATGTGTTTCCTAGTAAAAGTGTGATAGTGTAAACCAAAGGGGGTTTATTTACAGATCTATTTTTGCCACTGTGAGATAGGGATAATTAGGCCTTATTAGAAACAGATTACAAAGGGGAAGAGATTTTCTATCGTCATATCTTTAACACGAGAACACACATTGAATGGAATACATTTTTATTTTTGTTATTTGCTGCGCACTAGCGACTAAGGTCTAATCAGATCCAGAGTGCAAATTGATGTATTTACAGTATCACCCAAATCAGCAGTGACCCCCGTGGAGCTCTTCATGCTGGATGGCTGCTCCTCTCACCAGGGACCTGTTTCTTAATAATGGGACTCTGCAGGTGCACTGTGGAGGTCAACAGTCTGTTAGCGTTACACCGCTGCTTCTCTGCCTCCGCCTATGGAGCAAGAACCAGCTGCCAAATGTTCCAGCTACGCCAACCCAGCCATCACTCGCTCCCTATCAGTGTCACCGCAATGTCGCGCTCCGTAGACAGACAGACGACTGTAACTGAACATGAGCCAAGTCCAAATATACAAATGTGACGTGAACACCAACTTTTATGACAAGATAAAACCTAATTGAGTACTTGGTATTGGGAATGGTACAAGATTGGAGTTTGTCACCTGCACCGAGCACATTTTCTCCAGTTTGGCTTTACCCAAATCTAAAAACGTCTTTAAAAAAGCAGCAAAAATGAGACGAAACTGAGGATGAAAAAAAGAGCGACAAAAAAGGGGAAAATATGCGTGACGAAAGTGCAAATAAAAAAGTGGAGAGAAAAAAGCGATGAAAATGTGGACAATATGTGATGAAAACCCAACAAAAAAAGCAATGGAGAGTTTTGTAGGTCTTAGCTTTCAAATGAGGCGTTACACTGGCATAAAGGCTGTACCTTATGGATTCGGGTAAAGCTGAACTGGAGAAAATGTACTCGGTTAAGGCGGGGGTTAAGATGTTGCTTTCATGTTTGCAATGGGCTCTATGGCTCTATGTTTTGTTTTGGGCCCCAATGGCTGCAGAGCTCACAACAGGGCAGGGCAATTGATGAATTGCTTGATGTGGGCAAAACCTATGATTAAAGATGTTTAAATAAAGTAAAGCTGTAAAGATCTTTAAAGACACTGGCTTGGTTTTCAGGTGGCTCAGTTATCTCGAAACAACTTTTTGTCTTTCTTTTCTTTTCTTTTTCACTTTCCGAGAAACACACTGCATTTTCTTTCTTCTGGCGCAAAAATTGAGTTAAATGACAAAATCCATTATGTGTGGGATGGGGACACATAAATTCAGTTTTACAGTAAATGATTTTAGTGCCTCTAGTTTGAACTCTCAGTGCATCCATGTAATGTAGTTGGATTGAAAGCATCCTGCAACATACCATTACCATTTTGCATGCCAGAGTGACTTAGACTTCACATATGGTGCATTCATGCCAAGTCTGTCACACCCCGGCAGCCTATATGATGCTTGAGGGAAAAACATAAACAGTTTAGACTGAAATGTCTAGGACAGTTTGACAGAGTGAGGGCAATTGACAAAAAGAGGAACATTTTATGTTTTTGTGTTTTGATCAGCGTTTACGGACAGCTGTCTATGTCCTTCCGCGGGGCCAACGTAAGCAAATGTAAACACCACTTTGCACCAAAAACACACCAATTACCTCTTTTTCTGCTGAAAAGAAATGTGGCTCAGACCAGCTGCAAAGTAACAAAGAACATTTTTAGACTAGTTTGACATATGCCACTTTGAAAATGGCCAAGCAGCTGTTGAATAGTATATTGTCAAACCCTCCAACACAAGAAAGGCAAACCTCAATTTATAGAACTGCTGGAGTAATTATGGAAACTTTAGATTGATGTGTTTTTATCCTTATCAAAGTCTTTCAGTCAGCTTTACCAATCAGACATTTACAGTTTGTTTCAAGTGGCTTTTGGCAAATGGGTCAATTGTTGGTGCTGCCACAAAGCTACAATCATAATATACACACTTGTTTCTGAGTGGTTTCAATAATAGAGGGCACTTACAGCATTATACAGTGGCTCGACTAACGTGTTGAAATGCGCCTGTGGCATGTTTCATAATAACAGTTTATATTTCAAAGACTGTAGTAATTAGTGTGTATGAGGGGCACTACACAGTATAAAGTGTAAAATGAAAAAAGGGCGCAAAATGCAAAATAGACAAAGTAATATTTCTGATTATTTGACAGCATATCTGATAATAAAATCAACAGACCAGGTCCAGTTTTCCTTTAACCACAGACAAAGTGCACCATTTTATTTGCTCAAAATCCTTTCTCCAGCCCCAGACTCCCAGCTAATAGCCCTTACCCTGCCTTGAGATCTTGTGGAGTCCCCAGGTTTTTTCATCTTTATTGTGACTTTTGTCCTTTCTTATCTCCGTGACATATGAGGCAGGCCTCTCGTATGGCACCGAGTTATCTGCTAGCATCCCCCGCTGAAGCGAATAAAACTCAGGAAAACAGAGGCTATTTTACAGGCAAGTGGGCCAGGCGATAATCAGAGGTGAGTCCACTGAAAATGTCGCCACATGGCCTGTGTGGACAAATCTGTTTGGTTTTGTAGGATTTTTAAGATTAAAGCAACAAAACAAAAAAAATGACTGAGAGATAAATTGACTAAGAGATTGTAGTGTGCAAATTTTACTAATAATAATAATACATCGGTTTTATATAGCATATTCTGGACACTCAAAGACGCTTTACATTGCATTATTCATTCACTCCATACTTAGTGGTGGTAAGCTACTATACTATACTATCCTGGGGTAGACTGACGGAACTAGTCGCAACTAGTCTGCGCCATCAAAACTGAAGATATGAAACTTCGGTATAAATTTTATCTGACGGCGTATAGATACAAAGCAGAGTGGTGTCCTGTACTTAAGCCAGACTGGAGAGTCGACTTGAGGACTAAACTGGTGACGTGTATTGGACTTAAACAGAAATGACTGTGGACTTGATTTCAACCCCGTCGAAGATGTTTCTCCTAAAAAGTGCATCACCATTTCTTTAACCCACATTCACATTTACAAGACCTCTCTGCACAGCAACATGTTACCAAGAAAATTTGATACAAGTCTTATTGCATTAGATACGTCTACAGTGGTTGTACCGCCTTTGCTCTGCCCGATCCCGTCAGACCTTGGAAGCTAAGCAGGGAAGGGCCTGGTCGGTACTTGGATGGGAGACCGTTTGGGAACACCAGGAAGCCTAGCGAATGTAGTGAGTGAGTGGCAGGTGGTGGTCGGAGGGACCGATGGCGCAGACTGGTTGCCTCGCTTCCATCAGTCTACCCCAGGGCAGCTGTGGCTACAACAGTAGCTTACCCCCACCGAGTATGGAGTGAATGAATAACGACGACAGTGTAGCGCTTTGTGAAACTTGGTAATACAGGCTTGTAAAGCGCAATACAAGTGTAAGGCATTATTATTATTGTCTACAGAGACGGGAAAGGACTTGGAAATTCAAAGCTTAGGATGTGGATTAGCCTTGGATTTATGAGTCAATGACTTGAAACTTTAATTGGACTTCCCACTTTTGATACAAGAAATAACTTACACTGAGTGATTATAAAACAAATCTACAATCTGTAAGTTCCTTACAGACTTACAGTATACAGTATCTATACATTATTGCTATAAATAAATCTGAACTGTGCCAGAAAAGAGGGTCCATGATTTGACACCAGAAGAGGAATTATTACATATCTACTGAAATTGCTGTCAGTGTCCATACTGTATTGTGCAGTATTGTCATACACAATGCTTACACAGCCATTGAAATGCGCGGTATAAATAAAGTTGCCTTGCCTTGCCTTGCCTTGCCTTGATGTAATATATCTCACTGTAAATTTATGGGGAATGATGATTTAATAAATAAGCAGCTCGCGACATATAAATAAGTAAAACAATAAAAGGATCAATGCTACATATTTCATTAACTTCCGCAGACAGAGCCGTGCCACACTTCTTCCTGATGCTTGAGTTTCATCATCTCTGCTCTACACTGCTCCGTACAAACATGAGAGGCACTTCTGACAGACTGCAGCCCTGTACGGATTAAAGTCCATATCAAAAGCCTTACCTTCCCATTATTTGCAATGAGGAAAAATAATTGCAAGAAATGTCCTTTATCACAAGTTGAAACTATAGGGAAGGTGGCATGTGTCTGTTTCGCGGAATGGAATTAGTTCATAGTTGTATTCGTATGGTTTAGCCGGTGTAAACCCTGGATTATATATTCTGGAGGAACCCTGTATGGGGGATATGTTAAAGTGATTATTCATTAATCCTTGCAAATATACCTTGCCAGTCATGGATGGGCTCCTGTCTGCTTTGAACCATTAGAATCTAGAGCAACCTAAAAGCCGGGAGGACTTGGCATAGTATAAATAAATAGGCATCCTGTGCAGATCCTGTATATTTCAGATTAAATATGCAGACACTGAGCAAGCGTGGGAGGTTTTTTTTTTTTAGCTCGCAAAATTACATAACTAAGGCTTTTCTATAATGCATGTATGTTTAGAAGTCTCAGACTCAACTCATATACAAAATGTTAGGCACCATTGCAAAGATTGAATTTGATTTTTGATGATGAACAATTGAAGTCCGCACGCTAGACTTCCCAATATA
This sequence comes from Proterorhinus semilunaris, assembly GCA_021464625.1. NCBI lineage: Eukaryota > Metazoa > Chordata > Actinopteri > Gobiiformes > Gobiidae > Proterorhinus > Proterorhinus semilunaris. The sequence goes on from CM038357.1 coordinate 16,554,991, forward strand.
TTGACAGTGGTGTATTTTAATTTTGACATGAAAGGCATGCAAGTTTCAGGTGAACTGCCCGTAGACACTTTTTATGAGAGCAAATGGTTGGCTCTTGCATAACTTGCGGGTAGACTGACATTTATTTTTTTCAAGATTAAAAAAACAAATAAATAAATACATTGGAATGGAAAATAGTTTTAGGTCATATCTTTAACTCACTATGCTGCCCTTTTCCCTTTTGCTTTGCTGGTCGACCCCCGTCAGTCAGTTCTTGTCTACAATGGCAAAGCGTAGCACATTATTACCCGCACCTGATGAATATTTTAGCACTGCACCATCGTCAGCAAGGGGGGCATATTCTTTTTACTGGCGCTCCCAACCTTCATATTTGAGCGGCCGTAATGTACCACTGTGTCCCAAAGTCATACTCTTTGCCAGCTATTCTGTATCAATGCCATCTATAATAGATAAAACCAAGCCGTTACCATTACTATTAATGGTTATATGCAATGTGGGGGCAATACTTCCCCATGAATTCTTTGCCATGGTCTGACTGGCCACTCTCTGTCAAAGTGACGCGGGCATCCATCAAGGTAATAAGATAGAATCAAGATTCTGTGAATGTTAGACACAGGGTCACAGCAGTGGCTGGGTGACTGCCCTTGATATGCTTCCATGCATATGTTGCTCTAAGGTTTCGAGAAGTGGGAAAAGACACAACTATCAATGTACCCTTTCTACAGTGTCCTCCATGTCTCCTTGAAGTAAATCTAAATGGCTTAGAGTGGTTGTATTTCGCTCAAACACTAAATTGAAGCAGACAGTCTGGGGAGAGATGGTTCAACTTGAGACTAAAGCCATCTGAAAGCTTTCTACTGCTGGCTATTCTCTCAAAGTTATATAGTACGGACGGTAGACAATTATGCCACACTATGTCTCTGGGAGAGGCTCATAAGTTGCAAACACATACAAGAGTTGCTAATTAGGTGAGAGCCTCTTGCTGTATCAGCTGGCCACGGGCGGGCGGTTGGTAATGATACACGTCCACCTTCCCAAAATAGGACGCCAGACGCAGAGACACAGGTTGGTCAACAACTTCAGGGCATCCATGTGACTCCATGAGCTAAGAATAACCTGAAACCTTAGAACATTAACAGTCACCATGAAGTCAGTGAGCCATCACAGACGCAGTAATAACAGATCAGATGTCTTCAGCAGAGACTATAAGACATGTGTACTATGCTCTAACTGTGTGGCCAAAGTTACTCTAAAGTAATGTTTTAAAAAATACACAAGTAAATGTAAAAAAAAGAAAAGAAAAAAAGAAACCAACTTATTTACCCTTGGTATTACTGTTCCATAATGTGATGAAGTCTGACACTGTAGGAATCAACTGTCTCAGGGCCAGACCAAATGCCCGTTGGCAACAGAGGGCAACTTTACTTGAGTAACTCAAAGTGGTTTTGAAAGGAAACAACAAAGGGCATTATTATCTTTGAATATATTTTAAATCAAGTCAGACAAGAAAACTATTTAAAATGTAGATATTTTCGATATAATTGTTGCTCCTATATTATATCAATTCAAGAGAGAAAAAAAAATCAGCCTGTAGTCAGAAAATGTACTCATGATGGCATTATATGACAAATGTGATACTCGAGGTCTGTTCTGTATTTTACAAAACCATTCAACGCAGTATATCACATTATTCAAATATCTACAGCAATTTGTCAAACTGTAAGTGTCAAAACTCAAAACCTTAGCAGAAAATGGATATCACTGGTGCATTTCTAACACTGTGGAGCGAACTTATATATAACCGCAAACATCAAACACTTGCCATTTCCTCACAGCCAATTACCATCGACCAGCTCTACAAAGCACTCTGCGGCGTAAATGATGTGCCTTTGACTTCCTAACAAAGGACAAACATAAAACCTGACCATAACCTGACTAATGAGCTAGAGAGACAACAGCATCAAAAACATCTGCAGCAGGCATCAGAGCCCCCGCTGTTCATTAGAGATCCTCGCCTCCAAAACACCTGAAACATTACTGCTACTCTCTGCACTGTAGGAAATGACCCTGGGAGAAACAACACAAGCGATGAGTGACGGGTCATAAATTGTCCAGACTATAAGCACAGAAGGGTGGGGATACTTTAGATACTCGTGTCCAGATGTCACGAATGCTGCGTTTTAGCTCAGTGCTTACTCTAAAAAAAAAAAAAAAAAAAAAAAAAAAAAGGGAAAACCATTCGCCTGACCTACTCATGTGAACTCCAAAACTCAGTGCAATACTATATGTTTTATATCGGCAGCACGTAAAACAAATACCTTCCTGGTATTGTTTTATGTCTGTTCTGAGAAGTGTTTGCGAAAGTCCAAGGTAAGAAAGGTCAAAGTTTGCACAATCTGGAGAAGTTACATGAACACTTTGGCGTGGGAGAGTGTTAGCAGGTCAAACAGCGGTAACATTGTACTGTACTGTGTCTAGTGTACGCGCCGCTGACCTCTTTGCACTTAATCTGACAAAATAACTGGTAACTTCAATTAGGCAATATAATTTAAAACAGGACAAATAAACAAAACCACAACAGGCTGGAGAAGGCAAGACCTAATCCTGATCCTGAAAGTCTGTTATTCTCCTCCCGAAAGAGCAGAGGCCAAAAGAGGTTAACCCTGGCTTTCAAAACATCAACAGACTAAACCTAGACAAGGATAACTTAATAATGATCAAAATAGTAATCCTTTGTCTCTTTATTGCCCCTTTGTGGAGTGGTGTAGCATCTCTATTGAAGCAAAGAACTCGCAACAGTACAGATCTAGTCTTATGGATGAGCCAGAAGACATCCCTTTCTCAAATTATGGATTTTCAGACATGCTAACAATAAACAAATAGCCTAATTTTACCTGCGATAATGTTGCTTACCAAAATCACCATTTAACATCCTCCTATTAACAGCACTCTGTAATATGACTTCAACTCCTAACACTTGGAGCCCTCACACTTGAACAGCGCACGATGTTGTTTATACACAATTACCACAAGAAGGCAAGGGCATGGTGTGCTGAATATTACCCCGACATGGCAACCATCACTTAAACAAATGAGGGTCAAACTGTACAGCTTACTTAATACGCAAGCACCTTAAAAATTATAGGCCATAACTAATTTGCATCCTCTCTGCTTCTTTAAGCGCCGTAAATTAGCTATGAATAAACAATGACACAGTATATAAAACACACCCCTGTGTTGACTCATGCCATACAGAGTTCTGGTTAATCATCTGAAAAAGAAATGCCACACACACACATAAGTTGGAGAGGCTTTTGCTAAATCCAGAACATTCGAGGAAATCAAAAACTGCCAGAACACTATTCTCCATGTGTGCCATCAGTCATGCTCTGTGTGTGGCCGCGGCCCATGCAGAGATTCTGTTATCGTCAACGAGACACTAATGCATAAAGCATAGATAATCCACGGAGCATCACGGCTTCCCTCCAACTGTGTTAAGAGAAATAAACAAACATGTCTGAAGAAACAAAAGCCCCTCAGCTGCTGGGCCCGCCACACTCCTGAAAACCATTAAAGTGGCCACAAGTGGTTTCTGTTTACTCACCCTTTTGCCCTCTTTGCCCTGCTGACCTAGGACCCCAGTCATGCCCTTTGGAAGTGAAAAAACAGTGTTACAATGTTGCAGCATTCATTGGTCATATTACAAGTAAAGCGCCAACGTATTTACAAATTTTATTGGCATTTTATTTAAAATTATTGATAAACAAAGTTACAGTAATCTTTTATTAATCCTATTTGCAGCAGCCCATACTGACGTCACAAATCAGACTACCATATTTTTGGACCATAAATCTTTTTTTCATAGTTTGCCGGGGGATGTTATACTCCGGAACGAGTAATATGTGATTTTTTTTCCCCTTTTAAAAAACAAATTCAAATATATACTTTCACATGCCGCTAGAGGGCACTGCAGGCTAATCGAGCAGCAGAAGGAAAGTGAGCGAGAGAGCGGAGGTAACTGCAATGAAGTAAACACAAGTTTGCAGATGAGAGCTTGAAAACATGCTGTTGGGAGAGGCTTGTCAACGGTGCAGATACATCTCAAATCGGTGCCCAGGTAGTTGCCAAGGCAATTGATCTGGAGTGAGATGCTACGGATAGTTTGGTATGTTCTTTATGCTATAGTTATCTGAACTGTTTATGTGACGTTAACATATCAGACACCTATTTAGTTCGTTGATTATGCATCATGTAGCTAACCATCAATGTGTTACGTTAGCATACCGTACAACCTATTCAGCCTGTTGTTTTTTCTTCATTAGGCAATGTTTGACTACACTGTAAGAAATGTCAGTAAAATATACAGCAAAACACCGTCAAATTCCAACGGTAATGGAGCGTAAAACCAAAAACGTCCTTTTACTGTATTAAATAGATTGAATAACCGTTAATTGTGAGACTGGATAAAACTTTGTTTTTTACTGTAATAAAATGTTGAAATTATAAATATTTTCTGTTAAAACAAATAAATATGCATACATTTTACAATTAAATATTGTAATGTTGAAAATGTCTGAAAACCTTTGATTTTACGGTATTATTTGAGTAAAACTACATATTTTGGGGTTGTGCACATTGGAATTCACAGTATAAATCTGTAGATTTTTAAACAAACAAAAACATTCATTTTTACAGACGCAAGATGTAAAAAAATAGGGTCCACCGTAATAATACAACCAGTAAATACCATTAAAAAAAAAGCAAATATCAGCAGTAAAAGACAATTTAGTTTTAACGTTTTTTACTTTAGAGCAAAACTTTTTGTTGTTGTAAATCTGACATGTTTTGAACTAGAATTTTTAGAATTTTGGAAAAATTAGGTAAAAAGTTGAGCAATGTCATATTTCTATCTAATGTAATACATATAAAACCTTAACTATGGTCTTTGCTTTAATACTTTTAAATAACCAGCCAAAAAACTGGATGTTAAATAATAACATCAAAAAGTTTATGAAAATGACCAGATTTGTAATGATTTTTAATACCTAATTTCATCACTAAAATAACGCATGATGGTTGCACACAATCATTACATTTGCCTCTACACAATAAATAAATCCGTCGCGGGGGAACGTGAAGCTCCACCAATCAAAAGCCTCGTAGTAGATCATGTGACTACCGAGCATACTGGGTAATGTAGTTCTAGGACGAAGGCTCGCTGTTAAACTGTATTTTTTCCTAAGCTAGATCGATCTCATACGTGCTTTTTTCACCTACATCTGACTTTGAGGTCGCTTTGTAACCACATAGCTGGTTTCAGCCCAAGCTGACGTAGTTACGGAGTTAAAGACTTTTACTTCCGGACCTGAGAGGAGGCGGGTCGAAGAGCTACATTACCTTGCGGGATGACGTCACCTAAAAATGACCAATAGCGCGGCGCGCTGCTGAGCTGCGTGCCGACCGCTCTTTTTTTCAAGCAGGAGACGGCTTCGCTAACGGACGCAGTTTTGAATTTGTATTAGCGTCCTTTTTAACTGCTTGGACCACAGCATCTTCGCATTTGTAGACATCCTGACTGCTTTAAATTAATTCGAGGTGAGTACATGCGACTTCAAGTTATCTCTGTTTAAAAAACCTACCAGCCCAGCATTTATAGATAATTTTAGGAGTTCGTTTTTTATGAGTGAGGTTGTGAATTTAGTTAGCATTTGTGAGTTAAGTTAGGATTACTATGGCGAGGGAAGCATTGCTCTTGATTAGCTTCGGTGTTTAACTCTATTACAAATTATTTTATCAATTATTATTAAATCTAACATGACCAGCTCAAAAGCTGACTTTATGTCAGTCACACGACTCACTGCCACCTTAGCAGCGCCGGCTCCAGAACAAACTGACTGAGGCTGTATTAGAGTTCCAAAAAGGTGCAACTACAGATTTATGCCATTAACCCTCCTGTTATGTTGCAGATAAAATTGACCCGTTTTAAAGTTTGAAGATCTAGGAAAAATAGTAAAAGTATTTTTTCAGTATGAAACTTCTTCTGCTTGCCTTATTTAGTGTAATCAACATATAATATGAAAATGGTTAATCTCACATATTTGTAACCTCCCCTGCATGTTTATATCACATAGATACTGTCCGGGTCAATTTGACCCAACAGTCAAACTTGAGGTGTCAAAAATGTCAGTGTATTTCTTTCTTTGCAACTGTGGGACATATTTCACCCCAATCAAACACACAGCCCCCCCACCCCCAAATTGACCCGAACAGTATCTATGTGATATAAACATGCAGGGGAGGTTACAAATATGTGAGATTAACCATTTTCATATTATGTTGATTACACTAAATAAGGCAAGCAGAAGAAGTTTCATACTGAAACAATACTTTTCCTAGATCTTCAAACCTTAAAACGGGTCAATTTGACCCGCAACATCAGAGGGTTAAGCAAGAGCAGCTTCATATTTTAAGACCAAAAGGTACCACTTGGTGTAAATTGACCTTTATTCACATTCTTTTATCAGACATCTCGGATATGGAGGACAGCATAAGGAGTTCCATTACTAAGGTGCTGCCGGACCTGTCTTCCTCAATCCTTGAAATTGTACTGCAGGCACTACAATCATTAGGAGTGGAGACATCTGAGGACTTGCAATTGATCAGTGAGACTGATCTGGACTCTGTCCTGAGGTTAGTAAAATAAACAGATTCTAGAATATATTTTACACATTTCTCTGTTGTCTCTAAATCGTATTTAGTTTATTATGATTAAAAAAGTTTGTTTTGTTCCTGCCCTTTTCAGACACTGAATTTGAGCAGAAACCATAAGGACCCGTGACTCAAGAAATGGTGAGATTTCAGGTCATAATCTTATTTTTTCTTCATCCCCCCCCCCCCCCCCCCCCCCCATTAACTTCATTTTCCTTTGTCCCTTTACAATATTGCTGTTTTGTTTTTGTAAACAGCATCAAATGAGAGTGACAGATGAAACCGTTTCAAGACAATGGCAGGAAAAGCATGCTGAAGATGGAATCAAACCTTGGTTGGAAATATTTGGTATGTGTTTTACCGTGAATTCAAATTGTTGAAAAGCATTCAGCTACACTGCAACACAGGGAAACTTGTTTTGCACTTATTTTCTTGTTACTTTAATTTCTTGTGTCATTATTTTTGTCAGTTATTATTATTTATGGTGTATGCCTTTTTTGTTTTCTTTCTGAATGCAGAAGGGATCTAGCCAGTCCACAATGAAAGCTTCATTGCCCCCCTGCGAGTCTTCTGGCAGAATTGATGGCGCCTGTATTTTTTGGTTTCCCTAAACATCACACCCTGTTTATACGAGGCTCTTCAATTAAGTCTGCACCCAAAGATTCAATAAGAGGTAAGCAGTGGTATTATTCAAGTTTTGCAAAAGAAAGATGGACAGGAGACGCTATTCTTAATCAGCCGAGCTCAGCTTCATGTCCAGGTGAGCAGTTTCATACGATGAAGGAAACTGACGCTATAAAATGTAGATTGAATGATGGGTCTCATCACCATGCATTCAGTCATTAAAGAGTAACTAAGCACAAAATCAACTTTTTTGAGCTTATAAACTGCATAAATATGTTTCTTATAGTGCTCTCTACATGTCCTGGTAAATTTTTTGACATTTTAGTGCAAATGAGATCAAATCTCACTTTTCAGCCTAAAACCGTCTGTGTAGCGCCCTCTCTACATTTTCGCCTGCACTACATTTGAATTTCGTGCCTGTCCTCCCCATTCGCTCTGCCAGCTGTGTGACGTCACTTTGTGCTGCGTGACAGACAGAGATAATCAGGGCTGTCAGTGCTGATGGGGCTGAGGGCTTTTTACTGTAATCTCCCCCAGGGAGAGCTCACAGACACCGGGGGCAGCAGTTAGCCATCCCGGGCTGCCTTCGAGGCTCAGAGCGGGGCAGTGTGTGACTGAGTGTCCGCTAAAGTCCTGGTCACTCGGGCCCTCGGTCTGAGACTGTCAACAGAGCAGAGACCGCCCACACACCCCCCCCTCCCCGCGTCCCCCAAAGCCTCCCGCCACGCCTCTTTCTCTGAGTTTTTTGAATTTTGGGAGTTGGTGGAGTAAGCTCTGGAAGGGGTGTTTAGTAGATCTTTAACCTAAAGTTCTATGATAAATCAATAGGAAACTTAAATACAATGTTTTCCAACAAATTATGATTGTGATTAGGGCTGCGTTGTCCATGTATCACTTTTACATAAGTAGATTTAAGAACAGCATACTTAGTTATTATATTAGATCTGTTTTTGACAGCACGTTTTGTTTTCTGTGCATTTTGCTCAAGCACTGATCAAACTTTTGAAACTTTGTAAATTTTTTGCTGCAGAGGGGATCCTGCCAGTCCAAAGTGAACTCCTGATGGACATTGAAGTACTCTTGCAGAGCCAGTATCTTCGACACCATGCGCATTAGAAACTCCACTGAGTGCTTTCTTTCACCAAGGCAGGACCCAGTGACTCATTACTGTTCATAGGTCAGGGGCAGGTAATTTTTTGTTTCATGTTTATTCATTCCTCCATGGATTACCAGCCATATATATGGACACATGCTGTATTCTCAAGATCTATGCTGTTTGATAGGAATAGAGAAAATGATATGTTTAGTCTGTTTTCAAATGGTATGTCAAATGTTCTCATTGTTTATCAGTAATATTCACTACCTTGGTTATATATGAGCATCTTTAGATTTTTCTATATTTAGTGGTTGCAAATGTAAAATGTACGGTAAACTATTTATGTTCCTCATATTATACTGTATTTTTAGCGGTAAAATACTGGCAGCTGGGAGCACTGTTAAAAAAAAAAAACTGTAAAATTTACGGTAAAATACCGGCAGCTGTGGTTGCCAGGAATTTACCGTAAAATGTATCTGGTCAAAATAAAATGCTGTAATTTGTTATACAATTTCACTGTGTTTTTTACTGTCAAAGGTTTTAATAAGGTTTAACATATTTCTGTTGTTTTTACAGTTATTTACCATAATAGGGTCTATCCTGTTACTGTTAAATTAACAACAAATTACTGTAAATATTATTATATTTTTACTTTTATTTTACTGCAAATATCCGTAAAAAGCAATGGAAAGTTGCATTTTTTACATTAAATTACTGTATAATTGACAAATATATTTGTTTTTTTCTACCATGATTTTGGTAAAAAAATACGTAGTCTACTGTAAAATTTAGGGTTACAAAACTAGTATACCGTATTGTGTTTTACAGATTCCAAATTTTTTTCACGGTATATTCCTGGCAACCACAGCTGCCGGTATTTTACCGTAAATTTGACAGTTTTTTTTTAACAGTGTAGTGCGTCTTATACTCCGGAGCGACATATCTATGTTTTTTTCTTCTTCATTACGCATTTTTTGGCTGGTGTGTCTTATACTCCGGAGCAACGTATAGTCCGGAAATACGGTACATGCACACAACCACAACAGTCTAACAATATATACTGGCAAGTATCTTATTACCAGGTACTTGCCAATAGACAGCCCTAATTGAAAGGCATGTTTAGGTAGGCTATTGAACACATAGATTAGGTTTATACACTGAGAAGAGAAAGCACCCTGTTAAATGTGTGTTACTGCATGGAGAGCCGCACTTAAAGCCATAGTCTTACACATGGCCAGTTTCCTGGTGACTTCACCACCACGCCATTAATAGGCAATTTGCAGGCTGGCTTGATCAGGGTCTTCATTCCATTATTTCTCACATTATCTTGATAAGAAACTACTCGCAAGTTAATCAAGGTGTGCGCTGAGTCATGATGTTAGACCACAGCTCAGCTGCAAAAGATAGACTTATGCCGCGCCAATAATTGCTTGTTCAACATAATGACCGTCTTTTATCACTCAACGAATATTTCAATCAGGGCAAAAAAGAGGACAAAAGTGAGAAGAACGTTTCATGTTTGAAGATTACCTTGTCTCCCGTGTCTCCGCCATGGCCCTGCAGAGAAGACATACAGAAAACAGTGAATGGGTTTGTAGGCATGTCACCAAAATATGGATACATTTCTGAAGAAAATATTGCTATAAAAATGAATAGTGAAGACCCCGTAATGCCACTAGGATATGATTTGTATTTATCATATGGGTTGCAAGAAATATAAAGCAAAACATCCTAGGGGGTCATGCGTTTGCTCATGTGCAAAGCGAGCACATGCAAACGTAGATCAGCAGCAAAGTGCTTTTTTTTAACTCATTGTCTCATTTACATATCTGATCTTATACTGTAATACATACGACATCAAAATTAAGTGCAACATGGCAACAAAATAGCATATTTTTGCACCCGCTAATGACCCCCTAGTTCTTACTATAAAACCCTACAGCAGGTAATCTCAATGGAACCATGGTCAACCTTCATAGCAAGCCGCTTAAATTCATAATAAAAACATTTAGCAGTTTGATCATGTTAGAGAACAGAACAGAAAACGGACCACAATATTAGTTGCTTTAGACAAGATAGACTTTTTATTTTTTTATTTTTTATTTTATGAGTAAGAAGACGTTTTCAGTCTGACCAAAAGGATGTAATAGTTACTTGATACTCTAATTGAGTTTTCTTGAGGGCTGATGTAAGTGAATTTCTCCATTGTGAGATCAATAAAGTTCTATCTTATCTTTTCTGTCTTACCCATTTTGCAATTGTAATCCCGAGACATTAAATAATAATCTAATAACTTGTAGATCACTTTGTGTGGCACGCCTGGTGTTTTTCCCCAATGTGCATGTTGTGGGTAAACAATGCTGTCTTAATGAAGTTACCTGATCGCCTTTGACAGCGTCGTCGTCTGCCTGGAAAACACAACAAACAAATCAGCATGGCTGTCAACACACGCACTATCTATATACATGTTTGCTGGTTAAAAGCAGTTGTAGCAAATGGCAGAGCAGCGTTTATCCTTGACCACTGTGACCATTTAAGAAGCTGGGCATTGCTGGTGGAATTCCCTGGGCTCCCCGCTGGCCACTGGTCAAGAGAGGACAGACACGCCGACTATAAACTGGGCGAGAGCAATGTATCGCCTTTCAAAGTCGAGCCGAATAACGAGTGTCTGCTTACCGCTGGCATCTGACACTCTTCCACTGTTGACTTTTCTTGGAAACAGCTGCAGAAATGTGCATTCGACATATGCACATCCCATCAGTCAGTGTAAAAATTGAGAAAATATTTACAGAGACAACATACGGTCTTATGTTATTTGCAGCTGCATCGATTTGAAGATGACAGTTGTGACTTGGGCTTATAAATCATCTCTTCTCAGCCAAATCCAAGTCTGGAAAATCACCCAATTCTACTTGATCAAAATATTAAAGTGCAAACAAGCAAATGTATTTCCGTCAAGCCGCAAAAGCACAGATTTTGAAAGGCAAGCTAGATTTGTACTGACATTGTCTAACCTGATTAACTGAAGGGACCAATCATATTAGTATCTGGCGTTTCCTGTCTTTATTTTGTGGATGGTTACGACTTCAGTGTGGTTTTTATAGTGAGCTGCAAAAATGTAATGGAGTGGAAGTTACAGAAACCCGCTCTATGATGTAAAAATGTGAAATAAAATACTGCGTTACTTTCCACCACTAACTTGAGGAAGCATGAAGGCACGCTGTATTAAAATATGAAATCAACTTTTAACACACAGGAAAGTTTAAAAACCTTTGTCCAAAAAGAGCTAATTTACTCGTCTCTATTAATTGAAATTGTTCAACTCGGTACCTACAGGATGCTAACAGTGTTTAAAGGCTATAGCGAGCAATCTGGTGACTTTAAAAGGCCGAGCTCGATGTATTAGGTTGGTGTTTTGTAAGACTGCTGATTAGAACGGGCAGCCTGATCCCTCATGATGTGCACATAATTAGGCAGCGAGCAGCGGTTTACCTTTAATCTTTTCTGCGTCCGTCAGCTCCCAGGCCACCGCGGTGCATTGGGGGATGTGAGTTTTACATTGAGCTTCCACAGTTAAAAGTCTGAATATGCCCACACACCGACTATCCAGCCATCTGTTGACACGTGTACTGTCAATTTATATAGGAATACGCTTAGTGCATTGGGCTGTGAACATGTCCGGGCCACACCGCCTCGTATGGATTTTGTAAGAATGAAAACACAGCAAGTCCAATTATACCAGACATAAAGTGTTGTATGGTTTCCTCCAAGTGCACCGTCGAGGTCTACTGGGGCTGCCACCAAGCCAATAAGTGCATGTCTCACCCATGTAGTCATCGGCCTCGACTCCCGGGACAGGGGATCTCCGCTCTTCTCTGCCTGGTTGCTCAACTCTATCCCGCTGCTGGATGCCCGCTGAGTCTGGCCTATCTGCTCCTTTGTTTGACCCGTTCTCACACCACGATAATGCGACACGGAGGCTGCTCACCTGAGGGCACTCGCATACACTCTCCCTCTGCCCGGGCCACATGTTTAAACACTCTCACAGTACGTAAAAAGATGTAAAGTCTGCCCGTCCAAAAGGTGGTGATCCAGGCAAAGATCAGTCAGTAACAACTGTGTGAGTGTATTTAGCTGTTTTCTAAGGCTTTGACATTACAGGATGGAAAGGGAAGAGTGTGATCTTGCAGTTCAGGAGCTGTTATAGAAAGTAAAAATAAAAATCAATCTGCTTCCATTACACTGTGCATTTCTTATTGCATAGTGCTACCTTAAATATAACCCCACTAAACTGCTGTACACCGGTCATCTCTTTATCACTTTGTACTCTGCACTCTGTTGTGCTTTGCAGGGGTGATATTAGAGAAGTTGATTAAGATTGAAGAAGTACTTGCGTTACCATATCACATTGGCACCTTAACCAAGCCAATTTTTTCCAGCTATACCCAAATCCAAAGCTTCTTGACTAGAGCTTACAGCCTATAGGCCAGAGTAACCCCTCATTTGAAAGCTAAGACCTACAAAACTCATCTACGCTTCTTCCTTGTTTTTGTTATCACCTTTTAGTCAGTTTTGTTGCATTTTTAAATCATGTTTTTTTGTCGATTTTTTTGCCACATTTGTGATGCTTTTTGTCACGTTTTGGCCGAGTTTTTTTTTTCTTTTTTTTGTAGTGTAATGCAAGCCACAAAAATGTGACCAAAACATGTCAAATAATAAACAATAACGTGATGAAAACACAAACAAAAATCATAATGAGGAAGAAGCTTAGATTACTTTTGTCAGTCTTAGCTTTCAAATGAGGCGTTACACTGGCCTATAGGCTGTGAGCTCCAGTCGAGAAGCTTTGGATTTGGGTTAAGCTGAACTGGGGCAAAGGTGCTCAGTTATGGCGAGGGTCAAGAGACTAATAGATCACGAAATGAAATACGCTGTTATACAAAGGTAAGTTACAAGCCTAAAGCACTTATCTGTTTTTTTTCTTTCGCAAATGAACAAGTCTTTATTTATCCAACAAATCCAGGCTATGTGTATTCATTCATGTAAGACAGTGTTTCCTGCATAGCATTTGTTCTAAGCACGGAGTTGGTTAACCGCAAGATGCAAGTCACTGACAGAAAACCCATCAAAACACACTCTTTATTCTCCTCCAGTATGTGCGGAAATAAAAGGGAAGCTGATGACTTTCGCGGTGTCGTACAAGCCCATGGTGTGCCAGTGCCATTAAACATGACAGCTGTAAAATAAACAGCACCACGTATAAAAGCCTTCCCCTATTAACAACGGATTGGAATGATAACAGTGCAGGGTGGCTATGACAAACACAAGGTAGTGAAAAGTCATATAAGGGGGAAAAACAGATCCCTTTTGACACCAGCATAAGCAATGGTGTTCGGGGCTTTTAACGGGGGCCCCTTGTAATTTCTGATAAAGCTGTATTCCCACCCTGTTGCGTTTTATAAGCCAATGCCACGCCGCTCTCCAAAACAGAAAGGCAGTGGACTTTACAACTTTTTGCAGCTTTACAGCTTTTATCAGATGCGAATGAAAGTCGGCGGGGGACAAAATAAGTCGCTTGTAGTTTGCATCCATTTAGTTGTCTAAATGAAAGTCACAGATACAATATGGCTGCAAAGGGATATTCAGAGGACTCATTACCTCATGCTTCCAAATCTGTCTCCCTCTGTCAGTTTCAATACCAAACAAAAGAGAAGCGCCCTCCCCCTCCTCCTGCACTGAGAAAAAAATATAAAAATACAGGAGACTGTGATTCTCTGTTGTTTTCACACAAACATACAGGCCTCATTATAACTTCTAGGCTAGCAGACGGAAGCAGGGCACCTACGAGTCCGTCCAAAAGACAACAAAACAGCGAATAGCAATGAGGGTGGGTAAAAATAAATATGGAAAGTAATTACTGAAAAATATCACATATGAGAAATGATTCCAACATGGGATGAAGAGGAAGCTATCAAAGACCGAAGCACAATGTAGTTTATGTCAATATGTTGGGAACAGTGTGTCACTTTTATTGTAATTTCACTCGTCGAAACACAGTATAGTAACAGCTCTGAGCAGTATTACAAAATAGTGTAATGTTTCCTAATTCTTTTAATAACACTCCACCTGCTCCAGTGACTATTGACTTACGAATTATTTAATTTATTTGTATTTTTTTTATTTATTTGAAAAGGGACAATGCACATTAATCAACATTTTACAATGTAAATATGCCCGAGTTAGCAGAAAAAGCTCATTTTCTGTTGGTAGTCCCTTTGGCAGATGTCAAAGCCAGCCTAAGAAAGATCGAATTAAAATCACACAATCAAGCACTGTGTTCAGTAACTTGCCATTTCTGTGTTTGACGAAGCCTCCCTGGTGAAAAGCAAAACTGCCTCTGCTTTACAACACAGTACAGATGACAACTTGAGAAACCCTTGTTGATGGTGGAAAGCTCCTGCACACAACCAGTTATCAGAGTAAAAACAAAACAAATAACTCGGGCAGATTCAAGCATATTCAAATAGATCAGGGCTTGTACAGGCAGAAGCAAGTCAAAGTCATGTTTTAATGCAATTTTAAAGCAGAACTAAGTAACTCATGCCCCTAGAGGCCATAAACGCCATTGCAATCATTACTCAGTAATTGTCCGTGAGAGTAAATACTACGCTGACAGAAAAAACAAAAAGCCCGTTAGCCTGTTAGCTTTCTCTTCATGATTCTATTAGTGTGTATTGCGCCTCCGGGTCGGAGGCTGGGAAGTTGCAAGGATAGTTTTCTGGACAGAGACACCAGGGGAGATGAAAGACCCCCAGAGGGACTATGGCAAGGATGTATTATGATAAACAAGTTAATTAGTTCTGCTTTAATGCCACAAAGGCATATTGTATATTTTAAGATTTGCAAACATTAAATGTTTGCAAATCTTTTTGTCAAACCGAGGAAAGAGAATTGGACAAAATTTCTGAACATGTTTTATATTTTCAATGAACTTATACAGTACAACATATTGAGCTGTGTTATAGTTTTCCAAGAAATTTAGATTTAATGCCCGTTTGAATCAAATACAATGCTTTTTAGTGATATTTAAGGCCTTGATTTAGGCACAATTCATTAAATGACTTTCAGTGCTTTTCAATCCCTGCAGATGTATGCATCGATTCATTTTCTTTTTATCGTTCACACTGTCATGTAATACAATGTCTTGGCCAAAACAAATCGTATTTCCCGTCAATAGTTTCAATGCAGGGAAATCACCATCTCTCTATTTAAAATTCTGTTTTCAAAGCTGCAGTTTCCCTTAAGCCACTCTGTTTGAAAGTCTATATATGCTCACCACATTTCTCCTCTGGGCTTCCGTCCCATGAAACTGTTTAGAGGCCGAGATAAAGGGATTTGGTCGAGTATGTCCACTTCAGACTGCAATGAATATACAAATAGTTGGAATGGTTGTTGAAAAACGTCTCCCTGGCCGTGTTTGCACCCCTTCAGATTGATGGCTGTACGCAACACACTGTATTGGATTGGATTATGCGTCAATGTCTGGAAATCAATTTTCACTTCTAACAGAAAGGATGAAAGCTGTGTTATGTTTTATATAGCATTGTTCTGTTGTGTTAACGGGCTCTCAAACGCCTTACGGTCTAAAGGAGGAAAGAATATTTAGGGGGAACAACTCAACACAACTGAATACGAACTTTGCCATTGACCAAACCCAATAGTGTGTTGTTTAAGAATTGCTTTTTGATATGATTTAAATATTGCTGTGCATTTTTTCCTTTGATGTTTTGTTTTTGTTTTCATAATAATTAATGTCAGATTATTTTACATTTTAGCCTCTGGCCAACATGTCCAACTGTTCAAACTCAGATCAACTGTGCTTACTGTGCATTTATTAACAACATAATCCAGGTATTGTTTATTAGAAAATGTCTTAATGCCATATTTCAGTCTCATGAATGCGACTATTTCGTATTATGCCAGTTGATGTCAGGTTCCTGCCAACGGAAGCAGCAGTGGGTGGGGATTTAGGATTTCAGAAGTAAGGATCTTATTCATTATTTTCCATGAGCTGTAAGATAAATAATATAACGATTTTTAAAGTATGGTGAAAGAGAGCCAGTATTTTAAAGTTTTCTATAATCTTTCACTACTAAATACACTGCCTCTGTTGCGCCTTTTCACTCGAATATTTCTGACTTGTTTGAAAAGCTTATCAGAAAAATTAATGAGAAACGTACTTCTCAAGAGGAGACGTGACAGGGGGAGACGGCTCCCTACACTTGTGCCATAAACATTTGTCAGGTTAGAGGAAGATAGCCCCCCTCATATACTATACTGGTCTTATGTTGACAACCCAGCATTACCGCGTAGGTGTAAGATTCTCAAGCCTGTCACAGTGAATGAGGAGAGCTGTGTTCTTGTGTTTTCACTCAGCGCACGTATATGTGGACTCTGCTTCGGGAGTTGACCTGCAGAAGGCACTGAACCTCACAGGCTGGGGGGACTAACTCGGCATCTCCCTGGAAACAGTTAAATAGACAAAGAAGAGGGACAGCGGACATGAAGAGTGATGGCGGCTGAATGGGCCCTGACGTGTATTGACAGGCTAAATTTGCCACGCGCCGGGTTAGGTGTGACACATTTGGGCCACTGACTCCTCAAAACAGGTTAAGACCAGAAATAACTGAGCAGAAGGGGAGGGGGGTATGATTTGTCACATTTAAATGCACAGTGTACAAAATACACCATTTATAATTAGTAACTTCAGTAAATACATAATGGGTGCGTCTTTAAACAATCCTGCTTACTACTACTACTACTTCTTCTACTACTATTACGACCGTCCATCTGACCAATCCTCCAATATTTTGCTCTTCTCTTTGCGATGAAGGGCACTTGCATTTTTGCCTTAGATATTCAGATGTCACATGAGATACCAGCAAACGATTTTGGAATCCGTCTTGATCATGTTTCTGAAGCATATAAAAGTACACTAAGCACGAGGGACTTGTATAGAGCCAATAAATACCACTATTACTACTAGACAACACTTGATACTACAGCCAGGGCAACTCTAACTATAAGTTTGCAGGGTTCAAAATAGACCAGATAAAATGAATTACTCCATACTATACATAAAAAAGTGCCTCCATACAACACGCAGTAATTCGTAAATCTTGCACTATAGTGATGTGCTTGTGCTACAGTTTTAACGCATTGCATCACCCTCCCACACAGTCAATAATAGTACAGCTGTCCAACAGCTCTGTGTGTAGCCAATCCTTAATTCAATTTGACAAACCGAAACACTAGATTGACAATTTGGAGTCATCACAGGAAGATTTGTAATTTCCACAGCGATGGTTATTTCACATGTTCATTAACATTTTTACATAATGAGGCCTTTTGTGTTATTTAGACATGTTTTAAACATTTCTTAATTTATTCATAAAGCTTCCAGTTTACAAAGTATCTAAGAATTAAGGTGTCTGTGAAAACTTATTGCTACAACAGCTTGCTTTTTAATTGACAAAATATAGATTGGAGTGTCTTAAATATGAGACTTTGTTTAGAGCAGAGGTTCTTTTCACACTAAGTACCACGTCATAAAATATCTGATTTACCACGTGGGACAAATTCTATATAAATCTGGACTAAAATCTGTCTACAGTTGATTTTAATCAGACTAGAAAAACACCTTAAAACCCTGAGAACTACCAGTGCTACTGTATATGGACTGCAGTTTGAGAACCAAAATTAAAGAAAATTAAAGCATTTAACAGAAAGTGCTTCTTAATTCTCTCTTAACATGCATTAGTCACTTTTCTTGTGTCTACACAGACACATTTGACCGTAAATATTAAGCAAAGACCTCATGTTTATGATTCGGATACTATTTTTTTTCATTCTTTTCTCTATCTTTTGTGCACAGTGCAGAACATCAAATCCTCCCATAATAGACTCGTGCATTGAGCCTGAAGGCCTAATTTATATATAGACCTGGGGGCCTGGATGTATTGTTAGCTTTTGGTGCGCTTCTGCCGGCTTTGTGTGGCTTGGGGAGGGAGAAGAGGGGGAGAGAGAGGGATCAGGGCCGCTGCAGTGGTGAGAGTCAGCCGGCTGCAGCACGAGGTCACGACGCTGTGGGGAGCTGTGTACACTCGCTGCTAATTACACACACCACTGTGAGTCTCCTCGCTCCCGTCGCGAGGGGGCCACAAGACAATCTGGAAAATCCCCAACACAAGGCACCAAGGGCCAGAGCATGGCACAATAAACCACTGCCATAAAGCCAGAGGAAGGATGCTGTACAAATGCAGTTTAATTTGACTTTTTGTGTATTTTACCAAAACATGGCTGGCTCCCGGTCAACCTCATCAGGCCGAGCTGCTAGTTATGGTGCAAATGTAATTAGAAATTCAAATTCCCCCAAAACTGGGGACAAACATGTAATGCTGGATAGAACAAACTA
This sequence comes from Proterorhinus semilunaris, assembly GCA_021464625.1. Classification (NCBI taxonomy): domain Eukaryota; kingdom Metazoa; phylum Chordata; class Actinopteri; order Gobiiformes; family Gobiidae; genus Proterorhinus; species Proterorhinus semilunaris. Next base: position 16,573,893 of record CM038357.1, read on the forward strand.
AATAAAACTATATACAATATGATTATTTCTGTATGTCACATAAGACAGTGCTGATTATTCCCAAAAGAATAAAATAGGCGTACGTGTAGCCAGTAACAATAGATTTTAAAGGCAGCGCTGGCAGATCACGGGACACAGCTTTACAGAATTTATTATAATATTTTCCGACTGTAGGCCATTTCCGACTATAGGCAATTTAAATTAAATATTATTTTCAATCAATTCAATGTATGCTGTCTTTAAATATTTTCATTTTCAGTCAATAATCCTACATTTCTTGTATCTAAAGTAGAAATCCATATGTAAATCTCCAGGAGCACCCCTAGAATAAAGTATCTGGCTCATTGAATTTCATAAAAGAACCAGTGAACGTTGATCAGTGACATTGTAATGCCATTATTTTCTATTGTTGATCCAAATCTTGCACAACTACAACCACAACCACAGCATCACAATAGAAACTTTACAGGAAACCATGACATGGATAAGGAGCACTGCAGCTATTACCATAACTATAACCCAATATCCTTATCATTACTAAAATCACGAGCTCCCGCTGATTGCTGGTGCTGTTATTTGTTTGTAATCACATTTCACGGTGTCCAAATTTCGGAATTGGGGTTACCGCACAGCTGAACAATTAGTAAAAGTGGTTTTGCCTGAAGCACATTATAATTGCAAATGAGCGATGTGTCCAGGGGAGACCGCGGTGTGGACATGTTGTTACGCTGAATGACAGGTCCTTTAAAGCGCTGTGGAACCAGATCCATGAGTAACACAGATATCTTGAGTGCCGGCCTACAAATGCCGATGAGGTTAGAGCAGGAAATGCCTTTTGTGACTTTCCATTGGCTCAGCGATACACCATCACATAGGTCCTAATCTAAAGATTCAGAGGTCAAAACAAGCATTCTCAGCTAGATAGTACTCATACACTGAGAAATTGTAGAGTTGTTACAGGAATGTCACAGCATTGATGTAATCACAGTCATATGTTACATAATGTGCAAACCAAGCTATAAATAATAACAACTAGTATGAAGAAACAGAAAATGTGTTGTGAACAAATACTACTCCAATACTATTACTGTGAGCTATGAGCAGAGGGGAAGACAATAATTATTTTATTTTAAGTGTTCGAAAAACTAAACTTCTAACGTATAACATTAAAAACCAATGTAATATAGCCACAACTATTTAAGAAACAATACTCAAAATTCATAAGAAGTCATAAAAACGTTCAATAAAATTGCCTTTAGAAGTACTTGAGTACCCAGCTGTCTCAAATTGAGCAAGTCTTTAGATTCTATAATAACCCTTGACATAAATAACACAGTCCTCCACTCTGTTGGATATAATTGTATTTGATCAGTTTGAAAGGAACATGATGATTTTTATCCACAAATGCACAGCGTGGATTACCCCTCGGACAACATGGTGTGCACTCGCTCTGCCCCACAGGACGTGTATCTGCAAAACGATCCGGGATCACATGCTCATAGACAGCATTCTGGCCTCTCAGGTGTCCACTGAGCTTTAAATAACATTGTAGCTTTAAAAATGGACGATGAGTTAATTGCAGTAAAGGGACGTGTCGGGTAAGGCCGTCTCCGTAGTACGAGACACAGTCAAACGTGTCCTGCAAAATCATGAACACGCAAATGCACTAATAGTGACAAAAATCTTGCTCCGTTTCCATTTTACACACCCGCTCTTCAAATACATATTAAATGCAATGGGTCTATTTTGATATATAAATACGCCTAATTAAAGCAGGCACACGGCAATAATGTTCTCATTAGCCGGAGCTCAATGCAAAACAGACAAAATAAAACTGTCGCGTAAACAAACATGCAATTTCATTTTGCATTTAATTTGGTGTGAATGGATAAAGCAAATGTGATATTGTTGGTGCTGCTCATTCCTATGGGCTTGCAGAAAAGCCCTGTTACAATCGCATGCACTCAATGAGAATCAACTTCGCTCAGTCATTATGAAGCCGCTGGGGACACACACTGCAGGTTTCAAGCCATTAATCCTCAAGTGCCTGATGAGACGCGGGCTACATTATACCTTTCACTTCTGCGTGCGGCCTTAATATTCCTCTCTATGAAATACAAGCGCCAGGTCAAAGAGTGGGATAAATCAGAGCAAACAGCACACTGGCAGAAAGCACTAATAATGAACATCCTCTAACAGTGTGATTAATGGGGATAATTCCACAGGCAGAAGCCAATATCAAGCCTTCGATTTTCTAGGTTTGCATAAAAGTACAGAGCTCATAGACAGAAACTGCTACTTGATCAAAGAGAGGTTGAGGACATTGCACTTACAAAAACCCACTGCAAAGAAACTCTTTCATGTATCACAACATGTTTTCCCAGATATGTTGTTTTGCTTCATTCGACTGTGATATGCTACATTATGTCTCATCATTGTATTGTCAGATGCAGAGGTGGATAGAGTAGCCAAAATATTTACTCAAGTAAGAGTAATTTTACTATTACATAAATAAAGAAATAATCTTACTCAAGTACAAGTAAAAAGGTACATGGAGAAAATGCCACCTGAGCACTGTGAGTAACTGTTTGAACAATAAAATCTGATTTATTTTCAATTATGACATAAATTCAGTGAAACAAAACATAAAACCATGTGGAAATTGTGATATTTACAAAGAAAATTGCATAAAAATTAGTCAATCGATTAATTTTTTAAGTCAATGAAATTCAATTAATCGTGATTAATTGTGTTTTTTTTCTCTCTAATAATTATATTCATTATTAATACATGGCCGACATAAAACACTAACATTTAAAGCATGTGCTCACATTTTATTGACCAAATATGCCCAGTTTTACAATTCTATGGGGATCTCGTGCCACCGTGGCGGCGGTGGCGCAGATGGTAGAGTGGTTTGTCTCATGATCGGAAGGTCAGGGGTTCAAACCCCGGCTACTGCAGGTGCAGACTGTCGTTGTGTCCTTGGGCAAGACACTTCACCCAATGCCTATGTGTGAGTGGTTGGTGGTGGTCAGAGGGACCGTTGGCGCAGATGTGTGCAGCCTCGCTTCTGTCAGTCTACCCCAGGGGAAACTGTGGCTACAAATGTAGCTTACCACCATCAGCATGGAGTGAATGAACCCCCCTCCCTTTCATGAGTGAAGCGCTTTGGGTGTGACTTGTGTCATATGAAAAGCGCTATACAAATAAGATTCCTTTCCTTCCTTTCCTTTCCTTTCCTCGCTCGACCAAGGCTTTCAACATTTCTACACGCGCTTGATAATCACATTTTAGATACATTTTCTTCAGTGCTGAACATTTTGAACACAATCTGCAACTTATAGGTTTATAAAGTAGAGTTTAATTACAAAACTAAATTAAAGTTGTTGAAAAAGCCTCATTGAAATATGCATAAGTAGCTCTCTGTCGGTTTTGTTACATAAAATAATACCTCATCATGTGAACAGGTTGGAGACTGCTGAATTAGTTAATACAAGTGCTTTGTCTTTCAGGCAATGTGTGAGCTCAGATACAGGAGTGTATTTGAGCATTTTAATTTAATTTAATTTAATTCAACGCAATACATTATTCTTTCGATTAATTGTGAGTTAAAGCTTTAATTTTGAACAAAATTGTTCTAAAGAATAAGGTGCAGGGGATTAACTGCATTTATTTTATCAATAAAAATGAAGCATTTGCTATTTAAATATTTATTTAGTGCTTATTTTTTGAAAGTGTTCATCTCAAAGCCTATTATTTAACCTTAAACAAAATAACTCAACTGTAAAAGTAATATCCCGATTGTTCACAGTGTCATCAGACAGAGCTCTGCTTTTCCGTGGAGCAATTCAATCTTAGTGTCTGGGCCAGATTTACAAGTACTACACTTGTGTTCATTGGACCAAAGAGCCAGGGTAAACAGTGAGGGAAGAAAGGAGAGTCTTGCACAAACTCTCTGCCACTTTGACCAGAGTAACTAAACTAAACTAAAACTCAAAACGCTCAAATCGTTTCGTAATCAACAAATCAGTCAATCTTCAAAGTCCCTATTGTCGTGTTGTTTTGCGACAGGAAAAGCAGAATTTAAATGTGTTGTTTGTTTCATATGCAAATATTGAGATGACGTCAGGGACTTTTGGAGCTGACAGAGGCCACTTAACCCTCCCTCTTTGTGAGCTTTGTGAGCTGGCCTTTTCTTTGCAGCCTGGTCAGTGCTCACAACAACTTTCATTCCTAACTTTTTGAATCCCCCCCAACGTCACACCGACTCCAGATATCTTTAACAACACTTCCTGTTAGAAATGTGTCCTACAAGGCTCAAGGCGAGGTGTGTTCACATGCACTGTTCCTACCAAATAAACCAATAACTGAATAAAAATCCTATGTACAAATCAACAATTAGGTAAAATAATTGTGATGGCCAGATAATATACTACATTTTTTATATTTATTGTATTTTCCAGACTACAAGTTGTTCCGGACCTTCTGTGGACCCACCACCTGCAGGAGGAGCCATAGGGGCTGGTGCAATGTGATTCGTGCAGCTCCAACGGCTGCCCCCACGACCCGGCAACGGACAAGTGGAAGAAAATGGATGGATGGATGGAAGTTGTATAAGTCGCACCAGCCTTGGCAACTACCTGGGCATGGAGGTATAACTGCACCGTTAACAAGCCTCTCCCGGCAGCACGTTGTTCAAGCACTCACTTGCAAACTCGTTCTTCTAGCAGTGGCCATTGAGCTTTTAGTCCGCGATTTTTTTGTTATTCGTCATTTCTGTAAGAGTAACCTCTGCTATTAGCCAGTCCCGGTAAAGTGAAAAGTAAAAACTGTACAGTTTCTCGCTCACTCCAAACTTTACCGTTTATTTAATTTTTGGTGGTACAGTAAGTAAGTAAGGGCTTTATTTGTCATTGCACAACCGTACAGGAGTAGCAGATACAGGTACACAAGCCAAGAGTGTCCTCTAGCCACTGTCAGTGTGAAAATAACAAACATAAAATTATATATTTGATATTTAAGCCTGTGCCAAACTATGAAAAAAAGTGCGACTTAAAGTCTGGAAAATACGGTATATTTAAAAAATATATATATAATCCACTTGTGACAATGGCATAACAAAACTTTACCAAACATTTTTGCTATTTCTTTTTATCCATCTTACATGACATGTTTTTCCTCTGGCCACAGTTTGTTTGTTGACATGAGGAAAACACTCCCCTAGAAATAAGATGCCTTTATAAAATGTTACCCTGACCATCTGCACACTGCACTGGATAGAGATTGTTGCACTCAATGGCAATGAAAACACCAGGAAATATTGCTTCAGGCCAAACATCAACTAAAAAGCAAAAAATAAATACAGCTGACACTGGCGTATTTGGTAAAATCATATCGGATAAAGGGATGTTTCAGAGCTAGTCTTTCTAAACAGGAATCATTGGTTTACTCTGGTACATTATCTAAATCACTGCGGCTGGATTTAAAAGCATGCAATAAAGTTTAACCTGAAATGACAGAGAAGGGTCTTAGAGTAATCTGAGAAATTAGTTTAGTCCATTAGTATGCCATACATGTCGCATACATAACCATTAGTTTTAGCGGGAGACGGATACAGCAGGTCTACAACGCTCTTAGATCTACTCCAGATAAGACAGGCACCTGAAAAGTCTGCTCCGGCTGCAAAACCTCAGGGCACCGCGCAGAAAATGAAAAGCCTATAAGAATTGATTCTCTGACAAAACGAGATCGGGCTGATGTGCTATGTATGGAATATATGTCTGCTGGAAATGCTAGTACTTACCTTCTCCCCATCGATTCCCTTTTGCCCTTCTGCTCCAACTTCCCCCTGCAATGACAAAATTGAAAGTTAAAGGAACTAGGAAGAGACTTGGGGAAAGTTCATATAGTCTCGATTTCAGGTCAATTTATAGTTACGCTTGCATGGCATAAACATAAACATGATTTCCTTTAAGCATAGTTTTGAATTAATCGATGGAGCTTTATCCAGTTGCTGTCATTAGTGATCTTACATGACACGTGCACATTTTCCTACAACTGCATGTGTTTTAGGAGTAACTAACTGTGCGTGATATGAGAAAAAACATGCCTGAAGCTGAAGCTAATGTTACTACTGTTTTCATTTTCAGTACTGATGAAAAACACTGTATAAATCTCCGCGAGGCATACTGTAATGAATCTACAGTACAACCCATGCCAACACAACGTAACCTGTCTATTGGAATACGAACAAATTTTAATCACGAATCCTAGTAGTAGAACTAGACAGTAGTAGTAGAAGTAGAAGTAGTTTTTACAACATTTGGATTTTCAGATACATATCAAACCCACATCTTTGCTTAACATGTTGTAAAAGAGATAATTAAATATTGTTGTCTGGATTGGGTTAGTTGAGTTGACTTCTGGCTAATTCCGGTGCCTTTACAAAAATGTGTTTTAATGTACTGTCATATAAATACAAAGTCAAAACCTACATTTTGACAGGATGTAAGAGTAAGTCTTAAAATGTATCAATGTATCCATACAACAATGGAGCCTACACAAACCTTTTTTTTAACCATTTACTCCGTATTATAATTTGCTAGAGATATGTGTCATCATTCTTATCACCCTGAGAGGATTATAGGGACACATTCTCCGTGTCTGTTTATAAAGACAAACCGCTGTTACCGGCGACAGCCACAACTTTCTTAACATTTATTGGCTCTATCAAAAATGCCCTCCAAACTTACTCACGGCTCTTTGAGCAATGAACAGCAACTGGCACTGCAGCGATACTGATAAAAAAGCTCTTACAAAACACAGCAGCTCCACCATTGGCTTTGTGGGATGCATTATTTTAACCCAAGCTGAGTCTATATCATGATTATATGTAGTGAGGGACTACGCTGGTAGTGGCTTATGTCTCCACAAATTCTCTATAGCCTCTTAGCAGCTTACTTTCCCCAAATATCACCGTGATAACAGATTCCCAAGCCCCTGTTTCCGACCCTTTGCAAGAAATGCCATGCGTGGAATTAGCTGGCTTTTTTATAGTGTGTAAGCTATACACTTCTCTGACCTCAGCGCGCCAATAAAGCTCCAACAAATGGACATATTACAGCGTCCGGGAGCAACCATATCATTACACCTGTTGTTGTGATAGCTGCTGGAAAAGTGGATTAGAAAATGGCCACAGAAAATTATACTGTGTTTTCTTCCAAGGGCAAAATACATCTCTTTGCCCAATTTTGTTCAAAAGCATTATTTTGTTATTTTGAATTGCTAGCTGGAGTCTACACCATGACTAAACCAGATCTACACTTTGTAAACATGTCTAGAAATAAACATAATGCAGAACTAAAGGGACAGTGTTTTAATGACACAAGTCAACCAAAGCATTTCATAAGGGACATGTTGTTTTCATTCGCTCCATAGTCAGACATATATTACATATCCCCACAGCTGCCCTTGGATAAGACTGTCAGAAGCACGGCTGTGCGCATCTCTGCCATAGGACAATTTAAGCTGACCGTCACACACCACTCTCATTTATAATTGTATGCCTAAAATGAATTTCTACCATTGGGAGAAATAATGTGTGACTCTCTCTCACTATTACGGAGATCTCTTTTAATCAGGACCATCTAATGGTAGCAACATCAAATCATTAAAAGGAACACAAATGAATGGAAAATGTTTTTGTGCTTTAAATGTTAAATACAGTCTTTTAAATTCATTACTAGAACTAAACATCAAAGTTAAATTACATGCACTTAGCTTGTCTGAGAGGTTTTACAACCAGAACACACATTTTCTCCCATATTAAATAGCACAGTGTGTAATTTGAATATGCCTCAGTGCTGGTCGAAATGAGAAAAGCATAAAAAACCTTGCTAATTGGTTGCTTTTAGCCCAAACTTTTATGCAGAAGGCAGTGCGGGTGACACCAAGACCCCAGCACAGCCTCTTCGTCTGCTGGAGCAGTGACAAGGACATGATCCCTCCTGGCTCCCCTCCAGAAACTCAACCATCTGTGGCCACTTGCACTGCAGGACCAGACTCCAGGCCAAATATCCCAATGCGGCTCCAATCTTTTCTGTGGCACCATTTTCCTAAAAGGACTTTGTTGTACTAATTCATGCCATCCAAGCAAGTGCCCATACTGTTCGCAGTTATGATAATGATTTGTACCGGCTGTCAGTGGATTTCAAGCTGTAATATGTCAAATATTCGCACCAACTCAGAAAGATCTAAGTACCATTGTTAAGTGACCATAAAAGGTCAAAATCGTGACTAGGCCTGAACCAGGGGGACAAAGAGGGGATTCATTGCCTGGCTCAACAAGAACTTGAACCAACCAGCAGGACTGTAACACAGATGTCATTGTGTTCTTGGGCATTTCACCAACCTTGTAGAATATGGGCGAGTGACTGCAGGTTGTTGGCGCAAAATGGCAGCCATGTTCCCGTCACGCAGCCCCAGGGCACCAAGTAAGTAGCCTGGTGAGACCAGAATGATTCTCCTCTGTATTTGTTTATTCATCGGGGAATCAGTCTGGACACCCCGCCCCCGGTGGCGGTATCCGCAAAATCAAATCGTTCCCGTGCAATCAGATTAGTTTATTTGCGTCACTCAAGTCCCTCAATAACAATCTACGAATGGCGCACGAAAGAGAGAAAGCCAGTCTTCAATCGACGGCAAATGACCAAAAACACACTGACAGTAGGTGAGTTTCGTGATTCATAATCTTGCGCGAATATTAACGCAAAACCGCTAATAACGCCGCATCAACGGCAGACGCCCGCCCTTCGCGGATTGGTTTACTCCGCTTCCTGTTTGCTTGCGTATGTACCGCTGTGGGAAATGGAATCGACGCAGCGGTGACCAGACTCACTCCCTGGCACAGTGGTGAGTCTGGATTTTCCAGGCTACCAAGTAAGCTCACCGCTGCCGAGTGTGGGGAGAGAATGAATAATGGCCTAGTTCGTAGCTCACTGAGAGACTGGCCAAACTTGTGAACTGCCATATACAGTAAATCTAAGAAGCTATACATAACTCCTAAACCTATACATAACATTTCACCCAACACACATAATAAAATAGAGGCATATCATTGACTTTAGTTTAGTCTTTTAGTTTTTGTGTGTGTTATTTTATCAATGAAAAATACCTCACAAACACGTGTCTTTACTGTGTGCCTCTCCTCAGACCTGATTCTAACTTTGCTAGGACCAAGCATCACCGGCTCGTCTCAAGGTTCTGCTTTGCTTTCACGACACGGAGCCCATTTGGTATCGATATCATGTTTTGAGTTCTATGAAAGTTTAGTTGCAACACAGAGTATAATCTGACTAAACTGAACATTTGCCATAAATACAGTACATGCATAAAACAGATCGGTGTTAAGTGGAGTCGTTGTCTTTGAATGTTGTGTTTCCGCTACCGCTTATTGTCTATTATGACATAAGTCCCAGAGACACAATATTAGGCTTCAGCCACCAGCAAAATGATTTAGCAGAGGAACGTAAATGTGAATCTTACGTTCTGTCCAGTGTTCTTCTGAAGGCCAGCGCCCCCTGTGTCACCCTGCACAGGAAACAACACGCACACACAGAGTTAGTGAAAGGTTTCTAGTTCACACATTAGAGAATAGCTTTATGAAGGCTTGTCATTTCATCAGAGGTTTCATTCTTACAGCTGTTCCACTGGTTCTCAGTGACACAGTGGCACGGCAGCTGCATTGGTGGATAATATTTCCTCAACAACTGGCTATGATGACCCTTGTTGGGGTTTACATTACCATCATAATACCCTTATTATTTTAGAGATAGGACAAAAAGAGGGATGATTGCCCTCGTGGTATAGCCTTACGGGGTAGAATTAAACAAGTGTGAACAGGCAGGATAAGAACAAAAATCATCCGCGGGAGAAGATGGGGGATACGGCGATTTGGCAAATTAAACCAACAAAGAACTCGCTGAAAGCAAAGAATCTAATTAAGCACATTGTCCATTCATGGGCACAACTTAATTTCAAGCCCTGTTTGTTAAGGCACAAATTCAAGGAGGTTCAGATGAATATAATGAGCCAGATAACTGCTGTTAGTCCGCAATTTGGTCCTCTTTTTGTATGAGATTAAAAAAAATACTGCTCTTTCCAAATCAATAAAGTAGTGTTTTGTCCGACATTAAATTAAATTTGACATTTAATTATAATATTAAAAAAATACAGCTGTTTTGTTCATACAGTAGACATAAAGATACATCTAGATCATATGTGGATGAGGATAGTTATATACATACAGAAAGTGTCTAGAACTCGCATGCACATTATTGCACTAATATACAATGAATGTCATTCAAAACTGTGTGCCTTAAGTTGAACCCGAGTGAGTGTTTTCATCCATATCTGTTTTGGATGGTGATAGAACCAAATCCCAAATTTACTCCCCAAAAAACAGTATAGACACTTTCTTTTTATGACACTATACTGTATGTTTAACAATACACAAAAGTCTATTATAGAATGCAAAGAAATGTTTAAACTTCTCCATTAACATTTCAACTATTGTGTTTCTGTTTGTTTGCATGTGCACATTGGGGTAGTAATATCAGGGTTTATGAGCATGGCCATAGAAAATGGATTTCCCTTCAAGTAAGCTGCATTCTTAAAAAACACTACTTATCTGTTTAATTTCCTGAGGGATTCTGGATGAATCATAGCAGGGTAATCCCTTTGCAAGTACCACCATGCAGTACAGTCAAACTCACTGTACTGCATGGTGGTACTTTGGAGTAATCCTTACACACTTTTCCTGAAGCCCTGAGCGGAGGTCATGCTGATTAGCTTGTACTCCTCATTATGGTTGTTTTAAAGGCGCTAAATTGCCCAGATGTCTGATTAATCTCTACAAAGTCAAGCTAAATTGTTGCACTGTTGACAGTTTACTATTCTTAAACCAAAATCTCTTGTTGCAAAGTCTCATGAGACGGCCTTATTACTAACACCACCACCTGATTTAATGTGTTACAGTCTCATTAGAGTGCAAGGATGCTCAACAGTCAATTGGACTTTCAATGACATTTCAGGATCTGTTAATATTTTAAGGAGTGTTATTGCAGCCATAATTTAACAGAGAGATTAATGTTGATGGAAGCCAAAGATAATAAAGGAAAAGCAATTATGATGCAGGGATGTGTCAAAGTATGACGTTTTTGATAAACTGCACAGAGGCACCACATAAACATCACAAGCACATTAATGTTAGCATTGGTAATTCCAGACACCAACATTTTCAATCAATGATCAGTGAAATTTAGATGTGGCACTTAGAGAGATGTACCTGCATCTAAACCACCTAAACATTTACTTTGCATTTAAAATACTAGCCAGTTTTTAAATGGAGAGGTATGTCTGCTTTCAATGACTTTAAGGGCAAGTGTACGGTGTATTGTGTGTCTTTTTTGCAGTATCATTTTTTGCAGTATCAATTTCCATCTTCAAGATTTAAATAAACAAATGAATGAATAAATAAAAATGAACACTCACATTTAAATACAATTTCCTTAGTTTGTACAGAACATGCCAATGGATGACAAATTTAAACTTCATTACATAATGAGTTATTGTTTGTAAAAATACATTTCTCTTATGAAAACAACATTAAAGCTACACACTGTTGCATTTCTTATTGCGTTTTTTCTCACCCTCCCAAAGTTAGAAATTTAAATTCTTTGTCAGATGCATTTAAGTTTCTTGATGCATCACAGCAAGTGCAAGTAATTGGCTGAGTGGCACTTAAGCCACTTTCTGCAGACATATCGATTATCCTTATTTTGACAAATGTCTTTCTTATTGCAATAAATCACACACTGCTCTGTTCCGAGGGAAAGTCGGGCTTTGCATAAGTAAATGAGTTCAGGGCATGACCAGCTGTTTGCTGCATAGAGCTGCATTTCCATGCAGACTGCAGATCTTCTAATATTTTCCCTAACCTCATTGATTTAGTGTTCAGACCTGTAATAGGACTTGTTATGAATTCTGTTTGGTAAGTAAACAAATGGTGCCAGGTATTGATTTGTCGAAGACCTGAAATTAGATTTCAAGCGTTACTGACTCATGCCCTGCAGAAATGGAAGCAGAAAAAAAACTCCACATTGTTCTGAATGGCAGGCTAAAATCATTGATGACTGTTGGAACATAATCCATTTGCAAAGTTCACACGCGCATATTGCCCACTCTATCAGCGCAGATTAAAGACATATTTAACCCAATTCGCATAGAGCCATAGATTTACACTTATGGCAGTCTGCAGTCTGCTGACAGTGACAGCGTGTTACTGGGTTTGAAATACTAACTTAACACAGCTCCAAACGCTCATGTATCTTAGCCCTGAGAGGTCCCATCATCCGCACAAAGTAATTAATCACCTGCTCCAGAGCCACAGTCAAGTTCACCTAAGCCGGCAGTCAGTGCAGCGCGGGAGCTGAACCCTGCTAGGTCAATTAAGAATCATTAGAGGCCAATTATAATACATTTACAAATCTGATCAATCCAATCTGCTTCTAAACACACACTTCATTCAACACCATATTAGGTACAGTAATACAATACAATATAATATTCTGTTTCTTGTCAGTGTGGAAAAATTGCCCTTTTTATATCTCTTTGGCCTGTAGATGTGTCTATTTCAATTAAGAAATGTTAATCCTGCTCGTGTTTATATTTTCACATTTAAGAGGTTTCATTCACGATTAAGCTTGAGCAAGTGAAATCTTTCTACACAAACGATGTATCCTGTAGAGTTTGTCGATAGTGATCTGTCTGTAATGTATCGTATCAGTATAATGCAGTTTGTCGCTATGTGGTATTCTTTTGAAAACAAGATGATGAATCTCAAAGGTTTTCATCAATAAATATATTCTATTCCTTGTGGTACATTTAGAACCCATGTTTAATACATTCATTGTAAAAGTAATTGTTTGATTTATATGCTTAGCCGTACTGTACGATCTTTGTTTACATACCATTGTTGTTTTACTGTCTCATGTGTGGACGTCTGATGCATACTCGTTTCCTTCGGGACAATAATAAAGTTGAACCTGGAACCTTAATGTCCCATGTTCCCGAGAATAAAATGTGCCGTAGTACCTGTTCGTGATAGTTTTTTAAAACGCATGCAAAGTGGTGAGAAACTCATGCGTACTTCTCTTTTGCATGGTGTTTTTCATAATGCCACACTAAGAGCTAGGTAAAGCAGCTTCCGACTGTGTGCTCGGAAAAAGGATCAACAATTGCTCAGGTGAAAAGACTTAACACCGATACTGCGTCTCCACAAGCTTTTATTAAGCATCCAGTAGCGACGGTGCACTCCAGTCATTTTGAGTATCTTAATCCTGAGAATACATCACAGTAATTAGGACACTGACCCCAAAAGCCATCTGGTCTTATCGGCCACACAGTAATAGCGCCTGCTCATCCCTAAGAATACTACTCATAGCACAATGCAATCTCTGTCAACCCTCTCCCGACTAAAAGGGAACTTTCAAAGCATGTGATTTGTTTGGGGAAAAATACTTTTTGTTCGTAGATTTTGATTATTTTTAGCATTCGTTTGTCCTTCCTTTGAACTGACGCCCACAGTTGTCATAGCACACCATCCCATCTGCCAATTGAGTTGTCATAGATAAAAGGATTCTTCTGTGCCCCAAATGCCTAGTCAAATGTATGATTTTCAAATAAAAAAAAGTTATCCGTCTAAAAGAGCTGCACCATGATAGTGTTTTGAAAAGAAGCCAAAAAAAATATGCACATTCACGGGCGGAGTGACAGGGATTCACTTTTTTTTTCCTCTTCCCTGATGAAACACTCTATTTGGGCTAAACGTTCCTGATCCCAAACCATGTGACATCATACCTTTTGCATGTAACTAGTTCTTCAACGAAATGAAGAATGAATGAAAAAACATATTAAAGTGTGTCTATGGGCCGAACAACGAGGAAATGAAGCCAGAATCCATGAAGTTTGCAGTGAGCAAATGGAGCAAAATTCAACAGGAGGCAGTATATAGGCTCGCGTTTTCGGTCTTATCACACTTCCCCTGACAAGGCACAGCGGAGCTCAGGACCGCCCCATTTTTGAATATTTAGAAAATGAGTTTGGAAGTGACAGTAAATATCACGCATTTGAAATGTGATCCACATTGCACTAAATCAATCACAATAACTAGGCTGTTTATGTGAAATAAATGTAATTCCACACAAACAACAAAATGCCTGACTTGTCATGCAGAAAAATGTCCAATTATGCGTGTGTGTGTGTTTTCCCTAAATATATACTGTGCAGTTTCTTGGACGATTTCTCCCATACTTTCTTGGAATCCATCTGACAAAACACCTTTGGGGAAAATGTATTTGTGCAGTCCGAATAATAGATTGCGGAGTAAATTGGGACTGGTTCGGTTACAACGGACATTACACTGTACTCAATTAGGGTCCCTTGGTGGAGGCATTGATTGTACCTTTTCCTCTGGACAGTGGCATCTGTCAATGGGCTGCGATGGCGGCTGAGACAGCATCTGGGGGAGCTGTGCAGTAACCAGGGGAGGGGAAGTGCCATTAAGTGTCTCCCAGACTTCACACTAGATCAATAGAAAAATATCACCGTTTAGACACCTCCTTTGTCACGGTACTACATGGCCGAAATCACTGTACGGCACCAGAATACATATTCTTCAGGCAAAATACTTAGGCGTGCTTAATATAGCCAAAAGCAATCAATGTTCAGAAGCAACTGTGTAATTTGGATATTTCTATAAAGCATAAGATTCAAGAGTTTTATTTGACAGTAAACATTGAAGTTAACCATCACAAGCTTATTAACCTGGTCCAAAAAGACATAGGATAGGATTGAACAGGTATATCAAAGACGAAGCCACATCTATAGCACGACTTCAATGCTCTTGAGTCTTTGATTGGTTCAGACTTATGCAAGATGGATATGCCAGAACGGGATCGTGGCTAAACCAGGCAAGCAAACAAAAACACTGAGTAGAAGTCTAAAGCATTTAAGTGTTTCATTTGCAATATGCTGGGCAACCCTTACTAGCAGTGATTTCCCATCTTTTTCCCACCGTGGCACTAGGGGATGTCAAGATTAACCGGCTTTACAATTACCGCGGTTATAAAAGCTCATGGAAGGTTAATGGTAAGAATTTTAGACCTATGAGTAATCGCTTTCAGGGCTTCAGCACTCACCAATAAAGAAACAGACATGGGGAGAGACAAAAGGAGTGACACAAATGTGACAAAAACATGATTAAAAAAAAGCTACAAAAAGGTGACAAAACAGGCAACTAAAAAGTGATGATAATACAACAACAAAAAAACAGCAAAAATACAACATAAATGCAACATAAAAGTGGCAAAAACGTAACAAGTAAAGCCATAAAAATACAATGAAAAAGTGACGACAACGCTAGGAAAAATCTTGATGTGTTTTGTAGATCTTAGCTTTCAAAGGAGGCGTTACACTGGACTATACAGGCTGTAAGCTGTATAGTCCAGTCGAGAAGGTTTTAGATTTGGGTAAAGCGAAACTGGAGAAAATGTGTTCCAATGTTAATGTTGAGATTGTGAAATCGCATTATTTTTCCTTAGGGCACCCTTTTCCAACCTGAAAAAACTTTGGTATTCTAAGAGTAATCAAAGTTATCTAAATGAATTTCAATTATTATGAACATACTCTAGAATTGAATAAATAACATCCATTCATTTATGATTCTTGGATCTCTTTTGCCATGAGCTTTGGGAATCCCTTGTAAAGTTTTAGAGACCTCAATTTGTTGTCGCAAACCCCAAAACCTGCTTTGAAGCATTAACTCATCTACAAAGCATCTACAAAGTGCTCAGAATACAATCAGGGATGACTTCTTCTCAGGGCTCTCTTGCTCTTAGTTCTCCAGGGGAAACTCTAGATGCACATGACAGCATGCTTATGGGGACACCTAATGGTATGGGGTCAGGGGTCGTGTCTGCATTTGGACTTACTGTAACTGTATAGCCTCTATTGATTTATGTGACGAAAGACCGATGTTATTGTGTTACTATCTAGGGAATGGACAGAGGCCTAATTGAAATAAACAAGAAGCTAATCCACAAGCTCACTGAGGGGGAAAAAATCAGGAAAAGTCTTGTGCACAAAGCACACATTATTTAGGACAAAACAATTAATCCAATTGGTTTTACTCTGAATAATTCAAGTATGTAATTTGTTGATGTTGCAATGAAATGCAGCACAGTACCTTCGGGTCAATCAGCTCACAGCAGTTTTCCATTTCAGCCATATAGGGGTCGCAGTAGATTATGAGTTGTTTCAGTTCAATCTGTGCAAAAGACCATGTAAGCATAAGAACATAATACATGATGCAAACGTTTTTATTGTTATTTCATATTTTTTTGTGTGTGAATAAATATTTAAATCTCTAAAAAACTGAATGAACTTCCACACTGCTCAGTTGAGAATATACACCCATGACACTTACATCAGTGGTTCTCAACCTACTTTTGTCACAACTAGTATACAACACCAGTATAGTACAACTGCCGATGTTAGCTAACAGGGAAAACTACATAGATCCAAAGACGCCCTGAAATGATGACTCTCGTGTGGGGTTATACCTCCAAGCTGTATTGTTATTAAGAATTATAATCTACTGGCACACTTCAATAAGGATTTTCTAATCCAAATTGTGTCCATTTTAGCTGAAGATTAGGGCTGCACAATATGAGAAAGAATTGCTCAGCCTTGAACACTGAGATAACGATAGATATTTTACTAAACCCTTTCAACTTTCAGTATTTTCCGTTAAATCTAAACACAATTTGTAAGCAATTTGTTTTCATAAAATTGTGTCTAAATGAACAAATCAGGACCAAATCAACAACTAAACTGGAACTAAATTAGAAAAGTCTTGACTCAAACTGAACTTTTACACATTTTAAGGTACCACATATTTCTGTTTTAGGCATTGTTGGCCTTAGTGATGTTGCAGTATATTGTGGTTTCTTCTTCTATATGTTGTTTGTATGTATATGTGTGTTGGCACCTTCTTGTGATATAAATACTGCATCACCTAATATTGCAATGACAATAATTTGGCGATATATTGTGCAGCCCACGAGTGAAATTTGATAAATCACTGTTAGTGCTAAAAAAAAATGAAACAATGCAAGACCAATAAAAAAAAAAAAACATACATCTACAGGTCGTCCATCCTCCACCCTTGTTGTTATAAGGGTTCTTCCACTGGTTTCTATAGTCTCCTTCTCATCTGTGAGCTTTCTCTCCACCAACTTGCAGTCCATGTACACAGACACGATGTTACTCCGCACAGAGATGCCCAGCTTGTGCCACTGTCGATCGAACAGGTTTTGCAGGTCTCTCCCTTTGAATGTGTAGCGGAGTGTGTTTTTGAGTGCGCTCTGGTAAGAAAACTCCACAACCTTCTTGGCGCCATCGACCACCACTGAAACCTGAAGAGAAACGGAATAAAACGACTTCGTATAATTATTGTGCTTATAAAAAGAAGCTGGAAAGTCATAGGCCCACCTGAGAGATTCCTGCCTGGTTAAAAATCTGCCAAAGATACCAGCGGTCTTTTTTTGTCGTTCTTCGCACTCGGAAGGTGGTGACCAAAGAGTATTCGCTTGAAAACCCATTTGTGAATACAGATCTAAACATATAACAGAAAAGAAGACCTTTAGTACCAATGCAAAATTGAAAAATACATCTTTCAGTTACTCCGAATAAAGCATTCAAGGCCACAGAACTTGAAGCCAGTCAATGTCAATGATCGATAAAACGTTTCAGCATCCTCTTATGAAATAAAGACATAAATCTGTCTCATAAATATCCCCTGTCAAACTGGATTCCCATCTGGCCTGATACTGGCTTCTTTGTCATTTAGATAATGTACAACTTGAATCCGAGTCAAAACCTCAATCTTTTACAAGATTTTAGGACACTTGCTCAAGGTTTCATTGACCTCAGATGCTCAATACATTTGCCTGTTAAACCTTAACAAATATAAGGAAAAAGGATGTGATTTTAAATATTATTACATTGGTAATTTGTGTCCTTATTACTTTTCTCAGGCTTCCCCCATGCTTTTACATTGAATGTCTCTTTTATATCCGCATTCTGTTTTGAGGGTGTAGACAGTGAGGGAGATGTTTCAAGCGTAAAGACACAAAGTTACTTTGCACAAGACAAAAGCAATAATCAGGCAATACATAAAGTATCATACCCATAGATTCTAAGGGTATGATATGTATGGCTTGATTATTGCTTTAAACTTTAAACCTAAATATCTCAGAACTAATCTGAATGCAAATAGAATCTTATAATTCGAAGGTTTTTGCTCATAAAAACCTCAGAAATGCATCCAAATCTACAGTAACACAAATGTCAGATAAAATCTTATAATCCTAAGGGGCCATATATAGGTCGGGGGTTCGAATCCCGCCTCCTGAAGGTGCATGCTGTCGTTGTGTCCTTGGGCAAGACACTTCACCCACCTTGCCTCCAGTGTCTTTGTACATAGGTGTATGAATGGGTGAGAGGTTCCTTACTGTAAAGCGCTTTGAGTGCCTAATGTAGGTGGAAAAGCGCTATATAAGTTGAGAACATTTACCATTTACCATATACGCTCTAGTACAGAGTTAATGTATTTGAAACGCTGAAACCAGATCACTTTTTTTTTTTTTTTTTTTTTTAGGGATTAAGAAAGAAAACAAAAGTTTCTCCAAACGCACTTTATGTAGCAAGGATTTTGATAGACACATGTGGGATTTAATTCCCTGAAAGTACACACTACATGTTTGAAACAAATACAACTCATAACCACAGAACATATGGGTGAAAAAAGCAGACCACATCACACCAAACCAGCCTGAAACGGCTTATTCAACGTATCTCCAAATATCACCACTATATACAACAGTTTCATGAATTTCTAAAAGATAACAAAACCGTATTCCCACCCAAAGTTGAGATTAGCAATGTTAAGTGGAGAAGCATAAACATTATAAATCAAGATCGACCAAAATAATAATATTGCTGTGATAAGGTCATTGGAGAGGCAGGGCACAGCCCGAGGGAGACTTTCTGCCGACAGGTTGGAAATTAGTTTTCACTCCAATATATCATCTCCTATTCTCTCTCACCTTAACACACCCCGATTGTGTCCGCTGAATTCTTTACCATTTTTGCTCTATGGTACATGACTAAATTGATAAATACTACGAAATAAATTACAAAGTTAAAAGATCCCACTAAAAAATAAAATAGTTTAGCGGAAGAACAAGAAGGTTATTTGTTGCCTTGGGGCTAAGAGGACTATTTTAGCTGCAATTCAATATCAGAAGTGACATGGCAATTTATAAGAATGTGAATTTTTTAGATGGCTCCCCGAGTATTTCTCTTCTGTAATCGACCGTCTCATGTGTATTAGACATGATGAAAGACTAGCAGCATAATACTATATTCACATTAAAGGAATACCACATCTGTTAGGGCATGGACTTCACACCCTCTTCACAAAAAGTGGTAGAGTGACCAGAGCCGCCGCCAGAGGCGACTGTGTGGTTCCTTATAGACGCACAGCGTTTAGTCGACAGGTGCTATCAGTGAAAGGGACCATGGTCTGGAACAGCATCCCAGCAGACATTAGAAACTGTACCACTTTCATAGTATTTAAAACTAAACTTAAAGGTTGGCTGAAGGGGAAACAGACATGTGACCACTGACTTTTATCTTTGTTTTATGTCTCAAGTTTAATTGTGTGATGATCTTATGTCTTTAATGTTGTATACTGGTCTTTGTATTTTTTCTTGATCTGCCAGGGACTACAGATGGAAAGTAGCCATTGGCTAATTCTGGCATATTTACATTTATATGTTCATTAATATGCATTGTCCCTTTAAATAAAGTAAAAAAAAAAAAAAAAAAAAAAAAAGTCCCCAAGTACGACAGCTCTCATTTCAAAACATGACCTGTCTACAGAGAGGCACACTTGATCTTCCCGGAGCCCACAAAGTCAAAGTTTGTGACCCTGTGTTGCCAGCCTCCTGGGACTAAACAGTTGAACCTGGCATTTAGACACAACTGGACACTTCTAGCTTGAAGGTTGTTTAAAAAAAAAAAAATCTTTTAAACAACAAAATCACTGTAATTATAAGTAATCGGCATCCAGGGACAACACATTTGCATAGGGAAATTGGATTAGGTTGGGAAGAACAAAAAGGGTGTAAGGGAATGCATTATCACGAGCAAGATGAAACAACAAAGTAGACCATTATCTAAGAAACAATGCAATAAGGCAAAGATGTTCACCGATACATAAATATCTACTGATTCATTTTGATCCATAATTTGAAATGCATACAGTAAGTACATACTGCTTATCCAATACTTTCTATTTTGCAAGAGTAACTCAGCCTTAAGAGCAAATCATGGGTTTTTGAATCTCAAGCCACAATAATGTGGAGTTACATCAGGACTTGTTGTGTTGAACATAAATCACTGGTCATTAGACGCCACATGTGTTGCTGGGGTGACTCGGGTCAGGAAATACATCTTTATGTATGAAATGTCACCCAAATTTTGTCTCTTTTATTTTAACAGAACATGAAAAATAGGTTTGTTTAGGAGCTAGATTTAACTGGAAAAAAAGAGAAGACCACTTTATTGATCTCACAATGGAGAAATTATTATTATTTGAAAATGAATCAACTGGCACACAACGATAATGTCCTCAGCTGGGTTATTCACCTCACATCTGTTGCTTTTTGTACACTTGTAAATCTACCTCACGCTGTTGCGCATGAATAAATGGTCTGTTAGTGCAGATGTGTGCAGTGGCGCTTCTGTCGGTCAACTCCTAAGGGCAGTCGTGGCTACATACAGTGCACAGCTTACCACCACCGTGTGTGGAGTGAATGAATATAAAAAACTACCCCTGTGTGAAGTCATGTGAAAAGCGCTATACAAAATAAGCCTCTAGATTCTACCTCTAGGAATACGTTTGTCTTTACAAAGTACTTTTCCGAGTCCTGATAGGGGTGTGCAATCAATCCAATTCATATTGATCACAATCTCAACTCTAGCCAATCGCAATAACGGGCATGACACGAGAGTAGAAAACATGATGTAATTTGTTGTTTATGCTGAGATTTATTCTGGGTTTATCTCACTAATTTTTCATGTACCTTATTAGTTAAAGCTATTTGAACATGAAGAAATAAAATAAAAATGGTATCAATAAATTATTTGCTCTCATTACACTGTAGGTTTTTCATTTAATAATAATAATAATAATGCATCAGTTTTATATAGCGCTTTTCTGGACACTCAAAGACGCTTTACATTGCACTATTCATTCACTCCATACTTGGTTTTATAGTTGTATCTCTACTGTAACATGTCTTTGAACACTGGTTTGTCGGCGATTGTCACATCAGCCGTATAGTCACAGTCGGTGAGAGAATCCTCCGGAAGCAGCTTTGGTATCCTGCTGCACAAGAAACCCAATCCAGGAGGCTCGTTCATATGACTAACAGGAATCGGATTTCTCTCTAGAACAATCAAACCTCAAATGTTAGCCCAGTTGGTTGTCATTCCTATCAATGACGCCCAATCCTCCGGCTGATCAAAGTGGATTCAACCACGTCGCTCTGTGGAGGAAAGGCATCATTCATTTGTTTCTTGTTGAACTGTGAATCTGTGAAGCAGCCAACATGACTGAAGAATGCGACAGATCAAGCCAAAATCTAATGTAAGCTTGCAATCTGAAAGAATGACTCATTCCTGAATGCAGATGTGCAGAAAAGTGTGTCAGTTTACTTTGCAGCTGTAGAGGAGATACTGTATGGAGCAAAAAAGGCTGTTTACTCGTCTTTGACAAGTGTAGAATGTGGTGATAACATTGTCAGAGACCGCCATAATGGGTGTGTTCAATGTGTTCAATCAGCAAAACGTCATCACGCCCCCTTGACAATACGCGTACCATATCGAGGATCCTGTGTTGTGATGCAAACACTAAAACATTTCTTCATGAAAATTTGAAAGCTGTTTCTCCACTGTTTCAACAGCCTTCTAGTATGTATTTCCTAATACAACTCACTCACACAATCTAAGCTTAGTAAAGACTTAATAGTGCTGTGTCTTTGTTCAAAAAACTTCAAATTTTCTTTATATGTTTGAGAAATTTTTTGTACAGATTCTCACTTACCATTTCTTTTGTGAGAATATAAAGCTGAGCTATACATCAGAATGCGACAAGGTCAAACTCGCCTTGAAAGATGGTTAGCTGCTGGATCTGTGTGCTTTAATACAGTCTGGAAGCACATCATAAATGCAAGCCTAATGTGTTTTAGGTGGGGCTATACATTATCCCACACAAATGTACCACTGCTACGTCAGCCTTGATACATGCACTCTAATACACAGTGTGCCAAAGAGCTCGCAGAGCATTAGCTGGTTGTGGATAGGCTAGCATCTATACTGGGGGTAAAGTGAGCAATGTTTTAGCAGGTCTTAGTGGTGGGGGAAGTGGGCCTCCTGCTTCGTGCAATTGCCCTAGCTTTCCCTCCTCAGCTGACATGGCGTATCACCTGTCAAAGTACTTAGATAATTGGATATGAGAGGGGATCCCGTTCTGGCCACTATAACCAATGACAGTGTCAGCAGTGTCACTGATAACCAGCATTTTCCTGCATTGTGGGCCCAGACTTAGGGCTGTGGTTGAAGTCGAAGTAAATGTATTTAAAGCTGGCTGTCTAAACTGGAGTAAACAAATCACCTGATACAAAATATTTTTGAGTTCAGGACAGAAAGTGACAAGGCAAGAGTGAGGCAGAAGATGTCAGATGACATGTGAAAACAAAAAGAAAAAATAAATAAATAAATAAAAAGAAAAATTATGTTGTTATGTTACCATGGCGGTGCGTAAACAGGCTGCGGCTTCTCTCTCTCTTGAAAAGGCGACGTTTCTACCCTTTTATGCAAACTGCATTTGCTGTTGCGATTTCTTACTGCCAAAGCTCTTTGCTAGCAATGAACAAAGGATGTGTTTTAAAAGTAAACACACAGTTAGCATCCGTGCTAAAGGCTTTTAAGCAGCATTTGAGACCTACAAATCCAGAGTTATCATCTTCTGAAGCGCTGACAGGTCACCAAGGGCCCCCCGCACCTGCAGTGCAGTGGAGGCGTCACAAGAGGCGCTACAGGAAACAAAAAAGGGGCAAACAAGGAGGTATCCGAGCAAGACTCACAGTTAAACCACACAGGCCTTCTATCCCTACTATTGTTCTGGCTAATGTACGTTCACTGGACAATAAGATGGATTATATTCGTCTGCTACGCTCCTCTTGGAAGATGGTGAAAGACCGTTATGTTTTTATATTCACTGAGACTTGGCTCAATGGTAATATACCGGACAGTGCAATCCAGCTTGAGGGGCTTTCCTGCTGCAGAGCAGACAGAGTGATCTCCGAGTGAAAGGGGACGGGGTCTCTGTGTCTACACCAATGACGTTGCCGTGGTCTGCAGACACAGCTCACCCCTCGTGGAGTTTATGATCATTAAGTGTCGACCTTTCTACCTGCCCAGGGAATTTACTGTTGTACTGCTTGTGGCTGTCTACATACCGCCCACCTCCAACATCAAAAACAGGAAAGAGGCACTGAATGAACTGTTCCAGAGTGTCAGTGACCAACAGACAGCCCACCCAGATGCCTTTCTCATCGTAGCTGGGGATTTTAACCACGCAGACCCAAAGAGCGTTTTCCCCAAAGTCTATCATCACATTGACTTTCCAACAAGGGGAAACAACATCCTGGATCTGGTTTACACCACCAAAAAAGGAGCGTACAAGGCACACCCCCTCCCCCATCGTGGTGCCTCGGACCACATAACTATTTTGTTACTGCCAGCATACAGGCCACTGGTTAGAGTCACTAAACCGGTTTGGAAACAGATTCAAGTGTGGAGTAAAGACTCTTACGAGAAACTCAAGGACCGCTTTCACACAACAGATTGGAATATGTTCAAGCAGGCTGCCATTCACAACAATATCACTGATCTCCAGGAGTATACAGAGACTGTCACTGCCTACACCACCAAGTGCACTGAGGATGTTACAGACTCTAAGACCATCATTATCAGGTCCAACCAGAAACCTTGGATTACAAGGGAAGTCCTCAGGCTCATGAGGGTCCGGAATGCTGCCTTCAAATCTGGTGACAAGGAGAAACTGCGGACAACTAGGGCCAACCTGTCCCGCAGCGTCAAAAAAGCCAAGAAGCAGTACTCCAAAAAGATAATTGATCACTTCAGAGACAGCAGAGACACTCGGAGTCTGTGGGAGGGGATAAGGACCATCACAGACTATAAACCTCCTCGACAAACCTGTGACAGTGACACCTCTCTGTTTAACGCTCTAAATGAATTCTTTGCTCGCTATGAGGCACTCAACAGAACCCCGGTACAAAAGTCAACACCCCCTCCTCAAGACCAAGTGCTGAAGCTAACTCCAGAGAGTGTGAGAAGATCTCTGAGCAGGATCAACGTACACAAACCACCGGGTCCAGACAACATAGCGTGTACTGAAATGAAAGGTTGCGCTGATGAACTCACTGAGGTCTTCACAGACATTTTTAACACATCTCTGCAGCAGGCTGTGGTCCCAACGTGCCTCAAAGCGATCACCATCATTCCGGTGCCAAAGAAGTCACCACCATCCTGCTTTAATGACTACCGCCCAGTAGCACTCACTCCAATTCTTATGAAGTGCTTCAAGCGGCTCATTATGGAACATATCAAGTCTGTTCTCCCTCCCACCCTGGACCCATCCAGTTTGTTTATCGGTCCAATTGCTCAACTGAAGATGCCATCTCCACTGCGCTTCATTCAGCCCTCACTCACCTTGAAACAAAGGACTCTTACGTTAGAATGCTGTTTTTAGACTTTAGCTCAGCATTCAACACTATAATCCCACAGCAGCTAAGACACAAACTGCTCCACCTGGGGATCAACACATCACTGTGCAACTGGCTCCTGGACTTTCTGACAGGGAGACCACAGGCTGTACGTGTCAGCGGAAAGTCCTCCAGAACCATCACACTGAACACGGGGGCTCCCCAAGGCTGTGTGCTGAGCCCCCTCCTGTTCACTCTGCTGACCCATGACTGTGCTCCAAAGTACGACTCAAACCTCTTCATCAAGTTTGCAGACGACACAACAGTGGTGGGTCTCATCGAGAACAGAGAAGAGTCAAACTACAGGAGTGAGGTGAGCAGTCTGGCCATGTGTTGCACACAGAACAATCTCCCTCTAAATGTGGAGAAGACAAAGGAGATTGTTGGACTTTCGAAGAGCGCAGGTCCAGCATGCTCCTCTAACAAAAAACAGTGCTGCAGTGGAGAGGATGACCAGCACTAAGTTCCTGGGTGTGCACATCACAGAGAACCTTTCCTGGACCATGCACACTACATCACTGGTCAAGAAAAGTAATCAGTGTCTCTACTTTCTCTGCAAGTTAAGAAGAGCTAGAGTCCCAGCCCCTGTTATGTGCAACTTCTACAGAGGGACTATAGAGAGCATCCTGACCAGCTCCATCACTGTGTGGCACGGCCTCCTGCCGAAGGAGCCTCCAGCGCATCGTGAGAGCAGCGGAGAAGATCTGAGGAGCCCCTCTCCCCTCAATTAGGGAATCACCAGGGACCCTACGCACCCATCACAGTCTACGGGCCAGGAACAGTTTCATACACAAGCCCATCGGGAAGCTGAACTTCCTTCAGCAGAAGGTGAGTGTCTTGTTAAAGGTCAACACTCTTAAAGTTTATCACTATTTCAATTTAAATAAATTATTGTAGAATAGTATCTTCCAGTAGTATCTTGCTCATAGTATGGATTTGCATCAGTAAATTCTGCTGTATATTCTGGTCTTCCCCAATTCCTCACAGGATTTTATAAAACAGCTATATCCATCTATAATGCATTTAAATGAATTCCCTCACAGACCATCATATAATAAAGACTGACTGACCTTGGGATTTAGGCCTTCAGTAAATGGTGCCTTTGTGGGGTATTTATGTTATTTTAATATTCATGTCTTATTGTAAAAGCTCAGATCTCATGCCTTTGCGCTCTGCATTTTTGCCCTTCAGAAGTAATATTAATTCGGTTCAAATTATTTCTTTCCAACAGCTCACCTTACAACTCGTCCTTTTTAGCCCAGGCAAATCGGGTTTGTGGTTTGAACTGGGTGTATCATATCCACGTAACTTTCTGAGAGTTGCGCTACTGTCATAAAGTAAATCCGTTCAGCCAATAGACAATAACTTTTTATTTGATTTTGCCAAGTAAAATCATAAAGAAGACACAACATGATCTAAATGACATGATGTATAGCTGTGAGCCTCTTACTGCGGTTAAGCGTACTGTTGTAATGTATGCCCTGCAGGGATTTACAGGGGAAAAAAAGCTTGTGACTCACTTTGTTGGTTTAATCAATGGACTGCTCCCCAAACGAAATGTTGGCAAGTTTTCCCACACTGTGCCCTTTCTCTGGAGATACGTTTCCGTCAAATCAAACCCTGAAGAAAACAACAACAACAACAAATTACAAACAAAACAAACACAATTCTAAAAAAAATTCTGCCGGCATACACATACCTGCAATTTGTAATGGTCGGTCTAAAACATCTGAGAACCTGTGATCTTGTACATTAAGAAGCGGACACGTTCCATCTAGGTAAAAGAAAACATTTTTTGTACTTGACATTCTTTTTTGAAGAAGTTAGTAGTTTTTGTATTTAAATTCTAAGCTATGACATGCACCTTTAATTATGTCACAATGAGTAGTTTTTTTCTCACATAAAGACAAATAATTACAGCACAAATGAGTGACATTGATTTTAAATGTCATATTATCCAGTAATAGCACTCCAAGTCCTTCTTGAAAGTGAAACGTCCAAACGATAACAATATTGTCAGGGTTGGCTCGCAATGTCCAATGTTAAAACCATAAATGGAATGAAATATGTCCCATTAAATGCAGCTTTCCCCGCCATATAAATCTAACTGGCTTTTTAAAAACTTGAAACTGATGTGGCTACAATGAAAAAAATGTGGGAAGCAATCCAATTTGAGATATGATGGATCATCAGCCTGATGTATCGTTGTCTGCTTTGTCTCACTATCAAAAGGGGATTACTAATTTCACAGAAAACGGCAGTGTGTTTCAACTAGTACATGACCAACTCTTTTACACAAACGTAAATAAATACCTGTTTGCTCATTCACTGCCATTCCAAATGTGCAAGTAATGGAATTTAGAGTCCAGAGAAAAGACGTCCATGTTAGCAAGCAAATCATGTCTCTGTCACTCGAAAGCCGGCCTCTCCAAAACCTGTGTGCAAATAGATTGTTTTACATTTCAATCACATTCAATGACCTTCTAAAGAATACAGCACATTGGCGAGTACTGGCTTTACATACTAAACAAAATACTCAACCAAGTCCAGAAATATGCAGTTTGTTCAATGTAAGAATTGTCTTTTGAGACTAGCTTGAGAACTTTACACATTTGATGACTCACTCACTATATTCTTTACTTATTTTGCAAATTATCTTCTTTCTGGTTAATAAAGATATTTGGCATAGATGTTTAATGCCGGTCAGTCACTATTTTAGACTTTATCATTCTCCGCATACAATAATAGGACTGATACAAGACGCTTTCTCATAAGTGTCAAGAGAAAATACTATTGTATGAAAATACGTCAAACCTTTGGTAATGTTTTGATATGATGTAAATAAAAATACAGGGGGACATATCTGGGTCCCCGGCTTGATTCTATTTAATACCTACATTAGTTTCAACTTGTAAATCTCACGTAATGTAATGCTAAGTCACGTACTGGTAAAGCCCTTTTCAATGTATACATTTCTTTAGTAACACCTGCTCCCAGTTGATGAAAAAGACATGTTTAAATTGCAGCAGTGTTTACTCAAGCTCAGGCTTCTTATTGTTCAGCATAGCTCTTCGGGCATGCAGGTTTTCAATTCAAAAGCTCACAGTACACTATCCAAATATAGTGATTTGATACAGCTCCAAAGTAAAGAACTAACTCTTTTATGTGTATGTGACATACAAAAAAAATCGTCTTTGTTGCTTTTCAGGTGTGTTTTTATCTTCTACGGTCTTTATGCAGATCCAAAAAAAAAGTTAGCAAACTACCACATACTCATAGATTGAAGTGGTTTTGGCAGTAGCACTACCCAGTCCCTTTGTGATTATAGGCTGTATTGACAGTGGATTGAGAGTGATTTGCAGTCTGTCAGCATTGTTCATGGCTCAAGGGCAACACATACAAAGACCAAACCAGGAACCTTCCAGTCACACATAAGTCCTAGGGATCATTTGGCTATGCTGCTAGTGAAATCCCACACATCCTTCTAAGCAAAATTACAAGGATGTTTTGGAAAAAAGTCCTGAAGCATTGTGAAATCAGCCCTACATTAAAAACTAACAAGGAAGCATAATTAAGCTGTGGTAGGTCAGTGGTATAGTATTTAAAAATATTTGTTTACAAGCTTATAATACCATTTTCTCCTGAGAGGACAACAGCCAAAACATAATTAACTTTGCTCAACGGCTCGCAATTTTAAAGGTGAACCTGCTCCTTGAAGAACATATCATGTAAATGTATTACCAATCTATCAAACAGTATGTAATAGTATTTTATTACACTCTTTCCCTTGTTCCTCGGCTCAATTTGGCCCAAAGCTTTTGCAGCCAATTCCCATATTGTGCCCTCTTCCCCCGGACCATAAACTTTCCAATATCACGAAGTGGCCGTAGCTCAACAACCCAAGGCATGCACGATGTCAGAGACGTGAAGCGGCACTACAGGGCTATCACGTTCCTGGTGATGTGAAGGCGTAATGTTATTCCGGTTATTTCTGAGTAAAAATGCATGCAGTTAACGCGGCACTAAAGCCGATCCCTGCAGCGACGGGTTGCATGGCTAATTTTCACTGAAGACTTAAATTGGCTTTAAGATGTTTTGTTTAAAAGAAAATTCAGACGCGCAAGTAATTACATAAAAAAATAAAAAAATACCACAAGCAATTAACTTTCTGTGACTTTACATTGTTCTTACACGAGAGAGTCTGCGCGTCAGCTGATTGGCTGATTGAACATGTCTATTTTTTATTAAACCAGACGTTTAAGAGCTTTGCCCGGTGTCCCACGAGCTCGACACGTGTGACAATGCGCACCATTCTTTAAAATTACACACTGTGTTTCAATTATACGTCATTCTTATGGAACACGTGCTCGGACACAAAGAAAACTTTGAAGAATCAAACCGTGCGTAAAAGTAACGCGCGGCGAATTGCCGTGAAGTTAATGAGGCAAACAGGTAGGCTTTAGTAAAAAGGCATGGATATTCCGTGGACTGAATTTTTGTACTTACACTCACTGGGAAAGTTTCCTTTAGGACTGCACGGATAAAAACATAGCGTAAAAAGCATAATCCATTTGTGATCACGGCGAGGGTAGATCCAAATTCCAGGAGTTGGAGATAAAAGTCACAGTTGGATCAAGCTGCTATAGCGGTCTTTATTAGTTGCTCCGAGTGGCCCTCCCACTCTGTCATTATCACTGAAATGCACTGCCTCAGAGGACTTCAGCAAACACGAGCAGCGCGCACCGGGCGCGTCCGCAGCACTCGGAATACATGCCCACAGGGGCTTCAAACCAGCTCAAGATTATTTGAGGCGCCCAGGTGTGCTATTCAAAACCATCTTAAATATCATTCAATCACTTTCCATTATAGTAAAAAATATAATAAAAAATAATAAAAATAAATACTGTACAAAGTTCATTCCTTTTGATTTTCTAAGGCTGGCTGTTTTAGCCTAAATTAATGGGGAAAATGGTCATTGTGTTGTCCAAGTAAGAAAAGTGCATGACTTTCAAAAGTGTACAGCCAAAAGTATCATACTCCCATACATACTATTTTAGATCGCAATGTCATGTGGCAATGCTGGTGCCCTACTCAGAAGTCAACAACATTCCTTGTATCTCCTAGAGCAATAGTATTCCATATGCACTATTTTAACCAACTATTCAAAGTTTAATTGTCACAAAAGTCCTCAAATATAGAGACTCACAGCCAATACATATGGACACTTAGCTAAAGGTAGACAACTTTTCCCTCAGTGTTTTTGTAAGACAGTGCTAACAGCCCAGGCACTAACAGAAACAGGTGTTCTGGCTCCACACACATAGCCTACAGTAAGTGTTTAGACAGATGATTTTATTCCACCTCCTCCTTACTCACTCTGACCCCCCAGGAGACTGTCACAGACTTTCAGCACAGAAGCACAAGCGCAAGAAAAAGCTGAAAAATACACCAGCAGTGGACTAAATGGCTGCACTTAACTTTGATTCAGAATTTTGACAAATGCCTTCCCTATTTGTACGCTTATTTTAAATACGGTACCTTTTGGTGGATTTAAATTTATTGGAGCAAATCATCATGTATTGCCCAATGCCCTTTTTCATCTTTTAGTTTGACAGTAATAGGCGCTTTGACCCAGTGCATATTGCATTATATACACATAAGTTTGTCAGTGTGGCTGGTTGCAGGAAGGGAATTAAACATAATAATCATCGTTATTATCGGCTTGTGATCAAAACTAGTCGCTATTCTAAAACACTTATCCCTTCTGCGATTACATTTTTAAATTCAAACTACTATTCAAACTGTTTTTAATTGGTCTCACTGGACCACTAAAGCCTGAGAACTGTTGGAGCACATACTTCTTTTGTGTATGTATGTTTGGCTGGGTCCCTGCAATGAATTGCATGGGAGTAATTACATTTTCTGATTCTATAATCAAAATATATTATTTCTGGGGCTACTCTGAACATTAAAAACAAGCAATGTCAAAGTGTTTAATAGCCTTCCGAGTGTTACATTGTGAGCAATAAAGCCAACAATGTCAGGAAAGGACATGCTTCACATGTGTCGAATAGCTATAATTATTTGCTCTTAAAGTTCTTTTTGCGTATTGCATAAAGGCGAGGTATAGTAAAAATGTTTCCAACCAATTGGTGCCATCCTGTACCACCTAAAATATTTCACATTGCAAGTACCATTAGGGCTGGATCAAGTCAGCACTAAACATGGTTTAATAGAAACCTAAATAGGACTACATTTTAGTAAACCTGAGTGTAAACCTGGAAAACACCTGTCTTAAATGTATTATTGTGACATACATGAAATATCTGTAAATAAAAAAGGAAGTCTAAAATTCCAGACCACCATACCTCTTTGAGAACCACTGGTATACAAGGCAATGTCCTGTATACAATCCCTCATGTACTGTGCTGTAACCCAAATGCTGTTTGTAAGCTCTATGTGAAATTGGAGTTGTATATGAGGTCATGACTTGCATCCAACTTGTTCACAGGGTGGACATAGTGATTTTTCATTGTGTCCATAACTAACTTTTTCTAGTTGCCAATCACGTCATGGTTGCATTTTGTTTAATGCAAGTACCTTCAAAAGGCTAGTTTACAGTATAACTAACCCAACTAAATAAAAGAATGAATAAATGAATAATAAAATAAATATGTTAAGTGCAAAATGGGGTCCCAGATGTACAATATGCATCCAAATGTATGGTCTTCAAAGTATACATTACTGTAATTGCGTTCTATGCAATTTTTGAATTATCTTCAAAGGAATATTTGTTTTTAATCCTTTTTAGGTTAATACTTTTTTTTGGGACAAAAATATAGCAGGTTGTGAGTCAGTGCACAAAGGTGAAACATCCGACCCACCAGACATCCTTCAAGGTAAATGTTTCAAAGCATCAAATCGTAGTGACATCCAGCAAGCTCCAAGGTCCTTTACGGTTGACTCAGAAACACACTAAAAACAAGAGATAAGAAAATATAAAGTAGTCAAGGTTTTTCAGGTACATGCCTCAAAAAGAGAAACAGCATCCATTCAATTCTGTTAGCTCCATTTCACAAACCATAAATATCTTTTAACTATCGAAAATGTAGCAATTAATGATACAAATCATATCATATCGTTAGACTAAATATTTATTCATGATGGCTGTTGTATTCTTCTTACTTTTTTAATGAAATATAGTATTATCTAGGATCTAAAAGGAAACGTTAGAGAAGTGAATGTCAGACTTTATACTGCCATCAAAGCTGCTTGGTTTTCCAGTTTATAAATACAAGAAAGGAAGCGAAGTTGCCCTATGTCAATTTTTGCTTTTATGACTTTTTAAAAATGCCAAGTGGAAGTGGGACGGACCAGACAGATGGTCACGCTGTTTCTAACCCTTTTCTAACCCTGCTTTTCTGGACACTCAAAGACGCCTTACATTATTCGTTCACTCCATACTTGGTGGTAGTAAGCTCATCTCTCATTTTACTTACTTTTTGTTGTAAAAAATACCCCCAAGCCTGAGGCAGCTTTTCCTTTTGATCGCATTGCATTTCAACTAGAAATTTTGATATAGACCATATATATTAGTGATTCGCTCCATGATCTCACTAAACAAAATGAAATAATATCCATATTAACAATATAACCTGTATTATCCAAGCCCCATTTTTCATCAACTCAGGTAATCAACACGGCTGTCTTCTTACAAATTTTGAATGCCCTGGTGGTTGTCTTAAAACCAGAAGGTTCTGGGCTTGAATCCGGCTCAAGGACAAAGCGCTGAGTGGTTTGAGAGAGCGGTGAAAGAAGCCATGTGTGAGAGATCAGTGCACCCAGCCCTCAACAGACATGGAGGACTAGAATTTCAGCTGTCATACACCTGGAAAAAAAGCTGTTCTGCGATGCCCTGGACATGGTTTGACATCAAGCCATGTTCGTGACCCCCTCCAGTGATGTCATTTTCCCCCACCCAATTTTACCACCAAAGCCCACATTTATATCTGGTAGGTGTGGCTGTTCAGAAGGAAACAAGGAAGGGACAAAGGTGAAGATGGTGAAAGACTGTTGTGGAGCAGAGGAAGGGGAAGGAGAAGGTGGAGGAGCTGACCAGTGCAGGACACCATGCTCTGAAACAGGGACAAACCCAGGAGGTGAGGCAACATTTCAGGGAATCAGAGGAGCAATGAAGACAGCCAGGGGTGCTACGGTTTCCCCGACCTCCAAAAACATGCTCGTCAGGTTGACCTACAATAGCGGCGTGGCTCAGTCACAGCGGCTCAGGACTAACACCTGAACACTATTGCGTTGTACGCCGTACCGTTGTACCATGACAAATAAAGCACTTACTTACTGAAACACTGCCACGAGGAAGCTCTTTAGATAGTGGGGAAATGTTGATGTTTTTCCAAATTTACGTTGTTTAGTTTAACCACCTGGATGACTGAGAATATACATAGTTTTATTATTGAAAAAGCACACCCGCTTTCAAATGTGTTCTGATTTGGTCAAACCTTTGGAAATAATACATTTGATATATCCAAAGAATAAACAAAGTGATCAACGATATTAGCTGAATCAATACAGTACATGTTGTGACCTAATGCCTCCGAAGCGGTTTATAAATGGATGAAAGCTTCTGCTATTTTGTCATTGGGGTTTGCCGTCTCTCTGTTGGCACACTCCATAAGCCAAACCATTAACACTGTTTGTTTACTTCACACAAAAGCAAACTAATCACTGTAGTCTCTTAATCATAGCATTGAAGCCATTGTAGTAACTGGCTTTTAGTGAGGAACACCTGTCCATTTGAGCATATCATTTACAAAATTGACAAAACACTAAACAAAGACTCAATGTGTGTAACTCATCTCTATGCAGACATAACGTTTGTGCACATATAACCACAATAGAGCTCAAATGGGTCCCATTCATTCTCTGTGAATAGCCTGGTCTGTATGATCCTCTTTAAAATATTGGGTAAAGAATGAGGGATGAAACAATTACATCAATCAAAATCATTTTGGCCTGCAGCGGTGACATGGGCTCCAGGCGAAATATGATCACGTAATTGTTGGAGATTAATAAAAGAAAGTCATGGTGCAAGGAAAAGTGCACATAGATATGTGTCTTTTCAACTTTCTATATTCAAGAAGGACAATAAAAAAGACACTTAGAACTTAATCACAAACTTTTATCTTAATCTTATGAGCAATACAAATTGCCGTTCTCTCTGGACATGCCGGGTGTCTTAAAATGAGGACCATCTACAACTACATAAAAAAAAAAGAGAGAGAATGGTAGACAGTAAATGACACCACTTCTAATAGATAGAGTGGTCTTGAGATTGAGCTGCTGCCAAGCTTCATGATAATAGCATTTTGCAGCTTTGAATTAAGAGCAGATCTGGCTTCTAGGAGCAGTATGTGAATACATTAGTTTAATTAAATTTTCAAGTCATGAAATGGAGATCAGATACACTCTTAATAGTTTCTGTGAGCTGAATTTAAAGGTGTTTTAACGAATAGTGAATTGGTTATTAAAGGAACAGGCCACCGTTTTTCCATACTGAGATAATGTTCTTACCTGAGCTTAGACGAGTTGATACGCACCTGTCTGGTCTTTGTGCATGTCCGTGGAAGAGCTCGGTCGCTTCTAACTTCACCCCGTTTGGAGCTATAGGATTATACTGGGAGAGGCCAAATGCTAACAACATCTTTGGTCTTGATGCGTGACTGAGGGCACGCAGTTCTTCCATACTGTGATATGTTCTTACCTGGGCTTAGACAAGTTGATACGTATCTGTCTGGTCTTTGTGCGTGCCCGTGGAAGAGTGTGGTAGCTTCCAACTTCACCCCCGTTTGGAGCTATAGGAATATGCACAAAGACCTGTTCCTTTAAGACAATTAAGACAAAAACACTAGTTCACCTTATGTCACATAATATACATGTGACAAATAATATACTTGTCTTTAAAAAGCAATGACTGACGGTTGTGCTCAAAGTTTACATACCCTGGCAG
This sequence comes from Proterorhinus semilunaris, assembly GCA_021464625.1. Lineage (NCBI taxonomy): Eukaryota > Metazoa > Chordata > Actinopteri > Gobiiformes > Gobiidae > Proterorhinus > Proterorhinus semilunaris. The sequence continues at coordinate 16,608,960 of CM038357.1, forward strand.
AATTTTAGATTTGTTTTGTTTATTTTTCAGAGAATATGAACACAAAACGTTTTTTTTTTTTCACTCATATAGTTGCCTAGCTCTGCTATACTATTCCCTGTCCATTCCACGCAGGGAAGTTAGGGTGGGCCTAACGCACACAGATTGTCAATGAAATAAACCAATTAGCAATTAGCGGACGTGACGACAGCTTGTTTACCGTGTATGTCTGACATACAGGTAAACAAGTTGTGTGGTTTATGAGGCTACATGGTTAGTGGCTGTGCAAATACATTTCTGGTCATACAACTGAGTCTTTTTTAATTAATAATGATGAAAGAAACTACCAAAAGTTTACATACCCTGGTCATCTTACATACTCCTGGACACAAATGGGTTTGAATGGTTACCAAAGGTACACATCCTCACCTGTGACCTGTGTTTGTTGTTATTGTATAAAAGGTCAGTGATTTTTTTGGACTCCTGACAGACTCTTGGATCTTTCATCCAGTGCTGCAGTGGCGTTTGTTTTTTCTGAGTCATTAGAAAAGAAAAGAAAAATGTCAAAGGATCTGCAAGAAAAGGTAGTTGAACTGTATAAAATGGAAAGGGTTATAAAAAAAAAATATCCAAGGTACTAAGGAGTATTGATCAGCAGTGTTCAAACTCTAATCAAGAAGTGGATAATGCAGGATTCTGCCCGGAAAATAGTTCGGGATGCAAAGAAAAACCCACAAATAACTTAAGCTGAAATACAGGACACTCTGAAAACGTTGTGTAGCTGTTTCAATATGCACAATAAGGAGGAACTTGCTGAGAAACGGGCTGCATGGCCAAGTCGCCAGAAGTAAGCCATTACTTCGCAAATGCCACAAAGTATCCACTTACAATATACCAAACAGCACAGAGACAAGTTTCAACATTTCTGAACCAATGTCTTTTGGAATGATGAAACCAAAATGGGACTTTTTGGCCACAACCATAACGTTAAATTTAGAGGAGTCAACAAGGCCTGTGATGAACACCATTCCTCCAGTGAAACACAGAGCTGGATCACTGATGTTTTGGGGATGTGTGAACTACAACACTTCAGGGAACTTGGTCTAAATTGATTTAAGGATGAAAGCAGCATGAGAGAATACTGGAGGAAAAGTGTCACTCATCAGCTGCGCATGGGACGCACTTAGACGTTCCAACATGATGACAATCCAAAGCACAAGGCCAAGTCGACCTCTCATGGGCTACAGCAGAATAAAGTGAAGGTTCTGGAGTGGCCATCTCGGTCTCCTGACCTCAATATCATTGAGCCAAACTGGGGAGATCTCAAACGTGCAGTTCATGCAAAACAGCTCAGGAATTTACAGGAACTTGAGGCTTTTTGCCAAAAAGAATGGCCAGTTTTACCATCGGAGGAAATAAAGAGGAAAATCCACAACTACTACAAAATAATCCAAGCTGTCTTTGATGTTAAAGGGGGCAATTCACAATATTAAGAACTGGGGTGTGTAAACTTTTGATCAGGGTCATTTTGATTTTTTTATTATGATTTAAAAAAGTAAACTCAAATGTTTGACCATAACTGGCTTCGGACAACCACTATGAGTGAAAATAAAATCTCTAAAAAATAATTAAAAAAAAATCAGCCAGGGTATGTAAACTTATGACCACAACTGTATATAATAATTCTACTTAATCAATCATTTTCATGGAAGCCTCAGGAGCCAATATCCCATAGACACAGTGCATTCAGAGTAAAGAATAGGAAGGAAAAATGAAAACACAGCAAATTCTTTATATAGAGACACCATGGGGCCTGCATGAAAGATGAATTTGATAAGAGCTGAAGGAAATGGGGAGTGTTCCTGAGACCTCCTGAAACCCCTCTCTGCCCTGAAAAACCCAGAGCTTACATTGTACTTCACATTAAGTCTGACATGGTTTATATAAATCCACTGCACTGTACGTTAATCCCCAGTGTTTACGTACAGTCAAACGTAATATACCGTATACCGTTCATTATGATGAGTATCTAAAACAATACTTTCAATCTATCAAGTTGTTTTGTACAGCTCCTGGTGCCCCACAGGGCTGCACAAACAATAAAACAATAAAACAAATTACTTTCAATCATTTCCATTATATAGATTTCATTTGCCACAGACTTTTTTTTTAAATACAAATTGAGCATGATTTCTAAGAGAGAGAGAGAGAAAAAAAAACGAATTGCCATTGTTCTGACAAGTTTTGCGATTAGGATTGTTTTAAAATCAAGAATCAGTTCTCTGTGCACATTTTAAACAAACTCAGAGGACTAATAAACTAATGACAGAATCACATGCCTTTCGGAATAGTTTTGTAGAGGTTCACAGGGTTTATACATAACGACCCCTTTGTGGAGATATAATTTATTTTTGCATAGGATTTTGTATCCCCTGAATAATTGCAGTCTTTGCGAATAGCTAATTGCAAGCATTCAATCGCAATTTATTGTGCAGTCCCATAAAGTAGGCTATTGTTAAAACAAATCCACAACCAACCATTGCACTATTTGGAATCATACAACTAAGTATACTACACATAGGCCATGACTAATATGTCGGACTTTTTGGGTCAATAAGAAGGGTCAGGTTAACCAGAAATACATTGTATGTACAGTGGGAATTCTTTGAGTGCCTGTGCTGCTCCTTATAACCGATTGCAAGTGTAAATGCTGTAATCTGTTCTTCACATGGGACCACAGCTACAGGTGCAGCACCAGATTTGTCACTGGCCTACTTCTATTTTTCATGTGAACATAAGGCTAACGATTCTGGGGAGTATACATAATATATTGAACAGATACTAACTACTGAATAGGGATGCCCGTGGGAGACTGACAATGTATAATTTTTAACAAGTACAACACACAGCTTTTTTTTCTTATCTCAGCAGGAGGAAAATACAAAATAAATGTAAGATCTACCAAGAAGATAGTGCAGCCCAGTGGTTCCCAAAGTGGGGTCCAGGGACCCCTGGGGGGCCTCAGAAGCATTACAAGCGTGTGTGTTCCCTACATGTTACTCACTGCTTGCTGTTCTTCTGACTGTCTCTGTGCAGTGTCAGATGCTGAGCAAACTTCTTCTTGTGCTGTTGTGGTGTCAGTGATAGCACTGCTCTACCAGTAAACAGTTGTGTTAACCTTTTACACTTTGTGGCCTCACATGGCAGGAATTTCAGTCATTTTCTCTTTTTTTCCCCACCCCCGTTTCTTCTTTCTAGGGCCCTCTTTTATCCATTGCTATGCACCTGCCTGCACCAGCACCTCTCCGCCCCACATTGCCTGTTGCTTGGGTTGCCAACGTGTTCAAAGCGGCTGGCACAACAGTGCTGCTAACTGCCTGCTTTGCAGCTTGTTCAAGGGCCCTCAAGGCTCCTCCAAATCTCCACCTTTCGCAGAGTTTCCTGTCTCTCTGTTTTGACTGCCTGCTCCCCACCTTCTCCCACAATCAACAGATGAGAGTTAGAACCGTTTTTCTTCTTTTTTTATTGGCCAATGTGTGTTTATGGAGAAAATTAAGAGGCCTGGTGGCTGATGGTGGACATTAAGGAGGAGCAGAAGAACTCCTCCAAGAAGCTTTGAGATCAGTTCCATCAGGTCACACTCAAACTGACACAGGAGCAAATGAGGAACACCGTGCTCAAAGTATGCAGGGAAGTATTAGAGACAAAATCCACACTCTCCCAGAATCAAACGTCATTTTCAAGAGGGTTCAGGACGAAGCTTCAGAACCTTCACAAAAGGAGTTGAAGTAATCATTGACATGGAGGGGACAAACCAGCTGCATAGGAGAGGAAAACTAGTCCTGTTGGAAAAACTCAGAGAGGTCTGAAGCACAACTAGAGAAACTGAATCTAGATATAAGAAACGAAGCGCTGTAGACCACACAAGAAAAAAGCAAAAGAAGGTCTGAACGAACTAAAGGGCGAAAGTAGAGAGGGATAAAGACATCAAGGCCCAAATTAAAAGGCTCAAGATGCAAGGTCAAAAGAGGATTGATGCCATTAACAGGAAACTTCAGGAGATGGATCAGGCTCAGAGGAAAAACACTTACAAGGTCTGAGGAAAACAGGTATTTCTTTCTTTCTTTCAAGCAAATACAAAGACCAGGGTACAACATTAAAGACAAAAGAACATTACACAAATCATCCACACAATTAAACTTGAGACATAAAACATAAGGACAGTGGTCAGTGGTCACATGTCTGGTTCCCCAAGTTTTGTGCTGTTTCAACCGTGGTCCCTTTCACTGATTAGCACCTGTGGACTAAACGCTGTGCATCTATAAGGTGAATTCAGTCAAGCATGGTGGAGAGTCCATGCATTTGCACAAGCCAGTTCAAATTTGCTAACATTTTCAAAATTTTGAATATTAACATTTTCAAGTATTTGGCAATGATGAAATGAAAATGTATATGTATTTTTTTTAATCAAATATTTTTAAGCTTTTTAATGTAAAAAAATGTTTTTAAAGTGGTCAGACTTGTCATCACTCTTTTTGTTTTCTTTTCTCCTATCTTCTCTTCTCCTGTCGTCTCTTCTTTTCGCCTATCGTCTGTTCTCCTCTCTGCTCTGGGCCAAAGATCTTTTACGGAAGAGAGTTTGATTAAAGATCTTTGGTCAGCAGACTTTCCCATCGAGAAAACGTGATGTGCGTCACGTGGTTTTGTTATTACGGAAGTGAAGATGGCGGATCAGTCGCTGCTCACCGAGTCAGCGCTCGGATGGTCAATATTTACCATAATACTCTTGGTAAGCGAACAAAAGTGTAATGTCCAGGTTGTAGAATCGTAAAGCCAATGTGTCATTTGCTGAGGACGGTGTTACTCTGTGTATCGCAGTCTATGGCGATTTAGAGCTGGCTAATACCTGCTCTAAATCCTTTTAGCTAACACAAGCTAACTGCATCCCGTGTGTTTCTCTGTTACAGTGTAAAATCATAAATCTATGTTTTACGTGACATACATTAGTGTACAATGCGCTATATTGGCGACTGCTCTACTTTACGCCACAATCGTATAACTTCCGAATTTCCGAGACGGTCTCGTGTATTATTGCGAAATGCCATGATTGCTCTTCATATTATTCCAAATCTATGAGGATTGTGAGCCAACCTTTTCGATAGTTTTTAACATTTATAATAATTGTTTTTGTTTATATTTCCACGTGAATAGTCCATAGTCGCTGTTGGGGCTTAGGATACGAGTATTCACTTGTTGAAAACAATTACTGTCTTATTTAAAAAGACTGTAATATATGCGTATTTTGTATGGATTTGGGCTTTAAATCCCCGTGACTGGCAGCCAATGGTCTAAACGGACTAGTTTTCAGAACTACCAGTGTCCCCCTCTCTCCTCCCAGTCTACAGTATGCGACTGGAATTACAACCAACATTATGATAAACCCTCTATTTTAAACACATACAATACTAGTAGTTTACTATATACTTGACTCATACCATACTTTGTTTTCTTCATAATTATATGATATAAACTATGCTAACCAACAATACTAACAACAACATGTTCCCACTTAATTAATGATAAGATATTACACATAATTTAATTGAGCGCAAGGGTGTTCTCTGTGTATTTCCAGGTAGTTCCCTGTTGTACTAACTGATCTAGAAATAAGGAAAGGATGTCTAGTATTATGAGATCAGCTGTTTCGTAACACCGTGCTTTGGGCTATTTTCAGTACATAATACCCCTGCAGTGTCCTGTCTTTACACTTCCACTGTGTTTCTATTTTTAACACATCTAGCACCTATAGTGTACGAAGATTTTCAAAAACTGTATTGTTTATATATTGCTCAAACATATCCCTTACAGATTAAAAAAAATAAATATTTGATGACCCTTCTCTTCTTTTTAAATATATGCTTGTTTGAATCAGTGTTCTTTATACTGTAATACAATCTATTTAATGTTGTCATTTTAACCATGCTTTTGTCTCCATGTGTCCAGATAATCCTTGCTTTCTGTTGGATCTACATCCGTAAATTTCAAAGTCGACAGGAGAGCGAGGTTGTTTCAACCATCACAGCAATATGTGCCTTGGCTATTGCTCTGATAACTTCAGCACTTCTTCCAGTAGATATATTTCTTGTTTCATTCATGAAATATCCCAACGGTACCTATAAGGTTAGTAACCCTTTCTTCTAACAACCTAAACAAAATCAATTTGAGAGATGCTAACCAAATGCTTCTCCCACAGCACCCTTTACCTTGTTTTTCATGCAATTACGGTGTCTTAATCTGGCCTTAATCTGGCCTAACAGCTGAATGCTTGTCTATGTTCATCACTTCTTTGCCAAGTCATTGCGTTTGTAACTCTCTGAAGGTTTGCTAAAGTGGTACAGGCACAATGAGCAAGAGGTAATTTGCAGGTTTCATTTAGGTTGATATGGGCGTCTGATTGCTATTGGGCACTGGCGTTTATATAGTGTTTGGACAGAATGTTTTAGAATAGACTAAACTTATCACAGCCGCATTCTTTCTTCTCTTGCTTCATGTCATTGTCACGTAAACATGTGAATTACATTCAGAATAACATTATAGTAACTAGAAGGGTAATTTTCTTATCAAAAGCAGAAAGCAAAGTAATGGTTTAGCTTTTTTTATTTGTATTAAAGTCGTTTTATATTGTGACATTTGGAAATGGTTTGGATATTTCTATTGTAACTTTGTGAAGCACTTTGTGTCTGTGAAAGGTGCTATATAGATAAACATTACTTACTTACTACTATGTTTTCTAATGTTTCATATTATAATCAGTGCATTTATTTGGATGCTTCCAGGAATGGGCTGCAGACAACGTGACCAGGGCCAAAATTGAGGACTCTGTGCTCTATGGCTATTACAGTAAGTAAAGTATTTGCTTCACCAGAACCAATTAACGCTTTAGGCGCCCATTTTTATTTAATAAAAACATATTTTGCGACACCTAATAAAATGTTTTTAAAAAACTGTATTACAACCACTCAAACCATTACTTTGACCCTAAACGTGGATTTTGTTATGTGGGTTGAGCTCCTGAGAAACCCCTGATGGAGTTATGAAGGAAGCATATTTGTAAGAAAACCTGTGGTTTTCAGTAAAATCACTGGTCATGTTTTTGTGACTTTGGTGTTGTAGGATCAAATGATTAAATGCAAACACATTATCTTCTTAAACACAATTATGTGTTGTGTCCCCTATCGCTTTTGTTCAGTCTTGGAGTCCCTTCATCAGTAAATTAGCCGTTGTAATGTTTCTCCTGTTATGTTAAGCCTAGTAGTTGCAAGTATATCCTCAACTGCCCTCTCTCTCATGGTATATGTAGAAACTTTCTAGATTAAATGTAAAAGAGGCATTTTCTGGGATAGCAATCAGCACTATGTCAATATGGCCAAAAATTACTTTTATTTTCCTCTTTTGCTTAATGCTTTATTTATAATAAAGAAAAGAACATTTGCTTTTACTTATGGTTCATGAGCGTAGACAAGGTAGACCTCTTATAAAGATCTGCTTAATTAAGGATGAATGCTTTTCACTCCAGTGCCATTTAACAAACATACTTCAAATCAGGTTACTGCCACAGAATTGCCTGATAGACCATATGATAGTTGAGATTGACCATGGAATGGCATGACACAAGTCTAAAGTCCTAAAGTGCTTCACACAGTCTAGGGCAGTGGTGTCCAAACTTTTACCACCCAGGGCCGTAGATTGACATCTAAGGCATAGAGGGCCACAGATCGGTGGTCAATGCATTCAAACATCCAACTGCGTGTATTTAAGAGAGGCTTAAACCATTCACCACTAGGGATGTCAAGGTAGGAACATTTTACCTCAAGATTATTGTGACCAAAATTATCACGGTTTTCGGTATTATCGCGGTGTTAATAAGTTCAGAAAGCGTTGATAGTCCTACACAAACTGAAATAGTTTCAAAAAAGTTAGAATATTTTGAACTAGATAGATAGTCATGTCAGGTCTTGAAATTATCATTTGACCGCGGGGCGGGTCAAAAAAGCTTCCATGCACCTTTGCTGTGTGTGTGTCTCTTTCTATTAAGCTACGTCTGATTGCAACATCTATTCAGCAAGGTTTTAAATACAGTATGTGGTGAATTTTCATAAATCTAGAGAAGGCTTTTATGCTGCCTAATGTCCCCTGTGTTCCTGAACTGTCTCTCAGTATGTGAGTATGTGTTAACTGTGTCCGCTCTGCATGATGTCTGCCTGTACCCTGCGCTCTGCGCTCGAGGGAGAGACCGAGAGAGAGAGAGAAAGTGAGGCGAGCGAGGGAACGAGACCTACAGTATGCCAGTTCCGTTCACTTGGGAATTATTAAAAACAATGATTTTTTAAATGCCTCAATGATACCTCTTGTATATTTGTATCATTTTGCCAGTTTTGGGCACCTTTCAAACACCTTTTCGGATTGAATTAACGCACATGTTCAATCAATCAATGGTTTTGTATAGCCCAATATCACAACAGGAGTTGCCTCATAGGGCTGCAACAAACATAACAGAATGTTCCATTCTGACCTATCATATTTATGATTTAGAATGTTCTAAGTGTTAGAAAACAAGGTTGGTAAAAACAGAAGCAGTGTTGCTGGTCGGGTTGGGTAATACGATGTCTTGCATACGGGAACCGCCTAAGGTAGTATTTGCCCTGGGGGTCACTACATTCATATGCACTTCATAGTGAAGTGCGTGATGCAGGAATTTGATCTGCCATCCTTACACTTTTAAGAATACCCGCTCTGCCATCTGAACCGCTGTTGCTCCAATCATCTTACTGGTCCCATCCCAACACTGTGAGCCGGAGGTTCACATGAATGCCAGTTCCAGCATCTGACACGTAAACAAGTAGTTTATTTTTTGCCAGGCTCTCAACAAAATCTAAAAGCAATGTCTCATCAGCGCATAATAATAATAAAGTATTTTTAGAAGATTTTATATTGAGAATATTAATGTAGAGAGAGTGCCTTGGATTTTATTTGGATTTTACTATTCCCCAAACAATAAAGGGCACCTTCTTTACAAAACAACTATGTGACAATGACTTCCTGAGCAGATTTGTGCTTGCTTATTTTTGCATTTTTATCCATTGAAATTTATAATTTTAAAAAAGTGTGTTGAGAGGGGGAAAAACATGTATTTTCCAATGTATTACAAAGAGGCTATCTCTGTGATGCCTGCCAGATGTTTGGTGGAAGGTTGCTGTCAGCTACACAATTAATGCACCAAGTTCTGTTTGAGATATGCCAAATACATGGTTATATCCAGGCATAGACGGCCCAATCAACACACAGCGTCACCATGAACATGTCAGGATGTGTCTTTCACAGATCATAAACACGTCGCATCACTGACAAATTAAATTAATGGTTAAAGCAATCTATACCGTGGTCAGTGACGTTAACTGGCATGCTTTATTTTCGTGTAACCGCACAGTTAGTCCGGCAACAGTTAAATCATGTTTAAGTGACATCACACACAATAATAAGCTTCTTCTGTGTCCAAACGGTTGGGTTCCATTGACAAACACAGCAAAAAATGCAACTTTATCTAAATCTCCTGCTGAAATAACAAGAGATACAGTTTTATATTTAAAGTATGCCTTCATTGTGTATGGAAAAAATAATTAGATAATTAATGCTAGAAAAGCATATTCGGCTCTATATCAGGTTAAAATCAGCTACTTTAAATCCCATTATAATGAATAGGGCTAAAACTCTGTTGGACCCGGAAGTAGAGTGATGACATCACCCTGGACACGGACTATTCCCCCCTCTCCCCTCAAGCAGGAGGCTACGGTCCATCCAGACCCTTTCCTCCCGCCACATGAAGTTTTTCCCCCCGCCATCAAACTCATGAACAAAAACAAGACCCAAATAACTCAGTTATAGACTCATGAATGTAATCTGCTCTATTGCACTATGTGGAACAGTATGTCAACACTCATATTTGCTGCTAACACTCAATGCACCTGTACATCTGTAAATACACTCGCGCTGTGCTATGTCACATTGTTGTTGTCTTCATCATAGTTTAAATTGTATCTTCGTACGCATACCCTTATAGTCTTGTAGTTTAAAGTTTTTATAGTGCATTATTTAGCTAAATTATGTGTTATATGTTTTAAGTTTCTTGTTGCACCATCGACAGATAGCAATAAAACCAATTCAGATTCTGATCACTTAACAAACGTACTATATATCCACTGCGGCCGTTTCCATAGTAATCCATAGTAATGACAAACAATTGAGCAGGAACTTGCTTCAGGTAAAAGAGCATAAAAAGTGAAATGACTCCTGCCCAGGACTTAAAAAAAAAAAAAAAGCAAACGGGCCCAAATGAACTGTTTCAGTTTATAGTTTCCATGGTATAAGCGGATTAAACAACTCTGAGCCGTGCATTATACAGTTTTAATGCACGACGCGGAATCAAGAGCACCACTCCGCATCGTGCATTAAAACTGTATAATGCACGGCTCCGAGTTGTTTAATCCTTGTTTCTGTTATTCGTTATGGTATGCTTAACCTGGGTTAAATAATTAAATAATGCATGCAAACAAAAGAACAGTCACCCAACTAACGGTATTTACTGCACTTCCTTAGCACAGCAAATTGTCAAGAATTAGATCAAACTTGAGCCGGGTCCTGTATGTGTCTTTGAGGGAAAATTATAATAAAATGATAACAGTAATAATAATAACAAATAAAAAAAGGTGATATAATTAGTTCATTCCTAGTGATGTTTCATTTTTATTTTAGTTTTTTATTCTGTAGTACTGTCTTTTCCCTCTTATGCCGTTGTACAGATGTACAAAGAAGATCAGAAAGGCTCTGTGTGCAGTGAATACAGAATATGTACTGTAAGACTGATGTCATGTACATTCTGGAGATTGAGTTGAAAAGCTTGGAAAATGTTGCCTGAAGCTTGTATCACATGATCATAGCCCATTCGAGTTCACCGTCCTCTGCAATCTCCGTTTTTCATTGTTTCTTTTGATTTCTTGCCTGGAATTTTAGCAGTTTAGGATTTTTTACGTTGCTTGATTTTGAGTCGCCTTAAGAACAGTTTCGTACACAGGGCCATCGGGAAGCTGAACTCCCTGCCCTCCCTCCCACCCCTCTTCCCCCACCCCCCGCTCCACAATCAAGGATGAGAGAAATATAATTTCGAATCAGTCACATGGTTTGACAAATAAAACAATCTTGAATCTTGAATTTAATATTAGAAAGTAGCATAGCTATTGAATCATTCTGCTGTTTCAGAGCTATCAGTTACCCTGTTGGTGATACTTACCTTGCAGTTGCTGTGGATGGAGTATTTCTATGGTGCATTCTGAATCTGCTGCCACCGATGCAGCGATAGAGGTCATTTGTAATAATTACTGTTAAGACACTGCTTATGCTTGGGTCAAATGAAACGCTTGATGAGGCTTTTGTTTGGTAGAGGGGAGTTCTATTGATGGTCTCAGCTTCAAACTAGGGCTGCACAATATGAGAAAAAAAAGTGGCATTCTATAACTGTCTTGAATTACTTACTGAGATGTTTTGCGTAACTATTTCAGCACTGTACATTTCAAATTGTGTCAAAACAAGAAAAAAAGTACTAAAGCAGGTCTTTTTTTAAGGTAGCTGTGACTAAAACCAAGGATTTACACATTTTGTAAGTGCCAAGCTTTTTTAATTTAAGCTGTGTTTTCAAAAAAAACTTGTAAATCTCAGATGGAAGAATTGCGATAATGATAATCATGTGATGAAATATGTTGCCCTACTTCAAACTAAATAATTGCGTAAAAGTCTCGTCTGGGCCGACATGGCTCTAAAGTGTAACCAAAGAGACCGCAGTCTCCGTGGAGGATATTACCTTTTTTGTTGCCAGTAGGTGGAGACCAAGCTCCACATGTGACACATGCCAAGGCCTCAGTGCAAATCTAACCTTTTAAAGAGCGCTTTTCTTTAAGGCCATATTTGACGGAGCTGTCTGTTCGTCTTCTCACAAATGGAATAATTACATGGCTGACGTGTGCTCCTTCTTCCTGCTCATCTGCATGTTTTGTTTCTAAGGTTTGATTGAATTCCAAGGTACATAACGATCATATGTAGATTCATTTTTCAAACGCCTTCAAACGTACTAACATGGATGAGAGTGCTGCTCACACTTCATCGTCACAGGTCTAATTCTCACTGTAATGAGTCATTTATTTTCAGTGTTTCAGCTGTATTTAATATTCTTTTTCAATTGATTTAACACAATGAATCAAGCACAAAATACTGTCTGCGCTGTTTCCTACACCAAACTACTATAGTATTTATCTAAGCTAATTATGAGCCATCATAGGTTTTGGGTTTCCAGAAGACCTGCAGATGTAAAGGTTAGACTACAATAACTGCAATGAGTAGTGACATGGTCAACATTAGCCATACTGTGGCGAAAAAGGAAAACAAGCGTATCAATTAGTCATCATTCTTACATGAAGTAGTGTGTCACATTTTAAATTACCCACAATATTTGATCTATAATCAGTTACAAAAAAGTTAACTCAAAATTGGTTCATGTATAAAGGAGTCATACCAGCTTTTCTGTTGCTGAAAACTGAACTGTGAAAAGTGAAAAGTGGATGAATGTGTGTTATGGTTTAACACCATTTCTTTTTAGAGTTCAAATAGCTTTTGCGATCTTTGATGAAATTCAAAGTCTAAAAGCCTGGCCTTTTCAATCTCTGTCCATTTTCACATTCCCTCCAAATGCTCACTATTTCAAAGTAGCAGTGCACACGACCCCAAGCAACAGGGCAAAGAACCCATGGGGCCTTTGAATAAATCATTTAAATTATGGAAGTAACTATTTTGCAAGTACACCTCAAGAATTCTTGTTTTTGTCTGAGATGCAGAATAAATGCGGGAAAGAGGAGTTTAGGTTTTACTTTTAAATTTCAAGCCATTGACAAATTACGCTTTTACTTCGGAGGGCCTGTTTGAGTGCCAAGCAAAAATAAAATAAATGAAAAATATAATACATTCTTCCTTGCATGTAGTATTGAAGAAAACCACCCACTTATTTGTTTCCCCATAACTGTTACTGTTAGTGTTGACAAAGAAGAAAAACAGACAAGTGAAAGTGACATTAGTTTGAACTTGAGTTGACGTTAGGCCTCTGTGCATCAAGCTCTTGACTAAAATAGTTACTCTCCCTTCGCTCTTTCCATTTAAACTCGACAGTACTTTTGACCCTGTGCTTTCTTCAATATTTTAAAGGGCTTTTTTGCCGTCCTGCAAAACTATCAGGGCATATTTTGTATTGCAGAGCATGAACTTATTACTTTCTTTTGCGAGTTAGATGGTGGTTATGGGTCTGAAAAGGCAAGTGATAGTGACATTGGAATAAATACAACTTCTACTAACTGAATGAAATCCGAAGCACACAGATTGTGCTGCAAATATATTGTTTTATTTTAATGGCAATGTGTTTTGGCTCGTAGATGAGTCTTCGCCAGGTCAGTCATTTTGCACAGATGCAACCCCATTTTAAAAGTCATGTGACTGATTAATGGACAACTGAAAACAACCCCGATCAATAGCATCATCATGATCGATCACATACAAGGTGTTAGATACATTACCCGTAGAAAGCTTGAGCTTGAATTTCTTTCAGTATATTTTACAGTATGATGCTACACAAAATGAAAAAGTATAAAAGTTCTGAATATTTGTTTTGAAAAAAAAAATGAAAAAAATTGTGATCCGGTTGTGTGAGTTATGTGTGAAACCCTTACATTAAGAACAATATATATTATAGTAAGTAACAACATTTAAAATAACACGTTTCCCAATAGTTTGGGCTATATTATGTTTATCCTGTTGCCATACATTTCCATGTGAATAGTCATGATTTATGCATACTTGTGGATCTCATTATCTTCCTGAACAGCATAAAATCATGTGTTTGTTTGCATTTGAGATTGGTGGGGGAAAATTATTTAATCCAAACAGACAAGAAGAAATAAAAGTGTGACTGCAGTGCAAGACGGTGCCTGAACAAGCCCTAAGACTTCTGAATCAGTATGTTATGGACAGATGAGATCAGCGAGGAGCTGTTTGGCCTCAGTCCTGTTTTGTGAAATAGCAAACACTGTTTCCCACGAACACCCCATGTAGTCGAGGCAGTGCAAGATTGTAGGAAAAGAAGTTTGTTTTGCAGCAACTGAACCTGGAAACCTGTCAAAGTGTCATCATGGTCTCTCCCAAAAAATATAAGCTTTAGACACATTTTGCCTCCACAAAATTGGCAAAATCTTGAACAAAGCAAAGCTAACGTATGTTTTAAAGTAAAAACTAAAATAAAACTAGATAAATAGTAATAAATCGATAAAGAGCACAAAACCATTCTATGTCATCTACATTAGGATCTACAAAGAATGTACAGTATAAAATGGGGTGACCGTTTCTCAGGTGGTAGAGCAGGTCGTCTTTTCAAGTTGTTGCACAAGACACTCTATTGTGTAATTGAATGGTTAGTGTTCAAAATTAGAGATTTCTCAAACATTGCAGAGACCTTCTCTACGGTGAGTTCACAATTTATATGTGACTTTGTAACTTGCTGGAGGTGTTGTCCCTACCTTGGACACAGAGGAGCTGAGCTAGTGTCCAGCCCCTCACGGGGACATGAGGTCGCTCATGAATGACTTCTTTGAATCCGTGCCTCTTTTGTTCAGCATTTTAGGTGGCAGCAGCTGTTCACACATCGAGTCAAATCTGAGGCACACAGGCTTCTGCTTCTTCCTGCTCCCTGTCAAATGTAGACCCAATATTCAGCGTCTTATCATGGCAGTGGCCCCAAAAAATGATGCCTCCCTTGATGTTTACAGGAAATTAGAGTGCAAGCCGGTCGTGTCATACCTTTCAGCTAGTGTTTGTCCAGACAGATATTTTCATCAGTCTCCCGAGCCCTTTTGTCACTGGCTGTGTTTCTGTGCAGCCTCCCCTGGCATTTCATTTTCACATAAAATCTAATACTTTCTTCTGCAAGGGACAAGCGTTCAGGGGCTAAAGTCACTGTGCAAGGAGGAGGTAAGGTTAAAACGCTTGGACCAGGAAGTAGAAGCCAAGGTTTTGTGTTGATCATAACCGCAATAATATAATTTTGATTAATTAACTGCTTTTGCGCTGACAGGAGGCGCTCTGTTACTATTCATATTGCATGGTTTCAGAGACTTTTCATTGAAAAGTAATACAAACTCATTGGGGACTTGAGTCTTTTTTTTTTTTTACACTTCATTCTTATTAGTTAACAAACATTAACATTGGATTTAGACATATTTAGTCATCATTAACTGTTTTAAATTAAGTATAGATTTAGTCCCCTAAACATTATTGTGCATTACAGTGCGCTTTAAAGCCGCCCTCAGCTACTCCATTTTGCCGGCCCGGAATGGTTTCGCCACCTTTGAAACGGCAAGCTAACGTCGTCCCACTGTAGCAGAAGAGCGCCACACCCCCCTCCGGCCTCACCCCCAAACACCCCCCTCACCTGCCCTCGCACCACATGAACAAAAACACCTGCAGAGATGGCAAATGTTTAACGCAGCAACAGTTAGCCACTAAGCCAGTCAGAGTTTAGCATTATGACAGAAGTTTACAAAAAGATGATAACTGATAACCATCTGATCGAACTGTTCTGATGCAGCTGAAATCCTCATGAAATGTCCATGTTCCATTCATCCATCCATTTTCTCCCACTTGTCCGTTGCCGGGTCGTGGGGGCAGCTGTTGGAGCTGCCCAAATCACATTGCACCAGCTCCTATGGCTCCTCCTACAGGTGGTGGGTACACAGAAGGACGGCCTCATGGTTCCAAACGGGCCTGTTGGTCTCTCATAGGGGGCCCATTCACACTCACATTCATACACCAGTGTACGCAGACACTGGAGGCAAGAAGGGTGAAGTGTCTTGCCCAAGGACACAACGACAATGTGCACCTTCAGGAGGCGGGATTCGAACCTTCCTGACCTTCCGATCGTGAGACGACCCACTCTACCATCTGCGCCAAATGTCCATGTTGTTTGTTTAATAATCCAATATCTACAGGAATATCCACAAGTACCAGGAAAAGTGTATGATGCGTTCAGGGGTTGCAGGAAATAAAAACACTGCACCGTAATTTAGTATTTAATTCTAAATGTAACATTAATGTTCTAAATGCCAAAAAGCACAGTCATGAAAGTTACAGTTTAGCAAATACATATATGTCTCAACATTTTGACTTTGCCACATACTGTATCTTATTTATTGTGTTGATAAATGTGTGTTGCGCACAAGATTATTGATATTTCCCTTTGAACGCATCACAAGAGTGTGTAGAGGAGGAGTAAGTGGCGTGGATGAAGGGGGAAGGTGAGGGGATGGTTCACTACTGACACCTACTGAGAAAATAAAATCAAGGAGTATAGCTAAGGGCAGCTTTATTGGTGCTTTTAACCCAATGGCTGTATGACTGGTTGGCATGGCACCTTTACTTTCTATCACGGTGATCTCTAGGGCACTCCAGGATAATTCGTTTGGAAGGTTTTCAATGATGAATAGACATCCATTTATAAGCCACTAAAATAAAAATGTTCACTGAAAAATTAATGCTCCAGCAATATTGTGTTGATAAAGCTTAATACCATTTTACAATATTTTCCAGAAGCTATTCTGGAGTGAATTCAAATACATATAGTGTCTGATATGAAAATCCTACTGATGTACTGTACACAGGTTAAGGACAATGCGTATTTCAGTCCTCTGCTCTTTGTCAGTTGGATAAATGTGCTCTTATGTTTCTTCGTGGTCTGGCGTCCTCCAGTAGAAGATCTCCTTAGCATGTGATGGATGGTATCTGTTAATGTGATACGACCAAGTCCAAGTCTTACTGTACGTTAATATTATTCATGCAATTATTGTATGATTAATCTTACCTCTCTCTCAAGCATATGCCCAGTATACGCACATGTAGTATTTGTCCCCGAATATTGTCCTGGGCCTGGCTCGTCTGGCAGTAAACGAGTGTAAATGGGTGCCTGGCGCAGCGATGAGCCTGTGTTTATTTAAAGTAATGTCTTGTCACAGTCACAGCTGGTGAAACGGCGAGCCACGATCACCGAGATGTTCATTTGTCTGTGGAACATTGTCTGAAATATCGGCCATTTCACTAGAGTGTACTTGTTTAGACATTTCCTTTAAAGGCCAGATTTATATCCTGCACTTCTTACTTGTGGGTTGTATCTTATTTGATTATGTGGCATGGTTACACGAGTTACCATTTAATTCCATGATCACATTATGATCATGGAATTTAGGTGATTGGAGTTGACATCTCTTCTGCATAGTACAATACCCCCCGTATTATGAAACATTTTTTCATTGAGATATTTACTTTATACATCTTAGGTAAATATATTAATGGAAACCACAGATTTTATTTTTTGTATGCAAGTAACAGAGAAAAACACTTGAATTGTGCTATGTTATAATGAGTCACATCACTTGTTAAAATTCAAATACAGCAGCCTATAGGAACACCATGGATGTTATCTTTTGATGCTTTTCACTAAAGGTATTTACTGTGACGACAGTTCTTGGTGTCTTAGTGATGTGCTATTCTTGGAGTCGTCTGGGATGGTCTGGACTGACCTCACCAACATCCATTTTTCTCTAAAAGAAAAGAGCACCCCTCTTGAAATAGCATCTCCCTATTCAAGAGTGCTTTTAAGTCTTTTTTCAGTGACAGCAGCAAGTGTAACCGTTCCCAATACTGTGTTTTTCGTGTTTTTCTTGCTTATAGTTATGAAAGTTCAAGTTTGTTTTTTATACTTGATACCAAATGGGCTAGCAAGCCAGTATTACTCAAGCCAGCATAAATAGTTGTTCTTCCCTAGTTTCTGGTAATACACTGGCAGCTAATGCATTATTAGTTCAACAAAGCAGATAAGCTTCGGACCAAAAGCAATTAAAAAAGAAAATCAGGATTGTGATTTATTTATATATATATATATATATATATATATATATATATGGAAACCCTAAACTATGTTTTTATTTTATTAAACACCTGCTGTCCTAAACCAGGGTTTGACAGTTTGCTTTCTTGTCTGATGTTGGGGGCTGATCCTCCCCAAACTCTGTTTAGTCATCGTAATTACTAAACAGGCAGGTCTCGGGGGTTCATCCCCCAGGACAATTTGAAAGTAATTGACAACATTTTTTACTATTTTTTAGAAACTTGAACGGGTGTTTAGTTCTCTGATCATCACAATCAAATCTATCAAAATCATCTAGTGGACCAAAGGACATACTGTATGTCGGATTTGGTCTGCGAGCCTGACGTTGTCTATCCATGCCTTATTCAATGTTAGATTTACTGTGAAAGCATCAAATTCATCAATCAATCAATCAATCAATCAATCAACCAACACTATTTCCTATTGAGTAGCATGTGCATATGCATAATGTATCTTTTCTTTGCCCACAGCACTATACTCCATCATACTCTTCTGTGTCTTTCTATGGATCCCCTTCGTCTACTTCTACTACGAGGAAAAAGATGATGACAACACCAACAAATGTTCTGTAAGAAATTATTTCAACAACACCAACAAGAAAAAAACACTCTAAAAATAACAACAAAACTATTTTGTGACACCTTTAACGTCATTGTATAGAAGACGGGTGATGTAGAAAATGCGACCAGTCTTTCTGTGTAGTGCTCCCTCTCCTCCATCTGTCAGTTTTGAGCTGACAGAGGCACTTTCTCACCGGCAGCGACACAGCCTTCTTTTGTATTGTTACTTTAAAAGCACCTTGAATAGCAGAGCGACTGACACGTTATCTCCGCTAGGTCAACCTGGATGTACAGCGCCTCTATAAAGCTCTCAGTCACTACTGTCCTTAGCTAAATGGACTATGTGACCCCTCCACAGCCTCCTCCGTCATTTTTCTCACCACAATGAATAAAATCCCATATTTCGCTCCTGTGATTGACTATTTTAATTTTCCTCTTTTTGTGCATTACAGCAGGTAAAAGGTGCACTGAAGTACACGGTTGGATTTGCCATTGTCTGCACAGCGCTGCTCTTAATTGGGTAAGTTGGAGGTACGGCTGACTTCGCCTGTGACACGTTAGGTGGAGATGGCCATCTAGTAATGAGCGAAAGAGAGAGGTGGTTACAATAAAATGTGTCGGACTAAAAGCTATTAAATTATACTCAGTCCCTCTACTAATTACGCTCAGTGTCACTGGTTAAGCACAGACCTTTTTTTTTTTTTTTTTGATTTTGGTTTACAAGTTTGCTGAATGATTTAGATATTTTTGTGTAAGATCTTGTTAAGATGGTTTTCACTTTACGTGTTTTAGTCCTAGATTTGTTCTGGTGTAGACCTAGTTTACTGCAAGGTTTTTCTTTATTTTGTGCTGGTTTTGTCACTTCTTGATTAATAAATAAAATAAAGATGGACTTTTTTTTAAGGCAACACATAATCCTGATTTCAATTATGACTAAAACAATTGTGATTATTATTTTTTCTATAATCAAGCAGCCCCAGTCCCTACTGTATCTACTAGCACTGTCAACTAGTGTTGAGCTGTGGCTTTCCAACATAATAGGCTTCTGTTGCAGGCTTGATAGCTACATGGCTTGAGTTTAACCTCCAGCCACTCCGTAGTGCCCCAGTTGAAAGGTGGCCTCTTTAAAAGGACTCACATCTATACACTCCTATAGACATTTTGGACTTTTTATAGATGGAAGCAATTTCCCTCCATGTTGTCTCATGAAGTGGAACTTTTGCTGCTTTGTTCTGGGAATTGTTACTTTGCTCTTTGATTTCTAACAACAAGATGGCTTTTATCCTGGACCGGTTTTCTAATGCCGTGAGACATAATAGTTTTGTTTGGTGTAGGTTAGGCCCTGGTTTGATGTTGCAAGCCTTTGTTTGCTCTCTTTAAGCTCGGCAAGTGAGTGAACAACTTTAATGGACCCTGAACTTGGACTGCTGAGGGTCTGAGCGGCTTGTTCAAAAGGACACTATTTTTTTTTCTCAGAATCTATTTAGTTTGCAAACAAATCAAAATTGCTATTATTAAGACGCTAAGACCGCTGTTATTTATGTTGTAAAATATCATCTACAAACAACAAAATGTCCTCCCTCCATAGGGTCGTTTAATACAGTGGCTGATTTTTAATTTTTTTTTATTGTTATTATATTACTATTATTCCAGTGTTTCAATGCACTTGTTGGTGCCATGGTTTTGAACTGGGGGGCCCAAGCCTACTGAGGTTTGTGCAGGTCAGGAGGGCTTCATACCAAAAGTAGTTGGGAGAGACTGTTATAATATATAAACCTGCTAACCTTTCAGTGTAGACGTTTACAATCATGTGATTCGTGTTAGTTTTCTCTCAAAGGCTAACACTTATAAACATGTTTAGAATGTGTACAATGAATTAGGGCTGAACGATATTGAAGTAACTTGCGATATGTGATACGACTGTGTAAATTCGCGTTAACGAAATTATTGCGATATTTCACTAAAACCATTTCAACACGATATGTTCCAAATTGTGTCAAAACAAGACATCAAACACTACTTCAGGACCAAAACAAGACTCAAATTGAAGTAAATTAGTAAATGTTTAACTAAAACTGAACTTTTACATTTATAAATTCAGTGTATTGTTTTTGGCCGAGTTTGAAAAAAAAGTGTAGATCTCAGTCAGATAAAGACTTTAGTTGTGATATATTGTGGCTTCTTGCGATACAGATATTGCCTAATATCGCGATAGGATATTTTTCGCGATATATTTATGAATCGTGATTTTAAAACGTAACTCACAATTGAACCGCAATACATCTTTAAAAAAAAAAAGAAGAAAAAAACGTAATTAGTTGATTTCAAAAGCCCTAGTTTGTCATAGATAAGACTGCTATTTGCTTTTTATATTCAAGTAAAAAGATCTAAAAGGCACAACATTAACATTACAACGTTATAACATTACAGCTTAAGCTATTTAACATGTTCCTGCTACAGTACAGGCCAAAAGTTTGGACACACTTTTTTATGTTTTATGTTTCATTTCAAAACTGTTGGTAGATTGGTAGATTCTCACCGAAGTCGTTCATTTATTCATTTATGAGTGAACACATACGGAATTGTGTTTTAAACACACACACAAATAAACGTTGACATCAATTTATCCAAATGGCCGCTTCTCGCTTTGATTACTGCTTTACACTTTTGACATTTTCTCAGTGGGCTTCACGATGTCATCCCAGAAATGGTTTTGACTTCTCAAACATGTTGAAAACTTATTTCAAAAGACTACCCCCATGGAGAAAATGCCAAGACTAAAGGGCAGCAATTTTTAAGAATTTAGAATTTAAAACTTATTTGGAATTATTTCACCTGTTTTTGTTTCCTTCATAATCCCATGTGTTCATTCATAGTTTAACGCCTTCAATGAGAATCATAGCGTGTTAATAATGTTGAAAATAAAGAAAAGCCAACACATAAAAAGTGTGTCCAAACTTTTGGCCTGTACTGTATGTCTTGAAAATATCTTGATTGGTCTGAAATGTTACAAATCCTTTGTATTAATATAATTTATCTATTTGCAGAGCATTTGTTCCTCTTGAACCTCCACATCAGAACACTACCCAATGGCAGAAAATGCAGTATCTGTTTGAGGAGCTTGGAAGTAGCCGTAAGTTGTATTTTAAAGATAATTTTTCATATTTTAACTTTTCATATTTTATTGGGCTTGGCAGATTGCATTTACAATCATCCTTTGTTCCAAAAAGAGAGACCTCTTACCATTTTCACTTGTTGAATAAGCGCATCGACGCTTATGCTAATCAAGGATCACGGCCAAATGTGGGCTCCTTGCAGTCGTCTGGCCCTTTGCCATGTGAGGATCAAGGAGGAAGTTGAACCATCTGGCTCTGCGTGCCAGTGTGGACCCCTACACGCTTTCCCTAACCTTCTTTAGTCTGTGCCCAGGGAGAGAGCTTTGCCGCTGAGGGGCAAACGTGTGCCTCGTGGCTTCTCCAGCTCCACATCCCTCACACTCCAGATGGGAGGTTAATTGCATAAAGGGGAAGGCACTTTTGGCACCTAACCCCGCTGACTGCTCTTTTACCATTGTTCATTAAGGCCACTACATCTTTAATGGCTCCTGCATTTCATTTGTTACTGCGTTTTAGCAATGCCTGAACGCCTTTTACATCAGTCGCCAGTAATGCAGCTATTATAGTTATGGTTGAAATATGGCGCTTAAATGGAGTGTAACTGTTGATGAAAATGGACTCTTGTACTTTGTTAAATACACTCATAAACATGTTTCACACTGTACGGCACATTCGGACGTCACTCTGTTCACGGTATCTTTGATCACTTTATCAAATCCATTGAATAATAAGAAGCTAAAAGGCTATTTCTACTCAGTGAAAAAGGTAACACGCGTTTTGCTAATAGTTTTATTTTATATCGCGTTGGACAAGAGAAACAAATGGTTATGATTAAATATTGAGAGAATATACAGTGCCCTTTGCCAACCCTTTGGTGATGTACTTGTTCCACAAAAGTCGGCTGCTATGACTAACAGATCTCTTTAAAAACACATCTCGGTAAAAGGTCCTCGTTTGCGCACAAGCCTGAAGCTTTATATGCAGCCAAGATAAGAGCCTTCTTATGCCATAGCTAGAATCGAAGCCGTACGGATGTGGTTCTGCTGCTGATAATAGACTGTATTCTCTGGTTAAGGACCGAAAAATCTGCCCCAGAAACCAAGGAGAGTGAGCATGTTTGCGCTTTGTTTAAAGTGTTTCCTTTATGAAGAGAAAGCGTCGTGCAGCACGTGAGGGTATTGTCTATTTTACCTGTGCTCAGTTAAAAACGTCAGATACATATAGTGACAATGTGGCTTTAATGTAGACAAATCTATACTAAAATTAACAATGAGAAATAAAAACATGCCTTAGTGACTTCTCTTAGCTGAGCAAAACAATAATTGTGCACAATTTCCATATTTTTCAACTTGTGCAAGTATTTTACACGCTCCACATAATCACTTAATATTCTCAATCAAGCGGTGCTGTCAAGGATAAAGGAGAAAGGCATGATGCTGACAGGCGGTCCGAGCATACTGAAGTGACTACAGGGAGGACGAGGACATTTTTAGGGATTTTAAAGCGGGAGAGTGTGGCTTTTTGCATGGAGCTCTATGACAGGTGCGAACGTGACAGGGGACGACGCCTATCTGTCTCTTCATCAATCCCTGTCTTCTGACTCCAACTCTGACAGCTGCCGTGACACCCGCTGGTGCCCTTGCCTTATGGGTGGTCCACTTTCCACCTCAATCAAAGGCGACATGCATCAGCGTAGTGCATACAGACAGTGGTACATCCAGTTGTTGAAATATGTGATTTGAGAAATGACAATCCCAGAGGACACTGAGGGACAGAAATGACCAGTTTGAATGGTGGTCATAAATTGCAAGTGTAAGTATCTCGGCAACAATCACAAGAGCGCTCACAAAAGTCATACCGTTTCACCTGAATGAAACCCAACGTTTAGGTTTGCTATAATTGCATATTATTTGTGCAATTAAAGCAGTACTAAGTAACTTCTGCCCCTAGCGCAGGCCACTGCAGGTGTCGTAGCATTTAGCATTTTACTCATTAATTGTCCGTGAGAGTAAATACTACGCTGACAGAAAACACAAAGGGAGAGAGGGATATTGTACATCCAATTACACAATGGAGATTTTTTTTTTTTTTATTGGCTGTAAACACTTAAGTGGGGTTAGCTTTGCCTGTTAGCTTCTTCTTTGTGATTCCATTTGTGTGTATTGGTGGCTCCGACCCGGAGGCAGGAAAGTTGCAATTGTGGTTTTCTGGCCAGAGACACCAGGGGGAGATAAAAGACCCCCCAATCATCGTATTACCCCCAGAGGGACTATGAAAAGGACTTATTAAGGTAAACAAGTTACTTAGTACTGTTTTAATATTTACAAAAAGCAAATGTATTAACCTTAAGTACATGTCCTGTGCAAGGAACTATGGTGGAATACTTAGGAACATTGCCTTCTTTACCTTCATAGGTCTGAGTCCTGCAGTTTGCTGGGTGTCTCTCCCTACTCAATGGAAATCAAAAGGTCTAAATAGTGTCTAAAAGTACCTTGTCCGGCACTGGTGAAATTTCCGTTGAATTGACAAACAGCTGGTGGATTCTCTGCCAAACTCGGGCCTCACAGGAGCAGAGCCGCCACAGCCTTTGTCATGTGTGGTGTGTCTCTAATCCCTCCCCTGCCTCTCACCTGCAGATGGGCTACCTGCGCTATCGTTCTCCATCAGCTCCTTGACCTTGATCGGCATGTTGGCCGTCATCACTTACACGGTGAGTTGGAGCCCACTCAGACTTAATGCGAACTTGTGTCTTGAGTGTTGCCGCACTGCACGGTCATTAAGAAGACGGATTTGTAAATTATTCACGAGGGTGGTGTCCTAAAAATACCCTGCCCCTTTTTTATATTCATTATGGGTCTAAAGGTTAAATCACAAATTCATAATTCAAAATAATATACTGTTCTTGACATGATTCAGGTGACTCTAAGCTTACATTCAGAACATTTCTTGTTCTATAATTGGAGGTAAATATAACCATTATAATTAAGTTGAATATATATCGATTTCAGTGTGACTTTTTTAATTGAACTTTTTCACCGAGTTATGGGCACATACTTTGTTTTTTTTTTGTTTCATTTTTTTGTGAAATATGAATTTATTTATTTGCACAATGTTGTTTTGCTGATTGTGAGCAATTTGTGACTTATGATCTGCTGAAGTTATACAGATGCAGACGTAAGCCACTCGATCTCTGTGCAGTTCTAGTTTCGCATCATGTTCTTTTCAGCCACTCACCTGCTGCTGATTTGTTCATTTGAAGCGACCATTCAGTGCTCCGTCCGTTCATATGTCTGCGTTTTTATTTATTCAGCATTAGTTTTTTTCCCTTTGATTGGTAATATCGAATGTGTCTGTAACACTTGTCCATGAGGTCCCATTTTTACTGCTTTTATCTTGCATTACATTTCATCTGAAGCTTTGTATTCTACTGCTTGGAATAAACAATCAATCAAGCTGGTAGCACTGGTTTTTGATAGGAAAGGAGCCGAAAAACTGAAGAAGCATAAGCCAAGCTGGAAAATTGTCTGCTCACTGTTTACAGAGTCGAACCAATTTCAATTAGACTGTACAATCTGAAGCTTGTCATGTCAAAAATGTTAAAACCTACAATCTGTCCTCCTGCAACTCGTATTGATATATTAAAAGTTTTGTTTTGCCTTGCAAATTAAGAAAACCCGTCTTTGCTATGGCAGCTAATGCAGAACGACTGTGTGATTTATCCTTGTTTCTATGTGTTACTATTTAGGCTGATTAACTTAATGGAGTCTAAGTAAAAGCCTCCATAAGTAACAGGGATTTCTGTAACTGCTGTAAATTTATTAGCACTGTTTGTGTGCTACAAGCCCTCAGCCCACTTTCACACGCCTGTAATGCACATGCTTTATAACGGTGCACTTAAACGTAATGGGATTGAACACTTGAAAAGGTTTTCTAGAAAGTGCCGTTCCTCTCTGCAAATGTAAGACTGAACCTCATACCCCCGTAATGCTTTTATTCTATAGTGTGTTTAGATGCAGCGTGGAGCATATGAGGTCTACTGAGGCGAGGGCTTTAGCTTCATTTAGCTCAGCATGCATATCGGCTCACGGCTCTGTCCCGCGTGGATCCCCATCTTCCTCTGCTCTTAAATTTCCTCCATAAGATGCTGATGCTGAGCTGAGAAGATTAATGTCTGTTGATGGTATCGCAGCCCTGAGATTGACCTGGGAAATGGGGTCTCTCAGACAACCTCAGTAGACAGCTAGTCTGGCCTGGGATCCTTAAATGTGAATTTAACATTTTTTATTTGGTGATGCGGTTGATGTGGTTTTTCCATTTGAGTGATCGTGATACCCTCCCTGAGCATAATGAAATTAAATTGGCTATATTCTCTTGGTGTTGTAGACTTAATAATAAAAATTAATAAGGAGTTTGTGATTGATGCACACAGGGTTATACAATTAACTAAAATTAATCATGGCAGTCATTTGAATTACAACAGAACAGCCATAATGTTCGAGCGTGCACACAAACACTCACATACTGTCTGAGAAAAACGCAATGAGTAGTTGTATACTGTCCAATTTTGTTATTTTTTGTAAGTTAACTAGCGTAGTACATTTAATCCTATGTATTGTTTGTTTTTATCTTTCCGTTGAAATAGCTTAATGTCAAGGCGTGAAAGATCTGGCAGGCAGGGTGTTTGCTCCTCCCTGAGGCTCCTCTCTCATGAGTCGACTAAGAAACAGCGAGAGCCTTGTCTATGATTCCTGTGTCCACACACTTGTGCTGTTGCCCACTCCACTGTCACATGATTTCTCTGTTTATCAGGCAGGACCATCATCCCCCATTTAATCTATTTCTAGATACTATTATTGACCTCCAAGGGCTTTTTCACAACATTATGGAGCATAAATGATAATGCAGGTTGTGTATATTTGTTTTAATCGGGGACACCTGTGTTTCCTGCTTTATGTATTTCTCTCGTGCATGTGCACATTCGTGGGGGAGGAAAATGTTTCTCCAGGGATCTGGGACAGGTTTTCCTTTTATGAGTGTGTTTGATATTCGGGACATGTTCCGGCCTTAAGAGCTCCATGATTCATTGCAGAAGGCGACATTCGCCTGTAGCAAAGATCCACAGCAGAGACTAATAATAGTCTAGCCTGACTTGGGATCCCCAGCGACTTGCCTAATGCTATCTAACACTCAGAAACTAGTAAAAGTGGTTTCAGAAAAATATTAAATATAGGTATTAGGGCTTGATATATCTGCTATTGAAAAAAGAAGAAAGGGGCACTGTCTTTTGAACCTGCTCAAAGTGTCTTTTCACACAATTCTTCTCTGTAATATGTTGAACCTGTAAGTGCATCTCCAGGTTTGTGAAATCAAGATGGTGCTTGTTAAAAATAACAGCTTTTATCGTTACTGCCTTCTTTAATCCTTTTGTTACGTTGGGGCAAAGAACCCTTTAATTTTTGTTAATGTTCATCTATTATTTTATTAAATGACCAACAGTAAGACGTGGTTCATACTCGCGTATACATGCGATCTTTATTGCTTTTTATTTTGCTCTGAAAGTCTGAAATAGTTCTGAAAGGGCCGCGTCTTTTACTGATTCAGTGACTACAACATTGATGGCTCTTTGATGCGTGCCCTCCTCTAACCCAGATTTTCCTCTCCCTCCAAAAATCCCCTTATAAAATTCATCAAATCCTGGATAGAGGATAGTGCTGTCACATGGGGGCACTGTTAAGCTGTAAATTGCATCAGGCTGATACGAGCCAGTGATATCCATACCAAATGGTTGCAGCAAACTCAAAACTCAACCCCGCACAATTAAAGATGCCAACATTTGAATCTTTATATAACCCTCAGATTAGCTTTTTTCTGTTCTATTTGTTTGAAAATCAATATTGTTCTTTATCGTCATAGTGGACTTCACTATGAGTTGGTAAGGAATAAGTGGGCAAGTTCTGTTGCAGAGTAATAGATGAATGTTATATTTCTGTTACAGGCATACGGCATGTCAGTGCTGCCTTTGAATCTGATAAAGGGCACGCGCAGTGTTGCATACGAGCGCCTGGAGAACACTGAGGACATGGATGACGTGGAGCAGCAGATAGAAAACCTCAAATCCAAGGTGTGTGCAACAGCAGCGCACTTACTTTTTATACATTTTAATTATTACAATCCTTCGCGAGTCCAGTCATGCGTTTTACTGTACTTGTGCGTAACCGCCAGCCCATCGTCCCTCAATTCTTATCTCTGCCTGGCCTTGCAGTGTAGTGTGCGTGCAACTATAGATGGTTCAGAATGTTTCTATTCACTGGCTGAGCTAGAAAAGATAAGCTGAAGAAAAATCATATAATGTCGGTTGTTAGGCTATACTTGCTAATGGTTACCTTTTAGAGTAATTCTTTCCTAAAACACCAGACCTACAAATATACTGTTTGTGAATTTGTATTTAGTGAATTTGTCTTCCCCCTGACAGTGTAAAGATGGCCGTCCTCTGTCCTCCCGAGACAGACGTAGCCTTCAGGAGCTGGAGGGGAAACTGCAGGTCCTTCAACGCAAGAGCAGACACCTGGAAATTGCAGAGAGGAACTGCTGCACCAAAGTGGGCAGTGCTCTCAGACCTTTCAAGGTGACTGTCCATTACCTGATGGCTTCTGTCTGTGTCTGTTATTTATGTGAACAAATGTGGAACTAAACTTCACAATCCTCAGCATATGTTTGTCTGCTGTGTCCGTCTGTGTTGTTGTTTTTTCTACATGATTGTGTGAGTTCTTTGTACTGATTTTTAAATCTGCTCCAGATTTCCTTCTATAGTCATCCACATATTTACATAACTCCCTTGGGCTGTCTCCGTACCTAATTTACTTTGAATTTTTTCAGGGCGTCCTTTCTCCTGTAGGATCCCATGTGTCCCCAGAGATGAAGCAGCACAACCTCCAACTTGTCTTTGATTTTACTTTTTTCTAACCATTAACTGGTGACATGAAAGGATTTGTCCAAGAGTTTGCACAGTGTGGTTGTTTGACACCACATGTAATTTTGTCAAAAGGAGTCTAATCTGTCCCAGACTGAGCTGAGACTGTAAGGTCACCTATTATCTCTTAAATTACCCTTTTAAACACTGGACTGGTCATTAGCTGGTGTTTTATTTGGAATATTTAGCATAATTTAACGCCTTTAATGCATTTCTAGAATTGGGCTTAATGATAAATAATGGTATGTCAAACCAAGGGTGCTGATGCGGCACATGCCTGTTTAATCATCATTTTATGATTATGTGAGAACTTGCGTTAATTACATATTTCCTGCATTAGTTCTTAATCTTAATCAGGTATAAGACACAGAAGCTTAACGGAGAGCAGTTTAAACAATTTAAATGGCAGCATGTTTTTCCCTCTGAAACCTGGTGAACGGTTCATCAATTGTTATAGTTAATTTATTACATCATGGTTTGTGTATCTTCACACAAAACAAAAGCAATGCTATAAATCAAGCTTGTCTGCACCGAACACATCCCTGATAAGGGCAGCATGAGTCCCACATCATTCTCCTAATTCACTTTTCTGCTGCCACAGCTATTCAATTTCCTTCCCTTTCAGTCTTTTACTGCTCTGCAGGATTGCCCAAACATTGTAAACTGCTGTCTGTAATACTTTGACTTTAACCAAGGGGTTGCTTTTAATGACAGTCCCCAGACTCAAATATGTTCAATAATGAGTTGGGAGATTAATTTATTTTATGTTTGGGCACCAGTCTAAAGTGATCATCTAAATGATTGTTCTATCTGCAGACCAGAGCTACTGTTGCTTTCTTTTTAAACTCACCACTCTGCCAAGGATGGAAATTACTTTTTGCCCTCAAAACATTTGCTGGTGAAAAAAATATGTATGGCTTCTCTTAAAAGCCATGCACTGCTATCAGTCTGTAGTAGTTGCTTGGTTATTTTGTTGTGCTTTGCCATTTTGGCTGCCACACCTCTGCCTCCCTGGGTGCACCCTCCCTGCCGTCTGGGCTGTGCCTCTCCTTTGTCACCTTAGGCACCCGTGCCAGATTTGTGGGCTGTGCCATATGGTCTCTCCTTGATGAAAGACATAACGGCAAGGTTTTTTTCCCCTTAAAGTATAGATGTTAATTTTTCTTTCTTGCAGTACATTGTCTGGACCTAAATCACGGTATCACTGTTTTATGACGAGGGATGTGACTGTTAATTTCTATACATTCACATTGTTATACAACACTTGTTCCTACAGATTGTGCTTGGGATTTTCTTCATTCTGGTGGCATTGCTGTTTGTGATTGCCTTGTTCATTTCAAAGTAAGTGTCACATGGCCATCAGTGTAATATCATCAGTATTTGTATCGTTTTGTAGTTTAAACTCTTGTATCTCTGTGTGGTAGCTTGGATAAAGCTCTCCACTCAGCAGGCATCAGCTCCGGGTTCGTAGTCTTTGGCACAAATCTCACCAACCCCCTGAATGAACTTCTGTTGGCCTTGCAGCCTGTGAGTACACTTTCATCTCCCTTCTGCAAATGGGTGCTCTCTTGTCTGTTAGACGCATAACAATATACAGGTATATGTAGCATAGCTTGAGAGAAATATAGATTCAGATCCAGCTTTGAATTTATTAGTAAAAAAAAATTTTATAATTTCACTCTTATCCTCTCGCATTGAAAATAACTTTTTAAACTTTTGATGCAAAAGGTTTTTAATATTATCTCTGAGCTTTGTATTCCAGAGGAGAATTTGAAGGAAAAAACATGATTGACAGCTCGGAGCATTAAAGAATTCGGCATTGATTAAATGTCTACAGAAAGCATTAAGTTTGACCTTGGTGTTTAAGAAATTAAGCGCACCATGCAAAGAATAGAAGAGCGTATTTCGGGTTACGTCAATGCCGTTTTCTATAAATAAAAATAAATAAATAAATACATTACAAAAAAAGCTGATAGTTAGTCTCGTAACATGGCTGTAACACTTCACTCTATGCTAATTTTAACATGAGTTAGCACAGATCAAGTAGGAATTGTTAATGTGGTCATCTACAGTTTTGAGCATCCCAAAGTGGCACTATTGTGGATTATATAAACATCAAACTGACACAGGTCTTTAAAATTACAGGTGTTCCCATTAGATTACATCCTCATCACTGTTATCACCGTGTACTTCGTGTTCACTTCTATGGCTGGTATCCGCAACATGGGGATCTGGTTCTTCTGGATTAGGGTAAGCGTGCACTTTATTAATCTGCTGAACAGTTCAAATGTCTAAATGGCCTTTTTATTTGCTCCTGCAGCTTTATAAAATAAGACCAAAGAAAACTCGACCCCAGGCCCTGCTCTTCCTGTGTATGATTCTTCTATTGATCGTACTTCACACCAGCTACATGATCTACAGCCTGGCACCGCAGTACGTCATGTATGGCAGCCAGAAGTATCTTGTACAGGTGAGTATTCACACCAAGAAATGCCGTTCATCTGCTATGAAAGACCAGCAATAAACAACGATGGCATGTATTTTACTCGTGTATTAAAAGTTGCTGTTGTGAACAGGGACTGCACAAAAAAATTGCAATATTTGATAACTCGTATATTGCGATGACATTTACTGAACCATTTTCACACAATATGTTCTATATAGCAAACAAAGCCATTTGTTCATTCGCAACTGCGTTAAAATCGACGCCAGAACAAGAGTGAATTAGGAAGATCATGACTAAAGTTATGCTTCTTTTTTTAATTGTGAAGTAAATAAATGTGACCAACAAGTCAACATTTTTTCGGACTTCTTGTATATAAATATTGCA
This sequence comes from Proterorhinus semilunaris, assembly GCA_021464625.1. Classification (NCBI taxonomy): domain Eukaryota; kingdom Metazoa; phylum Chordata; class Actinopteri; order Gobiiformes; family Gobiidae; genus Proterorhinus; species Proterorhinus semilunaris. Next base: position 16,640,497 of record CM038357.1, read on the forward strand.
TAAGCTAATGAATGTGAGAACAATCATTTGGTGATGTATTGTGCAGCCTTTTTTTGTGACCTTGCTTTTTACTACGTTTACCCATATGGTAAATAGTGCTGCAGCAACCACTCTCTCTCCGTCTGTGTGGGTATGTGCATGTGGTTCAGATGCAAAGTTCGCCTCCAAAATTAATTTCCGACAGTTTGCACTTGCTTACTGTATAACAAACAACTGTGCTGCCGTCATTGTCATATTCACTTTTTTCACATGTTTACATCTGTAAAGTGGGATAAAAATGTATGTGAACACTTTGGACTTTGTCACATTTCTGCCTAAATTAGTCATAAAATGTGGTCTGATCTTCATCAAAATCATAAGAATGAACAAAAAGTGTCTGCTTAAACTAATACCACCCAAACAATTACATGTCATCATATTTTTAAAGGCAATAACATGTAAACATTCACAGAACAGGGAAGAAAAAGTAAATGAACCCAGGAATCTCACAACAGTTTTGTAAAGAGGAATGGTCCAAGATTCATCCTGATCATTGTGAGCGTCTAATCTACAACTACAGGAAAGCAGTAATTGCTACAAAAGAAGAATCAGCAGCTATTTAATACAGGGGTTCACTTACTTATTCCATGCATGTTGTGAATGTCTCAGGTTTTTCTGCAAAATATTGTGATAAACTTGTGAATTAATTTTTCTATTGATGATAGCACGTTGTCCAGGCCCTGAGGCAACAAAACAGCCTCACACCATGATTCTCCCTGCCCCGTACTTCACAGTGAGGATAGGGTTTTGATGTTGATGTGCTGTTCCATTTTTCCTCCACACATGACATTGTGTGGTCCTCCTAAATTGTTCAACTTTGGGTCCATCAGTGCACTGAATATATTTCCAGTAGTCCTTTGGAGCATTCAAGAGCTCTTTCGCAAACCAAAGTTGAACAGTTTTGGAGGACCACACAACGTCATGTGTGGAGGAAAAATGGAACAGCACATCAACATCAAAACCCTATCCCCACTGTGAAGTACGGGGCAGGGAGAATCATGGTGTGAGGCTGTTTTGTTGCCTCAGGGCCTGGACAACGTGCTAGAAAAATTAATTCACAAGTTTATCACAATATTTTGCAGAAAAACCTGAGACATTCACAACATGCATGGAATAAGTAAGTGATCCCTTGTATTAAATAGCTGCTGATTCTTCTTTTTCAGCAATTACTGCTTTCCTGTAGTTGCAGATTAGACGCTCACAATGATCAGGATGAATCTTGGACCATTCCTCTTTACAAAACTGTTGCAGTTCAGTGACATTCCTGTGTTCATTTACTTTTTCCTCCCTGTCCTGTTAATTTTTACATGTTATTGCCTTTAAAAATATGATAACATGTAATTGTTTGGGTGGTATTAGTTTAAGCAGACACTTTTTGTTCATTCTGATTATGATTTTGATGAAGATCAGACCACATTTTATGACCAATTTAGGAAGAAATGTGACAAATTCCAAAGTGTTCACATACTTTTTCATCCCACTGTATATACAAGTATTTTGAGTACTTCACACTATTATTGATGGTTTTTGTTGAAAGATCGACACTGTGTTTTTCCCCAGCTGCCTTCGGTGAATAATGCTACTTTCAGCACCTCGAGGATCTGTGATGCTGATGCGCCGGAGGGTAAGTCTGTCACAGCTGCACAGTGAGGGAGCACTGGTCCAACAGTGATATGTTGAAAGAACTTCCAACACACGCCATTAATTAAGGCTTTTCTCTCTCATTTATTTCCTTGTCTAAAGATGTATTGTAACACTAGTGAGCACAAGTAGGATGTGTTCTGACTTGAACAAATCAGACTGTGCTTTTGAAAAGAGATGCCCACACATTTTTATTTTTAAAGAAGAATTAATTAACTTGTTTACCTTAATAAATCCTTGTTGTAGTCCCTCTGGGGGTAATAATACAAGTGTTAATGGGATGATTGAGAGGTCTTTCATCTCCCCTTGCAAACCACAATTGCAACTTTCCTGTCTCTGGGTCGGAGCACCAATACATACTATTAGAATCACAAAGAAGAAGCTAACAGGCTAAAGGGCATAGCTAACTGCCGGCTAGCGCCACTTTAAATAGTATTTACAGCCAACTTTGAGTGAAAAAAATGATCTCCATTGTGTAATTGGATGTACAATATCCCTCTCCCCTTTGTGTTTTCTGTCAGCATAGTATTTACTCCGACGGACAATTAATGATAAAAAAAAAACTCAACATGCTACGACACCTGCAGTGGCGCTTATGGCCTCTAGGGGCATGAGTTACTTAGTTCTGCTTTAAGTTATTTGGTATTTTTATCCTTAAATTTTTTACTAGCTGTTATATCAGACGTCCTTCTGTGGACCCACCACCTGCAGGAGTAGCCATAGGGGACTGGTGCTATGTGATTTGGGCAGCTCCAACAGCTGCCCCCACGACCCGGCAACGGATAAATTTAAGAAAATGGATGGATGGATGGATGTTATATCAGACAAATAATCAATCAGCTTTTAACCCAACATAAAACAGATTGCACAACTTTTCCTTGCCCGCTCTCCGTGAATGCACGGTTAAGAATTCAATTAAAAATCTTAATGAAATGACATGACACAGAGAAAATGTGCACACCCAGCAAAAACTTAGCTAAGTGCTGATTATCTGCACCATGGCACCTGTTAGTGGCATACGTTTGGGAATAAGTGAACATTGGTGCCTTTCATTCTACAGAGGAATGGTTAGAGTTGAAAAAGTTCCAAGTTATAGCTAGATGATGAGGCAGCACTTTCCTACAGTGGTCAGTTTTTAATACAAGTGGTACAAAGAAAGAACAGGGGAGAGAAGGCACATGGGGAGAGAAGGCTGACCTGTGTGCTCTGGATGGATCGACCGATGCTCAGATTATTGAAGTTGGACACAGATTTGCACAAACCAATGCAGTACCACCACTGAAGGGCATATGCTAACTGATCATTGTTTGATTTCTATAGTAACAAAGGGTAAGAGGCTGATGGATGGTTGGTCACAAAAACATGATATAGCCAGCATGTGGTGCATTGGGCATAATGCAAATCATTCTTCTGATGTATGTTGCCATGGAAAACATGAAGAAACAACTTTTTTTTTAAAGGGAAAACACAAGGCTGCGGTGATATTCTGGTCGGCCCGCTGTGTGGGAGGTTATGCTGCCATGCCATTCGGTAGCACTCTCCCACTGGCAGGAAAAAAGAAAAAAAAAGCATGATCTTATGGACCTCGCACTCGCAAATGGACTTCACTGAGGAGCTGACCACACAGACCTCCGAGGGCTTTTTAAATGCAGCTTGTTCATTTTACCGCTGGTCGCATATGTATTTCTGCTCGGCCTGTTCACCCCATTTATGCCAACTTGAACTCTCGCCGTTCTGAAGTCTCTCAAGTTCGGTTTAAAGCATATTCTATCACTTGACTTGAAAGTTCCTTAAATAGATAATTTTATTAATGAGCCGAGCTTAAATATTTCATAGCTTCTCAGAGACCGGTTTCAACCTGAGAAATTCTTTGGGTTACACCAGTGCGCGCTGTCAAAATTATCCCTAACCATCGCGCTCACAGTACATCTTCTGGGATGGGGCTTTGATCATGTTGTAGGGCCTAACTTGAACGCTGGTACATTACCATCTGGCCTTGTCTGAGAAGTTTTTATGCCGCCGTTCCTCCATGTTCAGGCATAATGAATCGTTTTTCATCCGGCTCTCTCTCTCTCTCTTTTTTTGACTGACAATTTTATAGTCATTAAGGATTTCTCCGATCCATCGCGCACCTCTATTCAGAATGTCTTATGCATGCAGTTATACAATGTTTTGTGTTTAGATCGTCACAAAGAACAAAGAAAAAATCTATCATCTTAATTTTGCATCCTTAGCATCCATTCTCATGGTATTTTTTTATAATTGATTTCTTCAAAATAATTTTAAATTGAATTAGTGTTTTACAGTCTTTTAGCTCTTGGTCCAACTCACTCCACACATTAATCCCAACAAAAGGAAATGTGTAACTTCAAAGGCCATTTTTTATTCTTACATTGTGGTGACATCCTCTTTGTATGAGCAGTAACAAAGTTTGATCTAATATGTGAAGCAAATAAATCCCTAAATCTGGCTTCATCCATTATTTAGATTTTGTCGCAGCAAGTTTTACTTTTAGAATTTTTACACACAAAATGCCTAATTTTTATATAAAAATAATTATAAAATGAAAACATCCAATGCATTTTTTATTTACAGCAAGCATTTCTAAGTGTAATAGAGGATATGCGTGTGATTATTAATTAGCGTTGCATCCTGGTTGTATCACGGCAACAGCAGCGAATTAAGTGAAAAGTCCAAACTTTGCAAAGTTCCATAGACAAACACAGCAAAAACAACAACTTTTTTTTCATATCCTTATCAAATTACAACACATAAAACTAAGGCCAAAAACTGCACTTAAACATTATCTGTCACGATGTTTATATCTTTCTATTTAAACAAAGCAATCTAATTTATTATCAGAAAAGAATAGCTAAGAAAAAGCCAGAGTAAAATTAATATTTCTGTGTGATCAGATGTTTAAGAAGAGCATTGTACAAAGCTCAGGGGGCAAATCAGAAAAATCCGATTTAAAGTGAATGGGGCTCGAGTTTCATTGGACCCGGAAGTAGAGCAATGACATCATCACTTAACAAGAGGATTTGCTGTTGCTCAAGGTTTTTTTCAAGGTTTTTATTGAAAAATCGGCTTTTAAAACGACATTTAAAAAAAAACACTCACAGAGTAAACATTAGTATTATAGTAAAGTTTATTTTTTATTTTTTTGTATTGATATTGTTTTAAACATAAGATACTATTTTATTTTCCTTTCAAGGTTCACCAGATACTGTGGGCAATTTAAAGGCCTTGAAATGTTGTCCCCTGTGACACCACATGACCTCATGCTTTTGACTTTTTGTGTGACTAGAGCACAAAAAAAAAAAACATTTTTCCTGATCGTCGTGCTGTGAACCTCTGTCAGTTTCCTAGCAACTTCGCCAGCAAGACACTGTTGTTTTGAGAGCTACCAGGGAAGATCGTCATAATTTTATGCATTTACTCTGAAGTGTCAGGTGTCCCGCCAATTTCCTAGAGCGGATTAATCGTAATTAATTTTCATGGGAATGATCACAAATTTAGGATACAATGAAAAATGTCAGTCAAAAGTTCTACTCCTTTGAGAAAAAAATACTGTACTTGATTTTTAAACAACAGCATTATGGGTTTTGTGTCTAAGGTATTGCCATGTTGGTGCTGCAAATCAATTTTTAGATTTAGATTCACAGATATCCTTGGCAATCAACTTGTTTGTTTTAGGTGAAGGGATTAGATGTCTGACACTATCAAATCGCGTGAATGATTTTGGAAATGAAAGCTCTGTTATCAGTGTGTATGTATATATATATATATAGTATAACTGAGTTTGAGATAAACAATGTGTCCATTATACTGATTGGATTGACCTGTTTTCAGTAGAGCCACTACTGTTGTTGTGGGAAGTTCAGACTTTTTCAGTACTTACTTTTAGATGATATTATTGGGAATAGATTACATTAGTGAAAATGTTTGTTATTTCGTTTTGTTTTTACATGATTTTATTTACCATTTCAGAGAAACTGAAATGCATTGGCAGTGTTCAACGTTCAACAAGTCTGTTATAGTTTCTTTTCTGGACTGAACAGTTTTAAAGCAAAAACCCATACAATAGCAGCGCCTTTGTTGTTTGTTCAGCAGGCAAATCCTCAGTGCTATTTCAGTTGACTTACATATACTGTTGCTCTCACTCTCACTTCTATGCACAAATCAGCAGTCTTTGTGGCTGCACTCAGCAGGGAACAAGATGAAAACCACACAGCAGGTGGCAGTGCTTTAACCAAATATACCACATCATTAAGTGCCATCCAAGGTAACGATGCTCTCGTGTCTTGAAAAAAATGTACCTTGATTATGAGAGACATTAGATAAAAGACACTTTGGTAAAATAGTTCAGTTGTAATGAAGATGGAAACATTACTGAAGGACATTATCCCTTAAGGACATTCAAACTAAAGGCCGATTGACGCAGGGGCTAATGATTCTATGACTGCTTTGCCTTGTACTGCAAACATAGTGCGCAATAGCCTTCTATATACTGTATGTATGGTTTTCCAATGCATAGGTGAAGATTATATATTAAACATGAACCTGATACTAGACTACCTCTCACTTCGGCATCATAAGTCAAGACTATGTTACCAGCACCTGCACAATGATCTGAAGGTAAAACAAACCGTTGGCATAGGTTGTAACATTATTTATGGGGACCACTGTTGAGCAGGCCCCACTCTGAGCCCACAGAGCCAGGTGAGCAGTGTAGACACGCAGATACAAGGTGTCAGCTTGTCAGCTGGATGGAGCTTCTATTATGAGCTGAAACACAGTGTGTGTGCCTTAAGTAGCATTTCCAGGTATTATCCACTTGTAGTCCATCCATCAGATCTTCTTTGTTTCAATCGGGCCAAAGTGTCTTTCTTCATGAGAATTTTACCACACAAAGAGATTTATTAATAAAAAGAAAGCACAGTATTTTCTTTGAACTGTATCATGTGGATTTATACAAGTTTGATTGTGTGCTTTGAAACTCCCTCAGTAGCCATTTCAGAAACAGAGTGACAGGAGCCGCTCAGCAGGGCTAACACAAAAGCTCCAGATGGCTTTCTAATATAGCCAGACATTTCATTTCCACTTAAATTTTTTTGTTTTTACGTTTGTTTGTTTACGTTTGTTTACGTTATGTTTGTTTAAAGTCAAATCATTATCTCTATACATTTTTATGGATTATCTTTGTTAGTTTGATGGGTTACGCCAAATGCAAATAATTTTGATTACACCAGTGAAGTGACAATTTTACACTGTATATAATAAAAAGAATAGTGAAGGATAAGAGAAATTGTAATATCCAAAGATGGAACTGGAGACTGGAGTATAGAGTTTGTGTACAGTGACAGTTGTGTAATAGTTTTCCCTTATCCACATGTTGTGCTCATTTCCATTAAGGAAGTAAAATAAGAAACATCACTACAACGGTCATAACAGGGAAAATAGGATATATATTATTGGCTTAAATGCAATTACACTGGGTAACAAAAAAATATTTTTTGAAAATAGTTCAGGTGAATTAGACTAATTTTGATGCTCTGAGTCCGAAAATGACCTTGGTTTTGCTCAATCAGGTCAGGATTTTTTGCTACAGAAATGCTTTAAAAATCGATTTTGCGTCAAAAACAAATTTCTGCGGATCATCAGCTGAGAAACCCTTGACGTTTTTTCCGTTTTCTTTAAGAAATAAAAGTCAACGTATCCAAAGTCATTCAGTTTTTATTTACTCCATCAAATTTGATAAGCAGAATTCATAATAACGTAGTCGTACGTAATCCGTAACACTATGGCTGTATCTCAAAACGTTGACCTGATAGAGCAAAATGCATGTGATATTCGGACTCAGAATCAGTTGAGAAACCCCTGATTTTTTGTCTGTCAACTTGTGTTATTGTTACTATGTGCTACTGAAATGGGTAGTCTAACAGTTTTGTGCCTTCTTGTATTTGACCCAGACAGTGCAGGTTAACCTCTGGTTCGATCCATGTAATGACATCAGCAGTCGTTCCCATGCCAGCCATCGTCCATTCATGCTCATAAAACCGCCAATGACTCATCATACTTGCCCTCTGCTGACCGGATCAATAGCTGTATCAGTTCTGTCAAAATCCTGGTGCGCAAACACTCAAAAGATGATATCATCCTCTATAAAAAAACGTTTGCACTTTATTGAAGCAATAAATGGCCAACCCAAACAACATATTAACTGCTGAAGTTTAGTCTTGCTGCAGCCATTTCGTACACTTTGATTAGACTGGGCCCAAATGTTTCTGCTTTTTGAAACTTCAACGTGGTATTAAAAAAAAGTGTAAAGTGTTTTTTTTTCAACTTTCACAACTTTATCAAATCTGCTGTTTGTATAGGCCTTATTGCTTACACATTTCAAATTACTGACCTTTTGTGAAATTCTTTCCCTGGAGCACAACATACTTTGCATGACTTTAAAGTTACTTAAATTCCCATTCGGCTCCACACACTGCTCAGTTCAGTTCCCAAAGAAAAGCATTTGGGGTCTTTTTTTTCTTTTCTTTTTTGGCAATTTATTGCTCGAGCGTACTGTTATGACCCAGCTCTGCTAGGGTGAAGAAGAAGTAATGAAACCAAGGTGTAAAATGGTAAAACCATTTTAATGCAAAGGTAAATGAATCAACAGTTGCAAAAAATTTCAAAAATAAGGCTCTGAACAGAATGAAACACAAACTAAGATAACTAAAATCCCAGCACTTGTCCCCAATCAGGTACTAATTAGTGCTGATGACCAGGCTTCTTGTTCAGTGGCTTAATTTTGGACGGTCTGAGCTTTCAGGTGAGAGATGGCAAGTACCACCTTTGCTCTGCCCGATCCCGTCAGACCTTGAAAGCTAAGCAGAGAAGGGCCTGGTCGGTACTTGGATGGGAGACCGTTTGGGAACACCAGGAAGCCTAGGCGAATGTAGTGAGGGAGTGAGTGGCAGGTGGTGGTCGGAGGGGCCGATGGCGCAGACTGGTTGTCTCGCTTCTGTCAGTCTACCCCAGGGCTGCTGTGGCTACAACAGTAGCTTACCCCCACCGAGTGAATGAATAATGAGGACAATGTAGTGCTTTGAAAAACTTGGAAAGCGCAATACAAGTGTAAGGCATTATTATTAGAGATAATTAGGTGAAGCGAATACAGGTTAACTTGCGGATGTAGTGCCTATTTTTAAACCAGTTGGACGCATTGAGTTGCCTTGTGTACGAAATGCGCGGTATAAATAAAGTTGCCTTGCCTTGCCTAGACAGCAAGCTGCATACCTTACCACTGCATTGATCTTCTAAGAGCCCCCCAAACTCCACCATTTAAACTTTTATTCCCATCTACTCATTACTAAACCATGCTCTGATTAATATTGCATCCCACTCTTGCCAAATGTCCACGTCATTTCCCTTGACTTTTCAACAAAGACGGACTGTATGTAATGCTCTATTAAATGTTGCTTCACTCCAGCTTTATCTATGGGCCAGACCAGATCCACGCTGACACTGACATGGGTTTCCTCTTCTCTCCGGTCCGCTTGTCTTTTTCAGTTACATTGACATTATGCCGCAGGCTCTCCTTCGTGCGGTATTAGCCCTGTGTTTTTGGCTCACCACAGACACACAATCGTGGGTTAAGTGATGAGAAAGTCATTCTCATTTTTTATGCCACATTCACCAACTTTCTACTCTTAGGCTACATATTTTCTACATACCTCAAGGCGTTCCTGTTTATGTTCGTCAAGTACAATAATCGTATAAATTATTCTCTGTTTTAATTGCCGAAGTGTTTACCACTTGCTTAGTTTGTGCAGACATTTAGTTGAAAACGGTTGAAAACGGAAAACGCTTGGATTGTAAATCTTTTTTGTTTTCATACCTTGCTCAAATTGCGAGGCTCAGGTGGCGTGAAAGAACATTCTCTTCTCAATACAAAAACTGTATGATGCATTTTTTATGTGATATTGTCAGTCAGTGTTTTTTATATCTTTTTGTAGTCTGTAAAAGGCTTCATTTAAAATACCATTTGACTGAAGATTCTGACAGCTCTGTTTTGCTCTTGATGTAAATGTTTCTTCTTGTTTTACAGACCAGTGCACTGTGACCAGATCCTATCTTTTCTTGCACAAGTTCTGGTTTTTCAGCTCCATCTACTACTTTGGAAACTGGGCCTTTATTGCTGTAAGTCCTCCTTTAAGAGTCTAAGTTATAACCAGTGATAAATTAACTGGAAGCCCTCTTAAAAACTCAGGCCTTTATGTTACTTTGCTGGCCAGTAAATTTTGAAAATTGCAAAACAAAGGGGGAGAAAAAAGGCCTTCCCTAAACAGCAGATTTAAGGCATTGCTTACTCTGAAAGGTGTAGGGCCCAGGCCACTTCATGTTCAGAGGAAAATGCTGAATATGTTGAGCTTTAAACACATTCAACATTTGCCTGTACCTTTGTCCCTACATTACAACAGATAACAGAAGTTATTTCTGGATCTCGTTTTATATTACATAGGGAGGGTCTTGCCTGGGCCATTTATGGGTTTCAAGATCATAGTCCGATAACTAATAAGGTTTTTGAAGAAGAAATAGATGCAGAGTTGTTTCAAGGATAATAAGCTGTCTTTTAATCTTTACATTTTCTCCCGTTTACCTAGGCTTTCTTGATTGGCCTGGTGGTGTCCTGCTGCAAAGGGAAGAAGTCTGTGATAGAAGGAGAGGTGGAGGCAGATGACTCAGACCTAAGTGATGACGAATACATCCACTAAAGGAAAAGCATCACTGATGGACTCAAAAGAACTTACTGTGAACTCTTGAGACACTGATCATCATAGTTGAATCTCATTTTTTAAAAGGTTTCTGGTCTTTTATGTTGGGGTGTGAATTCTCTTCACCTTTAAAACCTCCCATACAGATTACTTTGTTTTCACAGTCAATATTACAGATGAGCATGGGATTCGGGGAGTTTTGTTCATCTCAACCCAACCATGAGAATTCCCGTTTGGCAGTTTTGATTTTGACTCTTTTGCAGACTGGGTGTTTCTGAACCTTATTTCTAAGCTTCATACCAAGTTTGTTATATTTTTATTATTGAGGCAACTTTGAATCATTGATACTGGTTAGGAAGGTGCTGTACCCGATAGTAGAGTGAAAAATGTCATAGTTTGAAAACTGAAAAACATCGGGTACAGGGCCTTTAAACTTTTTCCTGGTGTTATATATTGATTCCAAAGCATTGACGGCACTTTTGCATCCTTTGTTTGTGTTTTAAGCAAGTTGTCCCGATGCATTTAAGTTATTAAGAAACTCTTTGAATCCACTATAGGACCAACTCTATCAACTTACATGGTTATGCTTTGATTTAGTGCTGTGCTTGTTAAGAACATGGTTGTCCTTGTGGGATTGCTTGTTCAACCAATAAGGTGTACAGTACATACTATATTTTTTGCTGTAGCCTGTGTACATGGAAATAAAGTGCCCTGTAAATGTGACAACATGATGGGCACAAAGCTAAATGCGCACTACTTAAATCTGTATCATCGAAATACACAAAATTACTACTACTGAGACATTTGTGGATAGAAGCATGAGGTATTTTCAAACTAAATAAAGTCTATGTATTATTACAGGTTGTACAACTTTTTTTTCTCTTGTATCCATCTGAGAAATAAACATCAATATAACTTTGACTAAGAACAAAAAAAACGTTGTCATATTCATTCAATGGTCACTAACAGTCAGATTTTAGCAGGTTTCCGCGGTGCATTGAAAAGCAGTAAAAGTCATTAGATAAATGATGCCAAAATTAAGGCCTTAAAAGTAATTAAAAGCATTCAATTTGATTCAAATTCTCAAGTTGTCAGTTTTGTCCAATTCCCTTTCCTCTGTTTGATGAAATGTTTGCAAATCCTAAGAAATAAGATATGCACAGATGTTTTCTCTGCATTTGTGGCCTTAAAATGTAGGATTTGGGCATTAAAAAGCATTAAGTAGACTATCTAACCTTGTTTACTTATCCAGGCATAGATGTGACTTTATTATTAGTCTGCACAATACACCTTACCCAACTTAACATGCGAATTGTGTGAGGTTAAACAGCATTTGAATATTTTTTGCAGGTTAGCACTGATAACTGGAAAACATTTGAAATTACGGTTGAATGTCTGTACTAGGTTGTTTTCTAATTGAAGACTGCAAATGGCTTCACCAGCTCAGATGTTTTTTAATCTGGTTGCAGGGTTGACTTTTACTGGCTTGTCATAGGTTCTATTCAACTCTAAAATCTGCTCTCACATTGCTGTGACCTGGGTATGTCTCATTAGCGCAGCATTTTCCCCGATGTGTTTTTGTTTGGGAATGATAGGACAATTTGGGCCATTTGACATTTCAGAGTAAACAAGGTGGAGCCACTATAATGACAAGTCCAACTCCTCCCTACTGCAGGAGCGTCTAAGCCCAGCCTGTGGCCAGAAATAATCAATTGCGCTGACAAAGCTCCACTGAGGCAGCCATCGGTTAGAAAAGTCCTGTGCGACTTTGCTTACACAAACTTTTGCTGATAACTGCAGTATATATCTTCTTGAAAACAAAAATTCAGACCTCTATTTGTGATTTGTGTTATGTAGACCAGTGTTTCCCAATCGGGGCTACGAGGACCCCTGGGAGTACTTGTGGATTTAGCAGGTGGTACTTGGAATTATTTCAGATTAAGAATGTTACTTTCAAATTAGGTTTTCCAATAAAAGGTTTTGAATTCGAGTATATTTCAGCTCTATTTTGAACAGAACACACGACTAAATACTGAATAATTTAGTTGACTGAGACATTCACAACAGCGTGGAATAAGTAAGTGAACCCTTGCAGAGCCGTGGGAAGACATTTTAGTTAGGGGGTGCTGAGAAATAACGTTTACCCCCAAACCACTTTTTTGTGCATATTTCCTATTTAATAATATTGCCTGCAGTTTTCAAACTGTCCAACAGGGGGTGCTGCAGCGCCCTCAGCACCCTGGGTTCCCACGGCCTTGAACCCTTGTATTAAATAGCTGGCTGACCCGTCTTTCAGCCTGACCCTTCAGACTAGAAGCTCACAATGACCTGGATGAATCTTGGACTTACAAAACTGTTGCACTTCAGCAAGATTGCTGAAGTGCAATGTTGAATGTTTACATGTTATGGCCATACAAAATATGATGACATGTAATTGTTTGGGTGGTATTAATTTAAGTAGACAGTGTTATTCATTCTTATGATTTTGATGAAGATCAGACCATTCACATACATTTTTCTCCCACTGTAAATTCATGATAAAGGACTTAAATGAATAAGGTGCTATACAACAACTGTACAACGAGATGCAGGGACTCATCTCCAGATGTGGAGCCAGGCTGATGGTCAGAATCACCTGGCTGGAGGATTCACCGGTTGCACATGTTTTTAGTGGTAGGGGAAACCGGAGTACAAGGAGGAAACCTACGCAGACACGGGGAGAGCATGCAAACTCCACACAGAAAGGCCCCGTCCGGGTGGGAATCGAACCCGGGACCTTCGAACTATGAAGAACGAGCGCTAACCACTGCGCTGCCGAATGACTAAAAGTTGGAAACCACTGATGTAGACTATTCCCCCTCTTCGCTTCTTCAGTCTATGGAGGATTGAAAGTGCCACAATTAAATAAATAAATACACCATTAAATAATTAAATAAATGTGTCATTAATTAATTAAATGTGTCATTAATTAATTAAATATGGAATTAAATAAATAAATGCACCATTAAATAATTAAATAAATGTGTCATTAATTAATTAAATGTGTCATTAATTAATTAAATTACCAATGATTCTGTGTAAAAAAATATATATAATTATTTATCTATTTAATTAATTATTTCATGGTCCTGTGTTGCAGTGTTTCATGAATTAATTTTATCTGTCAAACTCGCCCATCAAAGTTTGAGGGGTGGGTCCTAACACCTGATTGGTCATCCTGCTCATCGAGTCAAGGCAAATCAATTCCAGAATAATGGATTTACGCAGACTAGTGAACATACTCCGATACGCTGGGTGGCGCTATTCTCCCTTACGTATGTTTGAATACTCAAGCAAAAACAACTAAACACAAGCCTCGATCACTCTATCAAGGGATGTCAAGAAATAACTTTTTTTAAATTAATATCTGCTGTTTCTCAATAATCGTAAAGAGCACTCATCCGCCCGGTAGGTGGCGGTAAAACCAATGGATGCGGTACATTGCGACCGGGGCATTGAGGCAACGGCACATTCCAACTAGCACCCCTGTAGAGTACTTCTTCTAAAATTTCGGTCACTCTACAGTCAATGCCTTGGTCAGAAAGTGTGGAAATAACTCCAAGAACTTCAATAAATTCCTCCGCTTTATTCTGTATGCTCGGGGTCTGCAGGTCCTGCTTCCACATACTCAGCAAGGTCGAAAATATCTCGCACCAACTCCCTTGAAACCTCATGAAGGTCCTCCATCAGCGTAGCCGCCATGTTTCCAAAAAACACTTCAGGCCAAAGCAATGGATTAGACTAGATTTGAGTTAACCAGGCTTTAGCCCGCCCACAACTTTTGATGGGCGAGTTTGACAGATAAAATTAATTCATGAAACACTGCAACACAGGACCATGAAATAATTAATTAAATAGATAAATAATTATATATATTTTTTACACAGAATCATTGGTAATTTAATTAATTAATGACACATTTATTTAATTAATGACACATTTATTTAATTAATGACACATTTATTTAATTATTTAATGGTGCATTTATTTATTTAATTGTGGCACTTTCAATCCTCCATATCAGTCAAGAGCAAGTGTGTGATTTTTTTATTCACCTTCAATAATGTTAAATCTGGTCAGTGGATATGAAGTGTTCTCTAATATTATTCTGACCCACTAGTTTACTGTTGTGTTTCAAAGTGAAACAGCTTGTGGAGTGATGAGGGTATGTATCAAGTGAAGCCGACAGTAAAACATGGATTAGCAAAGAGGCGCTGACGGCTCGGTGTGAACGGATTTGCATAAAACTCTGCGCCTGTCCAATTAAGAGCCTGTAGTGCGCATACCTTGTCATAACTACTCCGCAGACCTGTTCTGAGTTAAGCCATTATGTGATATGCCACCCCCACATGCACTAATAAACCAAATTAACTTTAAGCCAAAGAGACGCACGGGGCGAGAGCAGGAGGGAGTTGCATCAGCTTCTGTAGTGCAGAGGTTCTTAAGACGCGGCACAGAAACAGCTGGTGGGTTAACTAGGCCTTTGTCCAGATAATCGAGGCAAGACCGTAGTCCCGACTTGTCCTGCCCTTTCTTTGGTGCAATGCTTTTTTGGCTCCTCTTCCAAATGTTTTGAGAAACAAAGAAGGGATTATACTGCATAAATGACTGACTTTGCACAGTATAATGCAATGTCTCATAGTGGGACCCACCCAGGGGTTATTTAGACTTTACAGTCGGGTCACCACAATCGATTTGAAATTAAACAACCAAGATGTGTTGCAGACGTTCAGCTTTAATTTGAGAGTCTTTACATCCAAATCAGATGAACAGTGTAGGAATTCTGTGTGCCTCCCACTTTTAAAGGGACCAAAAGTAATGGGACAAGTGGCTTCTCAGCGGTTCCATAGCCAGGTGTCAGCTTGTCCCTTATTATCCCATTTATAAGGGACAGATGAGACGTCCCCCTATGAGAGACCAACAGGCCCGTTTGGAACCATGAGGCCGTCCTCCCGTGGACCCACCACCTGCAGGAGGAGCCATAGGGGCATGGTGCTATGTGACTTGGGCAGCTCCAACAGCTGCCCCCACGACCCGGCAACGGACAAGTGGGAGAAAATGGATGGATGGATGGAGATGAGACGTCCAGAGTTCATTTCAAGTGTAATGTTTGCATTTTGGATACTGTTGCGGTTAATTGCAGACGGGGTATCTGCTGAGCATCTAAAATATGCTAGCAGGAAACTGTGTCAACCCCGTGAACTGCCACCTTAACGTGGTGGGGTTGTTTGAGCACCCGAATGATCCGAGGAGCTATGTTGTCTGGGGCTTCATGCCCCTGGTAGGGTCTCCCATGGCAAACAGGTCTTAGGTGACGGGTCAGACAAAGAGCAGTTCGAAGACACCTATGGACAGTTTAATATCAAGGACCGTGACGTCGCCCGGTATGGCGCAGCCGGGGCCCCACCCTGGAGCCAGGCCTGGGGTTGGGGCTCGAATGCGAGCGTCTGGTGGTCGGGCCTCTGCCCACGGGGCCCGGCCGGGCACAGCCCGAAAGGACGACGTGGGCCCGCCCTCCTGTGGACCCACCACCCGCAGAGGGATCCGTTGGGGTCGGGTGCAGAGAGGACTGGGTGGCAGTCGAAGGCAGGTGCCTCGACGACCTGGTCCGCGTGCGCAGCTTCTGGCGTTCGGGACATGGAACGTCACTTCGCTGGGGGGGAAGGAGCCTGAGCTTGTGCGGGAGGTTGAGAGGTACCGGCTAGATATAGTCGGGCTCACCTCCACGCACAGCCTGGGTTCCGGATCCCAACTCCTGGAGAGGGGCTGGACGCTCCATTTTTCTGGAGTTGCCCGCGGGGAGAGGCGGCGGGCTGGGGTGGGTTTGCTCATAGCCCCCCAGCTCAGCCGTCACGTGTTGGAGTTCACCCCGGTGAACGAGAGGGTCGCGTCCCTACGCCTTCGGGTCGGGGACAGGTCTCTCACCGTTGTCTCGGCCTACGGGCCCAACATCGGTGCAGAGTACCCGGCCTTCTTGGAGTCCCTGGGAGGGGTACTAGATGGTGCTCCGGCTGGGGACTCCATTGTTCTACTGGGGGACTTCAACGCCCACGTGGGTAACGACAGTGAGACCTGGGTGGGGGTGATGGGGAAGAACGGCCTCCCCGATCGGAACCCGAGTGGTGTTCTGTTATTGGACTTCTGTGCTAGTTACGGTTTGTCCATAACGAACACCATGTTCGAGCACAAGGATGTCCATAAGTGCACGTGGCACCAGGACACCCTAGGCAGGAGGTCGATGATCGACTTTGTAGTTGTGTCATCCGATCTCTGGCCGCGTGTCTCGGACACTCGGGTGAAGAGAGGGGCTGAGCTGTCAACCGATCACCACCTGGTGGTGAGCTGGATCCGCTGGCAGGGGAAGAAGCCGGTCAGGCCTGGCAGGCCCAAACGTGTTGTGAGGGTCTGTTGGGAACGTCTGGTGGATCCCTCTGTCAGTAGGGTCTTCAACTCCCACCTCCGGAAGAGCTTCAACCAGATTCCGAGGGAGGTAGGGGACATGGAGTCCGAGTGGACCATGTTCTCCTCCTCCATTGTCGATGCGGCTGCTCGTAGTTGTGGCCGTAAGGTCTCTGGTGCCTGTCGCGGCGGCAATCCCCGAACCCGGTGGTGGCGCCCGGAGGTAAGGGATGCCGTCAAGCTGAAGAAGGAGTCCTATCTGGCCTTGTTGGCTTGTGGGACTCCGGAGGCAGCTGAGAGGTACCGGCAGGCCAAGCGTGCTGCAGCTCGTGCAGTCGCAGAGGCAAAAACTCGGGTTTGGGAGGAGTTTGGAGAAGCCATGGAGGAGGACTATCGGTCGGCCTCGAAGAGATTCTGGCAAACCATCCGGCGCCTCAGGAAGGGGAAGCAGTGCTCCACCAACACTGTTTACAGTGTGGGTGGGGGGCTGCTGACCTCGACTGGGGATGTGGTCGGGCGGTGGAAGGAGTACTTCGAGGATCTCCTCAATCCCACCGTTACGTCTTCCGATGAGGAAGCAGAGGCTGGGGACTCGGAGGGGGGCTCGTCCATCACCCAGGCTGAAGTCACCGAGGTGGTTAGAAAGCTCCTCGGTGGCAAGGCCCCAGGGGTGGATGAGATTCGTCCTGAGTACCTTAAGTCTCTGGATGTTGTAGGGCTGTCTTGGCTGACACGTCTCTGCAACATCGCGTGGCGGTCGGGGACAGTGCCTCTGGATTGGCAGACCGGGGTGGTGGTCCCTCTCTTCAAGAAGGGGGATCGGAGGGTGTGCTCCAATTACAGAGGGATCACACTCCTCAGCCTCCCTGGTAAGGTCTATTCCAGGGTGCTGGAGAGGAGGATTCGGCCGATAGTCGAACCTCGGATCCAGGAGGAACAATGCGGTTTTCGTCCCGGTCGTGGAACACTGGACCAGCTCTATACCCTTCATCGGGTGCTCGAGGGTTTGTGGGAGTTCGCCCAACCAGTCCACATGTGTTTTGTGGATCTGGAGAAAGCGTTCGACCGTGTCCCTCGTGGTGCCCTGTGGGGGGTGCTCCGGGAGTATGGGGTCCGGGGCCCTCTACTAAGGGCTGTCCGTTCCCTGTATGACTGCAGCAGGAGCTTGGTTCGCATTGCCGGCAGTAAGTCAGACCTGTTCCCGGTGCGTGTTGGTCTCCGGCAGGGCTGCCCTTTGTCACCGGTTCTGTTCATTACCTATATGGACAGAATTTCTAGGCGCAGCCAGGGGCCGGAGGGTGTCCGGTTTGGGAACCTCAGAATATCATCTCTGCTCTTTGCAGACGATGTTGTTCTGTTGGCTTCATCAGATCAGGACCTCCAGCGCGCACTGGGGCGGTTTGCAGCCGAGTGTGAAGCGGGCGGGATGAGGATCAGCACCTCCAAATCTGAGGCCATGGTTCTCCACCGGAAAAAGGTGGTTCTCCCGCTTCAGGTCGGTGGGGAGTCCTTGCCCCAAGTGGAGGAGTTCAAGTATCTCGGGGTCATGTTCACGAGTGAGGGACGGATGGAGCGTGAGATCGGTAGACGGATCGGTGCGGCGTCAGCAGTGATGCGGTCGCTGTATCGGACCGTTGTGGTGAAGAGGGAGCTGAGTCAGGGGGCGAAGCTCTCGATTTACTGATCGATCTACGTTCCCACCCTCACCTATGGTCATGAGATTTGGGTAATGACCGAAAGGACAAGATCGCGAATACAAGCGGCCGAAATGAGTTTCCTCCGCAGGGTGGCTGGGCGCACCCTCCGAGATCGGGTGAGGAGCTCAGTTACCCGGGAGGAGCTCGGACTCGAGCCGCTACTCCTCCACGTCGAAAGGAGCCAGCTGAGGTGGCTAGGGCATCTGTTCCGGATGCCTCCTGGTCGCCTCCCTCGGGAGGTGTTCCAGGCATGTCCCACTGGGAAGAGGCCTCGTGGAAGGCCCAGGACACGCTGGTGGGACTATGTCTCCGAGCTGGCCTGGTGTCGTCTCGGGGTCCCCCCAGAACAGCTGGAGGAGGTGTGCGTGGATCGGGAAGTCTGGGCATCTCTGCTGAGACTGCTGCCCCCGCGACCCGGCCCCGGATAAAGCGGAAGAAAATGGATGGATGGATGGATGGAAACTGTGTCCACTGTTTGCCATTTGTTTTACAGGCTTTCTAATACATGGAGTCCTACCTGACCGATTATTGTCTTTCATTTGATTCCAATTGTAAAAGACAAAGCAGGCAAAAATTAACAATAAAAGTAATGATAGGCTTATAGCTCTGGCCAGCACTCTGTCTAAGGTACTGGAACCCAAACATGGAACAGACATGTGCAATTTTGCTTTGAAAGAAATGTTGATGCCTCAAAGGCTATACAAATATTTTCTAAGTTGTACAAGAAAGGTGCTCCAAAATGTCTTGTGAGAATTCAGTTTTTTTGGTATCAGTTAATGTGTGTAAAATAGGGAAATTGCTTTATCTGGTTCTTTTTTTTTTAAGCACTGTAAAGCACTTTGTGTTACATTTTGTATGAAAAGCGCTTTATAAATAAAGTTTGATTTGATTTTGATTTGATTTTTGTGTGTCAAATGGAGTAAGACAGTGTAGCATTTTGTCCCAGTTTTTATTTAATGTATATGGATGACTTGTCAAGGATTTTAAATGATTGTGGAACGGGGTGTAGGGTTGGCATTGGCAACAGTACCATTAACCACCTAATGTACGCTGATGACCTTGGTATTTTCTGTCCATATAGCGCTCATTCCCTGATTTCTTTGTATCAGGAAATAGACATACGGTCACTGATGAAGGCAAATGACTGCAGACTTGTCTGATGACAGAGACATTACAGACGGTGTCGCCTGCTTGATGGACAGGCCAACATGTTAATCCGCAGGTTTGGAATGTGCTCAACACCGGTTAAAATCAGACTCTTTAAAGACATATTGCACTCCCATGTATACTGTCCACCTGTGGAGGAGCTACAAAAAGAGTAGTATGCCAAATCTAACTGCGGCGTGCCATGTGAATGCTACTGAGGGTCCCACAATGGAGTAGTGCCCGCCAAATGTTTGTAAATGCGCGTCAAAGTCAACAATCAAGAGAAGACTTCACCAGAGAGAATACAGACAATTAACCACAAGCTGTAAACCACCTCAAAAACAGGAGACTGATGAGAGTTTGACAAAAAACATCTAGAAAAGCTTTTACAGTTCTGAAACAACATCCTTGGACAGTTGAGACAAAGATCAACTTGTACCAGAGTGATGGGAAGTGCCAGGTATAGGGAAAGAAAGGAACTGCTCATGATTCAAAACATCCCACCTCATTCGTGAAACATGGCGGTGCAGCATCATGGCATTGGCTTGTATGGCTGCCAATGGAACTGGTTCCCTTGTATCTATTGATCATGTGACTGTTGAAGAAAGCAGCAGGAAGAATTGTGAAGTGTTTCGGGCTATATTATGTGCTCATATTCAGCCAAATGCTTGGCTTCACAGTGCAGATGGACAATGACCCGAAGCATACTGCAAAAGTGTGGTCCCAATACGTTCAGGGTCGGACCACACTAGCCCCGTGGAGTTTGAGCAGGGTTTAAGATGAGTCCAGTGGTACCAGTTATCCCGACCGTCAACTTTCACAGCTGTGGCAGTCCTTTGAGTCACCGTGAAAGGTCCAAGATACCGTGGTTTGTGCCAGGCCGTACGAGCGTGGTTCCTGACGTATACCTGCTCAGGCAGGTGCGCTGTATGATCAGAAACAACAACATCGTTATGTACAATTGGGGTCAGTTCCCTGAGTACTGACTGTAGAGCCTCAAAGTACGGCCTGAACTGGAAGATGGTCGCAACCTCCGGTAATGGGGCGGAGTTAGCCCCCGGCAACGCCCCGGGCATAGCCCTGCCAAACATCAATTCGAACGGGGTGAAACCCGTGTTAGTATTCACCGAGGAGCGCAGGTGGAACAGAGCAGCCGGGAGAGCCGACAACCAAGTGCTTTTGGGGGTGTCCTGTAACATTTTTGCCAACACCGTCTTGAGGGTGCGGTTCATGCGCTCCACTTTACCATTCCCCTGGGGATAGTACACACACGAGAATGATTTGTTTATTCCCAGCAGGGAACACAGATTTTTCACGTCCGTTGCCGTGAAATGAGTGCCAGAGTCACTATGTAGTTCAGAAGGGACACCAAAAAGTGGGATCCATTCCTTCAAAAGCACTGCCATAACCTCAGCCGAACTTTCTCTTTTGCAAGGGTAGAAAGCCGGCCATCCAGAGAACGTATCCACAATTCCCAAAAGGAAGCGCTTGCCCTTCACGGGTACAAGCATGTCGGTAAAGTCAATCTGAATCACATCCCCGGGGAAACGTCCAGTTTTGACAAGACCCGCCCCACTCCTGTGATGCGGGTGCGGGTTAAACCTGCCACAGCCAACACAAGCCTGTACAAAGGTTTTACACAACAAAAAAGGAGTACGATGATAGTAATACTGTTCCAACAAACGGGTCATGGCCCGCGGACCCTGGTGATGAACTCCATGTATCTCCGTCAGAACTTGTTCCTCCATACAAGAGGTCAAGAAAGTCAACCCCGTGGGCCCCCGATAGACCCCGTCCCCATGGGGTTGGGCCTTCGGGTGCCGTGTCCAGAAGTCAGAGTCATACTTACTATGTGCTGTCTGACAGTCTACTACACTCAGCAGACCCTGGAAGGAGGAAGTGTCCCCGTACACGGGTTTCCAATAGGTGTCCAGATGTAATTCCAACTCATGTCGTCGCCCTGGGGGCAAAGACGAGGCCAGGAGCGACACACGATCCCACACGTCTAGTGGCATCCCTAACTGACCGTTTCCAGCGTGGGCAACAAGCCGTCCACCCACACTCGCCACCGTAACCCCCACATCCGATATATGAGTGACCGAGTCTAGAATAGGGAGCTGTATTTGTTGTATCATGGCCCAAGCACGTTCCTGTGGGACATTGTTCTCTAAGGGATACCTACCCGCTGTTTTGGCCGCCAAATCTGCGGCTCTATTTCCAATGGCCGTCATGGAGCCCGCCTTCGAGTGGCCCGGCACCTTAACTACGGCCAAAGTGCGTGGCAGTAGCAACAAATGTGCGACTTCCTCACAAAGTTCTTTATGGGCTACCGGAGTGCCCTTAGCAGTCAAGAAGCCAGTCTTCACCCACCCTGCTAAGTCCCTAAGGACTACACCACAAACATAGGCTGAGTCCGTGTAGATGGTAACCTCCTGATCCTGTGATATTTCCAGGGCCAATTTCAGAGCCATAAGTTCTGCATACTGCGCCGAGGAACCCCCTTCCGGGCCCCACTGCGCCACCACGTGGGTGCGATCGGGAGGGAGAAGCTCCACAACCGCCGCCCCCGCGGACAAAGAGCCATCAGGAAGTCTGTGACAATGTCCATCCGTGAACAATGACCTGGAGTGTGGGAGAGGTTTGTCGGACAATCCAGCCCGGATTTCCGATTGCCTCTGAGAAAAGTTTTGGCAACAATGAGGTAGTCCAGGCAGCCCCATGCCTGTGGAAACCGTTGGTGCATCGTCAGCTGCGAAAGTCAGGTTTGGGGCCGTTAATTCATTCGCCAGCTTAAGCTGTCTTTGCGGAGTCAGGGCAAAGGTCTTGGACTGGACATAGGCCACCACTGAATGGGTGGTATAAACCACCAACGGATGACCCATGACCACATGCGCCACTTTCCTCAACAGGGAAGCCAAAGTGTCAGCATATAAAGCGCAATCCGTCGATTTTTTCGCCACGGGATCCAGCAAGGTAGAAGCATAAAGAATCACATTGCGTCTCCCCGTGGAGCCCTTCTGCCATAACACTGCATGTCCAGAGCATGAGGTGATGGTCGTGTCAAGGTGAAAAGGTATGTGATAGTTAGGTATCGCCAAGTCAGCACAGGAGGCCAAAGCCTTTTTCAAATCAGTGAAGGCCCTATCCGCCTCTTCCGTCCAGACCAAACTGGCCTGCAAGTCTCGGACACCCGCGGCCTTGATGACGTCCCTCAGGGGTGCTGTCAGGCCCGTATAATCAGGAACATGGTGGCGTGAGTAATTGGCCAACCCCAGGAAGGAGAGCAGCGAGCGGACCATCTCTGGCCGATCCGCACTTAAGATCGATTGTTTCTGGGAGGCGCTTGGGGCAAGACTGTCTGCGCCAATCACTTTCCCTAAGAAAGAAACCTGCGGGCGACAGCACTGAAGTTTAGATTTTGAGACCTTAAAACCCCACAGGTGTAAGCGACTCAGCACTGCTGCAGTCATGTCCAAACAATCGCGAGCCGTAACTCCTCCGATACAAATATCGTCCACGTATTGTAGGACAACGGAACCAGGTAACACTGTGGTGGGTGCCAAACAATTCTTCAGTACCTGGTTGAAGATTCCCGGTGAGTTCCTGTGTCCCTGGGGAATTACTTTATATTGCAGTTTTACGCCTCCATGGGTGAAGGCAAATTGATACCTACTCTCAGGATATGAGTCACTGAGTGGGGGGGGGCACAGGCCGAAACCAGGCCTCTTATATCCCCCACCGCCAGTTGTGCGTTCGCGCACTGCAGTTGCAAGGTGCGGAACCAGTTCTTTCCCCCATTCTGTAAGGGGGGTAAAATGTCTTTTAAATGTTGTAACTCAACACTAGTCAGGGGTTTGTATGTCGTTGGGGCGAGCCCCCCATCTACCAGAGGAGGCCCCGTAGGTATCAGTGGGTAGTTTGCGGCCCCTCCCCTCTGTCCCACGGGGAGCTTTCGTGCCTCCTCTGCTTTTTGTTTCGCCGCCTCTGTCACTGCTCGTAACGCCCCTTCGGCCACCTTACGTCTGGCCTCCCACTCTTCCACTGACTCCTCCTCCTTTTTATTTATTTTGGTCAGTGCCTGTGTCATAACATGTTTCTGTTTGTATAGCCCCAGGAGTTCATCCTGGACTCTGTATGCTTCGGCAGTATCCAGTGTCTCCTCATCTTCGTCACTGTCATATGTCCATTTAAGTGAGCTGGGGTTCGCTGGTGTAGGTTTTGGCTTCGCCCCTGGTAATGGGGGTGCTGGCGCAGGTTGTTCCGCCATTTTGGTAGTCAGCTCCTCGAATTTGGCGGTCAATTCGGCCATTGCTGCGCCTCTTTCATCGGCATGTTCCTGCAGCTTCCCTAGCACTTCTGCTCTTACCTGGGCCGCCTCCGCTTGGCTTCGTTGCACAGCTGTCGTTGTTTGTTTTCTTACCTCCGCCACTGCGTCTCGAACCGTTGTGGCCTGTTCCCTAGTAACGTCGAGGATCTGTTGTCCCCATACATTACCTCCGAAATCCCTCAATGTTGGTCCTACCGGTTCGAACTTCTTTTTCAGTATGTCCATTACTGCTTTTGATTCCTTGTCTGATAAGGGATGTGAGCCTTTAATGTCCACATCCACAACACCTTGCACTGTTAGCTGTGGATATGTCCCCAAGGGGGCTGGGGCATATGGAGGAGGGGCCGTCGGGGCCAAGGCGGGAGCTCCTCCTCCTCTCGGGAGGGGCCTCTGAATCCCGCCCCCTGAAGTGGGGGAAAAAATCTTCTGGTTTTGTATCCACTGTGCTGTGGCCAGAGCCAGGACTGGTCCAATGTGTTTCCTCATTCTTTGATACTTACCGATCGTGAGCTCCCGGAGTTTCCTCTCACTCTGCGAGAGTCCCCCCCCCCTTCTTTGACATTCCCTCATCCTGCTGTTCCCTCGCGCATAGCTCCATGGCGGCAGTCAAAACACTGCAGAAGAATTCCAGTGTGTGTGGGGCCGTGGGGTCCGTCTTCTGTTCTCTGAAACCTTGTGCACATGCCTCGACCGCCTTATCCGTCTCTTTTCGCGTCGTCGTTTTCACGAGAGGCGACTCCCTTCTTACCGCCGTCACCCATCCTCTGCAATCCATCATTTCCAGCATTCTGTCCCACAAGTTATACACCAAGCAAAGCAAACACAGAATGGAAATAACGATCTTCTTGTTGCATCCAAAACCAAAGCCAACTCTATTAGTTCAAAGCGTGATGTGATATGTATCTCAAAGTTCAGTAGCTGATTCTGGAGTTTTCACAGTTAGATTAGAAGCGAACCCGACAACCTCCATACAACAACAGTGTCACGGGTGAGAAAGATTATGCCTGCTCACTCTCTCACTACAAAATCCGCTAATCTCCACAACAACCGATTTCTCGCAATGCTATTCAGACAAAATCCGCAGCTGTATTTCAACAACAAACCACATGGCCCATTCAACATTCAGCACACAGTCCAAATCAAAGACAACACGAAACAACAGCCACACACAGTTTGGGTACCCGACTATGACTCCAACAACATAACCGAACATCAATGCGCCTAATTTTCAATGTTTTCACCCCTAATTCCCCCGTTTTCGCAGACTTTAGGATCCTCGATCCAGGGACTCAAACCCATTTACTTTAGGATCCTCGATCCTATTTCAGACAGCCCCTCGGACTGTCAACGGCCGTGTCACAACTCTTATCTCCAGCCCGCGCGTCCGCGGTGCTGGTCGGACGTACTACGTGCTTATCAGCTTTTACCGGGATATCCCCAACGCGTAGTCCTGTAGATAAACTCTCGCTTCTGTAGTTATACTCCCAATTTCTTAACTTCTATTTTGGTTCGGTATTTGGTTCGGTATCTTAGTTATGACGTGTTTTCCCTTCTTACTTCCAACCATCAATGCAGATTTAAACCATCCAACACTTAGCTTCGTTGACTATACTCCTAACTAAAATTTAGACAAAAAATAGCCAATAGACGTACTTTGACACTCGTTAAAAATAGTAGTCAAAAGCAGTCTTACCTTATTCTAGAGTGGACGCGTCCATGAAGCCGTGGTTGAGTGGTTTTTGGAAGATAAGACACCTGGCATGTCTAGCGCGATGATTTATGGGACCGGACCTCCGCCGACGTCCGTAGTTGACGACTCCAACCCCCCCTTCAGCACTGTCAGGGTCACCAATGAAGAAAACCTCTTTTCTCTGTCCTTGCGGTGGTCACCTTGTACACAATAAAATATGATTAACACGTCGTCTCTACTTTTCCATATTTACCATTACCACCGTTGGACAATGCGCATTCACACTGGAAGGGGGATTAGAAAGTTAGTCGTCAACACTGCACTATCAGCCTAATAAACACACCAGGATAAAGATGACTATGAAACCAGGAACTTAAAGACACGAGGATTTATTCACAGGTCACCTCACACAGACGCGTCTGTTCCCCAGGTCCCTAACACTCAATCTGTCAGCACCCCACACGGAGAAGACTGAACTCTCTGGGGACACAGACTTCTTCACACCACACCTCAAATTATAATATTCATGAGCCTATACTAAGCGCATCAGTTTCCCATCGTACGAGTCTGGCACTTTCCACTTATCGGCCCATGTCTGCCAGCCGGCCTTGGTTGGGCCCTTGTTATCTCTTTGTTTACGTGTGCATGGGGTCTGTTTTCGGAGCCCGTCTGCACATCGGCTCTGTGTTTTTCCACTCCACTGTAACAGAAAACTGAGAGGCTTCACAATGTAAAAACAACACTTCTATTGCTAAATTGCTCTCTAAGCAAGACATCATTGATTAGAAACAATCATTCTTTTCAAGCTTTTTAAGGCAAAAAAGTGAAATGTTACTCAATGGCCTAGCCTGACATAAATCCAAGTGAGCATGCATTTCAATTACTGAAGACAAAACTGAAGGGAAAATGTCTGAAGAACAAGCAGGAACTGAAGACATTTGCAGAAGAGGCCTGGCAGAGCATCACCAGGGATGAAACCCAGCGTCTGGTGACGTCTATGCCTTCTAAACTTCAGGCTGTAATTGACTGCAATGATTTGCAACCAAATATTAAAAAGGAATATGTTTGATTTATAATTGTTACTTTTTCCCATTACTTTTGGTCCCTTATAGAGTGGGAGACACACAGACAAACGTTTGTAATTCCTACACCGTTCATCCAATTTGGATGTAAATAGCCTCAAATTAAAGCTGAAAGTCTGCAGTTTAAGCACATATTGTTTCATTTCAAAACTGTGGTGATTTATCGAGCCAAAAAGATGAGAATTGAGTCGATGTTCCAATATTTATGGACCTGACTATACGTCACACAATCAAGGTACCCTGTTGAAACACTTGAGTTTCACTTGAGCACAGATTTTTTTGCTATCTGGCTAGTTGTGTAAGT
Source organism: Proterorhinus semilunaris (assembly GCA_021464625.1). NCBI lineage: Eukaryota > Metazoa > Chordata > Actinopteri > Gobiiformes > Gobiidae > Proterorhinus > Proterorhinus semilunaris. The sequence continues at coordinate 16,667,629 of CM038357.1, forward strand.
TCTCCGTCGTACAGGAGTTGTCCATCTTCAATGAAGGTACTTGAGTCATCTTCTGTACTCAGTAGTAAGTCTTCGAACGTTTTACCTCTCATCCAAAAGGCTTCATCAGCGGACCACTGTATCTGGTACAGTGGTACCAGTGGTACACTGTATCTGTACAATGTATCTGGCTCAGCGGCGTCGGAAGCGTTTGGAAAGTGGGGGGGACACATTTCAAAAATGGGGGGGGGGGGGGGGGTCGACTACAGTGGGACATGGTCAGGACAATAACAGAGCAATGTTATTGCTTTAGCGGGACTACATCCAAATCGAGCGTTACTTCAAGAATACGTGAGAGAACAGCTCCTCCTCCTCGCAGCTGGGTGGACATATAGGGCGGATAACAAAACACCTGTGGAGCCGCTGTTCTCCTGTCCAGTCCTGGCTTTATGACGCTTTGTGAAAAAACTCTTGAAGCTCTTATGAGACGGCGCTCGTGTTTGTCCACATTTATTTAGATTCAGCCACACCCGTTAACTCCCGCCATCGCAAACAAACATCTCAACGCTCGTATCTTCACATTTCCCACAAACGCAGATAAAATTGAGTCAAGGGGTAAAGAAGGCAAACCTTTATCAGTCAAAGGAATAATTCAGATATTATTTGGTTAAGTTAGAGTCCAGACAGTGAGGTTTAACGGCGTATTGACCGGTTGAACACTCGTGCTAGCCCGGGGCAGTTTCCCCAAACTCACGCTACACTCAAGCTTCATCACCCGCTTTGTAAACACATCAAAACTGATGTTCCTCACCTTAAAGTTACTGGTCAGGCCTTTTGTACCGATGAAGACACGCTGTCCACCTGCCGAGGACGCGAAAAGTCCTGCTCCTCCATGTGAGAATCCGTAAAAAACTCCGGAAACACGATGCACGAGTGTCCTTGTGCTTCGGTGTGGTCAAATCTGTCCGTCCGTCCAACGTTAATCCTCAGTATTCTCACTTTAGCCGTTTTTCAGCGGTTTACAGAGACATGTTTACATTTCAGCCGCTATGAGGTGATGTAGCGGACCTGCATAGACACAGCTACGCAAAGCGGAGCGACGCGATACTGGCGCGGATAATGCCAATAAATATTTTTTTAAATGTATGGAAAATAAGGCGCGGGTCATATTTAATTGTTTGGCCTCGGGGAGCCTATTGAAAAGGTCCAGTCTAAACTAGTAAATGTAAAGTCAATGAAAATTCACGTTGTGAAAGTGGGGGGGACCAATCAACCACTTTTCAAAAGTGGGGGGGACACGTCCCCCTCACAATGAATGGTTCCGACGCCCATGATCTGGCTAGTGTTTAAAATACAGCAGCCAGTGCATCTGATAGCCACATGAGCAAAATTGCTGCACATACAGCGGAAAACTGTTCTGTCCCGAGGCTTCGACTTTTACTGAATGTCTTCTCTTGCCTTCACCTTGCATTGTTCTGTCTTATAAAGCATACGGGCCAGAAAAGTCCTAAAAAGGATAATACATGTAACCATGAAATAAATCTGCCCAACCACTACTATTGCCACAAATACAGTATTACCGCTGTGTTTAGAGATACCAAAGAAAGATAAATGTTATTTTTATTGGCCTTTTTGAGATTACTTATTGTTTTACGTAAGTTATGGAACGTAGCAAAACAATGTTATTGAGTGGATTTTTGTAAGAAAAAGACATTTAGAAAGTTGCCGTCAGGGAGGATGGCTGTGAACCTTTAAATTTGCTCTGTAAGAGTTGTTACACCTTTCTTATAATAAACCCCTACAAGTATCTAATTAAATGAAAGGATAATACATAGCCGCATTTTGCTTTTTCAATTTGGCCAGAGCATTACATTACATTTGGAGGCGCTTTGATACCCTTCAAAATTATACACTACCACGGAAAGGTTTGTTAAAGGGAATCTATCCCATTGAAAATGAGATGAGTTGGAGTCTCAAGTAATGATTGCATGGTGCACTGGATATACCAGGGCTCACAGCAGCACAGCCATGAGGTGGTCCTGCTCCTCGACCATCACACGCTGTAAAGTATTTCGCAGCTAAGAGTAAGGCGGGATTTCAAGCAAGTTGGTCTCCTCTCAAGTTTTCCCTCCGATTCCACAGCAACATTCTTGCAACTCCTTCACCATGGGGACTCTACTTCTCAAAGACGCCATAAATATATGAGTATTTGTTAGGAAGTTTGGAGCATATTTGGGGCCTATTACTTGTGCTGCTTCTTGTCTGACACAATTTTTTTCCCCATCTTTTTTGTGTGATTTTTGGGTGCCTCATAGAGTCTCCCCTTAGTCTCACATCTTTTGACAGGAGTGCGTTGAACAAACATTTGATCAAATCCTAGGAGTGCCACCCAGGGGCCTTGCTGACGACTGATCAGTGTGATTACATTTTGAAAATAACCCTTCTCCCACTCTTTCCTCTTGCAAACTTGTCCATGGGGTGTTTGTTTGAGTTTGTGTTATGAGTTATGTGTTGATAGCATGATAGTAACTACACCATTAAGTTTACTAATATAGCCCCGCTGATATTGCTGAAGCTATTAAACCATTAACCTACATATACACTACATCGCCTGTTTTTTTCCTACAAGGCTGCTCACCAATCATCAATTGACTTGAGCTGACAGGAAAATACAATATTAAACACTTGTTTGGAGCAAAAGGAAATCTTGATCAAATGTAGATGTATTGTTAAATACTGGCATATTGCCAGTATTTAACAATATACGGCGGCACGGTAGCACAGCGGTTAGTGCTTGTGCTTCACAGCTAGAAGGTCCCCGGTTCGATTCCCACCTGGACGGGCCTTTCTGTGTGGAGTTTGCATGTTCTCCCCGTGTCTGCGTAGGTTTCCTCCGGGTACTCCGGTTTCCCCTACCACCAAAAACATGTACAATAGGCCGGGATGAATGATGTGAGTGAGTGGTCGGAGGGGCCGATGGCGCAGATTGGCTGCCTCGCTTCCGTCAGTCTACCCCAAGGCAGCTGTGGCTACAACAGTAGCTTACCACCACCGAGTATGGAGTGAATGATTAATGACGACAGTGTGGCGCTTTGAGAAAAACTTGGTAATACAGACTTGTAAAGCGCAATACAAGTGTAAGGCATTATTATTATTATTATTGGAAGCTACTTAAGCCACAGACATAAAAAAAAAAAAATCTCTTTTCACTTGAAATGTAAGCTCTCTTTAAATCTTGAGGCCTTTAGTTTTGACTGTGTGTTTGTCATGCGCTTTCAACAGTGAACACCAAACTGACTTCATTCAGACAAAACCTTGTAGTCCCATAGGCAGTGGAGAGTTTCATTTAAATATAAGGTCACAGGCCACTGCTGTCTGCTGCTGCAGGGACCTGTCTGTCCAAATCTCTCTCCAAATCAAGTATGCGCCAAATCCGTTTAGAAGTCTGTTATTTCTTTGTAAAAAATAATAGCAGTGTTGTTTACTTTAGTTCAAGCAGTGGTAATTATACTTCTGATGACAATTACATTTTTATGTGGGAATTTATTTGTATTTCGCTTTTAACAGACATGGTCACAAAAATGATTTATAAAGGAACTCCGAGGAATCAACATTGTACATCCTTAAAGGCTTTTAATAGGTGTTTTGGGTGCTGAGGATTTTATAAAAAATGCAGTATGAAGGCAGGCCTATAGCTATTTTTCGATCCCCGGCCGAAGGGGGGGCTTTCTGTGTGGAGTTTGCATGTTCTCCATGTGTCTGCGTAGGTTTCTCCAGGTACTCCGGTTTCCCCTACCGCTATAAACATGTACAAATAGATTAATGTAGTGTGTGAATTAGTGGTTGGTGGTGGTCAGAGATGGCACAAATTGGCAGCCTCACTTCCAAGGGGCAGCTGTACCACAGAGTATGGCAAATGAATAATGACTACAGTGTAGCACTTTGAGAAACTTGGTAATACAAGCTTGTAAAGTATTAACTTTTTATGTGAAATATATATATATATATATATGTATATATATATATATATATCATATCAAATCAAACTTTATTCATAATGCGCTTTTCTCTCAAATTTATCTCAAAGTGCTTTACAGATTAAATTAATTTGTTTTCTTCTTTTTTTCTTATTTATTTGTTTGAGCAGTTAACCTGCTCAATGGGAGTGGGCCGAAGCCAAAGGCTTATAAGCACCTGCCTTAGTGGGGCCGTGAAGGTTCATAAGGTAAAAGCAGTTCTGAAAGATAAGAAGGGCCAAGACCATTAAGACATTTAAAAATCATTAAAAGAACATTAAAAGATCCTGAAACACGCGGGGAGCCAATGCAGTGACAAAGATACTCTTTTTTGGAAGACCAGAAAGCAGGGCATTACAATAGTCGATACGACTGGTGATAAAAGCATGCATTAGCGTCTCCGTGTTGGCCGAGAGAGAATGGGGCGGACTCTGGCTATGTTCTTTAGATGGTAAAAACCTATCTTTGTGGTATTCTTAATGTGTGGGGTTAAAGTCAGCTCAGAGTCAAAAATCACACCCAGGTTCTTCACCTGTGAGGAAGGATTAAAAGACAGTGACTGTAGTTTGGGTAAAAGTTTCTCTCTCTGGGCCTCAGGACCGATGACTAAAACTTCAGTTTTGTCCTGGATTTGATATCTAAAATGCAGTTAAAAAGTGCATCCATTGGCCTGGTGTCATCAGGAGACATGGAGATGTACAACTGTGTATCATCAGCGTAACTATGAAAGTTGACTCCATGTCTCCTGATGACATCACCAAGAGGGAGCATATACAGGTTAAAAAGCACTGGGCCTAAATCGAACCCTGGGGCACACCACATGTAATTTTATGGACCTTAGATGAGCAGGTATCCACACTCACCATGAATGTCTGTGAAGTAAGATGTAAACCATTTGTGGACAACACCAGAGAACCCGATGTGTTTTAAACGAGTTAAAAGAATAGTGTGGTCGACTGTATAAAAGGCAGTGCTCAGATCCAGTAGAACCAACACCTTCTGTCATAATTTAATCTAAATTAGCCGTCTTGGTGCTGTGGTTTACCCTAAAGTCAGACTGGAATTTCTCAAGGACATTATGTGCAGTAATAAAATCATTAAGTTGGATAAAGACAAGTTTTTCTAAGATTTTGCTTAAAAATGGTAAGTTGGATACCGGTCGAAAATTGTTAAAATCATTACAGTCCAAATTGCTCTTCTTCAGTAGGGGCCTCACCACCGCCCCCTTAAAGGCAGCAGGGAAGACCCCCGTCTGAAGAGAGCAAATCACGCTCCAGGACCTTTCGCATACCTCATAGCAACCGTTGCTACCAGACATTCTCTGGGTATCCTCCCGTAGAAACAAAATGAGAGGGGCCTGTTTCTTCACCTACAAAGCCAATAAACGAGCTGAAAAACACCGCCTGCTAACTTTTGAGCAAAGCTAATACTTGTTTACCATCCGTCTTGTCGCAAGAGTTTCATGAGCTGTCGTTGCTTTGGTCACTTTGGTCTGGTCTAAAAATATAAAAAATAAACTGTGATTGATTGATGGTGTTAAAATAAACTGTAAGAAGCGTTTTACTAGATCTAACTGAGACTTAACCAGACTCCAGCAAGAATCGACCGGGTCTAAACCTTATCTACATCCAGGTCTAAAACAGGTCCAACTCAGGTGTAGCTCACACTCAACAGAAGATTAACAGATGAATACACCACGTAGAATTTTAACCGAAAAATCTAATTGAAATACATACATTTATTGTATGACAGATATGTTCATCATTGAAAAATATCTCATAAATGTACAAACAAACATGAGCCTTTGGTGTGAGCGGCTCAGCACTCCTAAGACATGACTGTAACTTTACTGGGAGTCTTTACTGGGAGTTTAAGTTTGGTCCTCATCCAAATTGATTCTTTGATTACCCACTGCAAAAGTAGCATTTTCTGTGTTGAGCGGGTCATTAGGAGCATGTTTTGTACTGATGGCAACAGTATAGTCCAAAATGTTACGCAGTGTGGCTTTAAGAATGCAAAGCATTCCTGAAAACGACCTCATCGCAATGTAAATGCCACCACAGAAACCATTCCCCACACTGTATTTTGTCCTCTGCTGTGATACTGCTTCAGTCCTCTCATGTTCAACTTCTTCCCTTGTGGGCACTGTTCACAGGTGTCAGTATCACCTCATGGACGTCCTGTTGGAGCAATATCTCTCCCTGTCCCATGGCTCACACAGGGGACACACTTTCATACCCTCAATGACAACCACATCCCAGACAGGACAATAAGACATAACACCCTGGATTTTAGAGCCAAAAAATATTTAAAGATGTGGTAGTAGCTGGAATAATATCTAACTAAATAAACACATCCAAAAAAAGATTAACCTCTTAGGAGGCATATTCACAGACAGATTTGGAAGAGTAATCTTTTGTATATTACAATAATTTTAGATGATAAAAAATTATAATACACTATAATGTCCTGTTTCACTGCACTATGCTATGCATGAAGAATTACAAAATGGTACATTACCATTTTGAGATACAAACAAAATTTGCCTAAAATGACAAAAGCTTTAGTTTTTGTTTTTTTTCACCATTGGCTCAATTGTCTGATTTTACACAGTATGTATTCAAACCATACAAACAATAAAATCATTACATTTGTGTCTGTCTATATCAGGGGCAGGCAACGTCAAGCTCGGGTGCAAAATCTGTCCCCCAAAATCGATTTGGATAATTACTGTTTCCAACGTCAGAAAACAAATACCAACAGTACACGATATATGATGTATTGTACAGTCATGGGATTTGGAGAAAGTTATGCTTTTCCGGACCACATTTCGGTAGTTTGGCCCCTGGTTTTTTACAGGGAAAGAAATGTGCCTGTCACCTCGCAAACTTGCTTACCCCTGGCCTTTATGCTTTCGCTATCAGACAAATTCAGACTCCACCTCCTCCACCAGATAAACTTGACACGACCCCTGGAGCTGTACGAACATATTTCCTCTTTTATTTACATTCCTTTTCAAATGTTAACATTTTCGCTATAACTTTTGATCAGGTTGGCATTTTTTCATTAAAATAAATTGGCACAAGTAAAACATATGTAGACAAAAGTTTATTTACACCATACAACATTTTGTTTTTAAATATTTTATACAGAGCTGCAGATGAGAGAGCTTGCTGGGATCCTTCAAGCAGATTCTGCAGTATTAAACTTGTGAAATATATTATTTATATAAAAGTGAGTATTATCTTTATTGCATTTAAAGCAATGAAGAATGTAGCTTGACAAACATTCATTTTAATATGACAGAAAAATCCTCTTTGCCTTCCATGTTTTATATTATAAAGTAAAAAGTGTAGTAATGGCCAAACTGACTGTTATAAACGTTTTTAAAAACCTGCATAAATATGTACATTGTGCTGCGTGGGTCCAGTTTTCTCCAATCAAAACTAGGCCCGACGAAGCTGGGATTGCGGCATGTCGTTTACTGTGAGGGGTTTCTTCTGGAGATGTTGGGTCAATTACTCCATGGATCATTTGAAACACATGATGGTAAATATAGTACACCAGGCCGTCCCACACTAAGTACACTAGTGAGAATACAAAAGTAACACTGATGTTTTTTTCCCTTTTTCTTTTCTCTCTCTCTCTCTCTCGTCAGTCAGTTCGTATATAGGATTGGCACATAATGTCCCTGCCACACACGTATAATCCAGATATGTATGCCAAGGCTGTTTTAAAAAAGTCTGTTGCTTTGTTCAGTGCAAAATACATCTGTTATCCAAGTCTTCCACAACAATTGCATTATCTATAGGCCTCGTTCCTCCACTTCTCTCCTCACACCTCGGTCTGAAAGTCCCCCTCTTGTACGTCCAAGGGTAAGTTGACACACTTTTCCCACTCGGCTGCTGTCATCTCCAGAGAGTCCTTGGTGTTAGGTTCTAATACATTCATAGTGGCGTAATTCTGATACTCGCAGGCTGGATTGTAACTCTCCCATGGATTCTTGTTTGGCATCGCCTTGTCCTGTGAATATGCCCAATTGGAAACAAGATTACTGACCTGAACTTCAGAGTAGCCGTGTCTACAAAGGTCCATTATGTCACGCTATGCTAAAATTGTGAATACATGTTGTGGAAAGCATTAAATAATTAAAAATTGCGTTGTTAATAATAATAATAATAATGGTTAAACATGAGCATGCTTACAGTAAGGTAATATCATGAAGTGGTTTGGGGCTATTCATCTCACTGCACTCTAATTGATAATCCCAGAGAAACTAATGCAAATAAGGATATATCTGTTCTGTGTAATGTACAATGAATACTAACATCTGCAGTCAGCTCCGCAGCAAATTAATTTTAGGGGAAATGTGCAGAAAAATCTACAGCAGTTGTCATCTTTCTGTACGAAAGCACTTTTTGTGGTAACTAAGCAACTGGCCTGACTAGATTGAAATGTGAGTATTAGACGCAGCCAAAGACTCCTGTGAGACTGTCTGAGGCAGGATTTGGTCACCAGTCCAATTTCTGTTCTGACATTCAGCACTGAAAACAATGTTCTATTGAAAAAGACAGTGACTATTATAAAACCAAAGGGTATTAAAACTATGCAGAGCTCATGATTTGCAGATTGACTTCACATTTCTTGTGATAAACTGCCTCAAAACCCTTAAACAAAATTACACACAATTCCTGTGGATGTTGTAGATTATATAAGTTGCCATGCATTAATGGAAAAAACAATGGGGTTGCTAAGTAGATAAATGCATGTAAAGAAAAGTGCATTTATGGCCTTGCATTGAAATGGATGCACAGAAGTCTTTCATTTCTCAGACTGGCCTTGAGCTTCAGTGCTTTAAATGGGGCTAAAACCCCACAGCTGCTGTATGGGCCGTCACCAGAACACTAGCTACCTAACCGCTCATTTGCACAATCACATGTTATGTGTCCAGTACAAATCTAAATAGAGAACTGGGATGTTCAGCTCTAATTGGCTCACAGACTCCCCCCTGGTTTCCTGTTACTCACCATGCTGCCCATATTTGGTATGTCTCGAAATCGGTCCAGGGTTTGAAATTTCTGATTCAGTTCCTGGAACAGCTCCATGTGTCTTTTCCTGGTGTGCATGACTTTCTGCAATGGCAAGGGTTTTTTCTTTGGTATTGACAGCCAATAATGGAAATGCATCCCTCTCCACCCCTTCAACGCTAATCAATTAGTCAGTGTCATGGTAGTTTAAATAAAGGCCAGATTTAAAACAAATTTGCATAACTGCATATATATATCATTTAGCTTCCAAAATAAAGGGCATTTTGGCTTATTTGGTTTAGAATTCCGGGGCTCAGAAAGCTAATCTGTCTAAATATTCATTAGCTGGAATACTTGGAACAAATACCAAACCGCCTCATTTAGTGCTTAGTTGGCGTATGGGAAATCCTTATAATTAGACTTGGCAGAAGTTTCCCATTTAAAAAGGAGGTGTACATCTAAGCTAAAACAAAAAGCTCCCCTTGCAATGCCAAACTCTCCCAATGCCAAGCTCCTCTTTTACTGTTTCCTTTACTTTGAAAGCCTGTACAATATATATGCAGCACATTCCGATATAACAATGCAAAAGAAATATTGCCACATGTCAATAATATAGCAGTTGGGACCAGGTGATAAAATCAGATGTGAAATGTGCAGTGACTTTAAAAGCATACATTTGGATCATCAGCGTACAGCTAATGGATGTAGGAGATGGAGGAGGATAAAATGTTGATGAGAACTGTTGCCCTGTTTGTCAGTTGAGAGCCTTGCTTTTACCTTAACTACACAGTGTCAATAAATCTTCAGTCAAGGCAGTGTAACTCCAATAAGCTTAAGAGGCAAGTACTAATAAATCAAATGACAAACACAACTGCAAAAATGGCTTTTCCCTGCATAAAGAAGCTAGATGCGTGTGCTGAAGAAAAGCAAAGTACCGAACGTACCTCAAAGTCTAGATCTGAGTATCTTGATTTTCGTCTCTGTTCAAAGGAAGATAGAAGATGTTTAGCAGTCTACCTACTAAAGTTTTATAATGTAAAATCTACAGTGGTTTTGTACTGCTCAAGTGCTATACCTCTAATGAGCTCATAGATACTGTGGACCCTGTTTCACTCCGCGACAGGCCAGCAGACTCCTCCATCTCGGCGAGGAAATTCTTGACTGCAGTGCGTGGCTCAAAGGGAAGATTCTGCATCTGCTCTGGAGCCCTGGGATACTGCTGCTCCAGGTTCACATTCATGTGGTCCATGGCCTGTGGGCTGATGTTGAAGTCTGGGTTCATCTTATAATGCATCAGCCGCTCGTGGGACAGCTTATCCATTGGGATGTTCATCTTAGTGTCGTCTTTGACCAAAGTGGGCATGTTGGAGCCAGTCATCACAGCAGCGGCCGAGGCGCGGGGCATAACGATGTAGTCCGTCTCCATCATTTGCCCCTGTGCAACGTGGGCCTCCAGCTCGTGGGCCATGTCATGCTCACTCTGCCGCAGGGCGTCATCTGTACACAGGTAAACAGTGCGCCGCATGTCCGTGCTACTGTCGCCCAGGCACTGCTCCTTCAGCTCTCCCACGCCCATCGGCATGTGCAGAGCGGACGGCTGCTGGATTAACACTTTGGAGATGATGTTGCCAGGCAACGTGGAGTAGTTGAGGCCCTCAGGGGCCTTCTCATCCTCTTCATCATTCAGAGAGATGCGGGAGAGGGTGCCTGTGATAGTAGCAGCACGACAAGAGCCCATGTCTTTGTGGAGAGCTGTGGGGCAGAGATATACAAGGATTAGCTAAGAATTAAAGTGACTTAACTAGTGTCACTATTTGTGCTAGATTTTTCTATACAACACCAAAGGAGTCAGCCAATTCAAACCAATGTGAGGCAATTTACAAGATTTACCATTGCAGACAAAACTGTAATGACAGGACAAATAAGTGAGTATGCGGTTACACAGACACAGCCCCTAAATGAAAAGGGCCGGAAAAGCAGCCAGTGAATCTCAGGAGAATGTAGGAGCGATGGATCAGTCTGGTTTCATTTACTCCACAGCAGAACATCACACTCCAATTCAAACTTTATGATTGCTGGTGACCTTGCAATACCCCACATATTCACAGGGAAAACTGCAGGTAGCTCCTCAGAAATACTCTCTGATTTAGAAATGTATTCTATACCTGTCTTTGCATTCTAATGCCATCCTCATGAATCAAAAGAAATTACACTGTCTGATGACAAAGAGTCTGCAAGTGAATCTCAAGGACAAACTCAATTTTGGTCTAATTTAATAAGCAGCACTGACTTGGGTTTTAAGTTTATACAATCCATGGAGTCCATAATCTCTGTGACATGTGACATTTCAACGAGCGGAATAATATGTAAAGTGCATATTGTGTGACTGCTGCTCTCCTTCAGCTGAGATCATGATTTATGAATGACACCTGTCACTGCCTCTTGTTGAAGATCATCACTTTACAAGACGACACAGCCACTCATATGAGCTACAAGAGTCAGACAACAGCTCTACAACCTCTAATAAGAATGTGCTTTGGATAATGCCCAAGAAATCCAGTTATGTCAAACTGCAATTAGCGATTCAAACCATTACCCGTCTAATGTTGTCATTCAATGATATTAGGAAACATGCATAAATGCACTACCCACACTTTCTTCACAGAAAGGAAACAGAGTAGCTGAAAATAGTCAAGCGTCTAATCATCACTAGTAAGAAGAGATGCGGGAGATTCTGCAATATTGTTGTTTTTTCGGCACCTAAATTTAGATTTGCAGCATTCAGACTTGTAGTGAGTAGTTTCTTCTTACCTGATCTGCAGGCAATGTCCACATCTTTCTCAAAATCAGTCTGTAGAAAAAAGAAAAAAAGGTTAGGCTGGCTTTCTATTACAGTAAACATAATACATGTCTTTGAATTTCCTAGGGCATACACAAATTTAGTGTGAAACAACTCATCAATAAAACGTCTATGAAATATAATCTTCTCCAGTAGCCGGTAAGGCTTCCAGGCTTGCTGCTAATGACTGTATTGAACTTAGGGACCAACACACCGTTTTGCAAGAAAACATTTTATTGTGAGGGGTATTTGAATCCTAATAGCAGATCATTGCCGTGATGTGCGTTGCACTAAATGAATAGACTGGTGTCCTATTTGAGAGGTCAGCCGCAGACATTCCTCTATTCCCCATGAGAGGAAATGAGATGGATGCACAGCAAACACGGGCTGCAAGTTCAATCAAACAGAAATAAAGGGACTATGCTGAGGGCACCAAGAAACCAAAGAGACCTAATGGCATTTGTCACAAGGCACAAATGTGAACCACGTGTAATCGCAGCCTCACCATATTGAGCTATTGGAAATAATGCCTTGTGTTTCAGAATGGGGATATTAAAGTGCAAACACCTCTAGTGAGAGCAGAAGTTAAATTAAGGTCAAAGGAGTGCAGGTTGGTGAATGTGCATCATAAATAACACAGAACACTGGTTAAATTACAGATGAGAGCTGCTGCTTCTGCACGTACCATTATCTGCGCGTGCCCATTAGGGAAGGTTCCTGTTGCATCCCCACTGATAGGATCTTGGCAGTTTCTCAGCCGACATCGGAAGGCATCTTGGACCTACGGAAATAAACAGGGTTGTCTTGACAAAGTAATAAAAGAAGGTTTGTCAGTGCCAATGTAAATATAAGAAGCTAAACAATTGTTCCTGGTGTTTCATTGAGCAAAAATAGACAAAAAGGGGTGCATTCTGGGAAGAAAAAAAGTATTTTTGATGTGAAATTGCAGGCTACGTTTCTAAGTTTGAGGCTGGTGTGTTATTTCAGAACAACAGACCATCTAATTATTTAGTTTTGTAAAAGAAAACAAAGGAAAAAAGGCTGTGCAATGAAACAAATTCTAAACATTTTGTGGCTAAATCTATGGTCAATCTCAATTATTAGCATGATGCTTGTAAATGTGGCAGTAACAGCTCACAGTTGCCATTGCTTCATTGTGGAGGAGTTGAATTTCGATGTGCAATGCACCATTGGCGTGCATTCATTTGATGAAGCTTATTTTAAAGAAAATATTAGAAAAAGCCATCTTTATTTATTTTTTTATATTTGTTTGTCCTATTGTCCACCAAAATACTCTAAACGAATATTCACATACCTCTCTCCTCAGAATACAGTGCACCATGACAATGACAAAGCCCTGCAGAGAGTCAAAGACTGCGAAGAGGATCTGAAACAGGATGGAGCGTTTGTCCGTCATAGCAAGAACTGCGGACATCCAGGTAAGAGCAAGCAGAGGCAACACCACACACGAACTCCACAGGGACGCCCTGAGAGCATATAGGAATTATAGGGTCAGTGTAAAGCAAACAGAATGTAGGTGAGACTGTTCTTGTAATAGGCACTAGAGACTGTTGACGAAGGTGCGGTGACTTATGTGACTATGTACATGTTTCAGTAATTTAACAAACCTCGCTGATCATATGATTTTGAACATTAAAATACCACTGAAACTAGGACAGGGTATGTATTGCTCTGTGAATAAGAGCCTCATGCTGTAGTGGTTGAGTGGACATGACACACATGCTCAGACTCCCTGTAGCATGGTTCTTATTGATTGCGAGACACTGACAGGCACTTACATTGCGTTGCTCGCTGTAGTTGCTGATAAAGCAGTTGTTGATACCACACCACATTTGGCACACTTGAGAGTTAATCCTGTATGCGGCTCACTCATCTGTCTGCAGGACACAAAAGAGACGAGAGTATGACAAAGACAGCTTGGCTTCCACTGCCCCGACATCCCAGACCCCCCCAACCCCCATCAGTTTAATGATTTCAATGATTTTCATCTTGCACTGATTCTGCCAAAGAGGTATGAAGCAATGCAATTCTCATGAGAGATCTGACCTCTTTAGGTTTATACATCTAATTTCAGTTCTAGAGAAAATTAGGTCTAAATCTCCATATGTAAAACACAAAAACAAAAGCACGAACAAGTTTACAAAGACAAGGACAATAACATAGACGGAAATGTTGAGAAGAAAAGTAAAAAGGTACTAACAAGGATGTGCTGTCATACCCTGCACGGTGCTTCAGCTTCTTGTCCAGAATGCCATCTCTGGACACAAGCTTATTAAACACCAGTATACCAATCACCATGTTGACCTGTGAACAAGAGCAAAGCAGAAAAGACCAGAAAAGATCATTTCTTTGCCATACCACAGTTAGCAGACAATCTCTTCGCCCAAAGCCTTTTTTTTTTTTTTTTTTTCAAAATGTCTGATGCCTTGACCTCCAGCATCTGTGTGACATGAGCCAATGGATGAGGCCAGCCCTGCACACTCAACACAACCGCCTGAAGGAAAGATCGGGACGACAAGGAACACTGGGCTACTCAAAGGCACCTTCTGCTATGAATAACACTGAAATATGAAATATATTCACATCTTAGGCTGTGGTGTACATACGCTTGGTTTAATTAAATATCTATGAGCAATATATTATATATGTTTAAAGCTTTTACGTAAAGCCAATGTATAACATTTCACCCAATAACTAAACAAACACATTAATTTCATTCATTACACTAAATAATTTGTCTTTACTCCACTGACTAATAAATTTGCTGGGAACCGGACATCAACAGCTCATCTCTATGAAAAAGTCGCAGATTTGCTTTAACTACAGGTAAAGCTTCATTTTTGATACGCCACTATGAAAATAACATAATCGAAGTCAACAACAGTTTAGTAACTATCGTGATGTAGCAACAGATAACCTGGCTGTTCCGCAGTTTGGCTTTAAGAAGCTATATTGTGCACATTTTAGACTAGATACCCTGCCTGTCAAACCTTGTTGCTGTGACTGAACTAGAGCCCAATAATAGGGCAATACAGAAATCTATACCCACTGTTGTGTATGTAAGTGTATGGGTGAGTCTTCACATATTAGGGATATTTGGAAAATTTCCCATAATACAAATAGAGGATGATTAACCCGCTCAGTTATTAGATTTGAGCAAATCTAATGCATAAATACTTAATAAGCTCACAGCCACATGGTGCAGCCCATTACAGAGAATGAAAAGGAATTACTCCAGCAGACACAGCCTGATGGGACACCATTACTGAGACTTTGAAACTCTGATTTGTTCCCTCTTGTTACTTTTATTGAAAAATGTGGAGAAGTATTGGTCTAAATGGCTAGTTTCTCCACCAATCTTCTCCCCAATCTACTGTGTAAGACATATGACCGCTTATAGAGAATGGATGATTTATGTTGGGGCCACCTGCACATTCCTATCCTAGATGTATGCTTTTTGTATTTTGCAGTTATTTCTACACATTGTATCGACTCACTGTTGCACTCCCTTGCAAAGCTGCATGATTGAAAGTTAACACAAAGCATGTAAACCACAGACGTATATTTAATGTTTGGCACAAGACGCAATTGACCCTATTCTTTCACAAACATTTAGGAAAAAAACAACTGCAATACACACTACAATAATGTCTACGTATCTGATTAATGAAACACAATGACTGAACTTGTACTTTAAACTAGTTTACAATGATGTGATTATGAAACATGTACTTAATGCTTAATAATTGTGTAATAGGCGAAACATGTTTATGATTCCCTTTTAGTTTGAGCGTTCACAGTTGCATAAGTGAAGATTAAAAGTTTAAACAGGACATGTAAATTTGATACCCACCAAAACAACAGCAGCTGCAGGGCCGACAAAGGCATACAGGAGGCCACCCTCTAAAGACAACCAACAGCTGTGAGGAGACAAAACACACTTTAGCCCCGTGAAGAAGACATTAACAGTGCAGTTAACAGCGCACACCAGCATACAATAGTGTTCTGCTACACTATCAGGGGACGTGCCATATGGTCCTCGTCTATTTCCAAAGTTTCATAGGGCAATAAAATGCTAAAGAGATTTTAAGCAGTGTTTATGCACTTGGGATCCTGCAGGGATACAACACGAGAGAAATTGGCCTCTCACTGTGCGTTTCTGAAATTTGATTGGGTTCATGGGACTGTGTTTATAGCGCTGTTTGGACTAAGTAAGTCAACCGAATTGAATTACTTTAAAGTACTATTGGTTTGGTGCTAAAAATCCAATGTTGTGAAAGCAGAAACTTACTATAGTGGTGTCCCGTAGCCCTTTGTTTTAGTGAACCCCATGGAGATGGCAACCACTAAAGCTGGCAATCCTTCAAAAAGAGAGAACAATCAATAGACAGCTCTGGTTCGTGCCACTTCAATACAGAAAGTCAGCTCCTCTGCCTCCTGGTCATTAGACAGAGTGCTGCTTGATGCACTACATTAAAGCTGGACGAGATGCTACCACTGACTGTCACAAAAGCACTGTGTCTTTCAATATAACACAATATTACAAACATACACACACCCACATTATTAAGTATAACAATCTTTTGAATGCCAAGCTATTTAAGACATAATTTCACAAGATCACCATCTTAGATATGCCTCATTCAAAGTCACATGCAATTAGTTGATATCACTGTAATTGTCATCTACAGTATGCACAGATTTAATAAGTACATTAAAGGCATATTTAAGCAGGTGTTTACTTAATAGAGTAACCAGTAGGTTTTGATTGATAACGCCTCATTTGTTGTTGCTATAGGACTTCATTTTATAGATTGCGATAATAGATTGAGTCCTTCCCAGCGTGTGCACAAGAATATTAATCTTTATTTATCTTCTAGGAAGCACTGACTGCAGCTACTGTTCATGTAATCACGTTCTTGGAGGCAGGAGGCAGGACTCTGTTGCCGCGCTGCGTGTGTCTGTGTGCAGTGCCGAAAAGGTGAGTGTACACAAGCGCGCCATAAATCATACTGCTACCAACGCACTGCCAAAGATGCAGCGCTATGACTTAAGAGACAAGCCCAAACTCCATGCACAATTCATCTTCAAAAATGACCCCTTTGATTGACAGTGCATAGGTTATTACTTAGCACAGAGCAGGAAGCGATTCGCTATGGCACTTTTTACCCGCACTGTATGATTGCAGAACTGGCTTTGTCCATTTCTTTTGCAGCCTGCAGAGCACCGCAATGACTAAGAGAGCCTTGTTTGTTGCTAGGTAACAGGAGGAATGAGTGTGGGCTCTTTCATAATCAAATTGATTTTAAAAGATAGATTTCTGGCCGTCTAAAAGATAAAAAAAAAATATATATATTACTAATAAAAGAAAAAAGAAGAAAAGATGAATTGGTCATGGAATTGTCCATCATTTATCAAACCGACTAAGAAGCCTTGTTTGTTCCTGTGTACAAAAGTCTGTTTTCACAGATGTTTGTTTCCACCTACTGCATATCAAATTTGATGAGTGAAGTATAGCCCAAAAATTGTAATGTTTCTGCTGCTTGTTCAAACCTAAATAAATAAATGAAGTGAATGTGTTTAAGCTACACCTCAAATTCATTTAAAATGTGCATCTAGTCATTTTATATAAACGAAAACTTCAAATCATGGGATTCGAGATGAAAAAGTGTTATCTTGTTGTGCAAATGCACTTTAGTTTTACACCTGCTCAATGTCATACCAGTTTGCGAGTGTGGGAGGCTAGAAAAACTCACTAACTAGACACACAGGGCTGTTCGAATGTGTCACAACAGCAGGTGAGAAAGCATGTTTTGTAATTCAACTCTACTTGAATATACATTTTTCAGACAGACACTTCTCCATTATGTATTGTATGCCCAGCACAGCAGCTATAAAGCAAGACCTCCAATAGCTCATGCACTTCTTCATACAAAGTAGGGTCAGTACAACCTGCTAAAGGAGAAGAATGGCATCAGTAGCTATAGCTATATATTTCTTCAGAGGCAGTCCCTTTTAAAAGGCTGTACAGAGACCAGACTGGAGCACAAAAGTGTTGTGAGTGAAAGGGGAGAAAGGATGAAGATCTCGCAGCCTCGTGGAGCGAATGAGACGAACGGACTGAATAGACCTCTTTAAAAAAAAATACCTTTGGCCCGAGATGTACAAAGCTGGGGCAGAAAATGGGAGCTTCTAAGGCACAGCGGTGGTTAATAGACAGGTTTTCGGGTGAAAGAGTCGCTTACCCCAGCCCAGACACAGAAAGCGCTTGCGGATCAGCCTTGTTCGGACCTTCCCTGTCACTGCCATGTAGGACTGCCAAGCCTCCGTGAGCACCCAGCAGAAAGAGGCCAGGAAGAAAAAGTGCAGGAAAGCTGTAGTCATGACACAAACACCCTGTGGAGGACAAAAGAGTGACAAAAGAACATCAATTAAAACACTTGATCCGATTAAGTAATGAACAATAATGAAGACATCAAACAAAAAGCATAACCTCGACTGGATTCTAAGCAAAACCCAAGTTCAGCAACCATATGTTTATGAATTGTTAAGTGCAGAGTGCATACAATTAGCCAAAGTAAACATAAAAAGCGTTATTGACCAATTTAATTATACCTGGCAAAACAATGCATTAGGTGGAATTACAAAACCAAGCCAAATTCAATTGTACAAGTAGTGATTTCTGTAAACAGCGAAACTCCCTGCAGCTACGCATCCATTTTATCGACTTTTTATTTTTTATTTGCTTGAACTAGTCTTGCAGCGCCAATCACATTCAGCCGTCTAGCCTGCCCACTGGAGCAGCCACTGAGACAGAGCATTGGAGATTGAAGCGCGAGAAAAGCGATGGCATTAGTTTGTCAGATCTGAGGAAGGGCGAGATGGCACACAATTCCATGGCGTTGCACTTCTCTGCGCCAGGGCTGATTAGTATGCTGGGAGTCCCACCTCAAGACAGGGAACCAAGGTCAGTGGCTTTACACAGACAGGAAGAAGACGCCACAACAGCTGAAATGTTACAGAAGACACCTTTTAGCTTTGTGACCCTGTCCATAATCATTTCATATCAGTTGTGAAAGAAGTCAGGTTTTCATATCTAGAAAAGACTGGGAGTTTTCTGCAGTATTTGAGTGAAGTGGTGCAACATCATAGGACAGGAATGACCTTACTGCTGCTAGTATTAGTTGGTTGGTAGGTAAGATTGCATAGAACCTAAAGGTCATGTATTAAGTTGTATTCAGGCTTTTATGACTATTTTACACACCTTAGCCTTGGTATTTTTTGTAGAACAATTTAAAATAATGTAATAATGCATAATAACATAATTTATGTAGTTACAAATAACACCAGAAGAGGGCACTCTTTTGCTCTAGTGACCAGAGCAGTAGAGATAAAGCACAAGTTGTAAATCCTTAGCTACTGGCAAATTTGCAAATCTGTACAAGAAGGAACAGAGTTGCACCATGAACGGGATTAAAACAATTTAAAACACAGATGTATATCGGAGTTTGGGCTGGTGTTTTCTTAACCCCCACCTGAACCGAGCACATTACCTCCAGTTTGGCTTTACCCAAAAGCCAAACTTTTTTTAAAACATCAAAACGGAGGAAAACGCAATAAGAAAAATGACAGAAGCAAAACAAAAAAGTTGCACAAAAAAGTGACAAAAACGCAACAAAAGGTGATGGAAACGCAGCAAAAAGGGACAAAAGAGCAACAAAAACATGGCGAAAGCATGACAAAGCAACAAGAAAAGCAATTAAAAAAGGGACAAAATGCGACAAAATGTGACAACAAATTTACGATCACTTTTATAGGTCTTAGCTTTCAAATATGAGGCGTTACACTGTCCAGAAGCTTTTAGATTTGGGTAAGGCTGAGCTGAAGACAATGCGCAGGGGGTAAGAGGTTAAGTTCATCTCCCTTTTCCTGGTGCAGTCCTGATCACGGCTTGCTCTAATAATCACAAAAGTTATGGTAAGTAAATATCAATCTTGACACTGCATATTTATACCAAAAGACGGCTAATTGCACAGATATTTAGCTGGAAGCATCGCTCCTCGGTTCGGGTTCGGACGGATTTGGGATTGGAGTCGGCTTGCTTTTGACCTCTGACACAGGCCCTTTAATGATCACGTTTGCATTTGTGAGATACACTCAGTATGTGGAACAACTGGTTATTATGAATTTGCATTTACAGGATTGGGCTCAATTTAAACAGAAGATTAGCAATAAGACATGAATGTTTAAGTTTAGAGGTTTTGGGGGAGGTGATCGTTGTGAAGAGGTGGTGGTAATCTCAGTGGTACAAAGCCTATAAAGAAGCCGAGCTACTGGAGTGCATCATCTTTCCTGGGGCGACCGCGGCACACTGTGAAATCTCACATATACTTGAACCTCCCCACAGAGAGTATGACAGAAAACCCATCCATCTCCTGGAGCGCCACTGGGGTTCACAGCAGACAGTAATCCTGCAGCACCTCACCACTGACACGGAGGATATTCACAAAGAATGGAGAATCATGTTGTGGAAGCTTAAGTGATTCATACTTAATAAGACGGGCTGTGCTGCTCGTGACACGTAAGTATATTGTAATAACGAAAATTGCCACCAGGGAATGTGTGGGATTTCAACACAATGGTAAAAATTTAAAAGGAAACATCAATTAAAGCAAACAAGCCTCCAATTTTAATTTAATGAGATTGCGAGAGAAATTAAAGAAGCACTTGTTTGTATGCTAAAAGATTCCTTTTTGTTATATTCTATGATAAGGTTGTGCTGAAAAAGAGGGTCCTGTTTTTCCAAGAAACAGGTCAGTTACAACCATTACAGCTCATCCCACAAAAGCCTGCAGCCTCATTAGCAACAAGGAAAGCTAACATGTGCTTTTGAAAAGCAGGACAGGTACACAGTGATGGCACTAGTTTGACTTAGAAAAACGAGGGTAAAACCTAGAGTTTATGCCGCCCTTTAAAAAGGCAAATGCCGCCAATGTCGTGCGTTCTATGTCCGTCTCCATGGAAACAGGAGCCTAGGAAGGGACCACATTAAAACACAGAGGAGCTAATAGACATGAAGGTACAGGGCGCTGATACTTGGAGCCAGTTCATAATAAGGTCAGTGCATCAAATTTAGGGGTTTCCTGTCATGGGCTGACTAAGCTTTGACTGAAATGTCTGGAGCAGCCCCAGAGCTTTCTCAAAGCTTGAGAGCTAAAGGCTGAAATATGTAACGCACATGTGCTCCTTGTTGCAGTAACGGACAAGACAAGTGGAGTGGAAGGATAAGCAGTGACACTGGCATGAAATAAACCCCAAAAAGCCCTGCTCTTGTAAATCTGTTCTTTTCAAGGATTTCTAATAGAATTAAAGCCGTGTTACTGCCAGTTTTCTTTACAAAGTTGTTGCACCTGATTATATACAGTATTCACCTAACACAGCTTATTTTACTTTCATGTCAATTCCTTTACTTCCAATAATTTTCTAAAATATGTGTTTGGCCTGTTTCTCTGAGGACAGTATAATTTATTAAAATACATACCGCAAATCATAACTTTCAATTTGGACAGTAAGCAACACTATTGGTTGATTTTGATTGAAGCAAAGGTGATAAACACGTTCTACTCTATAGTGTGCAATTTACGTTGGGCAAATACAGATTCTGCTGAGGTGGAAGTCTGTTCACTGAGAAAAGCTTTGTAGGTAGCGACATGTTCAATTGACTTAAATATTCCTTCATAATACTTTTGTACACTTGACATGAGATGTGACTTAAAATCTTGCAAACAATTTCCCACATACACGACAGAAGAACAGTTGTACATTTGCTCTGCTTTAGCTCTTGTTGCTAGGGTACACGCTCCTTTTGATTGAGATTGTTTTGTCATGCTACAACAAATCCCTAGCTAGTGTAACAATAAGAGATTTTAGAAATTGAAATACACAAGTTAGCGTTCACACCAAAGTCATCTTTGGCACGGTAGCACAGCAGTTAGCGCTCATGCTTCACAGCTAGAAGGTCCCGGGTTCGATTCCCACCTGGACGGGGCCTTTCTGTGTGGAGTTTGCATGTTCTCCCCATGTCTGCGTAGGTTTCCTCCGGGTACTCCGGTTTCCCCTACCACCAAAAACATGTACAATAGACCAGGATGAGTGTATTTGTGAGTGCGAATGGGGGACGACGGATACAAATCAGCCCACGGCTACAATCCGGTGTGGCGTGTTTACATGCATGAGACCCATGTATGTTCATTAACATGCACTGTCCCGACCAAATAAACCAATAAATAAATCTGATTGTACAGATTGTAGGTTAGATGTAGTAGTATGGGTTTTGCTAAGGCCGATGCCGACATGCATGCTGATTTTTACAAACGTCTTGTATGTTGCTTCTAAACTGTAAAATGTGTCAGTGTTGAACAGTGACAGCAGAGGAGCTTTATTAGAGGCATACGGCTGATTTATTCAACACTTTCCTGTTGAGTAGATACTTCAGAGGGAGCTTGTTTTGAAGACAAAAATCTTCTCTATCTCTTACGGTTGCAAAATGACATGCAAAAGTCTTCCCCATAAAATATATAAAATATGTTCTGAGGTAGGGCTGGGCGATTTAGCCAAAACATAAAATCTCGATTATTTTACTGAGTAGGGAAGATAACGATTTTAATCAATTTTATTGGGTATAAACTTGTTTCTGAAAACAGTCACTACGGT
This sequence comes from Proterorhinus semilunaris, assembly GCA_021464625.1. Taxonomy (NCBI): domain Eukaryota; kingdom Metazoa; phylum Chordata; class Actinopteri; order Gobiiformes; family Gobiidae; genus Proterorhinus; species Proterorhinus semilunaris. The sequence continues at coordinate 16,690,224 of CM038357.1, forward strand.
GTGGTCTACGCTGCTAGATTGTCCGCATGCAATTTTATGATTCAGCCATTTTCCACATCAGCTGTTTTCAAAAGCATGAATTAATCAAATGAATTTGATTTATTGCCCAGCCCTAATCTGCGGTGTACAAAGTTGTGACTAATTTTCATCACAATGTTTCTTAGCTTTCATGAGGCCTAGGAAGTTGTGGGAGGGCTTTGTCAATGCAAACAGGTTCCGGCTTTTTATCGACATTAAATACAGAAGCTGACATTGTAAAATACCAAAATATCGGCCGGATATATCGGCCGGCTGATCAGTCAACCTCTAGTTTAGAGCTCTTATTGTTGTTTCAGTGTGCATGTATGTGCACTGTCCATAGCAAGCAAATACAAAAATAAATACATAAATAAATACATAAATAAATATAAAATACTTGTTCACAAAAGAGTTCACTACTGTGTGTATTTACCAGTAGTGAACCAGCAGCTAACAGAGTTGTTCCACAGTTATTCTTTTCTCTACTTTTTGCTTGTTTTATTTGTTGCTAATATTACAAACAATGTTTGCAAGTTCACTCTAAAATGCCAAATTTCTCTAATAACGGTCAATTTATAACATTCAATCTCAAACTTTAGTCACCAGTCATGGCCCAGCAGTTAACACCGCCGCTCCATTGCTTTATGTGTTCACCATTTTATACTGTTCATGGTAATATGAAACTATGTACAATGCAATCAACAAACATGTCTGTGATGCTCTTTTTAAGATGTCTGATCCTGATACTTAAAACATCTACTATTACAGATAACAGTCGTATAATTCATAGGGCTAAAATACATAAAATCCCACCTAACTTAGGTCTTTCAAATAGTTGCACTTATAGCTGTATGGGCCTTTTTATGTTTTGGGGATTGTCAAAGTTAGATTTTTAACCTCTTCAAATATGCAAATATTGTCTCAGCATAATATTCAGTTCTGGCTTTTGCATTTGCTTCTTTTGTTTATTCTCCCTCTTGTATCTAGCAATGAACACTGACAACAAGGACAAAGAAAGCACTCAGACTAGGAAAGGTGACTCACTGACTTCCTGCTCCCAAAGGACCCTCCACGGCAAAGAGCAAAGAGATGATTTCTATGAGGAAAATCAACAAACACCGAAGCCAATTATATGGGTTTTCTTTTGGATATATGTAAGACTGAACAGGAAAGTGTGTGAGAAAGTGTCAGAAAGACTGGCAATTAAACCCACACAAAATATATTTTCTCCTGGTGTCGTCCTGGCACTCAAACGCTGCGCTTCTACAGCAAGTCTGATCAAACACAGAGGAACTTTATCACAAGAAGAAAGACAAGGAGCATACATGAAATGCCCTATATATTTGTCATCAGCAATAAAACCATATGACTACCTGACCCAACAAACGTTGCCACAGAAAAAAAGGACACACGCTAATATTTCTTTGATTATGGCACAGATTTGTTGAAGTATTGTTTTGATAAGCTTCTTGATTGTCTTGATTTATTTACATCCAGGGTTACATTACGTTTTCGCCAAGATGTTGTATTACAGTTTTTCTCATTTCTTGAAACAGAAATTACATTCTTAAAACGCTAAGATCATTTGGCAAAACAGTCTTAAGTTCAGCACAACACTATAGCTCACACAGGAAAAGCTCATACCTCTCCCAAAACAGTTCACTCATGTGTCAAAACTAAATGTCCTTCTCATTTAAACAATCAGCTCCCCCAAAATGCTTTGACCCTTTGGCACTGTGTAAGCACCGCAAATGTTTAGATGTTTTGTCACTATGGCAGAGCACCATTTAAATGTCCCTCGTGTCCACCTTTCAGTCGTAGCCCAATCCTTCATTGACAACGGTTACTGTAACTTTTTTTGTCTAGCTAACAGAATACAATTATGTATAAAACTGAAAAAAAAAAAACAACAACAAAGAAATAGGATTTAAGGGTAAGAGTCGCCTCCAAGGTTTGACATCACACATTGCACTCATACTGCCAAGGAAAGTGTAACCATTATCATTCCCACAAATAAAGTAACTTCCATACATCAGAGTAAAAAAAAATGTATTCAGCATAACATACTGTAACATAACACACAAACAAAAACAATGAAAATGATAATTATGCAGCCTACAGTGCTTCATTAGTCAAGTTCTAGTTTCACCTGACTGTTAAAGCTGGGGTACCTGATTATTCCTGTTTAAACAGAGACTTTTTTTGTTTTGGCCCAAACTGGGACCTGTGTATTCAAATTGTTCAAAGAATGTAATTACATGCACATTTCACACCCATATACAGCATTGAGTGGTGACAAAGTGAATCAGGAGCGGCCCCACCCCCAAGATAAATTCCACTAATTTAGATTAGACCTCTATCTTCCATTGCTCAATAAAACTTTAGGTGAAGACAATACAGCAAGGTCTGTGTTTTGCTGTGTTTGCGGCATACTCTGAGGTGGCGAAAATAAATGTATTCTACAACACCAAAAAATCAGGTACCCCAGCTTTAATTGCTGTAATAAATGTAGCAAATGTTCCAAGGGATTCATATATGGTATTCATGGAATTGTGTTCTTGACTGATTTTGACAATTGAGCAGACTATTGTGCATGTGACGACTTATACAATGAAATGACGCTGACACGTTTTGGAGCGAACGGCCATTAGACTGAGAATCAACAATCAGTTTAGATCAGGGGTGGGCAAACTTTTTGACTCGCGGGCCACAATGGGTTCTAAAATTTGACAGAGGGGCCGGGCCAGGAGCATTTGGAGGGAGTGTTTGGGCCGGATATACTAAAGCATTAAATGTAGTGTGTGCAAACCTCATAGCACAGTAAGAACACTACAACCCAATTTATTAACTGTCTTTCAAATGTGAAAAATAGCCCTTATCAGTTAATAAATTTGTCTCAAGGAATATGCAAGATATGGCATTTACATACTATTTCGCAGATACTGGGAGGAGGAAATTTAAATAGATTAAAATAACATACGCACTGTGATTTATCAAGATTGCGTCTGTTTTTAATAAGTTTCAATCGAAGGTGCAAAGTTAAAGAAATCAACATTTATTGAAAAATTGAATCACTTTCAACATTCAAAACATATTATTACACAACGAAATACTCAAGCTCAATAATATCTACTTGTGTTAAACTCCGCAAAATCATGGATGGATTGTCCTGACCGCGCGCTCTACAAACTCGCCACGGACGCCCTCGCCTTCACGCGCAAACAGTACACGTGTATCGTTGCCAAGCACACAGACATAGGCTGTATTAAATATCCTACCTGCAGCTGAAAATTTAAATTTAAATTAAGAGCGATGTGCGGCGTGTTAATTAAGCTACTGTACCGCTGCTGTGTGTAAATGCGCATTGCTCTTAATTAAAAGACGCACTTCCAAACTTTCCATATGCATTTTTTCATAACACAGCAGAAAAACTCACCATTTCAGTGGGAACAGTGTTGTTGGTCTCCCTTTTTTGCCAATGCATCAAAGTCTGGAGTTAGTTTTGTTGTGGCAATTCTCAGGACAGATCTGAGGTGTTGGTCAGTTAACTTGGATCTGTGATGGGCTTTGTTGATTTTCATGACGCTAAACGTCTGCTCACACACGTAGGCATATCAGACATACAGCCGTTGATCGGACTTCAGTGAAGAAGTATTTTGTTGTCCACTCCTTATTAAACACTCGGCATTCGCTGTCCACTTTCCTTCTCTTTGGTCCGCTCATTTTCACAGAAGGGCTTAATGGTGACGTGAAACGAAGTGAAAATTAAAGTGAAATAAAGAGTAATACGCGCCACTCCAACAACGGTCAATGTGTTGAGTGCGCCATCTATTGGGGAAACGTGGGCATTGCAGGGAAAGGGAAAAAAAAGGAGGTTTTTACTATAATTTGGACAAATTCGGCGGGCCGGATTAAAAAGCCTAACGGGCCGTATGTGGCCCGCGGGCCTTAGTTTGCCCATGTCTGGTTTAGATCAACAAGATCAATTCACTTGGACATTGTGCTAATTGTCGGCTACATGTACTTAACCATTTGCAAGATGTGCTGAGACATTGAGACATGGACTTGAGCATTTGCAATTTGATGAAATTAATGAGAAATTCAAAATTCTGTTGTGAACAATTGCCAAGTGGTTTGGAAACTTGTCCATGTTGTTTTGAGATTGTAATTTCTGTTTCAAGAAATGAGCCAAACCAATGGAGAAAAACTGTAATGATGGGAGAGTCTGACCACAGTGCAAAGCCTTCTCCAGCAAATCTCACAGATTTCTAATGGGGTTAAAGTCTGGACTCTGTGGTGGTCTCATGCTCCCTGAACCACTCTTTCAATATGTGAGACAGATGAATCCTGGCACTATCATCTTGAAAAATGCTCGTACTATCAGAGAAGAAAAATATTAACTGATGATTTAACCAATGAAAGCATTACAGAACAAAATCAAGACATACTAGCACCGTTTAAGACTAATCTGTTGCTTGGCTTGTCAATCATTGGTCAAATAATCTATCTTTGTTGCTCTAGAGCAGGGGTGTCCACACTTTTTTCATCGAGGGCCACATAGTGTACATGGTGTGGAGGGCCATGGATCGCTTGTCATTAAAGGGAACATTTCAGAGTGTGTTTAACTCCTGCTCCTTTATTTAGGCTTAGAACCTTACAATCAGCTATTTCCCACAATAATAATAGCTTTTAATGATAACATTTTGTAGAATCACGAAACTTGTTGTAAAAAGTACTATCCCTGGCGATGTGTGCCAAATAAGCAATCACCCTGAAGGCTACCAAAAATCTAAGGGCCACAAACCATTGTCTTGGCCTGTGTGCTGTTTATTATAAGACCATGGCATCAAACAATCTGAGTGTAAGTGCTATTTCATTCAGGGATGAATCCCCATGAACCTGCATCTTTTTTTAAGAATATGAATAAAATAACAAGTCATCTCAGCAATCAGTGGGTACTTTTGTCACACTTGAGAGTAGAACGATGAGTTTAAAAGCTCTTGTACTCTTGTGACTCGTTCTAACAAAATGTTCAAAGGATTTTAAATCAAGATGACCGGCTGGGAAAATATTTAAAATTAAGATTATTTTTTATTCAAATAGAAATGAATGACGTCTCATAGTAAAACCGTATCTACAATGATAATAAAGATGTGACTAATGCCCCAATTGAATCCGGCATATATTAAAATTCCGTAGTCTGGGCTTCTCAAAATGCCCTAGAGCTGTGTTCCTCCGAATGTATTAAATAGACTAAAGCTATGAGCCACAGCTGGCTTAAGACATCAGCCAATCATGATTAATGCACTCTGATATTTACTGGATTAGCAATGTATATACGTAATCACAATGTTTTTTCTGTTGTGCTTTGGTGGACTGGGGAGTGGACTAGATTCAAGCATTCATTATTTATGATCTAATTTTCATTGAACACAGGAAAATTAATAGGCAGAAGCATTTTGATTTATGAGTATGGCCGGGTCCAATGTAAGCGCTCTTGCTGCTGCTGAGGCCATCTGCTCCCAGAATAAGTCATACCTATAAACACGGTCTAAGTAGCCATGCAGCTCCGCATCAGCAAGTGCATTTGAGAAGGTACCCATAAATTCCTGTTAATGTATTGTGGACTTTTGGCTCAGTTTTACATATGCTATTATACATGGCCATTAAAATCTAGCATTGATGTAACATGGCCAAATGCTAAAGCGCAAGGGTAACGAGCCGACCAGCCAGAGAGGATGGAGAGTGTTCACGTAATGACTGGAAACTATTGTTGGTGGCAAAAAAGGTTTAATGAGAATAGGGTTACACAATATAATGTCTGTGCAATCGGACAATGTGTCATGCTGTATTGCTGCCAAATGACTGCAAAGGGCATTTGAGTGGGCAGCCTGTAGATCCACACCTCGGTTTGCCAAACAATCTTTTACATTAGCAACTTGTTTACAGGGACCTTTCAAAAGCAATGAGGGAGGAAGTATACATGAATGATATTGCAAAGTATGTATCTGCAAACCGAATGTTGCAGGAAACGCTAGCAAATGAAGTGTTCCTTATTATTCATATTATTTGTCATTTTGAAACTTGCCACTTAATTTCATCCACTATGTATAGCATTGTTCTACAGCAGATTGTGTAGTGCCAGCCAATCTGAAGACACTTTCAGCCTTAAATAAACTTTTTTAATTTGTTTCGTATTGGAATCCTTTTGGTGTGTGTGCCGCATCTTCCACTATGGCTGGACTGACCCGTGTGCATCATGTCTCCTGCTGCGCACCATGTCAGGCTCTGTACTCCTACTCTTGCATTTGTCAAGCCGCCTTAATTGCTAAGTAGTTCTGACATGCCAACAAGAGAAACACAGCTTTGAAACTGCAGCACAAAGTAAGGGCATTCCTTTTAGGGTCTGTTTCTTGTTTTGCGTCATGCTGAATTCATCTTTAATGGAAAATGAAAGGTGTGAATGTCCCTTGAGTTTTACTGAAAGCATTATACAGTATTGGCTTGGAAAGAGAAGGGTCTGACACAATACACGGAATTGAAGACACATTTTTACTGTGATAAACTTCAAGCATCTTCTGCTGATTTGTAGAGCAATGTTTGGGTCACTGGAGTCTATTCCAGAAACTATAGACCTGAGACATTGGTAAATCCACAACTGCCTTAAGCAGGACTGCCGATGCGCCCCAAATAATAATCACAAAACAAACAACATGCTCCAAATCCAAGGATTAATACACAAGGTGTTTCAGATTGCAGTAAATTCCAAAAGCTCAAAGATTAACTTGAAAAACTCCAGTATCGAGTTAGAGAGTAATAAACCCAAGGCTAAAATTGATGTGTTTTTTTTTTAATCTCTTTCAGTACAATGCAATACTTGTTTCCAGTAGAAGTGCTTTATCCTCACGCAATGCATTTTACTGTGCATATTACTTACCGCATTGTGTGTCTGGGTTTGTCCGACCAGGATCAATATGTTGGAGCAGACTATAGAAAGGCAGAAGTTTAGCAGGATGATAGATCGCTCTGAACGAATGTATCTGTGGTAAAGAAGAAGAAAGGTTTCATCAATATATGCTGTAAGCACGTTTTTGATTAGTACAAAGGTAACACACTTTGGATTCATGCGTTTTGTAGAGGTGGAAAACGTCTTGGAAGTGTATTGTTTATAACAAATAACTTCAAAAGCAACATACTACAGATAGAATTAGTTATATTATTACTGCGGTCTCTGCATATATGCCAACAATTTACGGAATTGTCTTAGTTAGGAAAGTTTGGGTAATTCTGGAGTAAACTTGACTCAGTAGGCTGCAGTAAGTATTCACTGTCTTCCTGGTACTAAAATGTTGTGTTTTGGGCTATTACCTCCATAGCACAGCATAGATTACTGCCAAGGTGATCAAGGCGAGACAGGATAGACCGCAGCCAACTATCAATGTCACAGATGGGACCCCTGAGTACGCCATGGTCTGTGAAGGAAGAGCAGAGACAGGCCAGTCAGTGGGAGGCTGCTCACCCAGGACAGTAAATCTTTATTGGTGCCCAGAGAGAGAGAGAGAGAGAGAGAGAGAGAGAGAGAGAGAGAGAGAGAGAGGGAGAGGGAGGGAGGAAGGGGTGGGGGGGTTAAAGATAGAGCACCAATCACAACAAGTCCATGCATCTCAATTGCCCACAGTGGCTTCTTTAATGCAGTGAGAGGTTTGAAGTGCACTGCGTGGGTTTGAAGGTTGTTTATATTCATGCTGAAACTTTCCATCCGTGGTATACAAATGCGCTGGGTTCAGGGAGAAAGAGAGATGTGTTTTATTTAAATAGTGTCCAGATTGGTTGGCCATCATTTGAATTGACCACGCGCATGCAGATAATTATAAAAACAATAAAAATGTAAACATGGCAAAAAAGAAACCCCCTGTTCTCTACTTGAATGAGTTGCAATTACTTGTCAAATCCCAAAACCCATGTCATACTTTCTATAGCATTTTGATATTTGGGTGCTCAATGTTTCATGACTCAAAACTCAACAAATAATGGAATTTAAATTTGTTACAACGTTCAGTGAATTGCAAAACATATTCACAGACGGCGTCATGTGCAGTGTGAAAATAATACAAAGGTACAAAGGTTAATGTAAGCTTTTGCATGTACGTATATTCAGACCACACATATGGGGGTCAATTAGCAAATCTAGAAAACTGTAATATATTTCAGGACATGCTCAATGAATGCAGCCGTAGCCACATTTGAATGCATGATGATAAGATATAATAGGATAATACCTCTACAATAACAACGTCAATAACAACATCTGTACTATAACTTAACATGGTTTTATGCAAGTTATTTCCCATGGCCCACATTTCAATAATGAACCAGTAGTTGTGCTGTATCAGTGCAAACACATTGTAGGTGCATTCAATCTGTGTGAAACTCTTGGCAGGTAGATATAGGCCTTCATAAATAGGGTCGTATACTCCAGTAAAATGGGTTATTTCATTCTGAGCCCCACATGGTTCCAATGCCAGGTTTTAGGGTATGCCAATTAAAAAGCATGCACTTGTCTCAAAGTGATGCTAAAGTTAATAGCCCTATCTGCTAAAAAAAAAAAAAAAAAGAAGAAGTATGCAGGCTTTTTCTCCCAATGGTGCAGCTTGGCCTTCACAGTATACAAGACCATAGCTATCAGTAATAAAAATGCTAAGGGTGATGACCATCTTCTTCACAGTCTGAGCATAATTTGACTGATAGGGAGCCGCTAAAAACACATGCACGCACACGCCCCGGCTCACGCACACGCACCCACTGAGTTGTCTTAATCTATAGACAAACTCCAAATCTCTCATTACTGGCGAATTACAATTTTACAGGATTAGCAGAGCGAAGATTCACTTTCCTTCCTCGCCTCTCCCTCCCTCTCTCACACTCGCACATGCACGCGGCGTCCTCTCGTTTATATTAGCCAATAAAGCCCACACACAGAATAACAAATCAATAGAGAGCGCATACTTACTATTTCTCTTGGTTGCTGAGCCAAAATGGCGAAGGTAGATACGCGATCACATAAGCATTTTGTATGGGATGCATCTGTGAGCACGGTTTTACATCCTTTGGAGGACCAAGCTCCCCAAGAATCGTTCCTGCAGGACAAAAAAAGAAAGAAAAAAAAAGGGAGAGGAGATGGAGAGGATTTTTAATTTCAGCAGCGCTTGAGACACGACTCCTCCGGACTTTTCGACATCGCTTTATTTCATTATTTGTCTGTATTGAGAGCCGCTATAGATCGATGCGTAAAGAGGGGGGAAAAGGGGGAAAGCGAATTGACAAACCGGCACGGCTGTGGTCACAATCATCGTTTGTAGCAGATAGAGACACAGAGGAGAGCTGTCCACGCACATTGATTCGCCATACCCATATGAATACCATATATCACAACACCATCGCTCCCACATGATGATTCGTTCGTATTTACCTGCGCGTCTTCCAGCTTTTCCGCCCCCAAACGACAGTATCCTTTTCTCCAGCGCTCTATAAACCTCTCCTATCCTTAGTCGCTTGTTTAGCCGTTTTAAATAATCGCATTAGATCGTTTTCTTAAGGGTATTTTCACCCTGAAAACGGTGGGCAGCATCAGATTGATACTGTTCCTTTCTGCTGGCGTGAGAGAGAGGAGGAGGGAAGGGGAAGGGAGGGGTGACCGATACGATGGAGGAATAAACGCACCCCGGCGCAGGATGTGTTTATCAGCCTTCGAAACTAGCCCAGAAACAGCGGAACGGCTCTTGAAAAGCATTGTACGCGCGTATAAGTTCAGCGATTTTTGCCTTCGACTAACGCGGCGCGAGAGGAAAAACCACCCCGCGGAGGGAGCGCGAATGGTAGCAGCCACTTCACATCGCTAGGTGAAATCAAACAAGCGCTTGTATTCTCCTCGGCACTCGCATCGATGGCCCTCAAAATTAGACATCCAGTTTAACAGGCTTCAGTGGCGCAAATTGACTATGACTCATCTGATTTACTTTGATGGAAAAGACCCCTCTAAAATTCACGTCAGAAATGATTAAGCCAAACACCTGTTGTTCAAGAGCATCCTGACACACAGCCTGTTTATCCTTTCCCCGTTAACAGCAGCATATCTTACCCTGTACAGGCTCATACCTGATTAAGGGGAATACAGGGCGTACTGAAAGTCTTGATTTGTGAGCCAGTAGCCTCTGCTGCGTGAGCCAATCCTGCTTTGTCATGAGATCAATATGGCAGCAATATTTATGATTCCTGGAAGGGACTGTGAGCCCAGCAAATTCACCCTTTAGAGCATACTGTAATGCAACAATATAATCTTCTGTCTTTAATGTACAATCGTCCCCCTCAACTTCGATATCTTTCTTACACAACAGAACACGTCACAGTGTTGCAATCTGTAACTTTTCTGCTAACATTGGTTAAAGGGAAAACAATTGAAGCAAAACGCACACTTTTTTTCCCAAATCAATCCATCTCTGAAAGCTTATTAAGTCAGATTTGAGGTTGCTCCTTGTGATGGCCCTAACTAAAACAACAAAGGCTTCAGCGTGTATTGCGCTTTACACGCTTGACAAGCTTGACAAGCTTCTCAAAGGGCTATGCACTGTTATTCGTTCACACTCGACGGTGGTGGTGAGTAACTATTTTATTGTTGTAGACAGATGGAACCATTCACGCAGGCAAGGTGGGTGAAGTGTCTTGCCCAAGGACACAACAACAGTCTGCACACAGTGAGTCCTGAGATTCGAACCGACAACCTTTTTAGAATACAAAGTGACCGGTTCATCCATCACCCCCTCTCTTTACGGTATTAATCAATTGGTGGTTCTGGTGATACCGTTGCAGCCCAGGCCAACGCACAGGTAAGCACAGGAGAGACACACAATCCACAAGCCAAAGCTGCATGCCAAATGTAAGTTCCTATGAATTTTTACAATCACAAAATAATGAACATCAGTACAATATGAATGAATAAATAAAAAAGACTGAAAACACATTCAATTGCAGCCCCTGAACAAACTCCACACCCTCCAAATAGTTTCCCCTCTGGCATGAATGTGCAAAGGCTAGGTCTCATGGCCTTTTTCTATGTAATTCTAGGTTCGAGGAGAAAGAAACCATTTCTTATAACCGAGAAACAGGCTTCGCAATCTCCATTTTTTTTCCCGCTTGAGATTACTACTTGTGCTGCTGTGCCCGGTACACGAAAATGGATATGTATGATATTCAAAGTTCTGCGATTCATTTTTTAAAACATGCGCCGTGTGGACATTTGAAGAGAATTGTAGACACTTTTGTATCAGGATTTCTACACATTGACAAGAGAACATATTGTTTGCAGTTGCTGGCGACCTGCGGATCTGCTGCTTGGCTCTGTCTGAGCTGAACATAAGACGTTCCACTGACAAGCGAGCGTTTCAAGTCACGTGTTCGATTTTAACTTCAGAGATCATGATAAGCAACAGCAAAATAGACAAAGCACAAAAATTTAGCCTCCAAAACATAAAAAGACCTCTTGAATAATGACATCTTTCAGCAGTTGGAGATTTTCAAACTCATGAATTGGAAATACAAATTCAGGTGCAGGCTTCGTCATCAAATATGACAAATAAGATTCTGTTTGGAGGTTTTGCATGACCGCCCCAAGTTACTGTTGATTTTCTTTGGCTACCTCCTCCGTCCAAAGACATGAATGTGATTAATAATAATAATTTGTGATGCTGTCATTTCATCTGTGCCTGCATGCATTTTGGAACATTCTCGGTTAGGAAAGACAAAAATTAAGGTTGCTATTTTTCTTTTCTTTTTTTTTTGTAGTTTACGCAAGAAAGCCAGACAAAATGTATCTGAAATGTATATTATAGTTATATGATTAGATGTATATTTGTATCATCATTTGAAGCTTGTTAATACCATGTTTTTAATCTACACAACTGTCAAAATCATTTTTTCCAGGGCATCTTTTGCTGTTGACTGTTTATTTGCACATGCCATTTGCCTGGACATTACATTGGTTATTAACAGTAACTATTTTGATTTTTGGTGATATTGGGCTTGACAAAACAACTTGAAATAGTTCGATTGTGTATTTGAAAGTATTTACATTTAGGCCCTCTTAAATGAGGCCTGCACAAAAGAGAGTGCTAAAAATAAGTACGGCAGCGCACACAGCATTATCAAATCTCCATCTGGTGGGTAGACACTTCCTATTTAAACCCTGTAAAGAGAACAACAGAAAGTCTTCCCACGTGGCTCTGCTTTCTGAGCCTAAATCTGATCAGTGTCGGTCTGCAGAGAGAACCATAACAATGTCAACGAAGACTCGTGTCTAAAGAGAAAGCATTTGCGAGGGGAGGGGCTTCGGCCAAACAGATAAAAAGACAGAACATTTGTTGTTGGGAAACAAAAAGATAAATAATTTGCTGTGTATGAGCATCCATGCATTACCATCTGGATGTATATCTTTCCCTTATGTCTTTACAGTCGGATTGATTGCCCATTTTAGTGCCGCAGAGAATATGAAAGAGGACTTTGTCTGACTTGCGTATGAGAAATCTTTCAACTTTGCAGTATTTAGTTGCGTTAGTTACAGCCTATTTGGCTCAGTGCCTGAATCTCCAGATGTTTGCAAAACCTGGAGCTATGAAAGCTGCGTTAAATAGGCAATGTGTAAATCATTAATAAGATTCAACTCTTTTAGGAACTGCAGTGTTCCAATTACATTCCTAGTACAACTCAAAACTAAAAAGTGCTTATAATGCAATGTTTGGTCAAGTTTTGTGGTAAAAAAAAAGACGGCTCGTTGGGACCTGTTGGGCCGCTTTCAATATGTTTTCGTTTAATAACTTTTTTTTTTTTCTGGCCCAAAATATGACCGCTCGATCCAATTTTGCCTGCAGTGAAAAGCTTTGGCTTAAAAGGTGAACGCATCTATATTTCCGTCCAAATAGATCGGGCCAGTTTTATTGAGTAAACATAGTCTTCTGGGTGCGTCAAGAGCAGTGATATTTGGACTTCAGATAAAAACCTTGACATTTGAAAAAGGCAATATCAGCATTTGCATCAGACCTGTTTGCCCCCGGTGCACTGGAGCCACAGACTTGCTGAGTGATTAGGAAAATGTTGGATTGAGCAGAGGTTCCCAAACACAAGAGGTGCTTCCTGTCTGTTTAGATGAAGGAAGCATATAGATTTTGGGGGATTTTATGACAAAATGATACATTTTTGAGTTCTGGGAGCTCTGTTACTGTTGCATAATCAAATCAGGGCCTTGTCTTTGTGGAGTCTTTGTACATCCTCTCCTCTACTGTATAAGAATGAAATATGATTGACAGATGTATTGGTTAGTAGATGTCAGACAGTGTGTCTCATTGGCAACTGTGATATCATTGCTTCATCTGTTTGCTGCCCTCTGTTGCTGTAAGTACTTGTATTCACCAAACTGTTTATCACATTGACTGCTAAACACCGGTGAGAAAAGATCTTGTCCGGCTGTTTTCTCCTCCATTTTAACGTATGCAGAATCCTCTCTCTCCAAGATGAAACTTTAATGGAGATTAAGCATTGAGAATGAAAGGAATATTATGTATGCATAAAGTAGAATATGTATGATAACAAATGGCTATTATTAAGCTAGAGATTTGAGACTGTGCATGTTCTTATTTTAGCTCGAGTTGCTTACACGTGAAGAAATCCTTCCTTCCTTTCCTTTTGCGCCTTCTGTTCGCACGCAGGGATACTTGTGCCTCGGGTTCCCGGTCTCACGGCGGCCGCTAAGCAGCGCAGGCTCAGGTGTGGCATCTGACTCTGCCTCGCAGCCTATTGTACTCACCCTCAATTCAAAACGCGTGAGGACACAGTGTGAAAGTTAAAATAGAAAAAATGCGCCGTGATCTGCGAAGCCACAAGTGTGCGTCACGGAGGTCACTGTGGTCCTGATACCCATTGTTTTGTTCCTTGTTCAATAAGAATCTAAACGTTTGTCATCCAGCAAATAAAAAATTAAACCGGTGGTTTGCAAAACAAAAGAGATGAAGCAGCAACAAGTTTGATCTTAGGAACTAGATTTGGCAAAGGATTGTTATTAACCTCGTCAAGAGAATGTTTAGAAAGAAAAGTCTATAATTCTATGGGATGTTCATAATGATTGTCTCTTCAAGCAGCCCAGTGATAAAAGTAACGCAAGTTTAAAATGTAACACCCTGAATGGATAAGATATGAAGATAGGTGTGTTTTCTTAAGACCGGGAGCAGGACCACACCTCTTGTACGCCTTTTCCGCTCTCTGTTCTATAAATAACACCTAGTCCCAATCCTCCATGTTCTCATTTCCGTGCCACTCCCTTTCCCCCTTATTTCACTACTTTCTAGTTCCTGCTATTTATTTGGGGTATTTTGGAGTTAGGAGCACAAGAGCGCTTCATCTCCTCTGAGTCCACTATGTTCGCCTTTGATTCTTGTCTTTGCTTGATTAGTAAATGTGCATTTAGTTCTATTTTGAGGTTGTGTTCATTGCGTGTGAAGTCATTGTCATAGTTAAAGCACTGTTAGCACAAACTGCAAAAATTAAGCAACAATACTGTCACAATTTGTTCCAACCTTGGAAATCTGTATTTTTTCATTCCAGGCACCATTTTGAGGACTTTACAATTCAGCGTCACAACTCGGAGCACCCTCGCTCTTGTCTGAAGCACTATCATTCTGTTAATTGTTACATTGAGCTCTCTAATTTAAGCCAGCGTTGATGACAGATGGTGTATTTCCCCCTCTGTGTCTTCCTGCGAGGAAAACATTTTCCAAAATTCAAAATGGAAACAAACATGATCATTGTACCATGCCATGAGTCAATTTCTGGCCGTTAGATTAAAATAAAAAATGGTGTAAATTTGTTTGGTTTGTGGAAGTCACAGCAGGAGAAGGGAGCAGAGTTGTCCCAGTTGTATCTTCAAAAATAGTTGCCCTCAAATACCATGATAGAGGACATGCACGATTCTCAAGTAAAAATAACATACATGCTGCAGTAATTTGCACACAGCTGCTGTTGTAGCAAAAGGAGACAATGTGTTCAAAGTCCATTCCTACAAATGGAGTATCACATTACATCTCAATTCAAGTATCTCAATCACATGGAATGACCATCACCTCCATCTTCAGGGCAGCCAGCCACTCATCAAATCACATGACATGAATCTTACACTTTGTCCTTAACTGTCACTGAGAACATAGAACAGGCAGTGGATATGCAAAGCCACATGGAAACCGGGCAACTTCACAAAGGCAAGCTTGTCAGTGGAAGAAAATAGATTTTGGTGCGCAAAAAATGATTTGGCCAAAACAAAATACATGCATGTTTTCAGTTGCCAGGTTGTTTTTAGCAAAGAACATATTTCACAGCAGAAAAGTACTCGGACATCTGTTATCAACCTAGTTATTTGAGAGAGGGATCTGTTTCACTTAAACTAGTCTCCATCTGACATAATGGACATACACATCATTTATTTTTAAAATGTACATAGGCAACAGTTTGGTCTTTGTAAAGAAACACAAGGAGGATAATCAGATTCTGTATCAGGCTGAGAACTGAGCCAACAGCCTTTGGACAGAGAGGTAGATCTACTAAGTAAGAAATCAATATAAGTAAAATCAATAGACTAATAATTGGGCGGCAAAAGTAGGGGCACTCACACTAAGGACAAGAAATGTTAACAGCTTAACTATAAAACAGGACTCACACACATTTCCAAACATGTTAAGAGAGGTCACATCTACTCTATTATTCTTTGTTATCCAAGTTTTACAAAATACATTATTATAGGCAAGGCAACTTTATTTATACCGCACATTTCGTACACAAGGCAACTCAATGCGCCTATAAAATAACCAAAATAACTGCAGCTTTTGCGATGTGTGATTGAGCAAAATCATCCCGAAGACTTGCACTCCTTAACTTAATCATTTGATGTAACTTTTGATTGCGCGGTTTCACGTCACTCACTTCACTTCTTGTTCCGACTGACACATTTGCCCTATACTGTATATGTGCCGCAGGCTTCAGCGTATCATTATAACAGTGATTCTCCGTGCGACTCACAGGTGACTCATTCAGGCTTCTCCAAAGGTTTAATATAAGTGTGCTGGCATATGCTTAACATGCAGGGCACAATAACCCTAAATGAAGGGCACTTAACATGGCGCCTTATTGTTGAGGAGCTGCTTTCTCTGGAGTGCAACTTGTCTCATTAAATCGCCCGAGGAAATCAGGCTTCAATCATCGAGTATAGTGGTCCTTTTGGCACAAAGGTGGAAAAAGTATTTAAAAACTACTTGAACTTGAACTTGAATACATGAATACTGTTAATTGTAGTAATCATTGCTGATTAGCAGTTATTCGAATGAATGTCAAATTCATTGATACTTTTTTGAATAGCAAATCAATGGTTGCAATCTAATATTACTCTCTGCATCCTCTGCAACATCATCATATTTCATGACAGTCTGAAAAACCCTTTGCCCTTGCAATATTCTTCTTCCAAAATATTCTCTTAGCCTTGCTTGTCACCAGACCGTCTTGTACTGCTTTGAATCGAAGGAAATTCCCGGTGGGACCAACAAAGGCTGTGTGGGCCAATGAGAAAAATGTGACAACCAACCTGTTCATTTTGTTCTTTATGTTCACTGCAGATGCCATTTTGAAAGTCCCTCCGGAGCATTGCGATTTGGATGTCCAACCTCAATAGAGCAGAACCTGAACTGTCTAACTATGTATAGAGTGCAAGGATTTATTTAGGTGACCAACCAGGCTCATTATTCATCAGCCCCGTGGGCCCGTCCCACTCTGGCCTTTTGGACTTTATCTACAAAACATTTAGCTGCTCCTTTAATGTAGCTTACGTCTTCCTAATTCTATCAAACCCAGTTGCTCCTCAGAATCAGCCTCCAGAATTTTCCACACTACCAACTCTTAAACAAATCAAGATTTTCACAAAACGGTCAAGTGCATGTATGAGTAAAAAAAAAAAAAGGTTCTTACATGATGTTGCCGTCCCACAGCGCACAGTATGGGTTCATTGTTCCCTGCAAAGCAAAAGGACACTACTATTAGCAGGTACATTTTTGACAACAAGAGGTCATCATCATCATCAAGGCAATCATTATAAATCAATGGCATGTTTGTCCTTGGGTTTATCATAGATTGTAACATGGGTCATAAACTGAGAGCTGACAAATGCCCCGTGTTGCCACCAGACGCAGGCTTCTATGCACTTTATCTTTGGGCAGAAAGAAAAGGCCTGCATCATGAAAGGGGCTGCACTTGTAATTATCAGACTCCAGCGCGTTCTCCTGACACTGAGTGCTCACAAATTAATTATCGAGCCAATTAGGAGCCATTGTGAGGCAGTAATGGGAGGCAATCTGTGCCGCTGGTCATTGTGGAACACTCCGTCAACACCGCACACTTTTTTTTTTACTCAAGACAAAAGCGAGTTTTTTGAAGTCTCGGGTGTAAATGTAGAGAGATTCGTCAGGAAGATACTTACGTTTGCCAAGTGAGCCAGTTCAATCTCCATATGGGACTCTGTGGCTTTAGGCTCCGGGCGCACTGTCACGGCGATGACTTTAGAGTTCACAACAGTGTAGTTCCTGCGCAAAAGGAAGGATGACCAGATCAGTGTGTAACTATCACTTTGAACAAGTTAGGTTGACAAAACAACTGAGAGCACAAGTTTATAAAAAGTGACAATGATTTTACATATTCAGTGCCTCGCTTTATTCAGGCTTTTTAAACTACAGTACTTTAGGACACCCACCCCGCCTTCATATCTTGGTATATTTTCCCAACAGCAAACATGCTAATCGACGCAGGGAAGAGAGACAGGATTAGGCGAATGTGTCTAATCTTTCAAACTCAGTGACTTCATGGATTACTCCGTTGTGCGATGATTATTTCATTGTTTGCAAAGCTCAATGGTGCGACTTTCATGGTTCATGTTATGGCTCATTCAGATAACCCCTCACATATCCTGTATTTGTCATGTTGAGAGTGTGGTGTAGGATATGTGTCAAAGTTTCCCGTGTTCAAAGCATTATCGCCGCTGTTCTTGCAACCACCCAGTTCTTAAAGCTTATTAGTGTCTTAACATAAGGATTAGAATCAGTGGGAGTTTGGCTGGATCTTTATGGAAAGCTGGTATTAAAACTTAATTTGGCCCCAGACTGACATTTCCCAGCGTATATTTTGTGGATGTGGAGCGTGCCGCCTTCTCCTTCGGTTTTATCTGACATTTGAAGTGCAAGTTAATTGAATATTTTAAACCTTTCAGAGGTTATCTTCCTTGCCGCGGCTTCTTTTGAGAGCTAACCTCGGAAAATCTCAAGCATGAAGGAAAAGAGAAGTAAAAGCCGCCCATTAGGTGTACAGACAAGCATGTTTTTGTATGTTTGGCAGAGGCGATGCTGAAAACATAAAAAAACAGTGTGATCAAAAGCTCCTGGGAACAGAAGTGAGACTCTTTAATAACGAGCATTATAGAGCCACGTTTAAAAAAAAAAAGCCTCTCCAGCTACTCTATGGTTGACAGAATATTCTTTTTATTACAGGCTGAAGCACTTCCCACCAGGAGGAAAGCTGTCATGTTCACAAAGGAGCACAGAAGTGAGACTGCAGCTGCCCATGTCCTCCCTGCACCACTCAGACACACTGTATTTCCTTCCAGACCCGTCAAGTCAGTTTCCTGTCCTATTAGAAATTTAAGAGTAAAGACATTCTGAAGTTCTTCACAAAAGCATAAAGAAATATTAAAATATTTTATAATGTTTGGTCCCGTAGTTCCTCTCGGCCGTTTTATTCAAATCATACTGTACGCCTCTGAACACAGGGCACCTTTGGTCAAACTTCTCAGGAGGCCGAGATGGACCAGTCCGAGTGAGATGTTTGTCACTACTAGAATAAAGACGCTGCAAGCCACCCTGCTGGACGCTACAGGACAGTTTTATTTGTCGATTGAATAAGTGAATGTTGGGTCACCTGTAGTGCCATTCGCTATCAGTCGAGGATGTGGAAGCACTGGTATATCTGTCTTTTTAAAGTGACTGTGTAATTTTGTTGTTGTTGGTTTTATTGTGTCCCTCGGTCTCTTTGGACCCGTAATAAAGTTGAATTGAATATTGTGTGTTCACAAGAGATACAGTACTTTATATGTTTCCCTGTGTTCAGTGCATTGCAATGGCTTTAGAGGTTTAGACGTTTAGAGCACATCTATGCATGTATCCTCTTCACTGGTCTGTACCTCAAAAACGACTTCCATGACACTGCTACACTGATTTTACAAAACACAACCTTTTTTTCTTAAGATTTTGAATGAATAAATAAACATATTTTTTTATCGCTCTACCTGGTCAATGAATCATATCCAGACTGCAGGTAGGACCAGTGCTAAATCACATTGAAGCAAAGTACACGTTACATTTGTGGATAAAACGCATATTGTGTTATCATTGCCTGCTCCTTGCCCTTTCCTGAACAAAATCGCATTTGCTCAAGACTCTTTGTGGCTATACTCTACCTCGCACTCCAAGTAATGTCCATTCTGCACCACTGGCCACATGTGCACGGGGAGGACAGCTGGTCGGGACGGTCCTGGGCTGACCGCTCTGTCCTTGGGGCAAGGGGTGCCAGGGACATGTGGACAGGGCTGTAACACCAGGTGTTTGTGTGACTCATCCCACCGCTTCATCCTCGCAATCACGTCAACTTTAATTAAGCCCATCCTTCACGCTGCAAGGAGTATGTGCACTGCAAAGGCAACAGGCTCCAGACTAAAAATCCACCTTTGCCTGTGCATATCTGATTCTGAATTTGGCCTGAAATCTCATGTTGCAAATGTCAGACATGGCTTGTTTTGGAGAGAATAATACGCAAACACCTGCGTCTCGCAAGGATCAAATCTGTCTCGGCTTTCCCTTTGCCAGCAGAAATACGCTGCACTTACTGTGGTGACGGTAACATTAGCCCAAGCGTCTTGTACAGGACTGTTCCCAAAATGAAGACAGGGGATCCCTCCATATCTGCCAGGAAAAGAACAAGAACAGAGTATGTTCAAACTATATTATTGAAGTACGACATTATTGCTGCTACTGTACACACCACTGTACTTATTGTTTTATAACTTTTGCTTTTCTTAGTATGTAGATTATATCAATGTTTTATTTATTTATTTAAAAAAGCATGCTTATGAGTTCACTTTTTACCACTATCTACTGTATAAGTGTTGCTATTGCTAATAAATGCTAGGGCGACGGTGGCGCAGAGAGTAGCGCGGGTCGTCTTGTGATGGGAGGATCGGTGGTTAGAATCCCGCAGGTGCACACTGTTGTTGTGTCTTTGAGCAAGACACTTCGCGCAGGCAGAAAAGCGCTATATAAATGTGATCATTTGGGGCAATTACCCCAGCCATCACAGACAGACAGATAGAAACGATAGACAGACAGATATAATAGATAGCAACGACAGACAGACAGGCAGGCAGGCAGTCAGGCAGACAGACAGACAGGCAGACAGATAATATAGCTGTTACACATTACGTGTAACTGGAACTATGTAAAACACGAGCCTATTCCCTCTGCAGACTTCACTCCTCATTAGAGTAAGCTTCTCGGTGTCTGTGTTGAGGCGCGTGCCACAGATCTAAAATCAATCCTTTTTTTTTTTTTTTTTTCTGAGGCATATCCCACAAAAGACTGATTACACCAATTAGCCAGATTGTCGGCCTGTGTGGTCGCGGGCTCGCAGGAGACGGGCTGCTGAAAGGCGCTAAGTCAGGGGAATCTAAGAGAGGCGAAAGTACAGGCATTCTGAGGCCTCACTTACTTTCAACACACCATTGAGGAGAATGGGCTTTTTATATACACATTGTGACACATTGTGCTCGTCATTTTGAAGATTATGCAAAGTGTTTATTAATTAATTATTAAATTTTTTGCCTGCATTAAAAAAGTATTTTAAAAAATAAGTTAGCTGGCTCAGTTTAAGAAGCATATGTCACTTTATGTATCTATTATCGCCTAATTGGATTAATACTAACTAGTTATCACTCTTAAAACGAACAAAAAATAGCCTACTCTTTATTACACAAAAAATCTTAAGGGTACATTAGAAATAATTGCTTGACTAGTTGAAAACAAAATAATAATTAGTTGCGGGACCGAGTGAGCTGAGATGTTTAATATTTAATATTTTACGAGATAAGCCTTACAAATGCATACTTCTTATCCAGGTTTGGGACTTGGGCGTGTGCCCCCTTGAGGCTAGATTCATTGAACTGCTGTAAAATGTATTGACTTATCCACAATTTCGTCCTCATTGATGCATACCAGCTACACTCTAAATTACAATACTTCAATAGCTCATTTCAACCTTTAGATATATTAGCCCAGAAATACGAAAGTCACACAGTCCAGTACATCATACTGTGGTGGTGTTTTGAGAGCAGAAGAGGGATGTGTTTCCCCCTGTGTTATACAGCATGTTGAGATATGCGCGCTGACAAACCTGCTGACTGCGAAACAAAGAGGCCCTTGGGGATGACCACTTTATCTTCGGAGTTCCTGGCCCAGTCGACCATGCCTTTACGACCCTTCATGGGGAAGTTGATGTCAGTCATCACCGATACGGCCGGCAGTCTCTGGATGCTGGCCACTGCGGGATAGGAACAAACGGAGCCGTGAAGAAATACTGATGATCAATAGGCCTCAGACTTTAGAGCTGCAGGTTGGAGGCTTCACAGAGGAGGGGGAATTATGAGTAAGCGATTTGTGTGAGGAGGCGAATAAAATCTGATCAATTATGCATATAACTGGTTGAGGAAATGGGACGAGGGGTGCGCTGTGCTAACGCAGGGCACAGACGACCAACATGACTAGAAGATGAACTGGGATGACTGCGTTGTAAGGCAAAACGTATTACCCCCACCTGGACCGAGCACATTTTTCTCCAGTTTGGCTTCACCCAAATCTAAAAGTGTCAAAATAGCAACAGAAATAAGATGAAAAGAAAGGATGAAAATGCAACAAAAGAGCAACTAAAAAAACCGACAAAAAAGTGATGAAAAAATTATGAAAAAGCCACAAAAGAGCAACAAGAAAAGTGATGAAAAAGTGATGGAAAAAGTGACGAAAAAGTGATGAAAAAACTGATAAAATGCTATTAAAATTTGGCAAAAAATTGATGAAAACCCAACAAAAAAGCGATGGGAAAAAAAAAGTGACGACAAAGCAAAGAAAAAAAATCAGTTCAGATGAGTTTTGTAGGTCTTAGCTTTTGAATGAGGCCTATTGCTGGGTTGCAGGTGACATCACAGCATTCTAAAGGCCAATACCATTATATGAAGGAAAAATTATTTGTTTTTTTAGGAAATATCAGTCACCCCGTGACTGATATTAATGATCATTTTTGTAATTCATACATTTTCTTTTGAGCTACGACTTGTGAAAGTGTAACGCTGTTAATAGGAAAAACTGGGTCCTGCCCCCCACTGGGCCCGGTGACATCATCACATTCTAGCAACCCAGCAATAGGCTGTAACCTTTTATTTGGGTAACACTGAATTGGAGAAAATGCACTCGGTTAAGGCGGGGGTTAAGAGGTTGTGCCTCCATAAATCATGTAAAAACTAACACACAGATAAAGTGCTATGGGGCATTATGAATGTATTACAGAAACAGTTCAAATTGTCAATCATATACATTTAATGACATTTCTAAGCACTTTGTCTCTCCGGAGTGCTTAAAAATGTACAAAACACAATTTGAGTCTGTCCATCTTAAGTGCACCTGGAAAAGGCCCTTAAACACAATGTTCAGTAGTTTGATCAAAAGTTCAGCAGCAGCAGTGATGTGCCCCGTGGCCTTTTCCCTCCTCGTAGTTGCTGATTTTCTCCCTGCTCTGACAGCACTGCCACTCACTGGGGCTGCACTTGGATGTTTGAGTGCAGTACTACAGTCTGGGTTTTGAGAGATGTCAGCGAAAATCCCTCCAGCTCTTAATGCATTCATTACACAGTGCCATAAAAAAAGGGAATCACAGCGACAACTGACATGTGCCAAAGAGAGGACAGGTAATCTCCTTAATCACTGCTCCTCCCCGCACTCCGCCTTTGGAGCTGCGAAAAAGACCAGTCTGAGAGGCACTGACAGGAAATGGAAAAGACCACGACAGTACAAGGGACAGAAGAAAGAAATACTATATTCCTCTATGTGCTATCAGAGTGGTGTTTGAGCGGCGGGTTGCAGCTCCAAATGTATTGCCTCAGCCATAATAAAATAGGGATAAAGAAACAGCCGGGACTGGAAATGAAACTTCTTTAAACATAGAAGCCAATACTAAAAACCAAAACAAGGATTGAAATAAAGAAATAAAAAAAATGATACAAGTGTATTGCTGGGGTAAAAGTAAAAGTATTCAACAGAGTATATGCTCTTCAACAAAATAGCTACAGTAATACCACGATTTTAGGGCACTACAAATGTAGTTTTATTCACGTTAAGTCTATTGTAAACTCTGATATTTGTGGGAAAATCATTGTCCATCTAATTTTAAAGCATTTGCATACATTTCATGAACTTTCAGGCCAGTTTTCAAGCATTTCTGTGACAGTGACCCTGAAAAATTACCCTGCAAGTTGTGAAATGTGCCAATAAACTGTGATATTACAAATTATGTTTGAAAAGTTAAGCATGAGTTTTGATCACAACATCTTCATCCAGTGGCTTCCTCTTTCATTGTTTGTAATCAAAAACTCAAGTAAAGGGCACAGTAGGTACAGTAGTATCATTCTAATTCTACTAATGCACAGAAGCAAAGTACACATGTTATAGTATGTCGTTTTTGGGGGGTGGGGAAGGGGGTCCATTACCAGGTCTTGGGCCGGATTCACGGTCAGTAACTTAACATCAGCCTATTGTGCATGTTTTCAGCCACAGTTGTAGAACCATTACACGCCTGGTCCTAGTCGGGCAGCGGTGGCTTGTCTTTTGAGCGAAGGGAATCTCCCACTAATACCAGCAATGATGCCAAAGCCCTATTGTTCCCCTGTTCTTTTGGAGAATAATACAATTTGGGTCTCAGTGAGATGATGGAGTGGAATGCGTCGCGGTGGAGTTTGTCTGTGGGCTGGGAATGGAATTACGATGCCGCGCAAGTCCTGACATTTGAGAAAAAGAAAAAAAAGAGAGACACTTTTCTGAGGAGCAGATGTTCAGAGGAGTAGAGGTATAAATATATTACGTTTGTGGGTTTTTAGTCAAAGGGCAGACTGGGAAACACAACAGGGAGTACGGGAAACTGTCGCTCAGCATTGTGGGTGATTCTCTGAGCAAATGGGGCTTAGAAAGAACAATAAAAGTCTTAATTTATCCCAATGTTGTGTTTAAGTGAACTCCTTATGGCTGGGAAATTACGACATTACTCAATTTGCCTCACAGAAGAGTCAACATTAGGCAAATTGCGCAAACAATGTACACATCTTTGTATAAATTAGAGAGCCATTGCAGCCGTCATATACTTGTATAACTGTTTTCAATCACAATTAACGTCGAGGCATCTCCGCGGTCGTAAAGTAAATTGGGAGTCTGGACTGTAACACCAAAAGTCTGTGATGTATTTCACTGAGGAGAGAAGGGCTTTACTTCTCAAATGTATGCAGTTTTAATGCATTAAATGGGAATAATTTTCCACAATCACGTTGTTTCTGTGTGGTGGAATTCTGCATTTTCTTGAATTTCTTTATTGCTTTATTAATTTTGATCCAACTAGGTATTTACTTTAGAAACACAATAGGACAATAGTAATAATAAAAAATATATATTTGGTTTGGACACTTAATTTTGTGCTGCAGACCAGTCGCAGGCCAAGTCCCCTAGACAAACAAGCAGGTCAGCATCCACACATGCCCTAAGCTTACAATTACAGCATTGAAAAATGATTAACTGAAAGTTGAGGCTTGACGGATGTGGTTTCAAATTGAGAGTATTGCAGTTTGTTGAGAATATCTTAATTTCTCGCACTGTGTCCTGGGATTGTCCTTCTAAGTGTTTGCGTGTGAGGAAACAGAACAAGCCCTGAGCACTTTGTAATCAAGGTTATTTGACTAAAAGTAGTAGGACACAGGACGCTGCACCGGTGACAGCCAGTATTTATCGAAGTGTCAGGAGGGTGCTATAAATTAGTGACGAAATGATGCTGCAATATCTTACTGAGCCAGGTGCTCTTCTCTTGGCCACTACCTTTGTCTCTCGCAAAACTTTCCATTCCACTTTAATCAAAATGGCCGCAGCGCCGCGAGTGCTGAGAGCAGGAGGAAGAGACCCAAATAATGTAAAAAAGACTATCAATTAACAATAAGTTTCTATGTCACTGAGCCGCCTTCACATGCGATTACTGTAAAACAAGGCTGCTTTTGTGTTTCTCAACAACATTTTCTTAAGACATAAAATGGATTAACAGCTTAAATCTCCAAATAACGCTTTTAGTTGCCACCCACAACCTACAACGTGAATTAAATAAAGTAAGATAAACTAAAGCACGCGTTCATGTGTAAAAGTAATGGTAATCTCAATTCAATTGCAAATTAGACCCAAATGGTTACCAGGCCCACACAACAAGCCCAAAATGTTTCCTGGCTAAGCTTATAATATAAGTAACAGCAGAATGCATGGCTTATTCTGAGAAAAAAGCTTAGCTGTCAATTTGGAGCTGAAATGGCTTTCTTATTGTGCGTAAAGCACGGGTCATGTGTTAATGCTTTTTGGAGAATAAAGAGGAGGAGGCGGTGGCAATGAGATTGGATGGCTTCCATTAAGCCAAATTGGAATCAGTATGGTTTCAAATGGGAGCGCGTTACTGAAATACTCTCACGTCGATGCTGGAACCCATTAATGCTCAGCTCATGAGAGGCATTCAAAGCTTATTTCCCAACATCCGTTACTTAATTATAACTTGCGCAGTGTCTTATAATAGCATTCCGATATCTATTGTATTTGCACCGTAGGGCCGATTTATCTCTCCAACGCACACACATACAGGGCAGGGCGTTGGACCGGCTCTAACTGGGTCAAATATTAGGACGTTGCGAGAGATGAACCTCACTTCTCCAGAGGAATTGCGAGGCTGTGTGGCTTTACATGCTCATATTCGCACGCATGAATAAGTCAAAGGCACACTTCTATTATCCCATCCCCGGTAATTTATGGCAGCGTAGGAAATGCAATACCACAGAGACCAGCCTGGAGCCAGCAAGAAATGCGTCTGTGTGTGTGTAGGTGTGTGTGTGTGTGTTGTGTGTGCGTGCGACAAAAGCTGAAAAAGCTAACAGGAGCATTAAGGGCGAAAACTATCCCCTGCACCCCGAGACTCTTTTTAAGCAACTAAAGCCAAACTGAGACTCCGTAATCAGTGGTGCGTAACAACAGCAAAAAAAAATAAAAAATCCCCAAACTTAAAAAAGGCTCTAGTTTAAAATTGCTGAATAATGTTTGGCCAAAGGAAGGCCCTTAGTTGTGAGCGTTGTACAGCTTTAATGCTACCCACAAGATACAGTAATCTAGTTGAAATTACATATTTTTCCTCATCGTGGTATTAAAGTGTTGCATATTGTTGAGTTAAAGGTAGCCAGAGAAAACCCACCTCTCGCTGAACCCTAATCCCCCCCCCCCCCCCCCCCCACACACACACACACACACTACGTTTATCCTAATTTAATGATCGCAGGGAAACTGACACAGGGAATCAGCAGCAGTGCACGAGTGTAAGTGTGCGCATTGTGCAGAAAGAGATGATGAAATGGAGACAGGATTCTTACCCAAGTTGCCAGTCATCAGATAGGCGTTGTGGAAATCTTTCATCCCCAGTCCGACTATGTGGATGAATTCTTCTATGACCTGCATGAGCTCCACTGCACCCGGGTAGATCTACGGGACATAGCGGGGGGGAGAGACATGATGACGCTTCAGATTTTCAGGACCGAGGTAAAAGAAAGATGAAAGACACTACACGAGAGTCTGAAAAGACAGAACTACGCAAAAGGATGTGTGGATTGTGGTCTAAAATGAATTATAATTCTTAATGTGCAATGTGAGATTGTAGAAATAAAATTTGAATTAAAAGGTTTTCTTCAAAGTGAGGTACGTTTTGAAAATATTGTAGTATGTAAACAAGAAAAAAAGCATTTATGGATTAGCCAGAATACTTAATGGTTATGATGATACAATCCGGAGCGCTTTAGACTGCTACCGTGTGAGATTTCAGCACCATGGACAGTGCAGCTGGCTTGACAATAGCACCACCGCTCAGGACAGCGTGCCTCTGCGTCTCTCAGTCAATAAATCAAAGACCCCCTGATTCAATAAGTGACCCAGAACAAATCGCGGCATTATCCTTGCTGCTCATTTAAACGTGAGGGGTCAGATCTAACAAGAGGTTTTGATTCAACTGACCTTTGACTCCAATAAAGCTGCAATGACAATACGCTTGTGTGCAGTGTATTAAAATAAAAAATGGGCCTATCCTTTAATAAAATCAAACATGTTGTTGTATCACATCTGACATTGTTGCGCAGGGATATAATGTGTCTGTGCTGGGATGAAGTCCTGTGGAGGTAAAAGGACATGAAGCAGTAATTGAGAATTGGATGTTGTCACGGTTCTGTGCTGTTTTCTGAAAAAAATAATTCAAGTAATCATGAGGCCTTTGGTGACTGACAACCACTCAATTTCATGTCTGTAATTATCAGAGAAGATTAGTGACAATAGAAACATTCAAGACGAGTCTAAAAGTCTCTAACTAAACCCAACAAGGTAGAACAAAATACAAGGAATAATATAGAATGTGGCCTTACAGTAATGAGGTTTAGTCAGTCGACAAAGGCCTTTGAGTGACATTTAGCACGTTCCTGAATGCTCCTATTCCACACCCCTAGAGGCAGGTATTTTCCCCCATTGTGCAGCACCTACTGTAGCTTCACACTGTGAAGTCCCGGCACATGCCTTGACATGTGCCGGGACTTAGCCTAGCGAGCCATCACAGGAGCTGGAGTTGAGAGCCCGTGACACAGCAGAGTGAAAGCCATAGTGGGGGAGAAAAGCACATCACGTCTCCCCTTCCGGCATGTCTGACGCACAGTGCAGTCATGCTCGTTCGCTCGACCCGTCTCCATGGAAACGGCGGGATGTGAAAATGGCTGCGGTGTATTCGGCGTAAGGGTGCTCTTCCTCTCCTCGCCATGGAAACAGTGACAGGAGGTGAATATATAGTGATCTGCGAGCGCGGCTAGTAAAAAGCTCATAGTGAGGCCTTCATGTGAGTGTTTCAAATGTTCACACAGTCACACAGTGTGTGGGCTGCCATGAAGGCTCAGCTCAGGACGTTCATTAATTCAAGAAAAAAAAAAGAAGCGAGCGAGAGAAATGTATTAGGGCAAAGTCCAGGCATCATCTGTCCAAATCAGGCGACAGGCCTGAGCCAGTGTCCACAAACGGGAGCCGGGCAAATTAAAAATGGCAGAAATAATTAACCCTGTCACATGGCTCTTCTTGGTGTTCAGTCACATTGGGCTTTTTTCGTCTCCTATACTCTTCTGTGATGTGTCTGCCTCGCTCTGATGCCTTCCTGAAGACAAAAGTGCTTACTGGAGAGCTCTGTTGAGCGACACTCTCCGTTTGGACCTGCCAAGCTAAAGCTGCAGTGAGTAAACACCTAATTACTGCCTGCAGAGACAGCCAAGACTGGCACTGTCGGCGCACTTTGAACTGCGCTACATCCCACCAGCTTTACCCTGAGACACAGGGACAAAATGTGTGGAATATGGCAGATTTAAGGACATCCCCTCAGTACTCCGTCGAAACAGGTGAGGCCTAATTTAAGTCAATTTAGCAGCTAAGGTGACAAGAGAGCAGCTGCCCTCCGCACGCTCAGTCATCACAGATGCTCTCCCTGTCAGAGCCGGCTGTGTGTGATTCAGGGTTCAGGGAGCGCAGACACCAGTGGCAGTTTGGAAAACAAGAGTTGCCACCTCTTGAGCTGAGAGACGTGTCCAACAGAGGACGTAGCCAGGAGCCGATCTCGGTGGATAAACAGGCTGTCAGAAATCTGTTACAGTGTACATTACTGCAAAGCTGCCACATTGTTTGCCCTGCATCTTGTTTTGCGAATGACTCCCTGTCCAATTAGGGTGTAAAATAAAATGCATAGGCTTCTTGTATTATCACAACAATGCGAGGCCTGTTTGTTTTTGACGTACATCATTTTTATTAATACTGCCAGCATTGATTTGTATCATGACATGAAAGCTGCGTGTTTGTGTGCCTGAGGAATAGGCCTCGCAGCATTGATGTCTGTTTGTGACTGTGCTGCTGCCCCCAAGTGGCGGTCTGGAGAAGTGCCAGTCCAAATGAGGCCAGATGTCGCAGCAGCATAATGACCGCTTCCAACAGTTCAGGGGAGTGTGACACACATCCCATCACCTCATTACACACTATTTACCTCAGTCTTTGCCACTGTGGAGCTGTTGCAGGTTATGACAAGATAAGACTGTGCATGCGGGTTAAATTATTTACTGAGCCCACACGAACACACTTACCTTTTGTGCATCTTCCCATTTGTCCTTGTTCTCCTCCTCCAAAAGGTTGCTGATTATTTGAAAGAAGTTCTGTGGAGACAAAGAGCAAAACTGTATCATTCCCTCCCACACACACACACACACACACACACGGATTACAGCCACTGCAGCAAGACGCGTTTGAATTATGGCAGATAAACACTATGTACTTAAAGGCTGTTATAGATAATGCCGTGACTGCAGGGAATCACAAATTTCTATAAGAGAATAATGACAATCCCCGCGGTGCATCACACTACCGGGAAATTTGCCAGTGAAGCCATGATGACGCCAATCAGGAGAAAGGCTTAGGATCAGGGCTGGCAAAAACACACCTCGACCCCCCCGCAGCGCACAGCCTACACTTGGTGCTTTAAGAGAAACGCTCGAGTGCAATCAGAGGCGAGATGAAAGGGAATGTTTGAGCAGCCGCGTGGATTGTCTTCGGCAGATGTGAAAGTGGGGCTCCTCGTGGGGTGCATGCCTCGGGTGGTAATAGGACCCCTGTCTGATCTTTAGCCTTGTTATTTTGTCTGGTCCACTGTGTGCCTAAAGCAGTGGCTCTCTCTCTTGACACAGGCTATCTTGTTTTCTACTTGAATGCTTATGCTCCCTCTGGTGGTAATGTGCCCACTTTAACACTGCATTAGCGCAGAGGCACACGGAGGGGGTGGGCTGGCTCGGCTCTGCTCTCCTGTCTGCCCACACACACCATATCGAGCTCATAATAACCCCAGACAGGATGATGCCACGCTCATATCTCTGATTTCCTATAGCGACAAAATGGCTGCACGGTTCCATGGTGTTTTATTTTAAATATCTCACACCTCCCTTCCTAAGGGATATGAAGGGTATGAATGTGCACACTATACATATCGAGCTGCAATGAAAGCGCCGCCTTTACAGTTTGTGGTCCAAATACCACTGCACAATGACAGCCCATAATTAACTGAGGTAGATGTTGTGGCTGCTTAATTATGTACGTCTTTAGCTGAGGAGCAAGTTGTGTGCCAATTTACGCACGTATATACAACAACTCATAGACAGCAAAATTGCTCGTCAGCCCAAGGGGAGGAGAGGCAAAGTATGTCCTTGAGATTTCCTTAAAAAATAGCCCAGCGTAGAGCAACAAAGTATCAGGAAAGACTGTGGCCCAGGGAGGGGACCTTATCTTTGCCAGGGTGCTAGGTTCTTATTTAGAACCATTTTATTATATCTCTTATAGTTGTGTGATATACTATGGTTAAACTGCCTCAGCCCTTCCAAGTGGTGTGTCCAATTTCTGTGAAGGTTTGTGCTAAGACTGACTACCCACTGGACATGCTCCTGGCTAGAGAGCCAAATATTTTGCCAAATTATCGTCATAATAATGCCACAATGTCCATATCACATGAGGACACTGACTGAGATTTACAATGTTTTGCTTATACAGCCTTTAACAAAAGCACATGGTAACTAAAAGTATGCAGCTTTATTATACTGTAGGCTTTCTGATTTAGTGCCCCTTTAACCTTGTTTTAGACCGTATTTGTTTAAAAGTCTTGTTTGAAGCCAGTTTGCTACTCCTCACTATATAGACATAACCAATGTGTTTTCATTTTTTATTGACATCAATGATAGGGAAAACGTCATTCAAATCAACTATCCTAATTCCATACCGCAACAACACAGAGAGTACATTTTATTTTTATTCCAATTGTGAAGCTAGCACACGCCATGGCTCTTTTACTAGTCAAGCTGTTTGGCCATGTAGACACTGGCTGATAGTCTAGTCTCATATTGTTCTAATTTTATAGCACTGCCATAAAGCCCCATTTCAGTTTATTTGACTCTAAAAACAGCATGATCGAAACACATGCCCAGACAAACTCACTCAGAGCGTATCATAACTGCAGAAGGGCAAATGGCGACACAAAGAATCAAAGACACTAAAGGGATATGCGGAAAGCCCATAAACTGTAGTATTGGAGATGGAGGTGGGGCTTTGGCCTCATAATCTCCATCATCCTATTGACACAAAGAGGATCAAGAACTAGAGACGACCTCGGTGTGAGATGACTCCGCTTCAGACAGGGGGGGATATCCACAGACAAAAGAGATTTTAGCCTTTGTGCCAACTCGAATGATAAGAATTAAAGCTGGACAATCAGATTTCACTGCCGCTGTCCGTGGTCCTGAAACGGCGAGAGCTGTACTGCATTTCAAACCACACTACGGACCAATAATAACCATAGAGATGCTATTGAATTGATTGACACCCTTGCCTCACAGCCACAGGACTCAGGGTTCTTCTGAGTTGAGCTGGCATGTTCTCCTGTGTCTGAGTGGGTTTCCTCCATAAGCTGCAATAGACATCAATCTAAAGCATACACATTAGGCTAACACTCCTGGATATTGCTCCCCAATTGCTGCAACGCGGCCACCCACTTCTCCTGACATATAAGCTCAGTGGCTTTCAAATCCAGAAACAGAATTCACTGACATAACCTAATGCCTTCCCTTGAAAGCAAGTATTCACAATATTAGGTATAGTTCTACTAAACGAATCAAACCATTTATTACCTGTACATCATCAGAGGAAGGCTCATAGCTGGCTCTCTTGAATGTCTCTGTCACATTGCGGAGGATCTCTACAGAAGACAGCAGGTCCCCAGCGTACAAGTTTCTTCTCTGGGTGAGGTCCAGCAGCTTTTTGGTCACCTGGGACATCCCGTCTCCCGCCAGCATCCTCTGCCCCTTCGCAAGATGGCTCTGAACCTCCAATAACAGCAGAAGACAAGAAACTTGGGGCATTGGTGCCCTCTGCCCATTTATTCATGCGCACGCAACACACAACACTTGGACACACAATGGAACCAATGGGGTGAGAAAATGAGGAAGAAAGCATCTACTCTCTGTGGCCATTTTATGTGACACTTATGTCTAAGCCAGCCCGACCACATTGTGCCTCGCGGATGTTTTTGAAATGAGCCAATATGAATAAAAGAGGTAACTGGAGCAGAAGACATGCATTTAGGCACAAATTGCACTGTGAAATGACATCTCACATCACTGCGCATGGGTTTATGCCCATAAATACACATTCACAGGTGCAGGACTCGCCGTGCAATCTCAGCTCTTTGGAATTATTTTATTTTTAACAGTGAAGAGACAACAGCCGGAAATTACCATTTCACAGAATGCTCCAATGTGCTTCAGGGCACCTAGCCACAAGTCTTTGATTTCATTCAATATTTTTTCCAGTTGGTTTATTCTCAAATTGATTTTTTTGGAAAGTCAAAACCAGCTCGCACTGGTAACAGATTTTACTGTTTCACCTTTCGCTATCACGCAGCATGTTCACAATGTGGCCCACTTCAAACCCAAAATCTGTCTTCTTTCTCTGGTTGCCCTCATTGGTAGGATGTGCCCCAAAACTGTAAATTATTCCAAATTCTACACAAGTGCATTATAGGCTTCTGCAATGCATAAACAAAGCTGAGAAGTTGCCAGGAGGACGTCTAAATCGCTCAGACATTGGAGTGAGTATCCCTTACACCTCACAAAAATTGTGAAATTAGTGTTTTAATTTGCTCGCCTATTGAAAGCGGTTAATCTTTGGCTACAGTGCGATGATAATGGGGGGGAACGGGGGAAACACACGGGGGAGGTAATTTATGATGCATTGGAAACAGAGGCGGTGGAAGGGAGCTGACTTTGCACCTACTGATTGCTGCAAGACTCTCAATTCATTTGTTATGCATCGAGCATAGCAGGGCTGCTCCCAGAAGGCCATACCGCGGTGATCCAAAGAGCAGCGGCGACTAGTGGTGCCTGCGGAGGGGACAGAAAAGAGGGGGAAGAGGGAAAGAGGGGAGGAGAAACAGGATTAAGACACAGTATAGGAAAAGGGGAAGGAAATACACTTTGGTTGTGGTTTGTGAGTTAGACGTATAGGCAAAAAGGAAGAGACATAGAAGAGGTGAAAGACAAGAAATATATACATTTCCAGATGCAATTTTTCTGCTTTTTCAGTTATGGTTATTTCAGTGCAGAATCACTCCCCTGTGGATCTGTTGTTCATATATTCTATTCTAACAGAACAATTTTGTATGAGAAACCGAATCCATACTTTCTCGCAAAGTGCATGTTGTTCCTCTTTGTTGAATGTTTTGAATGTGACACGTACTGCTTGTTAGCCCACATTGTACTGACTATACACTTAGGCCCAGCTTATGCTCTCCCACGTGAGAGACAGCGGAATGGAGTGAGATTGTTATACACACCACTTTGATTTCTCTGTGTTACCGTACAGCGCCCTACATACGGAGCCCTGTGCACAAGCTGGGTCTGTGATAGCTGTCAGGCATTTAAGCACCGCTCCAAAAATAGTCCAAAACCACCCAACCCACCAACAACATCTTCCACCCACGACCGCCAAACCCCTTTCCCACCCCCTCCCACACACACACACCACATATGTACATCCTTCCAGCATCGCGCCCTGCCAGCTGTCCGCTTGGTAGGGCTGCTTGA
The DNA here is from genome assembly GCA_021464625.1 of Proterorhinus semilunaris. Classification (NCBI taxonomy): domain Eukaryota; kingdom Metazoa; phylum Chordata; class Actinopteri; order Gobiiformes; family Gobiidae; genus Proterorhinus; species Proterorhinus semilunaris. The sequence continues at coordinate 16,724,422 of CM038357.1, forward strand.
TTATAGTAAATATAATAATCACGATTATTTTTGTCGTCATTGAAATCACTATTATTGAAACGATTATTTGTTGCCTTTGAAGAAGAAAAAACGTTATTATTTATTTATTTATATTAAAAAAAGCAAAATATAAAAGTCAACATGAAATAATATGCTCACGTTTCTAAACTAATCCTCTATGAGAAATCTCTGTCACACCTGCCCCCTGTTGGCCAGCCCTCACACCTGCCCAAGCAAACCGAGCCGCAGCTTGATGATATCATCACATAGCGCTGTTTGTTTACGGTCGGACCAAAGCATTTGGCCAGTAAGCAAGCCAGTAGTACGTGAAATGCGAAGGGAACAGAAAATCATCCCGGCGTCATGAAATAATGTCAGTTGAGCTCTGTTTGTGAGGTCTGTGAGTTTTAGACTCTGCTCCACACAACCAGTGCACTGCCTCCTCCTGCCTTTAGGGCTGTTTTATATATTTTAAATTCTTTTTGTGGGTGATGGCGGGGGAGAATTTACAGCTTCAGCGAGTCAAAATGTCCAGAGAAAGTGGGCGTGGAGAGGTGTGGCCCGAGGACAAAAGTCCTGGTACCTGTGTTAGTGTGTGAGGGGACAAAGGAATGACAGATGGCAAGGCTGGCGGTTTATGCATAAACTGAATTATTTAACTGCATAGATGATTGGTGTTTTCGGACGTTTTGTTTCTTGCTACTATGTCGGTTGATCTTTTAAAGTTTCAAAAGTATTTTAAAAGTATTTTAAAGTCATCTTGTGTCACTAACCCTAGTATTTAGTTGCTTAATTTAGAGGGTAACGATTTGATGTCAAGAAACAGTTAAATAATGGGTTGTTGTTGCCATTGTTTACAAAAAGCAAAATACAAAATAAACACAATAACAATAAGTAAATAAAGAAATATACCTAAACTCGTCAAATTGTTCATTGCAGTAATCCAACGTTTAGAAGCACAAATTCCACCCTAAAACATGATGAAGTGAAATGAAATTCATCGCTGTCCATCAAGCCTTGCTATCTGTCATTCCTTTGCCCCCTCACACACTAACACAGGTACCAGGAACTTTTGTCATCGGGCCACACCTCTCCACGCCCACTTTCTCTGGACATTTTGACCCGCTGAAGCTGTAAATTCTCCGCCGCCATCACCCACACACAAAAAAAAACAGACATCCCCAAAGGCAGGAGGAGGCAGTGCTTCACACAACACTGAGCATCCGTCTGCCTCCAAAGTCGCTCCGCCTGGTCGCTTTTATTTACCCCCGTAATCCTACAGCCATATTGCCAGCACTCAAAAGAATATGTGAGAGAATTTCAACTCAACACCAGAAGAAAAGCAGCGGAGATCTCGATTTCATGATTGTCATATCGCAGGCAATACTCAGGCGTTGACATTCCTCAAAGGTCAGGAAAACTTTGAGAAAGTGCAGCGGAGAGATAAACAAGGCAATAAACACGGATTCAATTTAAATAGTTATGAATCTTAAAAACTGCTAGATTGTAGATTTGACAGAGAACAACTAAATGCAATTTTTCATATTTATTCATTTATTTGTTACTTGTTTGTGACCCACAGAGGCAGATTTCATTTGATGACTTTGCAGTCAGCAGAACCGAGTAGCAATAAAATAAAATGCCCACAAGCCAATTGCACAAGGAGCCCTGAACGAAGTTTGTCTATGTGTGTGTTCTGTTTTTCGAAAGTAAAAACTATTATAATATCATTGCTTATAATAATAATAAAAGAAGTGACAGTTGCCAGCAAGAAATTATGTATTTTTAATCTCTAAGCAGTTACACTATTTTTTTTTATCATTTTAACACTCAAATTCACAACTAATAGTGATAGGTATTTGTTGTTAATAAGTCTGAATAAAATATAAGGCCTGTAAAATACATGTTTAAATACAAGCTACCTAGACCTTTACATTTTTGCAGTTTCTCCTTTTTCCCCCCCAGGCTCCTCCGTGTGAACGTTAGGCTGATGAAAAGCTACAGTTGTCAAAGTCAGCTTTCCAATGTGATCCTACATCAATCTGTCGCCTGTCCTTACATCACCAGTCATCAGCGGGCATCGCACTTGAATATGGTTCAGTAACAGTGACAGAGATTACGAAAAAAAAACCAAGAGCTGTGTGCACGCCGCGGAGGAACTGACCTGTCGCTGGCCACTTTCACAGCAGCCTCCGAGGGACGCGGATTAAAGGGGAGTTTTCATTCAAACGGGATATAGCATTACACATGGACACCGATATGGACACAAATATTGTGCAAACTGGGGGCGACATTTAGAGCCGAGAAATTAGGCTTCTACACTTTAAAAAGTCTGTCATAGCTCTGGTTTTACGGATTCATCAATAAGCAAGTCACTATTTGTGCTATTTCCAAGTCAATAGGGTAAGTGCCTGGCAGAAAAGAGTCTATTAACAACTTCTTAACCTCTTTTAACCTCTTAACTTTTCCATTGCTTCTTTGTTGCGTTTTTGTCACACATTTCTTTCGCATTTTTGTAACTTTTTTGTCATATTTTGTCACTTTTCTGTCATTATTTTGTGGCTTCTTTGTCTCTTTTTGTTCGCTCTCTTGTTATATTTTTACCTTTGTTTTCGTCTCATTTGTTACGCTACTTTGACACTTTTTTCAAGAAGCATTTAGATTTGAGTAAAGCCAAACTGGAGAAAATGTTCTCTGTTCAGGTGAGGATTGAGAGGTTAAGAAATTCTAAATAAAGGCAATTTTCTATCTACTGTCTAATGGCAGTTAGACAGGACTATATTAAGAGCATTTAGTGTAAAACATTTAATGTTTTACACTAAATGCTCTTTTTTACTGATGTAATTACCAATGTCATTTCTGATATTGATTGCACACACCATAGGGTACTCATTTTAAAATCCACACACCCAGGGGCGCAACTACCCACTTTCTGGGGGGTATGCAGACACACAGCCGGCGCCCCCCCCCCCCTCCCCCCAAATTGGGTTGGCTTCGGGCCAATATTTTTTTTTTAAATACCCCCTCTTACTGTGCACAGATGAAACAACGGCAGGAAGGTTTCTAGGACTGTCTCTTAACAATTACAGCCATGTGTGTATTTATTTACGTAAGACTGACTAACCATAGCTCATCTAACCAGAAGAAATCGTTTTTTTAAACGTCTTTAAAAGTCAGGGATATTTTTTGGCTGAGCGTGTGATATGAGGAGTGTGGCGTGAGAGCGTGTGAAGGCACTCAAATGCGTGTGTCAGAGGTAAAGTATGAGGATCGGGACAAACCACAATTTAACCTAGAAGTTAGACAGTGGAATGGTGTTGTGCTAAACACAAGCAAATATCAGGGGCAAAACATTTGCGGATAAAGAACAATTAAGTCTCTGTTAGGCTTCTTTTTTTTTGGCTCTGGCGGGCCAAAAAATATTGGCAACGGGGGGCCGGACGTTGCCGACCACCGGTCTATGGAGTATATCACAAAAAAAAAAAAAAACTTTTCACGGCCGATTAAGCTTCTGTTGCTCTCATTCACGTAACTTCTGCTCTGCCCCTCTCTCTCGCGCGCGCGCAGCAGCGGGGGAGATGACCGGGGCGGGCTGAGGAGGAGACTGTGTGCGGTGATGTCGCTGCCGTTCGGAGGCGGCCAAGAGCGGAGCTGAGGGAACAGGTGGAAGATGTGAGTGACGGGGCTCCTGTAGCCGCCTCGTCACTCACGGACCCCGCGCGCCTTTTACTCTCCTATGGCCCGGGACAGCGCTGGCGCTGGGAGCGTTTTCCCAGAGCCGCGCTCTCAAACAGTTTACCCGCAGGCCGCGCTCACGTCCCGCGGTCATGCATTCTTAAACTGTCCCTCTGTCAATCCTACACTCCTCTCTCCCCCCCACTCCAGCAGTGACTTTTGTTATAAGCATGTTGACGCTATGGGGCGCCAATGTCAAATGCTATGAGGAAATGGCCTATGGGGCGCCGCTGTTCCTTTCGCGCCGAGTCCGATTATATTTAAATAATTTTTTCTCTCTCGCCCCGTCCTTTCTGCGCCCCCCCCCCGACCTTTCGGCGCCCCCCCTTCCTTTCGGCGCCCATATGCAAGGCATACATTGCATATGCCCTTTTTGCGCCACTGCACACACCGCTTCTTATCACACGACAGCAAGTTGCACCTTTGTTCATATTTACAGGGTGAAAACACGAGCATAAATCCTGGCTCCTGTATCTACCCCAGACAATAATATGCTCCCCCTCCTCTGATATAAGCGCCAGCCTGTCTCTTATATTTTCCACGTGTCGGTCGGAGCGGCCGGTGTCACTCGTCATATGCGTGACCGTGGCGAGCCTCTCCTCCCGACGATGACCTTGGTGGTGTCTGTGACTAAAGCTGAGTAAGCTCCCGCACCCTAACACGTCCCGACACTTCCCCGGAGCGCATCAGCCATCTTGTCTCCATGCAAAACGAATCAATATTTAATCTGTGCGTGTAATAATGGCAGTTACTTGTGACATTTATTTCCATGCATATTTTGTTTATTTGGGAGTGTAAACACTGATGAGAAGTTTGAAAGTCGAAAGTAACAAACTCATGCTACCAAATGTGTATTATAATATAAAAATTGATATTTAAAGGTGCATTATGGAACTTTTATGTGCGTATTTGACTTCTGAATGACCCAGAGGCTTCATTGGTGGTTAGCATTGCTTTCCATCAATTGTGTTGCAGGTTTTCTGGTGAGAAGAAACACACACAAAAACTGAACCTGGAGCATCATAGAGGCCACTGTGATTCAAATTCAAGGCGCCTTGCTAACCACTGCAGCCGCTTGAGTGAACATAATATTTTCTTAAAGAGGACGTACACTCTATTGTGTTTTTTTTTTTTTCTGTTTTGGATCACCTCAGCATTCATATATCATGTTTTATAACTTCATATCATAATTCATGTCAATTGATAAGTGCTCAGCATCTCATAACTTGTGTGGAGTACCCTTCACTGGCAGCAGGAGGAATTACCCAAGGCAAGAACAAAATTGAACGAGAAAACAAAAGAATAGCTGTGGTGCTCACCAATTTTTATTGCTCTCACAGGCAGTGAGAGCGTCACAGTTGCGCGGATCTATTCTTTTGTTTTCTCGCTGCACTGTTTTCTGATCCAGCACACTGGTTAAGAGCTGTGGATGTGCGTGTCTTTTCCCTATAAAACTAAAGAACACAATTCAAGCCGCCATTTTTAGCAAAAGGCCAAATCAGTGATGCTGTGATAACTGGGAGCAGAACGGCTCAGAACAGGTCCGGTTTATGAACTTTAAAAATGCAGAAGACACTTCCACGTCCTATCTATTAAACAACACAATCAGGGAAATACAGATTGAGCTCTTCAGAAGTAGAAAAATAAACGACCAGAGTAAAACTAGTCTAGGTATGTTTTTTATTACATGGTTGGAAGCACAAAAATGTGACTTTGATTTTGCAGGATGATAAAAAGCTGTTAAGCACTTTACCGGCTTAATTTTTCCCATGCTTGGTTTCCTCAGTATATTTCAGTTTCTTTGAATAAATGTCTCAGTGTAGTGGGAAGAAAAAGTATTATTTTAATTGTATTTTGAGCAAAGAATTTGGTATACTACAGTGAAATTCTGCTCCTGCACAGAGTTGGGCTACTTCTTCCACCTCACATAATTACAAGTCAAAGGTTATAAGTCTTCTGCATTGAGCGTAGTTTTATTCGGTGCAGTCCCTGCAGAGGCTCGATCAGTGATTAATGACTTGACAAATAAACTTGACCCAACCTGCACTATTGTCTATCACAGTCTTTTGTGTGGTCAGTTGACAGTGGGCTGATGCTCTGTGCTTAAAATAAAACACTCCTGGCATTCATTATTGCACTGTTTTATCACATCACCGCTATTACATGTTCACCCATACAAAGCCTTATATACTTGCTTGAAGAGCTAAGGGCTCTTAACCCAGCTGTGCATATGTTGCTCCATTTACTGTAGCAATGTTGATAGCGTTTTAATCTACACATGTAGCATTGCTAATAAGGGAAACTGTCTCTGTAAAGTGGCCAAGTGCCTGACCTTTTTGTCTGACCTGAGCACAGAAAGACACATTCCAGCGTAAATTACGTGCTTAATGAGTAAAGGCGATAAATCCTCCATGTCTTATAGCAAAGGATACAAAAGCCTTTGCAGGAAATTGCTTCATAAGGCCAAAGCGTTATTAGCTATAAAAGCTAATGTCACGCAAGTAAATCTGAATTCTGCCTCAGGTGAACCATCTGTGGAGGACAGCATGTTCAGTCACTTCTAGTTGAGCTGTTGTTTTATGCTTATGAAAATATGTCCAAAAAGTACTTTTCTTTTAGTTTGAGTGGAACAAAGTGATTGCTTCTGTGGGTGTAATAGTCTGTAAAGAATGTCAAGTGCTCTTCAAGATCAAAATGTAAGTATAGGCACAAAAAAGAGGAAAAATCCGAGGCACTCCGAAACCTGGTTAAAAGTCCTTTATTAAAGGGATATGTGGATCCGAGGCACTCTGGTTAAAAGTCCACATGTCCATTTAATAAAGGACTTTTAACCAGAGTGCCTCGGATTTTTCCTCTTTTTGCACCTATACTTTTTCTTTTAGTGTTTAGCAAAAGTTTACTCCTAACCCCAAGAGGATGATTTATATTGTTACCAACTTCATTATCAAACTGTGAATCATATTAACATTATGTTGCTGATATCCACTTTGGTTCCTGCAGTCTTTATAGATGGCTCAATAACAACGATTTATTAGTTCAATGTCAAACTACCTCATATGAGTGAGACTCCAGAGAGACTTTACTGCATAACAAAATTATGACATGAGTGCCCTGCAAATTATCACAGTGTTTCTGACTTGGCAACCATCAATAAATTAGAACACTGTGGAATTGTGCTCTTAGCCATCCATCCATCCATCCATTTTCTCCCACTTGTCCGTTGCCGGGTCGTGGGGGCAGCTGTTGGAGCTGCCCAAATCACATAGCACCAGCCCCTATGGCTCCTCCTGCAGGTGGTGGGTCCACAGAAGGACGGCTTCATGGTTCTAACCGGGCCTGTTGGTCTCTCATAAGGGGCTTCACCCATTCATACTCTCATTCACACACCAGTGTACGCAGACACTGGAGGCAAGGAGGGTGAAGTGTCTTGCCCAAGGACACAACGACAATGTGCACCATCAGGAGGCGGGATTCGAACCCCCGATCTTACGATCATGAAACGACCCGCTCTACCATCTGCCCCACCGTCGCCCCCCTTAGTAGCCCTATTCTATAAAGTTGTCAGAATAGATACAGACCTTCGGATTACAGAGTTAGATATTCTTCAGCATTAAATGTGATGTTATGTGTTACAATTTTCAAATGTCTGCGAGTTTGATTGCATGAATTCATTATCTCTTATCACTGGGTACTGAATGTGTAAATCATGTTTCAAATTGAAATGCAAATTCTGAATACATGTTCTTTACCCTCGTGCTTTTATTCTGCTATGTACTGTTCAAGCGAAGCCTCACGATCGAAGGACACAGGCGCCAAGAGCAAATAAACCCCAGTTGAAGCGCGTCGCCCGAGCTCTTACCTGTGGCGTTGGGGGGGCATCTGTTGAAGGCCAGCTCCCCTGAAGGCGTCCGTCTCCACACCATGGACACCGCGTAGTCCTCAGGGCAGATCTCATACGGAGCTGAAAGTCCGAACATCAAATGTGAGCGCACTGGGCCCGAGAAATTTTTCAGCATAACTCACATGATGCAAACCTTTCTCCGTGTTACACACAGTATGGAAATATAAGAGATCAAAGCTGGTATGTTCAACATCAAGAGATACTTTTTAGTATATAATAATAAACTCCCAGGATGTTTTTATGTATGATGTGATAGAACAGAGTAAAGTAAAAAATGTTGTTGCCTAAACATTTTAGACTAGGACTGATACCTTTGCTTTATTGAAGGTGTAGTTAATGAGCTTCCTCTATGTTCAGAGAGGAACCTCCAAGTGTGTAGCATCGACACACAGTGGGTACAGACCTGGGCAGCGCTGGTCACTGCACTTGCGGACCTCCTCCGCGTTGCCGTCGCACTGTTGTCCCGTTACCGCGGCGCCCTGACACACTCGGACACGCCTCTGCCAGCCGCCGTCGCACGACTTCGAACAGCCGCTCCAGGGGCCCCACGGGTTCCACTGACCGTTAGCTGAAAACAGGCCGGAGGCATCACGAGACGACATATTTACAATGACGGCAGAATAAATTCCGATTTGGAAACGAAATTGCCCTTTGTTGTTTTGAGTACATACATATCGCTACGCAGATTTGGATAGCAAACACCAGAGAATTTAAGAGTTTTTTGAAGCGTGAAAATTTGTTATGAGAGATTTGATAAATAGTCGATTGGATTTTGAAGGCGAAAAGACTTATTCCTCTTAACAGATCTGGATGGTTTTCAGTGCACTCTATGATGATTTTTATGTATTCTTTATTGAGCGCGCTTCCTTTACTGTGTGTCTGCACTTGGGGAGGTCCAGGGGGGCTTTTAGTTATGCTCGGGTGCCACCAGAACAATATTTTTATAGGCTGTAAGCACAATTCTAACTGAGCATAATATTATGGAAAATGTTCAAGCACAATTCATACACAACTTCCAGGAAAACATCAGAGTTTATTTGTAGCTATTTCTGCACATTTGCCGTATTATGGTGGTATATAGAACTATAAGAAGGACTTTATTTCGTGTGTATGTTACTTTATTTTGTTTATTGTTTTGTGGCTACTCCTTAACTCTTTTTTTCCCCTTTTCCTGTCAGCACCACAGCAACAACATGCTGCCCTTTGAGTTGTAATTACCCACTAATATTAATAGAAATTATCCTGAAGCTTCCAAAATTACCTCGTTTTATGCCCTTGAAATGAACGCTAGATGTGCATTAGACCAAAGAGAGAAAAAAAAAAGAAAAAGAAACACAGATGCTTCCCTTCAGCGATGTAGTAAATCACGTGCCCTTGTCCGAATGGAAAGGTACAATCGCTGTGAGCCGAAACACGCGGCTTCCTGGTTTTAACCTACACTTGCCCCTCCTTCACACAGACAGGGCTGCGCGGTGTCCTACAACTAACCTCTGTCAGCTGTGCCTGAGTAGGAATGAAACAGGCTGGCGGAGCCAGGACCTGTTGGGGGGAAAGCTATTGGTGAGGCATTGATCAAATCCCCGTAGAATTGAGAGAGGAGCAGCTGATTGCGCCGCCGGATGCATCCTCGCGTGTCTCTCAAACAGGCTCACTGCACAGCCGGGAGCTGGAAATCGCTGCAGTAGTCTTTGGTAGCAGATTTGCTTATTTGGAATATGAAGTTGGCTGTGTAATATTCAGGCTTTTGTTTTTTTTCTCCTACAAGAGAAAGAAACGTTTTAAGTTTGCTTCAGGATTTTATGGTCTAATTAATAACGTTTTGAACTCATTTTTAATCCGTTGATCTTTTTCCACCAAAGCGCAGATCTTTGAATGCTTTTAATGTTTTGTTTTCTGCATGACGGACAACTCTGAGCTGTCTGATCAGCTTTGAAGAACAATAGAATAAAAAACGTGCTTTAATCAAAGCAGCCCGAGATACGGTGGTTGAGAAAAGTTACTTTTTTATCTCAACATAACGTGAAAAGCACAAGGTCTTTGTAGATCCCTGCTGTAAAAATTGCATCAGGAGATTATGGTTGTGTTGGTGATCAGACAATTCAAATCCTGATGTAGACGTCTTAAGCTTCACAAACATCAGTGCTGCTGACAGACACTAACCCTGAATTATGTGAAAAGCATGGTGTATTTCTAACCGGATTTCACAAATCCATTCATATTGTATGATCTTAAATGTTATTCTTAAATCTTGAGATCTGCTTCCTCCTATTACACAAGCTGCCTTAAAACATGTTGAGAAAATGGTAAGGTGGAATAATTACAGGACATTTTGTTTTTAAATTGATAATTATTAATTGACATGTGAGATTACACTTGTTTTTTTAATCATGAACTATCAGGCTATAGCTAATTGGAAAGTTAGAAATGTGTCAGGAAAGTTAAGAATGAGTGTGTACCATAAATTAAAAATGTATGTGCTCCATCAGTTCATTGTTTCATTTCATTGTTTAAAACAAAAACGAAATAGGTCCTTTAAAGGGACACTGCGTAACATTCTGACTATAATGTTGTCATCAATACAAAACAAGCTCCTAATGAGCAGCTCGATACAGATCACTGCAGTGGGTAATCAAAGAATGGATTTGGATGAGGACCTAGCCTGTTTAAATCTCAAATTCTGCTGCCTTTAGTCAACATCTCCATGGCGACAAGCTGGAAACGTACCCACTCCCGGTAAAGTTAGTCATGTCTTAGGAGACGCTCAAAGCAAAGGCACATGTTTGTTTATACATTTATGAGGTGTCTTTCAGTGATGAAAATATCTGTCATAAAATGAATGCTTTTATTTCAATTTTATTTATTGGGTAAAATTCTACGCAGTGTGGCTTTAAAGTTAAGCAGTTTGAATTTGTACAATCTGGCTCGACATGAATGAAATTACCGCATGTATACAACACAGAAATTTGCTCTCTTGAGTGTAACTTAATGGATGTTGTCATTTGTAATTCTATTCTAAATTCTAAAGATTTCACCTGCCTTCTTCGCAATTATTAAGGTGTTATCCTAATTTGAAAATGCTGCAGTGCTCTCTAATTTTCAGTCCTAATTCATCCGTCAAACTGAAGGCCTAATGTGTAACCGGTGTCTCAATGGGACAGATGTTACCTGTGCAGTCTGGATTATGGCATTCCCTGCTCTCAGCCCAGTGTCCGCGACACTCTGATCCTCCGTGGGCCGCTGCCGAGCACTGCCTGGTCCTCTGCTGCGTACCGTTGGCACAGGTGACCGAACAATCGCTCCAAGAGCTCCATTCCTGCCACTGTCCGTCCACTGAGGCCAAGCATATCCCAGGGGAAGGGGAGAGAGAGGGACAGAGAAGGGTATACGTTCAGACGACTAATCGCTCTGATAAAAGCCAAGACATAAGGGCAACACCTAAAGGACAAATTACATCCATTCATTTTTTGAGAAACCTTTCTTTGATCTTGCACTAGAGTTGGTTTCATTTACTTTCCATTGTTTGTCCCATTGAGGCAGATGTTTTTCCTGAGTTACTTTTTTTAGTAACACACAATCCATAAAAAAATTAATAATTAAAACGTTGCATAGCTGTGGCGTGTCAGGGTCGGGGGAAAGCCTCTGGGGTTGAGTGGTTCTCAGCCGAAGCTTACATTTAGAGTGAGGGAAAACTCATCATCATTAATCTGCTTAGCATTCACAGGGTATCGCCAAGTGATTTGGAGATTAGCTTTACAGTATGGACTCTTGACAGGGTTTTTTGTCGAAAAACGCTATTGCTAACTGTGTCTGCTGCTTTTATCTAGATGCTGCTCAACTGTGTGCTCTAAGTCAGTGATTCTCAAACGCTGCAGAAAGTAACTAACAGGTTGCGTTCACATGACATCGCAACATTATAAAGCGCCGATAGTTTGAAATTACGGGCAGCTATGAATTCTATGAAACAAAAACAACAATGTTCAGCATTTGCTCGTATGTACGTAGGGTCCAATTATTTTCTCAATATTCAACACGATTTGCTTGATGTTGGGCAGTAGAAAGGTATTTCAGCCATAATATGAAAATATCCAAATTAATGATACGTTTTTCAACATTTGTCAATTTTCTTTTGGGAAATTTCTTTCAAAAACTGTTTCTCAATCACAAAGTTGTATTGACCCCCTGCCCTCGACCGGACATTTCCACATCATCACATTCTTGAACGTGAAAGCAACCTATTAAATGAGCTGGATGCGGCAATGCAGTCACTCAATGGTATTACATTGGCAACAGATTTTTAAATGAGGGGTTTGTAAGACTTTTTTTTGGGAGAATATCAAAGCCTATTTGTGTTCCCAGATACGAGCTGTAATGTCGATATTCACAAATACAAAAAAATGGCTAAAATCCGTTTGGAAATGAACATCTCCAGTAGTTAAAGCTCAGTGAGGAATGTTATGTTCAGTTTACATATAGTGAAACTTGACTTTGACCTCAAAGGCTTGTACCCTGCACATTTTGGTTTGTTGATTCTTAGTCGTCGCATTTCAAGGCGTGAGGAAAAAAAAAACGTCTCCACTGTGCGATGGTGTGAAGAATAAATCGTTGCAATGACCAATGTTTGCCGGAGCGAGTTTCAGGGTCCAGACGGCGTGTGTTTAGCTGAGGCTGGCTCCACTCGCTAGTAATGTTTATTTTTGTCGAAAAGTGCAGTGCAAAGTCCAGTTCATGCCTGGGCACTGTTGCTTTGACTCTGGCAGTGCGTTGGTGTTGTTCTTTGTTGATGCGACGCTTGACAGAGACTGCGGCGAGAGGATGCCTCACCGGTTTTCCAAAACACCAGACACTGCTTGATATCTATATGAAGGTTGCATTTTTAATCTTTTGACACCGTCTCACTGTATTACCTACGACCTGCCTTTTAAGCAACAACATAATAGTATCCCCATGACGAGTGATCTTTCATCTCAGGCAAAATCGTCCAGTGTGCCTTTTTTTCAGAGCACATGCCTCAAACAATAAAGTATAATATTTAACACCATACCAATGTCCACCCAGCATATAACATTACTTCTTGCACCGTTTGAGAACCACCGATTGCTAAGTCTCACCTTATGAACTTAATACTGTAATATAAACCTGTGTTTATAGTACCTGGGCAAAGTGCTATGTTGCAAAGCTTAGTCTGGGTCTCGGGTCCGTCACAGGCCCGGCCCCCATGCTGCGGAGGGGCACACATCCTAGTCCTAGTGCGGTGACCCCGACCACACGTGAACGAGCACAGACTCCAGGGCGACCACTCCTCCCACACACCGTGCACTGCAGACACACACAGAGCGTTATGAGGAGGCTCCAAAGGGGAGTCTATGGCACAAGTGAACTGCTCAGAGCCAGGGATGAAATGAAATTAAACCAATGGGGCATAATTAGGCAACAGAACTAATGTAAATGAAACACGGAGCACACAGACAGCGTTTCGGACGCAAGCGTGAGGCAATCGTTTAGGGTTGTTTCGATGCAGTATTAGCAAGGCCGCATGTTTAAAAGGTGATCGAACTTAGCAAAAGGGTTCGTATACAAAAGAGCAATGAACCTGCTTAACTACCTTCAGTATACCTTCAAATCCGGCCCGAGTTCAGTGATTGGCACAACCAAAGCACACAGGATTCCTTGTAAAAATGGATAAATGCTAAGTAATGTGTTCCCAATTCACAAAATAAATGCCATCTAAAATATCGAGAACACATTTTCAACCAAATCCCATGTGGCACCTTTTGTTATTCCTTTTCCTCGTTCTATTTTCCATCACAGCAGATTAAATCTCTAGACTATTTGTCACTGTAATGTAACACTATTGAGAACCGCTCAAAAGTGCAGAGAGCAGAAGCCATCAGTTCTCCCGCCTCACGTAGAGCTATTTTATTTTAAATGCAGGAAAAGTTTGATACAGGGCCTGAGTTTTAACTTTTGAAATGGAAATGTGGAGAAACAAAAAAGCAGTAAAAAAGTTGTCTTTGTGCTCAGTACATTTCAAGTACTGCTGTCTTTGCTATATACTCCTGCATTTTGAGATACAATGAAAACGCTTCAGAACTCCCATACTTAGTTCATTCTAAAGGTTTTGAGGAGACAACTAGGCCTGTTCAAAATACCTAAGGCATGGGGTTAAAATATAAAGGTTTTATTATTTTTTGTTAATGGTGCATAGCGTGATCTTGCTCTATTTAAAATAACAGACTTTTATGAAGGCAGCCTTTGAAAATCTGTTGAATTGATTCACTTGATTTCTTGAAGCCTCTCTGAAAAATCTGGGTTTTTGGGAAATGGAGGAGATTCAGCTGATGGTCTGCCATAAGGGGAGGCACTGTCTGTCCCATGTGCTGCCTCTCGGCACCACTTTGATGCTCTTAGCTAAGTGTCCCATGGTGGTCGTAGCATTTACTTTGAAACATTTCAGAGTTCAAAGCAGGCCCAGTCACCATGGCTTGCAGTGATGGAATAGGATTCTGCATCTTGCAGGCTGTTTTTCTCTTTCTGAGCTCACCACAGCCAAAAGCAGCCCTCACTCATGTGCAGACTGTTGAATGGATGTGACATGGGACAACAGGAAAGAGCTGTTCAACTGTGTTGTCATTAATTGGTAGTGAAGTGGGTTGGACAGAGTCTCAGCAGCCCTCATTCTCTGAACAGTGATTTTCTGGAAACAAAAATCCATATTTTGCCAGGAGCCATTGCTTTGAGATATAAAATCTCTAAAAAATAACTTTGGTGTTACATTGGTGTGTCATTCACCGTCTGCTGCAGCCGGAGGCATCAAACTGAGGAGATTTATTACATTCCAGAATAATCAGTCTTTGGGCGCTGACGATGTCTTGCTTGTCCAGACCACACCATTTTTTTTAACCTAAATTAAAGTCCCTGCACAGTGTACGGTATTAATCACACCATGCACCATTCCTCATCTTAAAATAGTTTCAGACTTTTACAAAGCTATTGTTAGAGTCATAGACCAGAGCTGATAAATGCACATTTATCCTGTGCCCCGGGCCATTGAACTGTTGTTCTCATTCAATAGAATAAGTAAGAATACTACTGCAATCTAAGAGTGAAAAAGTCCATGTGCCTCTCAGAGCGTTAGTTACAGATTTTCATTTTTTGTGGGACACAGTTGGGATGTTTTATCCCTATGTGCCACAGAACTGTAACTAAGTAAGCTTAGTGACAGCTTGCTGTGTGCATTTTCAATCGTGGAGAAAAACAAACAACCACAGTAGTGGAGGTTTTAAACACATACTTGTTTTGTTTTCTTCAAATATAACAGGAAAAGAAACAAGACGTTTAATTTGAATTCACCTGACCATGGAGAATAACTCTGTGGGATATAAGCCGCATTTGGTTATTTTAATCACGATTTCTCACATGAGTAACATTAAAGAAACTTCCAGATTTGTTTGTTACAGTGGGTGCTTGATAAACAAATGCAGGGTCAGTAATCATAATCCATATTTCATTTATATTTACAGAACCTGGCTGTGTCAGTATAACTATTATGGTCATACTTCGTGTTTGAATGCTTTTATAATGCTTTATGACAGATACAGGCCTAATTTAAGATGGCTGGCATTTGGGTGACTGTGCTTTCAAAGTGACTCATCCCGCTAGCTCCTAGTGTCAACACACAAACGCAAAGACGCTTTCAAAATGATAAACATCACATTTTTATTACGCCACTCATTACTATGAATCGCAAGTAGAGAGATATACTGTAGCTATGACATACTTAATGCTTATCACACCGGTAGGAGTCACGTCAGTGCGTCGGTGCTATTTAAACAATCCTGTTCCTCCACCAGTCTGTCCCACAGTCAGATCCCAAACCGCGCCGCAGCCTGCATTGAGAGAGCCCTGTGATCCTGCTACCTGCCTGTGACTCATCTGTGCCATCATGGGTTGAGGAAGAAATGCCTCACAGCGTGTTTGAAGAAATGCTGCCAAGCTATTTTAAAATGCACGGCTGACCTTCAAGGAAATAAATCGGACGACTACATCCCTATCGGCCGCTCCCCGGGCTCTTTGCACAGAGACATGTCTGTAAAACATCTCAATGCTGATGGATTGCTTTGAAGTTATGCGGGATGGGGAACAGAAAGGTGATTATGAATAACAAATATCCACATTCACAAAAGAACATTAGATGCAAGCGACAAATAATAATTATGGTTCTGTGTAAAAATAGTCATGACATATCATCAAACATTTCCATCAACAAATAGTAAGCATCAACATGAATATTCAAGAATCTGCGGCTAACACTACCTGGACAAGGGGCAGTGTTATTGCAAACCCTTGATTCTCTTAAAGGGCCGGCGCAGTGCGATCCGTATGGTGACACGCATGTTCTTGTTCGCACCTGCGACCCTTGACCGCAAGTTACAGAGCATGAGCTCCACTGGGACCACTCCTCTGCACCTGATTCACCTGTGTGGGAGAAGGCGACACTAGTTAAAGCAGCAACACGCTCCAGGGAGTGGGGCTGAGGAGGGGCGAGGCCATAGGGGGGCGGGATCACAGGACAAAGTGCGCCAGATTCAGGGAGGTGAAGGTTATAAAGTATGGACAGATGGAAGTCTGCTGTGATTGGCTGTTGCAAAAATATAGTCTTTAATCTAACTAACATTTTGTTTTACTAACATTTTTAGTATACTGGTGTGGGCTGAAGTACTAGTTAAACAAATCAAGTTGCTGCCTTTAAGTACTTTTCTTATCCGTATGACAGGTTCTACATCTTTAGCATTCACTTCAGCACTCACTTGAACTTATTAACCCACATACATAAAAGGTCTATAAAGTCACTATATAACCTCTAAAATCTAGCTTTACATTTTATATTAAGATGAAGTAAATCTAAATATGGAAATAGAATGCTGTAAAAAGATCAGTCAAAGCTGGTAAAAGTTACCCTCCCCCTTCTTAATGGCAACAGCTAATCACAGTTGGCCCATACTTGCTATCAGCTGGGGATCAGTTTAGGGTCAGTTTAGGACTGAAACACTATTTCACACTCTACATTGTCCTCTCTATGATCTTTGATAAATAATAAAACAGCACTTTTAGCCGTTGGTCCTAAATTATTCAGTACAATACAAACAAAACTTTAATGCAATGTCACATATTTACAAAGACAACAATTTTCCCCTTGTGATGTAAAGATACATATATGCAAAGATCACAGAGAAGGCATTAATATTAGAGGAACAGTCTGGGTTGTCTAACTATTGCGCTTAAAACAATGCATTTTTTAGCAAAGGAGATTTACAATAAGCAAACAAGAAGAAATGAAGACATGCAAAAAACAAATCAGAAATCATATTGGGAATGTGATTTTAAATGGGTGTTAGTAGAAAGGTGGGAGAGAGATGAATTCCATAGCACCGCATGGGGTTTCCTTGACAACTGTGCAGTGTGTTTTTAGACAGCGGTTTCTCCAATCATTTTCAGATTCATCCTAACCTGTTAGCTACCAGCCGAGAGGGGAAATGGAAGCTTTGCTCAGTATTATTCATTGGTTTGCAGCCATTTTTGTGAAGCTCCAGGCCGCTGCAGCATTGGTTTTAACGTTAGTTCCCAAAAGCATTGTATTGCTTAAGTATCAATCAATTACACTGAGACTAGTTCATGGTCTTTGTAAGCAAAAAGGACCTTGACATTGGATAACAATATTTATTTATTTAATTATTTTTTTCCTCCGAATGTCAAATATCAAAAAGCCATGAAATGTCAAATTACGTGCGTATTAAGCAGAAGTAGTTGGTGATTTTCAAAGCTGAATGAGAAAAGCAAATTTGATAAAACAGGCGAGATTTCCAGATTTGCACATGACATTATAGCTGTGTCGTTTTGCAAAGTGTTCTGTGCTTTTTATACATAGAGCAGTAATTTGCCATAATGGGAAGGTATAATTTTAAATTGCAGCTCTGAATACATTTGAAATCATCCGATCGTATTCAAAATCCCACTTCCAGGTTGTTTAGAAGGAAGAACACATTCTGTTCTGTATCTTCCGGCCAAATGGGGATCTAAGCCCTGCTCTTTTAATTTTGCACATCATAAACTAGACCAAAGGGTGGATCAATTTGTTAAATGAGGCAGCACAAGGGAGAGTAAATCGTGTGAGAATGAAGGGGAAACAGCAATGAGACATGGACAAGGGAAAAAACATACAGAGATTGCAACAAAATGGAGTGATGGTGTTAGTAATAGTAGTGTATGGCATCGATTACAAATCATATAGAAATGGGTAGAGCTTTTAAACAATGGATTATTTGCCGTAACATGAAATGATTCCCAAAGGCAAAAAAAAAAAAAAAAAAAAAAAAGACACATTATCTTAAACCCAGAAATAATAAGGCAAAAAAGATAATACATTTATTTTAATTTACAGGATTTAACAATTGCTTCAGCCACACTGTTATGATTATTATTCCTTAAGGGTAGCAGCTATCAGTTTGACATTTGCTATCAAGAGCATATTCCATATTTGGTTAAAGGGGATGGGGTTTTTTCATCATATTTAATTTATCGCACCTTGGAGCGAATGATTAAGTACATCTGGACTTAAGATGGAAGCTGGCTGTTTTAATTAATGCTTCATGGGCCTATAGAATAGTGTCCACTTGCCAAATCGCTATACGCAAAAAACAAACACATTGTCAAAGAGGAGGAGATTTATCTTTCCGGGGGTCATAGGTGGCAGAAGAGTGCAAAACATTTCCACTTAAAAAAGGTGCAAGTACAAGAAGAGAGAGCATGCATGATGAAGAAATTAAGTTTAGATAACATCATAAAGAAAGATAATAATAATAATAACTATAGTATTACCAGTTTGTGCCATAAATTTAGCGGAATCAGCCTTCTCCTGCAGTGCCTTTGTGTCATGTACTGATCTTGGCCGCTGACTTTTTACAGTATGCTCTCCGATCATTCCATATTCTATGGGACAAAATACAGGATATGAATGCTAAAGCTTAAACATAATAATCCAAAATTGTTATTATTACATAGGAGGAGATTGATTTTTTTCCTTGATATTGGAAGCAATGGCTATAGAAACAAAGAACACACATTTACTGTCTAAATAGAACAATGCAACGGGTTTATAAAGGGTGAGCTGGAAGTATTAATTGTCCTTGTTGAAAGCACATTGTAAAAACACATGAGTAGAAACATGCAGGTAGAAACTCATGGCTATTTTTTATTTTTTTTTGTATATATATATATATATATTGAAATAGACCAGCAGCGCAGTCCCATCCCACCCTCCTGCATGCCCGAGGAGAAAAACAAATAAAAGAAAAAGAAAGGTAAAATGTGTGTAAGCCATCAGAAAGCCACAGAGGAGGGGGGTCATGGACAGAACATGCTATTGATCCACAAATCCTGCCGTCCTTCTGAGGTTTTTGAGTATTATCACCCGCTATCTTTGGCTAAACCAGACAAATGTATTCTGAGCTGTGTTTTTCGTACAGTGCATGCCCTCTTTGCTTCCCGTACAGGGTCAAAGAGACAATGATGCCACACTGGAGAAAGTGATGCAAGCGCAGACGTTTCTTGAATTTCAAAAATGGATAAGATTCGTATTCTGCAGTCGCTAATGCTAAATGGTTTGCAGTTGCGTGGCTAGCATTACTTTTGGCAGTGTGGTCCTCGATGAGGTGGTGTTTGTTCAAATCGGCAATGTGGGTGATGCACCAACAGAGTCACACAAAGCTTATGTTAGTACATTGGACAATACATCAGCCATTGACAAGGAACATGTTCTTTCATGATGGTTCTAGTCTGTATTTTGTAGCTGAAACCTCAAATGACACTTTGATTTTTTATATTTGGGTAAACGTCAACTAAAGCTTGAGGGAAAACATTTTAAGAGACTAATATTATTTAGCATATGTTTTTGAGAACCACCTTCTGGTATGTATCTTTTATGAAATGAAAGTATATTAACTCAGCAATAGAACCGGAATTAACCCAGAAAAATTTACGGATAATAAAAACAAACTGAAGACCAAACCTAGACTAAGGTTGGACTAAACCAGACCAGAGGAAAAAAAAAAAAACGTTTCCAATGAAGAAGACTTTCAGTGTAAAACCAACATTCCCACAGATTCAGGACCCACGGCTTTCATTTGGATATTTGGAAAAAGTCTATCGTTCAGCGCCATTACAACATGAAACCTGCGATTTCAAATAGAGTCCTGTCCTAATTAAAAGAGAAACATGTCATGGCCGCTGATCTCAAAAAGGGCAGCAGGTAACGGCAACATCTCGTCCCTTTGATGCCTGTTGGGATGTTCTGAGCCACAGCTAACAAGCTTGAGCGGCGCGTGGAAAGGTCACACGTAACATCTATTTTGTTCACTTTCGGAGCAGGAGGAGGGACAGGGGCACAGTGTGAGGTGTGATCTGGACAGAGGGGGGGGGGGGGGGGGGGGTCGCAGATGGCCCCCGATGAACAGCAGGACTCTATTGTAATGTCCAGTCACGCGAAGGCTAACTGAGCCGCTCACGTGCCACCCATGTTTTATGAGCTGCACCCTGTGGTGTGTTTGATCGTGGAATCGGCCCATGGTGGGGCTGATAAGATGGATCATCTGAACAAATTATTACTGAAGAGCGAGCCTCAAAGTGAGTTTTAGCTAAACAAGATGTAGTCAGTAGAATAAAATAAAAAAAAAACTGAAAGGTAATCCAAATAATTGCAGTTGACACATCTTTTAAGAATCTGTTGTTGGAGCGGCAAAAGTGTACGTATTTAAAAGTTTTACATTAAGGTGCGAACAACACAATTTTCTGGACATTTTAATATTAGCCAAAGTAAAAAAAAAAAAAAAAATAAAAGATTAGCACTTTTACAGCACATTAAAAGGAAGGGAATAGCATGGTAAGGCACATTTTAATTCATGGTAGATTGGATTTTCAGAATCCTAAAAATAACCCAGTGTAAAGATAAAAATTACGGGGAAATATAGTATTTTCTAGGATCTGGTAATAATATAGCGACGTGGCGGCAATATTCATTATCCTCCGTCATCCTTTGTGAACATGCAATTTCAATACTATCCTACCATGTTATTACTGTAGTATAGCCCGATTAAAATGATCCTTTCTAGTGTGCCCTTTAGAAATACTGTATAATTTTGAGATAATGCGAATACATGGCACAGTGCATAAGAATGTATCCCTCAACTTTTCTTTTCTAAAACAGAAGCAGCCACATAAATGTTCTCCAGTGTTTAAGTATTCTATTGTTATTTTATGTATTTTCCTCCTGAGACCAAACTGATGTAGTATGTCCCATAGAGTCATCCAAATGTCATATATGCCCTTTAGATTGCACACCCTCGTAATGATCTATGAAATGCCTCCCCAGCCCACTGTGTTGGTAATGTCAGCCCGGCAGTAAGCTACACATGATGTGTGCGTCACCCGTTTGTATATGCAGAGGAGTTTTAATCACGCTGTATTCATCGGATTTCAGCCGTCAGAGTAGAAAGTATCTCTGCAGCGGATCTCGCGCAAACACGCCGCCGCCTAAAGGTAGACAGCGTAGAGAAGAGAAGACAACAAGCTCCACTCTCTAACCACTTTGATGCGATTCAGGCCCATAGCCACAGTATATCACAGTAAACATGAACGACAAAGCAGAGTTTTAATAACTGAGGCGGGCGGCGAGAGTAATTTGTCAGAGCAGCCCAAAAACAATGCGTCTTCGCTGTAATACATGGCAGAAAGCAGTGAGGAAGCTTGTAGGGTGTCATCATTTAAAACCACTTCAGTTTGGGCCCGGTCGCTGTTTTTTTTTGCAAGAGCATTTAGTAACCGTTTTGAGTGATTTTGGCGCAAAGAGGATGCTTTATTTTTCCGTTCTCACTTGGCTGTTATCTTGGAGAGGTACGACCGATAAGCATTCACAGTTACAACCATCTGTCACCTAACTCAAACAGTCTGATTGAAGAAAACCTGATAAATGTCATTGTGCACATGGCAATATCCTTTACACATGTACTGTATGTAAAACAACATGCAGAATCTTTTTTCTTTTTTAATACAGGGAACAGGAGGGGGGAGAATTCTAGTTACAAATTGGGCTATACTTTTGCAATATATTATTACTTGCTGTATGTGTAGTATGTCGTGTATTACATGGGGAAAAGGATACATTATTCATAATAGGTGGAACATATAGCATTAACAATTTAGACAGTCTGGCCATGCATAAAATCCAGGGTCACTACATGCTTTATGAATATTTTTTTACTGTAAGACTTTATATATCAGCTCTCAATTCCAACGAATGCAGCAGCAGTGACAAAGTAACAGTACTTTGTCACTGTACAGTGACAAAGTACAAAGTACATATCGTGCCGCGATATCTGAAGGTCCATACTTCATTTTCTTTGTTCAAATATGACTAAAGTATTGGTCATTTCCGTTCACTAGTTTAGTAAAGTTGTGAATTAAAGTGTGAGAATGACCGCGCTGGTGATATTTTCAGCCCCAATTCATAACATTTGGTTGAAGTACCTGACACAATGTTCCAATGTGACTCACACTACTTTCTCGATCGTTTTAGACCGACTCCTGTGGACATTGGTGAAAAGAGTGGATAATTCTCCTGTTCCAATCAGCTTAAAAGTGGCTCTCTTGGGACAAACTGCCGACGTCGCGGTGAGAAGTGTTAATGTTTGTCCAGCAAAATGTGGCCTCACAAAGCAGGGCAGTGGGTTCTGACCTCAGCAGGTGACGCTAAAAAAGGGTTTGGATAGAGGGACAGAGCAGATGATCATCACAGGCTCCACTGAGTCACAGATGTGCAAACATGGTGCGGCTTTGACAGGATCTCTCTGCACACAACAAGCCACTGCTCAAAGATCGAGGAGAAATTTATGGGAAGGGAAAATGTATAGCGCAGCTATACTAAAACAATAAATAAATACATTTTTGAAGAGGTCAGGACCCAGGTAGAAAAAAGAAAGTAGAAAAAATGTCAAATAAACGAGGAACCAACACCTCAGTAAAAGGACAAAAAAAAATCATAATTTACATCTAAGTTCCAAGACTGTAGAGTCAATGTACTGTATCGTATCACGTTTGTGATTATCCTCACAAAACGATAAAATGCAAGTTCAGTCATTCAAATTAGTCTATAATTCAATAATACTTTGGTCACTTTGTGGCAACCTCTGAGGCCATAGCTGCCAAGGTGCAGACTGAGATGAGACATCTCTCTGACCACCGCCAAATAAAGTTTAAATGCTAAGGGCAATTAACAAAGGTGAAACTGGGGATAAAACCATCAATTGCCCAGGTAGTGGGCAATACCTTGTGAGACTGTCGCATCCCTGTGGACCCCAAGCTTTTCTGACCCATCACTGCTCAGTAAGTTTAATTAAAGACCACAGTTACAGAGAGATTCGTGGCCGGATTAATTACTGCCCCACATCTATCTCCATGCAGTTCACTCTGCGCACACAAAAAACAGACAGCGCACATTCAAAGGCAGCTAACGTTCCCGGGGTGCATGACCTTTGTCGTCAGTGGCCCTTTGATCCCCTGCATGCGGGGAATTTTAAGCTTAAGGTGGCGATCACAGCCGCGGAGAGCCCACTGGAAGACATTTCATTTCCAGCTCCATCCGCAGCCGCAGCGACACGTTCCACGTGTAATTTTATTGAAAGGCAGTAAAAGCCGGCCCTGTGTCCAATGACTGATGTGTCTAACCTTGCATGAAATGAGCCTTTACTGGAGCCCCCCGTGAGCCGCTCCGATCAGCGGTGCAGTGCAGTGCTCGCTGGCCTCCTCCATGCCTCCTGCCTGACTGACTGTCACAAATGTAGCCCTAATGAGAACCACTTCATTACCACTGCACTTTGAAGGAGAGAGCAAGTTCCCAAAATAGAGACAGCTTATAGTTCAGTCCGGCCATAGGCACTGAGATATACTTCACACTAGAGGTTGTTTAATTTCTCCACAGTTCAGCTCCGGAGGCAAACCCACGAGCAGAAGGATTTTATTTGTCAGGCAACACTGGATTTAAAGCTTTAACTAGGTATAAAAAAGAAAGGCGGATCGACAACAAATAAACAAAAATATATATGTTATTTTCATGATAACATATTAATTATGAGCATTACATAGTAATTATGAGCATTACATTGTAAAGAAAAAAAAAGACTTGATCTTCTTGTTCAAAGGATTAAAATAGTAAAATAAAATAAAAGTTGATAAATTCAGATTTGCAAAAATGTTTAAGAAGAAAAGCGCTGTATAAAAGATACATAGAAAGAGTGAAGAAAAGTAGATGACAAACAATACTGTGATAATGCAATGACCACTTAGAAAAGATTGCATCCGTGCAACAGGCCTATGTGTATCTTCTTCCGAAACATTAGACAAACCACTGACTATTAGTGGGACCATATGCCCGCACCAATCAGAAAAACTCAATTAGCCCTTCATTAGGAAAATGAGGGGGTTGCACTGAATCAGATACGAATTATGAATTGTCCTCAGAGACATGCAATTATCCGTCACATTCCCGCCGCCATCTGCCTACTTCCTGCTCACTTTGCCGATAATTCCAAGTCTGGCCAAATTAGGATGCTGCGGGTCTACCTCTGCACCTCATGAAAAAAAAAAAACGAAAAATCGAATCAAATCTATGAGGCAAAAATAGAAACCGGACCTTTGGAGAGACTGTTTTGTAACAAGTGGCGTTCATGGGAAAGAGAGAGAGGTCCCTTTGCGTACTGGAAAGTTTACAGCTCTCAATCACGCAGGGCCATCTATCGAGCAGTACCTCCCAAAGCAACCTAGATGGAGCTGTGACGTTATCAAAGGACTGCATGGAAGGGCACTGTTGCTATGTGTGCTGCAAGCAGATCGTCTCCTCTTTTCCCTTCTCTTTGCTCGTCCGCTCACTGCAGGGAATATGAATGCTTTTGAGCCAGTACAAGTATAAATGTTATCTCTACACTCTCATGTGGGAACAGACAATAAGCTAAACAGAATACTGGCCCAACGCAGGTTTACAAGCATAAAGGGTGCACTGATTGGCGCATAATAGGCCGACACAAAAATGTTCGAAAGTGAAGATGGCCTGAAAATAACTACAGTATATGCTCATTCATAGACTACAGCGTGTACTTTTGCTATAAATAGTAAATCAGCTGGCGTAAATAAGTCGTTCCGCGCTATCTTGCATCACAATGTGGTCGCTGCATGATGCTTATCAGAAAATGAATCTCACTACGGCCAAAAAGAGAAAGCAACGCCAGCAATGCAGCTTAACCCTCCCCTCCAAAAGAAAAACAAAAAAAACACCATGTTTTGAATATGAGAAGAGAAGAGAAGAGAAGAGAAGAGAGATGTGGCAGTCCGAAGCACCCATGACTAAAAGTGTGGTGCAGAAGTGAAAAGGGCTACTGTGCGCCGTCAGAAACAGAGATGGGGTTGGATTACTAATGAAAGCAGTTCACACAGATAGAGGAAGTCTGCTTACATCCACTGATGGCTATAGAAAGACTCCCCAAATCCTCAAATCTAGGGCACAACTATTATTCTTAATGTTTCAGATGAAATATTCTCTTTTAAGTCGCAGCCAATAACCTCAAAACACCCCCCTCCCTGAAGGAACCTAATCTTGATTTACTGCCGCAGATTTGGGCTTATTATGCTTTGAGGTATGCCTTCAGTTATGCAGCCAGGATGCTGAAAATTTTACACCAAGGGCCATATTTTTGTTCACATGCTCAGATCTCTCATACACATGTTAAATAATTTGTTTAATTGTAGATGTCGCCTTAATGAGACATATTGATGTACACAGGAATTCTGGTCAAATTTATTGGGACCTCGCTTAAGGGGTACGTGGCTAGTCATTCCTATAAGATACCCAAAAATCGCTAAACACCCGCGATAAAAACACCATAACCTAAAGTAATATTGATTCATTCATCGCATGCCTCTCTACAGTATTCAGCCTTTAGCAGAGGGATATTGGGGAGCTACAGAGGCTGCTCCTGTTGGCAGAGCCATAGACCCACACACAAGCTGAGTAGATGACCTGGCAGTCACACACACAGCCTCCATGCCAAGCAATGCATCTGTCAAGTGAGAAACATGACACATTTTTTTTTTTTTTACCACCTTTGCGTCTGCGGCCAATTTTCAAAGAGCATACCTTGTCCTTTTTTCAGGAGCCATTTTGCTTGGCTTACCAAAGCAGTGACCTTCCATTCAATGGAGCCCCTGCTTTGACGTCCTCGGATATCCCAATCTAAAAATGGAATGTATTTTGATGGAAATAGCCTGGTTTAAAGCAGGTTTTGGCAAACAAATTACAAATATCAAATAACATTATATTACTATCGGGACAATTTGCAATATATTAAATGAGATGTGTCTGTATTAAAAAACTAAAATATTCTTTATGTCACTTCTATAACTGTTTTTTTTCCCCATTAAATTCAACACTTTGTGCCTGATGCATTAAGCATTAGCACATGTGCAAAATGGATCATGCTAAAGTGGTGCTAGTGCAGTAGACATCTGTGCCACTAATAATATGCACAGTTTCTAATAATAAATCAGGTGCAAACTAATATTAAGTGGTACAACTTAGCACCTGCTTTATGTATGAAAAAATGCAACAAAGTGCAATATCCCCGTTATCCCTGGTTATCTTGCTATTTCCATCCTATAACCATGTTATTACTGTGCTGTAAAATCACATGGTATACTGTGTAAGTAAGAAATCAGGGGGCGTTAAGATGCCCACATTTTGTAGCTGATAAATCATTGGCAGCAGCCCCTGATGAGACTTTCATAATTCATGTTGTCAGCTCTTGCACTGCACCAATCAGATGTGATCCTGAGCAGAGCCGGGCCCCGCTGCCTCCGACTGCCACCCCGCATCTATCAGCGCAGGGAACATAGTGTCATACGCAACTTAGTCATGAGGAAGATGCCTGCAACATGCCCCGTCTTGGCTCGCTGGCTGGGCTCATACTAAAGCAAATATGCTCTCCAAAATAATTACAAGGACACGGCCACCATGATGAAATGTCCCCAGACAAGAGCAACAACAGCAACAGCGACGCAAGAGGGTTTTCATCTAATTCAATGTGATGCCAAGTTTGGAGCAGTCGGCTGAAGGGATTTGGATGGAGTGTGTTTAATAACCCACTCAATGCAACATGAGACTGTCAGCACAATGTATGGTATGTCGCTGATAGTATTTACAAACTACTGAGAAAAATAACTTGATTAGATAAAAACAAAAGTGAACGGCAAAGGTGAAGGAATTTGAAATGGAAGTGAATCGAGAGCATTTGCACGCTTTAAACATATTGTGCAGAACAGGGACCCAGATGTTTACATATACTTTATAAAAAGACATATTTGTATTTTTTTTCTCATTGAAACCAGAATTAACTTCTACTTTTTTAGGTCAATTAGAATTAAAAAAATATATTTCTATTTGCTAAATGCCAGAAGAATGAGAGAATTGTCCACACAGTTTTATATGACTCTTTACAAAACCAAAAGTTTACATTAATTAATTTCATTAATATTTGGTAGCATTACCTCTTACTACCTGCCTTAACTGAGCACATTTTCTCCAGTTCGGCTTTACACAATTTTAAAACCTTCTTGACTGGAGCTTAAAGACTAAAGGCCAGAGTTACACCTCATCAATGAAAAGGTAGACCTACAAAAGTGACGGTAAATTGTCATTGCGTTTTTGTCTCTTTTTTGACTTGTTTTCATCACTTTTTGTCAAGTTTTTGTTGCTTTTTTGGTCAAATTTTTTGGTCACTTTTTGATTGTGTTATTATTGCTTTTCCGGCACATTTTTGTCTCTCTTTTGTTGTTTCCTTGTTGTCATGCTATTGTTGCTTTTTCATTGCTTTTTTGTCCCTTTTTTGTCGCTTTTTTATTGTCTTTTGCAGCAGGTTTTTGTCTCCATTTTGATGCTTTTCGCAAGAAGCTTTTAGATTTGGGAAAAGCCTAACTGGAGAAAATGTGCTCGGTTGAAGTAGGGAGTTAAAAGTTGAAACAGTATAACTTGGGTCAAACGTTTTGGATTTCCTTCCACAAGCCTCTCACAATAGTTGGCAGGGGTTTGGGCCCATTCCCCCAAACAGAACTGGTGTCACTGAGCCACATCTGTGGGCCACCTTGCGTGCACATGCCTTTTCAGCTCTGCCCATACATTTTCAACTGGACTGAGATCAGGACTTTGTGATGGACCACTTCAAGACATAGACTTTGTTATCCTTGAACCACTTGCGTATAATTGTTTGAACGAATGAACGTGGCACCTTCAGCCGTCTTGAAATTGCACCCAAGGATGAACCAGGCTTGTGCTTCTTTAATTAATTATAGCAATCTTAGTGTATGTAAACTTCTGACTTGGTAAAAACACACAAAAAAAGAAAAAGAAAATTCTATCTCTCATTCTTCTGGCATTTAGCAAATAGAAATTGTTTCAATTAACCAGTTCATTCTGGTTTCATGTCAGACAGTGAGAAAAACAATGCAAATGTGTCTTTTTATAAAGTGTATGTAAACATCTGGTTCCCACTGTATATATATAACATAACAATATCCTCATTACTTTTTTCAATACTATAAGAAAAACATCTATCGCTGCTTTTCTATTCTTTGCATCGCTTCATCATCATAACCATTACTGAGTACTGTACTTTGCCATTGAACATTTACACATGTTTTAACAAAACTGCAGGCATAGTTGCATTATGGAACTTTTTATGTGGGGAAAAAAACTTTTTAGTAGTGCATTTTTGACCTTTTTGCGACCCAATGGTTGACTTAATGAATGCATGGGTGGTTAGCATGACGCCTTTACTTTTCATCCCAGTGGCCTCTAGGACGCTCCAGGATCAAGGTTTTCTCTGCTGGCAGACCCTCTTACCAGAACACCTACCAAACAATTAATCCTGGAGCGTTGTAAAGGCCACCATGACTAAAAGTAAAGGTGCCATGCTAACCAGTACCACCCCTGCATTCATTAAGTCATCCATTCATCGATTGGGTCACAAAAAGGTCAAATATGCACTAATATCTAGTTTGTTGTTTTTTTGCATAAAACGTTGCAAAATGCAACTTTAAGATGAAATATAGTACTGTAACACAACATGACAACAAGATATTCTTCCATTAGTTGTAATTCTCAATACTCAACCTTTGCACAGTTCTAGGGTTAAGGTTAAGGTTTTGTTGGTAAAATGACGACAATGTCCCAAGATTAGCCTCACCACCACCATCATACAATGAATTTCTAAGCGAAACGTCCTTAAATGAATCAGCTCAGTCCATTTAAAATCTGTACCACAATGGAATATTCCATATGCCTATCTAAAATGTATTTAGAGCTGGCTAATCATCGTTGAACGAATTGAACAGCACTGAAGAGAAGAGACTCAGTGGGAGATAGAGAGCCGCGGTCAAGAGGCTCGATAATCCCTAGATACACACACTTTGTCACGTACCGTGGTGTAGGGGCGTTCCAACAGCGTCGCCTACCCTTCAACATTTATGTCTATACCAGCATAAAAACCCCATATGTAAATAACAAGTACAGATATTAAAATGAAAGCTTTAGAAGCTTTAATTATCATTATTCAGAGGTATTAGCAAGCGATTCCTTCGTATTGTTTTAGGGGTATAGGCTGGCAGCAGGACATGGTACACACAATACTATAAAGACATGGCCTGGCATGAACTTGAAAAAGCCACTATTATACACTCATTCTCTAGTATTTATTTATTTATTTACCAAAACCAAAAGAAAAGTAGCACGACTCCATTTTAAACTGCATTAATGGTTTGAATGGGGGTCACTCCGGATGTAGAAATTATGAAAGCCCAGAGAGGAAAGGTTGCAGTTGTGCTAGGGCGAAGTAATTGTCTTAAATTATGACCCTACATAGATGTTTTTCAATGCACGCTTATTACAGCTTTTAATGCCCGGAAACCGAAAAACAACTCCAGCTTTCAAAAGCTAATTTCTGGGGGCGGGCGTGTCAACCAGATGCAAAGTGGAGTGGAGTGAGTACAACAGCTGTACAGAGGCAGTTGGCAGGAACAAAGCCACCAAAATAACGCAGTTTGAGTAAAAAAAAAAAGTATTTATTCATCATCAGAGAAAGGAAATTCCTCACACTAATGACGATGCTCCAATTTCCACTTCTGACTGTGACACCAGCAAACATGGCAGCCGTAGTATAGCACACAGCTGATCTTAGCTGCACATTGTGAAGGAAACTGGGTTAATGATACAACCATATATCCGGAATGTTATGTTACTTTGCACTTTGAGTTTGCATGATAAAAAATCTGCAAGCACGGGGGTGGATAGATTACACGGAGTTACTTTTTTCGAGGTGTATCAAATTTTCTGTTTCTGGTCAGGTTTTTTGTTAAAAGTGCCTGCTTTCATAAATTGTCACAGACACACGCTAGTTTGTAAGCACAGCTGCTTTGTACCAAATGCACAAATGCATCGCAATTTCAATTGTATTACAACCAACCCCAGTCTCCATATAATTGTAGACACACAGGCCCCAGACACTGTAAAGACAATATCGTCAAAATTTGGCCGAGAGTTAAAACATTTACTTATTGAGCTAATTGTCCAGCTCAGAAAACTTTACAACCAAATGTGTTGTAAATCAGTGTTATACGCAATTACATATTGTATGGAACTTACAATAAAATGTGCTTTCTAGTGTAACTTGTAAAATAAAAAAGCATTAAGTAGAATTAGTATTAGCATAGCTGTAAAGACGCTGGAGGAACTCTGTGACCACCCATTTTGTCTTAAGCATTTACAGCTCCAAATTTGTTTAGGGAAAAAGCGCAGGGGTATTTCATCTCACAGCCAAACAGGAATTTTATTGCTGCCTGATACCTGAAATATATGCCGGAAGAAAAGTAGTACCGCACAGAAGATGTATTAGCATAACAGTCCAACCATGACCTTGTATTCTGCAGTAAGGTGCCTTGTATGATTAAAAGAACGTATGCAAAGTTTGTCCATAAGTTTGCTGGATGAGATTGCATAAGTAGCATAAAATGACTTATCAATGATGACTCCTTGTTATACAGCCGCAGAGTCACTCAAGTGTGACATTAGTATTGAAAATTAATTGTTTTTTAATGTGCATGTCTCCATTGTCTAGCACCGCATAGCCATGCATCATTACTGTGGTCAATTAGCCATTCAACATCTCACCGTTGGCCAATGTATAGAATTGATTAGCACACCACAAGCTCACCCTGCAGTCTTTACATGTTCAGAATATTAAGTAATTTAAGAAATGTTTGACAAAGAGAATTTAATCAGGTTTAACTAAAAAAGATCGCAGAATAATTGCTTCATGCCTGCAGGCATCATCCAAATGAGCAACTGCAACAGCTTGAGTATTGTTCTTGCATTGTACAAAAGATCTGGCTTAAAACAACTGTTAAACAACTACTCTAGTTAATCATATTAAACCCCTCATTTTTGCTGCCACATGTGAGAAAATAAAGTGCCGCCAAGCAGGCTCCTTAGCCTTTTGGGCTACGATGACATTAAGGATGATTGAAGTGCATTATCTGGGCACACAATGGTTGCTGTCCGTGAGTTGTGCTGCAAAGCTGAGCAGAGCACTCAGAGGCAGAGCTAAAGCCCACAGTCCCGGCCCATAGCTGCGCCTCAATGGGCTGCCTGACCTATTGAGGCCAGTTCAGTTAATGCCGATGTACCTGTCAGATACACACTCAGGGCTCAGAGGTAAAGGCCGTCAATGCAGGATATTTAAAGCCGCTCAGTTGACATGGTTAATTCATGTATAATCGACGTTTCGAAAAGTTTCCACAGTGTTTGATGAAGGAGAGACGACAGTACAGGGATTGATTTTAAATTTGTTTTAAACCAAACAATTGTATCATAGATGAAGGATTTCACCTTCAATTTTCTACACTACCCTTTTTAATACAGTAGATAATTTTCATATTTTATCTTTCATATAATTTGGCATACGTTCAATATTTCATGAATGTGACATAAAAAATCCTTATTCTAAAATGCCATTAAATCTTACTTTTGTGTCAATGCAAATAAACAAAAAAAAACAATTCTCTAAATTTCAAAGTCTTTATATGCAGACATTTCAAAGGACATTTGGTAGGGAAAGTGCATGTTATGCTGAATTGTAGCATCCGTTGTCCCACACTCAGGCATTTGCACACTCTCATTCATCCTGGACTATTGTACTTGTTTTTAGTGGTAGGGGAAACTGGATTACCCAAAGAAAACCGTCGGAGGCACGGGGAGAACCGCTGCACCACCGTGATGTTAAAAGCAGCAGCTATCTCAAGATCCTTTCTTTATCATTATCAATGAAAAACACACTTTTCTTTGATTTGAGATCATCACAGGTCACATAAATCAGGTATATTCAGCCGGTAATTGAACCTCCATGGACATACAATGATTTAAAATACAGGGTAATCAGGGAGGGAAGAGTGTAGTAGCTGTTAAACCCCGCTGGAGAACTGCTTAAATAATACAGATATACTTCCTAATAAGAATTACAGATCAGAGAGATTTTACATTTAATATGTGCATTGGTAATGAAAAAAAATGCCATACTACATTTAACTAGAAATCAGCGCCATTGAGTGAAATGTTTAACCAAAGAGTACGATTCAAGACGAGGTTTCCATGAATGTGAAAGCATGACAGCAGACCTACACACGGACGAGCACAAGTGAGGGCTAAAGGCCAAAGGTCATTCCTCTGTCTTGTTCTGTTTAAGAGTCATTATGCATTGAGCTTATAGGAACCTTTGGCACAATAAAAACTGGGCACAAATTCAAAATCTATCTATCTGTCTACCTACAGAAATGCGAGAAGCCCAAGCTGCTCAATATTACTGCATTTCGAATGACACTTAGTCGATCTGCCTCTGAGAAACAATTTCAACAGACAAACTGTTGTGTTTGAAGGCTTTCATATTGAGTTATTTGGCCATAAGCACAAACGGCTATTGTGTTCAAATAAAATAGCCAGTAACACTTTTTGTACTTCTTATTTGCTTTCAGCTTTTATTTAGAATAATTGAGGCAAGCATTTGTTTGAGAAGCAAAGATTATGTGAAAGAAAAATATAACAAAAGATGGCATAACAGGAAATCATTGAAAAGTGCTATCATCTCAATTGCACATGCATTTGTAGGATTCAGAATAAAACTACTCAGATAAACTGAGAATTGTTGTATATTTGTTGTGGTATGTTTCGCTGGCGTTCAGAGTAGCATAATTCATTTTTTATTCAGGTCATGGTCCATAAGTTAAAGACGCACTCTTGCACATAACAGATGTTTGCACCTAAACACACGGCATACTGAGTGAAATTTCCCCAAAAAGCAGACGTTGTCAAGATGGCTCTGTCGCATTATACAGCGGGAGTGAGTGTCATTTTAAGGTTGAAGCTAATAGGGTGAATCGCTGGCTGATTGACTGTGTGTACCTAAATAATCAATATTGTCATCACTTTCATTGGTTTCTCAAATGTCAAAGATTTCAATAAACCGGCTTTCAGTGCAGACAAAACACCCCCGGCATTGATGGCCTTTAAACCAAAAATCAGATTGACAGGGTATGGCTTCAAGGACGATCGCTCACCCTGATACCCCCAAACCCTGTGGCTGAGTCAATTCTTTGATGCTATGGTCAGCTCTGACAAGTACTGTTCTTAAATTATTTTTTTAAACCTTTATTTAACCAGAAAAGTCCTATTTTACATAATTTCTAGTGATATAAATAAACCACACAGACAGATGGAGAACATGCAAACTCAACACAGAAAGGCCCCACCCGGGAATCTAACCCAGAACCTTTTTGCTGCGAGGCACCAGCGCAAACCAAATGACTTTATATGTTTGACTGTACAGTTTCTGAGAGAATGGAATGTCTGTAGATGATTCATTCAGACTGTTTTTTCGTACCATCTCCTACACAACTGCTATTGGCTGAAAGCTATTTGCACAAAACAGCTCTTCAGTACGAGGCAAATCATCAATGGTCCCCTGGCAGTTTATATGACTGACGGACTTATTCCCTGTGCGCTCTTTGTCTGTTAAAGCATCTTATTGGGCCTGTGCATTTTTATAAGCTGTCGTCAACGACGTCATCTCCAGGATGTGTTAATTTACAGTACATGTTCATGCTCAATATCCAATATTGACTAGTCAAATCATTGGCAATATGTAATGTGATTTGCAGAATGCTTCTGACTTTAGGTTTTGATTTAGGTTAAACGTCAGGATTAAAAGGATTGTGTTTCCTTATCACTTCAAGGTCCCCATTTAATTTAATATATCACTGCACTTCTGTAACCTTTAGCCTTTCGCTCCACACATTTATATATATATCAAATCTATCAGATCTATCACACCAGACAAGACCCCAGGTGTCGACTGTGCAAAGAGGCCAATGATACAATCCAGCACATAACTGCAGGGTGTAAGATGCTGCAGGGAAAGCTTACATGGAGCGCCATAACCAAGTGGCTGGCATAGTGTACAGGAACATCTGTGCAGAGTGAAGGCAGCAGTGGTGCCCGTGGTCGTTGGGGCACTCGAGGCAGTGACCCCCAAACTGGAGGAGTTGCTACAGCAGATCCCAGGAAATACATCAGACATCTCAGTCCAGAAAAGTAGGAACTGCAAAGATACTGCGCAGAACCCTCAAGTTCCCAGGCCTCTGGTAGAGGACCCGAGCTTGGGGGAAAAAGAGACCATCCGCGGAGGGTGAGGAAGAGTTATATATATATATATATATATATATATATATATATATATATATATATATATATATATATATATATAATGTAATATGTTTGTTTGCATAAGCTCCTTATGTGAGACCAACAGGCCCGGTTAGAATCGTGAGGCCGTCCTCCCGTGGACCCACCACCTGCAGGAGGAGCCAGAGGAGCTGGTGCAATGTGATTTGGGCAGCTCCAACGACTGCCCCCACGACCCGGCAACGGACGAGTGGAAGAAGATGGATGGATGGATAGGTTTGTTTGATTGAAAAACAGACAGAATGCAGGGTGGCAGAGTGGTTAGCACTGTTTTATGCCTGCCTGTTCTTCCCGTTTTACTGTCCTCAAACTACTACAAATGTACTGTAGTTTTTAAGTTAAATTGCATAGTTGCCAAAGCATTTACACTAAATCTGTAATGTCTCTGTTCTGTCCTCACGTCATTACAATAGAATTCCTATCAAATAAATCTGAGTTTACACCAGTGCGTTATGTCACATTTTCCGTTCTGCGGCAGGAATACATGATAAGTCTTTTTTTTTGGATGCCCAGTGGTCAACCAGTGGTCAAAACTTCAAGTGCTTAAGGACAACAGTATTTACTGCATCTCTCTTGGACATATCCAGCTGAAAAGAATGAGTGCAGCCACCGCAGGCCGTGCAGGAGCACATGGCTTAGCTTTTAACTTTTTGTTTTCAACTGACGCACTCGACTCATGTACAATTGCACATTGGGGACTGAGAGCATGTTGGCTTCAGACTCTGAGTACATGGGCATGATGAACAGAGAAGAGAGGGGGATGAGGAGTGGCAAGAGATGAGTGGAAGTGGAGAGAGGAGCGGCCAAACAGACCCACTGGGGGCAGCAGCTCCATGTGTGATACAGGTGAATGCACACTTAACATTGCCACAACATGGAGATCAAATCTATGAAATGGAAATAAGCTCACATATTCCATTTTTAATTAAGAAAATAAACTGGTGTTACTAGCATGGATGTGATTAAAGGCCTACATTTTTACTTAAAGACGTGATGGAAACTATGCAAACTAGAATGTGTCCTGTAACTGTACAGAAGAGGGATATAACAGATTCAGCATAAATGAGTGGTAAGGATCATTGCCTCGACTCCAGCAAAAAAACCTTTTTAAGTTATTATACTGCATTGCAACTGAGGTTAATAGTAGTGTAAATGCAGTATCAAAAGATCTTTTAATATTAACAAAGACATTTTATCTTAGGTGTACACTTCACTAATTGAATCCATCCTTACATACAACATCTCTTCCTGGTTCAACTTTCTCACCGTCAAACACAAAACAAAACTCAATAGAATAGTAAACCATGCTAGTAAGATCACCCAAACCCCTCAGACCCCACTCTGCGAACTGTACAGGCGATCGGGGGGAGGAAAGCCACTCTCATCACTGAAGATGCCACACATCCTTTGCATCATTCCTTCTCCCTACTGCCATCAGGCAGAAGAT
The DNA here is from genome assembly GCA_021464625.1 of Proterorhinus semilunaris. Taxonomy (NCBI): domain Eukaryota; kingdom Metazoa; phylum Chordata; class Actinopteri; order Gobiiformes; family Gobiidae; genus Proterorhinus; species Proterorhinus semilunaris. Next base: position 16,760,440 of record CM038357.1, read on the forward strand.
ACAGAACCCCATTGGCCCGTAGAAATAGCTACAAGAAATCATTCATCCCATCTGCAGTCACTGCATTAAATAAACTCCGGTAGCACTGTACGTTGATCTTTTTATGTGATATTTTGTATGATTGATTTGTGCTGTGCTGAAAGACAAATTTCTGCTCTTTGGAACAGACAATAAAGTTCTATTCTATTCTATAAGTAAGAAAAGGAATTATTTTTATTGCCTTTGTAGGACTTTTCTTCTCTAGATTGTTGCAACTTAAAACACAGATTAACAATAATAATTGCATTATTATAAGGGCCTGGGAGTAAATAAAATAAAATCCAATTCAATAGAACCATAAACTATAAAAATGTTTTTTGTAATATTTCATTATATTGTTTCGGAGGGCAAAAAACAACAACTGAATCCTTCTTGTGTCTTTCTATGCTGGGGACAACCATACATATACCTTAGCTAGCCCATCGCAATGCCATGTAAATACAAAAAACTAATGAGGCACGACACTTTCTCCATGACTATATTTATAAGTTCATGAATGCAATACGTTCATTTGAAGTTAGAGCAATGAGCAATGCCCAATGTCTCTGGGCACCCTGCAGAGACAGGAGACAGGATTCATTATATGGTGCTCTTAATAATTCATTCAAACAAGCTCTTCCAGTTTCTCTGTGGTTTTGAAAGTCTTGGACAACTGCAGCAGGCACCGAAGGCCTCCTTCAGCATAGACGTATAATTAAAGATCTTTCTGGAAACACGTTCACACCACCTGTCCTGCTCCTCTCACATCTCCTGCCCATGACACGCTGCACAAGAAACCTCCGTACCAAAGGGAAATCTCACCAGAACATGAATCAGTTGGAGATTTTTGCTCATTAACTGTCTCTGCTGAAGCTACGCTGCGCTTTTATTCACAGCCATTCGGGTCAGATCAGGGCAATTAGTGACAACCCAGCCCCTTATATGACTGAGAGAGAGAATAACATATATATTTTTAAGTAAATGAAATGTTTTAGAAATTAAAAGCACCAATATTGCTTACCGGTGATTGTTTATATATTACTGCACATCATTTATGTTCCATTACCACAGAATTAATAAACTGATAGGGCTGTGTAATTACAAACAATGTGATAAATACTCTATGGCCAATCTCATTCTACAGGTTGACTTAGAATTTGTGTTAATGGTACTGCAGTGGAAAGCATTTGTTATTTGTTTTATTATTATTTATTTTTTTCATGAACTATATTAGCTATTTATATTTGTTGTTAATAAGAAATAAAACTGAATTAATTGGTTAATCGGCCACTGCATGAAAATCACTTTGGGCAAACAAAAAGATTCCAGAAGGTTGTTGCTAAGCTTATTAACCATGCATATACAAAAGCTACTGTATATGTGCGGTGAAACATACAGCACATACACGTGGCTCTGATAATTGCCCTAATAAAGCTGGAAAGGTTATCTGTGGAGTCTAATGTGTTAAAAGCATTTTGCTTCCATTAAAACACCATTATTGACCTACATGTCAACAAATCAACGGATTTTCAGCATGCACAAGAGGAGTGCATTATGTCACAAACCCAGTCAAGTACACATTAATCATTTCTCAGTGTGTCTTCCATTAACGTCACATTTGCTCCTATAGCGATTCCATATTTTCAATGTATATTTTGTGTAGAACAAAATCTTGTAACGTAATGTAACAGTAAAAGCATTCTGACAACACAACTTTACAATCATAATCATTTCATTCTATGTTTTTCTCATAAAGTATGCAAAGCTGCAAACCATTAGAACAGAACAGACACAACACCAGAGGCAGCCAAAGTGTGTGCTTTAGACTGAACAAGGAGACCATTGTTTGAAAGGTCACCTGGTAAAGCAACGTGACATTTTTTGTCTGATATTGTTGTACAGTTCATTTATAATGACAAATAAAGCAACAAACAAACAAACAAACAAACAAACGTATTAATTTGGGTGCATAAAACCCATACCCTACTATATAAAAATAGTCAAATCTACGGTATAATAAAGAAGTTATGCAATGGATGTTGGTCTAAATAATCGAGCCACAGCATGGACAAAACACAACTCAACGAAAGTGTATGTGAAAACCCCACAATATAACATCAAATTGTTGGTGTCAGGAAGGAAATAGGTCAAAAAAATGTAAATCCATTATTCCAATTTCAGTACGCCAATTACTGGACACTGGATGATATACTTTGGTTCGACCCATTGCACCAATGCAAAAACAGAGACCCGACCCAGTGTACTCGCCAAAATGGACTCACACCAGTTTGGGCGTCCATTCCTTCAGACGTGTCCGCAATAAGACAAATCAACTCAAAACCAGCAGAGAAAGAAATCACATGCCAAGTGCCCTGTTACCAAGCAACCGAGTTAACCAATCAGCACCCTCAATTCTAATCATTTCAAAGACAGGGTGATGGGCAGCAGGGTCCTTTTTTCATTTGGTTTGTTTATCCCTCTTTTGGGCTGAGCCTATTAGAGAAACAAACAGCACGGACATGGACAACAGATCAGGTCTAAAGTGAGCCATTTGAAATTCCTCTAATGAGAATGTGTCTTGTTTCGATGCATTATTGAAGCTGCAGAGTTAATGCGGGCCGGGCCCATGTATTTGGCCGGTGTTAGTGGTTGCAGTAAATTTACTTTAAAACAAGGGAAAAGAGGACAGGCCAGCGAGGCAAACAAGGGGGAAAGGAATTGGGAGCTCTTAGGTTGCTCGTGTGTGTGTGTGTGTGCAGTGAATACAAGACTGCAGCGGATAAAGGAGAAATCAGGGAATAGCCTCGAGCGGTTTTGTGTCTTATTTGGAGAGTTTTAGAGATCTGTCAGACTAGACTAGTGTAGGAGAAAGGATTCCATAGACACGAGCATTTAAAAGGTGCATAAATCGAAATGATTGCGCTTTTGTCAATCAAAGCGTAGAGGCGCAGTCATTATTTACAGGTTGTTGTAGTATGTGTGTTCCACAATGCTATAATTTGAAGCAGAATACAATGGAGGTAGAACAGATTTTAATCTGAAGAGTTGCCATATATGTAAAAGAGGAAATGTTATAAGATATTCTGGATGTTCTTTACTTTACAGCACAGCACAGTAATAGCAAGGGTTAAGCATTTTGCTGCAGTTTAGATTTTATTACCCAGAAAATACAAACTAAATGAGAGTCTACATGTGTTAGGGTTAAAGGACCTGTATCATGCTATTTTAAGCCATTCCAAAGTAAAGTATAGGCCTTTATATGATATATTGTACCTCTACCACTACGGAGCACTCATTTTTGTGATAAATATTAGTATTTTCTGGAGGTATTTTTCCAACCCGGAAGACAAAACGCTTGGATTCAGTTAACTCCGCCCCCTCTCGCCGCTCATACAACTTTAGCAGTAGTAGAAATATATATATCACAGCAAAAAGTGAAGTAACTTCATGCCGTTATAAGGAGTTAACATGTGCAACACAGCTTCATGGCTAAATGGCTAACACACACGCTAACATGCAGTTTGATCGACTCACCACTCTGATGTTTCCAGTATGGGACTTGCGCTGGTTATAAAAGTTAATCCACTTTGATTCTGGCCAAGGTTCACCAAGCATCCATCAGCGACAGGCTCAGACAAACACTATTCTGGCTGATAGTCGCTGAATCCCGGAGGGAAATGCCAACTTCTATGGCCTCTTCTTTGGGAAGGTTGAATAAAGTCCAGTCCTCGCAGCCAAACGCGGTTTTCTCCGTGACATTATCGTTGGGTAAGAAAAAAAGAACAGGTGTCCAGACTCCAGAGTAGGTTAGAAAAAGCTCCCTCTTCACAACTTTCGGTGCAACATGACATGACCATCTGTTCAGACCGTTCGGACGCTCAGGGGGAGCGTTTGTTTTCGGTACAGGGGCAGCGCAGCGTCAGGCACTTCCTTTTTTTTTTTTTTTTTTTTTTTCTTACGACAGAAATAATGAAAAAAACTGTTTTACAAATAAAAATCAGGCCGTAAGGCATTAGATTACAGACGTCGAGCACTTCCGTTCCGCTGTGACGACACAACTGAACATGCCAGTCGTTTACCAGGAGAGGGCGGATCAGCTGCTCAGAGCGCAGGATTCAGGAGGATTACTGAGAACTGCGTGAATGAATCCAAAAACCACTCTGGGGGTGTTTTTGAGAAGGAAATAGCATAACAACATGGTTAAAAGCTCCAAAAAGTCGATTTTGCATGATATAGGACCTTTAAGGGCTAGTGTTAGGATTGGTCCTTGTGCAATGAGATGGGTATCGTGTTTCTAATGACCATATTTACCATGATTCCACTATTAGATACCATTTTGGTATAAAAAATAAATAAATAATCAGAATGATCATAGTACCAAATAATTAACACTTAAGTTAAGCAAGAGTGAAATCAACATTAGCTTTCAATGTGTGATAATCCAATGATTTTCAGTAGTCCCTCACATGGACAGGAAGGGCAGCATAGGGTCAAATGTTTATCCTTGTAATGTGACGTACAAACATTATCTATAGACCATACACCAGTAATACACAGAACAAGCTTGTATTTGGATAAGGAAAAAAAAATGGATATGTTCATAACAATGCCAAGAGGAAAATCTATGTTTATTCATGGCTTTAAATATCTTTGAACACAATATCGCTTGTCAACTGTCCGACAGGTAGTAAAAACCCCGTCTGCAGCTGCGTTATGAGCACAATGAAAGCCTGCATCTGTCCAATTATGTGCATGGAAGAGGGGCCGCTGTAATAAAAAAAAAAAAAAAAAAAATGCGCATTCACACCCAGATATCTGTTTACGGTTTCTGTGCTGGAGCCAGTGTGTCAAGTTCATTTGGGTTCATGGGCATGACGGCACCACCCACATCTTTATGCACCCCCCGACAGGCCCAGTATATGACAGATAACTGACACAAAATACATCTGAATAATGCAGAAGCTGGAAACGTGCTGCAACACCAGCGCCAATGCTATATGGACACAAACACACTGTAATAACCCGCCGTATGTTGCACTCGTGTCGTCACTGGGTACTTGTGACTCCAATGTGAGGAGTCGTTTTTTTCCGACTGGCTTCGGTTCACGCTCGGTCAGTCTATATTGACTTCATCATTGGACATTAGAAATGTTGTTCAGCAATTTGCACGGCTCACGAGTCCAATTTGCTAGTACGCCCACTCATAAAGCATCAACCGGTGAACTTTGTCTCATCACAGTGGCTCAGTACAACAAAAATGACAGCCTTTGCCGTCAATCTGGGTGGGGTCAAAATGCCGCCCTGGCCACCCTTCTAGCTCTGTCACTTCTTCACAAAATCATTCCTTATGAAATCGATGATTCACATCCTTCTCAGCTATGAAAGAGTTAATGCTAAAATTCAGCCACCATTTGAACCTTGTAAGTCACATCTATGATCTATTTCAGTATTTTAATCACGCCTTTGATAACCACAGCAGAGGTGAATGAAGCCCTTTTCTATTGGGCTTCCACTGTATCCAGCCACACACTTATTTTTAGCCCCAGCACTTGCCTCCTTTTAATTCTACTCACAAGCCCAATCGAGTGGATGACACAACTACCACCACTTGCATTTTAAACTGTCCTTTAAGAACACAGCATACACCTAAAATGAGTTTTTCTTGCAGCTGCTCGGTTTACAGCGCCGATCATTAATGCCATCAGACTCTAAAGGGATGAGCTGTCAAGGCCTCTCCACACCATTAATCTAAATTATGCCACGACAAATATGCCATAATATTGGGAGTGAAATGTGATAAATGAGAGGTTCGGTCCGGCTATAATTAAGTCTCTTTAGCCAAATGGCAAAGTTTCACATGGGAGAGCCACCGTGGGTCCTCAAACAGCAGAGGTGACCTTATGTTTTTGCACCAAACAAGCCACTAATAACACACACTGCCCTTTAAAAGGCTTGACAGGTGAAAAGCCGGTGCGAGCCAAGGAAACACAACGTAAGGGACTGTTTCCCAACCAGGGATACAAGAACCAGTGGACCTGAGCACTTAGCTGGTGGAACTCGGGAATTGTTTCATATTAAAAAAGGAGAAATCTATTTAAATGAAATTTAGCAGTGAAAGACAATACATTGCCTTTTTCACAAATCAAAAAGCATTTAGTTAAACAAAACTGACGCATCCTCGAGGTAGGAAGTGCTCGGCGCATAAATGAAAGGCCCAAGGGGTACGGAAAAAAAAAACGATTACAATAGAAGGTTATTGCTCATGTTGCAAAAGCGTTTATCGATGATTGTATTGGGCAACTTCGGCAACAAATTTAGTTTCTCGCAAAATTGACATATTGTTGTTTCAAAACAAAATATTCTGCAATATCATCATAGAGCTTAAGGGCACCAGATAAGATGATCCATATAATTCTTGTTTTATTCTCTGCGTTCACACAATAGTGAGATAGGTCAATGGAAGTGCTCATTTACCGCCTTGTATAAAACAATTACCATCAGTGGTCTGCTAGCATGGGTTTTCTATACAAGCTAAGTCATTTTGTGCCAAAGAGAAATGTTCTAATTAATCTAATCACGTTTTCAACCTTGCTGCCGGTTCAGAGGCTAAAATAAACACAGTCCATCACTTTCTGTCGACAAATTATTGGTGTAATGTTCAAAAGGTTTCCAGATCAGCACCCATTACACGGTTAAGAGTTAGCTTGCATGGCTCCCAATTTTTACACATTACTCTTAGCGTTGAACGCAGCCAGCTGGATCCGCACTGTTCATAACAAGGGCCACTAAAGCATAACAAAATCCGAATTGGACCTGACATCTTTGGGTGAAAGTCAAATTTTCTCCTCAGTGTTGCGTATACTGTAGGATCCAACGTTGCACAAAACCACTGGCCTGAAAAATTTTGTAATCCATACAATATTACAGTTATAGTGAATTTAAGGGATTTAAAGTATAGTTGCTGTAGAAATAGTTATTGTAAGGTAGTAGCTGTTTATAGTGTGGTAGCACAAAGTAGTAGTTTTAGTAGTAGCGGTAGCAAATAATACATTAAAAGTCATAATCGTGCTGTTTTTGCTCCGGGCACCCCACACCAAAAAGCCCTTTGTTCTTAAGATGACGCATTAAAGCCTCAACCAAGTCTCAATTGGTTCTGTTGCCTAGGGGTGCAAAATTCCTTTCAAATTTCCGCACAGTATTGTTCATGAAGCCCCGCAAAATCTCCCCAAACCCCTGGTCTGAAAAATATTGCCATCCTCACACCAACTTAACTCACTATAGCATTTCAAAGGCGTTTCTCATGGCGACAGGGCTCTCGCTTATAGCAGATTTTTCACAAGTTTTTCCACAGTTGTCTTCGCATTCAAAAATCGCAGGCGGTAGTGTGCGAGGCCCCAGGTGCCGAAGCCCCTATGCCTCGACAACAAAGCATAACTCTTGGTCGGTCCGACGAGAGGCTGCGGTCTGTAATGAGGTAGAGGAGTGTCCGCCGATGGCCGGCTGGGAGACGGTGAGTCACAGGCAGAGTAATGCGCACGGAGACGTCTGAAGAGAGGCACGCTGATGTCACAAGAGCTTTCCGAGGACATTATTAATAGGCCTTGCTCCAAACGTATCATGCCATGGGTTGTCCCGGTCGGAAAAGGGCGTGTGAAGAGACTTGAGAGATTGTAAAAAAAAAAAAGAGTTGATGGAGCACACAAAGTACTTCGAGTAGTTTTCTGTTCTGTTCATATGCAATGGGTTTCCGAGAATCTACTGCATTCAACTCTATTTTCACTAATGAAATGTGCTGTGGAAATGACACGATATTGGCTAACTGTGGTCATTTAGAGCATGTGCTTTTGTCCTTGTGAAATCTGGAAAAAAAAAAATCAGTGAGTGCAATACAAAGTCAAATCCAAGAGCTCTCCTTGTGTTGTTTGTTTGCACAATTATTGGGCAATTAATCAACACACATCGCACCATCATGAGCCAGTTAACCGCGTGCCCACCAGTAATGTGCACAATAGATTAAAAAGAAAATTGGCTTTGATTGAGCTGCGGTGTCTCCATGCTTTTATTGGTGCAGTGCTTTGGTAATACGAGCCACTGCAGAATAATATATTTTGCTTGAAAGGCACTCGTCGTGTTCCATCACTAATCTTCTTTGGGGATTGTTGTTGCCGAGATGCTTTAGAATGAGGACGTGTGATCTGATTCTCCCAACGCTGTTTGGGCTTAGACGGGGCCCATGCGGTGCAGAGCGGGTTCTGGCGGTTTCTCACAAAGGAGGAGCCCTGGGAAAATTACTGCAAGCACGCGACTGGAGCGTACCAGAATAAAGTTATTGAGAGGTTTGTGACGATCAAATGGGAAATGTAACATTCCCTGCGGCCCGTCTCTTCTGATGTGTCTGAAACTTGAATCTTAAGAAAGACAAGAAACCAGACCAAAGCTAAAGGTATTCTGAGGTGTATGTATTCATTGAATTAATAGAATAGAATGAAAAAAACACTTATAGCTAAATGTATACCTTAGATACGTGAGCTTCTCATGAACACTTGGATGTTTGCAGGGAAAAAAATCTATTGGTTAAAATCAAAGCACGTGTAAAAATATATGATTTAACATAAGTAATTCTTTTCAGATGCACATAGCTAACATCCAGAGCTATCAGTGTGTGGGCGATTGCTTTCGATTTCCAACTCAAATATCTGCTTGTTTCTCCCTGGTTCTCTATGATTTCTGATTCATATTTAGAAATGAATGTTTCACGGGTTTCTGATCGCTCACTGTTGGATTGTGCGCCTCACAGCAACGGACACTGTAGGTTCACGGCCACTACAGACACAACTATTCCCCTTTTGATGTAAAAAAAAAAAAAACTACGCGAACGCTATACATCTGTTTTTCTTTCTTTTCTTTTTTTTCTAACCCTTTGCCATATACGGAAAACTGATAGAGGGCATCTGCAGGACAGAAGCAAATGATGTACTCAAAAGATGTCTCCCTCTGTAATGTACCGGCGATCTTTATTTAATTTCAGCGGAACCTTGAGCTGAGACAGACATTACGTTTTACAGCACTAACAAAAAGCATTTTAGCACTTTTCTTTCAAAGGCACGAAACGAGCAATTGAATACGTTTTGATGCTTCACGGGAACTTTTAAAAGGATATAATAAAATAATGAAACAACAAAATCTATATAAAATAAGAAAGATTAGGCCACACTTGTCTCTTGTCTGAGACTGAATGGAATTCCTCCTGCCAGTGAAGCAACCAAAAAGCAATTATGCATTAGCTGTAAAAACTTAAGCTCCAACAAAGCACAGAACACTTTCTTCTTGGCAAGTGGCAAATTAGACACCTTGAATTAAATTGAAAGTTTATTTGTATACAGATTTTGCTTATCCTCTCCAGATAGAGTGGCGCCACTGTGGGTGTGACGCAACGCTCCTCCGTGCCGCCATGTTGTATGATCTTGTGAAGAGTTACGCTCGACTTGGCCTGCATGTCTCCTGACACCGGGTTCGTGTTTGTGTGCGTTTCACTTTGATAACGATCTATTTGGTAACATCCGCGCTCCGACTCGCGCACCGCTTTTTTGGGGGGGGGGGAACAACTCCAAGCTCGAAATCTGAATTGTCAAACATATCCGAGAATGCTCCGGTAAGCGCGGCGCAAAAGAGGAGAGCCTAAGGAAAATTTCTGATGTAATTTAATCACAGTGTTACCTCAGCGAGCGCAAGCGAGACAGAAGTTACTGTAGGGGGGGAGCGCTCCCGGGGTGCAGCCTGGTTCCTGCTGTGTGCTTATTACACTTGTGCATATGCAGCTCCGCTCCAATTAATGTGCACTTGAGCTAATTCTGCCACGACAAAGCATCCTGATCACGGGCCCACCGGAGCGTTAAATGACTGATCTGCAGTGACACATGAACGGCTTTTAGAATATGACATCGCGGTGAAGGTGAGTGGCTCTCAAATGCAGTGGGTCAAGACTTATAAAATGGATGCACAGGTTAAATGCAATATCAGTGTTCAGCTCCTTAGATGGCTAAATATAATGTCGGTTTAAGGTGTAAGAAATATATAAATATCCATTCAATAATTGTAATGAATCCTTTTGAGAGAATAACTTCCAGAGCGATTTGAGCCTCGCCTTTTCTGAATTTGAAGACTTAAAGACAGGTCACTGGATATGGCGCCTTGTAGTAATAACCAACTCAACTCTCATTTCACTTTTAATGCCCAAGACCAGTTTTAACTAAATATATCCACGTTGTTTTCAAACAGAAAACAGTATAGAGCATAAAAGTAGATATTGAATTGTGTCTCTATTTTTTGTCTTTTTGCTCCATGGTCTTTCATTTTCTATAATGTACCCAAACCTCAAATCGTTCTTCTTTGCATGACTTTCATGACCTGTGAACAATAACGCGAATCACATCATCAATCATAAAAATTAAACTGTTAAAATTTAAATTATTGAGGCACACAGTCAAATCAGACCAAAAAGATCATTTAAACAAAATGCACACATTTGCACACACAACTCTATATCAAACTTTTACCTCATTATCCCCATGTATTTTTCAGTTAATCAGGCACTAATTGTTTCAGCACTAGTGGTCCGTGTAAATAATTCATGCGTTTAAATTTGTCCACTGGTCATATTGATCTATGGCTGTCCAGTGCTTCACCAATAATAGAATAGAATAGCATAGAATAGAATAGAACTTTATTGTCTGTTCCAAAGAGCAGAAATTTGTCTTACAGCACAGCACAAATCAATCAAAAAAACACACACAAACATCGTTACAAAATATCACATAAAAAGATCAACATAAAGTACAGTGCTACCGGAGTTTATTTAGTGCAGCGACTGCAGATGGGATGAATGATTTCTTGTAGCTATTTCTACGGGCCAATGGGGTTCTATATCTATTGCCTGATGGCAGCAGGGAGAAGGAGTGATGCAAAGGGTGTGTGGCGTCTTTAGTGATGAGAGTGGCTTTCCTCCGCACCGATCGCCTGTACAGTTCGCAGAGTGGGGTCTGAGGGGTTTGGGTGATCTTACTAGCATGGTTTACTATTCTATTGAGTTTTGTTTTGTGTTTGACGGTGAGAAAGTTGAACCAGGAAGAGATGTTGTATGTAAGGATGGATTCAATTAGTGAAATGTACACCAAAGATAAAATGTCTTTGTTAATATTAAAAGATCTCAACTTCCTAAGGAGGTGGAGGCGCTGATGTGCCTTTTTAAAAACAGAGTCTGCATGATGCCCAAAGGACAGTTTTCTGTCTATTTCTATTCCTAAATATTTAAAACAGTCCACCTGCTCCACCCGCTGTCCATGGATGAGAAGGGGCTGGAAAAAATCCACTGAGCCCACCTTCCCTGTGGCTCCACAGCAGACCTCCTTTGTTTTGGAGATATTGAGCTCCAGTGAGCTCTGCTTAAATCCACAGACCAAAGTGTGGACTTCCTGCTGGTATTGTGCCAGGGCCTGTGCGTCTTTGAGGTGTGCCACCAAAGCCATGTCGTCCGCATACTTTAGGAGAGTCATTCCTTCTGTGTGGCAGCAGATGCTGTTAGTGTACACAGAGAAAAGAACGGGTGACAACACACAGCCCTGGGGGAGTCCAGTCTTCAAAATAATTTGGCAGGACTTAACACCATTGAAGAGTACATGCTGTGGGTGTGTGTGTGCCCCGAATCTGTAACCCATTACCATGTCCTCCTGTGCGCTGCTGTGTTAGCAACTTGTCATTGGATCACTCTATTCTGCTTCCTCTATGATGGACAAATCATACAGCCCAAACGGGCCATAAAGGTACTGTTGGACTATATTTGAATGAAGATGTATATATTAATAAGGTCACACCGGCTCAGAGAGAGGCTGCAGTGATAAGTGCTGACATTAGATGGAGTCCACTCCGACCCTGACCCAGGCTATTGTAATACCGAGTCTGCTCATGGGACTGATAACAAAATCACCTGCACCGCGCGCCTTTCTTCATTTGTCAGTGTCCGTGGGTCACAGCTATAAGGTAATATAGTGACCTTAAAGGGATGATTACACTGCACGGAGCTGGCCCAGTGTCATAGCAGCGAGACTATGGAGGAGAAAGGCAGAGCAATGAGCTCATATGTTAAAATGGAAATACATGCAGGACTTATCACTTATTTCAGGGTTTGCAGAAAAGATAGCAACGCTGCATATCTCTTGACACCAACAGAGAACAATGTTTACAAAATCCTTCATTTTTTTTCAACAGTAAGGATGTGTGATTTTTTTTCCAGCCAAATTGCAAGCCATTCTCTCACTCTCACTGCTAATCTCTTCCATTCTCTCCTTCTTCTAATCGTCACCTCACATCAGAGAAAAACTGCAATTATTGCACTTCACGAACTGTGAGACAACAACAACAGAGCCGGGCTGGACACTGCTGAGCTGCAGCAAAGGCAGGAGAGATACTGAGAGTCTACGGCTCCAAATGATGGCTTGAGACCAGAGCCTGGAGCAGGGATCAAAGTACTTCTAAAGGAATGGGCGAATACAAATCCTGATGTCGGGCGATCTTCAGCAGTAACTACTCATTGTTCACATATGGATACACCTACATTGAGATTGTGTATGAACCCCAATGGATCTGCCCTTATGGGACTATATAAAGTGCTCTCTTATTATTATTAAAGGAGTATAGGATACTCATCACTATGGGTCATTAAAAATGACAGTCACACTAATCAAACTGAAAGTACCACCATATAAATTTGTAAGAGATTGACTTCAAATGTTAAATTGATCAACATCTGCTTTTTCCTGAATAAACGTGCCATTTCTCCATCACTTCTACAACCAATGTGGAACATCTTTTGTTGAAACCAAGGTGTTTTGGTGTTAGCCTTTGACTTTGTGCTGTTTGGCGTGGTCTGCATGTGGCTCTTGCTGATGATTTGTTGTTTGTCCTGAAACTATGGTAGGGAAATGAGCCACCCCTAGAATGTGTTAAAGTGATTGTTATAAGAGTATGTTTCCCTTGAAGTGATGATTAAAATGATTGCAGTGTATCACCGCTCAGTGAATACATGATCCATCTGCACTAGCGTTTCCATGGAGACCACTGTACTTTGAGACAAGCGCCGGGTTTTGCAGCTACGGACTTTTAGGTTTTACACTTTACTAAGTGCAGGCAAATGTGAGCTTTAGAGATTCCTCTATTGCTATACTTAATAAGAAGGATTGTTGTACGTTAGGAAGTATAGCACAGGAACTTAGCTCTGTTGTTTCAGATATAGTTGCAACTTGAAGAATTTACTTAATACTCTCTATACCAGTGGTTCCCAACCTTTTTCCGTTAAAGCCCCCCCTGCATGTGCTGTAGTTGCCCCCCCACACACACACACCCACACAAACTAAGATCATGAAGTTTTGTGACATTGTTGAGTTCCAAACTGAACAGATGTTATACGAAGCAAGGTACAAACTGTTACCAAGCCAAATACAAAGAAAGTTCCAAAAACGTACTGGATGTTATGAATTACGTGATGAATTGAACTTTAGGATTCAGAAACACAGCACAACTTTGAAAAGTTTTAGCCCGACAGTTAATGGGGTCCAATTGAGGAATATTTTGGAGATAGAGATGAAACAATGTCCAAACATCAACCTGTTCAAATACAAATACAAACAAAAGACTTTTGAAAAGTACACACTTGATACAAAAGCTGCTCTTGCTCTCAGTTACACACAGATATCGTCCTTGAAACTGAAACGTGAAAACGTGAAAAGAACAACAATGATGTGTGAAATACGTGTGGATATATCAATTGCCTTTCGAACCCGAGACCTTGTAGCTGGGAAGCACAAGCGCTAACCGCTGCGCTTCCATGCCGCATCACCTTGGTTTACATTACTCTCATCATGATGAGTTTACTGTGATAATGGCTCACATATTTGAATATTATGCTTTAATCAGGCTTTTATTACTACTGTATACCCCTTAGCTTTGATAGTTTTTGTACAATAATGTAAATTTGTCTGTGTCTAGAAAACATCCTTAAGCTTGATATTATGAAATGCTGTTAGCAGGTAAGCAGAAGGTGCCAGGGAAGTAGTGAAAAAACAAACTTATTTACAAGTTTATCAGCAAGAGAGTTTGACCACAGACAGGATCGGAAAAGTTTGGTGAAACTTTAAATCTTAAAACATGGAGGAACATCATGGAAACCTCTGTGTGATACACCAGAGTGTGAACTTTCGTTTTGAGTGGACAATGGAGACGGAGGCAGACTAAATATCGGGGATTACTGAAACCTGCATAAATGAAACAAAACAACACATCAGGAATATTTTTGATGATGGTTTAACAATATAACAGTTAAAACCTCAAAAACGTAGAAACTATAGGACCTTCAAGTATATAAACATATTGGATTAGCACTATTAACAACGCAAATCACTGATATTTCTAAAACGGCACAACTCCAATGCAATAATAGGAGAGGGATCACATTAAGGTTTCCATGGACTCCAGCTCATAAGAAGCACATATAAAGGGACAAATGAGAAAGGATATTTTTGCAATGCTCAGAAGAACATAACAGTTTGAGATGCTAATCAATAAAGACAGAAAGCAAATGAAGCTCGGAGGCAAGCCTCAAATGACAGGCTGATTATTTTCTACATCATCCACTTTCTCTGTATTCATTAGTTTGATATCATACACAAAGACACTCACTAATACAGCAGCTGCGTGTCACGTGACCTCGCTTCATAGATGTACATTTCAAAGAGACCAAATCAAAGGCCTGTGGAACTACTTCACACATAGAAATGGTCTATTACTGTTTCCTTTCGAAAACAAAGGTGTCTTTGAATGCACAAAATCAAAGAGCCAGTCGATCACAGACAGGAGCAGCGATTGCGAGGCAGCCATCTTCCATTTACTTCATGCGCCACCATCAGACGTCGCAGAATATGAGCAGAGTCTGAGTAAAGTCATCTGTGCTTTGGAATAGTTTCAAACATGTGACTTTGATGCAGTAATATTGTGGTTGTCTCTGATTGATTACAGGGGGATCATATGTTACACGTTCAGCTAATTTGCAGTGAGAACGTTATACATTATCTGTTTCATGTCACCAACATACAGTTTGACTTGTATTTTCTTTTCTTTATATATGCAGAGTTTTTGCATGAATGTTACGATCTCCAAAATATCACAGCACATTAAGATCCCATTCCACTCACATTATATATTGCAGTAATATAGGAAGATGAAGCAGAAAATATACAATTTCTCTCAAATTCCATGCCTCCACCAGTCTTATATACCGTAGTCAGACTATAGGCATATATTCTCATTCTCATTCAAGGAGACCCTTTTGTACATGTTTTTGTGTGGGAAAAAACAACAACAATACTGACACGGGAACAACGTGCAAACTCCACACAATAGGGAGAGGTGAGGCAAAAGTGCTGACCACATGCCACTCTTAAGGCCCTTCTTATTATGTGACATTTTAAATATATTAGTTATATTATACTAATTACTCTTATTGAAATGATAACAAAGCATAGGCATCACATTTAATCTTGTCTTGTTTCTGCTTCCAAGAATAAACAACTTGCCTTTGTTTTGTCCTTTGAGGTGAGCAGCGATGCACCCGTTCTGTCCTTTACAACAACATCAGCAAGTGCCGTGACCTTGCATTCGGACGCTTACATCACGAGGCACACCTTTATCAAGTCACCCACAATGAGAGTCTGCCACGCGCCCCGTCTGAGTGCATTTGTGCATTTATCCCGGAGCGGCACCACCTCGCTCTCCCCACAAAATTACCTGAACTCGGATGACTCCACAGGACATCTGGCATTTCATTTTTTACATTTACTGCACTACTTCCCCTCTTTTTAGGATTCAGGTACCCGGGCTGCCTTATGAAACCGTGATGTGCACAGATAAAAATGCCAGAGCCAAGGCTTTGCTTAAGCAGAGAGTAGAGAGTGAAGAGACCATTTTGGAAAGTGCCCGGTGCTGATCCAGTAATCTCAAGTCACACCATGGGACCTCTTGATTTATCTGTCATATCTCATTATGACTCTTGTCCTCTGAAGCCTTACTCTTCCTGAGCACAATGCAGAAGAAGATCCATCCCGGATGTCCTTTGTAACTGTCAAAAAGACTGAGCTGCCTGTGCCGTAGGCTTACTTCACGTGCATTTGCATTATTATGACCAAACTTAGACATTAGACAGTGGAGAGAAGGGGTACCTATTAAAAGTTTCTTTATGACATAGCCCCAAAGCACGTCTCTAACATGTTAGTGTCATATGAACCATCTGGAGATTTGAGGGGGGGAAAAAACTGGAATCTTCCAGAAGATTTGAGACAGGCCTCGACTCTGACAATGGTCAAATCCAGGCTGTAAACTGTTCAAAAGCTGTGCATAATATAACCACTTAAAGCTTGATCCGACTCTTCACTTTAAATTTAATCAATTCATGATTATATTACGGTTTAATTGATTTTCTTTTAATTGTATGTAATTTTATGTAGCCCCCTGCTCTGTAGCACTTTGAATTACTTGTACAGCACAAATTGTTCTGTACAAAATTTTGTATTCAAATATTTATAAAAATGCTTTATTTATTCTGTAAAGCCGGTTTTACTCTTATCTACTGTCCTGGGAATTTATTTACAAAACGGACATTATAACATTACTTTTTTGCTTTCTTAAGCATGTACTGCAGTGTGCCTAGTTTGAAAGACAGAGCATGTTTTGAGACCAACTTAAGTAAAACATTTAAACTAGACACATGCAGCGCTGTGCCTTTACAGAATACAATTGTAGCAAAAAAAACAAGCATCATGCCAAATAGGACAACAGTGGCATAATGAGCCGGAGATATGCATCGCAGTTGGAAGCCTAATCATGTACTGGATATTATTTGTTATTCATGGTCTAAAGAACACAGTCAATCACAAACGGGCATACAAAATACATTCATATTACGTTTATTAGCTGTCGTCTCCTGTCTGTCTTCTCAACTGTACATTCATTGACCCCCTGACCTTGTCTATAAGACAATTAATATAAACTCATTTCTAATATTATGCAAAGCATATCTAATAAAGTGACCATTGCTGTGAATGTGTGATAAAATATGGTTAACAGCACAGTCTGTTTTGGACATGCAGGATGTTATCGCTCGGAGACAAAGTCAAGTTATAATTTATTTAGACTCGGGGCTTGCTATTTTGAGCAAATGAAAATCTAAAATCCCCTAACAAAGAAACATGGCGTTAGGGAGAGGGGGATGTGTTCGGCATGACAGCTTATCTTGCTAGGGGTCGAAAGGTCACAAAGACAAAAATATCATCAACAAAATATCATATGACTCAACTATGACGTGCATGCTCTGCAGAAACCAACAAGTTAACACTGTCTGAGTGGTTACCATAGATACATGAAAATTAATAATACATTATCAAATGAAATTCTGAAAAAAACAATAAAAAATAAATCAGGCATACTCCCTCCTCTTACACACTTGAGAAACTGAATACAACACGTAGCAAATACAAAATCTATTTTACTTTCTTAATTAAAAAACGCTCAAGTGGTTATTTACACATTTTGAATATCGGCTTGTCTGAGTGAAATAAATAATAAAATATCAAATTTATCAAAAAAAGAAAATGTGTACTTTCATCTTTCATCAATAAAGAGACTGCCACAAACAAGTTCTTATTATTCAAATAGTTTTTTCATGGCCAGTGAGTGTTAAGAAAAGTCTTCCTTTATCTGTCAGGTCCTTTCAGTTTGTTCAACAGTTCGAGTCTAGACTGAAAATAAACCTCTTCTCCCTGGCCTTCAATATGAGCTAGTTCAGTGTATCTTGGTCTGTAATTTTTAATGTCATCTCTCTATCTCTAATTGTTGTTGTGAAGCACTTTGGTCAACTGTAGTTTTTTTTTTTTAATGTGCTATACAAATAAACTTGAATTGAAGTGAATTAGAAGAAAACACAAACTTTTGCTGAAGAACTCAAGCCTCATCTATTAACTTTTTCATTTCCCGACCCATTTAGAAAGAACTGTATTCCTTTCCTTTTGTGACAGAGACAGTGGGTTTGAGTGACACTCTCATTTGCCAGGTTTGGATTATGAATGTTTATGCAAATGTCTGTAGCCTGTGGGCTGAAATAAGCGTCTACCAACGTCCCCCCCAAAAAAAACAGCTTGAAATGAACAGAAATACAAAGTGAGACGCTTAAAGTGATGCATCATCGACATTAAAATGACTGTCAACAGCGCTGGCACAACGGGGGTCTGACAGAACTCACCACAGTCCATGATACACAAAAAAATGTAAATGTGCTTTAGTTTGGTGCATTAAAAACATGACATGAGCGGTGGAGACATCTGACAGTGTTATCTGCAGCAAGAGCTTCAAAGTCTCGCCTCGCTCATCACTTTGGGGCAAAACTGCAGCGGCCCCATGTGAACGCACTTTGTGTTTTCTAAGAAGAATAAATAAGATGATTTTAGTGGCCCACGCATTCAGGACCTGTCATATGAGGAGCACAACGGTGGTTTTACTCACTTTTGTTGGCAAAGGAGATAACAAACCTTCATTTGATAAACACTTTCAATGTAATGCAGGCAGTTTCTAACAAAATGCAGAATCTTGGAGAGTTAATAGACAATGTAAAACTAACATTAATCAAGTGTACATGTAAGTACAATGCCGATGCCATACAATTCCAATATACAGGTGCTCGTCATATAATTAGAATATCATGAAAAAGTGAATTCACTTCTGTTATTCAACTTGAACTGTGAAACTAAAAGACTCATGACATGCAAAGTGAATAGCCTTTATTTGTTATAATTTTGATTATTATTAAAATCCCCAAATTAAAAATCTCATAAATTATGAATATTTTGAAAATGGACTGTAAGCCATAATCATCAAAATTATAACAAAAAAAGGCTTGAGATAAAGTCACTTTGCAGGTAATGAGTCTATGTCATATATTAGTTTCTCATTAAGTTGACTTACATTAATGAATGAACTTTTCCATGATATTCTAATTATATGACGAGCTTCTGTAGTTTAAGTATAAATGGTCTTCTACAATTCAGTCGCAGGGCCATGAAGAAAGAAAGTGGTGCATGTCTCTTGTATACCAAATTGGATATTAAAAAGAAATTACTAAATGCAATAAGGAACACTTGGAATCCTGTTTACACAACCACAAAAACATCAAGATCAAATCAAATCAAACTTTATTTATAAAGCACTTTTCATACTGAAAGGTATCACAAAGTGCTTTACAGATAACAAACAGACAAACAGGTGCATGTGCAAACACACACACACACACACACACACACACACACACACACACACACACACACACACACACACAAAATATATCATTAGGACTAAATAAATAGATGTCAGTAGATGTCAGTTAAAAGCTAAGTTAAAAAGGTGGGTCTTGAGCCTGCTCTTAAAAACATGAACGTTCTCTGTGGTCCTGAGCTCCTCCGGCAGGTCGTTCCAGAGGCGAGGGACATAATATTGGAAAGACGCCTCGCCGTGAGTCTTCCTGTTTACTTTAGGAATAACTAGGAGACCCCTGCCAGAGGAGCGAAGGGGCCGTGAAGGTTCATAAGGCAAAAGCAGTTCTGAAAGATAAGAAGGGCCAAGACCAATAAGACATTTAAAAACCATTAAAATAACTTTAAAATCGATCCTGAAACACACGGGGAGCCAATGCAGCGACTCTAAAACCGGTGTGATGTGGTCTCTCCTCCTGATCTTCATCAGGACATGAGCTGCTGAATTTTTTTTGGGAAGACCAGAAAGCAGGGCATTACAGTAGTCGATACGACTGGTGATAAAAGCATGCATTAGCGTCTCCGTGTTGGCCTGAGAGAGAATGAGATGGACTCTGGCTATGTTCTTCAGATGTAAAAACCTATCTTTGTGATATTCTTAATGTGTGGAATTAAAGTCAGCTCAGAGTCAAAAATCACACCCAGGTTCTTCACCTGTGAGGGAGGATTAAAAGACTATGACTGTAGTTTGGGTAAAAGTTTCTCTCTCTGGGCCTGAGGACCGATGACTAAAACTTCAGTTTTGTCCTGGTTAAGCTGGAGAGAGTTTTCTGCCATCCAGGATTTGATATTTAAAATGCAGTTAAAAAGTGCATCCATTGACCTGGTGTCATCAGGAGACATGGAGATGCAGAACTGTGTATCATCAGCGTAACTATGAAAGTTGACTCCATGTCTCCTGATGACATGGATGACAAGAAACAAAATGTAGATGACAAGCATAGCACATATAACACACTATCCTTGATTAAAATGTGTAAATATCCTTAGTAGTACTGAATTAGAGATCAAGAAATGGTTCTAAGACAATGTAATCTAAAGATGTAATTTCTCATCTTCAGAGGTTTGTTTTGTTGCATTAATATAGAAACCTTTTTGAAGTCAGAGGAACAAGAGCCCCGTAGATATTGCTTTGATTTATAAAACACACTCATCTTTAGCTCATAAATAAAGTGCTGTGATGTCGAAGCAACACAAGCAATTAAGAATGCAAATGTTTGGGGCTGCGTGCACGGCGCGTGTGCGTTACTGCTGCTGCTGTTGTGATGAAGCAGCAGAGTAGCATAGTGCATACAGAGGCCCCCACAAAGACCGGCGTCAGCACAGGCCACACACACTACAGCACTACAGCACTACAGCCAACTGAGAGCAGCATGGACGGGGAGATGGAGAGAGAGAGAGAGGGAGACCTAATGCCACTTCCTGTCCCTACCCTTTACCACCTGGCAATTCATTCACATCCCTGGATAAAAAGCTCAACGCTGGTCATCTCAGAAGCCTCAAAATGGCCCCCGGCGTCGCTACGTCTGCCATCACTTGTTACTTTTGCATGATAGATTGCCCTCTGTTTTGTATTTGTGGTCATTGCTAGGGAAGGAAGTTTAGGTTGTCTGAAAGATTCAATTGAGGATTACAGTATATTAGCTACGGGAGATGTTCATTTAAGTACTTTTTACACAATTCCCAATGGAACTAGGGACACAGAATGCTCAATATTTTGGGGCTCGATAATACCATTTAAATATCATCGACAACAGAAACATTTTATTCTCAAGCGGTATATAAAATGGCATCATATGATCCCCCACAACACTAATGCCATTTTCCTTCAACGCAAAGATTTAACATTCAAAGAGCGTATGAAACGGAACGCAATTCAACATTGTCAGCAGCGCAGGAAAGATGGCGGTTCAGATTTACGGCTGTGTGTTATTTTTATTTAATAGGCAGAGCTCAAAGAGTTGAATAAGAGCTTGAATGCTACACCGGCAAAATACTGTATGTGGGATTTGCAGCAGAATTTATGGGCACTTGTGGGGAATGCATTGCTTCCTGAGTGTGTGCTCACAAATCGTACAATGTTTGGGGACTTATAAGCAGAAACATGCTTACGTGTACAGGGGGGAAGAGCATGCGTATAAAAACATGCCCCGTGTGAGTTTTACTGGTAACGCAGCGCATACCCCAACATTATTGCGCGGCACTGAAAGCCATTACTGCGATTGCCACACTAGCCGTAATATGACACGGTTATGGGACACAGGACCTGAATGGCACGTGACTTTACTGCGTGTTGTAAAGTTAAAAAGGTGCGCCTGTCACTCAGACAGAGATGCAGAGCGGGTCAGCTCTATAATGCTCCATTCGAATACACAGGGAATGGCTTCATTAGCAAAGCACCATCAGGCAAATGAATGAGCCAATCATCACAGGACAATGACCGCCGCCATTTTGAATTATTGCATCATGATGTTATTAAGGTTATGAATGCGGAAGGCCATTTGTCTCTTTGGCAAACAGTAGAGCGTGAGGTTGTGTAAAAGGGAAATCTATCTATCTTCAGAGTATCCTCAAATCCTCATAAGGTTTTAAGAACTTTACTTCCATAATAATCATCATTTATTGTCACTTTCGCACTTTATGAAATATTTTGACAGGCTTTAATAGGAGATGACTCGGTTCTTTAAAAGGGTTAGAGTAATTCTGTGCTTTCTGATTAAGGGTCGAAAATGTCTGGATGCCGAGGCTGAATGCATCAGGAAAATGAGAAAAAGAAGGAAGTTTGCATGTCAGTCCAATTCCTCTAGCTTCCCGTGACTGTTTTCCCTTCCCGGAGAATGAACGCCGCAGTTTTGAGAATGAGCATGCAGCAAAACGTAAAACAACAAAAGCAAATAGTAGTGTACTTGTACTTGGCGAAAGACCAATGCAGCTCTTTTTGGTTACGACATGAATTACCATAAGATTTATAAGAGTAAAATGAAGTAATACACATGTGGGCTGAATTCAGATTTGGTGTTGTTGATCCGTGTGCGCTCCTCCACTGAGTTGGAACTAAAATGGCCTCCGAGTGTACAGAACAATGGGGCTGAGCATAATGCAGTGTGACTACTGAGTGACTTGACTGAGATCCAAAGTGAATAAAAGGGCTCTCTATGAGAACGCAGCGGCGGCAAGAGCGGGGCTGAGCTGCTGCAGTGCACGGACCTACTCGATCCCACACGTTTCATTTGCCAATAAAACACGATTGCCATCTTCCACATGGAGCTGCGCGGAGTCAGACGGTGTCAGGATCAAACGCAGGCGTCCGCAATTGCGCAAATCGGCATCTGCGTCGACGAGTGACAGACGGGGAGAGGAGACGCACTGTGCAACAATTATGACATAGATCCTCTGGTGCTACAGATTCAGAAGGAAAATCGACTGTTTGGTAAATAAAGGAGGACTGGAGGATTTGCAATACTTCAACTTACACATTACTTAGCACAGATGAGTAACAGTGCATTTCCTTCCAACAAACAGCGGGCGTGCAAGTACACCAGGGACTTTTACCATGCAAAGTGAATGCAAATGTATCTAACTTTCCCACTGGTGTATTTAGGTCAGCCATTTTAATGACTCTGCTCAAATATTCAGCATGTACTTTTTTTTTCTACAAATTGACCTGATGATATGAATTGATCCCACAACTTGTGTGTTTCCCAAACTGCAGATCAAGACTCAAACGTGCGCCGTCAAAGTCATTCCCAGCCCACTTCTTGTACTAACAATGAATTTGGAGCCCTACTTTGGAGACTCATCAAATATTTATGGGAATATTTTACATACTTATGAGCTGCAGTCCTTTGGAGCATTAGCGAAGTTTGAAGTAAATTATATTGGCTGTCTTTATGAATGATCTCACCGCCGCTGCCTCACTGTCTCCATATTCCCCTGCGCTCGCTTATCTGCTAAGGCTAATTGCATTGGTTTGTCTGGCAGCTCAAATCTCCTTACCTAAAGTACATTTGTGTGAGCGTGTATGCAGTTATAGTACCTTAAGAACTTATTTACTTAGTATGTGTTCAATTTTTGTCTGACGCTTTATTGTAATGAATGGATGTAATAATGATTTAGAAGAAATACAGTACTTTATCTGCTACTCGTGAGGTGCTTGAGTCCTACTTCCCACTTCTGTCTTTTTGTGCTTACAGGTAAAAACAGAATAGCTACCACTTAAAGAGATAGTTGAGACAATGGTGCATTTTCTACTTACTGCTATAAAGGATGTCACTCCTTTGCCGTGTCTGATACAGCTGTGAATTGACAGATGCTCTCCTCAACAGTCATGACTCTTTGATCCTGCTCCGCCAAAAATTGGCAGGTTTCAACCAAAGGAGGAGCTGGATATCTTTCAGACAAAACGACAAAATGGCTCCTTGTATTTTTCACAGTCAAGAACATCGCCTAAATGGTCTTCATGGGTATAACACGACTGGGGAAGAATGCTAGAATATTCACTTTGCAAGTCATCGGAGGCAGACAGAAGAGATAAATATCCAACACACACTCACTTGGAAAAAGAGTTAAAAAAAAATATCTTGGATTAGACGCGTCAGACCGAGAGTACCACTGCGCCACTGAGCTGCTTCCTCCGTCTACAACTTTTATTCGTGAAATGAGAGTGTGACCGAAATAAAACTGCTTAAATGAGTCATCTGCCGCCTGGATATCATTGTACCAGGTCATTGCCAAAACACCACAATGTCAAGAATGAAACAGTTTATAATAATAATTAAGAATAATTAAGAGGATGTTACAAGTGCAAGAGCAACTCGAAAAATATTACATTATTGGAATGTGTAAAACAAAACAAAAACCTGGATACGTGAATTAAGATTAAAAGCCTTTTCTTTAAGTAAAATACAATTATTAATTTAAATGAAAGAGAGCAAAATGTCTCTTTATTTCTGGATATGAGAGACTTCACAACGTTCAATCTTCATTTGGATTGACAATGTAAAAAAAAATGTAAAAACTAAAAGACATATACATATCAATTACATTGTGGACCAGTGCAAAAACATTGTAAAATGTAAAAAGTTAGTTATTTCTACGCATTATCATGCCTTTTGCATTCTGTATTGATTTTATGTGCCAAGGTCTGCAGCTAAAACTTTCAAGGCTCAATTGCCATTTCAAGCCAATACCCATCTACATTCAGGCTTCTATTTTTATGTTAATGTTTTTAACAGTGCCCTTGAGTATGGCTTACATTGGTTGGTATTCTTTGTATGTGGCCGGGCTACAGGAAAGAGGAGACACCGTGCTCTTTTAAACCTAGTGGTGATCTCTGCGTTATCCAGATGAAACGGATTTATTCAAACCTCCCATCCAACAGCCCTATAAATAGAGCTAGTAGCAAATCTTTACCGAGAGGGGAAAAAAATAAGCTGTGCTCTTAAGCCGATATTAACATGCTGATAGAAAAAAAAAAAATAATTTTGAAGCAGCAAGTTTCTATCTAAGCCTGTGTGCGTTTGTGTTTTTGGTATTACCTAACTGCAAGTTGAAACAGACTAACCATTTACACTAAGTATAGATACAATGCCAGGGAGGGCAACTTCATGTCTACGACAACTCTTCATGCTGCTTTCGAGCTCAAATACTGCACAGATTAGCATGCAAAGTAGAGGGAACCATTTTCATTGTACTATGAAGCTTGTGGTCAGAAGCAACGGCATTAACGTGTAAAGCTTGAAATCACACGCGACATTAGTTGACTGCAGGGCGAGTTGTAATAATCATTTGCACTGTAACTGGTGAGCACTCTTTTGCTCAAGGCATCTTTGAGCCAGAGGGCTATAGGTGTTCAAAATAATCTCCTCAGAAAATCAGAACTAATAACTCCTTAACAAGTTTATCGAGGCCTTTGGTCTCTTACAGCAATAAGCCAACCGAAAATACTCCAATTCATTCATTTTGATTAAAACATTGCCACCTGCTCTCTACGCTGATATTATTATTCGGGTAAAAAGCCACAAGGGACACTATGCGGTAACAGTCTGTGCTATCACCGCCTCTACCCCCAAAATATATAAAGGTTGACTCATTATTTTTGGTTCAGCGTGCCGTGATGAATGCCCCTCCTTTATGTCTCACGGTGTTTCACCCTGTATGAAGTACGCAAGCATAATTCCCTTGGGCTTTTCCCCTTTTTCTATCTGCGCTGTGCACTAAGCAGCCGTGTGTCAAAGGGGGCTGCCTTTGTAATTCCAACTGCCTCAAGAATGTGAGGTCTACCTAGTTGCACTAATGATCACAATAATTACAGCGTTACATTATATTTATCAAAGGCATTGACAATTAAAAGGTCATTGAGCTGTCAGTGTGTGTGAACTCCAGAAGGCGATAACGGGTGCGTGTATGTGCAGAATGTGTTTTTCATGTGTGACAATTGCCGATGCAGTCACCGATCCAGCCCCATTGTCGAGCATAAAACCATTACCTCCAGTGTGTTCATTAATGCTCACTTCCAACCGCAGTCAAACACGTTGCATTGCTCTATTGCAACGCCAAGAACCATCTAGGGTTGGCCTTGGCGTTTCCCAGTCATATTAAAGGGATAGTTCATAAAGACTTGTACATTTTAACTGGAGATGGTATATGTGCGGCAAAGTGTACAGTGTAGGATTTACACAAAGAAATTAGTCAGTACTCAATTTCTTAAACATTATTTTGGTGAAAATTAATATACAGATTGAATATACATTAAATATATAGCCAACGTAATAAAAGGGGAGGGCATTTCACATAAAAAAGGAAAAATTATTTTCTATAATCTGCTTTGGTTGTTTCATATTACGTGCAATCTTTGAATCTCTCATTTGCACGCACACATACGCTTTAATGCATACTATCAGAAAGCATGAGTCACATGCAATTTGCCTTTACGAGGATGGGCAGTTAAGTGTAAAAAAAAAAAAGAAATTGTCGAATTCTTTTGGAAAAAGCACATAGTAACTATTTGAAATTGTACCATGTATCTGCAATAGCAATGGATAAGACAATGCATGAATAGTACTTCAAGGTCAACAATAAAATATCCCTTTAATATGCAGGACAGGTCATATAGTATAAAGGAGAATAGTAAACACCATACAGCATTTAGATAACAAAACTGTTAAAATTGGTTATAAATAATATTTTTTTTTCTTTTTTTTTTAAACATCTAAATATGGTTTCATTTTGATGAGTTGATTTTGTTCTTGTGCAGACTTTAGTGCACTCACAGCCACCCTAGGTTTCTGTATATATGTGCTCTTTGTTTCATGGGCCATCACACCTCAAACATGCAATAACAGGGCAGAGGGGAGTGACTGGCGTGCATAGGTCAAGTTAATAGTAATATATTAATAATTTCTATTCATACAATCTTAGCTTATCAAAGGGAAATAGGACAGGAAACTCACCTTCTTTAGTGGGCCGCTTCACTTCCGCACTCAGATTGCACACCTGCCCGGCCTGGAGCTGCGGTGCCAGGCAGCCCTCTGTCTGAGCATTTAAAGGTAAAACCACGTTGTTGAGCATCAGCATACTCTCGGACTCTCCATCGCCTAAATGCTGAGGACAAGTGCATTTGGTATACACAATCCCACACGTCTCCACTGTCCCTTTCTCCAATTTGAGGCAGTTTTCCAGCCATGTACAAAGCACCTGACACCCAAACTGGCTCGGACTGGCCTTGTTGAACACAAGAAACTCCACTATAGACTTCTCTTCTTCTTCCAGCTTCTGAAGCGTCAATCCGTTGTAATCATATGGAAATACTCTCCGGAGCTGAACAAAATTCTTGTCATATAGAAGGAATACATAAATATTCTTTGTATCGCATAAGTAGACTATAGACTCGTTGACTCTGAGCAGCTCATTGATCTTCTCCTGTGAATAGTGGTCAAACTGATAAGCAAGCAACGAGTATTCAGAGCAGCCCAGGTCTTGCTTGTATAATTTCAGGTAGATGCTGTATTTGGTTGGGTCTGGGTTCTCCAACGTCCATGTACAGTTTGTGTAGTTCTTAGGAAACATCTCAGTCACCGAATACGATCCATAAATGACCCCCTTCACCAGAGTGGAACACCAGTAATCTTGGGCACCAGTTAATCCGAACATAACCAGAAGATAGGTGGAAAATATATAAATCAACAGGTTTCGAACAGCCTTCATCCTATGTCATTTGGCCTGTGAGGAGAGACAAATATGACATGACTTCAGACTGATGGGAGAACACTATAGGCCTATCGTAAATTACTTTGAATCACATTTCTAAATGCTCTAAATGAAAATGGAGAAAGGGACACACAAACCTCAGCAACATGTCTTTTCTAGCACCAGCCTCCCTCCTCATTTTGTGCAAACATTGCCACCTTGTGGTCACTTCTGCAATTATTTATATATTTATTTTAATTTTTTTAGTTGGTGGGTGCCATTAAATTAATCAGTTTAAGTGCGTAGCGGGTTATACACTGTATTGGTTGATATAGTTTGCTGTGTCAATAGCCTTAATGTCAAAAGTGTCACATGCAGCAGTTTCGTAATCCGGGATGCTCATTTTACGCAGTAAATGACTGTTTTTGAATCAAGCAGCTGTCTGGAAGATTTAGCCAGTTTCCTTCGACGATACTTAAGGCGAAACGCAGACTGAAAAATGTCTTTCTGTGTCCGTCTGGTCACTTTGCCTGCGTCTCTCTCGGCGCGTCTGTGCATGCCTATCGCTCACTATCCACGACCTGCCCGTCACCGAATTTCGGGGCTTGACATTTTTGACAATGCAATTTGATAAAAAGCCAGTGTGCGCGTGGATACTGCGTGGATGGCGCGCGCTCCCACACACACGGCGGAGAACTTGAGAGAGGGAGCGAGGGGGGGGGGGGGGGGGGGGGAATGCAATGCGATGTCCTGATTGCTTTAATCCTACAGGCAATGCAGCTGTGAGCGGTGTCACAGCAGAGCGCGCGTGTGCGGGCGCGCGTATGCATGTGTGTGGCGGCTCAAACTGCGCGTGTATGTGCATGTGTAGGCGTTGAAGTAGAAGACAGAGTCAAGACAATACATACACTTAATTTACACTTGTATTTCCAACTTTCCCCCTTATCCTGGCGCCACAGGGGGGTGATACACGCGTTACATAAGGATTTGGAGCAGCTTTAGTCGATAAAACCTCATGTGATTCCACCCTTCCGCAAGATTCACAACCAAGGCTACATGAAAATCAGTATTCAGCGAAGGACGGGGCACGGTTTTATCGCTGGGCATCTATAAGAGCAACGAAGGAAACGGAAGAGACAGTGGCTTTGCTTTTTATCCGATGCCACTTCGACGCATGGTGATCCAAAGTAATTTTTGCCTCTTTAAGAGCAGGTAACTTCTGTCACAAATGTGATAATTAAACAGGGCAGAATGTGATCATTTAGCGCAGGATTGGAGGACAAGACGATCAGTGTGAGAGAGGGGAGGCGAAACTTTAACATACAGATGGCACATGAAATGAGCTCCCTGGCACCTTAACATCACCGCAATACAAATGATGCAGAAATATTCTTACCTTACACTGCGGAAGCTATGGCTATTTTTCCAACATACTTGACCACATCCTTTTATAAACAAGTCGTGCAGCCCTCCAGTGATTCAATAGTCTCCATCCCCCACGACAGCAGAAGTCCGGGCGCAACAAGATGCTTCAATGGACGTACATTTGGAAAAACAGCCTCTCTGTCCCTTACAATCCTCCGCTCCGGCCGTTCATATCTTCTTCTGGGTTTTTTCCCATCAACAGAAACGCGAAGCGCAACAAACACACGACGGAAGAGAGAGAGAGGAGAGGAAATCGGGGGAGAGATAGAGACAGCCAGAGAGAGACAGAAAATTCAAAGAGTGGCAAAGAAAGACGCCAAGAAGAAAACCCAAAAAATTCTTACACCATCAAATAAATCGGCAGCCTCCCGTGTCTCAATTTCCAAAGAAATGTTTTCCTCGGCAAGTTGCCTGCGCACACACACCCCTGATGTGTTGTATTTTTTTTTCTTTCTTTTTTTTTGGTTGAACGGGGAGAAAGAGAGAAAACGATACCAAAAAAAAAAAGGCAGATCCGTAGTGGGTGGATGTAAAAGATGATGGGGGGCTACCCGTGAGTTAGAACACAGGGAAAGAAAAGAGAGGGAGGAATAGACGCGCTTTTCGCCTTGCTGCTTGCAGAGCTCCGGGAGCAGGCTGCAATATCACGTCACACTCTCTCAGCCGCTAAGATAAAGCACGTACGTACGCTCCTCGCTGCGTCTGGCACCAGCAGCACTTTCTTCCCCGTGTGCCCTCCCCTCGTCTATTCCAGATTTCCTTTTTTCCTCTCACAGTGTCTATCCCCTTGTCACAAGGTGTAGCCGATAAACTGAATTAAACTGGCTCGTGTGGTATACGACTGCGTAATGGCCCTATTCAGAAATACTTTACATTCTAACAAGAACATAAACATGGGATATTACGCGTGTAAAGTAGACTACGTTCGTGACGCGTTTTTTGTATTGCTTTTGGGTTTCGACATCATCGCCAGTGGAAGAATAAGCTTAACAATGAGGCAACTCTGAACTTCTCTGAAATGTTCCTCCTCGCACCACACTCACATCTCCGCCATTGTTCACGCTCCCAAGGGATTGTTTATGGCATAATTGCTATCATAAAGGTAAGGCTAATGCATTTAACCCAATGAGTGCGCACGAAACAGGCAAAGAAAATACACAGCAGCGTGGGATTTCTTCCTCCGTAACATGAAAAGGCATTCGAGTCTGCAATCGTCAGTCAATTAGTGCATGTGTAAGCTCTCGCTGTATGCACGTGGGGCCCCAACAATGCAGGGTCAATTACTGCATCCCACAAAGGTTGCTAGATTCCTGGTCTTACAATGGACAGAGGTGTGGGCTTATTTCAATGATCTGAATGTGCTACAAATGGCTTCTTGATTAAAAATAAGCACCGATCTTTTGAGCTGACTGGTAGAAAGTTTTCATCAAGTGGTGGGAGGTTTATAATTGTGCGGCTAACATCCACGCATGCATTAGGAAAGTCAATTAATAAGAATTCAACGCAAGTGACCTTCACACATGTTGAAGATTTCTTTTAAATAAACTTTTTTGCTGAGAGAGGCTCCGATGATGCACTTATCTAAATCACTGGAATTGACACATAATGCACTTGTAAGATATATGATGTTTTCCATGCTTTCGGGGGGATGGGTCAGTGGCTCTAATCACTTTGCTGTGCACAGTTAACTTCCATTAGCCTGGCCCCCTCTTTCAGGCCGCATCTGAAAGGGTTCCATGTGAACAGATGCTGCAGCAAGAGCCAATTTGTTTATTTATTTTCCGCCGGAAGTTTTGGTGTGAAGTGGCAGCGAAAGTAGGCTCCTTCCAAGGACAGCGCCAAAACCCGGCTTCGAATCTGAGACGTGTGTAAAAATGGTGTTTATATGCAGTGTTTACAACATGCGAGTCCGCTGCCAGACTTCAAAAGGAAAATGGATTGGCAAGGCACGGTTGGTTGGCACACACTGGGATTGGGTAGTCTTTCTAATTCTGATCTTCATCTGGGGTGACTTGATGGCGCTCCTCTTCCCAATTGGTTTATGGAAGATTACGGGCGCTGTTTATGAGATTTCAACATGGAGTTGGGAATAAAGAAAATGTGCGGGAATAAGATTTTTAATTTCCCCTTTGGAGAAGTTGGACAAGATGGAAATGACTCAGTGAAACAAGCCTTTGCCCCCAAATTAGCACTCTGTCTATATACTTTGGATTGCATTGGTTCTCAAAATTAACCTTTTGCATTATTCATTCACACATGCATACAACATTATGGTTAGTTGATCAGAGGGAATTGGGGAGAATTACACCATGGTACCCAGAGATCAAATAGGCCCCAAATATA
The DNA here is from genome assembly GCA_021464625.1 of Proterorhinus semilunaris. Taxonomy (NCBI): domain Eukaryota; kingdom Metazoa; phylum Chordata; class Actinopteri; order Gobiiformes; family Gobiidae; genus Proterorhinus; species Proterorhinus semilunaris. The sequence continues at coordinate 16,791,816 of CM038357.1, forward strand.
TTTAATTTCCCTATGCTGATACACTTTGGTGTTTTCAGCAATACCCTGCTCTGGAATTCAGTGTGAGTTGACTAGTCTCATACTCAGCAGCCATTTCTGTCGCTTGAATCTCTTAAACATTTGTGATATTTCTCGTCTAATAGCACTCGCAGAATCTGCCATATTATTCCCTCAAGCTCAAGAATCCGTTTAAGCACACGGTTTGGTGAATTATTCATGGTTTCACATAAGGAATAGTCCCATTATCACCTGCTCCTGCTCAGGCTGGTGCGGCCCCGCTCCCATATGTTTGTGTGTCAGACTGCCAAATACAATAACTGTTATCGCCACTTTACTGCATTTGTGTCCGTAACAAAAATGACATGGGATAAATGCCAGTCTATTGGCGGCATAACGAACAAACGACTAACCTCAGATGTCCATTATGATACATTTATTCATCAAATTCAAAAGCACACGCCAACGTTTGAGGGTTCAACTGCGGCCAGGGTCAACTTGCACAATCGTATGTCCCAAAGGATTGCTCGGTGGGTTAATACTCTAACCTCTATGCAAGAAGGTTAGCTAATTGATTTAACAAAGACAGTATAATCTCAAAGTCTGTGTACACTCATAAATAAGGTTTAAGTTCCTAGATACATCGTTTTTGAGCGGACAACTCTTAATTCCCGGTGAGTTGCCTTGTGTACAAAATGTGCGGTAAAGTCGCCTTGCCTTGTCTATGCGTGTCGGCAGTGTGCATCACTCTCTCACCTTTCAGCAAGAAGGTCATGGGTTTTGATTCCAAGTCGGATCAATTTGATCTAAGTCTTCATTCTCTGTCTTTTCAGCATGCATGTGGTATTGCAGTTCATTTTTTAATATATACACGTTTAATCCGAATAGTATTTCTAGGTTACTTTCAAAGGAAAATGTTTTTATTTTATTTTTTTTTATGTTTTTTAGTGAGTAATTTCAAAGTAAAAATGAAAGTCTCAAAGTGTGTGCAAGACAAAAAAGGTTGGAACCAAAATAAATGGATACATTCTGCTGCATTTCTAAAACGCAGGCAAATTTACAGTGAAAAAAAAAACACTGAACACACATTCCAGCCTCTGGTCTTTGAAAAATTCAGATTTGGATCTCAAGTCGAGCACAAACGCACCACCCATATGTTGCATTTGTGTAGCTCAGTGATTATTGCTCCATCTCTGCAGGGCGCTCAGCTGGATGACTCATTGATAAACAAATGGACTCAATTCCTCCGGTGAGCTCATTAAACCACACATTTTTGCATAATTTGTCATACAAGTGAATATTCAAGGCATATTCAAGGTCAAAAACTACAATTCTCTGGCGGCATTACACAATAGTCTGTTTATCATTGCAAACTACAGTGGTAATTATCTGAGCGAGATTTGGGTTATGGGGAGGCAAAGTCTATACGCAGATTTTAGCCTCGAGCATCGCGTGTCTGCCTAAACAGTATATGACAGTTTGTAGGATTTGCTCCCACTTAAACACTATGCTTTCCAACATATTTTGTGAATATTTGTGTTGATTTGGCAATAACTGGTGCTCAAGAGATGGTTGCATGCCCAGTACAGGGTTTATCTGCAAAGTGAAATACAAAATGCTTTGAAGCAGATTAGGTAACACTGTGGTAAACCTAAAAGACAAGCCCTTCTTTATGAGTCCAATGGTATTTATTTCTATTTATAATAATTAGGTTTTTATTGGACAATGTACATTAATAGATGACAATGTAAAAATCCAAATGATATAGTATAGTGAAATAGAGCAGTGTAGTCTGACATTACTTATATTTACGCACATATTTACGTCACCATAAAAATAATACAAATCCATTGACAGTTTATTTAATCAGTGATCACCAAGAACGTCAGCCACATATACAACATAATGTTTCGCTGAAACGCACCAGAACTGCCAAATCTGTGTTTACCTTGAACAAATGTCTAATGTGTAACCTGTGCACAAAAACATATTCCTCAAAATATGATAATTACTGTTAAAGCGTCTGTTAGCGCCATTAACATTTCACATGCACCATCTGGCAACGCTGCTTTATACCGACATTGTTTCTGATGCACATTTCCGTCCAGCAAAAACAAATGAAAAGTTCTCTATATGATGTTGATGTCGTGCTTTATGTTGTTTTTTATGTGTATGATTAATATGATGTTTTCATTCGCTATTTCAACACTCCTGTGGTGTCATATTTTTGATGCCAGAGCCACATTGGGTTTCTGTTAGTGGCGGGACTCGATTAATATTGTTAATCGAGTTAATTATGGCCTTTGTAATTAATTAATCGCCATTAATCACATTTAGGCAAAGTTCATTTAGGGGTTGTATTCATTTTTAGAGGTATATTTTAGATGCTTCTTTGTATTTTCCTACATTTGAACTTATTTTAAGTGGAGATGTGAGGCCTGTGTGATCATTTCAAACACTTCAAAGACAATGGCAGTTTGATTTATATTGTCCTGCCCCAAGACATTGGAGAATGATCTTAAATAAGTTTATGTGTTTGACAGTAAAATTATTTTTGGCTTTACGCTGTGTTCGTCCCAAGCAAAGCAGGAAAAAGGAGACTGAAAAAGTGCCTGTGTGATTCATTTAGATTAAGATTTAAACCTTATTTCATTATTTAATCAGAATTAATCGGGAAAAAAATCCCAACCCTAGTTTCAATACTTATCAATCGCAATTTGATGGTTATGAAACAAATATAATTTGGCAGTAACAGCCTGATCTACTTAAGAAACAAAAAACAAATTGCGGAGCCCACCTGAACACAATATATATATATATATATATATATATATATATATATATATATATATATATATATATATATATATATATATATATATATATATATATATATATATATATATATATATATATATATATATATATATAAAGAAGCGTTCAAAACTATATGCAAACTATATTGTTATTTTACAGGCATTAATCCAGTCCAGTTTGTTTGTTTGTTTGTTTCTTTCTTTCTTCAAAAACTGGCATAAACTTGTGGCTTAATGCATTACGTGGTATTAAAAGAACAGCATAATGATGTTTTACAGTCAGGGAAAATGGCAAGAAGTGTCTAGACTTTCGACGGAGCTGACATTTGCAAATACATGCGTGGGCTATGACTGCTGCTTCATTTAAGATTATGTACATTATGGATTAGATGTGAAATGTTCTCCATGTATCACCACTACTGCATGTCACTAGCGGTGTACTCTATACAGTACGTGTGTCTTCCAACTTGATGCGATCATTACTTTAACGATGTAGCTCTCTATTAACAAATTACAGTCTACAAGCACCTTCAAGGAGTGTTTCCCCATTTTTCTTCATATTTAATTAAAACTGGTGGAAATATGCTGTGTGGCGCTGGATGAGGTTAAGTGCTCGGGGGCAGTGCTTGCACGTCTTCTTGTATAGCAATCATAAACACCTCAGCAGTGCAAAGAGAAATGTATGTTAACCGTATGAGATAATCAATGGCTGTCAAAGAGATGCATAGTGGAGGCGTTTTAGAGATGCACGGCCCATCCAGAGAATCAAAATGGCTCCCTCCGTGAAGACAAGTGCACAACAATGTCAACAACAATAGCTTGAGCGTATTTACTGTATTAAAGCAGCAAATACTAGGTTATAAAGGACATTAAGGCTTGCTCTTCCTATTTAACAAGGCCTTTTTGGAGAAATAGAAAGCTGGATGTCCTACACAAATTCTAGGGCAGCGGCATTCACAAAATTTACCTGTTCGTTTTTCTAGGTTAAACTCCACATTCAACGTATTCCTGCAGTAACCTTGTTTGATTAATGAGGTGAAATATATAGTGCACCAGTACAATGACTTTTGACTCCTCCTTGCTGTGAAAACACATTCTTGAAAAGGACTTGAAGGCATCCGACCAGGCCCGATCTGAGCGCAGCGTCTGTTTGTGTGTGACGATCAAGAAAATGTGCCAACACAGCCAAAATCACATAGAAGACATTTGTATAGCGCATGGCTTCATGGGTCACCACAGCAGATTATCGGTCATAATGTGCGGTGGTTTGGAAAATGCTGGCTGGCTGCTCTTATCGACAAAACCCTCTCTGTTTTGGTCGGGCTTGGGACTGGTCCCAAAAAGTAGCCAAATTGTGCCCCCTTGTGGCAAATGTGTAACAGGTCGCACCGCTGATTGCTAATACATGTTCGTGTCACCAGCAATAGAGCGTCGAGTATTAAACTTTAGAGAGAAGACCTGTTTGAAAGTTGTTCTTCAGTGTAGATGTGTTTTTAATAGCTACTGGTACAACTGTGTTTATTGATAACAGCTTGTCCACAGTGAACCGTGTAACGTGAGGATGATGAGGCTGAAAATGAGTTGGGGTGCTCACACATTGTAGGTGCCGCCTTTAATTAATCAAAGTAAGACAAACTTTAGTGCGCACACATACTCTCACTCACATTTTGGACTTTGAATTAGCAGCTCTTAGAAAGCTTAAATATGGTGCTCCGCTCCAGTGCTCTGACAGCTTTTTGGAGGAAGTCGGATGTTAGGATAGACCATTATTACAACGCCCTGGTAATTAAGACACTATATACTCAAGCAGTAAGCAATGACTTTGAACGGTAAACCTTAAGGAAAAGAGCCCAAAATGTTTTGACTATTCTTCACGGCTAATGTGTCATTTTTATGACAGTCAAGTTATTGTTATTGTGGTTCTCTTGAGATTCGCTCGGGTTATTGGTAAAATACACAATGAAATTATGAGAAAAGATTAATAATGGGGAAAAGACAAAAATATGAATTTTTGACATGAAAAGTATATATCTGCAAGTGGAATCAGCAATTTCATCTCAAGTAAATTGAGATGTATTATCTAATTTTACTTGCAATGAGATGTTTTTATTTCTTGTGCAAAAGTACTGGCTCTTCAAGCAGATTTTTTATACTAATTAAAATTAGTACAATAAATCTGCTAGTGGATATGCTTATGTCTAGATTACTTTGCAGAGTATGGACTCATCATTAAATATAGTCTCTGGTATCAACAATACTGCCAACAGTACTTAAGTTGGCGTGTATCAGTATGCTTTCGTCTCTGGATTTGTGTGATCCACCAACCGTAATTTGCCTGTAACATGAAATAACTAAGCTATTTTAGAAATACTTTAATTTTGCCATAGTATTTGTGAAACCAAATGCACGAACAATGCCCTCTCCGGTCCAGGCAGAACACCGACTGTAAAAGCAGTGGAGCTCTGTAGCCTTACTTGCCTGTTTGAGGTCATGAAAGCATTACTATTTACGTTTTTTGATTCGATACAAGTATTACAGAAAAACAGTAAACTTGCGACATTCCAAGATAATATATTGTACTCCTTGTATGAGGATCCAGATCTCATACACACTTACAATATGCTGAATAAAAGAAGTCTAAACACTGCCATGCATGAATGAACACAAAACAACACACTTTCATTGTTGCTTTGAAAACAAACAGTATCTTGTATTACTCTCCTCCTGGGCGCTTTTGATGTTAAATATACAAGTCTGTTGTCAACTCGGAGAAATATGCTCGGAGAAATTCCCATATTTTCAAAAATCATGCTAACACGCACCAAACCGCGCTGCCACACACTTAATTGTTTACCATATGGTACTGTGTAAATATTAATAGATTCACTTTCACTTTTAATACATGTAAGAGAGCGGGAATGTTTTCAAAGATTCCTTGGTCGCTGAATTCGCTGAAAATTGTCTAACTGCACAAGCCATCTCGAACTAAAGATTAAAACCATGTGACCCAAACAATGCAAAAAAAAACAGACTTCTGGCCTCATCTGTGGAGATTTAGGTTTATGTAGATGAAGGTACAATGCATTTATCTCACAAAATTTGTTATACACAATACCACCAATAAAAACCTTCTTGGAAGAAGCCCTTTCACTCTCCTAGGACACAGAATTAACAGTATTATTGCACAAGACAATCGGACAAGATTGTTCAACGACAATCGGAAAACACACATGCTGTTTGTGTGACATAAACAATGCTCGCCCTGCTGCTTTACATTCTCCTCACACTCAATTTTTGCCTTTTCCGTGGCTGGGTTTACAACTGAATTTTAAATCAAGGTGTTTTTCCCCAACACTTTCTAGTTGGAGACAATGCCGCACTGCATGAATCCTCGGGGCCTTTATCCACTTGCTTTGAATGTGCTTGCAGCTACCAATTTTTATACTCCCACACAGCTCCCACGCCCCCTCCTCTTACTCTCTATGTAAATATTCCATGAGGCTGCAGCCCGCTCAGGGGATTGACAAGCATCCCCGACTTGAAAACTTCATCTCCAACCACATGGCCTCAGCGAAAGGTACACATAATCTGTCTCAGACTATATCATTCCTGCTATTACTGAATTAATGCAATCGTGAGTTAAATCCTACTATTTTAACCATGACACTATTACAGTGCTGTCCTGTTCTCAAACTCAACTTCTCTAAAGAGCTGTAGTGCTGACCCACTGTGGCTGGAGTTAGTATTATTGCAAACAGTGTATTTTATTTTATTCATCTCAGTTGTCATACTTGCTCGATTCAATTCATGAGAATTTATGAAAACAAAGCCAACACTCTCATGTAACTCGTAATCAGTGCTTCATGCAGGAACCTGCTAGCCTTCTAAGCAAGCGTTACCATGGCACTTGTGAGTGTTTTGACCATAGAAATCACACAAAAGCTTTTAGATATATGAGCCTCTACAAATGCACACATTATGTTAGCTGTAGAACCCAGAATTTAAATTGATCGTACTATCCCATATAGATGAATATATGGGAAGATTCGTTTTGTCCTGATGAAGTTTAAACACTAGATGTGTATCCGACCCCCAAAGCATTTAGTGCAGAGGACACTTTTAAACGCTAGTTTGTATTTAAAGTAAATCTCAAAAGGTCTACATTCATTAAATGTATAGTCTAACTAGGCTTTGACCTCTTCTTTACAGTGGGAACCAGATGTTTACATACTCTTTAATAAAAATACACATATGCATTTTTTCTCACTTTCTGATAGGAAACCAGATTTAACTTTCACTTTTTTAGGTCATTTAGAATAATACAAATACATATATATATATATATTTGCTAAATGTCAGATAAATGAGAGATAGAATTCTACACGGTTTTATATTACTTTTTACAAAGCTTGACATAAATTTCATTAATACTGGTGTAACTGAGCAAAATTTTATAGGCCGCCTTTCGTGCACGTGCCTTTTCAGCTCTGCCCATACATTTTCAACTGGATTGAGATCAGGACTTTGTGATGACCACTACAAAACATTGACTTAGGCCACTTTGTAAACAGTTTGGCAGTTTGCTTTTGGTCATTGTCCATTTGGAAGACCCATCCGCACCCAAGCTTTAACTTCCTGGCTGATGTCTTGCGATGTTGCTCCAATATTTCCACATAGTGTTCTTTCTTCATGATGCCATCTATTTTGTGAAGTGGATGATGCTGCCACCCCCGTATTTCACAGTTGGGATGGTGTTCTCAGGCTGCAAGATTACCCCTTTTTCCTCCAAACGTGACGATGGTCATTATTGCCAAACAATTACATTTTTGTATTTGTCAGACCACAGGATATGTCTCCAACAATTAAAGTCTTTATCCTTGTGCACATTTGCAAACTCCAAACTAGCTTTTTGATGTTTCTTTTGGAGTAGGAGCTTCTACCTGGCAGAGTACCCCCTCAGCACATGTCGGTACAGTACTTGTTTCACTGTGGATAATGACAAACTCTTACCAGGTTCAGCCAAAATCTTCACCAGGTCTTTTGCATTTGTTCTTGGGTTGATATTCACATTTCAGAACACAGCACGTTCATCTCTGGGACACAGAACCATTTAAAATCTTGTTTATACTAATGATTATACTATAATTGTGACCAGTCACTAGAACCAGGGACACAAGTCGGTTCTGGGGCATTTTGATATTTTTTCAGATTGTTAAAGTGTAGTCTCCAAGCTTTCCAACAATGTGTAACACATGGAAATCTGATAATATTTGGAGACGTAGCAGCGATTTGAAGTTAACAATTCCAAAAAGGCCAAAGGGCTGAAAAACCCCTCTGGAGTTGTGGGCAGTTCTCACCTCTCTCTGCTGTTGAAAATAACAATAGGACTCTTTTACATCTCATTTAAATAAGCCATAACCCCGTACAGCTCCCCACTACATGTCATGTTATGTGTATGTTGTTGATATATATGTGTATGTTGGGCCATAGTGATGTACAGTGGCGGCTGGTCCATTATGGGCGGTGGGGCGCCGCCCCTCCTATCAATTTTTGCAAATACAAAAAAAAAAAAAAGTTTTAAGAATCATGACTTTCTAATGTACATGTGTTTTATACATTGGAGGAAGGGGGGGCGGAGGGGAAGGAGCGTGTCATTTTGTCTGCCAGCTTCATTATGTGCCGTAACAGCGTCATAAATGTGTAGTTTACATTAAAACAGTAATTACAGTAGCGCTGTTCCTCGCCTGGGGCGGCAGGAACAGCGCCCCAGCAATCTAACCAATGGCGCTCTGATAGGGTCTAAAAACGTCACTACATATCATTAATTCAACCAATGTTAAATCTCCGATGGGCGCTGAGGTCGAGCGCCCATGGGAGATTTAACATTGCGCGTCTCTAACATGTGAAAACCGAGGACGCGTCTACTGTAAACAAAACGCGAGCAGCAGCTCTGAGCTCACGGACGATCGGAGGAAAAACTTCTCATTTGAGAGACGGGAGAATCTTCGTGTTGTTTCCTGAGAGGACGTGAAAGGATTTTTTCCAACTTATGGACTTTGACAACTTTCTTCAGTCAGAAGTGACGTCTAAACGGACTTTACTGGAGGTAGCATTACGATGCTAACTAGCTCGTCTGCTTTAGCTACTGCTTGTTTATTTCACACTTTGGGACAACCCTCGCTGACTTGGACAGTTATGTCCCAGGACGTGGACATTTGATGGAGAGAAGATTCAGAACCGTGAGGAGCTACAACAGAAGAGGGAACGTCATTCATTCATTGAGTGAAACAGAGGTGGAGCTCCAGGTTCTACGGAGGAGGACTCTCATCTAAACACGTAAGTCACACAGTTATTTCTGACAAGGGCGTAGGTTTGGTGTCAATGTTGGTGGGGACACTCCACAAAAAGCTTTTTCTCCACGTCCCAATTTACTTTAATGTATACATGTATTTTTTTATTTTTTTTTATACACCTCCTGCCTTTGTTCTGTTGGTACAACAACACAAATCAGTGGTGCAAAACAAAAATATGTATAGTGACTATCTTTACACAAAAATGTCATTTCATCAGAAAAAAGATTTTTCAAAAGCATAAATTAATTCCATGCTTCTTTATTTTTTAGTTTAATAAAACTAAATAAGTTTAGTTTTGATTATATTCTGCAAAAAAAAAAAAAATCTAAATGCCCCTAAAAGATACCTTTCTTTTTTAAGTTAAAAACAATGTTTATAAGTATCTTTTAAAATATAATTGAAGGTAGGCATAGGCAACAGCCCCCCCTGGTTTTCACATCACCAGCCGCCACTGGTGATGTAGATAATGGACATAGTGTAATCAACTGTACAGACAATTCTTAAAAAATAGATCATCTAAAAATGAAATGAAATATAAGAGATACAAAAACAAATTGGTAACTATATTAAGAGCTAGCAAGAAAGATTATTATACAAATCTGCTTGAAAGCAATAAAAACAAGATTGCGGAAATATGGAAAGTATTAAATAGTCTAATTAAAAAAAGACTAATCATAAACTGTCCTATAGATTACATTATCCATAATGATGATGAAAAAATAGAAGATATGAGTGAAGTTGTTGAGCAATTTAATAAGTACTTTGTAAATAATATTTACAAAGTACTAACCCTATATTATAGGACCCAATCTTGCAGAGAAAATCATCACATCATCTTAGCAATGTGACCGTATGCATATGGACATTATTGTAGTCATTAGGGATGGGAATTGATAAGATTTTATTGATATCAATGCCATCAATAATTTTACCTATCGATTCGATTCTTTATCGATTCTCTTATCGATACCTGACTTGTCTGTGTGTTGGGGAAAAGCAAGGAATAAAACTCTATCAAAAAAGACATATTGTTAGTTTTCCCAAGAAAAAATATTCACTAAATTAAGCAAGTTTCCAAATATACTGTGGCTCCTGCTGGCACTCAGCCTGCCTGGCCTCCTCAAATATAATGGTAACATCTGTACTTTTCAACAAGTGTCTGTAACTTGTAACAGACTGATGCTGTTTTTGTAACACCTAAACAACAGGACTCGGTCTCAGCCCAAACCCTACAGATTTTCATCTATTTCTTCTTCATCCGATGCTACATTGTCCTTCCCCCTGTCCGTGTGAACTACTTCTGTTGCAGCCCGTTAGCCAGAGCTGCGAGAGCTCATGCTCTGTACACGCCAGTCCCGTTCATTATTGGACGGAATTAAAGTCCGCGGGAAAAGAAAGCACTTTACGAACGTGCACCACATCACAAGAGAAAAGAAGCGAGCCGAAAAATGACAGACGGCTGAAGGAGCACAGAACAGGCTGGCGCTATACGCAGTCAGGCCAGGGGCTGAGAGGGAGGCGGCCGGGAGGATGGAGCGTCAGCCCGGGGCTGAGGGTGAGAGGCGGCCGGGAGGACGGAGCGTCAGCCCGGGGCTGAGGGTGAGAGGCGACCGGGAGGACCGGGCGTCAGCCCTGGGCTGAGGGTGAGAGGCGACCGGGAGGACGGAGCGTCAACCCGGGGCTGAGTGTGAGAGGCGACCGGGAGGACGGAGCGTCAGACACTGAGTAAAAAAACACAAATGTGTCTTTTTATATAGTGTATGTAAACATCTGGTTCCCACTGTATGTGGTCAATGGGTTGACAACATTTGGACCGCTCATAATTTGAGATGATTCCGGACTAGCCTACTTTCTAACTGTGAAAATACATTAGGCTCAAATGCCACATCTCGTTTTTAGTCAGTTTGACTTGAACAATCTAGCGTGTTGTTCCATTTTTCATTATCCTGCAAATTATGAGCAACATATAATATTCTCCATGTTACATGCGGATTGCTTTGTCCTTGATTATCACAAAGGCCATGGGTAATCTGGCCCATTATCCATTCTGCATGTGGCCAGTATGATGAGTATAATTTGTTTTACAGAGATGTGAAGGGGCGGACTAAAGGCACAGGGACGGGAACATGCTGCTTGCCATTAATAACAGACAGGGATATGATTTCACCCTGTAATTTTGTCATTAGCGTTCATATCCTTGTTACTTTATTTCTTGTGGGCTGTGTTCACTGTCTGTCTGTCTGTTCACCCCTGCTCATTTGATTGACCTTACCTTGCAAAGCAGGCTGAGTCAAAGAAGTGCAATTGATTAATAACGAACAAAAAACATCTCATCTCTCAAACATCTTCATCATATTTTGCATTGGAGTGGTAAGTTTAAAATGTGAAACTGTCAATATACTTAAAAAATCTAACTTCTACTCTAAGAGAAACTACAGCTTAATACCTAGTATAAACAACACTCAGTGAACAAAAAAGTCTCTCATAGCGTTATATTATCGTTCTCATTCATCCTGTACAGACCACATTTTCTTTGTAGCGCCAATGTAAAGCCAGGAGAAAAAGCTGCCATAGACTGTTCGCACTATCTCCTGGAGCTTTTGTGGCTTAGCAGACAAGTGTGAGATACTGCTAATTAAAATTTGTATGATAAAATAATTAGTTGCCCAGCACACAATGGAAAGTGAAATACTTTGGTAATCACTTGAATAAAACGATAAGAAAGTTTTCAAGCATGTACAGGCAGTATAGCACTGCACTGCACCTGTATTTTCTTCTAATTCAGCCTTTGTCAGCAACAACACTCGTATTTGGACATTGACCAGTTAGTTGCAAAGCACGGTTTGACAGTGTTTGTTTACTATTTCACTTCCTTATTGGACACGAGGCACAGGAAGAGGTCTGCTGCACAATACTGTACCAGTGGGCCATGAGCAAGTTCCAGGTCTATTCCTTGAATACGAAATTCTTCTCCTTCCAATGCCAACATGCCAACGCCAATGTTGTAAACTTCATGCACCGTTTTTCAGTCTTAAAAGTGTTTGTGAAGAATCGAGGGGTCCACACTACACAACCGAATTTAGCGCTTCTATGGAACGACTGAGGGTTCACACATTATGACTGAGAATCATGAGAGCGGCCATACTACACAGGTCTGTAAAACTGACCCCAGACCAGCAAAGATATTCCTCTGTTTGCGAGCATGGGAAACGCGTGTGTCCGGATTGGTCAACAATGTCATGTGATCACTGTCGGCACAACACAGTTCAGTTGGGCAGGTACAAGTGTGAATGAAAAGAGCCGAGGAGAAACATTACGGCAAGTAAAAGGCAATTTTCAGGATGGTTAGGCTTGTGAGGCTGAGACGAAAACAACAGCGAAGTAACACATCGATATTCGTGTTTTTTTTTAAAGTCAATAAGACGATAATAGATGAATAGCATGAAAGAGCGGAGAAGAGACATGTTAGCGTGAGTAAGGGGTTATTTTCAGGCCAATCAGGCTGAGATGAAAACAGCCAAGAGACAATTTCCCTTTTTATATTTAAGCACCCACAAACCAGCCACTTTGAAATTCCTTAAAGGATCACATTAATGTAATTTCCTTTCAATTATAAAAGCACCTTTGGACATCTTTGGACACCTTTGGACATCTTCGCCCATATTATTACTTCCAGTATATCTGCCCACTCCGTAAAAGAACTACTGCTGTTTGCTGCAGATTTTTGGGGTATGAAGATGGAACTTTAACTTTGCATTCACTCAACCACAACAAAATAGGGTGAAGAATGAAGAATGATTCCTGTGGCACATGTTATTGCTAGATTAACCTTTTAGAGCGACCCTGAGAACCTCGGGGTCGGGTCTCCTGCTGGTGTCCAGAGTCAGGACTAAAGGCAGTGGGGCTGTATTTAAGTTTTATACAACCAAAATCTGGAACAGTCTCCCTATTTTTGACTCTGTGAGACGGACCTCAACTGCATACGGTTCTGTTTAGTTGTACATATGACCACTGAAAGTATGTTGTCTGCACTCTTCTTGTTATTCATTATTATTTTAATAAATTACGCTGGTAAAAAGCAAGTTTTACATTACACACTACATTTCATCTGAGATTCTTCTATGATTTATAAATTGACGCATACCTCCTCTTCCTTTTTTTCCGCCCTGACCTTGAATTTATGGTCACTGATTTGAATGTGTAGCGGCTCTTCGGAATAATAAAGATTAATGCTTGGAGATTATGCCCCTGCCATGGTTAGTGTGACACATGAGAGGATCCTCAATTGGAGAAAGACCATGCTATAATTGATCCAGTGCTTTCTATTAAGTGTAGGGGAGCTTCAGACAATGTGATATAAGAGCATAGCAGAAAACTGAAATTCAATATCCTAACATATTCTGTGCAGTGGTGTCTTGGGTTTAGCTATGAGTTAAACCAGAGGACTAATCTGTGCAAAGTTACAGGTCCGAATCTGTTTTTGTTGTTAGATAATCAATAAAGAACATCTAATAATAGCGCTATAGTGGCCTATGTGTTAGAGCAGTTTAATAACCAAAAATTCAAATCCTGCTTCGGCCAGTTTAAAACTGTTATTGTATTCTCAGGAAAGACACTTCATTCGTTTGGCTTTGTGAAAGCTCTGTGCAAGTCTGAGACTGATGGTGGACGGAGGCATATTGCAGGTACATACACTGTCAAAAGAATATCAATATTTTGTTGCTGCCTTTTAGTTTGGACATCTACGAGCACGTTCTGAAATGCATATGATTGTTGTATGAGTATTCTATCAAATGTTAAGACCCCTTGATATAACAAAACATGCACTGTGAGCTAAATCCTGATATTAAAACAATCAAATCCGGCTGGTAGTTAAAGAGCACTGTTCCAGTTCCGGCGTCATGGGTTTGGGTCCTGACAGTTTTCTAGATATTGGTCCCCGCACTTTGCCCCTTTCAATCTGGGCTGACCTGTCCAAAGAAGCCAAAACTCTGTAAAAATGTTTAAAAAGCCACTGGTACAAAACAGCAGACACATCTTCAACAGCCTTCTGGATCTAAGCCAGTATTATAATATGTATGAATGTGATTTCAGCAATCCATAAGAAAAACTATTAAATATTGCGCCTGGACATTATTGTTAGTATGCTGATTTTTAATGTTGGTTCGTACTTTGTCTTCCACCACAATGACCACTGCACACATCTCATTCTTGCATCACAGTGTGTCTGGCAGCAGTAGTTGGCTGCGGCTACCTGTCCAGTGCAGAGCAGTCGTGTGTAAAGTGGCTGCTCTCGTGGTTTGTGCCTCTCTGCTGTCGCCTCTGATACTCATCTCTTCAGTGAGAGTGAGAGCTCTGTCATTCAGTCTGGGGGCTGCAGCCACCACTGTTATTTACGTCGGCACACAATGCTGGTCAGTACCGGCCACGGTCAACTTTGTCATAGGCTCAATAAACAAAACAAGCCGCACCTTATGATTAAAGAATGTTAACTATAACTAAACAACACAGTGATCCATGTCAATCATTTATATTCTACACAAAGACACTTTACAAATGACTTTTATTATGTATTGATAGGCATATAGCAACTAATTAGGGAAGTAAAGCTAATGATATGGCACGGTGCCGCAGTGGTTAGCGCTCGTGCTTCACAGCAAGAAGGTCCCAGCTGGACGGGGCCTTTCTGTATGGAGTACTCCAGGTACTCCAGTTTCCCCTATCATTAAAAACATGTACAATAGGCCAGAATGAGATGATGTGTTTGAGAGTGCAAGTGTGGGACAACAGATGCGAATTAGCCCAATTGGCTAAAATCCGGTGTGGCATGTTCACTAACATGCACTGTCCCTACCAAATAAACCAATACAAAAATAATGTCTATTAAGCCAACTACTCACATTTACAATATTGTATCGAATGAAAACACTCAATATTAAAATAGGTTAGTTAAGCTTCAGACGTCATCTATACTGGTTGTTTAGAGTAGTGTAAGCTTCTCCTACGATTTAGCGCTGGCTTACGCAAAAGTAGTATTGTGGGGTTTGTGTCGGAATCCAGCCTATAAAAGGCCCCTATTGTTTCCTGTTTGGCCCCCTGTACCTGAACTTTCAACCCTGACGTCACGCCCACATCGCAGGTTCCAAGTAGAGAAAGGGAAGCGTGTGTTTTGCATCAATCGGCGAGGAAAGAGCTTCTCTTTGGTTGTTATGGTGGGGAGCTGACATTCCTGTAATCCCTGGTGGCCAGGGGCGACTCCAAAATACACTTTGTAAACAGGGTTCATATGGAGCTTTGGACCTCGTTTGCACTGCTTAAAAGCCTTTCTCCAAAGAGTTTTCCTTTTTTTTTTTATTGCTATGACCCTTGTGACAACGCTGGGCTAAGTGTCATATTTTTAACCACACTGGTTTCTGTATATCAGAAATACAAAGCTGAAGACTAAATCTATGATTGACAGGCTATGGAGCCTGGAGCGTGGGGTGCAACTACCTCGGCTGGCATTGTCGCAGTTTACACCAAAAGTTCAAATTATTTAACCATCCATCTACAAACTTAATACAAAACTTTGGCCAGAACACAGTTGGTCTAAACACTGTCTTCCCACAGTATGTGATAGCCATGATGATTGATTGATACCAATGTGTAAAATGACTTTAAAAGTATTAGTCGGCAAAGCTGAGACAGTCCAACTGTGGCAAACTCGGACCAATGACTAAACAAATTACAATCTTTATACATGAATAATGTAATGATATACTTGAAGTAGCATAAAAAGTCATGCCATGCTAAAACTGTACAGGATTTTTGGGAGAAGTCTGTAGCCTCGAGAGCTAGGGTCATTCGACTTACGTTTTGGGGAAGAATACGAGTTAGTCCAGAATGTAGACTCATGGAATGTTTTTATTTTTGCCTTTTTGAGTTTTAGTTCTGAAGCTTTTTTCCTCCGTTTTAATAATCACAAATCTCTGCTATTTCCCCTAATTCGACATGTCTTCATTTGGTGAGTGTTTCTGCCATTTATCTTGTGATGTTTATTGTAAGCCTTTAGTCCTCCATGCTCTCTGGTAGACACTTGAATATCTGGTTAATTTGTTGACATTCCATTCCATTGACATTTTGGTGATGTTGTATCAGCCATACTAAGGTATGCTTTGACCCCACACGGCCAGGTCTTGTGGGCTGGAGCTGGTGTGGCTCTCAGTGTGGCTTTGGCTGAGGCGTCCCAGCCCCTCAGACCTGAGGCAGAGCTGGTGCGATGCTCGGTGTGTATTTTCTTTGTTACATATTTCACATTTACTTTAGCCATATTAATAAGAGCAGTTTGAGGTGTATGATAACAAATATTTACTTGTTTTTCTAAAATGTAAAATGGGCAGTTCTGCTTGAGGGTTTTTTTTTCTTTCACCTTCAATTTGATATCATGGCTGGCAGTCTACAATTGATCAATATCTTCCTATTTATAACTCTCAAAGCAATACAAAATGTATCAGTGCCATTGGTACATGGACCGATCACCCCAAATACAAAATTCTGAGAAAAAAAAAGTGTTCTAATCTTTGGTCAATATCCACCATTTCTGCAGGTAATTGCAGGTTCACTTGGAAAACCATTTATTAGACGTCCAGCATAGCAACACTCTCATCACAGAAGAAAATAGAGTCCTGTTATTATTTAACTTGCAATTAAAGAAAACAGGCCAATACTAGAGTGTGTAAATCAAAGAAGAAGAAAAAAAGGAAAAAAATCTGTCTCCGCTCCATTAACACCGAGCAAGAGTGCGTATCCATGGTGATGTGCAGAGAGTGGGTACTATTCCCCAGAGTCGCTTTTTACTATGAAATTAAGCTCATTAATGTGTGGAGGCTAAACGCACTATCCCCATGTGTTAACAATGTCACCTCCAAGCTGCTCTCGTCTCTCTGTCCTGTCATTGCACTGTGACCCTCTCCAAAATAAACGCTCCACATAGAAACGCCCCATTGGCCAAGACCCACAGATCTAACAAAGGGAGTTTTCGGTGGATTATTACTTAATGATGACCTGTCAACCTCCTTCCTTTGATCACCCCGAGACACTCAGACAACAGCTGAACTCTGGCGGAGATGAAACATGTTGTTTTGGGTCAGATGGAAAAATAGAATTGGCGGGCAGAATATTGTGCTCAATTTGGGACAGTGATGTTGTGACAACTGGGGAAGACAAAGCCGCGGAGAGCATTTTGCAACACTGATGGGACCTTATAGAAATCAATCTAGATATATTTTGCGCAGAACGTTGGCTACAAGATTATTCACAATCAAAACTGCGTTTTCAATGGGCACAGCTGTTTCTATACAACAGAGGAGGGCAAACTATGGCCCGGGGTCCAAACGTGACCTGTCTAACAATCATTGGCTAAAAAGGGTGAACAAAAAAAAATTTTTCACTGACATAAAGACAGCTAACTGCTGCTATAGTGTTGCTTTTTAAACTTTATTTTTTGTGCCACTTTTACAGTCAACTGGAGAATAGTAATTCTCCCAAAAACGCATCTGGCTCGGCCCTTCCTGGCAAGTCAAACACCCAATGTGACCCTTGTGTCAAACATTTTGCCCATACCAGTATAATGTCCTTTGCAGAGAGACCAATCTCCCTGTATCTCCATGTTTCATTATGTATAAAAGTTGCCACCTTCTGAACAGAGATCAGAGGTGGCCAGTAACAAAGAAGTGCTGTACTTGAGTGTAATTTTTGACTTTTCTTGAATACTGTTTTTGTTAAGAACTTGTTACTTTTACTTCACTAGATTTGAAAAATAAAAATGAAACTTTCTCACTACATTTCTATAAAGTCACCAAAGTAAAATAAAAAACGTATATTGAGGCAAATTTGGACACGGTCCTCAAGCCTTGAGTGTTGTAGAAGGGATATGGACAAAATAGGGGTATCAATATTCATGGTTGTTATCAGTAGTTGTAAAATACGGGCCATTTGATGTATGCACGGAGCCAAGGCGAGTCTACAGCAAATGACAGATGAACTACTATATGTCCAAATTGCAAAAGACGGTAATGCTGGTTCTGATAGAAAGGTGTCAGAATAAACAGCACGTTTCTGTTTGTTGCATATGGGACTGCATATTGAGTACGCTGACATAAAATACAACATTATGAACCACCCAGTAGGATAGGCATAATAAAATAGGGCAACAGTGGCTCAGGTGAGGCTGTTGTTGCAGATTGGTAGCCACACTTCAGACAGTCAGTTCTCGGGCCATTGTGGCGACAGAATAGCCTGACGCCAGAGTGCATTTGAGTAGAAAATGTATCATAATAATAATGATGATAATAATGTTAATATAATATATAATGTGGGTATCTTGAAAGGCACTATAATTATTATCTATTTTATTTTTTTACCTTTAACCTCTAACATCTAACACAGTATTTAAAACAAATATTGTGCATAAGAGCAGAGGAAGGAACTAGCTCTTTCTTACGCTATCTTTGTTCATTACACTGTATTTCCAAATTCAATCTCATTTGTCAAGCAGGTTGTGATCAGCAGGTTTATGTTTGTAGCTTTTTGCTTAACATTTTGAAAATCTAAAATACAATCCATATACATTAATTCAATTTCAGATATTACATTTTAATACCTCACCAAGAACTTCACTGCATACCTCCCATTGTGGACTCCACCTGTACTACTATGCCCCCTCTCCT
This sequence comes from Proterorhinus semilunaris, assembly GCA_021464625.1. NCBI lineage: Eukaryota > Metazoa > Chordata > Actinopteri > Gobiiformes > Gobiidae > Proterorhinus > Proterorhinus semilunaris. Next base: position 16,810,689 of record CM038357.1, read on the forward strand.
CCCTGTGTGAATAGTGGGGATATATTAGTAGGGTAATCTCCGATGTACATCTCCGAGGGACCTGCTTTGGAAATACCAGTACGAAGTCCAATGCCTTTCCTCTTGGGGCTTGTGCAGGTGTGCTAATCCGATATTGGCGCTGTCTAAAGCACTTACGCTCAGGAGCGATGACTTTAAAGAATTAGATGCGTCCTCCCCTCCTCTTTTTATGACACGGCCTCTATACCAATCCCATTGCTCAGCTCTCCAATCATGCAGGACCGGTGGACACTGCTCTAGACTTGAGCCAGGACACGTCCCAGCATGTGGTTGACCCATCAGTCTGCCGCGTGGTACAGGAGCCAATCTGGGAGCTTGATAAATGGTATAGTTGAGGGTGTCAGAGGGGTGTTTCAGATAGAAAAGATGATACGGGCCACCACCATGCAGCAGCAGACTGCGGTGGGTATTCACAGCATGTACAGAGCAGAGGATACGGTGGCACCAATTAATGTTTGTCTGTGCCAATAAGCAGAAAGCAAGTGGCCTAACAAATAATAGCCAAGCGCGTGCTGCAGTACCCCTGGGAACGCAAGGGAGGCAGCGAGGTATTAGGTGAGGATGAACCAAATAGTGGGGACAATTAGTCTGGGGCCCCTCGGGAATCATCACCTGGACACACAGAGGAGAGGTTTTGGGGAGGAGATCTCGCCACTGTTCAGCAGAAAAAAAGTTACTCTGTTTTGTATAATAGATGCGTTCATTCTGCCTTTATTCATATGATTATTACTTATTAATAACAATTATGCATTCATTACTAATGACATTTTTTAAGGTTTCCAACTGACCTTGGTTCTGATGGTCTTATTCCCTCTCTGAAGATGTTTTGTTTTGACAAAAATGACACCATATACTTTACTCCAATCAAAACGTGCCAAATGACCGTAAAAAGAATGCTGTTGAGCTAAATAATGCTTTATAAATAAAAAATAGCTGCTTAATAATTGTACACTTGGGAGGGGTGCAAAGGGATCCAAACCATCATATAGCTTTAATAATCATCAAAACACAATAACAGAAGTTATTTTGAGGTCTTTTGCATGCTGTCAATGCAGAATGTGCTTATTTCTTGCATTCAGTATTCACTACCCGATCTCCTCTCTTCCCATGCCCCACACTGTAGCTCTGTGCAAATAGCTCCATCTGGAGATCCCAGTTAACAGCAGAGGGTGCCAAAGTATTTTCTCTTTTTACATTTTCCCTCCACACTTGTTTGGAGTCTTTTAAACCTTTCTATTTTGGTACAAAATAATCCTTCTACTCTACAATACAGAGAAATAGTGTATCTCCAATGAAGGCCATTATCTTAATGTGAGAGTTTTTATGTTTCCCTCACAAGTGCTTTTAATATCACAACTATATGCAATCTCATGTGATTTTAGCAGCTGACTTGTCACATTCCTGCCGGTGTTTTATAGAATTTCTTGCCTTTTTGCAGGAACTTAAGGAAGCCAATTTGGACCAAATGGAAACACGATACAGATAATTGGGTTAACTGCACGGCTGCCTTCTACTCTTTCCCTCCATATTTCTTTCTTTTCAATTCTAACTAATTTCACAGCCATATTTAAATGAGAGGCGCCTTAGGTTACCCAGACAAAAGGCACCTGTAATGCAGACATTATCATACGCCATCTATTTTAGATAATTAAAGCTCAATGAGGAAAAAAAGCGGCACATTCGGAGGAAACAGAGCCGTGTCGAGTGTTGTGGAGATAACAGGCGGTCCCATTAGGGTAACTACTGTTTTTAAATGGGACTCTTAAGGACAAAGAAACTAAGTGCAGTGTAATATACGGGTCTGATACAACACAAGAGACACAAAAAGCATGAATGAATGAAATACGAATTATAAGCTCATTTGTATGAATATTGAAATAAGACTTTAATATTGCAAATGACATTATTGCTCTTAAGCTGCTATGTTAACGGAGAATCCAACGCCCTCGTATAAAAAAATAAGTTAAAAGTTCTCCTCTGAAAGACAAAAAAAGTTTCTTATGTCTTCCTAACAATGTGCACCTGTTAGAATACATCCCTGCGTGATCATGGCACACTGTGCTCCTCTTATGTGCACATCCCCTATATAAAAACATGTTTACAAGGCTGGCCCACCTCTGTGCTGCTGCTGCTGGTGCTGGTGCTGCATCTGTTCAGGTGAGTAACATTAGCTGCTGTCATCCTGGGACCCCCGCTCCCACAGCCGACGGGAAGTTCATTCTGTCTCTTACAATGAGCGTCGCACTGACATTTACACAACAGGGAGCGCCTCGATCAGCGGCAGAGAGGAAATAGTGCAAGCAACACAAACTTCGAAAGGATTCTGAAGCAGCGTGATACTCCTAGATCTATAGTTTGTTTTTACTGCCAAATGATGTTGCGAAAGAGAAAGTTGGACAAACTAACGAGTGACAGATGATCTTGTGGAAATATACAAAAAACATGAAATGTATGTATATATATTTAGATATATTTATTATACCTGTATATATACAGGGATAATAAAGAGCATGGAGGTTGTCCAAGTTAAACATTTAGCTGTCATTTGCTGTGATAGAAAAATGTTAAAGTTATATAAGCAAGCACTGTCCATGTTGAATGCGTCAAACTAATATACAAAATATACCTGGACCTTGTTTAAAATAAGTCACACAGTTTTAGAAGCCAGACAAACTATAATTTGTACTTAATTACCAAAACAATGTGAGCTATATAACGTGTCAAACTCATCATAATACTTTTACCCCATTTTATTCTTAACTTTTCCACATAATTCTGTAAAACATGTTCAAGAGAAAACAAATTGGAGATATTTAGAGCAATGGCTGCACCCTGGCACAGCAAGAGGGTCCCAGGTTATACTCACAGACTGGGGTCTCACTGTGTGAAATTGTCTGCGTAGGTTTCCTCTATACCACTGAAATCAAGTGGATCCTCTCAAGTACCAGAGCACCCTTTAAGAGTTCACTTCCCTGTAAAAGAGATAATGAATCTATAAAAAAAAGAATTTGTGATGACTATTTCCTAAACAGACCAATATTTGTATGAACATTTCTCAAGTTAACAAATGAAGGGAATATGTTATGACAAAAGCAATCCTAGGAGTAAAATAAACAATTTTGCATGTGACCTCTTCTATTTCTAAAAAGCTCAGATAAGTCTCTATCCAAAATGTCTTTTACCTCTCAACAGAGCTCTAGCGTCGCCCACAGTGATGGCCAGTCAAATTGGATTAAGCTGAGGTGGCTCGGGGCCTCTCTGCAGCTGCTGCTATTTGATATGGGGTTTAGGTGTGCTACAACTGTTAATTTGGACAGACTTAAAAGATGTGCATGACACATTAATATTTTATATGTTACAACAGCCGATCACACGAGTGAGTCACTGGCCTAACAAAAGAGACAGCATCATAAAATGTGGAGTGATTATAAGGTCGATACAAGTCCAAACTGTCAGTATGGCCTGCATGATTATTCAGTTGGCCCTATTTAGCAGGTTTACGATATTCACACAAAACAAGAATGTAAAGAGCTATACACTTACACAAGTTCGACTAGAGCTGTATGCGTGTGCATGCGCTTATGTCTCATGCAACAATTCTTTAAATCTGAAGAGCATATCTGATGGTGCATAGGCAGGAATTTCTCATCCTTAACATAGATCACATAGTTGCACCAATGAGATGTTTCTAGGAATTAACAAATAACTTGAAATGAATAGAAATCCACACTGAAGTAACCATGTGGATAAGGATTAAACAGTGAGAGGGATATTTTATTTGTATTTAGCAGTACATACAATACAATTAAAAACTGTAATAATTAGACATTTTATAATGATCATGTCACACTATCATTGTTATTTTCATTATAGTAAGCGCCACAAAATCAACTGCTAACTGTTTCAAATCTTTACTGCTACTGGACAGAGGATGCATGTGTGTTTCTCCTGTCCAGTCAGCAGACAAGGGCTTTCGGCAAACCTGCTGTATAACTGAGGTAGGGACCTAAAGTGGACATTGCCATGGGAACGGTTGCAACTTCCACATCAAGTCTGTCTCTCTGAAAGCAGCGGGGCAAATCACCACAGAGACTTATGAATGTTGTTATGGAGTCATGACCCAACAACCCCCTGCTCACATTGCTGCCAATGAGACCAGTGCTTAAGTTTATCCAGGTTGAAATAGGTGTAAAATGAAGAAATATTTAAGATAAAAATCATGTAAGGTTTAAGAATTCTAAGGCTTGATAGATAACAAACATTAATTTCAGGATTTTTAAAGGGTTTCTGCCCGTAGGCTATTAGATATGACAACACAGGCTGAAAGGGGGTAAAGAACGAAGAGAGACGCTCAGCAAACTGTCGGAGTGTGGACTCAAATCTCACACCACTAAGGCCAATTTTTTTGTGGAAATCAAGATTTTTATTCCCGAAGTTGCCGAATTGTATGTGGGTCACACTAATGTGAAAGTCTAAATCAGTGCAATATTGTTCTATTGTTGTGCACTCTGCAATTAAATAATTAACGCGAGGCATTGCCAGCCGTCGACTTGTTAAGACTCCTGGAGCCAGATCTTCTGCATGGCGCAAGGACAGCGCTAACATCGCTATTGGCCATGGGTGTTTCTCCGCCCCATGTACTTCCTACTTAAATGGGCTAAGACTGGAGTGGCAAGATCTCAAAGTGTGCTCCCACTAAGCGCAAAAAGTTACGCTATAGTTTGCGTTTAGAAACACAAGATCGGGACCCTGCTTTTCCTGAACAATTGGGATGTTCTTGAGGTATTGTGAGAGCTAGTCCATTGGTTCTCAACCTTTTGATCTCTGGGTCACACCTACACACACTTCCCACAGTCTGCGGCACCCCGACATATTTTGTTGTATCTGCACTATAACCCTAATGTATTATGTGAAAATGTGTCTCACATGAAAAGAGCTGTTTTAGGATTATACAGGTTATATTGGCTGCAATAACCTTTAATCTTCTTATTTAATAATCCATATAAGCTGCAGGTACTTCATTCTAGTCAAGTGTCAGATTCTATTCTTTTTGGATCCTTGTTTTAGCCCAGGCTGGGGAGGAACCACTAATGGCCTAAAATGTACTATTTTGACTAATAGTAAATGAATCTATTTCCAACATAAATAAAACATATTCCGCCATCAAAATAATATTTATCAGTATGTTGCAGGATACGCAGAAAAGTGCAAAACAGAAAGACCAATGTCATGCTCTCTCCTCTGTCTGCCTGTCTTTCCTCCTCTCCCCTCTCTCTGCCTCCTCTCTCCTCTCATCTGGACAGGCACAAACATTATGTGAAGAGGCTAAATGCCGAAATACCTCAGTTTCAATTCAAATTTCAAGAAAAAACTCGGAGAAATGTTAAAATCTCAACTGTTCTTGATCTGCTGAGCAAGACACACGTTGGGGCAGCAGCAAACAGTTAATGTTTATGTTGAAAGCAGGTACGGCAGCTTTATGAGTGTGATGGAATAGGTGAAGAACACAGGAAAAATGTATGGAATACTCTAAAACCTGCATATGGAACGTCCAATGATGCTGCTATTGCACGACCACCATTAATGCTACAACTCACTATATAAAACATGGGTTTTACTTGAATTTACACTGACATTAATCGCTCTGCTCTAATGCCAATACCGATTACAAAACAAACTGAATATAATACAATACAACATAAACAAAACACACAAGTAAAAAACAGAAAGAAAATTAATATGAGCATGTGTCCGCTGAGGGAAATTAAATGCATGGGAACTTTGTGATGTTGGATCAAAACACTTCAAGCAACATGAATATTACATAATATCTTGTTATTCTGTGCGCCGTCATTTCCATATTGCACGATCCTTTCAGGCATTCATGCATGAAACTTCAATAGACTATGAGCATCCCAGCAAAATCCCTGCATGCCACCGATAAGGCCTGTGCTGTGATATGGATCAGAAGGCCATTCAAGTATGCCGGATCAATAAGTGCAGATGTTGTGTGGCTCGGAAGCTCCAATCTGAAAGACGGAGGCTTTAGCTGCGCACCACAGACAAATGAGGTCTGCAGGGTTTAATGACTCCAGATAACAGGATAAAAGATGACCAGGAAGACTACTAAATCCAGGACAAGAACATTTATAACCAACAAGTTACGAGTAAATAATGGCCTTGACCAAGTATTAGCCAACTACCCCTGAGAAGTTGTGTATTATATGCACCAGTGAAGCGGAATGTAAAAAAAAAAAAAACAGAAAGCTATATGCTATTCATGCTCGCTGTACCACTGTGGGAAAGTTACCACAAAGCCTCAGGTCACAACAGGAAGGTTCAATTCCTGGACCAATCTGGGACATGCTAAAGAGTTGGAGTTAGACCTGACCTTGGCTAGATCAACAGCAAGGTCCCGCCTGACAATGAGCATAGTCCGTGGTTACCTTTACATGCAGACCAAAAATCTGATTACAATCGGATTTCTGGAGTTCTCACTTTACTGAAGTGGCAAATAATCAGCATAATGATATATATTATCAGATATACAGTAATTTCTTTACAATAAAAGATATAATAAAAATACTAAAAGCATAAAAAATATATATTTATATCACTATAGTTATCCATGAAATAAACCCCAAATTTGTTTAAAGAGACAACACAGTGCACAGCTGACAGTCGAGTGGTTAAGGCTGCTGCACATATGAAACATTATTCTGCCCTCAGCATTATGGGTTCCAGCCCTGGCTCTGATTTTTTATTAAGTTGCCTCTCCTTGTTCTTTGCCCATACACATCCTTAAAGAAAAATACAGCAAAGTATGTGTTATTTGTAACTTATTCAGCTGAGAGATCAAATAAAGCACACACAGTTAACAGGGTTTAAACCATCGGCCTTTGAGTTTCTAAACCTGTTCTGTCTCCACTGAGCTGGCATGCACAGGAGGGTGATGGTCACGTTATCTGAGAACTCCAGTTGACAACGATCAAAGGTGAAAACATGCTTTATATCAGACAATTATAGTAAAAAAAATATATATATACATTTTAAAAGATTATTACGCTCTCTAAAACAATGTGACATTAGCAGTAAGGTTATACATTTAGACAACCCAACGACATAATTTTAAGGTGGATGCTGCATTGAAGGTGTTATCACTGACATTTAAGAGTGAAAGCTAACCATAAAGATAAGGTCATGGTATCTTTATTTCCAGTGCAATAACTAACTACTGAAAGTTAACAACCTGATTAAAGATAGGTTTCAGATCACTGTTAGAATTGGCCTGGAGCCCTCAAGGGCGTTGTCCAAGTTTAAGTTAAATTTTTTGCTCTATATTTTCCAAAATCAAAGCTGTAACACTCATGGACAGAGATTTACAAGGTATGTAAGGGTGGTACAAAGGTTTCACAGCGGTCTATCTCGGTCTTGGAGTATCCAGTTAAATGGAATCAAAGGAAGGACATGTCATTATACATGTCACACCCCTGCAGTGTCACACTGCAAGTCAGTTGCCTTTTCTTTCTTTGAAAAACCCCTGAACCTGATATCTACATCTTACAAAAAACATCTTGGCCAGCTATGGAATAAAGTAACTTTGAATTGCAATATGCTGCATATGCTAAATTAGATAATAGCCTCTTTACTATCTCATTTACTCATATTCATAAATGGAAATGTCCTTATGGAAAGAGGATTGCAGTTCATCACTTTTAAGTATTAAGTGCCGGAACTTGTAATTTGTAAAATGCTTCCAGTTCTGGACACAAATCCTAAGAATCTTGGCTTTATTCTCTGAGCGAATTTTGGAAAGCACTTGAGTTTAATCCCTTTTTTTAATCCTTGTGTCCCCTTATGCTAATCTCATTGTACACTGCAGCACTGTGAATTAGAGCAAACTTTAGTTAGGGGTGGTATCATCCAAATGTTGACTAATCTAATCATAGAACTGTTTGTGCTGTAATTCATGTCTTATATCCAAAACATGCAACCTAAGGCCATTTAATAAACTGAAAAGGAAAAACCTTCACTAGATCGTCTAGATCAGTGGTTCCCAAGCTGGGGGGTGGGCCCCTGACTACAACATGCGTAGGGGGGGAGAAAAATGGTTGGGAACCACTGGTCTAGATCACCAGATTTTTCTCCACTAACTGGCCTTGGCAACATGGCAGAGGCAATAGGTTACATTAATATTACTGACAATAATATAATATACCGCAGCACGGTAGTACAGCGGTTAGAGCTCGTGCTTCACAGCTAGAAGGTCCGGGGTTCGATTTTTCTGTGTGGAGTTTGCATGTTCTCCCCGTGTCTGCGTAGGTTTCCTCCGGGTACTCCAGTTTCCCCTACCACTAAAAACATGTACAATAGGCAGGATTAATGAGAGTGTGTTTGAGAGTGTGCATGGGGGACAACGGATGCAAATTAGCCCAAGGCTACAATCCGGTGTGGCTTGTTTACATGCATGAGACCCATGTATGTTCATTAACATGCACTGTCCCGACCAAATAAACCAATAAAAAATATAGTTATACTTGTTTATTACAATGGTGTATTTCTACTAAAATGCATACTGTGAGACTTTCTACAAGGCCAGTATTTCATTACTTTAGGTAAGAGTCATAGCCTTTGTCCCAGTCCTGGCTGGCATTAGCAATGCTGCTGTTAATTGTGGTATTCTGCATTGTGATCAAAGAATATTTAGTATAAAACAAACTCAGATAATTGGAAACAATACTGGATCTGTTTTTTTTTTTTTTTCAAATGGAGCTGTATTAAAGTAATAGATTAAACAAACTACTGAATCCTCCTGCTATTTCATAAAACAAATAAAACACACATTTCAGGTACTTCATGATGCTATTTATTGTAGAATGTGATAAGAAATTACTTTTCTTGTAGCAAAGCAAAAAATGTGCACTTGCAAGTCATAACAATTTCTTGAACAAAGTCAGTAAAAACAAGTAAATTACATTTTCTCATCATGTGTGAAAGCACATATACAATACACTAACAATGTGGAGTGCTTTCAAAATGACAGAAGTCCCTAGGTAATTCTAATAAAAAGTAAACAGAGTTTATACTTAAATGTATTAATATTGTAATTGCAGGACATGTTTGGATTGGAAACACACACTTATACAGTGAATCTGTGTTTGCGCCTAACACTAAATAAAGTCCGTCTCTTAGTCCACCTCCAGATTCAGGAGAAAATACAATATTATTAATATTATTGCTATTATTTTCCTCTCCAAATGCTCTCACAATATTTGTCCAGTCCGGTACAACGACATCCTGATGACCGACCAGCATGAGGTCAAGTACTTTGCTCAAAGGCACTTGGACAAGAGCAACTGCTTTCCAAGCTATTAAAACAGACACAAAGGTGGAATTCAAAGGCAAAAGTCAGCTCTCAAACTTGTACCATCTGGCGAGAAACATGGGTAAAAAGAAAAGTGTGACCCAAATGAAAGATGTTGCAGGAGAAGTGCTGAGTAGCATCTGTTCACTGGGAAAACGCCCTGGGTCCTTCAAATGACATGACAAATTACACTGGGCAGTTTACATTTAATTATACACTCTAGCATGCACCACGGAGAGAAAGTTGGGAAATATACACTTTCGTTACTATAATATAGCTGTTTTTTTAAATAGCTGATAATAGCTTTTTTCCTTGACTTCTTGACCTCCCTGGCAACTGAAGCGTTAGTCTTCTGGCCCTCTAAGTTCGGTTAATCTTGTCCAGAGGTGGTTCACTGACATTTGACTACTGTATAAAAGTTGTTGTTGAATTATGGAGTTCTATTTTTGGGTGTAAAATTCTTGCCGCTTAAAGAAAACCCAATTTACTGTTTGCTAAGATTATGAGCGAGCCGAGCTGTAGCCTTTTCCGGGGAAACACTATAGTAGCTGGTAGAAAAGTAAAAAGATAATAATTGTGCAACGCTAACTTCATCATCATTGGCAACTTGGAAAGTTATTGTTTTACTATATTTGAATTTTGACAACAGCATACAATTACGGCAGTAAACACAAAACGCAGTTAACCAACTATTATTATTTATTCAAAAAAAAATTGTCATCGCTTTGAAAAAAAAAAAGTAGTCATTGCTTTGGAAAAAAAAAAGCAGTCATGGCTTTGAAGTTAAGCATTTGTTATAAAGGGCTCGTCTGCGTTATAGCGCACATGGCACAGTGGAGCTTGTTAGATAGTGATATAAATATTGTGCTGTGGTTAGTAGTGTGCTGAATGTGAGGATATATTTGCTGGAAGCCGCAGCTGCAGTGTTTGCACAGAGAAGCACATTCACTCAGCAGTTGTTGGTGGCTGTGACAGATCAAGGCACTGATGCTCTGAGGAGAAATAGGCCAGCCCCGCTCCATGATACATCGCCCTTTATCTTTTTATTCATCTTAAAGTCATAAAAGTTCACACGGGAGCTCACAGCCTCCAAGACACAGATGTGGGTGACTTATGTGTGGACATTTCTCAACATCGGATGCTCTTCAATTTATCTAACACTGTTTGATTATATAAAAAAATAATACTGTTTTCATCACACTGTCACCAAGCTACAAGCTGGTACATAAAGTAAAGATGGGCAAGCAGAAACAACGCTATATACAGTGCATTGTTGTGAACATTGTATTTATTATTTACTCTAATGATGTAACATAAATGTCAGGATAATAATTAGAATGGTCACAAATGCTAAATGGTCTGCTTTAGGCACTGAAAGCGCTTTACATCAAGGAAACAGTCGGCTATTCACGCTCTCATTCATACACCAGTGTATGCAGACACTGGAGGCAAGGTGGGTGAAGTGTCTTGCCCAAGGACACAACGGCAGTGTGCACCTGCAGGATTCGAACCGCTGATCCTCCGATCGCAAGTTGACCTGCTCTTCTCTCTGCGCCACGGTTGCCCCAAATGAAGTTCATAATCATTAATTTATGCGACACTATATATTGTATTAATACAATAATATAATGACTTCAATGTGACTTCAAAAATCAGAAAGTGAATAGTTCTAGACTGCCCTGATTTTATTATCTTATAAAGGATACACTACTTAATGCTCTTCTTTTGTAGCCTGGTGAGACCAGAATAATTCCCCTCTAGATTTTTTTTATACAGAGGGGGATCAGTCTGGAACCCCCGTCCCCGTTGGCGGCATCAGAAAAATTAAAACGAGCCCGTGCAATCAGATTTGTTTATTTGCGTCACGTGTTGTTCATGAGCAGGATTACTCACGGGACACAGAAGTCTCCTCAATACCCCCTCAATATGGTATATTTGGGGTCTTGTGTATTATATTTGGAGTGTGTTGTCTACTGTATGGCATATTTGGAGTGTGTTATCTACTGTATGGTATATTTGGAGTGTGTTATTTATTGTATGGTATATTTGGAGTGTGTTATTTATTGTATGGTATTTGGAGTGTGTTATCTACTGTATGGTATATTTGGAGTGTGTTATCTACTGTATGGTATATTTGGAGTGTGTTATCTACTGTATGGTGTATTTGGAGTGTGTTATCTACTGTATGGTATATTTGGAGTGTGTTATCTACTGTATGGTGTATTTGGAGTGTGTTATCTACTGTATGGTATATTTGGAGAGTGTTATCTACTGTATGGTATATTTGGAGTGTGTTATCTACTGTATGGTATATTTGGAGAGTGTTATCTACTGTATGGTATATTTGGAGTGTGTTATCTACTGTATGGTATATTTGGAGTGTGTTATCTACTGTATGGTATATTTGGAGTGTGTTATTTATTGTATGGTATATTTGGAGTGTGTTATTTATTGTATGGTATTTGGAGTGTGTTATCTACTGTATGGTATATTTGGAGTGTGTTATCTACTGTATGGTATATTTGGAGTGTGTTATCTACTGTATGGTATATTTGGAGTGTGTTATCTACTGTATGGTGTATTTGGAGTGTGTTATCTACTGTATGGTATATTTGGAGTGTGTTATCTACTGTATGGTATATTTGGAGAGTGTTATCTACTGTATGGTATATTTGGAGTGTGTTATCTACTGTATGGTGTATTTGGAGTGTGTTATCTACTGTATGGTGTATTTTTTGGCCATGAGAGGGCCAGATCTGGACCACCTTTGGATCGTATGGTGCACTTCCGGCTAAACGTTGGCACTGTTCTGGATTTGATGTGGGCCAGATAAGGTAACCGAAAGCGGACCGCCTTTGGGCCGATAATCCATGCGGTATGTGGGCCAAATGAATGTGTCTGATGTGGGCCACAACTGGCCCATACCAATTTTGCTATCTGGGTGTTATCTACTGTATGGTATATTTGGAGTGTATTATTTATTATATGGTATTTGGAGTGTGTTATCTACTGTATGGTATATTTGGAGTGTGTTATCTACTGTATGGTATATTTGGAGTGTGTAATCTACTGTATGGTATATTTGGAGAGTGTAATCTACTGTATGGTGTATTTGGAGAGTGTAATCTACTGTATTTTTTATTTGGAGAGTGTTATCTATTGTAAAGCATATTTGGAGAGTGTAATCTACTGTATGGTGTATTTGGAGTGTGTTATCTACTGTATTTTTTATTTGGAGAGTGTTATCTACTGTATGGTGTATTTGGAGAGTGTTATCTACTGTATTTTTTATTTGGAGAGTGTTATCTACTTTATGGTAAGTGCAGGCATAAATCATTGTGGCAGTCTACGAGTGTATGATGAGACCAACTGACAGTGTGCATCGGAACCCCTCCTTACCATTCGCTGCTCAGATTTAGGTCATATAAATATGTCCATGTGCCAGGGTCTTTCCCTCAGGACGTACTGCAGCCTGTATCTAGACCAAGGTTAGCTGCGGCGGCCCTGAGGGTACAATGGGACATTAATTTTTAATGTAAACTAACCCGTGCCACCGAGTGGGCACGAGGTGATGAGTGGTGTAGCCAACATGACTCTACACACCAGGCCTGTGATTGCGGCAAAACTAGCTGTCTATATACTTTCATAATTTATTCCTTGCGCTTTGGTGGCTGTGAAATGACAAAACATAGTTTAGCTTTTATCCAATGAACTGTGAAAGGCTTAGAAAGTTTTAAGTAAAAAGATTTACTGGGTCCCACAAGAGAGTTATAAACAAATAAGACATGTTGAAGAAGAACAGGGACACGTTATGCAGAGAGTAGACTAGTATTTAAATGAATTTTGGTATATTAGAGTCACTGTTGTCACCAGCAATTTCATCTGGGGCTTAAATCTATTTTGACATTGGCTGAACGTACACTAGGTGATAGGATTTTTACCTTAAAAATCTAATTTCTCACTGAAACAGCTGACAACCAATCATCGCGCAGGATGACCCCCTCGTTCACTGCCTCGACCTTTTCCCAGCATGCTGCGACCCTCCTCCGCCGCTCCCCCACCTGGCCTCATCACTACTCTGCTTGTCGAGGATCGTCGTCCACTGGCCACCTCAGACCTCATCAGACCACCAGTGTCCAGACTCTCCTGCATTCATTCATCACGCCCACGTATTTCAGACCGTTGATTCAATGTCTTCCACCGGGGTATGAGCGCCAAACATGATCCATGTCCAATCAAACTCTTCTAATGCCGCTTTGGTACTGTGAGTCTATTCAGGTTGAATTCATCATATATTGCAAAAATATAAAATAACAAGATCATTATTTTACTTGATTGCTTGTATACACATTACAACCTAAGAGTAAAAATAAAAGGTCAAAATGTTTTCCTTGTTAAACATTTACTCGCGTAGGGGAAATTGGTTCAAACACATTTATTCCTTGTGGACTTTGATTGTTCTCCCTACAACTCTGTGCATGCACTTTACAGGCTAATCCTCCAGCTATACACTCATACCCAGGATTCTGGGTCAAGCTCAGGAGAAAGGTCTCCCAGCATTACACTACGCTCTTTCCACACAGCAAAAAGTTCAGTGTTTTTATATTTCTAACACATTCTTGTTAGTTGAATGTACATTTTAAAAAAAACTGATTTTCATTGTCTTGGAGGGGTCTCCAAGTAGATTTACCTGGGATCCAAAATATATCGGGGTTGTATATCCGATGTCGATAAACAAAAGTTCCAGTAAAATATGTTTTAATAGGGAAATACTATTGCGTAATCTTTTTTTCAATAAATGAATAATAATGAGCCTGATAGGACTGTAGCCTCATAAAAATGGCTTACACTTGTATCACACTTTACGAGTTTCTGCTACACTTAAGTCATTATTCATTCACTCCACACTCGGTGTTGGTAAACTACTATAGCCACAGCCACCCTGAGGCAGACCACGTGGCTATAATGTATTGTTTATATCCTGATCTCTAATTATGTCAGTGCCCTCGGCTGGACACGTGTGGAATTCTTGCAGTTTTTTTTATTTAAGCTGCCCCCTTGTGGCTGGAGTGAGCATTCTGTTTTTTTTTCTTTAAAAGTTCATAACTCCGCACAGGACTGGGCAAGATATATATATATATATTTTTTTACATATTCAGGAATTTGTGCTCTACAAGTCGTGGGCCGGATTAAATCATCTACATTTCCATTTGGTCTTGTGCTTTTGTTTGATGTGAAAGCTTGACAATTTATACCACCGGAAAGGAAAAAGTTACTTTGTCAGCAAGCTGAATTCTCGCAGTATTACAGACACAAACATACAATACGAGAATCCATCTTGAACTGCTCCCACCTTCAGTACTAATTAACAACACTGCGACAACAGACACACATAACATTTTCCAAAACGAAATGTTGAATGGAACTGCGATGGGCTTCATCCAATCTGCAGCAAATGCAGCTCGAAAAGTGCGTCTTCTCCCCAAACGTTCAAGCCGGAGCAATCCCAGATTGATATCAGCGCTAATGTTATTAGTACTGATATCAGTCTGGCTCTTGCCAGGTTAAAGAAAAAGTAGATGAGAATCAAACAGAACCATTTAATTTCCACCTTGCATAAAATACAACATTGTAATAGAAAATAGCATGCAAAACTGCGACGATGGGGCCTTAAACACCAAGAAATGATCAAAACAGCAACTGATTGGCACTGAAAAACAAAACATGCCTATGGCAATACAGTACATTAGAAAGTCCAAATCTTCTGTGCCAATCTGGTGCCAGCTTGTGCCAGTTGATGTTCACATTCTATAATTCACAGCCTAGACCAGAATCATTTCTGTCATAATAACTTTTAATTGTCATAAAACAATGTTAATTTTCAGCCATCCAGGTGGTTAATTCAATTTGTGAAAATAAACACAACTAGACTTTAGTAAGACGCCAAAGTTTAACTCCCCATCTCGGGAGCTCATGGCAGTTTTTGTTGCCCACCACATCCACCAGATATGGACATGGCAGCTGAAATTCCAGTATTGTCTAATGACATCACTGAGCCCCCGGATGGCCTGGAGTCTCTGTCCGAGTAAATATTGGCATACAGTGCCTTGCGAAAGTATTTGGCCCCCTTGAACTTTTCGACCTTTTGCCACATTTCAGGCTTCAAACATAAATATATAAAACTGTAATTTTTTGTGAAAAACCAACAACAAGTGGGACACAATCATGAAGTGAAACCGAAATGTATTGGATATTTAAAAAAAAAGTTAACAAATGAAAAACGTAAAAATTGGGCGTGCAAATTTATTCAGCCCCCTTAAGTTAATACTTTGTAGCGCCACCCTTTGCTGCGATTACTGCTGTAAGTCGCTTGGGGTTTGTCTCTATCAGTTTTGCACATTGAGAGACTGAAATATTTGCCCATTCCTCCTTGCAAAACAGCTCGAGCTCAGTGAAGTTGGATGGACAGCGTTTGTGAACAGCAGTTTTCAGTTCTTTTGTGAACCACTCTATTTGTGAACCACTCTATTGTAGATTTTGCTTTATGTTGGATCATTGTCTTGTTGAAAGACAAATCTCCGTCCCAGTCTCAGGTCTTTTGCAGACTCCATCAGGTTTTCTTCCAGAATGGTCCTGTATTTGGCTCCATCCATCTTCCCATCAATTTGAACCATCTTCTCTGTCCCTGCTGAAGAAAAGCAGGCCCAAACCATGATGCTGCCACCACCATGTTTGACAGTGGGGATGGTGTGTTCAGGGTGATGAGCTGTGTTGCTTTTACGCCAAACATAACGTTTTGCATTGTTGCCAAAAAGTTCGATTTTGGTTTCATCTGACCAGAGCAGCTTCTTCCACATGTTTGGTGTGTCTCCCAGGTGGCTTGTGGCAAACTTTAAACAACACTTTTTATGGATATCTTTAAGAAATGGCTTTCTTCTTGCCACTCTTCCATAAAGGCCAGAGTTGTGCAGTATACGACTGATTGTTGTCCTATGGACAGAGTCTCCCACCTCAGCTGTACATTTCTGCAGTTCATCCAGAGTGATCATGGGCCTCTTGGCGGCATCTCTAAACAGTTTTCTCCTTGTATGAGCTGAAAGTTTAGAGGGACGGCCGGGTCTTTGTAGATTTGCAGTGGTCTGATACTCCTTCCATTTCAATATTATCGCTTGCACAGTGCTCCTTGGGATGTTTAAAGCTTGGGAAATCTTTTTGTATCCAAATCCGGCTTTAAACTTCTCCACAACAGTATCTCGGACCTGCCTGGTGTGTTCCTTGTTCTTCATGATGCTCTCTGCGCTTTAAACTGACCTCTGAGACTATCACAGAGCAGGTGCATTTATACGGAGACTTGTTTACACACAGGTGGATTCTATTTATCATCATTAGTCATTTAGGTCAACATTGGATTATTCAGAGATCCTCACTGAACTTCTGGAGAGAGTTTGCTGCACTGAAAGTAAAGGGGCTGAATAATTTTGCACGCCCAATTTTTAAGTTGTTTATTTGTTAAAAATGTTTGAAATATCCAATACATTTCGTTTCACTTCATGATTGTGTCCCACTTGTTGTTGGTTCTTCACAAAAAAATATAGTTTTATATCTTTATGTTTGAAGCCTGAAATGTGGCAAAAGGTAGAAAAGTTCAAGGCGGCCGAATACTTTCGCAAGGCACTGTATTTCTAAATCTAAGTCAAGTTGTTGTTTTTATTTTTCCAGTATTGTTTTAATTGCCATGAAACTATGTCTCCCTGTCACTGCCCTTTGTGTTCATGAATCCAGGTTCCACCGATGCTACTTGACCAGCTAAAGTGACCCATATAGAAAATACCAATCTATATTAATGTGTCCTACTCCATTTCCAATATATATTAATGCAGGCTATTTGCATGTGGCACGGCTTCTCATCAGCATTCTCTGAGCATTAACAGGAGCTCCTGTTAATTATTCATCATCCTTTTAGCAAATGATACGCACTGCTCAAAAATGCTGAGTAATTTTGTTTTCTGTATATAATTCTTTTACAGTGTGGAAAATGTTTAAATTGTAGAGGAGTTAAGGGCTGCAGAAATAGTATTTTGGGTTTTTATGAGAGTAGTATTAGTGATGGGAACACACTCGCTGGTGCTCCTCTCGCTCTGCGTAAACATGTCAGTGTGGGTTAGAGCCGGTACTGTTCCTGTCACAACATATGTGTCGTCTGCATGAGGACTTCAACTGGGTAATATCATACAATACACATACTTATATTATATTACAAGAAGTAGACATTTTTAGTATCAAGTATGATTTACAAAATAAGTAAATTGTAGATGTAACAATACTTGGCTCTTGTCTTTTTTTTTTTTTAATCTTTTTTCAATGTTGGACCATGAGTCTCTAACAATGGTGAATTGAAATTGAGTTGACAGTAGAAATAATTGTACCTCTGAAGATTTTCAGTCTTTGTGCTATGGTCTTGACTCATCATCAAACCACTTCACATTTTTAAATGTCATCGGAACTTTATTAAGACTGTATTTTGTGCAGCAAGAAATAAGATGAAACATTCCATCATCCACATCTTCAAACACTGCATGCCGAACGTCCATGAAGTATTCTACAGCTCACATGACTCCTGATCCCAATGACAATGAAACCTTTTTAACGTGTCCACCAGTTAACTAGTTTACTGCTTGAGTAAAACAAACCCGAGATCTCTCTTATCATTTCAGGATTAAAAAAACAGTAAAAAACAAAACAAAACAAAAACCTGGATTTCATACTTAACTTTAATTCACACCCTTTAGAACTTTGAGGCCGTGAGGATTCTGCACTCTCATTTTCAACAAAATCTGCTTCAAGTGAAATAGTCAGATAGAGCCCTCTTTATTTGCATTTCAATGAAGAGTCAAGGCTCATATGACAAAGACGTGAAAAATGAAAACGGGACAAAAAAAAAAAAAAAAGAGCTTTGTGATTAATTCTTCTCCGATACATCCAGTTTGGGGAGAATTATTCACACAAAGGCCACACACCAATGTAGGTTAATTGTGTCTTTCAAATTCTTTTCTTTAGCAGATAAATACTTCAATCTTCCAATTAGCCTATTCTGAATCGCAAGTTTGCAGAAGATATTTTACCAACTTTTTTTTTTTTTCTTTCCCGGAAACAGCAGGTGAGTGGAGACTGTGAGACGTGTGAGTGTGCCGGATTATGCGGGGATCTCATTTCCATGCACACTCCAGCAGCACAGCACGTCCGCCAAAGAGGAGAGAGAGCGAGAGAGTGAGCCAGAACCGGGCGCGTAAATGCTGCTTACAAAGATGAAAATCAATTGGGAATGGGGCCAACCCTATGCACCTGCCTTGTAGTCTCCAAACACGCCTGAGGTTTTTTTTTGTTTGGCGGAGGCAATGCAGAAGTCCTCTGAAGGTAGAACGCAGCGGTGCTAAATGCTGTTTCGTGTTGCACAAGGGCAGCCAATGTTATAATCACAGGGGTCAATTACAACTGATTTCTTGGTAGTCATTTTCTCAGTTGGATTTTATGAAGAACGCGGTGGAGCATGCAACAATAAAGCTCTTGTATAAACTTAACACTCTGGCATGATGAGTAAAAGTCACTGAAAATAGTGATCATCTCCAAAATCTTAGACAAGGAAAAGAGTCAACCACTATGCCAAATATACACATTCACTAAATTATCATATCAACATTTGGGGTATTCTGTTGAATGGATCACAAAATGTATTCACTAGTACTGGCCTTAACACAGGGGATCTCTACATGGTTGCTTATTCCTGTTCCCAGTACTTTCTCAATACTTATCAGTCATATTCATCACACTGAAGTGAACAGGCTCATGATGATTCCATTATGTGGTCAGTATTAGAAAAAATATTAAACATAATTACTGCATTGGGCAAATTTTCTATTATCACACAGCCAAAGTGAGCGTGCCATAAAAGCCGGCCTTGAGAATGAAACAAGTCATCTGGCAGAAAAATAAATTTCCATCAGACATTTTGCCAGATGGCTTTTTGTCTGGCCAGAATAAATGGGAGTCGTCAAAAGGCTTTGTCTGTTGGAGACAGCGCAACACACCTGTGCCATAATGCATGGTCATGTAGCTCATATGAGACATTAAGTCCCACGACTGTAATGCATTGTGACACTAAACAAAAGCATACAGGAGTGAGCAGGGACACCAGATGATGCAATAGAAACAATTCATTATAGTCAGGTCACAGTGTTGGGGCACCAAGAGTCCAGGAAATTAAATTTAGCACATAATTAAGTGTGGAAAACTAAAACAGAACTGACAAATTTAACAACTACAGTGACTTTAAGGCACAATTTTTGCAATAATCAAGACTTTTAATGAGTAACAGGTCTTTTAATTACTGTATAATTCATTCCTGGCTGTGCAGCTCAATGAAGCTGAATGGTCTCAGGCTCGACAGTTAACGTCAAATGTCCTGGTTTTGGACATCAATTCCGTTTGTGGCAGTGAAGCTGCAGGATATTTTCTTGATCTGCTGTAACGCCAAGGCTCATGGCAAACACTCCAAAAACGTAAAGACATTCAGAAACTTAAGTTATTTTGAGAGCTTCGGGCCGACAGGTTTTGACTGATGGACAAGACCTGTCATCTGCTGCACCAACACGGCAAATAATGTAAGTATTCTTGAATGAATCAGATACTGCTGCTTCTGTTTTCTTGGACAGGAAGACAACTGTACAATTACTTTGTTTTTTTGTTTTTTTCTAGAAGTGGAAAGATGTGTTTTTTGCCTTTTGGTATAATGTAAAAGCAGACATTTCTAAAACCAAACAAAAGAAAAAGAAAAATGACAGTATTGCTCCCTGAAAGTTGTGCTGTGAATAATTAGAAATAGTTAGAAATGTGGGTTAGGGTTAACCCTAAGCAAGTTCACTTGATTCACTCCACACTCGATTGTTACACAACGAACGGTTTAAACTTAACGCGCTCTCTCTTTCATTGCTTGTAAAAGAATAAAATAGGCATGGCGCTTTTAAAAGACGTGTATTTTGGGGCATTTGTTTGGAACAGCAGAAAAAGCAGAATAGAGCTACCTCAGGTTGATAACATTTTATCCACAAATTACAACCAGTGTTTGGTTTAAACTTGTAAGCAGGTGGCGCTGAAATTTGCCTTTCAAAAATGATTGACACAGATGATAACACTGTCCATTTGCTGCCTGGACAAGCAAAGAGAATGATGCATGATGGAGCCGGTAAGCTGTTTGGACATGGGTCGACTGGACCGTGCCCTGAATTGAACCGCCTTTGAGAGACACAGGTGGATTAGTCCAGATGTCTACTGCTTTAGTGTTTGTTTACACAGATATAAACCCATAACATCCTTTGTATGATTTTTGTCCATGATAATGGAGCTTTAAGTTGTCAGATTTGGAATCAGCAGGGAGCAGGTGTTATGTGGGGTCCAGCCTGAGCTTAATAATAGGGGCTAGGGATTAAGTGCATTTGATTGACTAGTATTTGTTATATTTTTCAGTAGAATTGGTTGGGCTCCACCCTGTAAAAGTGAAATACAAGCAGGCAAGAAATAGGCACTCGTGAAAGTTTTCTAGTGCTCAAAATACACTTCTTTTCATATGTGCATTGCCAGTATGGCTAGAAATTAACTTCTTGGCTCAATAAGCACTATAGCTAAGTGAATGTTGCATTTTATGTTTTGGCAACAATTTTGACCTTAAATAACTGGACACTGCAGACAACAAGGACGTGTTCCACAGTGTTTTTTCACAAATAAAAAGTTTTTTTTGTCTTATGTGGAAAAAACATGTTTTCCTTCCTATGATTCTTAATCTTGGCAACTATATAGCTTTAGACCGAATACTGTACAAATTGCAAACTGTTACTCCACTCTTTTCACACATGTTGGAGCACCTTCTGGAGCGACTCGTGTCCACCCTAGTTTCAACTGCATTTGCTTCAAAGTTAGTTCAGTCCGCACCAAACGTCGCACCATCAGCCACGTAACAACGATCATCTTATTCCCATGACAACGGGCATCAACCTGTCAATACATCAACACACACACACGTGCGCACTTCCCTGATGTTATGCTACGGTCACTCTTCTCTCTTGTGGTTAAATACAATGAGGCTGATATGCGAAGCGAAAAGAAATTATGTTAATCGGCTGCTGGAGAGGAAAGCTTTACCCGGGAAGAGGAGAGAGACATACCTGGATGATATAAAGTTGATTCATTTTGCCTCGTCAGAGTAGCAATCCAAATGACCTCATGCAACGCGTAAAGGCTTTTCATTCTTTTTCGTGCACAAAAGAGGCATGAAAGCAAGAGGAGTTCGGCCCGAGGTCGGCCAACTTCACACCACACCGACTCCGACACACAATACGCCAAAGGTCGCTCTGAGACCACCTGTTTCAGCTCGGAGCGGCTGTTTAAGTTAAGTTATCCTTTATTTATCTCTGTAGATAAATCTCTGTAGAGGAATTTGTTCTCTGCATTGGACCCATCCTCTATGTCACTGGGGCGAGCTGTAGGAGCAGGAGGATTAACCTATTGCACGCATGTTTTTACCTACCACTAACCTACGCAGACACAGGGAGAACATGCAAACTCCACACAGAATGGCCCTGTCCAGGTGGGAATCGAACCCGGGACCTTCAAGCTGTGTGTCACGAGCAGTAACCGCTTACACAGTTCGGTTTGCGATGGAACAGCTCAGCTTCGGGGTGCTAAGTGCCTCATATGCCCAGTCATTACAAATATCAAATAACACATGGGGTGGCCAGTCAAATTCCACGGGGGGCAAGTGCCCTATCAAGCTTCACCCCTGATTCACAACATTATGGAAAAGGCAGATTCACGAGTTCCACCAAAGTGTTGTGATGCTCTTAAAGCAGAACTAAGTGACTCATGTCCCAAGAGGTCATAAGCGCCACTGCCGGTGTCGTAACATGTCGCATGTCAATTGTGGTGAGAGACAGATACTACGCTGACAGAAAAGTCAAAAGGAGAGAGGGATATTGTACGTCACACAATGGAGATTATTTCTTACACTCAAACTTTGCCCATTAGCCTGTTAGCTTCTTCTTCATGATTTTATTAGTGTGTATTGTGCCACCGACCCGGTGCAGGCAAAGATGCAATTGTGGTTTTCTGGCCAGAGACACCAGAGGGAGATGAAAGACCCCCCAATCATCCCATTAACCGTTGTATTACCCCCAGAGGGATTAGGAAAAGGATTTATTAAAACAAGTTACTTACTACTGCTTTAATCAAGCAGATTATGAAGGGAAGCAGATCAGTAATTGTGTCAACACCAACACAATGTGTTTCCTTAAATCTCTGGATCTGCCACAAACAAAAAAGAATTCCTCCAGCAGACTGAGCTGACGATGCAGACATTCAGAAGGCTGATAAAGTTGTGCATTCCAGGAAAGTAGCGTAACATTTGAAAAAAGACTATCATAGTAATGTTAATGTCACGCCCTGATTACAGATATTCAATTTAAGTACTAACTACCCATGGCCTGCCCAAAAACTAAAGGACCCACACCTGCTTGCCTCCTTCAAAAACCCACCGAACGCCACTGCATTTACGAACATTTTCTTAGAAAGAAAAGAGGCAAATAAAAGCAGAATGTTCCGTGTGGGTGTGTGCACTTTTGTGTCAGTGTGGGTGCCTAATGGGTGTCAGGGTCCTGTTGAAAGAAAAGCTGCTCTGATGTGGATGATTGGGCTTATGACAATGATAGATGGTGCTTCCCGGAGCCTTGTGACGTCCTGCTGCGCTGCCACTGACACTCGGGACTGCCGTTAAATGCCTGCGTCCATGCCACTGAGCCGCAATGAACAGCCTCGGGGTGCGGGGGGCGAGCTAATCCACCACACACACATCCCATCAAACTTTTAGCCCCAGCCAGCCAACGGTGACACGCTACTGTATTTTAACTCTCTATAGTGGCTGCTTTTTAATAGGATTGTATCAAAAACAGAATAATGGCTTGCTAAAGGGCTGCGGTGTTTTATCTGGGCTTTGAGATATTGTTATTGATTTCACATGTTAATCCATTATGTAGTCCTCCAGGGCTGACTTTGAGACCGTATTACTTTAGTGGAGATGTTTTTAGCAGCTAGAGGTTAAATATGGTGTGCATTAGGTTAAAGCAAATTCTAATTAATAGAGAAATCGCTTTGCTCATCCGTGAAGGCATCCATTAGGCACGACTATCACTACTGTATATTGATTGATTTCACACATCTTTATGTTGCAGAGAATTTCCGTATTAAATGATTTTCTTTTGTTTTTGTTAATACACAGTCCCAATCAAAAGACCAGTTGAAAATGGCAAATATTCACTTTTTTATGGTTGGATCTTAACAATACAGGGGTGGGAATTTATAAGATTACTTTCTCCCACTCCTTTTTGAGTTTATGTACAGAAAATGAAAGCATGTTGATATTTCATGAATGCATGTTAAAATGTTGTAAAACTTGCACAAAATAGTCATGTGTATTTGTACATGTGTCATGTGTACATTGAACTCGGAATAAATAAACAAGCAATGTTCCAAGAAGAACTTTTTTTTAATGGATACACCTTTTCTTGAAAACAACAATTAAACTGAAATAGGCTCAAAAGTTCCAAACTTGAACTCAGTACTGAGTAGCACCACCATTATTGTTGATCACTTCAAACATGTGTTGCGAGTCGCGACATGCTTAATGTTAGAGCTTCCAGCAGTATGGCTAGACAAGCATGTCAGCTTGGCATGTTTGCCGGTACATATCCATTTAAATTTTCATTTTTTGCTCTGCTGCTCTGGTCATCAGAGCACCCAAGAGGAAAAATGAGCCCTCTGGTGGTATGTTGCATAACTACGCTTTATAAAATCACAATACCGGGGGTATCAAGACACATCCATATTTTAAAGGTCCTATATCATGCAAAATTGACTTTGTGGAGCTTTTAACCATGTTGCTATGCTATTTCTTGAGTGTTTTTTGGCTTAATTCACGCAGTAATCCTCCTGATCTGCTCTCTAAGCAGCTGCTCTGCCCTCTCCTGGAAAACGACTTGAGTTGTGACACTGACGTATTTTACGTCATAGTGTCAAACAGGAAGTGCCCGACATTAGGGGTAAACAATAAAAAACTACTGTGATCTCAAAAACATATCAAACACAGCTGTAAAAACAGTCAATGCTGAAACTGTAAACTAACTACCATTAATAGTTCTTCAAGATAAATATTTAGAGTCAATTTGGATAATCATCAACTTAAACCTGATCACTGAAAACAAGAGTCACAATTTTAAACAGTGAATTGGATCTTGATTTCCTTCCCTGGCCTAATGCAGTTTAAGCCACCATTAGAAGAAGAAGATCTTTATTTATATAGCGCCTTTCACAGACATGGTCACAAAGCGCTTTACATGAGAGCAATTGCATTCACTCCACACTCGGTGATGGTAAACTACGTTAGTAGCTTCAGTTTCCCCTGGGGGAGACTGACAGAAGCGCGTCGCGACTACACACGTCTGCACCAACGGTCCCTCTGACCACCACCATACATTCACACACACCATTCATCCTGGCCTATTGTACATGTTTTTGGTGGTACCCGGAGTACCCGGAGGAAACCTACGCAGACACGGGGAGAACATGCAAACTCCACACAGAAAGGCCTCGTCCAGGTGGGAATCGAACCTGGGACCTTCTAGCTGTGAAGCGAGAGCACTAACCGCTGCGCTACCGTGCCGCCATTAGATGATAGTGGTTTGCTGAAGGGGCTTGTTTTATGTTCATTTAGATGTCAAACAGACGTTCAACCATGGCAGACACAATAGCTGTAATAAGAGCCTCCCGAAGAAAGATGGATCTCCTAAAGAGTCATTTTTACAATAATTGGGTGAGATATGCATTCACTCCATTTCAACCAGGGGCCAATTTTTGGATGGCATTTCATTATAGTGACAGGGATTGTCATCGTGATGAATTCAACATTGTTGGGAAGATAAATGGCTCAACAAGAAGTAGATGGAGCCATTGTGTGGATGTGATATGGGAAATTGTCTTTATTATATATCATCTTATTGGGATGAGAGACAGCTATTTGAAGACTGGAACCATAAGAGTCAATTTAGAGTGATTGAAATGATAATGGTAACATGATTTGACCTATTCTGAAAACACATGCAGGACAATCCCTCACAATTTATACATTTTCTGAGTATTGCACTGACGATGTATAAACTGGCAAGCTACTTTTAATGGGCGAAAGAAGCAGCATGTTTCTCAGTGACTGCCTGTATGACTAAGTGGCGTTGCTTACAAAGGTTGTACGTATAGCCTACAAGATAAATGGAAAAAAATCACAAAAATATTGTTATCTTAATATCCAGGACAGTCACTGAATAGGGCAATTTCCTATTGTGCAGACGTAGTACCAATTACGTTTTTAAACAACTGGTACAAAGTTGCAATGCAAATGGAAATGCTCTCGTCACACATTTTTTTTAAATTATAACCTCTTTGCTCGAGTTTGTAAACCTTAGCTTTTGTGCATTACATTTGCAGCTGTTTCCATGGAGACACGTCTACAGGTCTTCTACAGACTGGTGCCTCTATTCAAAGCCTTGACATTGACATATTTTGCACGAGGGCAAATCCAACTTTTATTGTTACTACTTTCTTTTAAACTTTGCCACAGTCAGATTTGAGCTCCATCCAATGCAAGTTACTGGGGTTTAACATATGAGGATACGACTGCAGACTGAAAGCTATTTTGGTGTTTGTGTGGAACGAGGCTTCACTTGGATTCGGGTAGGACTATATGAAAGTGAAGGACACAGTTATGAATTATGTAGGAGTGAAAAAAATACTGCTGACAACAAAAAGACTCCTCCAGCACAGGGAGGATGGATAAGGGTGCTGCACTATTGTTACATGAGCTACACGACATATCCAGGAACAAAGCATAAAACATCTCATTCATAACTTACGATTACAGCTTCCTTGCCCCTTCCAAAATTAGAAGCAACTGTAAAACACAAAGGTTCCAGAGCATTGTCTAAAGGTATGCACACAAAAATAACTCAAATTATAAACATAAAGTATACAACATCCATAGACACACTTTGAGTGTCCAAAAAGTGCTATACCAAGTTTAATGTGTTATTTTTTATTATTAATACATATTTTTACATTGTAATATTATGGCAAAATGTTGTATGAGCCTGCAATAGGCCCCAAAAAGTTAAAATAAAGGGGACAACAAACTACAATGGTACAAAGAAACCATTAGAGCAACAACAGCAAATAAATCAATTAATCAAACTTTGTTTTACAGCTATTGTAATGTTTTCTAGTGGCACTTTCATTTCGCTATTGATCTAGACCAGGACAAGGTATACACCGACTCCCCAACTCGCACTGCACATCATTGAGTTTTGCCCTTAGTTCATTCTAGGTCCAAACCTTTTAGTGAATGTAAAGTCAGCTATAGTGAAAATTGCACATTATAGAGGGGCATATATCCAGATAATGTGTGTTTTCAATTACACTGGCAAAGTGAATGTGTGTGGCTTGCCTGCTGTGCTTCTATGTTGTACACTCAGCTCTTGCATCATGACAGGACACATTTGGCCTTGCGTGTGTTTGTTGTCAGCTTCATACCGAGCCAATGCAGTTTTTTTCCCAGGATGCTGCAGTCATCTTTGTAATGAGATTGTCATTTCCAGCACACTCCGCACGCCACTTAACCTCTGCAGCAACATTGGCAATCAGGCAAGTGTATGTGTGCTTACGGTATATGCACAGAGTCAGTGCACCATGTATGGAAGACATATAATTTATTTTCAGTCTAATTACTATTTAGGGACAAAGATATTTGCTTGTTAAGTTAATTACTCTCCCCAATGTATTCAGCAAAGCCAATTATAGAGTCTTCAGAGAGACATTTATATTTGCAAAAGGTCACCAAATTCCTATTCTGGCACATATTTATCAAGAAGACAGATCTCTTTAATTAGTTATAAAATGAAACAGCACCTTAAAAAATGTACGCGCATATATAGCTGATATTATTGATACTAAAATGTGTTATATTTGTGTCTGACTTCAATTACCTAACAATCCGTGTCATTGACATCAGAACATGCTGTGGATAATTGAGTGAGAGACAGCAATGCCAGTAAAAGTTAATCAGGGATTATCTTAATTTTACGGTTCAAAACATTTATTACACAGTCTGGAAAATAAAATGAGTGTGACCTGCAAGTGACATGAACCCTGCCCCCTTCTTCTATACTCGATTCAGCACTACCACTTCAGCACAAAGCATTTCACCTCAGTCTCACGCCAGGCTCCAGTGTGGTAATGCAGAAGAGAATTTTGTATTATTTATCTCCCTTTATTATAACGTTATGGTGATAAACAAAGTCAGAGGGCAGGGTATTGGATGGTTCATCACTTTTGGATGTCGGAAAGTGATAAAGCATAACAATATTACATGCATGTGTGACAAAACAATCAATTATACCTTTGGTTTCCTTGAGGGTTTCATCAGGTAAGAAAGAAAATGTAGCAGCAATAATAATAATTTTCATGGGTGGCCTTTCAGTCCACTCCACTGCCCTGTGTTCCTGTCTTGTTTTTACTTTTCTCCCACATTGTTTTAAATTCTGTCCAGATTGCCCACTGGTGCTAGGTTATCCAGGGTTTAAGAAACATAGCCCCAACGTAGACTGGTTTGCAAGTAAAACTGTAGGATGGGTTTCGTGCCGTTGGGTTTCAGTCAGAGAATTCAGTAGCAACCTGGGTTCACTTACTCAAACGTATATAAATTGATTGACAATAGAGGTATTTGGATAAACCTCTTTTTTTACGTGGCATTTGTACGTAAAAGGATGAATCAACACCGCAAACCAAAGCAGCAGTGCCTCTGTCCCCAAACAAAAACCTATAGGGACACTCGATATATACGGAAACATAAGACACATGACAGGTGGAGACGAGCGCATTATAACGTGGAAACAGGCCGATGTTTGGCAACACTTTATAATAAGGTGACATGAAGTCATGCATGAATAACATGAAATTATGGATGAAATAATGCATGATTTCAGGATGTATACAGGCATGACGATGACTCATCATGAGTTAACATGACTTCATGTTCTTTCATAGATGACTTCATGCATGAATTCATTCAACAACTGTAATGAATTCATTAGAAAATCTTAATCTTAGAATCACGATGAATTCATTAAAACATTTAGATTTTTTAACAAAAACATTAACTAATCGTAATTATGAAGTTTATGCATAAATATGATTCATCATGATTTTTAAGAAAATGTGTTTGCAAAATATACCTTAAAGCAGTACTAAGTAACTTGTTTACCTCAGTAAATCCTTTTCATAGTCCCTCTGGGGGTAATACAAGTGTTAATGGGATGATTGTATCTACAGCGTAGTATTTACTCTCACGGACAATTAATGAGTAAAAAAACGCTAAATGCTACAACACCTGCAGTGGTCTGAAAAGTAAATGGCCGGTAAAAATAAAGAAATGGAGAGAATATAGAAACATATTAAATACAACATTTGACCTAAGTCAGTGACTAACATAAAGTGTTTTCGAGACAGGCCTAAATATTAAAGGTTCAATATTTCTATCAAAAAAAGTTTCGACTTACGCTTTTCGCCCATTTTATAAAGCGCAGTTGAAGCGCTTTCATCACACTCTGGATTATGTAACGCTTTTTCTTCGTGCTTCGTCACATTTTCCAAGAAAACGGCAAACTACAGGTACATTTACTTTTATAAAAGTGCTCAACAGCTAATACATTTGATTAGGATATTCTGTAAACGTGTGTTCAGTCAGACTGAGGCGCTGCCCCACAGCGGCTCTTCCTGAGAGAGTGGCCGGGTTTAGAGGCTCTTCTGTCTGCGCAGACCGCCTTGGCTTAAATACCGGTGTTCGGAGCCGCTCGAGTGTATCAGAGCTGGGTCTGCATCCTACAGCCCAACCCTCGCTGTGCATCTGATGCGGTCAGATCTGGAGGGTCGTAGATTCCTTCTGTCAGAGTTATAGCGCAGATGAGTGGGGTACGTCCGCGTCCCACCTGCCGCCTCTATCGTCTCCATGTGCACAACTTTATGTTTGGATTTAAGTTGTTTGCATATTTCTCACGTCGTTCTTTCATTAGAAATAGCCGTATTTTTAATCCACTAAAGCACTCATGTAGCGCTCAGTCTAAATGTTGATTGTTATTGATAAGCCACATTCAGTATATATATTTTTAATGGCCGGTAATTCTTGTGAATGGCCGACATTTTACGACCCAGCCGGCCAAAGTGGCCGACAAAAAAAAGCGGAACCTCTGACGTCCATCCTTTTCACCTGTTTTTCTTTGTTGATAAAAAAATAAAACACTTCAGCTATGCATTCATTTTTAGGATGATATCACTGAGAAAAACAAACACCCCCAGGCTGCCCCAGTGTCCTCTGCTTTCAAACCACTACATGGAGCCACCATCTTCTTTAAGCTCGATCTGAGTAATGATTACTACTTTGCACGTGTGACCATAATGGTAGGTAGGGTACAAATAAATATACTTAGAGATAATGACCACATTAACAACAACGCCACCTGGAGAGATGGCTTCAGGACCAAACAATAACCGCTGGCAGTAACCAGCAACACAAGGGAAGGTGGATGAAGTGTCTTGCCCAAGGACACAATGACAATGTGCGTCTGCAGGAGCCGGGATTCGAACCACGACCTTGCGATCATGAGATGACCTGCTCTACCACCTGCGCTACTGTCTCCCCCAAATGCTACTTGTATTTTTTAAGCACCTGAGGGCAAAACTCAAATTTACTGAACAGTTTCACATACAAGGAGTGCTTATGTTGTCCTATTGAGATATTTTCCTGTTGCACACTAGACTGATGGAAAAGAGTTCAACACTAACATGCAGCCAATCAACAATTATGTGTTTCCCTTACTTTTCAAAGAAACTCTTCAGCATATCGTTAGCCACATAGCATAATTGCCTAAGTCATTTTGTATTGTTAAAATGGAAATAAGAGAAAAACAATGTGTTTCCTATAAAATGTCTTTTTACATGTTTTACAAAAACAAAACATAAATTAGTTAGGCAATTATGCTATGTGGCTAACGATATGTATTCTGCAGTGCGCCGAATCTATCCCAATGGGAATGCTTGAGAACATCTTCACTGCACACACTATGAGCACCGTGAGTGGGAGTGCGGCGTCTGTATTTTATGAGATGGTGGCTGTCTGAAGGGCTGATTCTGCCATTAGTGCATAGGGTTAAAAGGCTTTTGGTTCAATAGCTGTGATCTGAGAGAATCCAAGATTCCATCAAATGTTCACTTCTCTCTTTCAGAAGGCGCTGCGGTATCTTTTTCTGGCAATGTTTCTTTCCTTTCAGCTGCTTCACTTTAAACTTGCCACAAAACATCAGCCTCCTAATGTACAGTGTATTCAATACTATACCCGTAAAGGCTCTCAATTTATCTGGGCTAAAAGCTGGCCAGAAGGGTACACCGACTGGCCCGTGACCAGTAGCTTACTGAATATTACACAGCAACAGGTAAAATGTCATGTTCGATACATCGTTAGGGTTGAGAAATCAAAGGTGCATGGCCATCAGTGGCTAACAGTTAAGTCTCACATGTC
Source organism: Proterorhinus semilunaris (assembly GCA_021464625.1). Classification (NCBI taxonomy): domain Eukaryota; kingdom Metazoa; phylum Chordata; class Actinopteri; order Gobiiformes; family Gobiidae; genus Proterorhinus; species Proterorhinus semilunaris. The sequence goes on from CM038357.1 coordinate 16,841,807, forward strand.
TCAGATTGTCCTCACATTGCTGGGATAGTCTGACCACCCACCAACGGTAAAAGCAAGGAGCAAATCCAAATAAATGTCAGACAAATAAATCAGACGGCACGGTAGTACAGCGGTTAGAGCTCGTGCTTCACAGCTAAAAGGTCTGGGGTTCGATTCCCACCTGGACGGGGCCTTTCTGTGTGGTGTTTGCATGTTCTCCTTGTGTCTGCGTAGGTTTCCTCCAGGTACTCCGGTTTCCCCTACCACTAAAAACATGTACAATAGGCCAGGATGAATGTGAGTGTGTTTGAGAATGCGCATGGGGGACAACGGCTGGAAATTAGCCCTAGGCTACAATCCGGTGTGGCTTGTTTACATGCATGAGACCCATGTATGTTCATTAACATGCACTGTCCCGACCAAATAAAAACAAGTCTTTATATACTATTCTGAATGTTTTTTTCAAAGTAATCTGCATTGGGGACTACAAGATTTACTTCACAACATTAACAAAACTCTACCTCCTACTCCTTGTTATTTACTCCAGAGTCAAGTGAAGTAAACTCCAGCTTGGCTTGAGCTGTGCCTCCCCCTCATGTCAAGGTGCTGGCTGCTGTTGTTGCTGCCTCTCTACCTGGCAGACTGCACCTTCCCACAGCTCTTTGTTACTGGCTTGTTGGAATATTGCCAAGACATCAGTTTGCATTACAGAACACTCCTTCAGTTGCCCATACCCCATTTAAAGCAATATAAAGTAATTTTCGGGAGGCATCTTTCCATCAATGGGGAGGTAAATGATACAACTGTTCTTGGCTCAGAGACCTTGGGTACTGAAATAAGACACTTTCAGTTATTTAAGAAACAAAAATAAATACATAAAAACAACTAAACAAAACAATTCAGACACTCACACATTGCAGCTTCTGTTGCAGCCTGAGCCAAGCACACAAAAATTATCTATAATTTTTAAGAATATTTTTTAGCTTTGACGAAAAATGTTGAAGGCCGTCTGTAATTTTGACAGGTTTGAAAATCAAGCTGTAATTAAAGTACAAACGCAGAACTGCTCTATCTCTGACTGCACGGCCTTCGGGGCGCTCCATAAAGCGCAGCTACATCCCTGTGGAACACCACGTGGTTTTGCTTTGCGTTTCGCAAGGCAACTAAACAGCCTTTGTTCCAACAATAGTTCCAACATGATGCATGCTCACATCGGAGCTGAGAACAAATTAACTTGGATAAATCCGTGAATGACAGAAAGAGGTGAGAGAGCCTGTCTGTCAAAATGACAAAGAGAAATGATCCTAGTGAAACCACTGGTATAGAATCTAGTCGCCCATAAAGCCACAGTATGTCCTCATACTGTGTGTACCTCACAATAGGTTGTGTTCACATTCTAAAATTCGACAGGGACCAATACAGTATAACTCTATGAAAAAAATAAATACAAATTGACACATTTTTAAATGTATCATTATTTGGATGTGATTGGATTCAAAAACCTGCCACATCCATCTTATGGCTGGAAGTTCTTTGTACTGACCAACCTCACACAAATGTTTTTGAATATGGTCACCACTTAAGAAAATAATCTGACCTTAGTTTACATGTGCTGACCATTGTTTAATGTGGATTGTCCCAGTGATGGCAGAGATATAAGTCAAAAAACAAGTAATAAAAATCAGCATTTTTTTAAATGTATTTATTTGAACGGGGACAGTGTACAATATACATTAACCTCAGAAAGGAGAGATGCATACCAGGTTATAGCACTTGTGCAAATTTCCACCTGCAGTCCCTGGGCAGACTGATGTCAACAGACAAAGTCTTAGCAAAATGCACATGTTAAGAATAAATTTCCCCCCAGATTGATTGTTACCATGGAATTCTTATTTGCCCTCCACCTCAATTTTAAACTATACACTATTAAGAATGCTGTAAAATCACGTGAACGCAACCTATTCACATTGTTTTGAACTAGGGCAGCACATTTTTCAGAATATGTTTCAAAGTATATATACAAGAGGTTTAACAGGTTTTGTACATGATGAACTGTAAAATATAATGGTAGGAGATGGTCGGGTTTGCCATGACAGTGTTGCAATTTTCATTTGATTGCTTTAAATGTACCAATTTTGAACATAAACTAAATTGTCTGTTGAACCCAGTCAACTTCAGGCACCACAAGCTGCAAATACATGTTTTTGCTCACAAACAGTTGTATAATCTATTGTCTGTGTAAGAAAATATGTTTGCAATGAGTAAAAACATGTAACAAAGACAGATTTGTTCAGTCTAAGTCTAAATACACAACACACAAGGTAGGCAACATAATTAACATATCAAACCAAAAGGTATAAAACTTAAACCTTATCATATTTGATGAGGTATTGAATACTTCTATGTCTACATTTGCATTAGGAGAGCACTATGTGAGAAATATGCGGTATAGTACAGGTTTTGAGTAGTATTCCTTCACCTCTACTTCAGCCACCCGCGACCTCTAATGGGAATAACAAGTAGAATAAAATGAATGAATAATGGCAAAGCATTTTGTCCACACACATACATTCCCCGTCTGTATTCTGCAAGTCCAACATTCATCACATGTATCAAGGAGAAAAGGTGAAAAACCCTGTGTTTTTCTGTACAAATAACACATACAAGCTGTATTAGCATGCTCGGCATATCTTCTCCCATGCCATTTCAACATCAAACATCAAAGCTGAAAAAAGTCCTTGAAAACAGTATATGAGGATGGAGGTGTCTGTGGGCCTTGTTGGCGAGGCATGACAGGTTGCTAAGTATAGCCAGCCAAGAGAAAGCAATGATTATGCAATGAGCAACTAAATCTCTTCCTCTGAGCGCAGATGCACGGAGAGAATGTTGCTGTCTGTGCAAATAAACTATGATGGGTAAAATGGGTCAAAACGATGGTATTTCAAAACATTACTACTTTCTTTTTTTCCTGCAATCCCCCTGGCACAGAAATTATTACGTAGATGTGCACAATATTGACTGTCTGAATTATAGCTGTCTTTGGGGCATTTAGTTAAACCACACTATTAACATAATTATTGATCATTCCACTGCATATACAGTTTATGTAAACGGTGACGCTTGATACACAGTTTACCTTTCATCTGCAAACTTAGGTCATGCTTTTGATGAAACATGTCTCTAGGGGCTTCTGTGGCTGGCTTGTATGAAACATTTCTCAATCAAGACATCCATGTTTTTCTACATGGTTCAATGGGATTTGAACGACCGCATACAAGCGCACTGGAGTGGAAATACACCTTGACAGTTGAGGTTACAGATAACTCTGATAATACAAACAAATAGAAAAAAAGCCTCGCCAAATATGATCAATCTCTAATTTTATTCTGAATATTGCTGTAGGAAAATCCAACTAAGCAAAGAGTGATTTTTACTGATCAGACAGAACTTCAACTGAACAACATATTGTATCTAGCGCCAAGGGAAATATAACAAATAACCCACAGCACACAGTATAGGAACAGGATATTACATCTAAGGAAGCATTGCTGACTAAGAGAAGCAGAGTGGAGGACCCACTCTCATGCACAATTGATCCAGATGGAAAAAAGCAGGGGCAGAGGGACCAGCAGCAGCAGGAGCCACAGCCACTCACTCTCAGGGTGTGTTTTTGACATTGCTTTTAATTATCAATTATACAGTGCTATGTAAATCAGCAAAAAGTCATAGCACATCATCTGCATATCAACTATGTGCTAACGTCTGGCCATAGCACAGATATTTTACAAGAAAGAAAATACCTGAGTCTCGATAATATGGCGAAATGTAAATCTGTGGAGATGTTACTTTTTACTTCCAGGACCCTCCAGTGGGCGGGACTGTTAAGCTCCATAGTTGACAGATAAACTAACACAATCTCCACGAGAGTTCAATTAACACATAGTCATAAATGCTTGAAGTTTTTTAGCACTCTTGCTGCCCACCGCACACACTGCTGTCTGTCTTTACGGTCTTCTAAAGTAATCACTCCTAAGGTTACAGCAGCTCCGAAGATATGCTCTGTCCAACTTGATTCATGTGCTGCCCACTCTGAGTCATGGCTACTCCCCATCCAATTACCATCCCATAATATATCAAGGGAATTATGGCTAAGGCCCTGTCCGTGTCAGAAGTCACTGGCACACACCTGTGGGTAATGGGGTAGCCGACGCATTGGCTTGGGATCACACCAAAGACATGTTGAAGAAGCCAAGAACAGAGAGTCCAGGTCATCTGATATCTGGGTCAAAAGGAAGGATGTGCTTTATCCCATCCCTCTATGGCTTCATTTAGTTATTTTTTGTGTTTGATTAAAAAGAGGGGGGGGGGATCTATCTCATCAGCTATAGAAAAGGAAGAGCGTTAATCAACCATCAGACTATCGGAGTATCAGGCATCATCCCTCTGCTAATGGGTTGGAGCAATTAATATTCTGATCAAATGTGAATGTGAAAGATGGCCATGTCCGGATGAGTGCTCCGTGGTGGATTAGGTGGATAGAAGAAATCGATCTCATAGACTAATTCAAATATTATACATTTTAGAATCAACTGGGAGTCCGTTTTTAGGAAGGTAAGTAAGTTCATTTAAAACTATGAGCCAACATTCTTAGAAATACTTGAAGGAATAATTACAAATGCCTATAAAATCTAGAAATGCATTTTTGCCAAGACATTGGCCCTTTAGTCTGATCTCAAAATGAAGATGTTGTTTATGGGTGAATGCAGTTGAACAATACAGTTACACCAAGCTAAGCCCAAAGCACATGGCTAATTATGCATAATAAATAAAGAACACGCTCTGTAAGTAATGCTGCTGGATTTTTCTAAAGCACTTCTTTCACACAAACAACTAGGTGACGGCATTCAAGAGGTACAGTACCATGAATTCTTCTATTTGATTTTTGTTTTGTGTTTTTGTGTCTGCAGAGCCTCCACAGTCAGTATTTAAGCTGCTCAGGCATACATGACAAATCTGTGGTATCGATATAACATTGACACCACAGTTAAGTGGCCCTTGTGGCTGAAATTAGTATATTTGAGCTCAGTTTCCCAGTGATACATCCTCTTAGTTTGATTGTGTATTCATAATGTCAATGTCAGTAAACTACTTTACTGGCTAAGATGCCCCTAAAAGGAATCAGGCTGAATTTACTTAAATATACATTAGTTTGCAGTCAGTGTAAAATGTGCAATACCTGAGTAAATGAATACATTTCAATTTAGTTCATACTTTTTGGGGCTACATTTGCATCTTTACCTCCTGATAACAGCACGCCTCACAGTTTCTGTTTATTTCCAATATTTCCCCAGCTTCCCCAAACTGACCTCGCACATTCCGGTTTAATGGACGCTGCTGAAGTAGGGGCATTTGTTCTCGCTGTCAGCAACACATCCAGGTTCACTTCAGAAGACGGCGAGTTTCTGGTGCATGCACACAGGCAAATGTAAACTTGTTCACAGCTCAATGAGCAGCAGCATCCTCCGTGCATAGCTGAATAATACCAGTGAAGATGAATAAAACGATGTGGGCACAACAAATATTGCATCCCAAGATAACGCAGCAGAAGGAACATATTGTGCATGTTCGAGAAATGGTCTATGATAGGATGACGGGAAAGCAACAACAGCAGTCAGAGAGATAAAACCACCACTGGAGTTTGACATAAATTTTGTTTTGTTTTAGAGATGGCTTTTTGTGTAGTACGAAGATCTCTGCTGAATGATCAAATGTCCTGAAAAGTTGTGTAATCATCAGGGTTTGTCCATGACAGTTTATGCTTTATTAGATAGCAAACTTTCTATTTAAAAATGTTAAATGAAAGCTTCTTAGCCCCTAAAATCTTTTGTTATGATGTAATTTGTTTCCTTAAAACTATCATCTAGATCAAACACTTTATCTTTTATATGTAAAAGTTTAAAGTCAACCAAGATTGTGCCTTTCCTGTGTGGGTGTTTAAAGATCACAGCGTAAAAAGAACAGAGCTGCAGTGTTTTATGTGTCACGGAGATTGGATTTAAATGATTGGGAAGATAAAGTCGCTGGAAGACTTTGAGAAAGGAGTCGGTGTAGACACAGTGACATTTTAGCGGGCTGTTCTGTGAGTGCAGATCTGAATAAGTGATATTACTAGTGCTTATGCTTCTATATTTTAGCCTGCTTTCAGGATACTACCCATCTCTCTCTCTCTCCCTCCCAAGACACTGGATAAACTTACAGCAGTGATATGATGCCGCTGACTCTGCAGCTTCCTTAAAAACACCAAAGAGACCAGTGAGTCATTTCAGTTTAGGAAAGGTTATGTTATTTATTTTGGGCATTTAAGACTGTCTGTGTTGGACATGGACAAGGTGTCCAACACCATGTCTTTGGTTTCTAGACTTTATATATGTGTCAATCATGATGTAAAAACAGAACAAAGCTATATTACAGTAAACAAAATAATTATGCCAGTTGGTATAGAGGTAGTCCTTACCTTTAAGCCGTGAGTGTGCGTCCGATCCTCCTTAGATGATCTTTTTGAATGGAGCCTGCATTCCTTCCACCTGCTGTCTAAAGCATGAATGGAAAAATGAAAAGGCGAATACGGAATTAAAGAATATGAGTCAATAGGCCTGCTTTGTCTATGTATATCCGCGTCAGTCTTGCACCTTATTTCAGCCTAATAGACAAAAAGAAAGATGATGGACATGACTATTTTAGTACAAAAGCAGGGGCAAAATTCACCCTTGAACAAGGCCGTGGGAACCCAGGGTGCTGAGGGCGCTGCAGCACCCCCTGGTGGATAGTTTGTGAACTGCAGGCAATATTAATAAATAGTAAATATGCACAGAAAAAGCATTTTTTGGATACATTTTGTCCCTCAGCACCCCCTAACTAAAATGTCTTCCCACGGCTCTGCCCTTGAACGTATTTATATGGTTTCTGTAATGTTTTCACAATATACAACACTTATTTACATAAAGTGGCCCAGTTTTTTTCTTTTTAAGGAACTTATTTACCACATGCTTGCCTTCCAAGGCATCAGAATTAGTGTTGTCAAATGAACAGCTATTTAACATTACAGTAGCCTTCCTTTATCCTATTTTTGTATCAGCTATTTCAGGTTAAAGCTTCCATCCTTTATCATAAATGTTGTAACAACAGTCCAAAACCGTGCAAAAAAAATAAAAAAGAAGCCAAGGTTAAGTTTTCAATATGCATGAAGCTGCACAGGTGAGTTGCAATAATTATCAGATTTTACTCTCAGTTCCACACTAATATGTGACACAGCAGGGCCTCAATGGCGGTTTTAAAACAGAATATCATTGCTTAAGGCAAGGTGACAGGGATAATAATCTGCCATCCTTTATGTTTAATATTTAAATCCCAGGGGTGAAGGGAGAAAGATGGCGGTGCCCTTGTTTCGCATGTCCTCCCCACTCCATCAGCTCGGAGCCGGACCCCAATAATCAGTCAAACACCAACACACTATCTGAATGCAGAATCAACCGCAACAATGACTGATTACCGTTAAAAGGCTCAGAAAATGAAAAAGCTACATGCTGGAGCAGTGGTGATGTAATATCTGTGCAGAATTGCCAAGATAATGAACCTTTTTGTTTGTGATTAGTCTCATGCTTCACATTGTCCACTTGTTATTGCACGCACATTTGTCCTATTTACCAAGAGCAGTGGATGCTTCGGGCCATGTCGCCCATCTCCGTAGTATTTGTGATTATATTTGTTTGCTGTGCGGCTGCTGAGATTTTCTCAACAGTGTAAACACAGTTTAATTTATCTCTCTTAGCCACAATTACTCATGTTGTACATTTCCTTCCTCTAACCCTGATGGGAATACATTCTTTGTAGGTCAATTTGGGGAAGTGCAGGATAATATATAGCATTTGTATTATGAGCATACTGTACAGTACAAGTGCTTTACCCTAGAGTTCCAGGAACGCAAGAGACACAAAACAGGAAATGTGTATAAACAAAATTAATGTAATGCAATGCAATTTAGGATGTACTATGTTGTTCACAATTCTCAGACATGCACTAGGATAATAAAAATGTAAACAAACAGTGTAAGTGTAGAATAATATAGGAAGCAGAGACTTGGGGAGTTCAGTTGACCACATTTTATAATAATAATAATAATTATTATTATTACAACCACTGATTACAAAAATTGTATATTCGACAAAAGAGTTCAAATCCATGCAGTTCTATAGTGCACAGTGGGCTCAATGGTGCACTAAAAGCAAATTCCACCATATTCCATGGGAAGTGTAGCCTGGCCATACTATTCTCGGTTTATTCTAAACTGTATTTCAAATATAAAGAGAAAGAAGTGTGTATGGCTATGCAAAGTACTGAGTAGTTTTAGCATGGCCTTGCAAATTTAAAGGCTTTTTTTAAGCTAATTCTTTTCTTTGAGTGCTTTGGTTTCCTGCCTTTCGTCAGTTTTATACTAATCCCTGCACTGAAGATACCACAAAAACACTTCTTATAAGAAATAAAGAGGCAATCCTACATGCTTTATATTTGCTGAACTGACAATTATGTTTACGACATTCTTTACGTATACACCACATAGTTGCATACTTGAAAACATAACACTTCATATATAGTATTGTATGTTTATATTATTATTATATTTTCTTGTCTTTGCACTGTCATTATATTGGCGCAGCATCACTCACTCGGCAATGCAAGGCACGGCAAGTTTATTTGTAGAGCACAATTCATACACAAGGCAATTCAAAGTACTACACAGTTGCAGAAAATTACTAGAAAACTGATCCAATCAATCAACATAAAATTAATCAATTACTGTAAAAGGCAAGAGTGCAGATAAAATACTTTCAGTTTTCATATGCACGGGTAAAAAGAGCTGTTTTCAGCCTGGATTTGAACATTGTTAGAGTTGAGGCCTGTCTCACATCCTCATGAAGACTGTTCCCGATTATAGATGCATGAAACTGAAACGCAGCTTCACCGTGTTTATTATTGACTCTGGGAACCACCAGGAGACCCCTCACTGAAGTTCTCAGGGCCCGAGCTGGTTCATACGGCTCTAACATGTCAGAGATGTACTTTGGTGCTAAACCATGAAAAGACTTGTAGACAAGCAGAGCTGTTTTAAATTCTATTCTCTGAGTGACAGGAAGCCAGTGCAGAGACCGGAGCACTGGACTAATATGGTCGTATTTCCTGGTTCTTGTCAGGACTCGAGCAGCAGCGTTATGGATGTACTGCAGCTCTAACAGCTCGTTTAGAAAGGCCAGTGAGCAGCCGTTACAGTCGTCTAACCTGCTGGAGACAAATGCATGTATGAGTCTCTCTAAGTCTGGTTTTGACACTATTCCTCTGATCTTTGCAATGTTTTTCAGATGGTAAAAAGCTGATGATGTTATTGCTTTGATGTGGCTGTTTAAGTTCAGGTCTGAGTCCATGATTACTCCTAGATTTCTAACCTGATTTTTTGGTTTTAGAGGGAGAGACTCAAGGTGACTGATAACACTTTGTCTTTGTGTCTGTGGGCCAAAAACAATGATCTCAGTTTTGTCTGAGTTTAGTTGGAGAAAGTTGTTTTGCATCCACAAACTGATCTGTTGGATGCAGTGACAGAGAGTATCTACAGGCCCCTGTTCACCTGCCGTCAGTGACACGTAGATCTGTGTGTCATCTGCGTAGTTGTGGTACGACACATTGTTGCTGTTTATTAGCTGACCCAATAGAAGCATGTACAAGTTGAATAAGAGGGGTCCCAAGATTGACCCCTGGGGGACTCCACAGGTCATGGAAATTTTGTCTGAGATACAGTTACCAATTTTGACAAGTACGTCCTATCCTCGACATAGGACTTAAACCAGTTTAAAGTAGTACCAGAGATTCCCACCCAGTTTTCTAACCTGTGAGGTAAGATCTCGTGGTCCACTGTGTCAAAGGCAGCGCTCAGGTCTATCAGAACTAAGACTGAGACCTTATCTTACCTACTACATCCTGTTGAGTAAATACAATGTGTCTGAGTTCATATTTCAGCAAGCCAGATCTAATTATATCTATATTCAAGAGGGACGGGGGCATTTCTCAGTGGGCTCCATGCAGCTGACTGTATGTGCATAACTCGAGCCTTGATTAACAAGTTGTTGAGTCAGCGCATACAGCATAAAGAGCTATGAACCCACAGAACACAGTGTAAAAAGTAGATGAAAGATATAACCAGTATAGTTTTGATTTATGAAACACTTAAGCTGCAATCTCTGATTTGATGCAGTGTCCAAGTAATAATTGGCTCATTCAAGTCTATTTAGAAAATATGTTTTTAACTTATAAAACCTGAGTTTAACTTTCTGTTTTAAGAAATGTTTTCTTCAGTAATGATGTAATATAAATCTGCTTGTGTAATATAATTATGCAATACGTTCACTGCAGAACAGGAGAACTTGCACGAATGAGTTGTGCAATAAAAAAACATTTTCTTCTTCAGGAAAAGTCATGTGTTTTTGTTTTTAATACTATTCCGAATGAATACAGTGCTTTGTTTGGACACGATAAGTAAAGTCAAACCAGGGCACAAATTCCCTCCTTGTCCCGTTAGAAACAACAGCTCACACCATGTGCTCTGTACAGTAGCAAGATACAGAGTGATGAGAATACTTTGCGGGGCTATATAGATAAATGCTTGCTTTTCTCCAGAATAGATTCTCATAAAAAGCACAGAAGGTCAATATTTCTATATCTAATGAAGATACCTAAAGCTGCAGGAAATATGGCTGCCGCTACAAGCTAAAGGGCAGCTCGTTAATCTAGCCGCGACTGGGAAGCAAACCAGATCCGAGAACTTGAATGTCTTCACCAGGAAAAGCGTAGGAGATAGAATATGTCGAACCTTAAGGTCAGACAGGTACTTTACGGATGCACTAAGATGACACAAAATGGGCCCTGAAATGATGCAAAAATGGTGGCTAACTGTTGTTTGCGCAGCTGGTTGGGGGACAGTCTGCAGAAAGGGTAAGGCAGGAAACGGGACCAAAATAAAAGGACAGGCACAAAAGAGTGAAATGTGTTATGTATACCCCAGTGACTGAGCAGTCAGGAAAAGTAAATTTCTGAGGAATCTATGACCTTTAAGCATGCTTCAGTTATAATGGTTGGCCTAAAAATACAGTAAAATATGGACACTAAACTGCCCAAAATATTATTATTCTTGTTCGTTACCATATGCGTTGGCTGGCATTTTTATTGATTCACATTCATTTAAACCAGATTCTGAACCATAGGGATGGATTTAATCAGTGCAAAACATAATTTGACAAATCATTTATCACTGATCTAGTACGCACCTTAACCATAGAGAAAAGTGAAGCACAACATTTAAAAAAATATATATTTTAATGTATGCCTTAAAGGAATAGGCCACCGTTTTTTTCCATTCTGAGTTATGTTCTTACCTGAGCTTAGACGATTTGATGGCGTACCTGTCTGGTCTTTACACGTGCGCTCAGTCACGCAAACAGAGCACAGTCAGTGTTAGCAAAAGCCTCTCCTCCTCTCCTCTTTGGAGCCAAATGGGAGTGAAGTTAGAAGCGACCAATACTAATAATAATACCTTAGGAGCACTTTGACCTCCAAGCAGTAAAGTTGTTACTGGTGTTATTACGCCTCACAATATAGTTCCCTTTTTGATCCGCTTAAGGTCCGCACACACTACACGATTTTTATGCCCGATTTTGATACAATTGTCAGTCGCGTCGAGTCTTCCCGAGTCGTGTTTAATCAAAGGCAGTCGCAGAGAGTCGTGTCGCATAGTGTGGGGAGGGTCACGACTGGACTGACGTTTGAATCGTGTCGTGTGGGCAGCAGTCAGACGCAACTGGACTACTGACGCAGGAAATCAAACATGTTTGATTTTTAAGCCCGATTTTGGACGCACAGGAGAAACGTGGGTGATTTTACCGTCCCCAATGTGAACACACAGACTGCAGCGGCCAATGACAGAGTGAAATAAAGTCAGACAAACACAGCCGCGCCTCATTTTCATTTCTCCGTAAAAACAGCGGCACAAACAGCTCAACTTTTCAAAGGCACAACTTTATATCACCAAACGTTCACGAGAACCACCTTTTCAAGCTACATTTAAACCGTGAACAGAGTTTAGCGGCACTTACTGAGTTTGGAGACAGACTGTTCAGCATCACCTCGCCGCTTGTGGCTCGCCTCTCTCCGCTTTCCCCGCTGTCTCCTCCATCTTGGAGCGGAGGCCCGTCTCCTTTTCTTTTTAAATCCACTGAATACGTCCCGCTTCTTCGTGTCGCCGACTTTCAGCTCCATTTGACAGAACTATAGCCAAGTTGAAGGCTTCGTGGCAGTAGGAGCCTTGCACTGCGATGTTGTGACACTGTTGACACCGCTGACCAAACTGGGACACGCACATGTTTTCGCACGCTCACAAACACAGGCCTATCTTTGCGGATTTGGAGTCCGTTTTTGAAACCGGAGGAGAATACTTGGATCATGCAAGTCTTCATATAACCGGATTTAAATAGGGAAAACGTGGAAGAGCTTGGTCGATTCTAACTTCACTCCATTGAGAGGAGGTGGAGAGGCTTTTGTTAACACCGTCTGTGCTTAAAGACCAGACAGGTACGCATCAACTCGTCTAAGCTAAGGTAAGAACATATCTCAGGATGTAAAAACGGTGGCCTATTCTTTTAACCATGAGTCGTGTACTGTACTGTCTATGGAATAATCCAAAGCTTAGGTAAACGCTATTTTATGTAGAGGGATTGGCTTGTAAAGGGAATAAAAAATAAAAAAAACCTGCAGATGTATAAAAGGAACAGCACTGGAACAGTGAAGAGAAACAGACTCGAGCTTATATTACAAAATCTGGCATTTGTGCTTATCCCAAGCCATAGTCAATTATAATCAAGCCTGTCTGCCAAATGGTGAGTAAGGGTCTAAAGGAAAGGTGTTTTTAGGGGCCAGTTGGGAAGTTGCTCCTTATAACCTCAGCCACTAGCACCTGTGTAAAGAGTGAGAACAGGTGAAGTCCTCAGTCAGGACACTGCATGGCCAAGGAATGTAAAAGACTAACATTGCGCTTCCCTTGGCAGCTACGGAGTAAGATGGCCTAGAGCAAGGCACTTAACCCATGACGGTGGACAATATCCTCCAGTTTAAGATGGATAGCACTACAGCTCCCTGGTGTGAATAGACTAAATGTGATGTAGGTCAATGGCAAAAACACCACTGCCAACAAAGCCGTCAAAAGACATAGAATACTTTATAAAAATAGAAACTGACATTAACTGTAATGAACTAGAAACAAAATAAATGAAATATGAGTCATAGTACTTACCATGAGAAGTTCACTATCCAGGTATTTGAACTCCATCCTTCTGTTGGTCAAAAATAAATGGAGGTTACAACAAAAGGGGGATAGACTTTTTCGATGCATAAATATGGTGTACAGTAGCGACTCAAAATGAACACTCCAAGGATGGCATGTTGCACTCATTGACAGTGGTTGCACTGCATGTGATGCAATCGAACTTAGCACAAACCGTCAAGGGTAGCACTGCATCCACACAGCTCCACAACTCTAAGAATTCCCTTTATTCTAAACTAGGCCAAAGTGATTTTGTTTCTGAACAACAATAAAATATTGTGCAAAATCCTGAAAGAGAAATCCTGGATATTTTCCAAGATGGAAAATATCTAAGCACACTTCATTATAGTAGCCTATTTATTAATTTCCTCGTTCAATTCAATCAATCAATCAATTTACTGCCTTGCACTCTTATTTAAAGCTGCTTTTTAACTGGCAAGGAGTCAGGGTATACTATGCCGCTGCCTCTCTCCGTTAAACTTTTGATCTCTTTCTCTCTCTCTCTCTCCTTTTCTCTTTCTCTCTCTCCCTCTCTCTCTCCTTTTCTCTCTCTTTCTCTCTCTCCTTTTCTCTCTCTCTCTCTATCTCTTTCTCTCTCTCTCTCTCTCTCTCTCTCTTTCTCTCTCTTTCTCTCTCTCGTTCCGTTCAACTGCTATGTTTACCCAACACGTTGCACCCCTGGAAATAAATATTCAGCAAAGCCTCATTAAATAATCAATACGACAGGTTACGATCCCCACCCTGCTTTGATTCCCTCTGCCTTTTCCGACAGGCAGAGGCCAGGCCCGCCCCTAAAGCCCCCCGCCCCCGCCTCCCTCCTGTCCCGTGCCTGTCAGCGCGCCTTTCCCAGCTATTCCCAAGGGAGACGCCACACACCCCCGTCACCTCTGAATGAATGATAGACTTCCCAAAGTGAATTTACACGTCGCAGTCCCAAAGCGCCGCCCCACCTCTTCAGCGTAACGGTGAGCATGCATTTTTGCACACAAAACTGAATTAGCCATCACTATGTGTGCAGCACCAGATGGCCCTATGTTCACTCTACTAGTAATAAGATCTGCTTGTAAGATTACCAGGCCTACGGGAAACAGCAGTAAGTCCTGAGCCACGTTGTTTAGCTAAGCAGCTATGATCTGTCGATGTCTCTCTTCTGCATCAAGATTGTGGAAACGATTGGGTTAGCAGCCCGGGACACGTGCACTCACCTGCAACCCGCATTTTGCGTAAACTCCTCCCACAACACGACGCAAGTTTGTAAATGTATGTAGATTAGATTGTGTTTGCTTTTTATTCAGCCGCCTACGCAGATTATAGTAGGCCTTGTAGCAATTAAACTAATTAAATTGACTAACCATATGTTATCAATGGACAACACTGGTCAAATGTATTTCCAGTTCGAAAACATGCACATGGTTGAGATGGAAGGGTGAGACTTGACAGATGGAATAAGCTTGCCAACCTGTTTTAAAATGTTAATCTTTAGTGTGTTTTGCTTAGATGTATTCCTGTTTGACTGTGGAGCTGCTCAAACTTGTTTGGAGTAAATCCAGATTTGATGTTGAAAAAGCCTGGGGAGTTGAACATCTCCTCACCATGCACAGGTGAAGTGTATGATGCTGCTCCTGTCAGTTTGCTTACACCAGATAAGTACCTATTTGGTCCTATTTTTGTAAATAGACTTCTGCACAGCTCATGCACTACGAAGGTCTGTTAAACTCAGATAACACATGCTGAGTGAGTGCTCCCGACCCCTGGCCCTTCCCTGCACCTCTGCTAATGTATCTAAATCTCCTATGTGCTCTCATCTCATCAGGGGAAGACATAGTTCACCCCAACTCCATTTGTCACTGTGATATTAAGCCACCGTTATTATCTATGGGCCCATTTAGATCTGGATTTAAGGACGTGAGGTTCTTTTGGCATTATTTTGGAGCTGATTGAATTTCAAAAAGGCTGCACAGTTATTGGCAGCAATGTTTGAATTTCTGTGGCGTTTTAGCACCATCATCCAAATTGAAATAGCACTACGGGCTAGCTGAGGCATATTTGAGATATTTTAATCTTAGGGGGTCATTTTTTAAGACAGAAATTGCGGGTACAGGCTAAAAAGTATAATATGCTATTTGGTGGACATGTTGCACCTAATTTACATTTTAGGGCCACAAATCTGATTTGTAAAAAAAAAAATGCACAAATGACTGCTGCTGATCCACTTTTGCCATGTGCTATTTGTTTTGCACATGATCTTAGTGTGTGAATGTTTGGCTTCATAGTTTAGGTTAGGGTAGGACTTGTATAGGGCTAGTTCTTAGAGGCCTATCAGTGGACAAGATAGGGCGTCGGTCAGAATTCCTGGACTAACGGGACAGAGCCTTTATTACATTAATGTAAGGTTGTTTGCGCCTGTTTGCTCATACTTTCTGTCCATGTTTTATAGACATTCTATCAATAAAATGAAGTAGATTGATTGTAAGGCATCCAATAAATACCATGTTGATCCATTTCCAAATGAACACTTGTTTATGAGCTGTGTATCGATTTTTGTCAAGGGTGTATGCCCCTAAATCACAAGTACTGTATGTGCTACAATGTACAGGCATGTTACATAGTTACAACTTGTTTGTAATACAATTTTACAGAGTAAATTGCATCTTTTGTCAAATGAACCTCATATAAAAGACATGCCTTATACTATGTCCTTTATTCGGGCTATTTATTTTCAAATTATACAACCGGTTTCAGCAGGGAAGCAGTGGCCCCTCAATAAAGTTGAGCCTGCTGCCTTGTTAACCTTGTGATTTATTAATTCAGTTTGACAGCTGTGGTGTGTGGATCCACTGATATTTTGAAATACACAATACACATGTATCTGCAGGCATCAAATAGGAAACAACTGTTTCTTAATATTTACATGTCGTTACACATTTCTACATGATAGTCATCAACATTTAACAATATACATATATTATGGTTGGAGTAAGTCCTTAAACTGTGTACAAGTGTTTCAACCTGAAGAGACTGTGCATTGCATATAATGCTGCCTCTTGGCCCACTGCACTGTTGTAAAAAATATTTTTGATCTCAATGAGTTTTTTCCTGGTTAAATAAAGGTTTGAATTAATATTTATTTAGTGTTCAGACCCGGCAGAAGAGAGCAGTTTTTCTGAATTTGTAGGTCAGGACCCAAAAGTGGGTCGTGGAACCATTTCCAAAAGGTCTCATGTCTCATGTCTTTCAATATTTAACAATTGAAAAATTACAAAAATATCCCAGAGTCTGTTAAAGTGACTGTTGCTGCGTTCTTTTGAACATAATTTCAGCTTTATAGGATTATTTCATTCTTATTCAACAATATTCAGTAATCACAGTACAGTACTTTACATTAAATGAAACATAATGTAAAATTTGTATTTCTGTCACGGCTTGTCCTGACGCCATTCCTGTTGAGAAGCACTGGAGTAGAGGATGATGAATGGAGAGCTGAGAAGGTGATGGGGTAGAGTCGGAGATAGCTGGCGACACAAGATGATGAGGATTTGTGAGGAGATGTTAGGATCCTGGGCCATGATGGGCTGCGGCCGAGGCGTGGCTGATGCTGTGAAAGGCTGAGGTGTTGGTGAGGCTGATGATTATTGCATGATGAGGAGTGACTCAGGGTCTTTTAGATCTGAATTTAAACTTAAGCCATTTAAATCACATTGTTGTTTTGAAAGAGAAGATTAGGATTGTTTGGCTTGAAATCAATGTGTATGAAATCATTTAACAATCAGCCATGACCTTCTCAGTGTGCTGTATCCCTTCTCATATGCTTAATGTTGATTCATTTAGAAAAAAATGTATGTATGTAAATGCCTGTTGTGTCATTGTTCATGGCGTTGATGATGTATGTTTAGTGCTTGTGCTGAGTGTTGCTGGGTGTGTGTGTGTGAGATCATACCAATGGATTGTTTTGCTATTTTCAGGTACTACTATATGTAATTATTGTTGTGCTGCTGACAATTTTCATCTTGCCAAGGGAGTAGCTTTATCGCTTAAACTGGCGCATTTACAGAAATGTTGTTAAATGTGCATTGTACCTCTTCAAATAAACAAATAAAATAATGAGAAATAATACAAATTAACCAACAAACCAAATTAGGGCTGAACGATTTTGAGAAATAATCTAATTGCGATTTTTTTCCTTCAATATTGCGATTGCGATTAAATATGCGATTATTGTTGCAAGGTCCTCTTCTCATGTATTTTTCACCTAACACAAGCAATAAATCAGCCTGTTTCATAATAAACAATATTTGAAGTGAAAATTGCAACAAAATTGTTGCTTGACCTATTCAAAATGTGTGTGGACTGCACTTCTTAAACTGTCTGAACTTAACAGTACAGTCTATAAATAAATGCTAAATTATATAGATATGAAAAAAAAAAGAACTCACTGATCCAGTCAGTAACATCACCCAGACTAAAGTGCAGGAAAGCAAGAACAAACGTCTGCTTTAACTAGTTGGAAAAGTTTTAGGAAATCAAACTCCCAATTAATACAAAATAAGCTATATAATTTATTAAATAGTACTTTTCATTTCGGCCAATCAAATCCCAGTCTGAGCTGCTTCAGATGCGCGTTATTGAAGGACACGGAGAGGCCAGATGGAGCACACGCCAAAACACAGTGGAATTAAGAGCAGCATTTTGGTTTTGGGATGTAACTTTGGACAATATGAAGAAAGAAAAGAACACTGACACAAGGAGACGGGACATGAGGTGCCAGACACAGACACGTCTCTTTGACTCGCAGCCATTTAGTGACATTTCAGCTTAAACAGCACATTTCCTCAGCAAAATAAGACATGACACGGACTCCTGCCTCGGATCCTAGTTACCAACCCTTTTCATACTGCAGTTTAGTGTTTATATCTAGCGTCTGTACGACCTACGGAGCGGATAGGCGGTAGACGCAAAGGTAAATAAAGGCACATGGCACATCGCCTCCGCGGATACTTTTGAGATAAGTTCTTTATCCACAACATTCCCAAACATAAGCCTCCTAAACTGAGCCACAAACGACTCTTTACTTTTTACAATCAGCACAGACTCACCTATATATCTCTGTGGAGGCAGAGGCGTAGAATCCGGAGGTGAGGGAGTTTCTGTGATCACCAGAGCGTGTAGTAGCAGCGACAGCGTGATTAGCGCTGCGGCTAACGCAATGCTAACGGAGAAAAGCAATATTCCTTCGCGGTGGCTGCATGATAAACGCTGATATTTTCACTGTACATCCACAATCTACCGCGCACCTTAACTAGACTGAGACGTAAACAAAAGCACGCGACGGAGCGGACTTTGCTGCCATATCTTGTTGCTCCATTTACTACCCAAATCGCGTGCCCTGCGATTACGAAATCGCGTTGTGTAATATCGCGATAAAATTGCAAATGCAATTAATCGTTCAGCCCTAAACCAAATCCATGCCTTCTTAAAGTGCATAAGATATTTCCCTTGATTCACCAAGTCTTCTGTTTTTATCTTATGTGTATTTCAAATGTTGTTATTTTTGTTTCTCAGAAGACTTTCACAAATAATTATCTTCCTATGCCGCACAGTTTATTTTATCACTTGCACCAATTACTGGGCCTACACTGGGAAGATTGATGTGAGTTGGTTTTTCGGGGCTGCTGGTCTTGGATGCTCATCAGTGTTATAGTGATTAGTGATGAGTCAGAGAGCTGCCCAGGGAGAGCCCCAGTGACCAGTCTAGAACAGCCGCCGCACATGTGTCTGTGGGTAATCACTGCCTCCTTCCTACTGCACTCACATCAATGGCTCAGCAACACTGTCTGACAATAATTGAGGGTAGCAGCGCAGCAGTAAAACTATGTGAAAATAACTATACACATTTTATTGGTGTCTGTCAAAAATGTTGTGCAGTAAATCGCTATACTGTATATTTTTAGCTGAATGCCATTTCAGCAAAACCCTTCTTATTTAACCTGTGGTAAGCCAGGTTAAATAAGAAGGGTTTTGTTGCATCTCAAACTAATAGATGCTAGGAACTAACATAATATTAAAATATATAGTTAAAATGGTAAAATGTAAAATGTAATGGTAAAATGTAAATCCTATTATTTTGACAGGAAATAATTTGTGGTTCTTAAACATGGGGAAGGTTGAATAATTTAATGAATAAGATGAGTTTTATATAATATAATGTTAAGAGTAATAGAAAAAGCATAGCTCCAAGAGTAGCACAAAAGCATGCATTATTTGTTTTAATCATTTCCCGCTATATTATACAGTAATTAATTAAGTCGTGTCAGTGGAAAATGTACAAAACAAGGGCAGCTGAGAAGCGCTTCCCACAGAAACAAGCACCATCAACATCCAGTCAGTGCAGCTGCCAGGGTCCAAGAAGTTCTGAATCAATGTTATCATAATGAGGAATTTCCATACACAAGGAGGCTTGAACTATTTATCTCCGTTCTGTTCGCCTCAGCTTACACCTGTGTGTCCTCCTTGCGGCATAAGTGTCATTATACTGTAACCAGCAATCTCGCCTCACTCACAGACCCGCCTCTTTATCACAGTCCGCGCATCGCACTGACGGCTTAATGAGCCAAACTTTCTACTTGTGTTCAGGACAGGAAGTTTGCAAAGGGTTTCAGATGTGGCCTAGTTTTAGAAGACACTATATTTGGTTGGATTTTATACACAAAGTAGTGAGCAAAAAATTACTATAAAAGGCTTAAATTTTCCTCATGAAATATTTTGAATCATTATGACTTAATCATGGGGTGCCACTTGCCAATTAGTTTGCTGTCATTCCTCGCTGCAACCTTTTGGTTTTAGGTGAATTTGACATACATTTATTCTAGTAAAAATGCTTAATATGGATCTATCTAGCTTATATGATTTCAGAATGGAATGCACACAATCTGACTATGAATATCAAATGTATGTTGTCACATTGTATAGCAATATTAAATAGTATTGGAAAATAAGAATGGTTGCTTCTGCATGGTCACATAATGTAAAAGATAGTACAAATGTGAGCCTGATTTTTGCGGTGTGATCCCAAACACCCTGCATCTCGCTTTCCCCTTGGTGCCATTTTGTCAACACTATATATTTATATATCACTGTATCTACAGCTTTAGTACTTCTGTGGCTCCTCTGATGGACAGATGATATGTAGGCTTACTTGTGGGCAGCGATCGTTTGTTCTCTTCACCATTGGTCAAGTGAGGATTTGCGCTGCGTCAATGATCCATTGCCCTCTACACACCTGCGTGATTGGCATCCTAAAGTGCCGTGGACAGAGTTGTAATGAAAAGAGGGATCCGTGGGAGACAATTAGCTGGCCTTACATGCATGACCTTGCCCATGACCCCTGTGGCCCTTATTACCCAAACCACTTCTCGATGCGGCCCGGCGCTTTAATCCTTATTGATCAATACCTCTAAGGCGTCTTAATATCCAAGTGCAGGCCAGCCTCGTGGATTCTCTGGCAATTTTGTGTTGAATGTTGTTCCAGGTTAAATCAATTTGGACTTGCAAAACAGTGTTTTAGGAGTTGAAATTAGGTTTCATATTTTTTTATTTATATTAGCAGCAAATTTAAATGAAAGAATTTGAAATAACTGCACCATGGTCTATTTTTTTAATCTATTTATTTGTGGTCTTTTCTGTGCTTGATCCTTCAATCAACAGAACTCTGTGAGGAAATTCTGCGTTTTGATATAATTTGTATAACTGCAAAACTGTCAAACTGCATAATGGTTTTATTATTATGTTGAGTTGAATATTATTTAGGTTGCGTCTTGTCATGATAGATTGCGGTCCCTGAAACTACACCAGTGTAGAACGAATTTTTAAAACACTTACACTGTTCGGGACAACAACATTGGAATGTTGTGTTTTCTACAAAATAAAACTAAAATGCATATATGAGAAAGCAAGTAAAAGTCAATCAATTTTGATTTCAGTGCATAATATGCCTGGAGTTGGCAGGAAAGTGAGGTAGGTTCAATAAAGCTAAAAACTGTATCTATGTTCAAGAAATGATGTGCAGTGAAGGCACTTTAGCGTGTTCAATGATGCTGTTTAGACTTTAATAACTACTATTACTGCCTCAGGACGTCAGCAGGTGATTGACAAAAGTTTTTAAGTGTAATTGAGGGGACAGGCTGCAAAATATGCAGAATAATTCAAACATACATGAATGACACAAAACCGAACTCCAGGGATGTTTTTCGTGAGGGAATTGAAGTGAATAACAAAACTGTTTAGTGAGTATTATATAAATCCTTTAAATTAACATGTTTTGTCTGGCCTGCCAAATTCATTATATTTTTTTAGCGTCTACACATAGTATGAAATGCTAAAAAGTACGGATTATGTTATGTTGCCATTTACATTTTGTTACTGCATTCCAGCTTTTGAATTAAATTGCATTAGCTGCTGCATACAGTTTGTAGCGGAAGGGAAATAAAAAGACAGTAATCCTCCAGAGTGTGGCTTCTTATTGCTTGTGGAATATGTGAAAAATGACATAGTTTCCCTGTTTTTTTGTTAGTCATTGTCTCTCGCAGCTCCAGTCTATTACTCATGCTGCTTGCTGCCGCTGCTTGTTTGCTGTCACATGTGTGCAGATATAAAAAGTCTGCCTCGCTGTCTCTGCTGCAACTCGGGAAGTGGATAAACGCTGCTGTAGTCTGCACTGATCGTGGTCTGGGAATGGCTGACACGCATTATCTTTTATTAACTGTATATGCTATTGGGCAATGTGTTATCAAGGCTAGCTTACTCTGCCACCCGCATCTGCAGCAACCGTCATCATAACCCTCTGCCTAAATTGCAAACCTAACTATGGCCAGTGCCCGGCATGCACATCATCACGGACAAGGAACTTCTGAGAAAGCTTACATTTTGGTGGTATGTTTATGCTTAACTCCAAAAACAAAACACAAAAAAAACAAAAAAAATCCATGTATGTTTAAGCAGAATCAAAATCATTTTGAATATCACAAAGCACCGTAATCATATACAGTGCAAATGTTTTTTGGCAGAATTTAGGAAAATTGTTGGACACATTTTCAAAGAATATGAAAGATAACACTTTTTTTTCCCACTCATAGTTAGTGGTTGTGTGAAGCCATTTGTAGAGAAAAAACAGCGTTTGCTCTTTTTAAATTATAATGAAAAAAGAAAGTACCCTCGTTCTGTGTATTGCCCCCTTTAGCATCAATTACAGCTTGGAGTCTTTTGTGGTAGTTGTGGAGAAAGCTCTGTATATAATCTAATGTTAAAGTGGCCCATTCCTCTTGATGATAAACCTTTGAGCAGGGTCAGCTTTGGTACTTTCTTATTTCATTATAATTTGAGAGGAGCAAACTCTGTTTTTTCACCACAAATGGCTTCACACGACCACTAACGATGCGTGAAAAAAAAAAACACGTGTGTTATCTTTCATATTCTTGGTAAAAAAGTTTTAAAAAATCTAACATTCTGCCAGGGTATATAAACTTTTGAGCACAACTATGTTTTTATTTTAATACTAGCAAATTTAGAGTCAGCTTGATTTATGGAATGTTTGTCTATTTGAGTGGGCGTCACATATAGAAATGTGCTTTGCAGGGATTTCTAGGAAAACAACATACACACAGTGTCCATATACAGCTCGTGTTTGGGAGTCGCCTCTTAATTTAAATTTTAATTGGATGGTCTTTCATCTGAAATCAGGTGACAGCGGCCTGATCCATCCGGGGATACACAATGGGCAAGCTCATCTCTGGTAAATGAAGTCTTGTGGGTACGACAGGCCTTGTGACAATACTGCCTATCTCCTCCAGCTCATCACTCCCTTCTATTGATATTGGTGTTCCATATTAAGCCTTTTATCAGTTATCACCATGCACTTATTCATATCAGGCGCTGTGAGCTGATCAAGAAGCCCAGTTTGTCTTCGCAGCGAGTGCTTGGTACTTTGTTGTTTTATCTTGTGCCTAAGGGAGTAAGACAATGCTGCCATTCTTAACTTATCTGGCCGCCTGACTTGGAGGTATCATGTAGCAGCAGGAGGGAGAGAATTTTTTTTTTAATCTGACATTGTCATTCCGTGTTGTAAGAAAACTCATGGGGACAAAGGCAGCATGCAATGGGCTGCGTCAGTACTGTGTGTGATTAGGAGGACTAAATGACTAAATGGATGTAGTGACGCTGAGTTTTCAATTGTTTCAAATATTTTTTGTACATACTGTTTCTCCAAATTACATCAGATAAGCATGATTGGTATAATTTTGTGGATAGAGTATAACATCATTTATTTATGTGTGTATTTTGTAATGTTTTAGTTATCACTTACAGTTGATACACTTGCTCATGTTTGGGTATTGGATTTAAGTTGCAATCGTAATCATAATGTAAAATATTGTAATTCAATATAGAGCTTTATTGATGAAGTACCAATAATGTCCACAATAATGATTGGCTCTGCACATCCAGTGGACCCTGTTGCTTTAACAAATCCTGGAAGAGACAGATTATTACTGTGACCTACATTTCTTTGGCATTATACCCCCAGCCTCTTTCTTTCTATTGGCTAGTCGATCAAAAGTGGAGGATTATGGCTCTATGGAGTTGTGCGCACAAAAAGGGGATTAAAAGTGTCCTTTTAAGTTTTAACATTTTAACAGCATTCTGCCTGTGTTAATCAATGTCTTTGTTGTTTTTTAGGATGGCCCACATAAACAGTGCAGCATGAACATTGGCTGCAGGCTTCTCCAGATGACACATTATGCGGAGCATGTGAAGGCAGATAAAAGCTAAGAGAGAGGAGACATGGGGACCCTATTGTTTGGTGTAATTGGAGTCCTGACTACCTTTGTACTGTGCTTTATCCACGTGCACCACTGTCAGACAGTCTGCAGCAGGCAGGTCTCTTCTGAATGGCATCCAAAGCAACACACAATACAAATGAATTGGACGCTGGCAGGAAACATTTGTTGGAGCTTCTCCGAATGTTGGGAGTCCCAGGGGGCGGGCATTTTTCCCAGTGCAAAGTACCCGCAGTTATGTCCGCTTCATTTACAGCACGGTGACACACTTCTCATGTCGGCTGATGAAACTCTCAAACTATATGGTGTCAAGATCGTCAATGTGTCAGAACCCACCTTTGAGAGCTGTACAACTACACAGATAAAAGACCAGTATCTGTTCCCATATAATCTGAATGAAAGTGTGAGAGTTGATGCCAAGTGGCTCGTCCCGGGTCGTCATTACTTCATAGCCTTACATGATGGAGATACCCAACTCTGCAAACTCGGTCTAAGAATCAATGTGACAGTCAAAGCTCATCTTTGCCAGGCGTCTCCGCTGCTCAGGCCATGTTCTGGGAATGGTATTTGTCAAACAGAGCTGTGGGAGAGTGTCTACCACTGCAGGTGCCGTCACCACTACTTTGGACGCTTTTGTGAGAAGTTTGATGTGTGTTTGGATAACCCCTGTGAAAACAAAGGTGTCTGCCTGAGCAATGGCACCACAGATCCACACCACAGGGCATATAAATGTCTATGTCCTCCACATTTCACAGGTAAGCATAACATATTTGATTTCAATTATTTTGAAGCAGTTGCAGTACAGTTGTAGATGGTAAAAACACAGAAACACAAAATCTTGTTATATAACATTGTAATAATATTTGTTTCTGGCTTCATTTTTGTCTTCAGGGGTGAACTGCACTGAAATTATTGGGAGAGAAAACTGTGAGAGGATTTGTGAAAATGGGTCGTGTGTTCAAGAGTCGGCACAGTCCTTCAGGTGCATCTGTGATACACAAGCCTCTGGTAAGTTTTTCAGCATTTGTTTGTAAAGAGATCTGGATCAAGCAATAAGAAATATACAGTAAATACTTTTGAATTTGGCCATTTTATATTATCAGAGGTGGTCAGTATCAAAATTAATTTACATAAGGTTTAAGGGTATCTTTATGACCTGTCCTCAAGTGAGGTACATCATTTGGAGGATCTGTTCTTCACTTAAGTTGTATTATTGTGGGAAGTTATTACTACACGTTTGAAAGATACATTTATACATTCTACTCCACAACATTACTATAAAGGAAAGTTAGGTGTGTCCCATGTAAAATCATTTAGATTGCTTCTTTCCCCCGTGGTGCGAAGGCATTTGTGTGAGGGGCTGGTCCTGTATTTGCTGTGCGAACTTTAGGAGTCACAGTTCGGTTGAACCGAAGCCGAAGCTCAGTGTCGATGTGTGAAATAAACAGACATTCGTCCTTTCGTGTGTTCTCTTTCGGGTTCTCATTCATGGCTCCATTTCATCAGATTTGTGTGGAGTCAGAGTCTGGCGCTTACGGCAACAAGCAGATGCCGGTTTGCTCCTCCCACTGTCCACAGCTGACTGGAGGAGACAAGAGGGGAGGGGGGCGCACATGATTCTGTTTTTTAGAACTATTTAAAATAACACCTATTTTAAGTCTTTTCTTTTTCCCCAGAGTCTCTTTGGTTAAAACCGATGTAAAATGCAAAGAAAAGTTTAATTATATATTGTAATATATTGTTTTAAGCAGAGAAAAAAATCGCAACTTATCATCAGGCATTTTAGCCGATCACAAAAAATGCCCGCGAAATCCTGGAGGGACTGACTTCTACAGTGCCATTCTAGAGAGTCTTGTTCGGTACGGGATTGTTGCCTGGTATGGTCCTCTAACGGTGCAGAGCAAAACACAATTTGAGAGATTAGTCCTGAGGGCCAGGAATCTGACGAACACCAGGAATCATTGAGAATCCGTCACATTTTCTGAACGGTGAATATGAAATTCTCCCAATCCAATCCAATCCACTTTATTTCTATAGCACATTTAAACAACAGAACAGTTCCAAAGTGCTGCACAAAAAAGTACACAAAAAATAGAATAAAAAATAAATAAATAATCAATTTATAAAATCAATAAAAATCGTAAAACACTAAAAATTAAAAAGACACAGGGACCACACAACTCACGCGGTGTTAAAAGCCAGAGAATAAAAGTGGGTTTTAAGACGAGATTTAAAACACTCCAATGTTGTGGCTCCCATCAGGCAGACGTTACAGAGCACACAGTTTCAAGAGCAACAGATACAAGCTCTCATTGCTCCTGAACTCTGTGTCTCTTTTACATAAATGACAGGGAGAAGAGCAGTTGAAGAGGCCGTCATAACTGAGATGAACTGTATTGCATTCTAACATATTTACTGGAGTGAAATCTACAGAAGTAAATTTTCCTAAAATGTATTGTAGCTGTAGATGAAAATATGTTATTATGAAAATCTTAACTGTTAACAGCAGGCTTCATAGTGTCCTTCTTACTTACTCATTTGCTGTTTCAATTGAAGCTCATTATTTCTGCTGGAGCTAAGTGTGGAAGCTTCATAATGACACATTGCCTCCTCAGCCATTAGATAACAAATCTCCACTTGCTCCGGTATTGGAGCTGGGTTAATTACTGTGACACACAAACAAGATGCAAGTCTCGCAGTTGCCCTCAATATCACTGTCAGCTGTATAACCAGGGTGCACTGAACCTTCTCAAGACAAACTCCAGGTGGCTGCTCGGTGATTCATTGTGGGGTTGGAGCTCCATTTGTCCTGGCACCATACGTGAACTGCCACCACTTTTGCATCTACGGTCTTGTTTTGGGGACGGAGTTTGAAGTTTTTTTTGTGCGGGGGCTGTTTTGAAATAAATGTAACACAAATACTTCCACTAAAGTACTGTATGATCCTAAACGGTAACAAAGGTTCCACACAGAGTGGATTCTACGCTTGGCGCTTAGGTATTAAACATTAAGGAATTAAGATGAATTGTGAACTGCTTGTTACAGTTTGAACGCCCAGGTTATGTCCTACAACTGTATTTATCTTTATTAACTGCTTCGTAAGGCTCAAAGATATAGTTTGAAGGTTACACAGCCTGCAGCTCTGTCACAGCCAGTTTGCTTTGCAGGCAATTAACAGGAGTCTGAGAGGGTTTTGGCGTTTCTGAAAATGATCAAATTACCAAACCGGTATATTGTTTTTAGCTTAAGTCCTTTTGCTGTTTCTAATGCGCTTTAATTGGTGGTATAGCAAGAAGTAGGCAGCCGCTCTGGGCGTCTGGCACAGTCCTGGTGTCCTGCTGTCCCATCAGCTTCTTGGGAGTTCTGTGGAGCTGGAGTTTCCTGTACCTCCGGCTGCAGTCGCCTCATTAATCAAGTGAAGTTAGTGGCTGCTCCTGCGCTGGCTGCCCTCACAGGCCAAAGTCTATGCGCACAGAATAATGAGCCAAACTCATGGGACGTTTCAAATGAGATTTCCTTTTGATTTGACTCCCCTCTGGATGGGCCCAAGGGTGTTTGTTGTGGGCTGTTACCACCGTCGGAGGGCGATTTTCATTTAGGGGGTGGTGTTAATTGTTTTGAAACTTTGGTGAAGTAAAACTAGATCCTTTAATGAAAAAAAAAGTTTTTTTTGGAACCGGTACACGTCAATAGATGTAAGTTCTTTCAAAACTAAATGAATATACTATCGTCAAATTTTCCTTTTAACAATATCTTTATATGCAATTTTACAAAACAGTGTCTTCTTTGTCTTTAATATCAACTAAATGTTATTTCTATATTTATTTACCTGTATGGTAATAAACTCACTGGGTTTATTAAAAATAATGATGGTGTGCAATGGATCTTAGTGTGTAGTTTATAGCTAGTATGCTTAATTATTACAACATACAATGAAGGGCAATGATAGTAGAGTTCCTCCTAACTTTAAAACAAAGCTTACTTTCTTGTGGACAATAAAGTGCAGTAGAAGGCAGCCCTGCAGTTGTACCGTGCGCAGTAAGATTGATGCCCACAGAGGAGGCTACCCGAGGCCTTAGGGACGTGGGAGCTTGTATCAGCAGGGGATTAAAGAAAAATATGCATAGAAAGATGTACTGGTAAGATAAATGTGCAGGCCCCTTGTGAAGAACACAAAACTGAAAAGTCTCTTCTGGGAATACCATCACATTTTACTCACCTTGAACCGGCTGCAGATTTGAGCTAAAATTATCCTTTGCATACAATGTCACTGTACAGTATGGCACTATACGACTCCACCTCCTTCGTACAGCAGTTTCGCAGGATTCTTATGTTCACTCAGAGATATGACTTTACAATTCGACAGTCTAAATAACCTGATAGTAGTTAATTGCATTTGATTAGCGTTTAAATTTCTGACTGAACCATGAAGATGTCAATATTGAAAAGCTGTTTCCGTAGATAAATAAATTGCACCAGTTGAAGGTGAGGTGCAGTTGTGTTAATACTATAAAAGCATGGAAGACTGCCAAGCCTCATTATGATGCTTATCCCTGACTTCATTTATATTTCATGCCATGTGTCCCTGACATCCGTGGATGCCAGCACCGAAGGATCCGCTGTTGCACTAACATTCATATAAACACACAGCGTGAAGCACAACAGCTGGAGATGCAGCCATTCTCTATCTCAAGGACTGAGCTGTTGGAGGGCACACTCCCAGAGCTTTGTTTAAACCTCCCTGTGAGCACCATCTTTGGTTCTGCCACGTGTGAACCCAATTATTCACTGTGTCTCTTTGAAAGACACGCGCCCAGTTTCTAGTTTAGCTCTTGCTTTTTGTCTGTTCATTTGTCGTAGCAGCCTAAAAGAGGGACAGTGGCTCAGGAGATACTACAGTGAGGTTATAACCACAAGGTCAGTGGTTTCATATAAGCTACCAAAGGTGAATTCAATGTAATTTAATTGTTTTGCTCTACAAAAAAACAAATAATGCACAGCTATATGCTGTGAGATTGCTGGCTCTTTGAGTCTGAATTTGAATTTCTGATTGGATGCTCCTCCTGGCCTAAAGAAGCTGTTCTTGAAGCAGATGTGAAGATAGTTGTTTTATATCTGGTTGAAATCTTACAGAAAATAAGTGATTTCATATGGCTTTGGTTGGATTGCTCTTACACTCTGGTCTCTGCAGCAGTCAATTTCTCCCTGCCATCAGTCAGATGGTGAGATAAGATCTTGACAGCTCGGCTCCGACACTTTTTATAGTTCACTTTACATGGTTATGAGAAGATTTGTTTGGCGTGTACACAGGGAGGGGAGGAAGGCTCTGCACCACTCCCACATCTAGAATGATTAAACATGTCAATCTAGGCTTCCTCAGTGAATTATAAATCACATCACTGGCGTCTTTCTAGACATTAACTCGCGTCGAATTGCTTTGATGTAATTTCCAACCCCTCCCCTGTTAGTTTTTCCTATTAGCCACTTAGATTTAAATAGTTTTAAGCATATTAAATAAGCAACGAGGGGAGAAGGCCTCAACTTGACAGTGTTCTTCAGCAATACAATTCCTCACTCTGGCCTAAGTGAGATAATCTTATTTTATCTGTTTATAGGAGTAAACATACTGATATTGAAGCCCCTTGATGCTTTTCATATCAGAAATATACCTGTAGATATGTCTGTTTTTTGTATTTTATTGCGGAGATAAGGATATACCACGTCCAGCCTCAATAAACAAATTAAATAATATCTTGCATCCTTAATTTCCACTGTCTTATTTGTAACTTGATAGTTAGAGCAATTACGCTGATTTATTTTCTCATCGCAAATAACTAAAGAAGTGCATGAATTGGAGGCATCAGGAAAACTGCTTATATTCAGTTCATCTGGTTTAGGGGACCAATTGAATAGGTTGCGTTCACAATTGGATGTCATAATGTCAGATGGAGAGTAAGGGCCTATACAACTCAGTGGGCGATTAACTATTTTTGAAGGAATGGATTAAAGATTAGGTCAACAAATCTGCTATTAAAATCAAAGGAGACTTTGAACTTTAAGCTAGTTATTGTTCCGTGTGGATATATTCAGTTATTACAGAGATAATAGGTCAAAATATCTGCACTGACCAAATCTAGAATACGCTGTTAAGACGTCTCAAATATTCCAGTAATAATAAGCACACAGATCAGCATGTCTATGTCAAAATGTTTAAGTTAAGTTTAATATGTCCCACTGTACAGGTGTATTAATACTATCATTATTTTCTTGTGCACAGGCCCACCTTGTCAGCAAAGGAAACGCCAATGTGACCCAGATCCCTGCAGTAACGGAGGCACGTGTGTGGAGGGGCCCGGCGGATTCATGTGCCTGTGTCCAGAGAGAGTCCGGGGGGTCCGTTGCGAGTTCCACGCCATCCCCAACTGCACATCCTCAACATGTCATCGGGAACGGCTGTGCACTGCAGGAGAGCAAGTGAGGAATTGATACTGTACATCTCAATGGGGACATCAAAAAGTGCTGGCATGTCAAAATGAACATTGCATTTTGAAGCAAGATCACATAGGTTCAGTTTGAAGGCTGCAAGAGCAATTAATATTTCCTCCTGAAGATGAGTGCAGGAAAAGACAGTGGTTGCTGAGGTTTTGACTGAACAACCCGGTGCATATTTAAGTGCTAGTTTGAAATGGGGCTCTTCAAAAGCTCCTCCCAGTAATAGAGCGCCTGCTAAATGTTCACCTTTCACTGCAGAAGCTTCATGCAGGGAAATGCAATAATGGTCTAATTGTCCAATGTTGACCTTTACATCTCCAAGCAGTATATTCTCAAAATTGTGCACCTTTAAACTATATGCAAATGCACACATGAACGTACAACAATGAATAATAACTCTTTTGTCTCACCTAAATTGAAATAAAAATATCAGCTTATTTACAGTCTAGAATAGTCTTTGTGTCTTTAATTTGTGTCTCTAATTATTAGGACAGATAGTGTTACTTGATATAACTGATGCCCAATAAAAATAAATAAATTGTGGTAACACCGTATTTTATGGTCATACCGACTTTGCTCTGCCCAATCCCGTCAGACCTTGGAAGCTAAGCAGGGATAGGCCTGGTCGGTACTTGGATGGGAGACTGTTTGGGAACACCAGGAAGCCTAGCGAATGTAGTGAGTGAGTGAGTGGTTGGTGGTGGTCGGAGCCTGTTTGCCACGCTTCCGCGTCTACCCCAGGGCAGCTGTGGCTACAATAGTAGCTTACCACCGCCAAGTATGGAGTGAATGAATAATGCCATGTAAAGCGTCTTTGAGTGTCCAGAAAAGCACTATATAAAACCGATGCATTATTATTATTATTATTTATTTATTATATTTTACACTATATGTGTCAAGGTAGTATAAAGTAAAGTGTTGCCAACAGTTTTGATAACATTATTCTCAAAGTGTAACTGAGTACTGTCAGCTATATATATATTAATTTATATCTTTAACATGATCAACACGCTGCTTTAGTTTTATATATGCAATATGTCTAAATATATAAGGGAGTCACATGACATAAGATAAGATACTAGATCATCACATTGAGTACAGTCTGAGAGACAAAGCTATTCTATTGTTACTAAAAGAGAGTATGGTTTTTAGCAATGGTATTTACATGTAACCTGCATTATTTCCTCAGTGCAACCACAGTCGACACAATCTCTGCAGCCCTTCACCGTGTCACAACAATGCCACCTGTGTGCCCAAGGGAAGTGACTACATCTGCGGGTAAAAAGACAAGCGACACACGCCTTCGTAGAAAAAGAAATAGAAATCATTGCAAAGTGATAATTTCTAATACGTACATGCATACAGTACATTGGTCTGTGCACTGCCTTACAAAAGTATTTAGTTTAGTTTAGTGTATCTATTTATTTGAACAGGGACAGTGTATGAAATACATTAACCTCAGAAAGGATTGTAGCCAGGTTGTAGCACTTTTGCTAATATCCACCTGCAGTCCCTGGGCTGACTGATGTCAACAGACAAAGTGTTTACACATTATCAAATTGGAACCAGTGCAGTTCATTCAGTGATTTCAATGTTTGGTAATGTGTCTTCCGTTTTTTTGGGAAACTTTACCCCTTTCAGGTTTGATTGATGGTCATTGAGCTCATCAGATATACATGTAGTTTGCCTCAAAAATCTGAAATCAGCTGTGAGAAAGAAACAAGTGTTTTGCAGCTCTGTACATTGTTTTGTGGAGATGTGCGGTGAAAGCTGAAAAGCCAAGATTTTGTTAGTACTTGATGAACTCAGATTCTTTTTGATACCGGAAATTGAAAGAGAACTTTATATACCCCCTGGGCATTAGCTTTAACCATTTTCTGTCAGAAAGCCTCTAATGCTACAGGCTGAGGGCAGATCAAAGTGTGCCTTTGATGCCCGATTCTTATCACACACTGACACACCGCACTTCCTGCTTCAACCAGCTCCTAATGTCAGAATCAACAACCACTTCCAAAAATTTCAGTGCACATTTCCAATTTTATTTTGTCATTATATATCTTTTTTTGGTTATCTTATCTTTTTGGTTGCTTGGTATAATAAGCAAGGGTAAACTAAAACAATGAATGAAGTGTGTGACCTTATTTATGGTTGCAGCCGTACTACCATGGTGAAGTTTAAAAGCTTCAAAAGTTAAAACTCAAGTTCACCTTACTTACTGTAAATAAAAATTAAGATTGAGTAATCCTTTACAGTAAACCAGACACGCATGCTTCATAAACAACAATTTCCGCCGCTCTGTAACTATTAATTTAGCGGCTGAGGTCAGACCGTAATGGGCACACGTGGTCCTACTTCCCAAAGAGGTCATAAAGAAAACAACATTATGTCCCGGCTTATCTCATAAACAAATCAAAATGGCTTGTTAGGTCGGCTGGCCCAGGGTGAATTAATTTTGACGACACTGTCTTTTCCTCTCAACAGATGTCCGAGTGGATTTTCCGGGAAGAATTGTGAAGAAATAATTGACTACTGCAGGCTGCTCAATATCAGCTGCCTAAATGAGGGTTTGTGCTTGAGTGCAATTGGTTCATATCAGGTAAGTAATTCAGTGTTTGAGCCTTAATGAAATAGTTATGGCCAGACAAAATATGACCGACGCCGTGATCTATGATGCTGCCAATGTAACAAATAACACAAATTGGGCTCCTCTTATCCTTCACCGCATTATTATTGTCATCGCCATATTATTGTCATTTTGTATTTGCGCAAACCCCACAGCCGACAGATATCCAACGCTATATATTGCAGTTTCAATTATAGTAATATGTTGTCTTGTATGTAAGCTATTTGTACCATAATTGATTCTCACTTCTGTTAAATTAGTTTGTCGCGCAAAACGTTGGCTACATCGATATTAAAAGAAAAGGAAAAAAATCTTTGAGTTCACAATATCATTCATCAAGCTTTCTTCCTTTTGTATAAACAGGCCATTCAGCAATTTGGATGATTTTATTTTAGTTCCTGGAGCACATTAATGCCTCAGAGCTCCTAATTATTCTCTCATGTGTTCCATTAGACCTTTGAGACCACTCTTAATCTGATATAAACTTTTAATAGGATAAGAAAAGCAGAAATCCATCGTTGTTCAGACTTAATCAAAAGAGATTTTCGCTGCAAATTCCGCATTTTTATTTCTTACAAAATAAAGGGACGTTTCT
The DNA here is from genome assembly GCA_021464625.1 of Proterorhinus semilunaris. Taxonomy (NCBI): domain Eukaryota; kingdom Metazoa; phylum Chordata; class Actinopteri; order Gobiiformes; family Gobiidae; genus Proterorhinus; species Proterorhinus semilunaris. Next base: position 16,875,739 of record CM038357.1, read on the forward strand.
TTGTCAAAATGGATTAAAAAAAATTCCCCCTGTTGAATATTCCAATATATAAGTTGTATAAGTGTATAAAGATTGATTTGTTGATATCTTTAAGTTTGATTTATTTGATAGGGACCATGTGCAGGCGCAATCATCAAAATGTATGAAAAGATGCTTTGTACCAGACGTTAGCTCTAGGGGCTAAAATCCATCTGCATTCCCTGAGACACGTCTTTCGCAAATGCCCTTACTGGTTCAGCCTGTTCTAATTAATTAGTATTGGAGCAAAAGATAATTATATTTGATTGGCCATTACATTTTATTCATAGTCATTTATATTCCGCTTCGTGTATAGAGAATTCCCACACATAATTATTCGTATATCATCGAGTAAATACAAAATTACAGTTTCAAAGTTTAGTTCAGAGTTGTTGTCCTCATCTTGCCTTATTTTCCTGCAGTGTGTCTGTGCCCCGGGATGGACTGGAGAGTTTTGTCAATTCGCCGCAGATGCTTGTCTGATAATTACAAACCGCTGTGTGAACGGTGCCACGTGCATCACAACAAATCAGCCGTCGTCTCCTCCTCAGTTTGTCTGCAAGTGCACCCCTGGCTTCACAGGTGAGAACAAATACATCTGCTCAAATCTGTCTCTCTAACTTTCTAGTGGATAATAAGGGACTGACTGGTTATTGTAAAGCTAATGTTAATAATACTGTATAATGCTAGTAGTGCTGCCGAACATTATTCGTGATGTGTGTTTTTCTTTTCTTTTAGATTAATGTATTTTGTACATGGTCCCTGTCAAATAAACTAGTAAACTAAACTAAAACTAAGTAAGGAAATCAATTCTAATAGGTTAGATTTCACATTATTCATACATATAACAACACATTTATACAAAATGCTATTTAGTATCTCAAACAGAAGTATAATAAAAGGAAATACCAAATAAAGTTTACATTTACAACATGTGACAGCAGGATATGATGGAAAAACTACTAAGATGTACAACAGATTAATCACATGTCTACCGGTACATATGTAAATAGTGCAGAGGGCATATCAAATGCATCATTGGATACTGGGAGATTTCAATAAGGAATAACATCTTTGCATTTTGCTCCCTATGGGGAATGTATACAGTATACTTGCGTTTCAGTCATGTCATTTTCCTTAGATGCCATTTTGACATTTAACTTTGAACAGAATGTGTATATATTTCAGGCGTACATTGATCACATGTACTTTGAGGTCAAGGGGGAGCAGAGAGGGCTAAGCAAGGTGACAGGATGAGCCAGGCTCAAGGATCAAACCAATATGATTCTTCTGACACATCTGCTGTGACAAGCACGACAATGAATCAATGCTGATTACACACTCCCACACATTCAAACTACAGTAAAATCTTCGATCTCCTGAAGCAGGGGTTCCCAAGCTTTTCAGAACGCGACCCTCTGATATTGTGCAATATTGATTTTAATTGCACCGTTTTACCACAACAGTTTATTGTGGATCTCAATTAATGCTTTTGCTTAGATTTTGCTCAGTTGTAGAAGCCAATGTGCTAATTCTTTTAATAAAACAGTATCATGTGATAAAGCATCAGTGGTGAATTAAATTGAACTGAAATCAATTAAAGCGAACATCTTTTTCTACACTTTATTATGTGTCAAGATCAACAGAATAGGGTTAAATTTGATGTCCTTGTAACAGTGTAAAGACCATTTGATGCACACAATCATTTCATGGCATATGAAAACAAAGGGAACATACATTTTTAGGGTTGAACGATGATATCACATTGTTTCTTCATCTAAACAACTAGTCAGTATGAATTCTGTTCCTTAGAGCACTCTGTTCTCAGCCAAAATCATCGTCCCTATCTTGTCTCAGGTCCTGATTCTCACCTGTCATTCAGATAAACCCTTACAGAGCATTACAAGAACATGTTTTTCCCCTTCTGTTCAAAGCTCAAATCTGTTACCACACCAGTAATGGAAAATTGTCTCTCCGTCTCCTACCGTGACAGGCCTTAGTGGTTGATAGAATTCATCATGTTCTGTCATCTTGGGACTTTTGCTTTGTCGTGGTGCATAGAAAGGCCAATTTAATATCAGGCCCTGAAAAAACGCAGTACTCCATCATAACTCAGTGTTGCTCAAACGAGACCTGCTGGACCGTTTTCTTTCTGGAGTCACTGCAAACTGACATTGTATTATTTGTAATATATAACAGAATATTGAAAACTTTTGTCAAAATAAAGAAATATTGGAATGACTATATAGAAGATTAGACATTTTTCAATAAGTGCTAAATCCTGCACTGTGCAATGTTATAGCAGGGCGATATGGCATTTAAATCACGATATAAAAGAGAAATACCATGATAACTATATATTTGGTGATGTAAAATACAAAATATGGGGCAAATTAATTTGAAGCTATTTTTTTTTTTTTTTTTTTTATGGCTTCAAAAAGAATCTGTTTCAAAAAGAACAACAACCAAAGTGCTCTTTGGGACGTTTTCTGTAGCCTTCCCCAAATCTGTGCCTCGATACAAACCTGTCTCTGAGTTTACAGACAGTTCTTTTTACTCCAGGGCTTGGTTTCTGCTCTGACATGCATTGCCAGCTGTGGGACCTTATAGAGAGGTGTGTGTCTTTCCAAATCAAGTCCATTTCAATTACCTCAGGTGGACTCTGGGCGGTTTGTAGAAACAAACAAATCAGTGGAAAAAGGAGGCTCCTGAGCTCAGTCTTGAATGTCATAGCAAAGGGAGTGTGCATACTTATGCATATGCAATATGAGAGTTTTCTTTTTAATACATTTGTAAAACTTCCCAAAAAACGTTTTCACTTTATCGTTATGAAGTGATGAAGCCTTGGCATTCATTCAAACTGGTAGATTAATTTCAACATCACCGACCTCCAGCCAATAATCACTTCCAAGAGGGCCACACCTCCCCTTCAGCGTAAGAGTCGAACCTCCGTAGCAGCCAATCATCGCCCTCGGTCCCGCTTTTAAGCCCCAGCAATCATGGTTTGTTCACTTCCCAGCTGCGTTGCAACCCACCTCCACCCCTTCTCCGCCTTTTCCGTCCACGGCTTCTACCTGCTGCATCTTCACGGGTCTTCCGTGCTACCACCAGTGTCCAGGCTCCGGGGGAAGACACCCCTAACTCCAAGCTGTTCACTTAAACTGACTTATACATCGATGTCTACCGCCGGGTTCTGATCGCCAAAACTAACACTCATGTCAATCAATCCTCCCAATCGCTGCTTTCGTCTGTTGAGTCTATCCAGGTTGAATTCTGTGCAGATTGATGAGAAAAATAAATAAATAAATGTAATCCATTTTGGAATGACACTGTTTCCCTATCCACTATATGTTTGTTTACTCTCTTGTAATAAACATGTTGTTGCTATTACCATGACTGGCATGAAATGTATACGTTATGTAAGCTGTTCTGTAAGTATTTATTTAAATAATCATACTTAAATACAGTCAAAGCTTGCATTACGTGTAATTGTGCACAGAAGATTTATCTTACTACAGCAGAGCTTAGATTTCCTTTATATAATGACTTGTATCATCCGGTACGGAGATGTTATCAATCATAGTGTTGGTGCTGTTGTGTGAGCTTGCTGCTGTCAAGAAAAAACTTTCTCTTCATGTCACTGCTGCTGTGTTATTGATGATGGGGCATTTCAAATTAATACCCTGCTCCAGAAGACACCTCCACTCCAAAAGTAGCTGATGCTGAGGTAGCTATTATTATACAGTTCAAAACGGGTCGACCAGAGTTTGGTCCCTCAGCATTGTCTGCCCTCTCGTTCATGTGGCCGGCAAATTCAATCAGATCATGTAGATATATTGGGAAGTCTCGTCCTGGCTTTGATATGTAAGATTGAGATGGACACATGATGCAAATGACTTAATACATTTTTAATTCTTCTTCCCAGGTACCTACTGTGAGACTGAGATCAATGAGTGTGACTCCAGCCCCTGTCAACACAATGGCACTTGCACCGATTTGGTGGGATGCTACACATGCAAATGTCCTACAGGTATGAGTACTATAGACAATGTTTACTAAGTCATGCATATGCAACGCCTTTCTTTCTACTAATTCCCTGCTGCGGATGCCACCGTAAACCATCTGTCTCCTTTTTAAGCTGTGATTAGTTTAACTTTGGCATTGATTTTCTTTCTGGTGAAATCTCAATTTATATCAATTGGGGAGTAGCAAAGGAGCACACTGTATTGCTGGATTTTGACATATACAGTGGGGGAAAAAAGTGGCCGAAATCCAATAGAAAGTCTATGGGGAACTGACCAAATACTTTTTTCCCCCACTGTAGACCTGTAGAGTGCACTACTGTGAGAGGACCTAATCAAGTGGCCCTACCAGTGGGTCAGTTTGCATGTTTGATTGACAGCTTAGGAAAACCACAGTCTTTTGCCAGTTCAAAATGGTGCAAATATTTTACTTGGAAGGGCTCATTAATATACATTTTCAGTAATTGCTTATTGTGCCTCGCCGGCTGAGTCTAAATTTACATTCATGGATGGAGGTCCCACGAGCTCAGAGCTGTTGGCACGGCTCAGACTATGTGTTTGGCAAATCCATTGCCTGCTTCCGTGAGACCTCACTGTGAATCTACAGAATGAGACACAGTGGGAGAGAGTCCACAGGATCATTTTACCCTGAAGGAAGTACCGCAATCATGATCACACTTGTTTGCTAATGCTTCATATTATGCCACAGTAAACGCCGTATTTGATTATTGGATTTTGTTTATTTATTTATTTTTGTTTCTCCTTATGATTTGCGATAAAACCCATGGCAGAAGCTAAGGCTGGCCAATAGACTGAATCCCACTATGTCCACTCACAGCTTTATTTATTGATTTTTGCGTTGTTGTTTTTTCTCTGGACAAGAGGCAACAGCGGAGTAGAAAAAAAAGAAAAAGTAGAATTGAATTGGTATAATGTTGGGTGTGCCTTGTTGGGAAAACCGACACGATGTTAACTTCACGCACATAATAATAATAAAAATTATAATAATGCTGTTGCGGCTTCTGACCAACTTTAGTCGCGGTGAGGTTGAGGCTTAACTTTGTGACGCGCAAGGAGGCTATGGTGAAAGATGGGCCGAAATCCAGAGTTATTTTCGTATATTTATTGCGTTAAAAAAGAACAAAGCTTAACAACACGTAAAAATGAGTGTGACAAAAAATGATGGAAACCAGAAGGATTAACGGACAAAACAATGATAAATGAAATGGGTGCGGTCAACAAAAATTGTGGCTACCCAGACCAGACCTCTCTCATCTGGAACCCAGGTGAGTGCGCACTTTTACACATTCAGACCTCCGCGTGGACACGCCCATGCCCACGTGTGTACCCGCCTCAGAAGCACACACACAAACACACACAAGCGCACCACGCACACACATTCAGTCCCAGATGCGTCTCCTACAAATGCATCGGTTTTATATAGCGCTTTTCTGGACACTCAAAGACGCTTTACATTGCATTATTCATTCACTCCATACTTGGTGGTGGTAAGCTACCATTGTAGCCACAGCTGCCCTGGGGTAGACTGACGAAAGTGAGGCAACCAGTCTGCGCCATCGGCCCCTCCGACCACCACCTGCCACTCACACACTACATTCACGAGGCTTCCTAGTCCCAAACGGTCTCCCATCCAAGTCCTGCCTGGCCCTTCCCTGCTTAGCGTCCGAGGTCTGAGCAAAGGCGGTATCAAATCAAATCAAATCAAACTTTATTTATAAAGCGCTTTTCATACCGAAAGGTATCAAGTGCTTTACAGATAACAAACAGACAAACAGGTGCATGCGCACGAGCACACACACACAAAATATATCATTAGGACTAAATAAATAGATGTGAGTTAAAAGCTAAGGTAAAAAAGTGGGTCTTGAGCCTGCTCTTAAAAACATGAACGTTCTCTGCAGTCCTGAGAAATCCGTCTGTATTTGGATTTAAGTCCTTTCAGAAGACAACAAAGGTTCTGTAGCGTCTGTTTTAATTTGATATTTTGGAAAATGCTAAACATGAACAATTATGTATCAGTCTTCCCATGTTATAGTAAGTGTTAGGTCATCCTCCAGCCTGGACCGGGGCAGACGGCTAGACGCCCTTGACAGGTTGCCAGTCTACCTCTAGGCTTATACACAGTTTGAGAAAAAAAAAAGCTCCGTTGTTCCTACAGGGAATTTAGAGTTTCCAGTTCAGTTAACCCGCATGTCTTTGAACTAGGCTAGAAAACTGGAGGATTGTCAGCCACATGGGGAAACTGGCAAACTTTGAACCTAGCTTGCTGTTGTACTATGGCAGCTACAGCACAGGCCTATTAACAATTAAATATGTAATAATGACTGTAGATGTGTGGGTGGTAGTTTTTCAACATTATGTTTTTTTTTACATTATCAAACGAATTGAGTAAAGGCAACTTTTCACAACATTTTAATTAATGGACATGTGCTTTATCTGCCTGTTAGTTATTGAGTTAATTAATCTATGTACGCAGATGCTAAACTCAATTAAACTTGAAAAACATAAGGCTCACCAGCATGTAACACCACCGCTACACCTGCTCTCGGAGCGAACTCCACACTGATATCTCTTACATGCCAGCTCGATGCTTTTCATTGGAGTGTCTTTGAGTGTGAGCCTTGAGTTCCTTCAAGCTTGCCATAATCCCTGATCACAAATCCCTTATTCCCTGAATAAACTGCTATAGTAACAGTATTTCACAAGAAGGCAGGTCCTGGCGTCTGCCTTGTTACTAAATCTCAAGAGTTGTCTCATAGTCGGCTGCAAATATGGTTTGACCCTGTTGGATAAATATTGATTATTCTCTATATTTTGCTTTGTCTTACACTTCATGATCTGTTGACTGAAAATATGTTGTTAATGTTTTACTTTGAGTTCCAGAGTTTGAGCATAAAACTGATAGACCTATGCTGCTCTGGTATATGACCTCTGCCCTTTGACTGGGGCAGAGCAGCTGTGTGTGACCGAGACCTGGTACGGTGTCGAGGACAAGAGTGATGCAAATTAAAAGTAAACACTGTGAAGTTGTAAATGTCATTTGCTGCTTTGGATACTGTCCCCCCTCCCTTAGATCCAAGCAGTAAATTGTAAACCAGGGGCGTGAACAAGTCAATAAAAGCCCATGTGGGGGCAACCAGGAAGCCAGAGCGAGCAGGACGATGGCCCAGCTCCATCGGAGCTGGACCCTCATCTCTGTCTGTCTCTCCTGGTCAGAAAAAGGTAAACTGTCTTGTCTCACTTTCTTGCATTAACTATTGTGTTTTGTGGTTTTGTTGGCTACCAGCTCCAACATTTTGGTCCTTCGAGCCGGATCCCAAGGTCCCAGTTCTCTCTGGAGGCGATCTGAAACCAGTAAGACGGTGCACCGCGATTGACGCCCTTTACGGGAGCTGCCTTCATTTCATCTCCAGGAGTCCGGGGACTGACGGGATACCGTGGGAGAGTGAGACAATTCAAAGAAAATAGGATGTGAGTATGTCTTATTTTAAAACGAGATGTGAATGAGGATCACGCCGTTAAAAAGGTCCTAAGTAATACTAGTTAAAAGGGACTGGGGATTGTAACCCTACAAACTAGAGAAATAGTTTAAAATTACTGTAGGGGATTGTAACCCAACAAACCCCTTGGGGGGTTTAAAATTACTGGAGGGGATTGTAACCCATATAAAATTACTGTAGGGGATTGTAACCCTACAGACTAGAGAAATAGTTGAAATTACTGGAGGGGATTGTAACCCATATAAAATTACTGAAGGGGACCCATCAAATTCCTTGGGGAGTTTGTAAATACAAATGTCGACATGAAAGTGTGAATCAATGAATGATTGGTGTAAACTTCTGATAAGTTTGCACATATAAAGTAAAACTGTAATACGTGTGAAAAGAGTTTGTGAATGAAAAGTTGATACGTATATAGTAACTTGAGTAGAAAGTAAGTCCTTGCTATTATAACTATGTTAATCTAGAGTAAATCTGATTTTAAAAATAGTGTAGCAAAGTGGAGAAAAATGCCTTGCTCAGAGAATCTGTGCATGTTAAGAAAAGTGCCTTGCTCAGAGGTAAATCTGTGCATGCTAAGAAAAGTGCCTTGCTCATGAGTATACTAGACAAATCACTCATGCATTGATTTATTTGGAAAAATCCAAAGCCAAGTGTGTTAATCATACAGATTATGAGAAGATTTCACAGTAAAGAGAAACTGAGACTGTAAATGACTCACAATAGAGAAAGATGTGATTTCAGAAAACAATTGAAATTGATTATAACGGTCTAAGACCTGAAAAAATGTAACCAAACGTTATATTGAGTTATCAAATGTAGGATTGGTTTCATACATGCAATTATGTGGAGAAAATTACAAAGAATAAAAAAAGAAGTACAAGTAGGAGCATTCCTAAGGCTAATTAAACGATAAGAGGGGAATGTTTGAAAATGAATCTCCTGAATATTAAGTGGGAGAAAAAGCCATTTTAAAGACTGAAATGTCGAAGGTAAGCAGAAATGATCAATCTGCTTATCGTCGTTATTTTTGATTGTCTGACCGATTGTTTGATAAGGGAAGATTTTCCTCACAATGGCTACAAAAAGAAGACAGAACTGAACATTTGTCACTAAAGTGTCATATGGCGAGAAATTGTAAAGATAGAGGACATATTCTACTGGCCAGATTGCAAAGAGCTCTTGTACTGGCCAGATAAGAGAATAGAATAAAGTGAAAATAAGAGATATTCTACTGGACAAATCCCAGATGAGAGAAGTGAGAGAAGGTTGAAAGAAAGTAGACAATTACTTACTCAGAGATGTGTGTATGAATGATGTATGGATACTGTTTGCATTAAGAAAGCAAAAAAAAAAAGTTGTATTTGTAACGCCGTCAATTATGTGTACCGTGAAAAAAAAATGAAAAGAAATATAATAATAATTATAGGAATTTAAAAGTAATGAGGCAATAGCTATGCCTTACCATAGTAGGAGTAACACATTAAAGGCTCCATAAGGAAATTTCAATGTAGAAGATACAACATTATACTTTTAAGTAGAAATATTCCTGTTAAAAGCAGTATTAAATCACTGTAGAATAAATTTGATATTTTTGAAGCATCCAAAGTTAACTCTTGAAATGTCAGCTTAAACTGAAGATAGAGTGTGGTGTGTGCTGTTTGGTGGGTGTGATGTGCTATGAATCATGAAGCAGAGTTTCTGTAAGAAAAATGCCATCAGTAATTTCTGTGATGTGTACGTTAATACGTGACGTCTCAGAGAGACCAGTAAAGGTACAAACATAAAAGCATATATTATGACACCGGATAATACATATAGTTACCGGGTCCAGATTCAATTAATGATTAATTGGTGCATAAATTAAGAAAATTTAGTTGATTTACGTGAAAATGTATGGTATAAAAGTCCATCTAAAGTAGGACTAATTAAAGGTGTGACCAAAGAAAAAAAGGCAAAACTAGATAGGCCTAGGATTAAGAGAATCCTTTTAAAAATATGATGTTGAAGTTGGCATAATCAACAGTAATTGAAAAAGATGAAAAATAGTTTTGTGTTCAGATTAACCATGAAACACACCTATTTGTTCCAATTGAAAAGACACCACCTTACTTAGCCTGAAGGATGGTACAAGATTAGAGATAAAGATTTGTGCAACAGAAAGCCAATGTTTCAAATTCACAGACATTGCTTAAAATTCTATGAATTCAAATGAAAAGTATTTTTCTGTCATAGACTTGAGCAATGCAATGTAGTGATTCTAATAGACTTAGATCGTCAGCATTGGTTTGCATATACATTTATGAAAAAATGTTTTAACTAATAGCCTGATGACAAACCCAGGGGAAATTACTAAAAAATTAGTGCTCACATGAAACTCAATTAGTGTATAACATGATACACTCCTTAAGAGTGGAGAAGTCATTTTTGTGAATAATTCTGCAAAAAGGAAAATTGTGTAGGATATGCATTTATTAGGAAAATTTTATCTGCACAAACGAAAAATAGTTGCACTAATAGAAGTGTGTAATTATTTGCTGAGAACAATTTATGAGATATGCCTATAAGTTGCTCATAATTTGCAAATAGCATAGAAAATTGGGTTAATAATAGAAGCTATGTTGGTTTTAAAGCTTCCACAGACCCTTCCCCACTGAGTGTGGATGTCCTTTTGAATTAAGATACATTATTTCCAGACATTCTTCCGTCCAAAGTAGCAAACGGGTTATTGACTATATTCAAAATGATGGAAACTTTGCATTTCCGTATGTCTTTGTACATTAATTTTACTATTAATGCATGGGATGGATTGTCTGAGGAAGTTAAAGCATTAAGGGAAATAGTATTGACATTTCTTTCCTCAGCATTGGCCGTGTTGATATTATTTTGCTTATTTGTTACATGTTTCTTTCCTTGTTTGCAGAGGGAGATTGCTTTGTGCTAAAAGACGTGTGAAACTCTGAATGGAAATGTGTGTGTTTACCAAACCCCGAGAAAGGGAAGAATTTGAGCAATGAAGCGTGAAGGAGATGACCACGGTAATCCATTACCTGATGTGGTGGTCTTAGTTTGGGTCGTAAACCTTGTTTACAGATAAGGGACTACATGATCTTTTGACTCCCACAGGTCCTGGGCTCAGGAAAAGGGGGGTGAAAGTTTATGATACCTCACCTCACAGAGCCACACTAGAGGAAGACATTCATGTCGCTTTATGCCTACCAAAAAATGTTGTGTAGAGATGCAAATGTTTGAGTCATGGATATTCATGTCTCAAACAGGAGGGATGGTGACACTAGTACACTACCTATAGATTCATAAATTACTACTAAAAAATATTTGTAAACAATGTTTTACGTGCAAAATTTGAACGCACAGGGGAACATTTGGCCTATACGAGGGAAATTCCCTCAGCCCACATACCCCTTTTACAAATGGACTTTATACAGTTAAATAAAAGTGAAGGAATGACAGTGGAAAAAGCGTTATGTAAAGACATCATTCCACGACACCATGATAGAGAATTATGTGTTTATGGACTGATTGAGAAATGTAACTACACATTAGTTTGTTAGTTTATTCACTCAGGTTGGAGGTGACTGCTGTTCTCACTTTGGTGCTGAGAGAGCTCCTTCCCCAGCCTGTCGAAGGTCCTCTGCCGCGATTGGACTGAACCGTGCTAGTCTGATCCCTTTTGAGGCCACGGCCAGGACGTCCCATGCTGTCAAGGTCGTAAACCAGACGAGTGGTGTCAACTCTCACTCATCCTGTTGACCCAGTTGTAACTGCCTTAAACCTCCCTGGACTGACCCTAACATGTATTATTTTGTCTATTGTTTTCTTTGTGTTGATATATATTGTGTTGCGACTCTACAGGTGCCGAAGTTATTAATCTCCAGTGAAATTTGAGTTGGTTTGTTGTGTTCCTTGTACAAGGATAGAGGTCTCACCTGTATTGTGGGTTTTTGATACATGTTTATATGACTCTGTATTGGACTGAATTTGGTTTATTTTGGCATGGGAAAGCACAGACCACTATTAATTTAAAGTTTAAGTTGATCTTTATGTGCCATTTTGGACGCATTACCAAAAGTTATGATGGAGAAATTATGAAATTTGAAAAAAAATTTGAATTATTATTAAGGAAACCAAATAAATAAATGAATACATTTTGAGACGATGTTATGATCGCCCTTTGACCAGAAGCGAGAGCAAGTTGAACTGAAAGAAATGAGTGCAACATTTAAAGATACAGCTTAAAGGAGCGAGTAATGAAAGTAATAAAGAAAAAGACTAAAAGAGTAATAAAGAGTTTACTTAAATGTGGACTTGTGGAGTGACTTGGGGGTGTGGTGGTGTTGGTAATTGTGGCCAAGGATTGTTTCAGACAAGATGACCAACAACGTTCGAGGAGATCGAGGCGTTTAAAACAACGCTGGTGGATAATGCTACTCTGATCACTGGCTGCTGCTGAGTCCAGAACTCATGTTACCTGTGAAAGGAACGGACAGACTCTTGACGTGCTGGTGGATGAAGGTGAACAACACTCATCTGTGAACTTTGAGATTGTGATCATTAACGGACACCATCTACTGGGTGGATACAGGAAAACCACCCAAAATCGTTCACCAAACCAGTACCCATCTGGCAGGACTGAATCTGACTCATCGGGGCTCCTCAGACTGCTGTTTCTCTCCTGATTTGCTGATGAGAGCATAAATTCTGTGTGTTCTGAATGTACTAACAGTGACTTTTCCTTTTCCTGATGGTCAAATACATCGCTGTCTTGCATCATCATCCACGGGACAGTGGCTGATGACGCCTAAAGTGTTTGCTGAATGCAGATATCTACTGGGAAGAGCTGAAGGACTGTACAAGTGACATTTGACCTTGGATCAAAAATTCACTTTGCCACATTACCCACCCATTGACCACTGTAGTTTGACAGAAACAGAAATTAAGATTTGGTGTATAGAGAGAAGTTTTTAAAGTTAACCTGAATGGTCCTTTTAGAATAACAAAATTAGTTAGGCACACAAGGTGCTGCAAAATGTTTATACCCTATTAGAACAATGATATGAAATATTTGTATATCTCATTTGCTCTCTCTCCTGGACAACAGGCTAAAGAATTTGTCCCCATGACCAAAGCGATAGTGAAACAGAAAGAGTGGGTGGCGGAAATTCAAAATATCGATAAACAGGAGGGAAATGTTGGATAAATATTGATTATTCTCTATATTTTGCTTTGTCTTACACTTCATGATCTGTTGACTGAAAATATGTTGTTAATGTTTTACTTTGAGTTCCAGAGTTTGAGCATAAAACTGATAGACCTATGCTGCTCTGGTATATGACCTCTGCCCTTTGACTGGGGCAGAGCAGCTGTGTGTGACCGAGACCTGGTACGGTGTCGAGGACAAGAGTGATGCAAATTAAAAGTAAACACTGTGAAGTTGTAAATGTCATTTGCTGCTTTGGATACTGTCCCCCCTCCCTTAGATCCAAGCAGTAAATTGTAAACCAGGGGCGTGAACAAGTCAATAAAAGCCCATGTGGGGGCAACCAGGAAGCCAGAGCGAGCAGGACGATGGCCCAGCTCCATCGGAGCTGGACCCTCATCTCTGTCTGTCTCTCCTGGTCAGAAAAAGGTAAACTGTCTTGTCTCACTTTCTTGCATTAACTATTGTGTTTTGTGGTTTTGTTGGCTACCAGCTCCAACAACCCCAAAAAAATTGCTACAAAAGGTTTTTCAATGGTTTTCTGTAGTATCAGGTGTGCTTATTAACATACTAAAAGTCTACCAAAATCTGACCACTGGAAAGGTGTAATTTTTTTGGGGTTAGGTGTTTTTTTTTCATATATGCAGCCGCCTATCACTGAACCAGAAGCTTTAGCACTGCCTTTTTCTAATCTACAGTATCAGAGTTTAAAGCTCCAATGTCATACTTAATTCCGACTATGTAAAATTATTGTATACACCTCCGCAATCGCATTTTTTGTTTTATAACTTGTATATGTATTAGAAACAGGTATCATACCTTTATTTTCTGAGTCCTCTGCATTAGACCCACCTAGAAGCAGTGGGCATGGCTTCAGATGTCAAGCCAGGCTAATGGTCAGATTGACCTGTCTGGAGGATTAATTTATATCCACTATACCACTCCTCAGTCAAGTGATGCAAAAGTTTGACACGTCCATATCCATATAATATATGTATATTAGACTTTTCAAAAGACATCATCTTTTAATGGCATCCATTATGCAAAACAAATTATGTGGCTGAAACCAATAAATAAAGCACAATTTCAACAATAACTGCCAGTTATAAGCAAGACTTGACTTGCAAGGCAATTTGAAATGATTAAACATGTTCTTTGGAGGGATTATGCTGGATTTGTTCAAGACGCAAGAATAAAACCATATACAACAACAGGTAAATTTTCCATAAACAGCCCCTAAGAAAGTTAAAATCTCCAAAAGTCAGATTAGTGGTGATGGTAATGGTGACCCTTCTTTGTGTCTGTGAAGAGCGGACTGTAAATGTAAATAATTATTTACACATTGATGTGTTGCAGGTTTTGAAGGAGAGAATTGCGAAGTGGACGTGGATGCATGTGCTCTACCCAACAGCACATGCCCTCCAGAGACTGAGTGCCTGGATCTTTCTTATGGGCTTCAGTATATGTGCCGTATTCCATGTCCACCAAGCCTGAAGGTACAATACTGTAGCTGAATGAAATCACTGTTGCCTGCTCAGATTTCACACTGTGTATCTTATTATGTCTATTTAACTATCGCAACATATTATCCATAAAACATACTTGTTGTGCAAGATTGACACCAAGTAATGATCGACAGCAGGGTAGTTATCTGGCACCAGCGCTCTGCAATATGTTACTTTGCTCATGAAGTTATCTTCAGTTACCCAGTTCACAGAAGAAGATGAAAACATATGCGGCTGTCTCAGCCGCATATGTTTATCTTGTTTATCTTTTCACATAAGCATACATTGGATTCTTCAGTCTTATCCTTTCAGTGAATGTGGTAGCCCATCTTTCTACAACTAGCAGCTTGATATTTAAAAAAAATCTGGAATTGTGTGTGAATGCTTGACAGCATTTGCTTAGGCCCAAACAAAAGAACAAATTTAGAAGATTGAAAAGACCTGCGCCACCTGACATGGATGAGTGCTGGTGCAGATATGGATTGCTTTATGCGTGCATGAATTGACCCCTTGTATTGAGTTATAAGCAGCTAGCACAGCAGAACATAGATGCTCCTTCTATGTTCTATGTAGATGACAGATGGAGATGAAGGCTCACTGTGCAGAACGCCTTGCATTGGCTGCTGTACAAAAATGCCATGATGTCTGCATTTATACGCCTTCCCCAACAGCCCACTCCTTCCTCTGCCCTTTTGTTTCTCCCGCTCTAAGCATGAAGCATACATTTTCTGATCTCTGGTTGATCCCATGTGTAGCTAGACCTTATTGTAAAACACCATGCAGGAGTTATAATTGTGTTTTCTGTGGCTTTGTGCTATGGCAAGGGCAAAATATGGAGCAACATACGAATAATGCATGGACTGATGATAGGCATAACATAGGCATACTATGTACAGTATGTACCAAAAGCCACGATTATAGAAGTGGCTTTTGATCACCGGTTGTCAAAATAATTTAGTGAAAGTAAGAAAAATGTATAAGGAATTAGAAAAATGTAATAATTCATTTATTTAATAGGGAGCACAGCACATCTAATGAACATCCTAAACGTTTGCAATGTAGATATGCCAGATGATAGCAAATATGCCAGTTTAGAGATGTAGAGATAAAACATACAACAAAACATGATAGAAAACAATTTCTATCAAAAAGTGTTCATCATGGTTTACTTAAAAAAAAATAGTTGCCATAGAATATACTGTGCTCATCTCAGTGTTATACTATGTGATACATACCGTAAATAATATTGTACAGTGTATGTTGTATAAATAAGCTATTTATTTCTTTATTTATCTATCTGTTTATTTACCTACAGTATCTTCTTATATTTATTGTTATATGACATTTATTTCTCTTTCTTTTTCTTGATTGATTTTTATTTTTTAGCTTTTCTACTTTTATTAATGTTTCTTTTATCTATATAATCCCCAGTGTAGGTGTGGGTGTGTGAGTGTATGTGACCATTGTGATATCTGTAAATAATGGCGGTTCTGGCCAAGAATGTTTTTAAATATTGTATTCTGTAAAGTACTTTGTGATGCACCTGTGTATTAAAAGTGCTTTATAAATAAAGTTTGATTGATTGATTGAACCTAAAGCTACAATATTTCTTTGCAGCCTTGTGCCAATGGAGGGCGCTGTGTGTTGAACGATGCCAGCAGCTACACCTGCGTCTGCACACCTGGCTGGTCCGGTCAGAACTGCCGCATAAATGTCAATGACTGTGTTCAACACTGGTGTCAGAATGGAGGCACTTGTGTGGATGAGATTGATGGCTATAGGTACGTGTTAAATTCATGATTGTCTTCAGGCCATTCGAGCAGCTCTCTGTGAATGATTGAAGACGCCGTGACATTTACTGTTCCTTTCCTTAAGGGTTGAAAGAATTCCAGTACTATAATAAGTAATTCTGTTTAAACTGTTGCCAGATGCCTCTGTCCCAAAGGATACAAGGGTCGCTACTGTGAAGAAGACATTGATTTGTGTGTTGGCAATGGCTGCTCCGAACATGGTGTCTGCGTGGATGGCCGGTCTAACTTCACCTGTCGCTGTGTGCATGGATATGAAGGTCCGCTGTGTGAACTGGAGACAGATGAGTGCCGCAGCTCGCCATGTGCCGCTGGAGCCACCTGTGTGGACCTAATCAGTGATTATCAGTGTCACTGTCCCCCCGGATTTCAGGGTACGCGATCTGATCTGTGCACGCTATTTATAGGGCCCCCCCTGTGGCCTACAATAGAAACTCATGCTATTGGAATGTGATGTATTTGGGATGGATTTCTTGGATTTCTGGATTATTTCATATACTGGAATTATAGATAAAATGAAACACACTCAAATACTCACATATTTGAATGACTTTATTTTACTAAGATTTGCTTGGTGTTGCAGCACAGTTAAATCATTTGAAACACTTTGTTAGAACCTGTTAATTTAAAGGTTGCTGCTGTGCCTGTGGAGGTAATCAAGGCTTCCCTGATTTAAAACTTTTGGCGTCATTTTCTAAGCATTTACTCGTGCAAATTTTTTATTCATGCAGCATTCTCCCATTTCCAATTCCGATTTGGGACTTTAATACTGCAATAAAGGTAATTTCATGTGGTAAAATTAGGTGCAACGTGCCAACAAATAAATATTACGCTATTTTCCATCTTGCACTCACTGTTTAGTACCTGCCTTAAAAAATGCCTGGAGCACTTTGGGTGACTTATGTCGTGTGAAAGGAGCTATACAAATAAGCTTCCATTCCAAATGACCCCCTAAGTTTCAGTAATTGCATAAAGTCATAGTTTTGTGGAACATCTTTGACAATACATGTATTTTAAAGTTATCACAATCTCAAGTTCATAGTCACGAAAATGAAGGTACCTACTTGCCATACCAGTAGGTACCTGTTTATGAACTCATAATATTACAACCTCAAGGGCAAAGAGAGCAGCACTCTCTCCGAAAACCAGGTCTGAAATATCGCCTGAAGCCAGACCTGGCAGGGCTTTGAATTTCTCAGTAAAATCCTAAATCAATTCCATATCAAACCCTAGCCTTGAGGAAATATTCTTAAATTGAAGCTTCATTCATCTATGCATGCATACAAGCTCAAGCAGGCTCAACAAATAACCACTGAGGCAGGCAAAACTGATGTCCCATGTTTTTGCATCCTGTCAAAAGATGTCCCTTGTAGCATTCTATTTAAAACTCCCACTTATGCGATGACAGGAAAGTTGTTGTTGTATGAATGAAGTAATGTTTATTTATAAGCCTATCATTGACAATGAAATGTTTTTGGCTTGAGAGGATCTATTTAGCACTGGCCCAATAACATCAGACCTGTTTGTTTGCCTCTTATCCTACAGGGAGGATTTGTTCAGAGAATGTAAATGATTGTTGGTCACAGCCTTGTCTGAACGGAGGATTCTGTGTGGATCTGATAAATGACTACACTTGTCATTGTCCTCTCGGTGAGTACAAAGCACTTATGTATCATTCAGGCTGTTTACCTAAATACCAGCTCATTACTTTCCTCTACATCGAAGGAGTGCATAAGGCATGGTCATACATACATATTAACAAATTCTGGCAAAACAATCCTTCACAAACTTTTTTCATCGCAAAACTACAAAATGGAGAAGGCGATGATTCAAAATGAAAGACAATGTGTATTGTCTTTGTGCCAATCCATACAGTTGTGTAAAGTATACAAAGACTCCTGTACCATTTCTGCGTGATTTGGTGTGAAACTCAAGCAAAACTGACAGAACACTTATCTAATTGAATCCTCCACAAGAAGATAAAAAGGCCAAAAGCACCTGGCTATAAATCTGTCACTAAAATCCACGGCATAATGGAAGCTTTAGTGACACATTGGAGCTCTGTTTTTACCCAAAATCTAATTTGAGACGAAAGCCTTGCCATAATGTTGTAAAAGCACCACCTAAAAGCTCTGAATCGGTGTTGTGTCTGTGTTTTAAGACAGTAAATGCATGTTTTTGAGATTTACTGTCAAGTGTAGGTAAATTCTGTCACTCAGTGGCTCTAACGGCTAAAATACAATGACTGGTAAGTGATGCAGTACAGCCACATTTAGTTTAATTTCAAATCACATCCATATAAACACCAAGACTTTTTAAAGAATGACTTGCACAATTCTCTTTGCAGAACCTATTACAGTTTTGGCACCACGTCATGAGTATGCACTGTGTCAACACGTATTCGTCAGGCGGATTTAATTTTCAAATATTTGTGCTTTTGTTGATTGTGGCTGTTTACCTCTGAATGTGACATTGGACTTGTCATGCCAAGTGCTGCCTGCCACATTTGAACGTGTGCAATCAAGTAGTGATTAAGTATTTTTACCAGAGGCTATCTGCCAGTCAAATCAGCTGCACACTGCGGACCGATAATGTCCCCATGTTATTTTGCATCAGAAGTCACAAAATGGCTTTCTTCATAAATGAAGAAAGCTGTCATTCAAGGACAATTTCAAACTGTTCAAATTTTTGGGTGAGTAAACATTCTACATCAGTATTTGGCCAGTCCTTGAAGTAAAATGCACAACAACAGCGTTGATAAGAAGATGACAACACTAACAACAAACTGTGCTACTTCTAATGGTACTCCTTAATTTACTATTCTAATTAGAAACTATCAAATTTTTCATTATTATTTTGTGTATATAACTTTATTCTTTTGCATTACAGCTTAGTCTCATCTTGGTTTAACGGTGATAAACAAACACCCAATTTTAACCTTTTGTTAATCCAAGTTTAGGTCCATTTTTAGCCTTTATCTTTAATTCCGGATTTAGTTTGGTTCTTCTCCTGATGGTACTGTAAAGAAGGCCAAATATAATTGGTAACTGGTGTGAAAAGCGAACCACTGAACTACATGTACAGAAAGTATTTAAAGCCTTGGATCTCAATTGGCAGTGCATCGGGACATAAGCATAGGACAACAAGCTGTGATCCAAACAAGGATATTTCTCACTCTCCATAAAACACTTTTAGTTCAGATGTTATATACAATGTACAGTAATATACTGCATTTGTCCACAGATTATTTTTAATTTAAGCACTGAATAAGACAAACTGAAATTATGAATTAAACAACTCAGTAGCACCTGTCATTTTGCCTGACTTTGGTAGTGTTTCTTTTTATTTTCTGTATGAATATTGAAATAATTGTTCCATAGGAAATCCTCGGGACCCACTGATAATCTTCACACGACCCACATTTGGGTCCCACCAGCTGAGAATGACTGATTTAAAGCATGCCGAAAAAGCCTGAACTAATCTTTTCCTCAAGGCAATTTCTTCAGATACAGTGTTTTGACAATAGAGTTCGGGAATGTGATGTCATATCGCTAAGCATCATGGGATTAGCAGCAATAATAAACTAATGGAGATTTTAAAAGGTAAAATACTGTTATTGTTCACATTAAAACACTTGGATACCACAATATATTAGATGTATTTACCAGTAGTTCCATGGTTTTTTTATCTATTTTTTATACAATGTTTGGTTAATGTTAGGGCAAAAATGGCGGATATCCATGGTAACAGTGGAAATTCCTATATTTTCACAATAAATATATATTTTTTAAAAAGATAAACATTTTTGACCGGACCACCAGAAAGGCATTTCTTAGAACAGTTACAGTCTATATATATACTGCCTGTAGTGGCACATTGATGGCTGTCTGAAGGCTTTATGAAAAGCTGTAGATTGCCAATCCATTTATTGTGCATAGACGAATATGGGAAAATGACGCACCAGATAAAAATTACTTACAGAATATCGATTGTTTGGTAATATTTCTCGTGAGCACGGTCAAAACTGTAACTAGTTTCCGCACCTGTTGTAACTGACGGCCACGCCCAGAGCGCCCCCAAATGGCTCCACCCCACTGCCCTTACATTCAAGAACTTGAACTTGTGGATACATCGGGGGATCGAGTTAACATATAGCAGGGTCATATACCTCTATGATGAAGCACAAAGCACAGTTAGGCTTTTTGCGTAGAGTCTGCAGTATGTGTCTGAAAAAAGAGGGTCCCATTCGGAGATGGTGACACAGAAAATGTGACATTCCTTCATGCAACATTAACCTGGGAGTGAATTGCATGCACAATTGGTTATTAAACACTTCCGAAACACTCTGTTGGAGGCAATAGCTGTCCATTAACTAGTCAAGGTAATACATTACAGGAGTGGAAAAGGGTAGTTGGAAGGTCATCAAACACCCAGATAGATGTGTTGATGTAAAGTGAACTGCGCCGGGAAGAGGTGGGTTATAAAGTATGAAGCCGTAGTGTAATTGATAATCTGGGTAATCTAAATAGTGTCTGTTTGTGTGAACGTGAAGTGATAAAGGACTACAGTGCAGAGGCAGAGTTTGCAGGCGCTAAATAGAACACATTTATTTGATGCAAATGGCACATTAGAGGTAAATGTTTTCTGGAGTGAGATATGAAACAGAGGTGAGAAGTATTACCAAACAGTGTTATCAATTTCCCTGTATTCAGTAGGAGTTGTAGCTATGTTGTAAATATATCCAGGGATTTTACCCTCCATAATTGCACAATACTTTTTCACTGCACACAAGAAATGCAATACAATACAAGTACTTTTGTCTCTTTATACAACCTATACAGTATCACATTTTTATTCTAAATCATGGGCGAATGAATACTGCTTATCGAGCATCACTGGCTAAAATTGCACTGGGATTTGCACGTTGTTAACTTAAAGGCCTTGTACCAATTTTTTACTAGTCGTGAAATTTAATATGTTTTGTTCTCCTTCAGTATATTGAATATGCAGTGGTTTGTGAGAAAATGCTATCCATGTAACAATAACGCATTTTTAAAGTGACACTGAAAGTTGTGAAACGGGTTTATAAACTCACTCCTCTAAAGACGGTGGATGTTAGTGATATTTGGTCCACAACAAGTTTAAATTTTCATTTTCCTCTTAAACAAAAAAGTGTTGGACCTTTAACAGTTCATAATATACTGAACAAATTACAGTACATTACATTACAATTGTAAGCTTGCATTGATTTCATCAATAACCACAACATACGTGATTATTTTAAGCATAACTTGAGGGGGGCTGAATAAAAGAACAATGTATTGTGAAATACTTCTTTATTGGTCTATTATTGGTTTGTTTATTTATTGGTTTATTTGGTAGGGACGGTGCATGGTAATGAACACACCACACACTCAATCACTCTCATTCATTGTACATGTTTTTAGTGGTAGGGGAAACCGGCGGAAACCCGGGACTTTTGAGCTGAGTAGCACGAGTGTTAACCACTGCGCCACCGTGCTGCATTTGCAAAAACTGTGGGCGTTGTGTTGGTTCCCTCACATGATGTCCTTGAAACATTTATTTTAAGCCTGTACTGTTCATCTTTATTTGTACACACATGTAATGAGCACCGGCTCCCATCTGTGTGTGCTTTATTTACAACAATAGATATTGACATGTGAATCTATCAGTGACATGCAGGCTTGGGTTTGGTGGAGCAGATAAATGTGATACAGATCATTTTGGTATAGGGTCGGTCTCTGTCAATGATTCACCCAATTAGCATACTGCGCTTCAGGTAGATTGCCGAGGGGAAAAATCAATATGCTCATTAATCTGCTCAAGAAAAGGTGTCTTTGCCTAATATAACATCCAGCCTCATAAACATTTTGTTACACAGTATGTCCTACTAGCACATTTTAATATCTATGTTGTGTTGCTAAGTAGATGGGCGAATACAATCTGTATTTATCACGTTATAATATAACTAAATTAACTAAAACCTGTTCAAAGGAAAACTAAATAAAAACACCCAAATCTCTCCCCTGAAACCACAACAAACACATGGTACTTACACAAAATAATAACCACAAAATAGCAGATAAATCAAGCCAGAAACTGTAATATCAAATATTCATATAAAATGTGTGTCATGTCTTATGCTTTCAGGATTTAAGGGGAAGGATTGCTCTGTGGACATTGACCTGTGCTCCTTTGGGATATGCAGTGAACACACATTAATGTGCACTGAGACCAGGGATGGTCACAGTGTTTCCTGTGTGTGTGAGCGAGGTAAGGCGCACGTTAACACACGATTTGGAAATTTTACAATTATCCGTTTCTCTTGCTCAGTATTTTCTTTGCTCCTATATTTAGATCGCAATAAATATAATAACTTTTTTTTTGCCTTTGTTTTGATAAATGATATAAGCAGAATTAAAATAACTTTTCTATCTAAGTTCAGATAAAAAGTGTGAATGTATTAGGCTGATATTTGCTTGGGCTCGTCATTGTGAAGTTAACAGATGAAACTGTCAAATGATAATAACTAATGATGTCCCAAAATACCCTTATTGCAACATTCAACATGTGTATTTTGTACTTTTTCTCCTCATTGTGAAACAAGCTTTTGAGGCAAGATTGTTTAATTTCTGCACTTCAGTAGCAAGTTAACGTTGTATTCTTGTAAGATTTGCGCCAATATTTATACAAGATTTGCCTCCCTCCCGCAGCTTGTCCTCTAAATGATTGGCTATTATGCACAAGTTGGTGTAACTCAATCAAAATCAGTAACTACATTACTCTTGCTACACTTCTACTGAGTGCATGTCAGAGTGAGGGATAGTGACTGATTCTCAATGTAAATGAGAGGGACCTGCAGCGCGCCGTTTTAGCCCGATCACCTCTCAAGGGCAAACTGATGCCTCTATATAGAGATGTTTCATGTCGGCAGTCCATGGCATGCACATTATCGAATGGCTGCCAGTGTATGTGATGCAAAACATGTTACTCACACACCAACCAAGTAAAGCCATCGATTTGACCTAGTGTTTAGTGACCACACACTAAATCAAATTTAGAGTTCGGGAAGGTATCATTCATGTCATTTCACATAATAAGTGAATATGCGCAGCAGTTGTGTATCGATTTAAAGATGTATTTCTGTCACCTTACAGATTATTATGCTTTTTTTATTCTGGTTTTGCCATGAGTTTTCGGCTATTCTATCTTTGTGGTTCATTTGTAACCCTTTACCATCAACATAATACGTGATTAGTTTTATTCATTATCATACAATATCACTGCAAGGTTGAACTGGATGCTTACTATACCCATAAGGCATCAGTTAATGAATAACTATGAGCCTTTTATTTCTTTTTATATGTGTTTAACATTGTGATCTTAGGGCACACAAATAACGCTCCGATAATGTCGCTTCACAAAACAAACACTAACATGGTTTATGTTCATTAAGCGTTTTTTCTCTTCCTATTTTACATTTCCTTTCTTGCCTAATTGAAAAACAGTGAGAATTTAAGTATTATGTGCGAATCAGAATGCTAATGGTCCCATAAGCCATAAACTGTCTGCATGTTGCCAGTGAGCTCTTTGGATCAATATTAGCCTTTGTGTGTAAAAAATCAAACTCGCACTGATTGTAATCGGCACACGGACAAAATTGAGCCAAAGGAACCGAATAACTTCTCTTTTCTGTCGTACGCATGCTGTAGGGTTCAACGGGTCGTTCTGTGAAGTAAATCTCAACGAGTGTGAATCGAAGCCCTGCCAGAACGGAGGTGTTTGTGTGGATGGGATCGACCAGTATCAATGTCTCTGTCCGAAGGGTACGTTTAATGTAGTAGTTAAGATTATAGAGCATGCCCAAAATCCACACACCAATGAAGCATAACCGTTTGACCCCTGGTAGTGATAATAATGCATGTATTATCAACACCTACCTAGTATGGAGCCTGGTATTAGAAATGACAATGCTTTGTAGTTTGATTAGGTTCATTAGGTTGAGTCTTTTGATGCTGATGATGATGAAAACTCATAGCCAGATCTGTGGCGATAAGAATATATTTACAATTCATAGTGTAAATATAGTTATTGCTGGTTCTGAAACCTTTTTGAAATAACACACTGGTCAGCCTTTGCCAGAATCCCCACCCATCCGTATCACTTGTCAGTTCACGTGTAACATAGCGTAGATGCTGACCACTGCAGAAGATCTCAGCCGCTAAGTGGTCCGTGTTCTGATCTTCTGATCTATCCATCACAATCTTGCTGTTGTCAAACTCTCTCGGATCAATCTCTTGCGCATGTTTTCTTTAAATTTTGAGATAGTGACTCGTAACCACACGTACAGGACATAATAAACAATAATGCATGTATATGCATTATTGCCTTATGGTTATAATAATATGATTATTTATGTCCAAGTTACCATAAACCTTAAACAGTTTGAGGTCCACACTTGAAGTCAAATTTTGCTGATTAGCTGAATACGAGGCGCTGAACAGGAACTATTCTATGTTATACTATTCTATGTTATACCCAAATTAGTAATCTGTGAATACTTACGGTTCATGTTAGCAAATATTTATTTTATGTTCCTTAAATGTGGAGTCTCAGCTGAATGCCTCGTAACCTAACAAGTTGTTACTCACAAGATTAGATTTATGGAGGAATAAATTTCAGCATTTTCCCAATAATTTCGTGCTCCAATTGACACCTTACCTGTGAGACATACCTCTGATTAAACCGTGATTGCGGGTGAAGTCTGTTATGCATTTTTAATGAAGTCAGGATAATTGTCAAATTTTATGACATGGAGAGAGGGGGAAATTGGTTCCATGGTCAGTTTGAGAAATGATGAGAATTTGACCTGCACCGATGCCGCTGATGGCCAGGCATTAGTCATGGGCCTCCTGTAGCCGCCGTGTGTGACAGAGTTAATGATAGTCATTTTGTAGCGTGACCATGCGGTGGAATATATTTATGAGGGCCTAAAATGTCTGAAATTGGCATCCTTTACTTTTACTTGATGGCCTTAACTTGACGACATTAAAAATGCATAGGACTTGGTGTTATAACATACAATACCCAGTGGCTTAAGTGGTAGAAAACAATAATAATAATAAAAATAATAATAGAATAATAATAATAATAGTTGGTCAAAGAGCCCATGCAGATTGACAGATGCTTCTCCATCAGTCAGCCACAGGGAATTGTTATTATTAGTAATTCATAATTTGAATATTCTAGCAACACACTGTAGCACGGTATAGCCAGAGTAGCTTGTTCACACTACATATTATTTTATTCACTGCACAATAGGTTTCGGAGGATTGAAGTGTGAAATCAACTTTGATGAATGTGTCTATGGATACTGTGCCAATAACTCCACATGTATTGACCTGGCTGCAGACTATGAGTGCATCTGTCCTCCGGGTTACATCGGTGAGTTATCTGTGTCATCAACAGTTTCATCGTTTGGACTTGAGTCTAGTGAAGATTAATGGCCCCGTGTTCATCTAAATACAACAGACTAAATAGATATAAATTAGGGCTACAGAATACACTGCAAATTGATCGTTCTCAATATTGACAAATATACTGCTAGACACTAAATATATTGAAATCACATTCTAGTGTTTCATCTGATAGAAGAAATACTTCTGTTATGGTAAATGTCTGGTGTGATGTATCTAATTTAGACTGAATTAAAGTGAACATAAAAATGCGCTGGCTTGGATGTGCTTTTTTTTGTAATAGATTAGTGACTCAATCATGGATAGTTTGATTACTAGGAGTGCGTAAACACTTATGGGAGGTACATGGGATTATAGTACAAACATTTTTTTTTTTAAGTACTGAATTGTATAAGAATACTCATTTTAAAGGAAAGTTTGGGGATTTTTTTAATTTTCTATTTAGATTAAAAAGATAATGGAATACCATATAAAGTCTACTGTCTACTTCTCGAGGCTGCAAAATGATCGTGGTAGAATGAGTGTCTAACTTAATCTAGTCCCGACATGTCACCCTCGCTGGCTCTATTACTGAGACGTATACACTCCACTGGCCATCTTTGTACTCCATCACATGAATCGTCATTACTTTCTGTAGTCTCTGGATGAGGAGCTAATCTAATAGCTGTGGGATCTTGTTTCTCATTTGTATTAGTCCTACTGTGCTCATTTAACATCTTTATTCACCTCAGGTAAAAATTGCTCGACAGCTGTCTCTGGATGTGCAGCGGAAGGCGAGTACTGTAAAAATGGAGCAACGTGTTCGCACAACTCTGTCGGAGAAATGCACTGCATCTGCCCTCCAGGTGAATTTACTTAAAGGTGCATTATGCAACTTTTTATGCTGAAATAAAAGTTGATATTTGTGCATATTTGACCTTGTAGTGACCCAGCAGCTGTGTGAGTGATTAGCACGGCGCCTTTACGTTCGATCACGGTGGTCTCTACAACGCTCCAGAATCAATTGTTTTGTAGGTTTTCTGGTGAGAGGGTTCGTCAGCAGTGAAAACCTTCCAAACAGTTCATCCTGGAGCATCCTCGAGTTCACTGTGATGGAAAGTAAAGGAGCCATGCTGACCACTCATACAGCCCATGGGTCGATGGTACCTTTATATGGACTAATAAACATTTTATTTTATCTTTATTTATATATCATTTATATATTATATAGAACCAGGGAAGTATAAAGATTATATTTATTCTTAGACTATGGAGATATAAATAAAAGCCAGGCATTATTATTTTTTACCAGTAAATTAGGAATGTGTAATATTTTCAACGTCTAAATAAGTGAGCAAAGAGTGACTGTAAGTTGGCGTTTTCTAAGGTGAAAATAAATATCCCCACGTTTAAACCAGGGCCAAATGGTATAACTCCATGACATGATGCATTTTGAAAACAGCGGCTCTTGTATGTTCTTTCAGTTCTTTCAAAAACTGTCCAGGACGCGAGCTGAGTAAAGATGGTCTACCCACTCTGACTCAAATAGGTGGAAAAGTTGTTTAATATGTTCAATAAGCTGTTTCATATTTGGGTGCATCTTGGTCTCAATGTTATGTTGGATACAATACGTGCAGCCATCCAGTCGCGGTCATAAATCTGTATCTTGAATGTCTTTTAAATCAATGCATTCATTTCATATCACAGGACTCCTCATATGTTGTATGCACATGCTGGGGTAAGTTTTGTAATTCTTGCATGTGCAGCAAATGAATGGCCAATAGTTAATCTGTAATGCAGCTCCTTACGTACTACATACTGTACAAGCTTTGCGCATAGTACTTACAAATAGCGGTATAAGCTCACAGCACAGTTTTTCTTTTTATTGTTGATTTCCCACCGTGTCAAAAGCGCTGCAGGCCTTGGTTGGACAAAGTATGTTAATCAGCCAATGGAAAAAACTGCCAATGACAATATTATGTAAAATAACAATCCATGGTGTATGTGGGAAGCTCGGCAGATACAGTAACATGGCAGCAATCTCTTTTCTTTGATCCCACTCCTTGAAGGATACCACGGCTATGACTGCTCCTCATCTGCGAACCAATGTGTGCCTAATCCGTGTGACCCTAAGGGGACTCTTCACTGTGAAGAACTCGCAAACACTCACAGATGTGTGTGTCAACATGGCTACACTGGACAGCTCTGCGCTACAGCTATAGACCACTGTGTAAAGGGCCTGTGCCAGCACGGAGCGGCATGCATGGATCTATCACCAGGATTCAAGTGCCATTGTTTACCAGGTTGGATTAGTATTTTTGGGGTTATGGCAGTCTTGAATGAATGCATGCCTGTTCATTGCTTTTACTTTGGTGTCCTTTACTGTAGGGGGGATTACTTTCTTAGCCCTAAGAAGAAAAAATATTTCAAAAACATGAATTAAAGAAATTACATTAATTAAAAACGGGAGTACATGTTATGAGTGCGGTCAAATAAGCTCTTCTATATCACATTGAAATGCATCACGGCTTTGTAAATAAACCATATAAACACAAAATAAAAATAAAAAGTTTTACAGTAAAAGTGGAATTTTTATGCATAATGCAATGCCATATGAAGTGCATTTTCAGATGGTATTTGATAAGATTATGTTGAAACAAGATTTATTACTTACCATGTGATGATTAGCCTGGCATCCAGACTAATCTCCGATGTTTATTAATTAATAAACAGGAGACTCTTCTGTAAAGAAGCGGGGTCTGGTTGGGGAGACTATGTGATGATATGCCAGTATCAAGTATACAATACACATGATGAACATAATAGAATTCTAGCAATCATTTTTACTCATTTGTTTTGTTGATATTCATAATAATTTTCCCCAAACTAAATGCAGAATTAATTAGATTAACATTTGTATTTGAATAGCCTCTCTGAGTCTAGTTTAACACTGTTTTCGATCATAATAGGTCTCACAGGACAATTTTGTGAGATAAATATTGATGACTGTGAAGGTAACCCGTGTGGGTCTCTTAGCATGTGTAAAGATACTCTCAATGGATTCCTCTGTTTTTGCGCTCCAGGGTTTGTTGGTAAGTGACGTTTACTGAATAAAAATATGTTTATTTATACATAGCAGTGTAGCGTTAACAATGTAAAAACCCGTTGTCCTTGTGCAGGGACAAACTGTGAGATTGAAGTGAATGAATGCCTCAGTCATCCTTGTCAAAATGGTGGCTCCTGCATCGATGAACTAAATTCTTTCAGCTGCTTGTGTCCTCCAGGAATAGCAGGTATTTATTAGTCTTGTGCCACTGTTTCCTAAGATAATGGTTGTCCTGAAAACGTTAGTTTCACGGCATAGCAGTTATAGAATTGAGTGCATGTAATAGTCATGCCAACACGGCAGCTTGTACTGACTGAAAATTATTTTTGTTTTAAGAGACCGAGCGTTGGCTGTTTGCTTTCCATGCCAGTGACAAGCTGTGCAAAAATTCAATGTCAGTTAACAATAAAAGGAAAAAAACGGGACGTCCTGTTACCATTGCAGTGAACTTATTAAAAAAAATCGGGTGAAAGATGGACCCTGCATGAACTGCAAAAAGTTAAATAATAACTCCTGAGGCTGTTTTTGTATAGTTCGTTGAAGTGAACAGTATAATGGATTGTGGTACATAATATAACAAACTATTAAAAACAAACTACGGCTCGTGTCTGTCCATCTTCTGTTCGTGTGCAAAAGTACCTTATATTAGTGATCTCACAGCAGAAATTTCCCATAAAAAGTAAACACCAAAACACTTTGGGGCCAGTTTTCTGTAAATTAGATCATGGGGGCCTCATTTAATGAAGGTCAGGTAAAAATATTGGTGCGAGTATTTTTTAGTTCATAAAAATATATAACGATTTGGCATATTTAATGCAAAATTGACATCATTTTCTCGCAGGCCACCGGTGTGAAGTCAACATAGATGAATGTGTTTCGTCTCCATGCCTGAACTTTGCCACGTGTGTTGACCTCGTGCTCGGCTATGATTGTCTCTGCAGTCCTGGCTACACAGGTACAGATATAATAGATTTAACAGTTCGTAGCATTGTTCGTGTGAATATATTGAAGGTTAGCCTGGCACGAGCCAGACTGATCATGAGGATACAGTCTGGAATTGTGCGATTTGAATCTCGCTGACTCCGGCAAAACCAAGACGAGCCAATCATAGCACGGGAGTTAACAGTGCGTCATCTTCCGCGCTAGGATTTCCCATCAAACACCTGTGCTCCTCCAGGCCGTAACCAAAACAGTGAAGATGGCGGCCGCGACACAGCGATCCCACTGCCATTTCTTCTGTTTTAAATGAGCTGAACCGCCTCGAGTCTCAATTTGGAAATTGCATCCTATTACCACAATTCCAGACTGTCTTTATATGTATTTATAAATACATAAATAAAGTCAGTCTGGCTTTATGCCAGGCTAATTGAAGGTGCCCCCTCAGACGTATTGAGATATTGCAATATATAGAGATTGTGACCATGCTCAATTAAATATCAGTTACAGGCCAAGGAAGCTCCACATTGAACAAGTGAGATCAGATTATTGATATGAGCCCCAGCAACCACCATCGTGACTACTATATAAACCACGGCACAGTGGGGCAGCGGGATGGGGCCTTTATGTTCTCCCCGTGTCTGCGTAGGTTTCCTCCGGGTACTCCGGTTTGCCCTGTGTGCCCATGTGTTTGAGAGTGCGAATGGGGGATGACGGATGGAAATTAGCCCATGGCTACAATCTGGTGTGGCGTGTTCATTAACATGCACTGTACCAAATAAATACCAAATACCAAATAAATATATACTTTGACTATTGTTTTTGTATACTGTATATTTAATTTGCTGCAGTAACCAGGAAGCAGTTTTGGACTACAATTTGTAGCCATTAAAGCTACTATTATCTATTAATCATGTGCAGTTTGAAGCCTCAAGGATCAGAAAATATGCAGAAGTTTGAAATTACATTTGTAATCTGTTTATTAATAGTAGCGGTTTGAAAAATAATGATTACAATGTAAGTCTATGGGGTCAAGGGGGCCATAATGGCAATACATTTGAGTAACTTTGCAACAGAAAGTTGTTCAAATATTTAAAAAGTTGTATTATTTTTATATGTATGACAAGAGTTAAACCTTCAAAACAAAAGCAAAAGTTTCAAAAAATATCAATCTTTAATTTTTTCTAGCTTTCTAAAAGTCCAAGCACATGTTTGTGTCAAAGCTCCCACAATGGGAGGGTTTAGAATGGGATAAAAATCTAAATGACTTAAAATTATTTTAGATCACCAAAAAAATACATTCGCCAGGATAATTTTACTCAATTGGAATAAACAAATGTAGGAGTTATACAAAAAATAAAACTACAAAAGCACAGAAATGTGCCTGAGTGTGATAGAGGGTTAAACAAACCTGTTAATTGGTCTACATTTTTCTGTCTCAGGTGCTAAGTGTGAAGTTGACATTGATGAGTGTGATTCATCTCCCTGCAAAAACCATGCCACATGCGTTGACCGGGCTGGTAATTACTTCTGCCAATGTGTGGCTCCATTTAAAGGTAATATGCACTGTGGGAATGGGGACAAAAGCAAAGTTAATTAACTTCAAATGCTATAATTTTTTCACCCGTCTGTAGACCATGTTCACTCATCTAAATAAAAGTACTATGCTGTGTTTGCTATCAATGGTTACATAACAATTACAGCAGTATGAGCTGTGCTGTTGATACAGCTGCTTCTGTCATAACCGCCCTTTATAGACCTTACGTCACGGTTTCAATTGTTGGGAGCTATAGAAGTATAACCCGACAACAACAGGCCTTATATTAAGACACAATGGGATGTATACAACAACAGATTCAATTCTAGATTATTTCACACAAAGACAAGTTTGACTTAACTATTCTTACACGTGCTTCCTTTGAAACAATCACAACAAGTCTGAGTAACTAAAGAAAACCCACCATCACGCAGGTTAAAAAGACTGGGTGTTATAGTTTGTCAGTCTGGAAACTGAACTGATAATCTTTTGGTTTGTAAACTGCACACAGCTTCTTTTTTTTTAAAGTTGTTATCTTATTTATTTTACAAGTTCCTCAAAGTCATTATTCATTTTATCAATACATCGTTCCTGAATACCTTTGTGGCCTCCTCACATAATGTGTCCCCGCTCGTACACAGAGTCTCTCCCTGTGGTGTGCAGAACCAAACTTGCCTCCAGAGGTTTTTTTTAGTTTGTACACCAAAAAAGTAAAAAGCTCAAAAAAAGTAAAAAGTGTCCCAACACGTTTAAATCCTATTAAAAAACAGTTTTATCCACATCTATTGTGTGTTTTTATTGTTTTCAATGTTTTATTGCCTTGATTGTAGGGTTTATGGTTTAAAATTTGTCTATACCTACACCTATTTTCTGTTGAGCTGTGAAGCACTTTGTAACTATCTCGAAAAGATATACATCAAGAGCATCATTTATCAAGTCAGGTGCTGAATAGAGAGTGAGCATGCTGCATCTGATTTAACATTTGAAACAATCTTTATTACACTAAAAACACCACAAATCTAATTTGTAAATTATTATTATTAGTGGTGATAAGCTACTGTCGTAGCCACTGCTGTCTTAGGATAAACTGACGGAAGCAATATGTTCCATCTGCTCCTCCAATTACGACCGCATAGTTTATTTACACAGTTTCATTTTCATAAACATTATTTTAACTGTATGCCAAAAGACTGGAATTTGTATTTATGAATACGCTTTTCAATCAGCCTCTTTCTGACTTGACTTCAATTTACTCAATCTTGCAAAAACATTCAGAGGGGCCCTTGGTAAGCGCCCAAAGTCAAACTCTGAAAGCCCAACATGACTGTTGGCAGTGGACTCTGGAAGGACAACAGTCAAAGTACCACTTACAAATGTTGCCTTTAAAGCTAAGTGGCCATAAGAAACGGACTTCTAAAAAAGGCACAAGTAATTCTCAAATTGGTCCGTCAAATTGGTTGTTGAGTGATCAAATAAAAACTGAGGCATTTAGAAATACTGAATTAGCAGAGCTAAAGATAAAACACTGAGTGCAGTTTGATATGTTATACACAGTAGGAATTTCTTGTCAAAGCTATGCAAAGATTAAATTATAAGAAGACATTGTTTCTGAGCCAATAGTGGGAGTTTATGTGAGGACATGTCATATTTCATCGTATGGGATTGGGACAGCGGGCAGTGCAGTTGTTTTTAATACAAAAGGCATAAAAAAAGCATAAACTATAACTTTATTGCTTTTTAGAAGCCCCAAGCCTACCAGCACACACCATGGTGTGGCTGATATTGCAACAGCAACTTTATGTAGTAAGTCTATGTTTGCCTATAATGACCTGTTGTTAAGTATTGTATTTAATGCGCCAGTCAACAGCTCTGTCCATTCCCAAATGAGCTGTACATTGCAATGACAAAAACAATCTTGATGACAGGAACTCTATTTGGTTCCACTCCACAGCGTCTTAAGAGCCAGTGGCATTTAAAAACATTGAGCAGCGCTGACAGATGCAGTGTGGGATGTTGATTCCCAATGAGAATGACAGGCCCGGCAACTCTTTAATATACAGTACACACAGTCACTTATTCAATTTCTCAGATGAAATATTGTTAGTTACATAATGCAATCTGCACTCAGTGTCACCATGTTTCTGACTCTGGGCTGTCAATGGTCTGTTAGGGACTTTGGAGATGAGACTGGACATTGATATTCTATTGTTGTCAGTTTTCTGGTATAATAAGTAAATATTTATTGACGCGGGCAACCAAATACGTCTGACATTATTGCATTTCTAACTTAAGTGAAGTATTGTGTACCTTGTTTCTTTATTTGACACTTGTTTTGCGTCATTCTGAAGTCCTCGGTTGTCAGATTTTATGTCCTCAAGTGAATTTTATTAATGGGATAAATGTCAAAATCTTACAAAAACTGAGGTGAGGTTCGAGTTGCGTCTCATGTTCTGTTTTGAGAGTAGCATAAGTGCATTGTCCAATTATGCCAAGACAAATAGATATTTGGAATTTCAGATGTTGGTACAGGATGCCTTGTGTAATACCTTTTTATATATATTCTTATGAAAGGAATTGTTCAGTCTTTTCGTCTGGTCTTAAAAAAAAAAGGTCCATAAAGATAGACAACCGGTAATTGCCTCTTTGTGCACAGTAAAAGCTTAAGAGGAATTAATAATATACTTCTGTGCTTAGGCAAAGATAATGTTCTTCTTTAGAACATTACTTCAATAGATGGAACTACATTACAATGACCACATTATTAATACATTAAAGTTATTAATTAATGATAAGTGTTTGGAGTGTATGGTCCACTTAAGACATTTACTGTATATTATACGCCTCATACCGATCCTCTACAACTTGTACTATTACAAATACTAACATATTTGTGTTCATCCCAAACCTTAGTCGCCACTTTTTTTACAGCCTGCTTTGACAGGATTGATTTCAAATCAACCTCAGGAGGAACGTGTTGTAAAAGACTTTGCAGAAAGTACATTGTAAATGTTCAAGAGTAAAAGTAAATTGTCTTCCAATACACTGTATTGGCTTCTCAGTGGGTCTGTGTAGTTTTTGGTCACGAAATTTATAAGGCAGGGTGGTAACAGCATGTAGTCCTATCACAAGGCCAGGTTCAAGGGAACAACCAATATGACTTTAGTACCCGCAGGTATACAATGCTGCTGTATTTCTTCACATACTCTTTTGGTAGTGTGCTTGTCCTAAGAGTGTTTGCTCCCTCTGCTCCTTCAGGCCATAATTGCGAGTTCTTGCCCTGTGAGGCCAGTAATCCCTGTGAGAACGGTGCTGTGTGCGTGGAAGAGTTGGATCAGGACCATTTCCCTTTGGGTTTCCGCTGTCGCTGTCGCAGAGGCTTTTCAGGCCCCCGCTGTGAAATCAATGTGGATGAATGCAGCTCCAGCCCCTGTTTGCACGGTTTCTGCTATGACGGTAAGAAGCTGCCTATCTCGCCGACATGCTTAATAACAGCCATTCAGAGACAGTATGGCAAAGTACCCCCGCACACACCAACGCACACCACGGATATGTCAAATTTGGTTTTGCTCACTTAGGCTCTGGCAGGCAGTTTTCAATTGGGTCACCACTACTGCTTATTAGCTGCAATAGTGTTATTAGGGTGTTATGAGACCTGACTTATTCCATGTGATGTGAGGATCTGGGACATTACCTGCATGTATGCTTGATAAGTTCCTTAATAAAAGGAAATCAATTAGACATCAATGCAGTTGTGTACTTAGTAAATTGCTAAAGCTAGATCGTCAATTTTGTATTCATCATGCAAGAGAAGGCTAACTAGCTGGACTATTATGTTTACTCAAGAATGAATAGAATATAGCCAAGGAAATAATCAAATTCTGCTGTACACTGGTACATGGAAAAAGTTGTAATAGAACTAAATAAAATGATTACTGGAAAACATTGCATATGTTTTCTCTTTTAGAATACCTAGAGATGTGTTACTTAACAAATTCCACTATTACAACTGTAGCTATGATTGTTACTAGTAGAGTAGCACTATTTCTAGAGTATCTGTGTTACAAGAAGGGCTTGTGTCATTAAAGCTTTGCCCTTATATTTATGACAGTCTGTACTGTATATGCTTGGGGACAGTCATTGAATAACTATGAAAATACCCTAAATAAGCCTAAATAACTAGATATTACCGGCTAAATGTTAAACAGAATATCAAGCCGCTTATTTTCTTAGTGATTTGAAGGCTTGAAGGCAAGAGTGCGCCACAGTAAGCCTTTTCCGTTTGTGCTAACAGCATAGAGTGGTCAGCTGTCTTTGCTATTTTCAAATGCAGCCTGTTCACCTCAGGTTAGTGAACCAGCCCTGCAGGACCTATTGGCCTTTGCTCACCATCACCACCAGCAGCAGCAGCCTGTTAGCCCATGGAGAGAGCCCTGCATAGCCACTGCGTCAGAGATGAGTAATGCTACTGCCACCTCGGACCTAAAGCCTTTAATGAGAGTAATAGCAAAAACACGCACCAAGACAGAGTGACAGCATAGATTACGTGGTAAATCTTTGGGATAATGAAGAATCCTGGGACCCTGACCGTGGCAGTAATAAATTCACTCCTGTAAGAACAGCAATTACCTCTGTCACCAAGTACACCACTGTTGTGTTGAACGAAAAAGAGGGCAAGGTGTCCCTATTTAGAAACACGAATATTTACAATCATAAATACTGTGTAAAAACACAAAATGGTGCTTAAATTGTATAAGTTCGTTTTCTTTTTTGTAGCATTTCACTACACTGCTTAACATAGGCAACAGAAAGCAATTTTTTGGTGCACAATTGAATGCACATACTGTATGAATAGGCGTATTTAGTTTGAGCTTTAAACTTTCTTGTGCTGTATAATTTAGTTTTTTTAAATTTCTTCTTGTTTTTCCACCTATTCAGTTGAAGAAAACAGCCGTTTTCCTGTGTTGTCGTTGTACACAATAAAATAGTATCGCTACGACGGAGGTTATTTTTTCCCTATTTAACATTACCTTTAATTGACAACACCGCGTATTCAAACTGGAGGAGGAGTTGAGAGTCGTCAAAAACTACTCTACATAAACTAATAATTAAATACCAGGATTGATGACAAAATCAAGGAGTTAAAATTAGAAGTTTTATTTCCCTAACATGTCATCTTAATACAGAATTCTGTTTTCCCTATCCATTGTGAGTCTGCCTCCAGCCGTTCCCATGGGCAGACTGACTCTTCCTGGGGAACCACAGTTTTTTACACATTCCATTGTTTACAAGATTTATGAGTCTAAGACCACATGTCGTGGTTTCCATCGTTCCCATTGGCTCCCACAGCTGTGCATTCAGCTCCACCTTGGTCTCCCTTGTAATTTGACCCTTTTTGACCAAGTGGCCAGCGGACTGGGTGGGGGTTGCTGCGTCTCCTCTTCCCTGAAACAAAGGACTTTGGGAAACCACACCTTATACAAACTCAATGACAACTTTTGGTTAGTTTGCTAAATAGCCAAAGGAACAAAACAGCGTATAAAAATATTATATCTCTTCACAGTGTTTTAAGTTAGAAAGTTAAGTTAAGGTATAGATAAGCAGTCTATACAGTCTTATCTGAATCCTAAATCTGATATGCGCCCTCCGTTTGTTGAGCTTTTGTAATTCTTATTATCTTTAGATATCCGGTTCATCTTAATGTATGAGTGAAAACAAATGGCTCATTCACTGATGTCTGTTCTGGGTATTCAGCCTCTTTCTGAATAGTCGTTAGAAAAGCTGGCGATGAGACCGAAATGGGAGAAAAGGGTGGAGTGAATGGCCGCAGCAGACAGTTCATTTAGGGCTGGTTAGCGTGACTGTCAGGGTGATGGAGAGGGAGGCCACCTGTCACATAGATTTAGCCTCGAATGGATTGACTGATACAACAGAGACGTATGTTTTAATGAATATACCCATTAAAAAATGAAGTCACGATGGGGGGGGTGGCTTCTTGCGTTCATTAACAGCAAATACCTTGGCGGGGATGCTGTAGATTATCAAAGACCTACTGAGAAAGTGTGAATTAATTTATGATGCAAGCTGTAGTAATGATGTTTTTTTATTAATTTTTTCCGCACAAATGACAACCTGGACAAAAGACATCACTGAGCCATTAAAAGATCATTGTGCATCGTACAAATAGAGCATTCATGCAGGACAATGGCACTGCATTTGCAATACATACGTTCCAGTGAATAATAATTTAAAGCCTGTTACTGTTTTTCTCGTGTCGTTTCAGTGGTGGATGGATTTTACTGTCTGTGTAATCCTGGGTACGTTGGGCCCCGATGTGAGCAGGACATCGATGACTGTGTGAACCACTCATGCAGTAGGAACTCAGAATGCAGAGACCTTCACATGGTAGTACATATTCCCCTTGTTCACTCAACAAACTCGGTGTATTGTGTACATCCACAAATACTGGTGCTCTTTAACTACTTTATCTTGGAGGACGCATATATTGAATGAATACTGTAGTATTTTCTGTAGAATGGGTCTGCCTCTACAAATATTTTGAAATCATTTTTCAGTTTTCTCTCAAATGTTTATGCTTCTGGACATGTGTAAAATGTGTAGTGTGAAGGGAAACTTGATTTTAAAACATACATTTCAAATCTAATCGCCGTTACAAAAAAATCTCTAGTCGAAGATTTTCCAAAAATCCTGCAGCTTTAACTTATAGTAAATCAGACAGAAGTAGCACTACAGTATTACGGAAGCATCAGATGTTATTACTTACGCTTTAGACAATGGCTTGTTATTTCTAGTTTTATTTAAATTCTCTGAGTCTGTGCAAAGTGTGTCATATTTTGGTAATTAGAAGTCGATGCCAATGAAATAATGAAAAGTACGCACTGTTTTATAACCGTTCTTGGAAAACAGTATTTGCCACACTGTCAAAGACTTTCATCTGCTGCTCACTATAATAGCTTTTTAGTACATACAACTTTAAGTATTTTGCCCAGTTTGAATTGAAGTAGTAAAAAGAGACTATATATGTGTATAAATAGATTGTTATGAGCAATCATTTGACTTGATTTGTTATTAACTTAGAGAATAAATCACTTTTTTTTTTATCCTGCCTGGATATCTCAGTGTGTGGCCTTATTGCACCATTTCCTTCAGGTGAACTAAAAAACACTTCAAACTAAATTACATACCTTTTTTTTTTAGCCCAGGCTATATTTATTCAAGTATTTTTCCAGCCAATAACATTGATCTGTTTCAGCTGCACAAAGGCCTGGGGAAAAGCACACTGCTCGCAAACTGTGCAATGAGTACCAGGGGCCTTTTTCCAACAGCTGCTTATGTGCTAACAGATTGCAGCGCTAAAACAGATGTGACATAGATAAAGTTTGGGGATTTCTTTCGCCCCACACTGACAAAGACGGATAACTTTTGCTGTACAACGCACTCCTATAGTGTTGTATATAGCGTAGGTTTAGAATAATCCTGCACCCTTGGAAAGTACAGTTGGAGGCTTACATAAAATGTGCTTTTGTTTAATTACTTGTGAATGCTGTGAGGCTCTCAAACATTTCACACCATATCACCTCAAATATTCGACCTTTCATGACTAAGGTGGAACATAGCAAAACTAAAATTGTATGATGATGAAGGGCTAGACGTCCGAAACGTTACACTTGTGGTGCCAAATAAACTGGTTAGCAGCAGCCTGTGCGGATCATTGGTCTCTTTTTTCTAGGTAAATAACATTTTCCCAGCACATTTCTCCATGCTGTTACTATACCAAACTATTACTCCAAAATTCCAAATACAGACCCAAATATGGACATAGTCGAATGCTTTCCTTCAAATATTGTTAATACTGCTCAGTGTGCTCACCTTTCCCTTCTCACCCATTATTCCCCCGAGCCTCCACTGATTTTAGCAAAGTACGGTCCCTGAAGGTGACTTAGCAGCAAAAATGAGATTATGTCCTATTGCCAGGGGTAAGGAATCGCAGTCTCCTGGAGGTATCTAATTTATCACCAGATGACGCCATTTTCTCTCCACCACCTTCGCTATAGCGCAAATTATATCAGACAAAGTTTAACAGCTCCCTCCCCCCAGTGTATAAAACAGAGATCAGCATGCATTCAACCAGACGCACCCAGGGCCTTTAGACAGGAAGTTGGCAGAAAGGAAGTCAGAAAAACACCTTCACCATGAGACGCTCTTCATCTCTGATGCATAGAGGCATGTAAATTATATAGTCTGCCTTCACATGCTACAGAAAACAAGCCATTCGCCTGGTGCAGCATGATTAATTGTGATAATGTGCACTACATGGCAATGGTGGAATAAACATGGAGTGGTCCTTGCTGTTTGGAAAAATGAATGCTCAAGGAGAAATGGATTATGTGTTGTTTGAACATGAATCAGGTTTTGAATGCAAATGAAAGTAAAGGAATTTTACATAATTGCATAATTGCCTATACATGCATGTGGCAATGCAGGAAGGTGTTGTACTCGGCAGCCATTATGCGGCTAATTATTCATTGTATTAGAGATGTAGGTATTTTAGCTGTTGTATAAGTTTCAACTTGTGATACTCATATTTTTTAACCAGTAGTATGGACCAAGT
The DNA here is from genome assembly GCA_021464625.1 of Proterorhinus semilunaris. Taxonomy (NCBI): domain Eukaryota; kingdom Metazoa; phylum Chordata; class Actinopteri; order Gobiiformes; family Gobiidae; genus Proterorhinus; species Proterorhinus semilunaris. The sequence goes on from CM038357.1 coordinate 16,915,515, forward strand.
AATGAAAGCAATATTTGCTTTCATTACTTGACCTTTATTGGAAGATTCTATTAAAAGCATGTCCTGGTCAATATGAGCAGCAATACAGACAAATGTAAAAGGTCACTTATAAGAAACGGGTAAGGCCTAAATACGAATATTATATTATAAATATTAAAGGCAAAAAGAAGGTGAAGCTAAGTGTATTTTAATATTTCTTTAAAATAGGTTAATCTTAATTATGCGTTTTAGTTAAAGGTTTGAATTTGAGAGTATTTTAGCTTTATTTTTTAATACAACAAACTAATAACTAATAAATCTGGGTTTAGTTGGTCACTTTGTAAAAATAAAATTGGCAGAATCCTTGAGGTTGGGGATAAATGAACAACTTAAGGCAAGACAAAAAGGGTGGTGAACCACTGCTATATATTACACATGCAAACATGGTGCAAAATAGGACAGGTTACTCTTTCCTGACCAAGTCTGAACCAGAGAAACTCTGTAAAGTACTTGTTATGATGATCTCGTTTTATGACATTGAGCATACCTTTTTTACAAAGCGTGGGCGTTTGTAAAAAGGCATCTGCATGACAATGGCTCTACAGGCCTTCACACATAACATAAACATTTGTATGAGTGGGAGGCTCAATGTTTTTCAAAATAACAAGTTTATAAGCAAAGTAGAAACAGGGCTATGAATCTAAAAGGTCATAAATAATATGCACTTTTCCCTGTCCTGACTGTATTACGGCTTAATTAACACTGACGGTTAATTAGCACCATAGCCCCATTAGAGCTGTAAACAGTTACTTTTTACGACTAGGAGACAAGTGCAGGTGGAAGGTGCCACTTTACTTCTGCGTTAACCTGATTGTCCTGCTTTTTGTATTCGCAGACGTATGAGTGTGTGTGCCACTCGGGCTGGGAAGGGACGTTCTGCCAACAAGAAATTGATGAATGTTTATCGCAGCCGTGCGAAAACAACAGCACCTGCACGGATCTTCTCAACGGATACAAGTGAGTTTGATTGAGGGGCACCACCACAGCACACACATGCCGCCGAGAGAAGAAAGCTATTAGATGTATGTCTTTCATTAATTTGCTTAATTTATACGGGACAGTGCACATTAATAATTGTGTATTCATGAAGCCAGCGTGTAATTGAGTTAGTGACACATGCTAATTTTTATTGGCGGGTTGGTGATAAGGAAAACAGACACATAACAGTCTCTAATGAAAAATATAATATTGCTCAAATGAAAAAAAGGAAAGGGATTCACATGTCATCCAAAGCGCTTCACAAGGGACATTGTTTCATTCTCTCCACACTCAACAAAAGAAACAAAGTCTATAGAGCACTGTAGAGCGATATTATGACATGATTGCCATAATTTAGAATATATAAACTGAACAAGCTTAATCACTTAACAATGAAAAAGTGGACAAAAATGTGCATGATACAAGATATATATATAAAAAAAAAAAATCATACCTGAATGCAAAGCTGTGTAATTTTATGGATTTTTGAAAACACATTTGGAAAAAAGGGATGAAAAAATGACTCAAAAACAGTATTGCTAAAGCAGAACATTACACTTAGGCCTATCATCACAATCATCCAAATGTTCCATGTACTTATCGTTTGCCTCTTGTTTTCCGCATATTCTGCCGCCCCGCTTTCTGTGGGTAGCAGTGGCAGTGTGGTCCTGTTTGATATGTTGCGAAATGTCCTTTCAGTGGCAGCGGAGATAATGAATTGCATATGGCAGGTAAAACAAATGAGTCAATCAATGGCTCACAGCATGAAAAGGTTTCAGGGGATCTGCGACTCATCCGTGTACCTGCTATCTGCGGCAGCCCCTCTCACTGGGGACACGCTAAACCGCTTCAGGTGGAATAAATGGAGGGGGGAGGGGGGGGGACGCAGAGGGAGACTGTGGGGGCTGTGAGGTGGAGTGGCTGGCGGTGCTCGGGTGCTCACTGCCACCAAGTGGAATATTCAGATGCCTTAAGAGCGCACACTTCACATATACCCCCTCTCTCTCCATACACACACACACGCACACAAGGATTCCCAGCACAATTTGCGCTCCTACAAGGCATACATTTCCATTTAATCCCACTCAGTGCTCTAGCCTCCTGTGTCCTACATTCAGCTGTCCAGAATTAAAGGCTGCTCAGGCCACTGGTGCAATTAACCTGCGAAATCCCCCGCACTGTCTGGTGGTATGAGGCAGAAGGGGACCGGGGCAGCTCTCACACTATGGATTTGTAGGCAAGGGACTATAACGGTTTACTCCATCAAAGGAATTGAGTACACAGCTTTTTTTACTGAATTGCCGAAAAGGGTTGAATGCAATGCCTGTTGTTAAGGTGCAGACTGGTGCCTCACAAAGCTAAGAAAGGAGAAGAGAGGATTAAAATGTGTGTAGTGTCTTCAAAAATATTTTCTTACTTATATTATATTTTCCATCTACGTATTACATATTAGGCACACTGAATGCTATGAACCTGAAAGATGCATTCAAAAGAGTCTCGCACTATCAAAATGAGAATGTAAACATGCTCTACATTACACTGTGTTGTATTTAGACTTGTTCTGCATTATTTAAGATGGCAAAAAGTATTTTAGATTGGTGTCGGAACCTTTTGCATCAGTGACTATGTGGAAAGGATATGTTTAATCTTGTAAAATGACTAATAGAAAATGTTTATTTACCCGTGGATTGATCCGAATGCACGGCTTCCTCACCTCCGCTCTGTTGTATATCCAAGGTGTACGTGCGGGCCCGGGTGGACAGGTGTGGACTGTGCAGAGAATGTGAATGAGTGCGAGTCGGCTCCTTGCCTGAACGGAGCGCGGTGTCAGGAGTCCCATGTACCGGGAGAGTTCCTCTGCACCTGTCCCCCCTTCTACATCGGGCCTGTGTGCAGCCAGCCCTACGACCCCTGCGATCCCCTGCACGACCCCTGCCTGCACGGATCCTCGTGTCTGACGCGCTCCAATGGAACCACCGCATGCATGTGCACAGCTGGTGAGTGAGCACACCATCTACTACATATAAGGGGCTTTTAGAAGAGGTTTTTTTGGGTATTACACATTGTTTTTGAAAAGATTTTGAGTTTGAACTGTAAGATTGTAAGATCTTTGCTCTGATATTGCAGAAATGTGTTTCTTGTTCTGGCTACTTTGTGTGAATTTACATTGTAGCTCAAAGAGGTTTTGCAAATGTGGTTATGGACAGGTGATCGCAGTCAAACATGACTAAAACTGAACGGTCTATTCAATCATTACATGTCCATTGTCTGCAGACTAGAGATGATTGATTTGATCAGTTTTCTTGTAATTTTATGCAACTGTGAAGCACTTTGAATTGCCTTGTGTATGAAGTGTGCTCTACAAATACACTTGACTTGCCTAGAGAGAAACGTTAAAGCATTTGCTATTTGGTTTAAGATGGGAATATGGATGTTATTTTGCAGACGTTCCCACTTACAAATCCAAGTTTTGTAATATTTTATATATATATATTTTATATTATATATAAATATATATTATATATTTTTTTTTAATTTATTTTAATTTTTATTTTTTTTACAGCTGCGCCTAAACAGAGCAATGTTCATTAAATTTTTGTAATATTGTTTTTTCAGCATTGCAAGTGCTGAAGAACATTTTTAACAACAAATGTATTTAAAATGTGCCATCTGGAGAGGATTATGTTGACTAAGACTAAATCCACCTTGAAGATCCAGTATATGAAAATTAACAAAATGTTTTGACTGTATTTGTGCAAATGGAAAAAAGCATAAAATAATTTGATCTGTAACTCTGAGTTGTGCAAATTGCGCATAAGCAAATATTCTTTATAATTGTCAGTTATTTATAGAAATTGTCCACAGAAAAACTAGGCCAAGGCCAAGATGAAAATCAGCAACCTATTTATCAAAACTGAATACATTTGGCCTGTCATCAAAGTAACTCCTGATTAAACATTGTAGTTTTTTCATAATGCTGCTGTTAATATGAATCTTTTTCATTTCTCTCGTCGCCTACTGGCCATCCACTAATACAGTATAATATCAACTTGCTATAATAAAAAGTACATGTATATAACCTTGTGATGAATGTGTTTGCTACTGGGTCGACATGTTTGATGATGATTGCAGTTCTTGTGTGGTAATGTCATGGAGGGACAAATGAGAACAAGAGGTCCTAATGCCTTTCATATGAATTGCGGGTATTTAATGAACTTTTGTGTCTATCTGCACATGGTGGTGCGCTCTGATTGCACGGACAATGACTGGCCTGTGAACATGCCTTCATATTCTCAAAAGGATTCTGAATTGTATTGTGTCTGTGTTAAGTGCATAAGTGTGGGACTTAAGATGCTATAGGAGCAAGTTGCAGCTAATGGTTCTATCAGTGCTGAGATGAAAAGATGTTTCCAGATATAAATAGAGCGACTGGGTTGGTTTCAGAAGGCTTCCAGGGAGAGGAATAGGAAATTAGGTGCTGGCTGCATACATTATACCAAGAGCTTTGCGTGGGCTTGGTCGTTTTTACTTCACACAAGCATTGTGACTCACTACTCCATTGTTATTCACCATAAATCCATCCTATAGAGCTACTACTCCACAGACACAACCACTTGATCCCAGTGCAACAGTTTTTCAGACTGGTTATTTACCATATTGTGTAGGTTATTTATCAAGGAAATTGTGAGGCCTTGCGTAATTCCCAGACCTAATTAGATTAGAATGTCTCTGCTTTTGTCTATCAGATTTACAGCCATAATCTCGTCCCACACATAGAGGACATGCACCTCATGGCAATTAACTCTTCTACTGTGTTTTTGTGCATGAGTGAAGCAACAGTTTCTGCCATGAAGGCAACTTCAGATACTAAAACGTATTTGAAAAGGTAATACTAATACAAATAGCAATTTGAATATTCTCGAAATTGCTTCCACCACATTTATGAATCAAGAGCCAGAAAAAAATACAAACTACATAAAACCTACTCTCAGCTGAGCAGCGAGTATCCAAATATCCCTACAGTCTTCCCAGCATTGCAGACACTATTGAACATAGACTATGGCACTGTGGCAGCTGCACATAGATGACGCCTGGGGCAGACACAAAGCGTTGTGCTGATAAAGTATAGGGTAATAGTTTGTCCACTTGTAGTCATGAAAAGTAGTCTGCACTTTGCAGTTTAAGTAAATTCATATTGAAACTTCTATTGCCAAGATCTCCTGCTGACATATTTGTTAGATTGTACTGCAATATTAAAAGGAAGAATAGATGTTGCCTTGACTGCATTTATTCAGAATGAAAGGCATAAAATGTATGGATAAAATTTGCCTACTGTATTCAAAGCCTTATTATAGAGAGTATCCACTCCTAGTTTGCCAGGGTCACTTCAGTGCACCACTCTCACAAAAAGATGATGTGACAACTTTACTATTCAAGAAGAAGTAAAAAAGGAGCCATTAGCAGGTGCCTGGTGGGAGCACTTCTAAAAGGGATTGGTATAACACAGTTACAATGGAAGTGCATTTTGCCTACAAAGGTATAGAGCGAGACCTGCAAGCCAGAATAAAACACGGCTGAAAGAATCTCCTTCAGGAAAAATGTAAAGCTATTCCATTCCTTTGCTCTCCTGATTACTGTAGCTCCGGTGTGGAGTTTTTGTTCTCCACTGAGACTCTGACCAGGAGGCCTAAGTCATCTTCCCTTGACCAGCACAGATGCTCCACTTTCCCCTTAATGAGCGCGCCGCAGCGGGGAGTGCCAGAGCTGATCGAGGAGCAGGCTGGAAACGGCAGCACTAGAGTAAAGGTTGGGGTGAGGGTCACTGGCCGACAACCACAACAGATGAAACAAACACGCACTGCATCGTTCAGTGCAGTTTACAAGGTACTGTAGATTCACAGCCCACAGGCTACAATGTCCTTGGAGTGTAGTTCGGACAATGTTAGTCCAGAAGAGGAAGGAGATTTACAACTGTTAAACGAACATGAAGAAATTTCTCAAATCAGACAACTTTGTCCTCAGCAAAATATTATATTATGTCTGCTATCAGGGCTTTCTGACACAACCTTCTTCATTTACCCAGGGCTGGGGACTATCAATTGTTAAAGCAAAAGTACATTACAACCTTTTCCGTTGTCAGTATAGTTTGAGCTCATGAACTATGATATAAGCCACATAGGAAATGTATTCTCAAACATTGTATGGTCCCTTCCCATGCAAAGCCCATTTGGTCGCCGTGGCTTCAAATATCCCCAGAGGTGATCCTGGACAGATGGAGAGCAAACCTCCTCATATTTGCATGCCATGCAACACTAGCATTCACCTTCCACAAGATTGAGACTGTGTCCTACCAAACAGTTGGTTAATGAGCGGCCAAGCGGCTGTGCCAACCGGTGCACTGACTCACAGTTCACGTGAGTTTTTAAGATACACACGTACATTATGAGCTGACATGTCAAATCATTCTCAATTATAGATGAGAGTTCACTGACGGCAGTTTGAGAAACCACTGTAAAAGTTTGTGCCTCTAAAAGCTCCTATTTATTTATTAATCTAGTCATAAAACTGGTATGGCTGTAGCTTTGAAAAGTGTGTTGATTTTATTTTTTTCTAAAAGTGAATAAGAGATGTCATGAAAGTAATATCTACCATCTCTTTCCATGCTCACTTTTGTCTGAGAAGTCTTCATAAATCATCTGCTTCATAGCTAGCTCTGATGTCTTTATAGATATTGCTGCGACTGTGCCCCGGATGCCCAACCTTTCACCCTGTAATTTAGGTTCCAACTCAGGCCAGTGGGTCACTGACTTCTAATGAATCTAATTATACTATTATTATATATACACAACAATCACACACAAAATAAATTTTTTGTTTGTTTTTCTTTATACTTATTTGACCTTAAATCAAACAGTTCTTGGACATGATTTGTTTGCAATGATCTGACCAGGATAATGCATACGGTATATCCTGCCATGACTAGGGTGAAGGCCACCCTAAGGTGTAAAATGACTATTTGACTGAAGGTGAATAATCTGATTTTCTCATGAAGTTATGGCACATAACCTTGAAGGCCGACCGACTTGCTGCATGTTAAGCAAATTTCCTAGTATGAAATCCGCTGTGACATTTGCAGGAGCAGTATTAGGTAATATTACAGAGTGATGGCAGTCAGTAGAGGCAGGAAAATATTGAAATGTAGCTGGTGTAGCTGGTCTGGGTATGAAACGGGGCCCCCTCCGTGAGTCGAGGTCTCGGCGCGGTACTGATATTCCATTGCTGAGGGCAAAAGGGCGTATTTTTTTTTCTCCCGTTTTTGCTTTGAGACCTCTGTTTTCAGACCTGAACTGGAGCTGCATTCACAAGAAGGAAAAGCATCAGTGAACACAGAGGTTTCAAAGGTAGAGCTTTTATAAACCTCTGCAGTCATTATAACATTTAACCCCTGTATTCACCCCCGCAGGTCGCAATACTGAAGGTTCACTCAAATGACAGTGCACCATTTTCAAATGGCCTGTAGATTTCTAGGCTTTTTTCGTTGCAGAGAAGGTTATGTTTAATATTAGGAAAGACTCAAATCAAGACAGAAAAACTTTGTTGACTAAGAACAATTTCTTTTTCACCCCTGCTCAACTCGTAATTGCAATTTTACTTGCAAGGATTACTGCACAACACAAGGAGGTTACCATATTTATTGGCACGATGGGATGAAGGGACTGAGTGATGTGACAAAGATGTGTGATGTGAGGGTAGGTCTCTGTAGTTCACCTACTAAGGATCCCCTCATTGCATTAACACCGTGTAGGGTCACATACACTCCAGTTCCAGCCGCAAACATTGAATAGGGCAAGCGTTTTTAGTATAACAGCATTCAGCCCTGAAATACATAACCATTTAGCTTTCGATCCTTGTAATAAAGTGTTCTTATCATTGTAGTTATTTACAAAAATATGTTATGGATCAGAGTGAAGTGTTAAGCCAGACCCTTAGTGGTCCTGACAACGTGCCCCCTTTGAATTAAACAGTGAGGAGCATGCTTTTTCTATTTTTTTCTTCTGCCCTGTTTAGTGGCTGCTGTTGGCAGGGCTGGCAGGCAACATTGAGACGCATCAAACTCCACCAATCAAATGGCTAAGGGCACCCCGTGTGTAGCCTGGGAGGCAAAACGCACAGCGCAGACAACCACCAAAGCTCTTGTTACGTGTCATAGAGTGAGTCGCTGAGAGGGAGAGGAACGCCTGTGGCAAGGCAACCTGCAGCAACAACTGAGCCATTTACAACAAGGCTAATTTAGGCTTATATCTGAAGCTGGCCAGTATGGGACGCTCTGGTTAATACAGCTTTAAAATATTTCTTAAATAGGTACAAAAGTAATGCCGATTTATTCTCTTGGTGAGCTAAGCCTGTTGTCAAATGAGGATAAGTGGCCTGAAATGACAGTCTTGATTATAATACCACTGTATGGATGAGGATAGTCTCTACATTTTATTTTGCATCAATTAAAACTTGCATTCATTATGCAAATATTATATCTTGAGCTACTGCAATGATATGGTTATGTGGTGTCTATGATGAAATAGCGGCGCTAATTGAAGACAGTGACTCTATCTTCCGTATTTAGGAAATTGCTCACAGGTGTTTTCTGGAGACCTCCACCACGAAACACCTGCTCAAGCTGTTACACATTTGTCTTCATTCAATTTGACTGTATTGATGAGTTATTTAGCTGTTAGCGTGAACTGACAGAAGACAGAGCTTGAAGAATCACACCTTGGATGAGTCATGTTTTGTGTTTAGAAAAACGGGGTCATCAGACGTAACGCTTTGTTCAAATTACTGTGAGAAAGGGGTTAGTGGCTTAATTTATTTTAAAGATGTAAGAATAGCCCTTTACTACAGCAGCTGTACAATATAAAGTTAGACAGTTGTAGTAAACTAATGAAAAGGTACATTTACTTGCAAAGCTGTGGAGGTGGTCCAGGTGTGGAGCAGTAAACTAACTATATTTCCATATAACTATAATTGTTTCCCTAACCCACTTACACAGGGAACTTAGTTAGGGCTTTTGAGGACTCTTAGGAGGACTACCACATAACATTACAACAGTGACAGCTCATCTCTTTCTCTCTCTCTCTCTTTTTGTTATTTTTGCAATATAAGACAAACAAATATTTCAATTAAATGATAATACACTGTCCATAAGATCAATGAGCTAACAGCTCCAGTCAATTGTAGGGCTGGACATAATATCGCAAAGAATATTCAATCAATCAATCAATCAAACTTTATTTATAAAGGGCTTTACAGATTACAACATTTAAAATATTATGCCCCGCATCATACATCCATATATATATATATATATATATATATATATATATATATATGAGAGAATGACCCACAGGCTTCCTCGCCCGTCATTCTGCTCACTCCCATTAAATCAAAGTTTTCACAAGGCTTTATTGAAAAATAAGCACGCCCACTCTTGTCCTCCACAATACAAAACTTTCCGTGACATCACAACACAAAACCAGCCTCCCCTGTCAGGGTAATAAACTTGAACCCCCCTTTTCTGAACCCACAGGCCACAAAGGGGGCTGTAATCTCCTCGAGCCATTTCCTCTCGTAACCATTCTGCCCTACAAAGGAAAAACGCAGTAACTGCCCTCTGGGTGAAACTGAGAAAACTGACTTGGATTGATCTTTATCATTTATTTCTTTTTTATTTTGTAGTTTTTTATGGTAGAATTATTATGGGTATAAAATGCACATACTGCACTTTTCCTTTGTACGAGCCAACATTCCACATATGTTTATACAAAGGAAAAGTGCAGTATGTGCTGTTTGTTGTGTCAAATGCTGTTTTTTTATGTTAGTAAATTATCATGTGTGTCAGTATTAATCATCATTTGAGATGTAAAAGTAGTTCATGTAAAGCATTACTTTTTTATGGTAAGGGGAAAATCCATATACTGTATTAAGTGTATGTATATGTATATTAAGTACCTAATTTTTTAAGAACCCAAACAATTTTTACTTTAATCAAATGTATTCAACAAACAAATCTAATTTGAATTTAAATCTTAAACTTTCTACAAAACTAATATATATATAAAAAAAATCTATACAAATATTCAATGAACCATGATTTAAGTTTTTACTTTGATTAAACTTTTCCATGGATAGTTCCGTTTTGTGGCCATTTTGACCATCATCTGGTCCTTTGACAGTGCCATAATCGCTTTTTTGAGCATTCGAAATACACCGCAGTGAAGGCTGATGAAGCCAAGATAGGTTTGCTGGAGAGGAGTCCTGGTTGCCACGTCCTGGTTGTGGATTTTCTCTAAAACTGAATAGTTTTGAAACAAATCACTTTGGTACAAGATAGTACAGATGAGAAGAAATTCAAATATGCTCTTAACTCAGTTTTGACAAACGATGCAGTTACTGCGTTTTTCCTTTGTAGGGCAGCATTGTTTATACAGTTTTATGACCCAAACTGAAATAACAGACCTGGTCTTTCCCTGTAATCATTTACTCTGGAGGGCATCTGGCTTTTCAAGCTTGAGTGGTCAAATTATTCCCTTTGCTTATCTAAACAGACCAATTCCTTAGGTCAGCTTTTGCAAACTCACCAAGACAAGCTTGATTGCACAATACATTTACTGTCTACAAAACACAGATTTAACAGTTGAACTTAATGTAATACTTCATGTTAACATCAAATTAGGGCTGGGCGATATGGACCAAAAGTCATATCCCGATATATTTAGGTTGAATATCGATATACGATATATATCCCGATATTTTTTCCACAAAGTGAGAGCTGTGAAATGAAATGTTAAGTCAAAGTCACTGCCAAATAGGAGTGTTTTAATATTTAATATTGCGATTTTTATTTTATTTATTTTTCTTCTACCCCATTTGCTGTTAATAACTTTATGTTGCATATAACTAAACTAAAGCCTAAACTGAGACAATGAAATATGACTTAAAGTATTACTTACTTTTTACTCCTTAATAATCATGAAATATAATAAATAAATAAATAGCCCAAATAATTTCTTGATATTTGCTCTTGATTTAACTGTGTTTTAGTCAGTGGTTTTGAGATAAGTTCTTATCTTTATCCAAAGCATTCCCAAACATAAGCCCCTAAACTGAGCCACAAACGACTCTTGACTCTCTACAAGCAGCACAGGCTCAGCATCTCTGCTCATCATCAGAGCTCAGCGAGGGACTGGAGTGATTAGCGCTGCGGCTAACGCAATGCTAACGGGGAAAAAGCGATAGTCCTTCGCGGTGGCAGCATTACAAACGCTGATATTTTCACAGTACATCCACGATCTACCGCTAACCTTCATTAGACTGAGAAGTAAACAAAAGCACATGGCGCAGCGCACGTCGCCGCCATATCTCGCCGCTACATTCACTTCTATCCAAACCATCTCCAAATGATTGAGCCACTGGTTTTGTTTTACCAACTCAGGGGCTCTCCTCCGCACGCTTCACAGACATTGTTGCTTTCTTCATGTTTGTTGAAGAGTGCCGGCGGAGTATCTGTTCCTGTTCCTGCCCCATCTCCCCTCTCCCTCTCCCTCTATGCATGCAAAGACGAGGGGCGGGCCCGGGGCGCTGGGAGCAGTGCAGAGCTCCGCTCAGCGGGTTGCCTGAAGCAAGTATTACAGCGCAAATTTGGACTATATCGATATATACGATATGGTCTGATTCCATATTTCTTTTTAAAATATATCGATATATCTTAAATATCGATATATCGCCCAGCCCTACATCAAATACAGAATTCTTTAACACTAGATAAATAGATGTCAGTTAAAAGCTAAGCTAAAAAGGTGGGTCTTGAGCCTGCTCTTAAATACATTAACGTTCTCAGCGGTCCTGAGGTCCTGCGGCAGGTCGTTCCAGGTATTGTAGTTTCAGATATTGTATCACAAAATTAGGTAATCCAGTAAGCCACAAGATATTACTAGAGTCCTAAAGATGCGTGGAATTTATAAATATACTGAAGTTAATCTGTATTTTCTAGTGTTTCTTTCTTTCTTTCTTTCGTAACTTCCTTTCGTAACTTAGTTTCTTTCTTAGGCTTTATGTGTTCACATATATCCATAGATCTTAATGTGACAATTTTCAATTATTATTCATGTGGCTTTTGAAAGAAAATACATAAGAATTTCCATTTTGATGGGTTTATTTTAGAATGTGTCACATATTGTTCTTTATTTCCCATCGGAGCCTGCAGCTAGTATCAGCTCAGACAAAACAGTGCATTTAGCAGTTCACAATGTGGCATATACGTATAATGCAGAAATCTAACTGAGGTAGGTTTGAGGTGTGACAGCACAGACAAAGCCCATTATCTATACCTCAACAGCACTGTAATATAACATGAAGCTCCTCTTTGAGCAGCAGCACCATCTGCACGACAGCCCCTGTGATAAGAAGACTATAGACACAAATGTCGTGGTCTAAACTAAATTCTCTCTTAAAATGAAGACATCAGTCATATTTCAATTGAAATGTCCATCAAAGTTAGCTTTTTCTCCACCAGGGATTACCCACAATTTCTTTTCCAGGGAGACGTTAACTGGCAGAGGCTGTGATCAGACAGTGCAGCCGGAGCCAGTGATGGAGGGACTGCACCTGCCTGGGGTATCCCTCTGTTCTCTGTCAGGGAACAGCCTCCAGTCGCTGCTTAGTGCCACAAGATGCATTACATTGCAGTGACATTCGGAGTAGTCCCCGAGGTGCTCCTCCATTGCTTTGAGTGACAGGCCGGCCTGGGAAACCTGCGCTGTCCCATAATTCACCAGCTGCTCTGTGGTCCCACGGATTCCCTCTTCACTCACTCGCCCCAAAACACACCCAAATGCAGCGTTGTGGTGGCATGTCACTTCACTGAGAGGCACGAAAACATTCCATCTTTTTTATTGTCACAAATGAACTGCATATGTGTGTGCAGTATGCTGTATTTTATTAACATGTTTATTTGGTTTGGTACATTTACCGTGTGGAAACCCCCAATACATTAGTGTCCAGAGGCAGACATAAGTCATAAATGACAGTTTGTCACTTTTTCTATAATCACATGTACATTATTTTCGCCAGTTCAAATTACCCTAACACCTGGCTCAGCAGAAAAAGTATAAAGAGCACCTGCTTCACATCAGTAGCACTCACGAGAGAGCATGACCGTGTCCCATCGCTGCTGCTCTCCACTGAATACAACAAAAGATTCACACTGATCTGCTTTGCCATCGCTGCCCTCAACCCCCTAATGAACCAGGCCCAAGACACCGTATGGGCTTCAGCCCTCCCGCCGCTTAGCCCAACTTAACGAGATGTCCCCTTATACCTGCTCATGCACCTCCCAAAGCCCAAACCACTAACCCTCGCACCAATCTGTCTGTGGCACTAAAGTATTATTAGACTTACATACTCTCAAAGGGGGAAACAGCTCGCGCTCCAGGCTGGAAGATGAGATATGCTGCAGGGGTTACTAGTTCCATTAAAATGGCATTCACCTGGGCCTTTTGTTATTATCAGGCCTGACGTTTTGCAGGGAGTAGTAGGGCTTGCTGATCCTTTCATCTTTCTTTTCAGGATTTGAAGGGAGTTGGTGTGAAATCGACACCAACGAGTGCGCCTCAAATCCGTGCCACAACCAGGGCAGATGTGTGGACGGGGTCAACAGTTACAGGTTACAGATTGTTATCTGATTGCACTTTTAATTCAAAGATGGGATAATGTTCGCACATGACAATAACATGGTATCAAATAGTTATGGTAATTACATGGAAACAGTGCACACAACATATATTTAACCTTTTAAAAAACGTGTTTAATAATGATATAACTACTGTATTTTCCGGACTATAAGTCTCTCCGGAGTATAAGTCCCACTAGCCTTTGGAACTACCTGAGCATGGAGGCGTAACAAACATGTGAAATTATGTATTTTGATATATAAGTGCGACCTATAGTCCGGAAAATACAGTACTTAACTTGCGTGACTTTCCAACAGCGTGTAACCCAAAATACAAAGTTGCACCAGTCGTCGGTGTGAGTTAATGTGTCTGTTTTTTTACACTAATTTGGACAGATTACTTCAAGCTGCTAGAATTGTTCAAGGCGCATAGACTCGCTGCAATATATTTTAATGGATTTTGTAATGTACCATTTCAGGTTTAAATGGGGTCAAATTGTTAACACTCAACTCCAGAAAAGGACTATAAATGTCCTTGGCATATATCACACATTTCAGCCTTAAGATGTTCTATCTAATCAGACTAAATACAGTAGTTGGATGCTGTTAAGGCGTTTAAAGTAAATGAAATGTAAAATTAATATCATTAGGCGACCACTGATTTTTACATATTTGGGAATTGACTCCTTAAGTGTTGTCAGCGCTGTAGTTCTTAAAAGAATAAAATTATCGGAAGAAGGGTCTGCCGAAACGTTTTCGATTGAATTAATATATCCTGGACGTCGACTACCTGAGTGTGAGATGCAGCTTTTTGGAATTTTGAAGATTTTCCTCAACATCTGCACCTCTGATATAACTTTCGATGTGCGTTGCTTCTCTTTTCTCATCTGGCAAAATATCTGTACCATTTTTTTTCTCTCCAGATGTCAATGTAAGCAGGGATATTCTGGCCTTCACTGTGAAGAGGACATCAACGAATGTGCCTCCAACCCCTGTCACAATGGGGCTATCTGCCAAGACCTTGAAAACATGTGAGTAGCAAACATAAAAATCAACCTCTGTATGTGTGTGTGACGTTCAATTCAAAGACATATGGAATAGAGTATGTGTAGGAATCTATTTAGTATTATTATTTGTGAAAGTCCTACCACAGGAAATCTCGAGTCTGCGTATGCATTGCTCCTTTGCTAAGTTGGAAGTATGTCATGTGTTTATCAAGAGAATCAAACCACAAACCTATTGGCGAGTGTGAACATCTTTCTCACTTGAACTACTCTAAAGGGATAAAAAAAAAAAAACGTTTCGATATTCTTATTTGTTACATTTGAACTGGTTCGTTGGATATCGGTTACATGCTGTGAGGTTTTTAGGCCCATCTTCAAAGTCATATTTTGATATACTGCTCCTCTTCAGCCTCTTATGTTTTCTAACAAGCCGGTCGGGCGCCCTAAAAGACTTTGTGATGTTCAATTCAAAGCTGGATGTAATATTATATCCAAGAGAAAATATTGCTACACATAATCTCAAGTCTGTGTATATCATGGAGGGCATCTCGAGGAAAGCATCAGCCTTTCTTTATGATTGGCTGAGGACAAAGTCAGTGACACCTGAAGATGGAGCAGTGTTTGGAAAGTGGGCAAAAACAAATACTTAGAGGGTCATTTATCAAGACAGGTGGGTCCATGCTGAAAAGTGAAATTTGCTATTTTTGCATGTAGCACCTAATTTTGCATTTGATATTTCCAAAATCTTAGTATTAGGGCACCAAATTTGATATGTAAACAAGACAAAGCTGCAAGAGTAAAAACATGAGTAAACGCTTGGTAAATTACCCCATAGGCAATTATTGTGGGAGGTTGACGATTATGCCAAATTATTATGTGTAAATAGGAATTATTGGTAGACAATTTAATCTGGCTGCATTCAATATCAAATCCTTATTTACTAAAATGTTATTAATTCTGTAATATTGGTTACATGCTTGTGTTGTGGGCCCATCTTCTTTCAAAGTCAAATCAATGGCAATTTGAAGATTCATATATTTACTCGGCTCCTCTTCAGCATTTTTATTTTTCTATAACAAGCCCGTCCAGCGCCTTATAGACTTTCGAGCGGATTCAGCAGGAACGCATCATGTATCTAGATTGGACTGCTGCTGTACTCTGCTGTGAGCTTAATGGGAGCCTGGGGGCTTCTTGGGCTTTGGTCGGACAGATGGGCAAGCCTAGTCCCTGGGCCAATTTGAGTCCTAAATGGTTTGTCTCCACTTTGTCTACCGTCATGATTTGTCTCCCATGTGGACTGGCCCCATGCTCTGGCTGCTCCCTGCCTGCACAGCCCAGGGGGTTTGCATCAGGTGTGCTTTAACCTTTTTGTCCACCAGCAGCACCACTACACAGGCTGATATCTCACCATCTCTCCGACCCGACAAGCCCAGCGGTCCATCTGAGTCCTCCTAGCAGCTCAGCCTTATCTCCGCCTGGGCTTAAATTGAGGATAGTCAGCTTGACTCTTTTGAGGTCACACACACTTCAGCTCAGGACTGCCGCGTATACTTGTTAAAAATAATATCTGGTATTGCTTCATGAATATGGAAGATTTTTGAATTTCAAAGTTTACCAGACTTACCAAGAATTTTAAGTACTTGACATGTAAAATATACTATAAATCACTACATTATGAACACATTTTAAAATTGTACACTGCTTAGATAAATGTTTATTAAATGTCATTACGTGCTGATCTGACATCTTTTGACAGTAGTATAGTTTTAAATACATTTTCAACTCTTTTTTTTATGGCGTAAAGAGGTGTTAATGGTTATACTCACACCATTATAACATCGTTACGTTTATACTGCTAATGTTATCGCACAGCATATCCAATGACGTTGCATGCTCTCTCCATGTTTGCTTCTTTTTTCAGGTTCCTTTGCGTGTGCCCTCCTGGTTACTTCGGAGCGCGCTGTGACCTAGACGTTAATGAGTGTGAAGTTTCACCTTGCCTTCACCAGGGCATCTGTATCAACGAGCCTGGGGCCTTCGCGTGTGTCTGTCGCCCCGGATACTCAGGTACCGCTGCTCCGCTCTGGTGACGTGGAGATCGATATGAGCAGCTAAAAAGCTTATCATGACTGCAGTGGCTGTGTGCGGCCTCTATTGAAGCCGCTCTGACTTATATCTGGCTTAAGAAACTCTGTCACAGTGATAGCCATTAATTAGCCCAGATGCTCTGATAAGATAAACTTCACTAAAGCTAACAAGTGGTCCATTTGTCACCTGTGCTGTCAGTCTATGGACTTTAGTAAACTGTTGAATGTGTCAAGTTGAAACAGACCTATGTTTATAGGTCACTGGTCGTGGTTGCAACAGTAGCTCAGTATATGGAAAAAAAGATTTGGTGAATATTACAATAATGACACCATTTCAATACAGTAAGCACCATTAAAGAAGAACAAAGTAACGTAGTCCCTCTGGGGGTTATACAAGTGTTAATGGCATGATTGTGGGTCTTTCATCTCCCCCTGGTGTCTCTGGCCAGAAAACCACAATTGCAACTTTCCCGCCTCCGGGTCGGAGCCACCAATACACACTAATGGAATCATGAATAAGAAGTTAACAGGCTAACGGGCAGAGCTAAATGCAGGCTAGCGCCACTTAAACCAAGCCAAGTTTGAGTGAAAAAAATTAGCTCCATTGTGTAATTAGATGTACAATATCCCTCTCTCCCTTTGTCTTTTCTGTCAGCGAAGTATTTACTCTCATGCAGTGGCGCTTATGGCCTCTAGGGGCATGAGTCACCTACTTCTAAATCTTTGCTATTCGCCACATATTTTTTCAAATATGTCGCAAAATTAAGACCTAAACATGGTCAATTTGCTACATTTTGAGGTATCATGCATTTTGTTTTAGGCTGTATTTATGAAACAAAATCTGTAACCCTAATTCAGATGGAAGTCCTCAATGATTTTGCGATCAATTGTGGCCTCTTGCGGTATGGATAACGCTGACTTGGTGATATATTGTGCACCCCAGTGACTGGACCTAGACTAGAGTGTTTCAGGTGTAAATTCTTTTTCCATTAATCCTGGAACAGTGGCTTTATTTGATTCATTTCACCTGATCGGAACATCTCAGTAGTTGCTGATTCTTTTGTTGTTTTACTTTCTGTCCATTTGTTTTATTTTCACAATATTGAGCCATTTTCCTGTGTGCAAGTGTGTGCGTGGGCATCTAAAGCCAATTCCTGTCAGGTAGCGGGAAGATTAATTTCATTTGTCTTCCGCACTGTATCATCAATTTATCCTTCCCCAGTCGAGAGAGGGGAGGGAAATCTCAGAGGTATTGCTACTCTGGAGAGGCCCAACCTGACACGCATGGCCCAATTCCCACTGAAGCAGCTTTTATTATTAGGCCTACGCGCGGCATAGCACAAGTCATTACTTTTTCTGTTGCTCTAAGCTCATCGCAGGAAGCCAGAGTTCCCCCTGAGAGCGAGCGAGCGAGCCAGGCCGGAGGATACCGTTTGGATTGGCTCAAACCGAAACAAAAAACTCTCACAAAATATTTGCACTATAGGACAGAATGGAACATGAGGCGTTGCAAGTTTTTTTCACAAAAGCACAAATGCGTCCATAAACTTGTCTTTTCCGGGGCTGGTAGCGCCTTTTGAGATGACAGCGCGATCCGTCAAACAGTGTTTTTTGTGCGCTCCGGCCGCACTTAATTGATATAGTTACAGTACAATGGGGTATCTTTTCTGCAATGTCAAATTTATAGTGTCACTGGCTGCTGATAACAAGTTTTACTAGTGTATATTAAATGTCAAGCACAATGTTGGATGTTACTGCTGATGGTGCACCCAGAAAACAGACACTGCATTATTTTATACTCAGTGCATATGGCTAATATTATCAGAATCAGAATCAGAATAGGTTTTATTGCCATTGTCATGAACAGGTTCACAACTAGGAATTTTACTCGGTGCGTTTGCGAACATGCGCTAAACCACGGCAGCCGTTACATGGCGCCCCTTTTGTTGCTGAAAGTAGAAATCCCAATAAAGCAAGCCCATACATAAGATAATTATACACAAGATTATGATAATACACATTACGGGCGGAAAACCCACTGGAAATTTTGCATTCATTAATAACCTGCCATTCACTGTGTATTCTGCTATAGGGATTGTGTCAGTCTAGTCTTTGTCATTTCAGATGTTACATATCAAATGATGTTGAGATGATGTGAGGTTTTATGTACTGGCTAGAAAGGTGTAACAGTGTAAATATTTTGACAGGGATAAGATAAGCCTTTATTGATCTCACAATGGAGACGTTCACTTGTTACATCAGCTCTCAAGAAACACTCAAAATAGACAGGATAATGTGCAAACAATTAAATAGTAAATAGAGGTATCTCACATACAATGAATAAAAAATCTTAAAGGGGCAAAAGTATAAATATTAAAATTAGAATAGAATATAAAATGTAGAAAAGTCAACATTTGCAGTGCAAAGTTTACAGTCCAAGTGCAGGTGGTTGATAAAGTAACACTGATACAGAGATTATTGCACGAAGTTTTGCATAGGAGTTATTGCACATGAGTTACTGTACAGTAGTGATGTGCAGTCTGCGGTAGCGCTCCTTCTTCAAATCAAATCAAATCAAACTTTATTTATAGAGCGCTTTTCATACAAAATGTAACACAAAGTGCTTTACAGTGCTTAAAAATCATTAAAAATAATAAAAATCGTCCCCACCAGTAAATATACATAAATAACTACAACCCCACCACCCACCACCCGCACACACAGACACACAGACGTACAGACAGCCCAGCAGTTAAAAGTCTTAAATAAAAATGGACATAGAGTTGAGTACGTAAGGCTGGGTACAGATGGACCGAAAGAGGAAACATCATCCAAGGAGCCGTCTGCACCAGGAGCAGCCCATCGCCCACAGCCACAGAGCGCCAACCCAGGGGGCCCGGAGTAGGTGTAGGAGAGACGTCCTACCTCCATCCAGGCACCCCCAGGAGAGCGCCCGCACGGCCACAGCCAACCAGCACTCCCGGGGCAGAGGGCTCCCTCAGAGGAACCACTAGGAGAACATAAAAAATAAATGAATAAAATAAATAAAAATAAATAAATAAATATTTAATAAGAGATACATTAAAAACAGCTAAAACTGTGCGTGAAATAGCACAGGATAAAAGAGGGAAAATAAAGAAATAATAGAACTAAAACCGGTAAATAAGGTTAATATAAGTAAATATTAATTAAAAGCTAAACTAAAAAGGTGGGTCTTGAGCCTGCTCTTAAAAACATGAACGTTCTCTGCGGTCCTGAGCTCCTCTGGCAGGTCGTTCCAGAGGCGAGGGCCATAGTATTGGAAAGACGCCTCGCCGTGAGTCTTTCTGTTGACTTTAGGAATAACTAGGAGACCCCTGCCAGAGGAGCGAAGGGACCGCGAAGGCTCATATGGTAAAATCAATTCTGAAAGATAAGAAGGACCAAGACCATTAAGACATTTAAAAACCATTAAAAGAACTTTAAAATGGATCCTGAAACACACGGGGAGCCAATGCAGTGACTCTAAAACCGGTGTAATGTGGTCCCGCCTCCTGGTCTTCGTCAGGACACGAGCTGCTGAATTTTGTAAAAGTTGTAAACCTGAGATACTCTTTTTGGGAAGACCAGAAAGCAGGGCATTACAGTAGTCGATACGACTGGTGATAAAAGCATGCATTAGCGTCTCCGTGTTGGCCCGAGAGAGAATGGGGCGGACTCTGGCTATGTTCTTTAGATGGTAAAAACCTATCTTTGTGATATTCTTAATGTGTGGAATTAAAGTCAGCTCAGAGTCAAAAATCACACCCAGGTTCTTCACCTGTGAGGAAGGATTAAAAGACAATGACTGTAGTTTGGGTAAAAGTTTCTCTCTCTGGGCCTGAGGACCGATGACTAAAACTTCAGTTTTGTCCTGGTTAAGCTGGAGAAAGTTTTCTGCCATCCAGGATTTGATATCTAAAATGCAGTTAAAAAGTGCATCCATTGGCCTGGTGTCCTCAGGAGACATGGAGATGTACAACTGTGTATCGTCAGCGTAACTATGAAAGTTGACTCCATGTCTCCTGATGACATCACCAAGAGGGAGCATATACAGGTTAAAAAGCACTGGGCCTAAAATCGAACCCTGGGGCACACCACATGTAATATTATGGACCTTGGAGGAGCAGGTATCCACACTCACCATGAATGTCCTGTCTGTGAGGTAGGATGTAAACCATTTGTGGACAGCACCAGAGAGGCCGATGTGTTTTAAACGAGTTAAAAGAATAGTATGGTCGACTGTATCGAAGGCAGCGCTCAGATCCAGTAGAACCAACACTGTCAACCTTTTGGAATCATAATTTAATCTAAAATCGTTTAAAATCTTTAAAAGGGCTGTCTCGGTGCTGTGGTTTACCCTAAAGCCAGACTGAAATTTCTCAAGGACGTCATGTGCATTTATAAAGTCGCTAAGTTGGGTAAAAACAAGTTTTTCTAAGATTTTGCTTAAAAATGGTAAGTTGGATACCGGTCTAAAGTTGTTAAAATCATTACGGTCCAAATTGCTCTTCTTCAGCAGAGGCCTCACCACCGCCCCCTTAAAGGCAGCAGGGAAGACCCCCGTCTGAAGGGAGCAATTCATCATGTGTAAAAGCTCGTCTCTAAGAGATCCATAGAAAGTTTTAAAAAACGGGGTTGGGACCGGGTCTAAAGGACATGTGGTGGGCCTCACTGAGGAGAAAACTTTATCAAGCATCTCAGCATTAACCTGGACAAAACTGTGCAGTGTTTCCTCTGGAACAAGTAGACAACCAGATGTATTTAAAACCGTGTTACTTTGAGTAGATAAAATATTACATCTGATAGTGTCTATCTTTCCCCTGAAGTGGTCTGCAAACGCCTCGCAAAGGGAGTCACTTGGAGTAAAATTGGTCTTGTTAAAATCAGGATTGATTAGATGTTCTATTGTAGAGAAGAGTACCTTGGGATTGTTTTTATTATTGTTGATAATTTTTGAGAAGTAGTTGTTTCTTGTGTTTCTTACTGTGTTATTGTAGGTTGATTGTTGTTCACGGAAGATTTGGTAGTTTATGGTAATTTTGTTTTTTCTCCATTTTCTCTCTGCCACCCTGCATTGTCTTTTGAGTTGTTTAATTTCCTCATTCCTCCATGGAGTAATTGGTTTTGTAGGGAGTTTCTTGGATTTTAAAGGAGCGATAGAATCAAGCGCTGACTTGAGTTTGCTATTAAAATTTTCAAAAATAAAATCACAGGGGGCAGGTAGAACAATAGGAGAATATTTCTCTAAAACATCAATAAAATTTGCAGCCACTTCAGGGGTGAGATGACGTTTCCTCACAGCTCTTACCGAGGTCTCCCGCTGGGTAAAACTGGTGATATTAAAAAACACACAGTAATGGTCAGAAACAGCCAAGTCAATGACAGAAGACACAGCTGTGGACAGGCCATACGTGATGACCAGGTCCAGACTGTGTCCTCTGTCGTGAGTTGGCTGTGTGACGTGTTGGGTAAAATCCATATAATTAAGAACATTTAAAAAATCCCTAGCAACAGGGTCTAAAAGATTATCTATGTGTAGATTAAAATCACCAGTTAAAAGAATCATATTAAAAGAGCTATGTAAAAGTGATAAAAACTCAGAAAATTCCTTAACAAAAAGAGGGCATTTTTTGGGGGGTCTGTAAATAGTGACACATAAAATGGGGGGATTGCTAAAAACAACTGCATGGTGCTCAAAAGTGGGGAATGGATCAAATAAAATAGGTTTGGTGGCAATAGTGTTTGTACATATGGAAGCAGTGCCACCTCCCCTTTTCCCATTCCTTATTGAAAAGGTGCTGCTAAAATTAGGTGGGGAGGCCTCAGCAAGAACCGCGGTCGCATCTGTACCCAGCCAGGTTTCAGTTAAAAACAAACAATCAAGATTATTATCTAAAATCAGGTCATTCACAATAAAAGACTTCTTCTGCAGAGAGCGGACATTTAAAAGAGCCATGTTTATTGTGGTTTGAGATGGATTAGCTGTGGACTGTGGGGGGGCTTTGGGGAGGGGTTTTAAAACGTTAATATGGACAGGATAATTCCTGTCCATATTAACGGGATAATTGCATGGAGGGTTGTGTTGTGTCCGCTCTCTGCTAGTGATGACAGGGATGGTTTGTGAGGGGGGCGTGGAAACGATCGGAGGGGGAGTGTTGGCGGAGGCTGCACCTGCGCGTGATTGACGGGAGGCAAACCGTCAATCACGCGCAGGTGCGGAGTGGACTGCCAGGGTCATGTTCTTTGTGAGCAGACGGCTGCCCCTCAAGTTCAGATGTAAGCCGTCGACTCGGAAATGAGAGGGTCGGTCCATAAAAAGGCTAAAATTGTCAATAAAAGAGGTTAGAGGTCTACATACGGATTTAAGCCAGCAGTTCAGATGGAAGGTCCTGCTAAAATGTTCATCGCCACGATTCAGCGTGGGGAGGGGGCCCGAGATGAACACAGACACACCTTTAAAAATCCATGGTCTCAGAACGCTGAGGAGTTCTTTAAAATCCAGTTTTGTACGCTCCGATTGTCTTTTCGATACGTCATTTGTACCCACGTGGACGATCACTCTATGGACGGATGGGTGCATGGACTGAAAAATGCCTGGGAGTTTTTGTGTTATCCTGGAAACTGTAGCACCTGGGAAGCAGTGGGTTGCGGCGTTATAAAAACGGACGTTTCTGATAATGGAGTCTCCTATTATGAGTGTTGTGGTGGGGAATAGTGGCTTTGGCTGGTGGGCGGACTCGGAAACATCACCATGTGGAGAGGACGGAGGAGAGACCAGGGCCGCGGGCTGACCGATGGGTTCAAGTCCCGCCCCGACAGGAGTGGATCCTGGCTGCTGTTGTTGCGCGCCCTCGTCCGGGATCACCGGCTGCACCGCGGGTTGTTGTGTCCGTGGCTCCGCCGGAGAGGACCGCGGGGATACCTCTCGCGACGCGGAATGTTGTGGCCGCGACGCGAGAGCTGACCGCGGGGGGGCCACCGGCGGTGTCGCGGCTTGATGAGACCGCGACACCGTCAGCAGCTGCGAGGGCGCGTGCAGCGTCGGGGACAGCGACAAGACCGGAGCCATACCCGAGGATCCACTGGATCGTCTCCGGACCGCCTCTTTTAGGATATTACGCCTGGCCGATGTTTTTTCCCCCTGTTTGTGAGGCTGGGCCGAGCGGGGATCCGCGCCACCCCCTTGGAGAGCCGGGAAATCCATCGCCGGGTCCAGATTGGGGAGCGCCGTTGCCGGAACAGCTGGAGTAGGTGAGTCCTCCGCCAATACAGAGAAGCGGTTCGTGAGGCTCAAACAGGTAGATCCAAGTGTTTTTGTTCTGTGCACGGTTTGCGGGTGGGGAGTTGAGCTAGAGGGTGAGGGACAGGTAACCGGGTCTCCGAGCACTGTCTCTTGGAGGGCAGCAGTCAGAGAGGAAATATGGAGTGATTGTCTATGGGATATTTCCATGAGGTCGGAAACAAGCGCTTCTTTCTTTTTAATATCCTCCGTCAATCGCTTTATGTCCAGTCTTAGACGGTGAAGCTCTTGCTCGGTGCGGCTAGCCATAATGATTGATTTCACCAACTCTTAAAATGTTACTGAAATTCCAAGAGACTTCCAGCGAAACAAACACGAGTCTCTTGCGAGTGTGTCTCCCACTGAAAGAGCTGCTTGGGGGCAGCCCAGGACAGAGCAGGCCCTCCTGACCAGCTTGTTCAGTCTGGCACTGGCACTGTCTTTATCCCCTTCCATTTTTGTTGTTTTGTTGCATTTGAGCTGCAGTTTCTTTCCATCAGAGTTCAGCGGGGCAATCATAACCATTTACATGTTTCCTATTGTTTGTATTGTAACTGTGCTTCTGTTTTTCACCCAGCATTAGTGCACGTTCCTTTCGAGTAATAGAGCTGCTCAATCAGCTCATATGCAATTTGCTTTCGACCTGAGTTAGCTTGTCTTGTAGAATTCCGATATTTCCAATCTTTTGTAAATTACTTAATTGTTGAGCAATTTACAGAAGCAGCAGTTATGACAAATTCCCATTAAAGTACGGCTAAAAGTTTCAGAAGCTGAGTAAACAACTTGATATAATTTATTACTTCAGAGCCTATGGGAATGGCTTCCATCTTATAAATTAATTAGATACAGCTCATCTTGTTAAAACATGCCATCAACAATATCAGCCCAAGACCCTCCTTTCAGCTTGAAATCGTATTTTTTTTAAATATATTTAATTTATTTTATTTGACCAAACCAAATAGTCTTTCATAATATTTCCGCATTTCCTAAATCAAGCTAGTCAACACAGTTTCCATTGTGTGTTTTTGAAACTTGTGTTGTGGTTTGTTGGCACAAGAACGCCTACTTTTGACAGACTGTTATCTAGTGTTTCCTTCTCAGCAGGATCATAGCCTCCCCATTCATTTTTTACACTCTGATCTGGTTGCTATTTTAGTAAGCCCCACATTAATTATGAATACCATCAACTTTCAGAATAAAGCTTGCAGAAAATGGGGCAATATTGTAGTGAAAGTGTGAGACAGGGAGATAAGGTTTGTAGTGGAGATTATGGTGTCAACTTTTATACAGTTTCGCAGTCACTGTCTTGACATTGTACTATTTCTTTGCTACAGAAAGAATACAAGCCACACTGGCAGATGCAATTATAATATTTTGGTCAGGAGTTTGTATAAAATTACCATAATAATGTCTCACTGACTGGTTAGTCACCAAAACCATTGGCTAACCATGGTTAGCCAATGGTTTTAGTGTGGTGGGATATTTGGTCAAATACTGGGATCTCCATCTCAGTACCCCAGACCCTCTGAGGGTCGCAACCCCACTTTAGGAACCCCTGTGTTCTGAAAGGCTGCCTATGACCTAAAGATCATAGTTACAGTATATATAACTATGCCTGTGCCTGCCCCACATTGAGTGCACTGAACTCTGTTCACCCTCGTGCCTAATTACTCATGTTGTTTGTTTTGTCTACATCCTTAGATGTTTTAAAGCAGCACATAAGGCTTCACAGTGCAGACACAGCTACCTTTTCCTCTCCGTACACTTTGCATGTTTTACTGATTTTAAACGGCCTGAACTACCTTAAAGATTTTCTCTCTTAATAAGTTCTCCAATGCTGAACATCTTATTATGTTTTAATTCCTAGGAGCTCGGTGTGCAGTCAACATTGACGAGTGTGCCTCAGACCCATGCCAAAATAGTGGAAGATGTATTGATGGGCAAAATCAATACCACTGCTTGTGTCCTGATGGCTTCGTTGGGCTAAACTGTGAGATCAACATTGACGAATGCATGTCAGCACCCTGTCTACATGGGAGGTAGTGTTTTTGTTGTTGTTGTTTTTTTTTTCATTCCACATTGAAAAAAAAAAGTGGCAAATTGTGCGTAAATGGCATACAATTACGTTTAATTGCCCTCCTCAGCTGCAGCTCGGCAGAGTGTAGACATGTGTCACATGCTGTACAAAGTTAATGTGATGCACTCTCAGGTTGTCTCTGTGGGTTTGAAATTATAGTAATTAATTATGTAGAAGGGAAATGTGCTTTGATTCAAAAAATTATATTCCTCAAAGGTTTCAGTCGTGTGTCTCGGTAAATGTTTATTTCTATTGGACTCCAGATGACAACACGGTGAAGAGGTGCCAGTCAATGAATAATCAATAATGATGATCTTTTTTAACTTATTTTTTCTGATTATTTCATTTTGTTACATTTTCAGTATACAGTATAGCCTATGGGTAACAAACCAAGTTATTGTATTTCACATATTATGTCATCATCAATCCTCCACCATAATCTAATACAACATGTGTGTTACGTATTGTATATGAAATAAAAAGGTAGATATAGTTTAGCACAATTTATTACAATTTACAATTATTTTATAAGATTATTGCTCTTGTTCCTTATTAATCTGAGACCCATCAAAGTCAACTTGTTTTGGACAATTTACCAGTTAACCTTCACCCTTTACACCGAATGTCTCCACAGATGTCAGGACGGGCTCAACATGTACTCGTGTCTGTGTGAGCAGGGCTGGACTGGTCTCCAATGTGAAGAAAACATTGACGTAAGTTTACTGTAATTAATAAACTCAGCAGGTTTGTGTGGCCCCCAGTAACACTATTGATCCCTGTACATGAGGGGTCAATACTAGTACCACGTTCATGTTAGCTGTGTACAAATACTTGATTAAAGATATTGCTTAGTCCAATCGATTTCAACATGGACCGATTCTGCTGTCCTCACAAGATTAAGTACTTCCGGAGTTAGGAAGAGATAAATATGCTTTCCAAATCCAAACCACTATTTCTTTTCCTATTTGCAGGACTGTGCTTTTAGCCCGTGCCAAAATGGAGGCTCCTGTGTGGATCTCATAGCTAAATTTGCATGTTTCTGCACGGATGGTTTCACTGGGAAAACATGCGAAAATGACATAAATGTGTGCAAAGAAGCAGCTCAAAACGCCTCACTGTGTTTCAATGGAGGCACATGTGTCGATGGCAAAGGACCAAACTTCACATGCAGGTATGAGCAAATTCATTTTTGTGGTTAGTTTGTTGAGTTTTAAGCTAAATATCTAAAAAATATAATAATAAAAAAATACTCGCACACAAAACATTTAGATGAAATTGCCTTGGGTTGAATTTGTTTCCATTGTGAGAAATGACCAAAAACACTAGGGGTCACTAAAGATGCAAATTTCATGCCAGCAAAGGTGAAAGCCATGTTTAGTGTCTCAAACAGTACTCAGAGCCGAAACAATAAATTGCTATGGTTACATGGTCAGAAAAATCAGATAACTGGAGTAATCAGATTGAATGTTTTTACATGCAAGTCAAAAATCAGAAAATCCAAATCTCGGGTTTTTTGTTAGATAATTTGTAGATTTTTTTTATCTGTTAAACTAACGCACTAACCACTATGTTGATGACAAAGCTTGCCAAGTACAGATGATAGCTTAAGAACTGTCTACTTTAATACCCTTCATGTTATATAATTCTATTTCAGTTATAGGGCAGGTGTCAATACAACTCTATGGGAGAGAAACAGGTTTTTAAAGAAATTAAAAAAAAGAAAATGTCTAAATGTTTTCCCTGATCATTATGTGATAGTGATAAGATTCACAAACCTGCTATATTAATCTTATGGTTGAAAGTCCTTCTTATCGGCCAACATCACACACATGTTTTTGAATATTGTCACCACTTTTGGATGCCTTTATGAGGAAATACTTGGACCATAGTTCATATGTGCTGGAAGAGATGACGTGTAACTTTGTGACCGTTTTTGTTTCATGTTAATTGGCCCTAGAATTCAGAAAAAAGACTAGAAATATGCATTTTGACAGTTACCATAGTTACTGCCATGGCATTTTCAGCTGCTCTCCACCTCAATTTTGAATGTTGTGATGTCACGTGAAAAATGAAAGGTAACTGTGGTCCCACAGGGTTGTTAACATCTCAGGCCTCTCCTGTGAACAGTGGCCTATACTGTATCCAGCTCGGTTCCTCTGAATTATTGTGTTTTAATTGCTCACAGGCTTTCCCAAGGGACTTGAATACCCAAATACAAGGAGGATGTAATATAACTAGTCCCCCATGCCTTACATTTAATTACACAGTGTCACCTTGAGCTGATGTTGCCTGATATATTCATGATTTAGTACAACCTGACTTTTCGGACTTTCCAAACAGCCCGCCTGCTCTTTACACTGTATTATATTTATGTAGTGGACTTCCCGAGTGCAGCGTTTTTATTATGTGCCTTTTATTGTAGTCCTTATTTGTGAATATATTACCGCAAGGAAATATTACGAATGTCGTTGCCTTTGCTCCGAGGACAGATATAGTCTACATAAACACATTTTCTTGTAAAAGTGTCCTCTGGTGTGCTGCTGATCTGCAATAGGGTGATTGTGCTCGCTTTGCACTTTAACAGAGTCACTTGATGAACATGAGGCGGATCTGAACTGTAAATTACATTTGCTGTTACTGGTGATAGCTGTAATGTTTGGCATTCATTATTCATTAGGTGTATGTCGAGTGCATTAATGAGTCATTGGTTCTTGACTAAAGAGTGTAAAGACAATGGGAATACATACAGCTATATTGTATTGTTATATTGTTGTGATTTGCTCCAGTGCTTTTGGTACACAGTGCATAGTGTAGTTCCTGTATGAAGGAGGATTTCTACTCTGTTAGACGACATCAAAGAAGGAGCTTCCATTGGAAATGTGAAGGTCCCCTCAGACAAATGAAATTCAGGCATTCTGTCCTCGGTGCAAATCTGTAGAGCTCATTGTCTTCTGCACTCTAACAGGATCTCAACTGAAGTGTTTTTATTATTATTATACGCAAGGGTAGTTTAGGGTAAATTACTTGACTGTTTTCGCAGTGTTTTGGTGTTGTGCTGGGTTGGGCTCAATGTTGTTGTCATTTGGTCAAGCATTTAAAATGAGCCCCAATGATAAACATTGTATGTTACATGGTAATTGTACATAACCCTAACAAGTAAATTAATAGAGAAAAAAGAAAAATGTAAAAATGGAATGGTCACATTTCCAACCCTCACAGCTTTAGCTGACAAACTCTTCCATGCGGGTTTTTAGTGTGAACAATAAGTCTTCTCAGATTCAGATTTATTTTTTATGCAGACATTTAAACATTTAACAGATGACGACATAAATAAACAAAGTCTGAAATGGAATAGGCAGAAGCTAAAGCTTATTGCGCCTATCCCAGTGTCATTTTCTCCATTGAAGTCATAACACAAGCCTGAAGGAGTCCATTATAAGTAACTGCCACTGAGTAAATCAATAACTCCATATATTTCTGACCAAACCAAGCATCATGCTGTGAACATTGATGATCTTGCCAATTGAGCCGGAATCTTTTGAGTATTGGCCGAGATCTGCTCTTAACAGTAAGCTTTATTACACAAGAGATGGATTTTTCATTTGACAATAATGGGAGCAAATGGGGGAGGGGGGGCAACATCAATTGGAGCACCCTGCTATGTTTATGCTGGATTAGCAATATTTGTAATCACAAAACCTTAAATACCCAAGTGGGAGGATATATGCTCAGTTGGACAGAGGAGTGAAGGGAAGTGCTTCCTGAAGTCCCTTGATTAGAGCACTTCTCTGTTTTGCCCTGCATGTTGACTAAAGTGCAGTCTTATGTGAATAATATGTGAAATGGTCCAGACTTTCCTTCCACATAAGATCCTTTTGAGTGTAGCAACTGTATCATATTTATGATTGTATTAAAGTAACTAACAATAGTTTACAACTCCCTTTGCTAAAATTTTCCTTTTCATTGCTGGCTCTGTGTCTTTTGCGATGTGCTAAATAGAAAATGGAAATCTATGCGAGTGAGCAGGCAATTGCTTCCTGGGCCTGAGGTAGCTTTGATGAGTGATCGGGTTCATTGTCCATCTGGAAAATTACTCCCTCAAAACAAAGGCACCGGGGACAGCGTCTGCACAATTGAGTAGTACCTCGCGTGTGTTTTTTGTGTTGTTGCTCAATATAAAGCTGATCCGGACTAAACCACGCACCGCAGAGAAGAACAAATGAAGTGCACCCCAGCGGGCAAGTCGGATCTGCCAATGAGTTTTGCCTGGATCACAGCGGACATTACAACATAAACATAAACACAATGTGGTGAGAGGCACCAAGAGGTACAACTGACGCCTGCTATGACAATGGCCTGATGCTGCCTTTGCCTTCTTGTAAACATCACTAGTGGGACTAAACACACACACAAATTATAGATTAATTGGGTACTGTAAAACGCAATGTTTTGATGCTATTATCATTTTATTTTATTGTTGAGAATAATAAGGACACGACAAGCTGACACTAGTATCTTAAAACACGTCCAGAGAACCCAATCTTCCCATTTGTCATACATTTTATGCTTGGTTATTGTTATTGGCAATCCTCCCTATTTACCCTCTCTTGGGACTGGCACAAAGGGTACCTTAGTGTTTGATTCTCCGCGGTCAGTGCTTGATGATGTTCATAGATATAGCCTTACATGAAAAAGAAAGAATAAAGGAGAAGCTGAGGTTTAAGAATGAAAAATACAAAATAAATTCATGGCCATGCTGTTTTAAAAAAGCCTGCAATAAATTGCCGCCATATTGTTGACTTCATGCTGCTTAGAAAAATGGTACACATAACTGGCTTGAAAGTCATGCTGACAGGCATCAGAATTCAATTTTGCTGGCATCAAATATGTTTTCAAGTGGTTATTTAGCAGAATTACACAACTGAATTTTTTTTTTATTTTTTTTATTGTTTAAGCATATTCATACATTTTCAAATGCTAAATATGCCCACAAATAAACACTGAAAAATTCTGAAAGTGAAGCGTCTGGCCAGCCTATTAGTTTTAATAAGCTCTTGTTTTGCCCGTTGCTTGTGACATTTCTCTATTTCCGCCCATTCAGTCTGTGCATTGCAAACAATCTCAGGAACTGTGAGGACAACTAAAACTTTTTGCAGCATGCAGTTTAGGCACAAAGTAACAATTTTGTGTACCTAACTATGATCTGTTTCCCCAGCTGTCCACCAGGTTTCACGGGTGATTTCTGTGAAGTTGATTTTAACGAATGTTGTTCTGCTCCCTGTCACAACGGCGGCATTTGCCAAGATCTTATTAATAGCTACGTGTGCCACTGCAGGTCAGGTGAGTCACCAAGACGTCCTTCCAGTTTCCTCAATTTACTTCGAAATGAGACAAGAAGCCAAAGAAACCGTTGTACCCTTATAGGCGCCTGACTTGCCCCTGTGTCACCTTCTGTTCCTCACGCTCAACATTACAAAGCAAACTGTAACACTTGGCTAGTTGACATGATGTCTGACTTGTCTTCTTCTGACCTAGTTGTATGTTAATATATAGTCCATATGTAAAGCATCTAATACCCATGCAACACCTTCTAGTAGTTTGAGAGCTTCCATATAAAATGTCACTTAAGGTTACCATAATGCATGCATGGATTCCACTGCCACAAAGCCATTCAGAAATCCCCCACTTATCCTCCGGGGAGAGATTTGTACTCGTACAGTAGCGAAAAAGACAGTGATAAAAAGACAGTTCTTGCTCATTAAAATGTATGGGGCATCCTACTCTTTTAGTCAAAGCCGTTTCTTGTCTGCGCGCATGTATGTGTATGTGGAGTGTGTGTGAACCCAAAAAGGAGGCAGATCAATGTGGGAAGATCTGATTGATATTCACTTCAGATGCTGGAAGTGGGAGAGCCGGGGCTCACCAGCGCACTCACTGGGCTTTTGTTCCTGGCAGGTTGGACAGGCCTTCACTGTGAGGATGACATTAATGAGTGCCTTCCTCAGCCCTGCGACCGAGGGATATGCATTCAGAACGATCCGGGCTATGGCTACACCTGTTTCTGTCGTCCTGGATTTGTGGTGAGGAAGCCCCCCACACCCCGACTAATATTTTTTTTTACCACCTTGTCTCAACTTTCCTTTTTTTATGTCATTATGACCCTCCCGCTCTTTCATCTACTGTCTCCCCTCCTGACAATACCTGCACTTAAACTGCATATTTTATTTAGCAGATCTAGTCAGGAAATTTTAATGTGATCAATTATGCATGTGCGGGTGTGTCGGCTTGTTGATGCAGCTCAAGGGTTGACGTTGAAAGAAGAAAATTAGAAAGTCAAAGTTGTTGGCTAAACTTTATTAACCAAAGTAATTAATCAATTTTTCTGTCATAATTAAGTACGGTCAGGGAAGACTTTACAGAGCAAAGCATTAACATAAAAATAGCACTGCACTCCATGATAGCCGAGACTAGAGTACGCTTTGCATATGTATATTAGACGTTGTGCTGGCCTTAGCGTTGTGAAATTGACTCCCATCGGATGAATGTCTCAACCCACTCGTAACCGCCTATCACGCTAGATTATGCTGTCTAGTAAAGCGTATGGGGACGGATGGGGAAGGAGCTTTTCTCCAAACACATTTGATTTTGTTTGAGGGCGATTTTTGAAATATTATAATGATCAGATTTTAGTACTGCTTTAACCCCTTAAAGCAGTACTAAGTAACGTGTTTACCTTAATACATCCTTTCCGTAGTCCCTCTGGGGGTAATACAAGTGTTAATGGAATGATTGGAGGGTCTTTTATCTCCCCCTGATGTCTCTGGCCAGAAAACCAGGCTTACAATTTGACTGCCACCGGGTCGGAGCAACCAATACACACTAATAGAACCACGAAGAAGAAGCTGTCGGGCTAACGAGCAAAGCTAACTGCGGGCTAGCGCCAGTATTTACAGCCAAGTTTGAGTGAAAAAAATGTATGACCAGTCACTAGAACCAGGGACACAAGTCGGTTCTGGGGCATTTTGAGATTTTCACAGATTGTTAAAGTGTAGTCCAAGCTTTCCAACAATGTGTAACAGATGGAAATCTGGTAATATTTGGAGAAGTAGCGGCGATTTGAAGTTAACAATTCCAAAAAGGCCAAAGGGCTGAAAAACCCCTCTGGAGTTGTGGGCAGTTCTCACCTCTCTCTGCTGTTGAAAATAACAATAGGACTCTTTTACATCTCATTTAAATAAGCTATAACCCTGTAAAGCTCCCCACTGTCATGTCATGTTATGTGTATGTTGTTGCCATGTGTGTATGTTGGGCCATAGTGATGTAGATAATGGACATAGTGTAATCAACTGTACAGACAATTCTTATAAAATAGATCATCTAAAAATGAAATGAAATATAAGAGATACAAAAACAAATTGGTAACTATATTCAGAGCTAGTGTAATGACAGTTTTTAGAGTTAATTAAACTAGAACCAGTCGCAGCAAATACACGGACTAAACCCTGGACGACTGGGCCTTTAATCAATGCAGAGACGGCCGTCTGACGCCATGCTGAGTTTGCACTACAACACCGGCCTTCTGCATCACACCTTTAGACATCACCATGGCCACAAAGACCCCTGCTGGCTGCTCCTTTCACACTTAAGACAAAGGCCTTCCTGTGTCTTGCGCTAAAACAAAAGGTGACGTTTGCATATGATGATCTGAGCAGTATCACCCCCCATGCCTGTGTGACGTCACGGTTTCTGTGTCCTGCTGTGTCCCCCGGGACTATTAGAACTTTCAGTAGCTCTGCCCCGGCAGAGCTCACCATGGACTTCTGTGTGTCGACTCTCCGCACATGTGTGAAATAAATGTGTTTACATCTTTGATTATGACAAATATCTTTTCGGCTTTTTCCTTTATTGTGGATAGAAATTCCACGACACTAGCAAGAAAGATTATTATACAAATCTACTTGAAAGCAATAAAATCAAGATTACAGAAATATGGAAAGTATTAAATAGTCTAATTAAAAAAAGACTAAGCATAAACTGCCCTATAGATTACATTATCCATAATGATGATGAAAAAATAGAAGATATGAGTGAAGTTGTCGAGCAATTTAATAAGTACTTTGTAAATATAGGTCTCAATCTTGCAGAGAAAATCATCTCATCATCTTAGCAATGTGACCGTATGCATATGGGCATTATTGTAGTCATTAGGGATGGGAATTGATAAGATTTTATTGATATCAATGCCATCAATAATTTTACCTATCGATTCGATTCTCTTATCAATACCTGACTTGTCTGTGTGTTGGGGAAAAGCAAGGAATGAATGTGCTTTCGATAAACTCTATCAAAAAAGACATATTGTTAGTTTTCCCTAGAAAAAATATCTACTAAATTAAGCAAGTTTCCAAATATAGGCAAGGCAAGGCAACTTTATTTATACCGCGCATTTCGTACACAAGGCAACTCAATGCGCCTGTATACTGTGGCTCCTGCTGGCACTCAGCCTGCCTGGCCTCCTCAAATATAATGGTAACATCTGTACTTTTCAACAAGTGTCTGTAACTTGTAACAGACTGATGCTGTTTTTGTAACACCTAAACAACAGGACTCGGTCTCAGCCCAAACCCTACAGATTTTCCTCTATTTCTTCTTCATCCGATGCTACATTGTCCTTCCCCCTGTCCGTGTGAAATACTTCTGTTGCAGCCCGTTAGCCAGAGCTGCGAGAGCTCATGCTCTGTACACGCCAGTCCCGTTCATTTTTGGATGGAATTAAAGTCCGCGGGAAAAGAAAGCACTTTACGAACGTGCACCCCATCACAAGAGAAAAGAAGCGAGACGAAAAATGACAGACGGCTGAAGGAGCACAGAACAGGCTGGCGCTATACGCAGTCAGGCCAGGGGCTGAGAGGGAGGCGGCCGGGAGGCGGCCGGGAGGACGGAGCGTCAGCCCGGGGTTGAGTGGGAGAGGCGGCCGGGAGGATGGAGCGTCAGCCCGGGGCTGAGTGTGAGAGGCGGCCGGAAGGACGGAGCGTCAGCCCGGGGCTGAGGGTGAGAGGCGGCCGGGAGGACGGAGCGTCAGCTAGGGATGTGCTGATTACATTTATGGAGTAGTTTAAATTTGTAGAGATCTTGATTTTGTGTAAATAGCAGGTTAATTCCTCGTGACTACATGACTGTCTCCCATGCTAACACACCACTTTAGCTTACAACAGCACAATAGCCTCATCAAACAACCATTAGCAGCCACCAGCGATAAAAAAACAAACTTTCACTCACCCGTCTGAAGTAACCTTTACCTTCTGCTCAGCAAACTCGTGGTAAATCCAGCGTAAGTAGCGGCGGCCTCCGTGAGACACAGGGGAAACGTTACAGTCATGAAGCCACACACGCCCCCACGGCGTGCGCTATATCTCTAACAAAACAAGACTTTTTCAACCTGAATACTGATTGACTTTTTTTTTTGCTGCAGAATAGTTAATTGTTACTAAAGGTACTTTGCGCAAATATACATCATGCAAAAATGTTTAAATAAAATACTAAAAATATTTCCTTTTGACTTTCCTGAGGTTATCAAACCATCAAAATTACATTTGCCCACGTTCAGGGTATTTGAATGCCTTCCAAAGTAGTGTCAATTTAAACTTGGACAGTAATATTTGCTTTTTCATATTTTCATATTCAAGAAGCAAACACTCCAGTTTCAGCACACATCTGAAGGCTGTTTATTTTCTATGCACAGGGGAGGAACTGCGAGCACAACTATGACGATTGCCTGTCGAATCCATGTCTACCAGCGTTTTCCTGTGTGGACGGCGTTAACGGGGTCAGCTGCCTGCCTCTTGCTACTGATGCTGTTCCCTTGGCGACCAACATCACATCCCCTCAGCAGCCGACTTCGGTTCTCATCCCAGCTCCGACAGCTTCCCAGTCCACAGGTACTCAGCCAACACACCTCTTTGTGCACCGGGCCTGTCAGCTGCGCGTCTCCATGGCGCCAGCTCATTTCCCTGTGTTGCTGACATTTGAGGAAGCTTGTTTGTAGATGTTTTCCCTGGACCATCTCTCCAAAAAGCCAGTCACTTTACAAAAAATTCACATATATACATTTTAAGGAAAAAGACAATTTATGAAGGTCTGGCAGAAGGGGGAAAAAAGTGCATCCTCAGGTTGGTTAGATGTACAATATCTGTATTTGGATTTTTGAACTTTTGAGCGTGATATCTGGTTAGAATAAGGCAAAAAAGTGGGCATTCGTCATTATTACGCCTGCATTTTTGCTGAACTATTTATGGTTTAGTGCCATTTTAGACCTGGCTTAGATCTGGTGGCACTTCCATTGGGGTCGGGAGATAATTTGGGGGTTTTGCCAAATCATGTGGGAGACATAGTTTCAGTGTAGGAAAATGTGCCCTTTGGAGGTCATGAACAACAGCAGTTCTTATATTGGGGGTTGTGACTGAAAGAGGTTAAAACCACTGCTTTAGACACTGACAACTCAACATTCTCTATAACCAAAAAACAATACACAAACTTCTTTTTGGTTTTGGCTTTGCTGTGCAAAGGTTGGCTGTAACTGACATCAAAGGAGTTTAATAAATGACTGGTGCCAGTAATTGTTCATAAGTAATGAGAACATTGAAAGTAGTTTTGTAAAATGTGCATGTAAAACCAGACTTGGGGATTCAGTACAAGAGCATAAAACTTAGGAAGAATTAACCGCTGCTTAGAATAACACCTCGTGCCTTAATAATAAATCAGTTAAATCTGGCAGTGCATCAAGTCAAATGAATGTTTCTCATTTAAGTCCTTACTCTCATTATAATGCCATTACTTCCATTAAAGGGGCTATGTGGAGTTTGACAGTTTTGTGCTCGCAATTGCCCCCTCAGGCCAAACGCGTAACTGCAGCCTCGATGATAAGCTCGTGCATGAGGCGCTCAGGCTTTACGAGCACCAGAAATAACAGTCCCGTCCTGGTCAATTTCCAGATTTGCAGGCATGACTTCAACTGCGGTAAGAAACGTTACTGTTTTGTAAGTGTATAAGAGTGTATAAGATGCGATACTTGCGCAAATGCACAGCAAAGTGAATCTAGTGAAGAAGCCAAGTAATAAAGATAAACAATTAATTGACGTTTGAAAGACAAAAAATAAAAACTTGTATACTTTGTATGCATAAACGCAGGCCTAATTGTAATAATAAAATAATTCCACTGGTAGAAATGCTACTAGGAAAAGCCTAAATTGTCTCTTCAATTCCCTGGGCAGAAAGTTAGCATAGCGAACTCGTAAACTATATTGTAAACGGTACATGTCCACTTTTTGTAGTCGTTTCACTACTTATAAATCCGTGAACAGTCATGCTTATTTTGCGGCCAAGAAAAGCTAACATTAGCAGCACTATTTTTGCCATTTTAAATACAGCACTATCTAACTATTTAGATCAACTATTTTGGTAACTTACAAATATGATTATTTTATGGCTCGTTTCGATGAAGTTTATATAACATGCACGGACAGTCGGACATCGTTGTTTTGAAGCATCAACAACACTTTTCCCCCACGTATTTAGTAATCATTTCTTACCTTTCAAGCAATAATAAGCTGCGGGTCTTTTGAGAGATTCTCTCAACATTTTCCGATGTTTACTCTGGTTCTTTGCCTACGCCGATCAGACTCGACTTTCGCCTATTTTGTCACACTAGAATAAACTCTTCGTTTCTTTTCGTTAGTTGTGGTCTGGGCTGGAGTTTCGATGGTGCTTGAAGCCGGTCTCCTTTTATTCTCCGCTAAATCCATCCTTCCAAAGTTACTACTTGCTACTTACCACTCGCTCGGCAGCGTCAGTATAGAGGAGATACAGCTAACGCTACAGCTGAGCGTGAAGTCGGGAAGTCAAGAAAAGGACAGTAAATAATTTATAAAACATAAACTATTACACTAATCAATTGGAAGTGAAAGGGCACATACGGATATTTACAAATTGCAAAGATATCCTTTGTGCGTCCTTCCTACAAAACAGGACTCCTGAAGCTGCTTTTGCCAATTTTGTTTTGAGAATTGTAACCACTACAGAGAAGCAGATCCTATTGTGAATTAGGGCTTTTTGTAACGTAGCTGGTGCCTGCGTTTGATTGCCACAGTGTGCTCTCTGAGAAAATATAATGGTAACAGAACAAACAACAGTACCATGCAGGAATAAATCATGAATAAAAATGTGTTCCGATAGCCTCGTGGGTAAGGCTACTGGACATGTATGCCAGACTCAGACCTCAGCATCATGAGTCCCAGCTCTGACGGTTTGCTGAATGCCTCATCCTGCTCTTGTTCTTTCCAACAATGCCTACAGCCAAAATTGAAATAATTTTTTATTTTAATTTTACATTGATTTACATTGTAATCTTTACAGCTCATTCCTACAACTAGGAACTGGTTTTAACTTTCCAGTCTGAAACCAGGATAAAAGGGAAATGTTGATAAAGAAAATATGTCTAGGCATGTGTCATGAAATATTTTCTAAGAATGTCTCTCTCTGAGATGCCATCAGTAATTTATCCTGACACTAGATAGTAAAATGTCTGTGTAAGTTCTCAGTCGTACAGGAGTTGTCCATCTTCAATGAAGGTACTTGATTCATCTTCTGTACTCAGTAGTTGAAGTCTTCGAACGTTTCGCCTATCATCCAAAAGGCTTCGTCAGCGACAAACGTCCCATTCTGGCCGCAGCTGAATATATAGACCAACGGGGAGGAGTTAGGGTTGACCCGGCTCCTCCTCTCTAATCACAGCTACTCTCACCTGTGGGTAAACACCTTTGAAGTAGAGCGTCTCCAACGATCTGCTCACCTCAGTATTGGTCAGCCTGTCCTATTCATAGATGATCACTGCCCATTATCTGTCCTATTCATGGCTGATCACTGCTAATTACCTGCCTATTGTTCTTTTGTTAGCTGAGGTGCCGTCTCCTTGGACTGGCCGTGCCCTTTCGGTTTCTCCCGAAGGAGATTGGAGTATAGTGAAGGAAGATTAAATCTGAGACCGCCATTCCGGTTCATGGAGGGATTTTCTTTCCTGACAAAAACAGCTTCTTTTACTCCTCTTTCAAACCAACGTTCTTCTTTAGCTAAAATGTTGACCTCCCCGTCCTCAAAGGAGTGGTTGAAGGCTTAGAGATGGAGGTGCACCGCCAACTGAGGGCCGCTTGTGCTTTCTCTTCTTTATCAACACCGAAGAGAAAGCACAAGCTGTGATTAGAGAGGAGGAGCCGGGCCAACCCTAACTCCTCCCCATTGGTCTATATATTCAGCTGCGGCCAGAATGGGACTTTTGCCGCTGACGAAGCCTTTTGAATGAGAGGCGAAACGTTCGAAGACTTCAACTACTGAGTACAGAACTAGATAGTAAGGTTTTCACATTCCCAGTAAACACCTTTCTTAATAACTCAATAAGTCAGTTTAGAATCACAACTGAAGACAATGATTAGTTCCAATCTGCCTTAACTCTTCAGTGACAAACACACACTGGTGGCTGGCCCCAGAAGCATCAGTGCGTGTGAGACGAGGAATCTAGGGCGGTGGACAGATTGTTACTCCTTGACAGATGAGGTCTATGCTCTTTTGAAACTGCTCACAGAGCTGTAAAACAGACCCATTGAACACAGACGGGCTTGAACCAATTCAGTGCGACACTCTCAAAATCACAGTGAACCAAACATAATGGAGTCCTCCCTGCTGCACCTGATCCAGCCACCACTGGCTTCAAATGACATTGGTTTAGAGAGGGTTAAACGTGCACACAAGACACTGCTCAGATGAACCACTCCTCAAGGGCCCTTTGCACAAACATATGAATATTCTTGTGCGGGGGTTCAGTATGATTTTGGAAAAGTGTATTTAATTAAAGGGCTACACACAGTATCATTTTCATGTATTAGGTGCTAAAAATAAATGGACTGTGTAATTAATCGAATCTGTCTCATCTATGGTCAATGCCAATAATCAATATCCTATGGCAGTGACAGCACATTGATCGGAGGTTTATCTTGTCTTTGTCCATAAGCCAGTTTCAAAAATATACATAAGATATATATTTATTGTGCAATATCACCCAGTCCAATACATTTATGAGCCCAGTCCCAGTTCAATTGGTATCTTCAGCCCATTTGATGTATGGGCTGAAGATATTTCACTCATATATTTTTTGCAAAGCCAATTAATCAGAAGACCTTTAAGACCAGGTCTGAATCTCCCTCGCTTGTTTTTGTCATAATCAATGCAGAGTATTTTTTGTGCGACATATGCATACAGGTATAGTCTTTTAACATACAGACATAAAGTAAATAAGTAAGAGGATTCAGACACTAGAGTTTATCTAACTGGGTCACCATTGGAAACGCATGCAGCGCCCTTGGTGCTGCTGGAAATAGACTCAAACGGTGCTCCTTTAACGCCAACAACGGCTTCATACCTTTAAACAAATCGGAAATTTACTGATGCATAACAATGCACTCTTCAGCCTGTTTCCGAAAAAAAAAAAACGTGTTGTTTATTTTTTGTAAGAATTTCACGGCCTTAATTCCATGTGAATTGAGAGCATCTCTGAGCGTCACACTGGTAGTATAAGATAAGGAGTCCCCAAGATATACTCAATTGTTTTGTGCACATGCACATGCACTGCTGAGCTGCGCAGTATTTTTGCTTTAGTGTAGGAGAGCTGATGAAATCTCATAAGGACAGTGCTGGTGGAGGGCGGCTTACTGACGCTAAGCCCCAATTTGGTTGACTTTCATTTGGACTGATCACCAGCAGCACAGGTGAGGCTGTTATCTTCTCACCGCCAACTGAAGCAGCAATGAAAATACTCCAGATTTGTTCTTTTTTTTTTTGGGAAAGTCTTGATGATTTTAAAATTTAAAACATGCTGTGTTTTGGGACATCACTTTGTCAGATTATTATAACCTTCTGTTCTGCAAAGTGTGTGCATTG
The DNA here is from genome assembly GCA_021464625.1 of Proterorhinus semilunaris. Classification (NCBI taxonomy): domain Eukaryota; kingdom Metazoa; phylum Chordata; class Actinopteri; order Gobiiformes; family Gobiidae; genus Proterorhinus; species Proterorhinus semilunaris. The sequence continues at coordinate 16,956,709 of CM038357.1, forward strand.
TAACTCTGATCAACCTTTAACCTTTTTGATACATATCTGAGCCTTTTACAGTTTACTGTGTAGATCTGCATATTTCAAATTTGACAAAAATCGCAAAGTTGCAATCTCAAAGTTGTGTTCTGAAAACAACAAAAATATATGGCCTTCATGAAGAGTTATGTATGAAACATATTCTGAAATGCATGTGACCTTTGTATTAGTTTAGCAGTTTATGTTTTAGTCTTCTCTCGAAGACTACAGTACCTTGTTTGTGCGCCGTGATCTCATCCCCAATTTTTAAACATGAATCGCCAATCCAATCCAACTTTATTTCTAGAGAACATTTTATAAACAACTGTTTCCTTAGTGCTGCACAAGAAAATAGAGAATATCATTCGCAAAGCTACTTGCAATTGCAGAACATATTTTCACAAAACCTTCCACATGGTTTTGAAAAGTAAAAACTATACAACAAATGTTTTATAATTAAGTCACTGGTCCATTCTGACAGTAGATAAAGGATATGTAAACATGTTCTAGTGGTAGCCTGGTCTTAAATGATAAAATGATTTAAAAAAATGTTCTCGTCTTACAGTGTCCGTTACTGACTTGTTCACAAATAAGACAGAAAATATCACAGATTCAAGATAAAAATAATATCTAAAGCTGACATTTGCGTTGATGTGTCAGTGTGTCATTAAGTAAACTGTTATTTTTAAAACCTCAAAACAGGACCTCTGCATATTCAGAATGTCCTTTGTGTATTCAGGGGTGTAATAATATCCCGCTGAATCGTCTTGCGTACCACATATCCTGAATCTATGGGTTTTATTTCTGCCAGTTTTGCCGATAATGAATGACCTTTTTGCCTCCCCTCAGGGCACTGAAATTGCGAGGGTCCTGGAATGGTCTTCAGCAGTATTTTATCTCGGCCCCGTGACAAGTTCAATCAGTCAGTCTATTACCTCACCCAATAAATCAGCCACAAAACAGGCCTTACATCCTGGCTTTTTTATAAATGGGACATTACGTTCCAAATCAATTAAATCTCCCCGCCCAACGTCTCCTGCGTCTACTAATTGATCTTAAAGTCACGTTTCGCTAAATATATTTTTTTCCCCAGGGTCTGTAATGTAATTTACCCCAGATGACATTTGCTACCTGGTTCATTGTGTCATAAAGTTACATTACATTGTGACTCATGTCAATTGTTCTGTTCAGAACTGGGGCCTTTGTGCAATCTGAAATGAATGATTTATATGAATGAAAATTCCCTTTGAGGCAAGTCCTTTTCTGTTTGAACTAGAAAAAGCTTTTGAACATGGCAGAGTGAGGACAAAACCCTTGGTCAGCATTATGGTAACCTTTATATTTCAGTCATCAGTCAGAGAACAAGAGGATCTTTGAGGGATAATCTAAAAGAATACAAAAAAATAAGTAGGGGGTATGGGGAGGTGCTTGCTTAAATTGTGAGCACTAAAACCAGAAATTTAGCCAGACCTGTTGCACAAGAAATGATGTATCTAAATTTGGTAAGAAAGAGGAAAGTAGGGGAAAACAGGAGAGCTTTGAAGGTAACTGGTAATGAGGCATGATGCGGCTAGAAGCTTCTGGCAGCAGCCTCAAACCGCATCAAATCCTACATCAGACTAAACAAGGCTTTAAAATTAATGAATAGCTTTGTCTCCGAGGGGTAATTTTCTATCATCTGCATTGGCAAACCCCATTGTCAGGACCCAGGCGGGAGAATGGGCTGCATTGTCGCCATATGCATTTCTCCCCATTAATTCAGACCTCATGCGCAGTAGGTCGATGCCTGATAATTCTCAGTTTTTTGTCTGCGGGGTATTGGTCGTTGCTCTCCAGAGAAAATGGGGCTGTTTAGATTAGCTTGTTTGCCGAATACCCTGAGGAGCACACTGTCAGATCAAAGACGCTTTGGCCTATTAGGTCCTGACGTGTAACAAATATTGATAAAGGTCATACAGCTGATTAACTTTAAAATGACTCTTATTTTCAATATGAGCAGACTGGAGATTAAAGCTGTATTTTAATCTGTTCTGTGTCACAAATGCAATTACCTGTTCTCATGGATGATGTGAGATGTATGTAAATTAATGTATTTCTATTAGGCAGTAATCCTGTTCACATAATGGACTGACCATTCAGCTTTTTACCAAAAAAGCTTTTATCACCATATGATTTTACAATGACCAATAGGATCAAACATTTTCTACTTTCCTTTTAAAAATGTAATAATGTCTTTCTGCTTTTTCCTCCTACATTGAATTGGAAATTGCTATTTGCACTCATTTCATCTGAATGTGACCATGATAATTTCATGGATTCAAAAGCATAATTTGTCCACAATGACACCGTGTACTGTATGGAGTGGCATTGGATAGGGAGGCTACATTTCTGAATCATTATGGAGGAGCATCTTGGCATACTTGTTTGCCTCTGCCTCTCAGCATGGAGGTTGTTGGCACTCTGACTTCTTACCATCATCCAAACTAAAAACTGGAGATTTGCATAATCTATAACAAACCCAAAAGGCAAAAAAATGGGACATTTCTCTGTATATCAATCTTTGTCAGGTGGCAGAGTGGTCATCTCCTGGCCAGAAATGTTGCTGGTTTGATTCCAGCTTTGGCTAGTGTTCACCTTTGTTGTGTTCTTTGTTGCTATTGTAAAATAGTACACAACTCCTTATAGTTAACAGTAAGTAAGTAAGAAAGTAAGTAAGTAAGACTTTATTGTCATTGTACAAGCGTACAACGAAATAGTGTTCAGGTGTCAGTCCTGAGCTGCTGCGGCTGAGCCGCGCTGCCACTGTGTCAACCTGACCCGCCGCGCCTCCTGGGTTTGTCCCTGTTTCAGAGCGTGGTGTCCTGCACTGGTCAGCTCCACCTCCTCCTTCCTCTTCTTCCCTCCGCTCACTCGCTCCACAACAGTCTTTCACCATCTCACGTTTTTCCTTTTACAGTGTTTTTGAGTGTCCACAAAGTGCTCAGTTTATCCAATGTGTTTTTTTTGCAATTTCCTGCAGTCTTGTTGTATTCTGCATAAACCTCATATTTGCTATTTTTATTTGCCAAAGAAAGCGTGTATTTTGAAGATATGAATATCATTCTGATATGTAGTACCTCTACTTACAGCTTTTATTCCTTTTATTTATTTCTCTTGTCCATAGCCAATGTGCAGTATTTTGGAGATTCTTTCCTGGAGTTTGATGGGATTCACCTCAGTGCTGTCACCAACATTACTGTGAAATTTCAAACCCGCTCACCACGAGGAACGCTGCTTTATATGGACCAAGGACCCGCAAACAGCCAGTTCTTTTTCATCAAACTTTTTCTTGTGGAGGGTGTCTTGAAGGTAAAAAAAACAACACACATGTACTTGATATAATACGTTTCTGAACCGGTGCCACACAATAGGGTTTCTACAAATGTCCCACAGCAAGGAGATGATAGCACTGAATAATTAATTAAATTACATTTTCCATTCTTTGCAGTATGTGTTCAGCTGTAATGAAGAGGCAAATGTGACCCTGATCAATACTGCAGTTCACGTCAATGATGACAAAGTGCACATTGTGAACATCAGGTAATTGTCTTTTCTTATGTAAAAATGATAAACACTGTCCTTCAGACTCTTACAATGAAAGCTGCTCATTAGCTTTATCTAACTAATGGGTAATGTTATAAGCAATGTGTCTGTTTGTGTGCATTGTTGAGCAACAAAAGGATTTAATATTACTGAGAAGAGAATTCATTTGTATATTTTTGCTACCAGTAACTCCCCATGCTTTTTTTATGAGCTTCCCAAAGGCGTGCATCAAGTCACATTCATAGATGCATTTTCTCTTCATGCACCCTATTATGAACACAATCTGCAGACATAATATAGGTAAATAAAGTGTTGAGTGGAAAGTAACTGAGTTGTAAGCCATCTAGTTTCTAAGATATCAGAACATAAAACTCTGTTGCCTTCCTATCTACTGCCCATGTATGACTAATGCAAAGTTACATATTTAGTCAGTCACTAACTGCTCAAGTGTGATGCAATCATGAGGACTTAATACGAGAGAAAAGCAGGTAATTGGCAGAAATAACCAGGCTGAAGTCTGATTATATTATGGATGGCCGAATGAGTATATGTTCGAATATAGAACTAAAACAAAATGTCAGAATGTGCCTATTAAAATGCATTAGTGATTACTGGCCATGTTTTATTGGCTGTTCTAAAGTCTTCATTTGCAGTTTTTCATTACCAAAAGATTAACAAGCAAGAGCCGAGCACAAAATCAATGTTTAAATGATTTAAAGTGTGGGCTGCGGCCTCTTTAGTTATATTGTTCCTAAGATGGTGTGCAATCTTGCTGCCAGCCTTCTCCATTATGTTCTGACACAAGAAAGATTGCGGTTGAGACACGAGACACCAGGTTTATTATGTATGAGCTGGAAGCTGAAACAAAGAGGCTAATGTTCAACTCAAATCAAATCCATTTACTTTGCATTTTGCATAAGGTCATCAGGCAAACATTGTAAAGTTGCACAAAAAAGGTATTTTACATTCAGTTTGGGCAACATATTAATTTCCCTTCATGCCGAGTTCTAAAGGACCATAAACTATGAACAATAAACAAGTGATTTAAAGTAATGAAGGTGATTATGTGCACTGTGTTGCCAAAGGTGAGAAACATTAATTTATGTGGAGCAAAATGGTTTCTTTAGGGTTTCTTGGCAGAAATCTGCTCTGTCCCAAATATGCAAGAGCATTCACCAAGGCCTGTCAGGGTGAAAGGGCTTTAAGGCTCCACCTTCTGTTTTTTTCTCCTCCCTGCAAGAAAAATACTACAGCAGAATGAATCAATCATAATGTTCTGTACCGACCCCTTGGAGACATTCCGAGAAAGAGAGCTGTCATAACTAGAGGGCTGGGAGTATGGAAAAATGGTTTCTGGTGTCACAAAGCAAATTCTTTGTAATTATCCGATGGCCCAGTCCGTCCATCTTTGTCTGATTTGACCCAGAGCTACAACACCACGGCCATCCTCAACGTCACTGCCCAACTCATTATAGACTTTTAATATATCTTCCCGTCAAAGACGCTTTTCAATATGTTAAATAGAAACCCAGTGGGGGCGACTTCTCAAGGACAGTGAGCACAGTGCCCTCTGGCTGCTGGCCAGGCCTCTCTCTGGCAGACTGCTCCTAAATTAACCGCTTCTCCACTCGCCGACTCTAGAGGAAGGACTTATGCAGCTCCAAGTTAGCGCCCCGAGTGTTTAGCTGCCATATGCAACAGCCCACAAAGTATAGGCTTAACAAATCAGACTAGATTGCTTCATGGACCTTCTAACTTCCTCCCGGGGAACAAGGAGCTATTGGGAGACAGACCGAGCATCTGCGGCCTGAGTACCCCGGAGCTGCAGAGGGCTGGTCCTATCTGCACTTAGGTAATTATCTGCCTCCCCTCGCTGTTACTGAGCTCACTATTGTTTTTAGAAATCTATAAAGTGCTGCAAGGTGGAATCAGAATAGATTTGAGAGAGATTAATGGCAAGACTAGAGGGCCTTCAGTCACATAAGAGCATATATTGTGATCACTAAATGTAAGGGCAATGAAATAACACTTAAACTGCATTGACGGAGGCAGAAAAGTCTGTGCTGCTGCTGCCTTGGTGTAAAGTGGGGGTAACCGCTGCTGTCTTGAAATGATTTATGCTTTTGATTCAGGTTTAGAAGGAAACATATAAACAGGGATATCTGTGTTAAATACTTTTCATCTGGTGCCTGAAAGTGTTCAGTGTTCCATACAATTTTGTAATGATGTGGGTTTGATTCAGCCTGGGCCAGTTGACTATGATCTCTCTGAGTGGGGAATTTGCTTGAAGGAAATCATAATCAATTCTCCCCAGAGCTCCAAACTGGCACTGTTTACAGGTTACTCCACCAAAGGAAAACGAGTTGATTGTATCACTTCCAGGACTAAGCTTAAGACAATCAATTATGTGTACAGTGAGCGCCACAGAGCTCTAACATCAAAATGCTGTAATTTACTTATTGTTGTCTCATTTTGTCTCATTCTCCACAGGCAGCATTTGACCCCTTGCGAAGCCGAGTTAACTCTGTCTGGTTACGGTGCAATAAGGAGTCCAGCGAGTAATTATTGGTTGGGATACATGCCACAAAGCTCAAATCACATCTATGTGGGCGGCCTCCCACTGAGATATCGAATCAGTCAGGTGAGTTTCAGCCTGCTTGCTTTCCAAAGAAAAAATAAATAAATAAACACAATTGGCATACTGTGTTCTCTTCTCAGGAAGCTGAACCCTTAGACAACTTCACTGGCTGCTTAGAAATCATTGAGATTAACAAACGTAGGAGTTTTTACACATCGGACGCCATTGCCAACAGCAACACATGGGAATGCAGGTAATTATTTTTTGTGGAACTCGATGAAATTGATAGAGGCCTTTCATGAATACATTTCAAACGAATGGCTACGTACAGCTTTGTGTTTCCATTCAGGACTTGAGCTGTAAAGTACTCAGTGAGGCAGAACATTATGACCCAATGGCTTTTATTGATTTGTTTATGTGAATTGACAACCTGTGTAAAACAACCTCATACACAACAAACTGAGATGTACTACAAGGCCTCCTAACTGGGTCTTTATTTTTATCAAAACTAGCTGTAAATTATTTAATTGAGACTGACCAATGCAAGAGCCGTTCTTACCCAGTCTATGCCTGTTTTACAGAAAAACTGTTAATCTACCAGACACCTTTCCATCAGGTGTGGATATATCAAGCTCTTCTTTAGAAAATGATAGTGTCCCACTAACACCGCAAACGGACAAACCTTCTCCAGGTTGGGCTCCAGTCTGCTTTAATGGGCTTTGCCAAAATGGAGGAACATGTTTCACACAACGTCATCTCAACAGAGCTATCCCTTCATGTCGCTGTCCATTACATTTCGCTGGACCTTTCTGTGAGAAAGGTAAGACTCAATCGGATTTTTTCTTCTTCTGCAGCTTTACAACCTGCAACACCATGGCTTTTACTAGAGTATCATCATGAACCAGCCAAACCAATTATGTAGCTTAATATGCACTGAGCCTCTTTGCGTAATAGGTTTTACTATATGGGAGAATGGAGTTGGCTGCATTAGGAATTTGGAGAAATGAGAATTATTAATGAAATGAAAGCTCTTCTAAGCAGCTTGAACCATTTCGTGTGTACGCTTTCACCTCCAGTGTTCGATGAGACTGAGAATCTGACCTTGTAGCCCACAATCAATATGCAGCTTGCTTTCCAGCGTCACAAAAATGTTTACTTTATTGCAGCAGCCACCTTGACACGTATACAAAAGAGACTGCAGACACACACATATACTAAAAGCAGCAATTTCCATGTTTGGGCAACGCTTTTGTTGTTGTCCTTTTTGTTTTTATTTATTGGTTTATTTGGTCGGGACAGTGCAAGTTAATGAACAAGCCACACCGGATTGTAGCCTTGGGCTAATTTCCATCCGTCATCCCCCATGTGCACTCGCAAACACACTCTCATACATCCTGGCCTATTGTACATGTTTTTAGTGTAGTTTTGAGTTACAGATAACATTATTTGCCTCGTTGCGCTCAAAGCACAAAATACATTATGTTTACATGCATGTTTTAGCTAAACTACTCCACCTATGAAACTTACTTATTCGTGACATTGGTTTACACTGCAGTTAATATAATATACATACACAGCTTTTCTCTTCCACCCAAAGTTCAATATTTGCATTTATTTGGTGTATCATTACGGAACTTAAAAGTCTTATACATCTTATACATACACGAACAACTCATGACCATAAGATTCAATTCGAGTATTTATCTAAAAACCTTTTACACTGAAAAGTTATATTAAAAAAATACTGTATTTTTAAGTATTTGGTATTTTACTTACATTTGAAAATATAATTATATTTTTGAAAAGTCTATGCTGTTGTACACTATATAAAAATTAATTGTTGTCTGCCTGTCACCCCAGCCAACATTTCAGAATCAGAATCAGAATAGATTTTATTTGCCATTGTTTGAGAACAGGTTCACAATCTAGGAATTTGTCTTGATGCGGACGTGCAACATAAAACATATAACACAGAATTTAGATCAAATTAAGCTATAAAACTTTAAACTATAAGGCTTTAGTGGGCATGCATAAGGAATATGAATAAATAAGATACAAAATAAAAAGTAAAAAGTAAAATATGGTAAGACGACAGCAATATCGAACAACAGTGGGATTATATTACAGATGAGTATGAGTAAAAAGTAAGACACACCCAAGAGGCTCCAATAACATTCACACATTATTTATTCTAGTATATGCAACACAATATAGAAAACCCCAGAAGGCTGTCTGATTCATTCATTAAGCCGAATAATCCACCCGCTGCTTCTCACTTGTAGGTTTTACTTATGAAGGTGCATCACTTACACTGATCTGACATTCACAGCTTGAAGCTACTCTGATGTTAACCGTTATTAGCACAGCATTAGCCTGCTCTCCGCACCATGCGCCTCGTGTAACACCTCTGTAACTGTCTCTCACAACACTCATTTTCAGTTCTTTAAGAAAAACCCGGAATGTGATTTATCTCCGCGGGCTCTGTAACAAAAAGATGCTATTTTTATGACTTGGCGCTCATTTGTATTCCCACGGGAGAGAGCATTTGTTGAAGAAATTGTTCTCTTTTTGCGTGACGGAGCTTCCACTTTGTTAGGCTAATTGTTGGAATGCGTTAACACAGCAGGAGGAGGTATTTTTTGCCACCATTCTTTAATTTTTTTCAGTTTTATCACAGGTAAAATGTGTTACATGTTTTGTTGCATGCTGGCTGCTGTTGCACTTCAATACATACATTCCATTTCCTTGTTTTATGTAGATCAGCTCAAAATGAAATATAGAATTGAGTAAAATATTCCGAGCAGGTTTTTTTGTAGTGAGACGGTTACATCTGTTATCCACCGTATCTAATCGATTATTCTGTTAAAATGATTACACACAAAAAGTATTACATTTGAACAGCTATTCATTGTCGTTTTGTTTAGGCATATTCTCTTGTAAAGCAAGATGACAGTCACTGCGTCAGAGGGTCCGGCAGCTTTTCTCGGACTAAATAGTCACAATGACAATAGAGGCCCTTCCACACTGAAATTGATTGTTATCCCCTGTTTTACTTATCCTTTTGAGATAGAAAAAACATACAATTTCACATTTACATATCTGTTTCATTCTCTTTTTTCACCTTATTCTATAATTCTATAAAATATATCATTATTCCATCCATCCATCCATCCATCCATTTTCTTCCACTTGTCCGTTGTGGACACTTGTCCGTATTATTATTTTACTATTATTAATATTAATATTAATTGTGTCTCGTGTCATACAATTTTATCATTGTTCATTTAGACACTGTATACTGGTGTAACTTTATAGAATTGATTCTGCTGAATAGAGCGAGTCTGCTCTTATGCATTCAGCAGGGATGTGCTGTGCAGCAGTATGCAGTTGTGAGGGCAGAGTCAAGGGTTGTTTACATGCTGACCGAGACGCCCATGTCCATTGCTCAAACTTCTTTTCCGGGTGACAACCTTGCCGTCACATCTTGTTGAATTAAGTAATAGCCACGAGAGAAGGAGGAAGCAAGTGGCCCTGTGCTCTTAGTTAATTATAGATATGTCAGCCCACACAGTGACTAATGATGCAGACTTGTTTGTGTCCTAGATGTACTGCTGACAGTCAGAGAAGATGCATCCAAGACGAATACTGCACTCTGACCTCTCATCTACTGCTCTCTATTTCTTATGAAAACACTGCAGCCTTGTGTGCTGTGGTTTATAACCACAGGCTGGCCCGAATATTATAGGAACTGACAGGAAAGTATAGCACAAATTTGTATTTTGCTTGATTTTGGCACCTGCACCTTGCACCTGTACATTATATATGTTTATGGAGGCTCCCAGTCGCCCAGGAATTATCCATCATAGTAGAGATTTTCAAATATTATCAACTGGGATCCTTTGAAGCCTCTAAAGAGGATGTTTTGCATCTCTCTTCAGAGGTTTCTTCAGGCTCTTATAGTCATATAGAAATGAAGCCTCGCCAACTCAATCAAACCAGTTCAGTTAATGATATTAGACAATCTCCACAACAATACACTGTACACTGCAGCAGGCAAATATCTTCTCAAAGTTGTTGCATAATAGATAAATATTTGACCATCCACAAAAACAGAACAGTATTTGGTGTTCACTTTTGAGTTCAGAGGATTCATGTGTGTGTAATGGGGTTTAATCCTACTTACGAAGTATTGCTGCTCAAACTGAGGTAGCAACTCCTGGTTCTTCTCGTGTGAAACCCATTGACCCGCATTACACTAACATAAATTAACAGCTATTTAACTACCATGTGTAAATATAGACAAGTAGTGGTAATGTCAGGCAATGTAACTATTGCTAGAAATAGTTCTCTGAATGACATTAAATTAACTCTGTATGACTGTACTGTATACACACAGAATACACATACATTTTATGAAGTTATGCAATCGGTAATGGACTATAATCATTTGCATAAAGATTACAGACTACATGATTGCATAATTCTATCCTGTCAAACCTGTCAGCAAATAGTGACTACACTGTAAATTCTAATAAGTAAAGTTTATAATTCATCTATACTGTTAGCATACAAGTATTGTGAACTCAAGGTACACTAGTTAAACAAAATAGGATTTACCATTTTATTTTACACTTTCATTTCTTATACAGCATACTCTGCATATACTAGTTTAGTTAACTACTGTATGGTAAATGGTCTCAACTTATATAGTGCTTTTCCACCTACGTTAGGCACTCAAAGCGCTTTACACCCATTCGTACTCTCATTCACACACCAATGTACGCAGACACTGGAGGCAAGCTGGGTGAAGTGTCTTGCCCAAGGACACAACGACAGTGTGCACCTTCAGGAGGCGGGATTTTGAACCCCCCAACCTTCGATCATGAGATGACCCGCTCTACCATCTGCGCCACCGTCGCCCATATAAAATAAAATACTTAACTTTATATCATTCACACATTGCAAATTACAGAATACACACTGAAACAGACTAAAGTATAGTTTACTTGAAATGCTCCAGTGCCTCTCAATGCCCTTTCCAAGTGTGATGTCTAAACAGGCTCTACACTATGTTTTTGTAAGTAAGATCAATGTTTTGAGAAAAAACAAGTAATATTTAAAATGTGTATCCTAGTAAGCTCAATGTTTGCATTTACAGTGTACTTTTGTTTGAAATACTAACTTTATGAGCCTGTAAATTTCCTTCTCCCTGTGTCAAGTGACATGTATATCTTGGCTTGATTACTCTTTCAGCCACTGATTGACAACAATTATTTTTCCCACACAGTGATTACAATCACTCTTTGTACAAGTTCAAACACAAAGTGACAAGTCTTCCAAAAGTGTTGGCTTTTATGTTCTGTACCTGTGAAGTACATGTGAGGAGTGGCTGTCTCTCAAGTCTTGAGCTCATAGGTGCCCCCTCCTAGAAAGTATGATAATCCATAGCTGTTCCTCATGTCAAAGGGAATATCATATCTAGTAACCAGCCATAAAACAGCTATTGTCAAGGTCAGATGAGGATGCATCAATCAGTTTTAGCATCCTTTTCTTGCATGTTCACCGCTGTTCCTCTTTGAGTTGTATTTTGTGAGCCTCAACAAAAACACCACCTAAGAACTGTTGCTGTTTTTTGCCAACTGAATAATGTAGTGAGTATTAGTCAGTGGTGGGAATGCTATCCATGGATTATGTATACAAAAACTATAACAATCTTAACCGATTGTGACCTCCTTATGCCTCATAACTTCAGATTTTCACTGTTTAATCTAACATTTAGGTTGACTATCACCAGAGTAAGTTGTCACACATTTTATCAACATCACCTCGCCTCAACTAATACTTTTTTTGCTGGTGTCCCACTGTTGTCGTAGATCTACAACCTGAATTGGAAGTGTGCAGGGCAGAAACCTTTATTTTCATTACAGAAATAACACAAAGACAATATATACTTTTTTTTAAACTTGATATTTTTGCATTTAATTTAAGAATAACGGCTCAACCTTTATTTAATGGTGGAACATCAGAAAACAGTAGCTACAGAGCGAATAGGTGAATATATTAAAACGCAATTTTAGAGGTGCTTCTGCCATCCAAATAATAATATTCTAATTGAAATATATTTTACCTCAGTTACAAAAGTTGTTTATTTCTGTGTGGGGAAAATAAAGCAAATGATAAAGCAAATGATGTGATTAAAGTGGTTGACAGGTTTCCTCAAACACACTTTCTACATTATGCCAAACGAGTCTCATTTAAGAAAAGTATTTATCCAAAGTTGATGGAAAGACATAAAACAGGTAACAATGAAAACATTTTAGCTTGTCTGTTCTTAGGTCTAACATTAATAGGACCTGATGTGAGGTTGCGTTGCCAACACAATAGTGCAGCGCTGCCAGCTCTTTTAGTGGGCATCTAGTACGTGTTTTGCCGTAATTGTGGAGGCCTTTAAAAATGTGCCAGCTCAATCTGCCTTACTCACCAATTGCCAACAAACATTACAGGATTGATTCATCATTGTCAGCCCAGGAAACTGTTTCTATCTTGTGACAAAGATTTGTTTTTATTTTTGCTGTGTAATTTGGAGTATTGGCTGTCTTGTCCTCTCCACATAATGTTCTGTGGGAAGTCCTGTGCCTTGATTGGTTGAAGCGAGTGCAGGGGATGGAGACAGGGATAACAGGATTATGGACCTTGGAGAAATGGTGCAAACCCTTTCTCTCCTCTGTGCTGTTGTTCTGATCATTATACTGGCCAACTCTGTGACTCGCTGTCCCCCAGCTATTCCAGATGAATCATTATTTACAGCAATCCATGTGCTTGATGTTTTAACTTAATGCAGACCGTTCCATCGCCTTGTTAAAGCAATTTACACAGACAGCTTTTAGCATTACTGACACGATCAAGTTACAGAAATGTACGACAAGTGGTTATTGCATTGAGAGGTTAACCTGGGACATAGCCCTAGATAGTAGATAGATGGCCATCTCCTTATTAGTCTTGTTTACACACATCATTTTAATCTGAATCTACTTCACACATCATTTCACAGGGCCAATCGTCAAATTTTCAGTCCTTGCAATCAGCAAGGAGCCACACCGCCTTTGTTATGCCTGGTCCCGTCAGACCTTGGAAGCTAAGCTGGGAAGGGCCTGGTCGGTACTTGGATGGGAGACCGTGTGGGAACACCAAGAAGCCTGGGTGAATGCAGTGAGTGGTTGGTGGTTGTTGAAGGGGCGCAGACTGGTTGCCTTTCTTCTGTCAGTCTACCCCAGGGCAGCTGTGGCTACAATAGTAGCTTACCACCACCAAGTATGGAGTGAATGAATAATGCAATGTAAAGCGACATTGAGTGTCCAGAAAAGTGCAATATAAAACCAATGCATTATTATTATTATTATTATTATAACAAATACAGTAATTGCCATTACTCTAATATATTCATTCTCTAGTTTATTGCATATGTTTATTTGCATGACTAAACAGCAAGTTTTCACTCTAGTTGTAAAAGGTGTAGTCCGTGGAGTTGAAGCCCACTTGGCCCACTCTGAAACGCCAGTCGCCCCTAGCTCCACAGCAGGTGTAGTGTGTCTTCTTTGTCTGGGCCAAAGAAAGCAGATCAACATTGACCTGTGGAGGGGCTGACCTGATCTGGGCCTCCTCCACCTCCCTCTGAAGTCATAGCCTGTTGTCAGGCCATAGGAAATAACACAGTATCACAAACTGACAAAGGCCTGCTGACTCTGCTCACAGGCTTAACACCAGCACAAGCCAGACTGTCTATGTACAAATGCACCAGAGGGTACGTATAGTTTTTAATCTTATTTTGTTTCTGTTTCGGGGCCAAAATAAAGCAGCCCTCCAAATCAAAAAATGCAGAATCTAAATGTGAATGAAGAAGGCTAATGTTAGCAATGCATTTGTGCCTTATAATAGATATATAGACAAACAATGAAGCGATCAAGAGATGTCAACAATGATCAATTATAGATTTTGTTATAATCTCATCAAGTTCTAAATATTTGAATTTACAGAGAATATATATATATATTTAATTTTTTTTCTCCATACTCGGGTCCCAGAGGTCTGGGAGCTTGAGGGTTCTGTGCAGTATCTTTGCCGTTCCTAGAACTGTAGTTTTCTGGACTGAGATGTCTGTTTTACTTTATTCTAATGTACCAATCTGTTTTCTGTGATTCCAGATGCCACCATATATATCCCCAGGTTTGACATTGACTCGTATTTGGAGCTGCAGACTCTTGCATCTCTTCTGGAGTCCTCTGGTGACAGCAATAATCTCCCTATCACCGCCAAGGACACAACTGTTATTCTCCAGCTGACGCTAAAAACAAGATCTACACAAGGCACTATTCTCTATTGTGAGTACATTCTGTAGTCTGCCTCACATTATAGCACTGAAAGTGGCATTGTAAATTCAAATATAGCCATGATCAATAACGAGAACAAGAATATGGCTCTTTGGGTGTCTGGTGGAGGCGGGGGGGAAGTACACAAATTGAGACATTTTTCTTTTATCGAATGTGAGAACTAAATTAATCAAGTTTTATTTGAGAGAAAATGTATTTGCTCTTTGCTCCAACTAGGGCTGCACTATTTGCCAACAAAAATGTAATATTAAGTAACTTGAATATTGAAATAACAAAATCGTGGCAATATTTTACTAAACCTTTTCAGCACCGTACGACGTACGTAATGTGGATCAAAGCAAGACTCAAATGGAGCTACATAAAGTTGAAAAATCATGACTAGAACTGATCCTCAAAATTTGGGGTTACGGTACATTTTTCCACTTGCCATGTGTACACAGACAGCTAATATCACACACACGTAAATAGGTAAAGATAACCCAAACACTGTAGGATTGTGAATAGAACAGATGAGCACTGGTGGTAGTACAAGCTGAATCAAAAGATGACAGATTGTAATTTCATGAAAGACAAAATACAATAAAAAAAAATAATAAAGAAATCTCAAGGTAAATTCAACAAAAACAAGTATTCAGGCATGCTGTACAAAAGCCACTTAAAACAATATAATTATTGTATTAATATAATACAATTTCCCTGTGTACACTGCAAATGAACAGAACATTGAGGTGCCAGATTTGGATAGAGGGGGAGTCCAGATTGAGTGTGGGTGTGTGTGCTTTTTTTTTGGATGGGAGGTCAGATCATGCCTTTGAACCAAACAGAAAACACCAATTCCATGAGCCGGGGTATACTGTTAAAGACAAGCACCAGAAGCAATGGCCGCTTGTAGCACAGTTTTGTGACGACGACGCTGGATGTCGCCATTGCCCTCCATTGCTGTAATACCTTGAAGCTAGTTTTCCATTAGGAAGTATTGCACTTTAGACACGTTTGAAACAACTTTAAAGCCTGGTGCCTAATTTTTTAAACTTCCTACAGCTAGCTATTCCTCCTGTGATAACGCTGGGTTTGGTACAATTAAAGACAGTTTTTGTAAGATACATTTTAGAAATCTCGGATATTAATGAGGGCCTGACTATATATAAAAATATATTGAGGGGAATCATTCTGGTCTCACAAGTCTAGCAGGGTAGGAGGAGTCTGTAAATCCACCATGGATTCCCTTTCGGACGTGGTTATTAACGTAAACAGGGAGGAGTGAGCAGATGATGTTTTATTTTTACGGTCTATGACCAGAAGTCACAAACTTGAAATTCAAACAGTTCATAGAAATTGAGACATTATTTGTTGTTTACTCAAAAGTGCGTTTTATCCTCTGGAAGTATTAATGTTTTAACCCTGCAAAAAAAAATCTTGTTTTCAAGATACGTACTTTTAACCACTGACCAAATATATTGATTTTATTACGACTTGTTGCTGGAAAAAAAACTTTTTTTAGTCATGATCTAAACAGGCTGTTTCCTGGAATTCACACTGACAGAATCATCTTGGGAACTATTTGACCATCTTTTGTATTAAGATTTTATAATTTATTTTATAGTTTATTTTCTGTCTTAAAAGCACATGGTGTTCTTCCACATTGACGATATTAGAGAAGCACAATGGACCTAGCTGTGGACTGAGGAGTTGCCATTCGTTTAGTTGTTTGATTTTTTCTCTCATGAACCCACTATAACCTGAAAACAGACAAAGGGATACTCATATGGCGGTGAAAGCAGGCAACTCACGTGGGAAAAGGGGCCTGGTCTGACCCTTTAACTGAAACACTGCACATCTTTCTTTCTAAACACAATTTCTTTTGTGAGAGGGGTGGGTTGGCGGGTAGGCATCCACTCAGAAGGTCCCTTTACAATATTAGGGCATTGTTTGGGAAGAACTGGTATGGGGATGTGTTTCGTGTTATGTGAAAAAAGCCAGATAAGTCTGTAAAATAAGACTTATTCTAGTCTGTAAAAAAATATGCTATTCTAACATTAGCAAACACACTAATCAAAACTTTAAAATGCTATGCTGCTGCACATACAATTTTCAAGAATGGGTCTATTTATGTATGTAAAAGTACTAAAATCACAAATCAAGTTCCTGGGTTTGATTCTCAGACCACGCACGACCTAAGATGAAAAAATGTCATAATATGGCAGACTGAGAAGACCATTGTTTACTGTTAGTGCATTGCATTTGGGAAGAACAGTCTTTTTTTGTGTTTTTAAAAAGCTGAGCCAGGATTGTGCATTTGTTAACTCAAAAGCATCACTCTCAAGGGGTAAATGTATAAGGTGGGCTAATGCCAATAAAACAGGCTTTTAAGTCAACCACAGCTACCACAAAGCTTTTGGGTTCTTCTAATTGATTCTACTTAAGCCCACCACAGACACACGTAATATTTATCTGCCTGATGTAACCTCCGGTAAATCAGTGACATCATCAGGGTTTACGGACGCTAATTTACATAAGCAGTACTTACAGTTCACTTACAGTGGGCGGCACGGTAGTTCAACGTTTAGCGCTTGTGCTTCACAGCTAGAAGGTCCGGGGTTCGGTTCCCACCTGGACGGGGCCTTTCTGTGTGGAGTTTGCATGTTCTCCCCGTGTCTGAGTAGGTTTCCTCTGGGTACTCTGGTTTCCCCTACCACTAAAAACATGTACAATAGGCCAGGATGAATGAGAGTGTGTTTGAGAGTGCACATGGAGGATGATGGATGCAAATTAGCCCAAGGCTACAATCCGGTGTGGCTTGTTTACATGCATGAGACCCATGTATGTTCAGTAACATGCACTGTCCTGACCAAATAAACCACTAAATAAATAAGGAAACATCCATCCTTTAATAAGTAATGGGATTACACAATAATGTTCATAACATTACAACTAGTGTATCCTATCCATGTTGTAAATGTATGTCCATTTTAATTCTTCCATGCTGCATTGGCGTTCATCACCCATGGCAATTTTCTGAGGGGTCGACTATGCACCTGCGATCAAATGTGATCTATTTATTTATTTATTTTTATGTTAAAACAGCTCTCATGACAACTCAAATTGGAATCGCAATACTTTTTAGAAAAATTGCAATTGGATATTTTTCTGACACCTCTTAAGTGTAATGTAATGTAATGTAAGTGCTTTATTGTCACTGTACAAGTGTACAACGAAATAGTGTTCAGTTGTCAGTCCTGAGCTGCTGAGCCGCACTGCCACTGTGTGTCAACCAGACCCGCATGATTTTGGAGGTTGAGGAAACTGTAGCAACCGGAAGAAACCTGGCTGGCTGCCCTATGTCTCCTCTGATCCTCTGAAACGGTGCAGCACCTCCTGGGGACGTCCTCATCTCAGAGCATGGTGTCCTGCACTGGTCAGATCCTCCACCTCCCCCTTCCTCCTCCTCCTGCAGCTCCCTCCGCTCCACAACAGTCATCTCCTTGTTTGTCCCTGGTTTGTTTTCCTGTAGCTCCACAGTGCTGCCGGTGTGGGGGTGTCCAAGAAAAAGACATGTGTGGGCCTCAAATGGGTTTAGCTGATAAGATAGCTTTTGTTTACCTTTTAAAAAGCTGCTTTCTTCAGTACCATTTTGGACTCTCAAAGTAAAAAAATCCACCAAACCTCCAAAAACACTGCAAAGACGTACAAAAGTATCCAGTAAAACCATGTGGAACACAGAAACCACAAATGCAGTCTGCAGAAAAAGTCAAAAAATTCAGCCGCGCCAGGAGAGAGAGAGGTTGCTTCCTGTTTTCACGTCGCCATAACAACAACCACACAAACAAGTGCTCATTCAAAATTCATAATTGTTACCCCTGCCACCCCCGACTCTGCCAAAATCTTCTGGCTTTACCTCTATTGTGTGCTGTTTTATTTTCATTCTTGCTTTTATCATGCAATACTCCTGACACGTCTCTCCTTCCATTCGACCGGCTCGGCATAGCCTGAGGATGTTTTCCTGCAGCTCTAATCAATACAAGATACTGTGTGGCAAACTACTTCAATAATAAGCATTTAATATATTAGTAGCCTTAAGATACTCCGGAGCTGGGCGTATAGGACACATTTTCAGTGTTTCATTTTATTACTATTATTTGTATAATTTTCTACAAATTGTTTTGATTTATTGGTTTTGTGGCACAAGATACTGGATTGAGTTCAGATTTGGGCTAAGCATTCAGCACTGGGTCTACATCATGTACGTGTGTACACTACACTTGGAAAATATACAGTTGCCCACACATTTAAAGGGACTAGATGCAAGTTGGTCATTGTTATACTTACTACTGCCACCTCAGGTCTTACGCGTAACTGCAGTTTCTATATTAAGCTCGTGCATGACGGCAATTCAGACCCGAATTAACAACTTTTTGAGTGACAGTGCAGAATTTTAGAGGCAGTTGTGGCGAATAGGTCTGGGCTCATTCTACACATTAGGACATTGCTGGAACATGTGAGGGGTAAAAAATACATAATTGAAAAAAAAATGTAAACTCTGTATAGTAGGGCTGGGCAATTAATCAAAATTTAATCAAAATCACAATCTCTACTTTGGTCAATCTCAATAATCGTCATAGATTATAATCGACAGGTTTACAGCCATTTCTTTGGCACAAACAGTACCTAGTTTGGGGGTTTGGACGAGACAATGGAAGACTTTTGCGTGTTAAATGAGACTGGAGGAAAGCATTTGTTTTTGTTTGAGCTGAGGTTTGAATAAAAGATGTATCTAATTTTATGAATCAGCAAGATGTAAATAATAATCGTGATTTTTTTTTTTTTCAAAATTGCCCAGCCTTACTGTATAATCACTTTTAGGTTCACTTATCTTTAAAAATCTTGTCTGAGGCCTCTTGATATAACTAGAACAAAAACACAATTCACTAGATACATTGCCAGTTTAATCGTACAACATTTAACTATAATATAAAAAGCAGGCTATTTATTCTATTCCAGAAATAGGCCCTTCTTTATGGTGCACAGCTTTAAAGGCTTAACTTTAGCCTGTGTACGCTGTCACTGCCTCCCATGATGCTCCACTGTGTTCCAGCAAAGACTTAAATCTTGGTATTTAAAGAGCTATTAATTAGGCAGCCCTCAGATCCTAATAAGACTTTAAATTAGCACACTAATAAAGGTTGGTGCTCCCGGAAAAAGTCAAGGCTTCACTTTGAGATAAATAACTAAGACTGTCTGACACTGGTGACTCATTAGACCAAATTTAAAGCTGCCTGGCATTAATTATATAATGAACTGAGAATTATATAGATTAGTCTTACATATGCTGCTATGGCACTGGTTAGAGGACAACGCTGATGATACAATTAGCGATAATTGATAAAAGAGCGATAGCCATGTCTTTTTGAATTGAATTAAAAACTGGTTTGGTTGTTTTTTTTTACTCTGTACGTTTCACTAATTCACCACAAAGATATTTGCTTGGTTCGTGGTTTGGTTGTCAGTCTGCACAGTTTGGCCGTTAGCTTTATCGTTAATTATACCAAACATAAACGTTCATACATACAAACCACATCGCGCCACTTTTCCACATTGCAACAGAACAATGGTTAACAATACTATTGAGAATTGAAATATTCAAATATCAGCACACAACAGTGGGCGGAGGAGGGAAGTGGAGAGTTCAGTTTCGTGACTGCCTAGATAAAGATGTCCTTCCTTCAGTTGGACCTGGCACGGTTCGAGACTTCTTCTTGATAGCAGGACTGAAGAGGCTCTTAAATGGATGTGATCTCCCTCTGCTCTGTATTATAAACATGTTTTACAAGGCAAGGCATGTTTATTTATACTGCGCATTTTATACACAAGGCAACTCAATGATACATTATTTGTATGTACACGAGTTGTAATAGATATAGGCGGCAATGTGTCGTATTAGGGGGGCATGGCCTAGCGAGGGGGAAGGAAGTGTGTTATGGAAATTATTTTGTTTTTACTTTTTTTAGACATTTTATGGGAGGCTATAGCACACACCAATAAAGTCAAGTCCAAATCACATCCTTATGAATATTTTTGACAGATTGACAACAGATTGCCCACAGCACTTGAAGC
The DNA here is from genome assembly GCA_021464625.1 of Proterorhinus semilunaris. Lineage (NCBI taxonomy): Eukaryota > Metazoa > Chordata > Actinopteri > Gobiiformes > Gobiidae > Proterorhinus > Proterorhinus semilunaris. The sequence continues at coordinate 16,977,376 of CM038357.1, forward strand.
GTTAGCATGTAGCATGAAGCTAACGTTAGTATTATGGTTAGCACAGGGGCGTGCCTCTCATTTTGGCTTGTGTGTTTTGTAATATACAGGGGCTCATCATATAATTAGAATATCATGAAAAAGTGCATTCACTTCTGTTATTCAACTTAAATTGTGATATGATAGACTCATTACATGCAAAGTGAGATATGTATAGCCTTTATTTGTTATAATTTTGATTATTATGGCTCAGCTTGTAAAAAAACCCAATTAAAAATCTCATAAAATTAGAATATTTTGAAAATGGACTGTAAGCCATAATCAGCCCATTTCTCCCCGGAATTACAGCTCACTTCGTAGGACGTCAAGTTTATAGGTCAGATGATGTAAGATCGATCTCAGTTAATGACATTCTTTTGTTCACAGCGTTGCCGCACACTTCATTCGGGCCTGATGCATTTCCAAAGTTATCATGTTATACATAAAAAAAGATAGAATTTATCCAGTTGTTGTGGGTGTGTGTCTGGCTCCTATGTGTAGCGTACAGGACAGCTCACTGTGTGAACGTGAGTGAGTCTGTCTGTCTGTCTGTCTCTTTCATACTCGCTCTCTCTGCTGCTTCAGTATTGCAGTGGAGCTGCTAATCAGCTAATAAAGCAAAACGGCCTATTCTGTGAGTGCGACCGCCATACTTTAACAAGCGTGAAAATTACAGAGTTACAACTCCAGTGGAAAAGCATCCGTAGACTTTTTTTCACAGTAACAACATTTACACACATGCAGAAAATGTCTATATTTTAATGGCAACAGTATCTAACAGGATGCGGTTTTATTTCTGCCATGTATCGAAACCATGCCGTTGTACCTTGCTACTACTTGTCACTGTGGAGAGATTGTTCGCACTTTGATCCGAAGCGTCGATATTGGTTGCTGATGCCTTTCTTTATTAGTCCCTTAGTAACCTTTTTTTGGACCCACTTAACAAAAACTGCGATGCAAAAGTTATTTCTGATTACTTTACTGGATAGATATGATAAAACACATATGTGTGATTCATACCTATATACAAGAGATAACTGGTCTTCCATTCAGCCCCATTCATAGTAATGATCCCGTGTGGCCTGTGAAATTAACATGGCTGCTAGTCTCCTCCATAGATCCTCCTACAAAGCCTGTTCCTTAAAAAGGCGAGAAGCCCCGACCTTGTGGGGTGGGTGGACCGGCTACAGTGCTCCAGAGCCTGTCAATCATAGATTTAGGCTTCCACTTTGTATTGCTGATGTACAAAAACCGGCGCGGTTAAAAATACACCTAGCCCAGCGTTGTCACATGGGTCATAGCCATTTTTAGAAAAAGGTAAACTCTTTGGAGCCAGGCTTTTAAGCAGTATAAACAAGGCCCAGAGCTACACCAGGGGGGTGGCATTACAGCAATGCCAGCTCCCCGCCATGAGGACCAAAGAGAAGTGCTTTCCTTGCCCATTGGTGTGATTTCACTAGTGTCCCCAACAGCAGCTCAGAGTTGTTCTTTCTTTGTTGTTCCCCCTCAAAAGGGATCTTTGTTGGGCAACTGTGTGTTCCCAAAGATGCTGTTTGTATAGGTTTACAACTTTGGATGAATCTAGAAAACCATTGTAATAAATAATACTATTTGTGTGACATGGACAAATTAATTTCTCAAAGACATCAGCAAAAGAAGGAATTGAAAGTTGGAATGGACAACACTTGTATAGTCATGCATCATATCTTAGTATTAGACTACTGCAAGACATTTATTCCTTAATTTAAAAATCCACATTTTCCACTTTCCATTTCCACGCTTACACAATTTACAATATTATTTTAAGTGCAAGATAAAAGCTGACTCCTCGGCAGGTCTGTGCTCCCCAAATGCTTCTTGTTTGTCCATTAGTTTATAAATGTAGTGTACAGTATACTGCTATCTTCTTGGTCGTGCTCTTCCACAATATTTACTATCCTGCCCTTTCATAAAGCTGTTCTGAAGGCAGTGGGCAACAGAAATCTTTCTGAAGTTCACCTAAGGACCATCATTCCTAAGTGTAGTGGTAAAATAAAATGTAGCTCTGGTCACTTGAAGCTGCCTTCAGAAACTATTGAACTCAGTCAAAATCAGCTGTCATATTAGTGTCCTCTTTATTGACAGGCACATGTTATCAGTCTACGTTAATCTCCAGTCACTCTTTTGAGCTAACTCGGAGGATAAGTTTGACAATGACAGGTATGACGACGTGACTTCACAAACATATGTACATATCATGAAGGTAAAGAGAGGTCAGATGTATAAACAAAATACAAGGATTTTACCTTACATGCCAGTAGTTGTTTGTCACAGTAATCATTTTACTTGTTAGTGAATTTTATGATTTGTACTCATTATCCTCTACTTGTTTAGCCAGTTTCAACCGTGATTAAGGTGCTGTTTACACAGCAATAGTTTTGGAACATTGACTGTGCAGAGCAAATGCCACTGTGTGCCTAACACATGCTTTTACATACACTGACAGAGAAAGACGGTTAATCTCCCTAAAAACCTAGATGTAGTTTTTTGAGCCAACTCTGGTTTAGTCTAAAGTAAAAGCATTAAAGTCATTAAAAATTATAAATAAAAGTTATTTGACAAAAACACGATCATTTGCGATTGTGTTTTAGCCAATCAGTGTTCAGGCCGGTGTCAGTTCTGAATAAATCCTTGTTCTGTCCAGTTGACTGAGACATGAAACAACAGGGAAGGGAAGAAAACTAATTTAGAGAAATCAATTTTTCAAATCAACATTTTGCTGAACATTGGTGATATGAATATGAGAAAAAAATATATTGCAAGTTTTCTGTCATTTTCGGTTTTCATATTTAAAAAAAAAATAAGTCCCCACCCCCATCCATGGCCAGAGTTTAAAGAGGCCTATAGCGTATGTGTTAACCAGTGTTAAATTTGACTGCAACAGTAAGAATATGCTTCTGTAGATAGAAGCAAAACGCCCCCAACTCAATCAACCCAGTCGACGGTGATATTTAAGTGAATAATGTACTTGTACCTTAAGGGATTTTCTATTATTTCTTTCATGAATGCCAATGTAAGAATCTTTGTCAGAAACTAATGATCTTCTAGCGGTTGGTTGAATGTTGTACTGGTCCAGTAGAGTGGGGTGTAAATTGCCCTTCATCTCAAAATGATGTCATATGAATGGAACCTATCATACAATAGCTGTGTTTGATGTTGACACGTGTTGTTCTATATTATATTAATGTTGCCAAGAGGATGCCTTGGACATCTTGACAACACAAATCTTTATCCATACTGAGGCGAGGGATGTCACATAACCATAATGGGCAGTGCTGTGAGGACAGAGTAGGATTACATGTTCAGAAAGCACATATAGAAAGGGCACAGTGCTTTTGTCTGGTAATGCTTCCTGTGGCTCCTAGCCCTGCATCGTTTCCACATCAGAGAGGAGGAAGTGAAAGGAAAGCTCCAGAGATCAAACAGACAAAGTTAATCAGAAGACGAGCTCGAAGACATGCATGGAGCTGCACACGTACCTCTCCCTGAAGCAAACATGCAAATATCCCCCCAGACTTCAATTGTCAGCTCACGAATGAGAAATATGAGGAGGTGGACGAGCGAGTCAGAACGCAGTAAAGAGGGTGTCTGCAGAGAGCGAGAACAGGTGACAAGCACTGACAAAGGGGACCGATGCTCTGTTAGGCTGGGTGCAAAGTAACAGGGCCACGGGGACGACAGCAAACAATATTCTCATCCAAAGGAAAATAGAAAATAAAAGATGAGGCCAGCCTTGACATGAATAATCCAACATTATTCGAGAATGAGTTATGGTCCTGAGTGGAGAAGGTTCTTTGAGGGGGATACAAAGGCTCATTGTGGTGTAAAATAAAGAAAGGAGTTGCATCCGTGTGCTGCTGTTTTGCCAAACGCTTCAGTGACATTTATTAACTGTATTGGGCTCCCAGAGGATATATATGTACTGACAGAATGCAGATGGTGATTAAGTACATTTTCTGCAAATACTATGCTAAAATACTGCAGTGTATCATGTTCATTATTATAGACGGCGCACAGATAGGTGCACATATCACATGTTTGATGTCGAATCGATAGTAGAGGCTGTTAATAAAATTATGTTCTTTTGAGTTTTAAAAACATTTAGAGTAAAATGTAAAGAAAATGTGTTGGTTATTGCTATAGAACTTTTGGAACAAGGTGTACAGCTTTGTTTTTCAAAAGTTATATCTTTAAAAATGGGACAGTATAAATACATGTGTGTTGATCAAACTAATTGTATTGAATACAATTTAAAACATTTGGTCAAATATAGTTTTTATTATTGTTCCAACCTTTTTATATTTAATTGTATTACACCATTATTAAAGTCAAAGGCCTTGATATTATCAAAATAGTATGATGCTCAGTCTAGTTTATACTTGTGTTCACATCCTTGAATTTAACAATGCAATAAGTATGGAGGGCAGGGGCCATTACAACTCTATGGGAGATTCACTGATTTTGAAAGATATCTCCAAATGATTTGATCATTTTTGTTTAACCAAAACCTGCCATATGCCATATAATAATTTAGATATACAGTACTAATTAATATGTGGTTGTATTGCAATTGCAAATATTGTAACATGATTGTCAAGTCACTGTGGCTCAAAAGCTTGTGTGCTCTTTGTTTCCTCTCTAAGTCTGGGGGAATAAAGACGGTTGCCTCCTAACAGGGCAAACATTGTCAAACCGATACAAAGTCAAAATGCAAATGACTGCACTGCTAAGAGGCAGATGGTTTTAATTGGCAATCCTGGAGGGCTAGCAGCAAGCAGAAAGGAAAGTAACATGATAATTATAAGAATGCATTTTCTGTTTACCAGCAGACAGTGTTGGGACAAATTATCACAGACAGCAGTTCAAAGTCACAACACAGCCCTGTCTGGGAACTCTTGTTTCTCCACAAAGGGACTGTAAGAATAGTGGTTTATGTGAGCTCTATTCTGTGACAACCTGAGCTGTTGCGCATCTCTGTCATTGCTCCAACCTTACAACTCATTACTCATGCATGTCCTGTCCCTTCATATACTCACCAATTTGTTCTCCATTTGCACCAGTGTACAAACCCTCCCCTTCCTGATTACTTTAATCAGTGTGGTTTCTTGTAAGGGCGACATGGACGGCAGCTGAGGCAGCATTGTGAGAGGGCGGTATGAGCAACACGTGTGAGAGCAGTATAGTGTGGAGTGGGTTCATTTAGACAGGCACTCATTCTAAGCTTTTTAAAGTCATGTATTTCATTCAAATGTGGCCAGTGATCATAAAGATAATGAGCTGGAAATGTGCGGACTAGAATTAAGTTAAATAAACTTGATATACATCGCAATATCCATCCATCCATCCTTCCATTTTCTTCCACTTGTCCGTTGCCGGGTCGTGGGGGCAGCTGTTGGAGCTGCCCAAATCACATAGCACTCATCTTGCGATGTCACCTATGTGATGCTATGTGACATCGCAATATGAGTCCAATTAATGCTCATCACCTTCAAGTTTCCTTACTTTTACATTTCAAGTAAGGGGTGCCGGAGAGATCGTACGCCCAGGGCGCAAAGCAGGCCCAGATCACTTCTGATTTAATGGCAGCGAGAAAACACTACCATACAATACAGTAGCGTTCGACAGTTAGCAAGTCGGCTATTCCAAGACGCTTTTCAGAATTCATTTGCTTGTTCAGTGTATTTTTCCTGTTAGCCAAAATGCTATGCATATTTAGGTGAAGTCAAAGCCTAGTTAGAAATCATTTAGGAATGTACTAACCTTTTGAGATTTTAGTCTAAGGATTATTGTATATAAGATATAAGTGGCCTCTGAACCAAATCATATTCATTTAAGCTTCTGCTTTTTGTGGGGTTCGATACACATCAAGTAGCTGTTAAACCTCCTCCTACAGTATAACATGATAATGATAGAGAAACTACAGAGACATGCCTTACCTCGACATAAGATAAGGCATGATGCCAGTATTGGGACTGGCATCATCATTGATTTGAATGTTGATTGAACAATCAATTCAATCAGGACCAAGAAGTCGGTCGCAATCAGAAGTGTGTATTTGTTGGAACAGGCTCAGATTGTGTTTCTGTGATTTCTGTGTAGCCACTCTTTGGCTCTGTTGATTGTTATGCTGTTGCCATGATGGAATACTATCTGCATACCCTCTAATAGGCTTAGCAGGCCGCCTGTGACTAAGATAGGGATTTTATGGATGGATGTTCAAAGTGAGATGTCTATGCAGCCTGCAGACAATCCTATTTTCTGATGTGTTGTTCTCTTAAGCCAAATGCTCTGACCATGATACTATCACAGTCATGACAAGATGCTTCGATTGTTTATTCAGTGCTGTCAAAGTTGCTTTGATCAGCTGTGGTTTTCCATAGTAACAACATATTTGCACGATTGTATAAGCTTTTGAATAAATAATATTTTTTATTATCATGCCTAACTTTTCTGTCAGTTATTTATTTCAGTCAATAAGTCTTTCTTTTACATTATGGTGGCCAACCATTTTTCTGGCTTCAGAAAGTTGGGTTCTTGTAGAAGTAATGTGTGTGCTCTATACAGTGTAGGAGGATTAATGCTGCCTGTGTCCCTGGCTCTAACTGCACTTGGCCAGCTCTCCGTGTGGCCTGCACAAATCCTTTGTGTTTTAATGTGCAGACATCATAGACTCAAGAAGTGGGCTAATAACTGTCTGCCACACAACTTTTGGTCCTTTGTCTGACTCATTTCTGCAGAAAAACCTCATCAAATTGGTCTTCACCAAAGCCAGCATTATGACTAAAATAGATAGAGATCAAATTAAAAACATTTGTAGTTTGTGTGTAATTTATGTGAACTTGAGCTTGAGCATAAACTCCACCTGGAAGAGCTACCTGCAGCACTCCAATCACCACTTCATCAGCAGCCGCATGTTCTCAGCAGCCTACTTCTGTAGCAGCCAATCATCAGAATTCCTCTCTTAAGCCTCTTCATTCACTGCCCCTCCTCCGCCCCTCTTCAACCTGGCCTCACCTCTACTACGCTCATTGAGTCTAGATTCATGTTCAATAAAGCTGTAAGTTCTAAGCCTCCTAATTTCTGTGTGTCTTTTTAGGTTGAAATGTCTTGGTTTTTTTTAATGTCATTTTTAAAACATTATCCATGTCCATTCAAGGTTCCTCCCTTAGTATTTAAGACCCCAGCACTTCCCTAATATACTGCCCTCATTGCCGTTGGGAATATATCAGAATATATTTTGATCATGCTTTGTATGCTTTTTTATTTTTTTTTAGCCCAAACACAGAACTTTGGAGAGCTGTCTATCCATGTGTTTCTGGAGGATGAAAGGCCTGTGGTGCAGCTGAGTTGTGGCAGTAATCATGTTCTAAGTGTGACAGCAGACCAGAGCATCAACACCGACCGATGGGTCAACCTAACAATCAGGTAAGGTCTTCACATTAAACAGTGTAAAACAGTGCCAAGAGCCAAGTGCCTTCATTCAGCCTACATGTTTGGATTAACTTATTCTTTTATCATAACTGTGATTTTATGGTAAAACTAAGGCTTTCATTTCCAATTTATGAGTGTGATGTCATGAACATAGCAACAGCATGGCGGTAAACATTCCATCACGGCAACAGCAGCAAATCAAGTATGCAATGTTATTCATTGATTGAAGGTTCTATATCAAATGTGCATTTTATCACTTTAATATTAACAAAAAACACTAAAGAAAATGTTTCCCACTCTGTCTTGTGCAATCCTCAGATAGTTAAAGCTGAATGAAGGAGAGTTGTATGTAGAGCATAGACCATGATTTTGGTGTGAGGCATGACATGTATTAGGCATAATACAGTGCATTTGCTGATGTTGTGGTTTGGTCTCACAGTATATTTTGGGAGCAGTCCTAGGGTGAGGCAGAGGGAGAATGAATACTGCTGCTGAGCTTTGGCTCTATTTATTCCTGATCGCTTCAGCAAACGTATTCATATGCAAATCAACTATGACGTCAACACGTGATGTTCAGGCTGCGAGCGCAACATCCTTTTGGATAATAGCGCCAGAGCTGCTGTTGTCAGCACATACACAGTGTGGACCAGAGGATGTATTTAACAGTCAATAATTCAAGGTCCAGTGACCAAATAGCAGGACTGTAACACTCCTTTCCCTCCTCACAATTCTGATCCCCTACTCTCCAATTACTCTGTCTGTTTACACTCAAAGCATGAACATTTTTTTATTTTATTTTTATCTAACCTGTTGTATGAATGAATCAGAACTGTTGTTATTAACAGTGTGGCAAGTCTTTCTAACATACTCTAGGCTACAATGTTTAAGTTTGTGAGCTGAATAAAGGTTTTTATGTACTGAGATGAACACAAATATATCAGAATCATTTTAAAAGTCTGTTCAATCATACATCTCTTTCTGAATTATAAATGTTTCTGCTTAGTTTCCCTTGCATTGCCGTTAGACTGTAAAGACAATAAAATACACACTACACTATGTGTAGGCTCACTACCAGCACCTTATATTGAGTATATAACTCAATATATAACAATATTTATGTGAATGATTAATATCATCACTGTAAATACTCCTAAATAGGTGTTTTCTTTAACTTCAGCTACCCAATATTCAGGACATGTTTGTTGACATGTGTGTGCTATGTATAGCGAGCATCACTGCTAAAAAGGATTATTAGAGAGCTTCAAGCTATTGTTTTAAATGTGTTATGAAGCATATATTGAAGCATATAATTTTTACCAGTGGTAGCGCAAGACTGTTTTTGATATAAAATATTGCAAATATAGTATTTCAGGAGAGCATACTTGTGTTGTTTGTGGACAAATACTGTTGATTAGTATTGTAGCATAGTAATTAGTGCCTAAAGAAAAATCATAACAGACCAAATATTCGTGTTAAAATCCTGTGGTGGTTTTCACCAATGAGTCTACGGCAGGTTGCCTGTCATTTTTATTTGAGGAGGACTACATGTTATTTGCTTGGCTTTTGATGTCCTCCTTTGGGGATGCAAGGGGTAATATAGCGGCGATTAAAGTTCAAGAGTTGCAGAAAGCAAACGCTCCCCTGGTCACTTTATTCAGTGAACATCACTGAATAAATTCAGCAGTACCACAGTCATTTCAATCTGTTCAAGCAAAAAGCAACATCAGTCTAATGGATTATGAGTGAAATGTGTGTAGCAGAATGAGCAATAATATTATGGTTACTCTTTTCTTATAATCAGAAAGTTGTTTTCCTCCTGTATAATGGTCTATGAAGTATATACAGGTTTTCCTGATTTAGGCAAGACAAGGCAAGTTTATTTGTAGAGCACAATTCATACACAAGTCAATTCAAAGTGCTTCACAGTTGCATAAAATTACAAGAAAACAGATAAAATCAATCATTAAAACATCAACATAGAAATTAATCAATTACAGTAAAAGGCAAGAGTGCAGATAAAATACTTTCAGTTTTCATCTGCTCGGGTAAAAAGAGCTGTTTTCAGCCTGGATTTGAACATTGTCAGAGTTGAGGCCTGTCTCACATCCTCATGAAGACTGTTCCAGATTGTAGCTGCACGAAACTGAAACGCAGCCTCACCGTGTTTATTATTGACTCTGGGAACCACCAGGAGACCCCTCACTGAAGTTCTCAGGGCCCGAGCTGGTTCATACGGCTCTAACATGTCAGAGATGTACTTTGGTGCTAAACCATGAAAAGACTTGTAGACAAGCAGAGCTGTTTTAAATTCTATTCTCTGAGTGACAGGAAGCCAGTGCAGAGACCGGAGCACTGGACTAATATGGTCGTATTTCCTGGTTCTTGTCAGGACTCGAGCAGCAGCGTTCTGGATGTTCTGCAGCTGTCTAACAGCTCGTTTAGAAAGGCCAGTGAGCAGGCCAAATGCATGGATGAGTCTCTCCAAGTCTGGTTTTGACACTATTCCTCTGATCTTAGCAATGTTTTTCAGATGATAAAAAGCTGATGATGTTATTGCTTTGATGTGGCTGTTTAAGTTCAGGTCTGAGTCCATGATTACTCCTAGATTTCTAACCTGATTTTTTGGTTTTAGAGAGAGAGACTCAAGGTGACTGGTAACACTTTGTCTTTGTGTCTGCGGGCCAAAAACAATTATCTCAGTTTTGTCTGAGTTTAGTTGGAGAAAGTTGTTTTGCATCCACAAACTGATCTGTTCGATGCAGTGACAGAGTGTATCTACAGGCCCATGTTCACCTGCCGTCAGTGACACGTAGATCTGAGTGTCATCTGCGTAGTTGTGGTACGACACATTGTTGCTGTTTATTAGCTGACCCAATGGAAGCATGTACAAGTTGAATAAGAGGGGTCCCAAGGTCCCCACAGGTCATGGCAATTTTGTCTGAGACACAGTTTCGACAATTTCGACAACGTACGTCTTGTCCTCAAGATAGGACTTGAACCAGTTTAGAGCAGTACCAGAGATTCCCACCCAGTTTTCTAACCTGTGAAGTAAGATCCCGTGGTCCACTGTGTCAAAGGCAGCGCTCAGGTCCAGCAGAACTAAAACTGAGACCTTACCTGCGTTGGTGTTCATGCGGATCTCATTTGTCATCTTGATCAGAGCTGTCTCAGTGCTGTGGTGAGGCCTAAATCCTGACTGGAAAGTATCAAACACATTGTTAGACAGGAGAAAGTAAGTGAGCTGTTGATATATTACTTTCTCTAGGACTTTTCCTAAGAATGGTAGGTTTGATATGGGCCGGTAGTTGTTCAGTACCTTGGCATCAAGGCTGCTCTTCTTTAGAAGAGGGTTATGGACTGCACTTTTCAAGGCCTTTGGAAATGCTCCAGTCTCAAATGAGATGTTAACTAACTGAACAAGTTGTGGTAACAAGCTGGTCAGCACAGACTTCAGAAATCTAGTGGGCAATTCATCAAGGCAGCATGTGCATGAACTCAGACCGGAGATAACCTCTTCCATTGTTTTGTCAGTAACAGGTGTGAAATGTGTCAGCTCAAGGGGTTTATCTGGTGCCAGGGTTGCCATTTGTGTTGTGGAAATTATGGCATGTTTAATGCCTTGGACTTTGTCATAAAAAAAAATATTTCAAACTCATTGCACTTAGATGTAGAGATTAGTTCTAAGGGCAGTGAAACTGGAGGGTTAGTTAATCTGTTTACTGTGGAAAACAGCGGAAAGTGGAAAAAAGATCCACACAACTGAAAAATGCTCACCAGTTTTTATTGCTCACACCATTTTTCAGTTGTGCGGATCTTTTTTCCACTTTCCATTGTACTTTTTGGATCCAGCACACTGGTTTAGCACATAGGATGTGCGTGTCTCTCCTCCTATACTGTGGAAAACAGAGCACGAGAATTGTTTCTGCAGTTTGCGATGATTTTAGATAAGTACTTCTCCCTTTCTCCAAGCAAAATCTGGTTGAACTCACAAAGCACTTCTTTGTATATCTCAAAATGAACCTGGAGCTTTGACTTGCACCATTTCCGGTCGGTTTTTCGGCATTCCCTTTTCTGTGCCCTGACCGAATCTTCACTTCTCCAAGGTGCCTTTTGCTTATTGTTAACCATTTTAACCTTAACAGGAGCAATAGTATCCAAAACCTTTAAGACGCTTGATGTGTAAGAGTCTAACAGATTATCAACATTAAAAAATGGGGGATTTTCAAATCTGATCATTTCCATAAACTGCGTCCTTGTTATATCATTTATGTTTATTTTTTGAATAACTCCAGGCCCAGCCTCTGGTTTGGGTGTAACAGACAGGTCCAAGAATACACAAAAATGATCAGATAAAGCATCAACAACATTCACATTTGATATAGTAGCACCTTTTGTAATAACTAGATCTAGAGTGTGACCTTTGTTGTGAGTCGCTTCACTCACATGCTGAGTTAAACCAAACATTTCAAGGACAGCACTAAGTTCTTTTGCATGCCTGTCATTGGTCACATCCACATTTACATTAAAATCACCTGTAATTACCAAACAATCAAAATCAGTGCATATAAATACTCACATACTCAAATTCAATTTAATTCAACTTTATTCCGGACTCATAGTCCATTAAAAATTTAAATAAAGGACAAGACAAACAATTAAGATTTTAAAAAGACAATCATGCCAATGTCTCCATAAGTCAGATTGATAACGTGTCGCACTCCATTTTATATTCGTGAGGGACACTATTATTTCATTTTCAGACATGTTCAATCGACACATAAAGCTTTACATCAAAGTTCGTAGCACGGCCTGTAAAGTGTTCACTCTGGCATTAACAAACATTTCTGTGGCACTTGACCATCTCGGGGTTTTCAAAAGCACACGCAAAGCATCATTATAGGCCACCTGGAGCCTACGCAAGCTGGCTTTCTTATAATGAGACCAGAGATGAGCTGTGTATAAGGGAGTACAGTATGCTTTAAATAAAGTTAGCTTCACTCTCTCTGTACAACAGCCAAACTTCCGTGCCAGGGTATTAGCCTGGGCATACAACACTCTGCATTGTCTGTAAATGTCATCATCATCAGACAAGTCCTCAGTGATGATGTGCCCGAGGTACTTGATTTTGGTGACAACATGCAAAACATCATTGCACAAACAAAAGTTTGGAAATGTCAAGTTCTTATCTTCCTTGGTTTTAGAAATCATAACCACACTCTTCGAACTATTGTACTTAATGTCATGTTCCAGACCATAAGTTGAGCAGATATTAAGGAGCTGCTGTAAACCAGCCGTACTTGGACTAAACACGACTAAATCATCTGCGTACAAAATATGATTCATAACAGTTCTTCCAGAGACACAGCCAGTGTTACACTTTGAGTTTAGAGGACAGTTCGTCTAGATACAGGTTAAGTAACACTGGGGACAGAACACCCCCCTGTCGGACCCCATTGCTCACTTTAAAAGGGGTAGATACACTGTTCCCCCATTTTATTTGCACTGTTTGCTGTGAGTACCGGTATGGTAAAAAACGCACAACATAACTGGGTACACCTTTTTGGGCTAATTTCAAGAATAGTTTTCTATGATTGACCCTGTCAAATGCTTTTGAAGCATCCAAAAAGCACATACAAATTAATTTTGTCTTCTATATTTAGAAATTACCTCTTTAAGTGCATACACATGTCAGTGCCTAACCTGGTCTTAAATCCAAACTGGTTATCCGTAGAGTTTTAGAATCCGGTCCAAAAGGACAGTCAATGATTTTGGACACTATACTAGCCAAGGCTATCGGTCTGTAGTTATCTAAACAGCCAAGCTTCCCAGTTTTGTTTTTAATGACTGGAACCAATAACACAGCTAACATAGAGTGTGGTATGAAACCATGCACAAGAAAAGCTGTGAAACAGATAGAAAGCAGTGGGGCCAGCCTCACACTTGCAAACTTTAAATGCTCAGCAGAGATTCCATCCAATACTGTACTTTTGTTATTAGACAAATTGGTTATTGCCCTAAAGACCTCACTTGTCGTAATTACGTCAACATTCTCAACATAATTTACAGTATAGAGTTCACTCGGAACACAATTAAACAAACTGCGGTAATGCTGCCGCCATAGTTCTAAGATGTTCTCAGTACCAGAGGCACCATCCACCACACAGGGCAGAGATGTTTTATTCGAAGTTATACCTTTCACTTCCTTCCAAAAGTCGTATGTATTGTTACAGGAGAGTGTCCTGGCCATAGAATCAGCTCTCAGCGCTCTCTCATTTTTACTGATATAACGCACAGCATATTTATACTGGGCATTAGTTAGCCGTTTATGTTCAAAAACAGGCCCATATCGAGGTTTTACCGCCAGTATCCATTCTGTAGAAGCCTCCCGAGCTCTAGTATAAACATTAGCCACATGGTCATTCCACCCAGGCCCTCTTTTTAGATTTTGATCTTTGAAGGGGTTGACATGACTCATACAGCACTTTAACAATATCCTCATACATAGAACTGATGACAGATTTGTGATCAGAATTATTGCAGTTACCATCTCTACACATCATAGCCTCTTTGTCCAAATGACAATTTATGGATGACTATATTGTCCCTGAATATGGCACAAACACCCCCGCCCCTCTGGTTTTGGCATGTTTCAGACACAAAATTTAAATTAGATGGACTACACTCAATCAAAACTGTGTTAACAGTGTTTTTGTTGAGCCATGTTTCAGTTAAAAAAACATAAAATCTAGGTTATAAGAGGAAATTAAAATGATTTATTAAAAAGGACTTGTTATTTAACGATCTGACATTGAGTACAGCATGATTGAGATTGATCTGTGTTTGTGTGGGTGCAATCACTGGATATGGATTACAAGGGCTATGGATTAGAGTTCTTTGATTGGATGGTCTGACTGTCCCTCTCTTATCTAATCTATGTTGTTTGACAGTACTAATTGTTTCAGAAAAACACACTCCCTCTATGGACCGCTGGTTGGTTTTAAGTTTGCTGTGCATGGTAGCAACGCAGAGGCCCCTAATGTCTTGGACAGCAGCAGTGAAGCTGCTGGAGATAACAGCTGTGGGCACCGGTGGTGGGGGCCGAGCTGGGGAGACCTTGGTTGGTGAAAAAGGAGGAGGTGGGAGAGGGGCATGATACTTCTTTGGGGATGAAAGTCTTGGTCTTGACATGACTGGAGTGAGGGGAGTCATTTTAATCCCTTGTTTTATCACGGTTTCAAAATGGTTGGGAAATCCCATAGGTGACTTTGGAGAAAAGATTCAAGTTCTCTATGAAATACAGTCCTCTTGACTCACAGACATTGGACGGCCATGTATTCAACTGAAATAGCCGGGAGAATTTGTTTATTCTCCCGTTGATGTTTGGGATAGGTTCACTGATGAAAATGTGTATTGCCAATTTATCCAGACAATCAAGAGCTTCAGACTCTCTGTTTCTTATGTCCACAGCACCAACTTGTAGAACAAGTTTATTAATCCCAGGGTTATTTGTAATTTCATTGTTTAAAACATCTATGTCAGAAACTGTGCCGCTCAAATAGCTACTGGTAACAATTATCTCTGTTTATATTAGATATGGCTCTGTTTCCAAGCACCAGGATATCTCTGGCCTTGACACTTGGCACATTTTTTCTCTCCATCATTGTTTTGACTTCTTGTTCTCTGTTTCTCTCTGACTTTCTCTGTTCATTATACTCCTCTTCTGAGAGAGGTGACAATCTGTTTGTTAACTTTATTCCAGGTCCATTTGTACCAGCATGTTGTCTTTGCTTTGGCCTGGCACCAAGTTGTTTGTTAAGTTTTGGGAACGTTACGGTATCGTTTAGCTTTAGGTTGCAAGTATCAGTTTTTCTAGTCTTCTTACCGGGTTCCACAGGGAGCGTGTCATTAAGTCCTTTTTCCGTCTCTAAGGCAAAAATCTTGTCCTGTAGTAAGCGAATTTCTTGTTGATACATCTGACAGCTTTCACAAGGAGATGTTTGCGTTACTTCCTCAGCCATGACAGGATTGTTGTCGCTGGTTCGTCAGATAAGTTGTAAGAAAGGCATACAATTATTAAAAAGTCTTGGTTCACTTAAAAGAAGATAATAAAATCATATCCAAGACATTTGCCAAAAAATAGAATGATTAAAAAGCGAATAAAGAGGCAAGCAGCAGCAGCAAGCAGAGGTACGTCTGCACTCTTGATAAGTTGGAAGCATAATTTACTTCCAAGATCAACATGAGGAAAAGAAATTAACCACTGAGTTTGTTTATCTCAAAGAATTAGAGGCAGCCTCATGAACACCTGACCAGTAAACAGAAGAACAGTAAAATTGGCTGCACTTAGAGCAAGTGTTTGTTAGTTATAGGCTAAGAACTTAAATCATGGCTCTTATTAGTTCACAAAAAAAACTAAATTAAAGCTATTGATGAGAACAGTCGAGCAGGGGCCAGGGCCTGTCTACACCTCCATCCCTCCGCTTTAATTGAGGAGAGATTAATGGATGAAGTGCCCTGTGTGTTTGGTGGTTAGTTCTGTATTGAGCAGTTTTCCCACAGCCACATGATCTGGAGAATATGCCAAGTCTGAGGCTCAGTGTCTCTCACCATTCAGTAGTTTTGTATTGACAAGCTCTCCGTGAAAGATTTATTGAGGAACAACCACAAGCTCCTTGCCTCTCGCTAAGGATTTCTTTGTGGAGCCCCACAATGCCACCGCCGTGCTGTGTGCTGTCTGATTGTATTACTCCGATCGAATGATAAAACACAGAGATCACAAATTAATTGAGGCTTGCCAGTCACAGCACAAATGATGCAGTGAGCTGC
Organism: Proterorhinus semilunaris; assembly: GCA_021464625.1. Classification (NCBI taxonomy): domain Eukaryota; kingdom Metazoa; phylum Chordata; class Actinopteri; order Gobiiformes; family Gobiidae; genus Proterorhinus; species Proterorhinus semilunaris. The sequence goes on from CM038357.1 coordinate 16,993,690, forward strand.
AAGCGCTGCAGTGCTCAGCGTGAGTGACTGCATTACAGCTGAGTGTACAGTCAGCGTAGGTGTAATGACGTCGGAACGCTTAGCTGCACTTTAAGACAACAACACGGAGTTATGAGCTGTGAAATTACGGTTTGTTGAGATTAATAACTTTAGAATTGTCCCTCAATCTAGACATATATGTTACGGTATACTGCACCGTTTCAACACTACAACAGGTGCCTTATTCAGTTCAAATGTGCTATGAAAAATATATTATCATTTTGAGTGGTTTCTACAGTATTTTATTCTCTGCAAGTGAACTTGATCTAAGAGAACGTTGTTGTTGTGTTTAGTTGTACTGTCTAGACAGTATAATGTACATACTGCTGCCTTTTAACCCTAACCTGAACCATAGGACCCACTTGGATGGTTCATCTCATATTCCTTCTTAAAAAGAAATACAAATTACATTTTACAGTGTAACTAATGTGACATGAAATCATTAATTAAATATACTCAGTGTTTTTTGTTGTAGTTTTTGAAGTAGCGTATTTTTTAAAAGCATCCAACCCTAGTCATAAAAACTGTTCCAAATGCTCCCTCACAATGCACAATGTTTTACTGCCATCTGTTGCCAATACTTTCAGATGTTTTATGCAAAAGTAATATTTTAATTACGAACCCTGCTCATTATTAATTTTCTGCAAGGACCAGTATGAAGAAGCTCCAAACAGATTGTAGAAACAAACACCCACTCTCAGCTTTAACAAATACCTTTGCGTAAAGGTGCGCTGCTGAAAATATTTGCCAGGTCCCTGAACATTGCTGTAATATTTCAGTGGCCATCCTCGGAAAGTTGCAGTGGTGCAGCAGCACTGAATCAGTCACATTGTGACAGTCTAAATGAGAATGTTACAGAAGACAAATGACTCATGATTATAGCATTAGCCAGATGAACAAATGCATAAATGATGATTGAGTGAAGACACATGTGATTACCGCCACATTGTGGCTTTCTATTTTTAAAAAGGTAAAATATTAAAATGTTTGTTTGTTTACTTCAACCAGAGAGTTTTCTGATTTAATTCTGATGAGATACTCATAAAAGGACCATAGGGAGATGGGCAGATATTTGCATAAACAATAATAACATGCTTTGAAATAATGTATTAAAGTATTAGCCTACATGTTAAAAGTAGTGACCAAGATGGTGACCAAAACACTTGATGTGCTGCGTTTGAGTGTAAATGTATTTTCTGTGTTTTAGTGTATTATAAAAGGACAGACTACACATAAAATAATGTGAAAATTCCTATAGCAACAAAAAATACACAATAAAAACATATTATACTCGAGTTTGAATTAATTAAATATCTATGCATTGTCATATGTCACATGTAGCTTTTGTCACTTTTTGATTTACTCTCTTTGGAAAGGGAAATCTGATTTTTACTTTAGTCAGAAAACAATGGCCCCTTTTTCATCTAAATCATTTTATTTATTATTAATATTTACTTTCTCCCAAATATGTGTGGCAGACACTCTCACCTGTAGGGAATATTTATAATTTCACAATTACACCAGTGTAAGTCATATTTATAAATGGTAATATTTGCTATTTTAAACAAAGACTGAACAGTCTGATAATGTGCTCTTGGGAGCTCATCATGCTGTTTGCAAAGCCTTGGTCTCTTGGTACACTCTCTGTAGGATTTAAACACCAAATATACTCCAGTACGTAAACACTGACATAATGTAATTTGGATTGGGTTGAGTTTAAGAAACGAAGAAGAAGGAAAAAAGACAATATTCAAATAATTCAACTCTCTTGTAATTGTAATACTATGCTAATGTGACACCAGTCTACTGATGGTCTCTGGACATTTGGTTCCATTTCACATGTGTATTTTCCGTGCCTTTATTCACCGGTGTGTACACAATAGTGCAGGTAATTTCCATAGCTGTAATTAGCTGTACCTGAAGTTGTATGTGTGTGATTGCCTCAGGGAGGTGTCCTGGAAGACTGTTTCAAATTAGCAGGAGGCCAATTGCCCTGATTGTTTCCATCTGGCCATTAAAACCAGACAATAGTGTGTGTTTTTTCTACATCAACTCAAACACTTAACACTTTTTTTTGTGTGCAGATTTGGAAAAAATATGTATTAAACAAAACAAAAAAATGCTCATATATATATATTGTTTATGCCGAGTAATACATTACCCTGTGAAACAAAGGTGCTTTATGTGCATTGCTCCTCACGTGTGGGGCAACCTTTTCATAATGGACTGCCCCGTTAAGAGGCTTGCCTGGTATATTGTGCGTATAAAGCTATGATAAATGACAGCCAAAGGATCACTTGACTTTGCCAAAGCTGCAATATGACACAAGCAGACCTACTTAACTTTATGGCTGCATCATTAATGACTGGTACAACTGTGTACGTCCCCAGAGAAACACAGTGGGTCAAATGGTAAAATTGTCTTCATTCTCATTAACAGTTTAATGTATATATACCCAGTTTGTGCCCTTATTTTATCATTAATTAATCCTGAATGACATAATGAGCACTTACTCTAACAATGCGCTATGTGCCAACTTTACTATTTATGTTTTCATTATCATCACAAGTGAATTAGGATACTTTTTTTTCTTTTATCTATATACTGTATATATACTCTGCCAGCATCTTCTCACCTTTATATTGTTCTAAAGATCTGGAGAATTACTAATCTATTTAATTGTTGATTTTAATTTACCAATGTTCATAGTACTTCATTTTGAATGTTTTTAATGTGTGAGTTTTGATGTGCTTCACAGCAGCATAATAACAGGGTGGAAATAACATGCTAACTAAGAACGATGAGCACATAATTGTCGACATGTTCTTAAGCCATCATCCGGACGCTATTGTCAGCAGCTATAATGATCTTAGTTTTGTCAGCAGGGTGAATATAAACCAGCGGGAGTGGTTAAACTTGTACTGGTACCACTCATCTTCGTTCTAAAAACAAATCTAAACGTGTGCAAATGATTTGTTCTTAATGTTTTGCCTAATGAAATGATGGAAATAACAAATCTTTATTATGTAGTGAGTTTCAGTATCAATGTCGTGCTTACATTCCGTCTTGTACACTGAAGACTGCGGAGCTATTCACAAAAATAGCTTCTTTCAACCATCTCTCAAACGATCTTGTTTTTATTAGCTAAGATAATAACTAATTGTTAAACATTTATTGTAAAATGATAAAATGACACGGTATTTTGAAATAACAATGATGGCCTCTTCTACAGACTTATAATTATTATTGTACACGTGCATATGAAGGATATTGTTTTCAATTCACTCAAGTCTTTACATTATATTATCTATTCAACCTGCATCTTAACAATCCTAAGTGCAGCTCTGAGCTCAAGCCTATTTCTGGCATTATTATTTAAATCAAGTGCGTTCTCTATTTTTGTTGTGTCTCTTGGGTTTTTGCAGCGTAGGACTTGAGCACACTCTTTCTTCCAGCTTAATCAGATTCTCATAATAATGTGCAACATGTCCGCCATCATACATAGTACATTTGTAAGAGGTCTCTGTGGTAACATTAGCTGGTCCCTTACAACGACTCCTCAGTCTCCTTCTGAATCTGAATATTTTTCACGCTTAGCTGCATTTCAAATATTGTGTCTTTCTCACTAAACTGTGCGTGTGTCTGTGCTCTCCGCAGATACAATCTTCCAGTTGGCAAACAAGGAGGCTCATGTATGATTGAAATAGCAGTAGATAATGGCCCTGCACGGCACCTCGAGGAGTACGTGTCTCACCCAGTGTCGGAGGTAAGCTGACCTGCCCACAGTCAATCTGAAAATCCTTTTCATAGCCATTACCTGACAATTGTATCTCTTTTATATAGTACAGCACGACAAGGATAGACACAAATGGCTACTGGTCTGAAAGCACATGCAAAATAGAAAATACTTAAACATTTGCCAAAGTTAGGCAGAGTTATTCATATTCATTTTTACTGGGGCTGGACACTATGGCAAAACAATTAGAAGGGATTTTTTTTTCTTCATATTGATCTTGATTTTCAATTCTATTTTATTTTTTCGTAATAAAAATAAAAACATTATCATTAAATTCGTCATATCTTTTATATAAACCTCAGTCCAAACAGTAACACATGTGTTCCTCCAGCTTCATTTAACACGCACAAATCTTCCATTGTCTCATCCAAACTCCAAAACTAGGTGCTGTTTGTTTCTGTCAAAGAAATACCTGTAAACTTGTATAAACTCCCATGATGATTATTGAGATTGTGATTTTTCTGTTTACTTATCTTTACCTAATCATCATCTTACATTGATCATTACAATGCACTCCTTTGAATTAGGAAATAACAACCTATACACTTATTATTGTGCCAAATAAAATCACAAAACAAAAAATCCTATTTATCTGGGTCATGTGAATAAGAAAAGTCAGAAGTCAGCCTGCAGACTGAAGTCCAAAATCAGATTGTGTGAAGTGCCCGTCCTGAACAGCTCATGAATATTGCATCAGTTTCCTTCAAACTGACTCTTTTCATAAACATTGTAAAATCACTTGAAGACTTCATAAAGCAGTTTTCTTTATGTGCCTCCGCTGCAGCACATTTATCTAAGTGTTGCTGTGCCAAAGATTTACAACTCTATATGCCCGCCAACCCATCGCATAGCCATCACTGTTTTAATAGATCCTGTCCCAGTTGTGTCTTTCCCAACATTGTCAGTGCATCGGTTGAACAATTTTTTTTTTAAAAACAATCAAAGTTTCCTTATTTTTAAACATTTAGATAGACAAGGATTTAAAAGGCTACAAATTACCCAGATCGAGCTTATTCATATTATTCACTCTGTATACAGTGCCTTGCGAAGGTACTAATACACCTTGAACTTTTGTCATGTTTACAACCATAAACATAAAGATTTTATTTTGATTTTTGTTTTTTTTTAGAGAAAAGTGGAAAGTGGGGCGTGCATAAGTATTCATACAGCATGAGTGCATTAAATTGCCTTTATAACATTCCTAATTCGCCTCCCTCGGGAGGTGTTCCAGGCATGTCCTATTGGGAGGAGGCCTCGTGGAAGGCCCAGGACACGCTGGTGGGACTATGTCTCCGAACTGGCCTGGTGTCGCCTCAGGGTCCCCCCAGAACAGCTGGAGGAGGTGTGCGTGGATCGGGAGGTCTGGACATCTCTGCTGAGACTGCTGCTCCCGCCACCCGGCCTCGGATAAAGCGGAAGAAAATGGATGGATGGATGGATGGACATTCCTAATGACTGCAGAAAGTTCACACCTTGCCCTAACCATTAAATAGAGGCCATCTGTGCGTAATCTGCTCTATAATTCCAGCTGTTCTGTGAGGGCCTCAGAGCTATGGTCAGAGTGTTTTGGTCACTAAACAACACCATGAAGGCCAAGGAGCTCACCAGAGAGGTCAGGGATAAAGTTGTGTAGAAGTTTAAAGCAGCGTTAAGTTACACAAAGATTTCCCAAGACTTGAACATGTCACAGAGCGCATGAGTATAGCACCACTGCGAACTTACCAAGACACGGGCGTCCACCTAACAGACCGAACAAGGAGAGCACTGGTCAGAAATGCAACCAAGTGCCCTAAGATAACTCTGGAGGAGCTGCGACGTACTGCCGCTGAGCTGGGGGAATCTGTACATGGGACAACTATAAGTCGTACTCTACACAAATCTAAGAATAGTAATAATAAGAATAGTTGGGAAGATGGATGGAGCCAAATACAGGGACATTTTGGAGGAAAACCTACTGGAGTCAGCAAGAGAATTGAGGGCGGAGATTCACCTTCCAGCAGGACAATGATCCTAAACACAAAGCTAAATCTACAATGGAATGGTTTAAAACATATTAATGTGTTAGAATGGCCCAGTCGAAGTCCAGACCTTAATCCTATTGAAAATCTGTGGAAAGACCAGAAAACTGCTGTTCACAAACGCTCTCCTTCTAATTTGACGGAGCTTGAGTTGTTTTGTAAAGAGGAATGGGCTAAAATGTCAGTCTCTAGATGTGCAAACCTTGTAGTCCTACCCCAGAGGACTTGCTGCTGTTATTGCAGCAAAAGGGGGTTCCACAAAGTATTAAGTCATGCTGTATGAATACTTATGCACGCCCCACATTTCACTTTTCTATTTAAAAAAAAAAAACAGAATCGTGTATCATTTTGCTTTCACTTCACAGTTGTCTGTTACTTGTGTGTGAACTTTCAGTAAAAAATTCAAAATAAAATAAAAACGTTTAGGGTTGTAAACATGACAAAATGTGCAAAAGTTCAAGGTGTAATTTCGCAAGGCACTTTATATTCAGTCTTCTAATTGTTTCTCTAAAGGAGTTTGATATGCGTGATGTCAGGCATCAGAAGAGAAAGCAATAATCCAAATTAAAGGTACAATTTTGCCTTAAATGGAATTGTCTTGAGGTCATTGCTTTGCCGTTGGTAATTTGCACTATTATCAATGAGTATTTGCACAACTCTGCGCAGCTGTGGGACATGGTTTAAATGTTGAATTAGTCAGAAAATTCTTAATTAGCTTTCACAGGAGAGAGCGACTATCCAAAGAAATGCTAAATATTCACTTCAGTATTGTGATGAATAAGTGCAGAAGAGAACACTCTGAGCTCCAGTCCAGGCTCTTGTAAAACTGCATGAAGTAGGAGAATCGCAGGGGCTGATAGTGTTCATTCATCTTGTTGACCTTAATGTACACTAAGGTCTTATTAATGTGGCATTAAACTTCTATGAGAAGCTGTTTTATCTGGAAGCCTGGTCTGTGCAAAGGGTCATGTATTGTATGATTTAGTTAATGATATTGCTGATGCCTGGCTTCCACCATTGTTCCTTCACAGGGAACCTTTGGACCCATATTTCTTGGGGCCCTCTCGTCCCACTGGGAAATGCCGGGCGTTAGTGGAAAAGGAGCCCGGAGATTCATGGGATGCATCAGGGAATTTTGGGTTAACTCTAAAGAAATAGACCTGGTGGGTGAAGGCACCACAGGGAGGAACATCATGAACTGTGATCCACCCGTCTGCCAGCTTCTTCCGTGCAGAAATGGAGGAACCTGTGTCAGGTAAGAGATCATCTGCAGCATTCAAACTGAAAAATACACTTAACTATATCCCCATATTTCTTTGCACTAATAGTGTGCCTCTCTATGTATTAATAATGATGATACGCTGCATGTGTGCTACGACCTTACAAATGAGGTCAACTAAAGCTGAATGCCATCAGTGCTCAAACATGCACATGTCAGAGTTATGAAAAGAGTGTTTGCTGGTTATGCTTATATTACAAACAGTGTAGGTCAGGACTAAATATAGCCTGACTGACAGAGTCATTACACCTACATGTTGACTCGATGTTTCCTCATGTCCAAGTGACTCTAAGGAGCCGCAGTGCCATGAGCAGGATGTTGACAATAAACACGGTAAATATCACCTCTCATTAGTTTACATAAGTACACAACTTATGTTATTCGATACATTTATTATACGTTTAATAAGGAAGACAAAACTGTACAATGGAGCTAATATGTTTATTAAGTATGTTTAAGCAAATTTCAGCGTATCTCCGGCTTCCTGTTTCCTCCAGAGACTGAAGGATGTCTTTGCAGCTTGGGCAGAATATACCCTGGAGAACAGATATAGTCTGACTGCTCTGCAACCGTGGACCTCCAATTGATATTGATTATAAATCGATAAAACAATTATTCAAAAATAATAACAAATTCTATAGACAGACGTGACTTGTAAGGAAAAAGGTGAAAGTTGATGACAAGGTACAAGAAAATGAAATATGAGATTTTATTTCAGTTGCATCAATTCCTGATTTATAACTACAGCTTCTTCCCCTGTCAAACCTGGCACTGTTTCTCTGCAGATGTCAGGTCGCACTTTTGACGTAGGGGTCTCTTGTATCACTGCTATGAGACAACGGATGATGACTAAGTTTTTGTGAAGGCTTCCTCAATATGAATGATATTGACAGTGTACAGTGCTTTGCAGTGCTGAGTGACTGTTCATGGCTGTTTTATTTCTGTCTAGTCTTATATGTTCTATTTTGGTCAATTTAAGACTCCTAAGTCATTGAAAATTTTATAATCTTAATAATATTAAAATCTTTTTAGCTAAATCCACCAATAGGCTGTTTGTATTGTTATAAAGCATTTTATTATTATTTTTAGTAGTAGTAGTAGTAGTAGTATCAGTATTTTCAACAACAAAGTCTGCTTTATAGGAATAATATTGCGATTCTACTGAACACAACAATGACTAAAGGCTACTAAGGCTAATATTCTTGTGCTCCAGCGCCGTCTTATGCAGCAGGATGTTAGCGGCAGTGAGAAGATGCATGTATAATGTATGGTATAAATAGAGCGTTGGCAGTGGGATGGGAGATGGGAGCTGGGAGCGCACACAAAGTCAGCCAAGTGAAATGACAGTTTTGGCAGGAGCCTTTCCACGAGCATAGACTTTTTTTATGCAAAGCTATTTGGTTTTAAAGCCATCTTATCGGAATTGGACTGGTTTTGCCATCAATACAAGCTGTGTCCAATGTGAAAACCTGGATTACGACCTAGTATAAACAGAAAATCAATAAAATTAAGATGTAGCAAAGCATTTTAGGATGTTGTCATAAATTAATCATTATACATAATGAAGCAAGGTTAGTCTTATTGATTTGGTTGGCTACTGATGTACATGTTTGTCTGGGCAGTAAGCAAAAGTCCAAAAGCCATTTTTCTGTCGAGTAGAGCTTAGCTGCTTCGTTGAGTTGAGTGGCTCATATTACTGCACATGCTCATACCTCTTAGTCCATGGAGATGAGCTCCTTTTATAGATCCTCACAGAAAAAAGCTATAACTGATCTTAAACTTTGATTTGCCTAATTTTACATTGGATATTTTGGCTGCACTTTTATTCAAATGTAACGCCCCTTCCTCATAATACTGTAAATGACAAAACATGTAGGTAAGTTAATGTAGATTCCAGTGAAATAGACATTTTCTGTAGTTTGGCACATTTAGAAGAAGAACACGGTGTGGTCTAATGCCTCACAAATCATGAGCAGCATATTTTGAAAGGTGCTTTCATTAAATGCTAGCAAATTACTCCATTTATCTTATTTTCACAAGCAATGTAACGTACTTTGATGAGCCGTTTCAAATGAAAAAAGGCAGCTCAACTTGATGGCTGAAAATAAGGGAAATGGCCTGATCGTACTGAGCATGTAGCACTATACAGCTCTATTTGACACGGAGCTTGTTTTAACAGGACACCGGCATCTGTACTGGGATATTTTAGTGTTGCGATCTCAACACTTAAACTCATGCGCAACACTCATGTACTCAAAATTGTCTCTACGACTGAGAGCTCTGGAAGTTAAGTGTTTGAGAAATGTTCAAGTGCATTTGCTGATTATACACACACATTATCCTTTACATGGAATATTTGTATACTTCTACTGTATATTGATGACTCAGACACAGATGAGTAATCTCTGTTTGCTTTGGTCTGTAAAGTAGGCTACTTTGATTGTGCTTTCCAAATAAACTTGCCTTCCCTTGACCCTACTGCATATTATATTATTTTTCTGTTGCTAGCAAACTTACAAAACCAAATGGCAACCCCGGTATAAGATGAACATTCCTCTCCTACACAACTTCTTTATTGTTTAATGACTTTGACAAGTAGCATAATGCTTGTACCAAAGAAGGAATAAAAAAGGCACCTCAACCATTATAATAAGCTTAGAATATCTGTAGGACTGCCCTTTTGCCATGGCTCTGAAGGTATTGTGGTCATATTGTCTTGTCATGTGCAGTAGTGGCGTTCGCTATTATCCACATGATGAATATACACACCGTAATAGCCTCTCCAACCACTCGACATACAGGGGTCCGCCAGAGTTCACGTTGCTCTGTTCATTCAGTTATCTGGCCTGGATTACCCCACACCACTCCATAGTAAGACGAATGCAGATTTTGATTATGAGTTCAGCTGGGGAGATGGAAGCGCTTCTCTGTTCGGTCGGCCATGCCCAAACATCGATATTAAGCTAGAGTGGATAATGGCTTGTGGTTGGCTGGTTGTATCATATGTTTCATTTATGGAAGCAACATCAATGTAAAAAGTTTAAATGATGAAGTCTCTGCATGTGAGTTTATTCTCTCTGCTTGCATATTCATTAGCGTTTGCGAGTCATTGGTGTTTGCAGTATTAAACATGTCAGAGAGCTGTGATGTGAGCGGCCGAGCAGCTATAGAGGGGCACGAAGATATATGTGCGCCTGTATTTATTGATTTCTTTTATCTAATTGATACCATCTAAGTGTGTCATGATGAGTTCAACAGACTCATCATGATACCACACTCTGGCTCTGCCTTTTGTGTGTTGGCGGCGAGTCGCTGCTGTGTGGAGCAGGTGGCAGCTCACAGCGGGCCACCACTGACACAGAACATGCCGCCTTAAATGACCAGCAACAACAAATTACCTCTGGCACTGAAGAAAGGAATTTTTTTTATTTTATTTTTTTATGGTGTCATGATGGCCTGAATTTTATGAAATAACTTTTCAACATTTCTAAAAAAGAGCAACTCATTTTCCAACTCAACCTTCTTTTGGACAAAAGTGACCACGAAATAACAGACATATTGAAAAGACGACAAACAATACACATTCAGAAATCAAGGTTTCAAGCTGTGGTAAAAGCCAGAGATTAAAAGTGTGTCTTCAGGCGAGATGTACAAAAGCTGAAAAGGCAGGACAGCAGAAATGTGGACTCTCATTTTCCTCTTATTTTAGGGACAGCCAGCAAAGAGTGATCCGCCGACCTGAGGGAAGTAAAAGGGCTGCAGCAGGTCGGACAGATACTGAGGGGTAAGACCATGGATGCGTTTAAAAATAAAAACAAAGGAAATCAATGCAATAGGAATAATAAGTGCAAAGACTTGATGTGCTCACGTTATTTAGTACCAGTTTTGAGCTGCAGGCGGGCGAGCGATGACTGATTGGGCTCGACGTAAATTGCATCGCAGTAGTCTAAGCGATTTGTACTGAAAGCGTGAATTCAAATCTCAACATCATGCTGGGGTACAAACGTTCTGGACTTTACTACGTAAGAAAATATCTGAAATTGGATAAAATGGCTCATGTACCACAGTTTGAGAACCAGTATTTGATTGTTCAGATGGATTCCTGTTTGGTTTATGTAAAACATATTTTCAGGGGCAATTAATTGTCACCGATGAAAACGTAGGCAGATTTGTACACAGCTGACTCACAGCATATGCATATTCCTCCCAAAGTGTAAGATGAACTGAGCTCCTCTCGCTGCTGGGATTATTTGGTGCTAATTGGTGACAGTGTGGCGTCTGCCTGTGATAGTCTGGGTTCACATGATAATAAAACGTGAGGTGCAATTTCATCAGTTGGCTCCCTAAGCAGTGTAATTTTACCCAAATCAGGCTTTCACATTTGCGTCGTTCAAATAAAATAAGTCAAGGTCTAGGAAACAATTATTTTCATCCACAGGAGAAATAAATAACTGGTGCTCAGCAGCATTCCCTAAAGGATCTTCACTCTGGGAGAACATGCTCATTATAAACTTTTCTCTTTGTGTCTATGAGTTGTGGAGGACAGTGTAGTGACTTTGACTACAATGCCAAAAATTAATTTGCAGGAAAAGAACATTGTAAGTGTCTATAATATGTTTTTAATTCCTTCACTGACTTATTTATCAATAAAACAACTGATAAAAGTTATTTGAATAGGTATAGCAATTTCAATGACGTTTCCTCATGCAAACACGTTCATAGTAGTATTTAACACTTTTTCACATTTAAAATGCTCCTCTTTTTTAAGGCAATGACACTCCACTGTATATCATTAGGAAATAATGTACAGCGCATCTGCCATGTTATTCAGTGCTTATTTCTCCAAACCTTTATACCCAAGACTAATATTTGAGCATGTTACACACGTGGCAAGCTGTTGTAGGTCATATGTGCTAATATAAGTCTGACACCTGCTGTCATTTCTCATTTCTAACAACAGAAGAAGAGCAGATTATCCCACACCAGTGTTCCCTTGTGGACACTGTTCCTTAGCAACAAATGTGATAACAATCCCTTAGTTTTCATTGTGGGAGCACAGTGAGGAGATCCGGGGGGCGCTGAGCAGGTGAGGTTAATCTGCACGTGTTAATAGAGCTGATATTGTAGATACTGATTCTGTTTCAGTGGAGTAGCCTTCTGGAAATTAATTCATTTTCATACTTGACCTGTTGGCACCTGGTTTAAAATGATCACTAATAATGCCTTTTATACAGTGCTTTTCATTAAAATGGTAGCCTGGTGCTGACTGACAGAAACGTGGCTTTCAATCTGCAATCACGCACTCTTATGTGTGTCTTGCTCAAGGACACAACAGCAGTTTTGAACAAGTTACACCTCAGTCAGTCAGTCAGTCAGTCATTTTTATCCTCATGTCTTGTGGGAAACCTTAAGCCAGACTTCTCAGTGCCCCCATGTCCATACATTGACTCAGGTAATTGACGGAAGTTCTGAGGACTCTTTAGGGGCTGTTGTATAATTGGTCATCAGGTAAATAGACTGGTGGCCGGGGAAGTGCTTAGGGCTGTGTTCTCCAGTTTTTCATGTGTCACGTTCAAGATATATCTGATGCTTAAACCAGTGTCTTCTTAACTGTTCCTTATACAAAAACGATATACTGGGGAGGGGGAAAAATCCCTTATGTGGATTACTGTCTATTTCAGTAGTTTCATAAAACAGTACAGGTTACTACTTCATACTATTTCAGCTACTATTACATGGATCTACCGACTTACATTGCCAAAAAAGCCTTAGATTAAAACATTAATAATTGTAAATAATTAAAATCTTATACTTTTTTAATACTTTCCTTATTATGTTGATTTTTTTAAATGGATTTGTTGCTGAGAAGGAAGATTGAATTCTTATTTTTTTGTGATTGCATGTGATTCAGAACACTGTGCAATATTAAACGTCTACAATAGAGGAGACATGAGGCATTCAATAAATAATGAATGAACTATGTGTACAATGACATAAAATGTTGGCACAAATACACTATGTGTGTTTGCACGCACATGAAGCTCAAGGTGGCTTCAGGAAAAATACAAAACAACAACTGCCTCCAAGATGTCCCTGTAGCATCCGAAAACAAACCTTTTTTACAGGCCCCAGCCCTTCTGCTCACATTGGTTCTATTCCCCCTCTGTTACGTCTCTTGTCTTGTCAGTTGCAGTTTGAACCATTTCCACTCGCTTGCCACCATTGTTCTAGATTTGGCTGCAGCTAACCATAATGCTCCAAAGCAATTTTCTTAAGTTTATTTCCAAACTAAGAGCAAGGGCCTGGCATCACTTTGAGGAATTTTTTGAGATAAAGCCTTACTAGATATGAAACAGTGCTCCAGTTATTGTTAAGAACATGCTAGTGTTTCTCAGACTGCTATAGGAGTTCCACTGTGGGCTGCCTGATACTCGAGCTGTCTCTAGATTTTGCAACTTAGAGGCCGTTTTACGTTTGCTTTTGGTTAAGCCTTGTTTAGATCTATTGTCTATTGTCAGTTTAGAGCTGGTGATGCTCAGAGAGCCCTTTTTTTTTTTTTCTTAATTTCATAGATTGCAGCTTTTGAAAGTAATTGGTACTATGACTACAGCTACAAATAGTCACTATTTTTCTTGTAATCCGTCATACAGCAGGTATTCCTAAAACACCTTTATAGAATATACTATTCCTCCTAAACTTATGTTTACTTAACTTTGTTCTTGAAGGAAGGAATTCTGGATTAAGTCACAAAAATCTTTAACTGTCCTTCACTATTTGACAATGATATAAACAAATTTAAAAGGTCGTTTGTGTTATTATTGGACAGAGAAAGTAATTGTGAACGCGTTGACTTAAATGCACCAAATACTCAGTGGCTTAGTGTGTTGACAGAACTGAAGCAGCACGCTCCAAAACACTTGAGTTTTAATTGGCCTAATCACAAGCACGATGTGTCGAGTGACAAAGGTTATTTTAATCCGCCCAAGGCAATCACTTTGGTGTGGGAAATTGTAGCAGTGTTTGCAGACCCATTTGAATATTTTAATCACAAATGCCAAAGTTGGTGTCAGTCAAAGGCAAGCTGCAAACTCTCATATTAAATTATTGAGTAAAACTACAAATTTAATGCGATAAAATTATGAATAAGTGACCGGCAGCAGATAGATGATCAGATGGCCAGGTTCTTTGTAACTCTGTGCCTCAGCATGTAGATCAGTAAAAGCAGAAGAAACTGAGTGGTTTCCCCTCAGAGCAGGAAAGTTCCCAGTTTGAATCCCGGACCGTGTGTTCCTCATGTTCTATGTGTGAGTGAGCGGCACAGGATTTTCCCATCAATTCATAACTGGCAAAGTCTGCACCCCCCTGTGGTAAGGATGGTCAAAAATTGGTCAAATGCAGAGGACAAATGTCTATATCAAAGTGCATGCAATAGTCCTATAAGTACAGAACTGGTGGAAGTAATGACAGTATATTTATAGTCGTATAGTTACTGTATACAGCTGTCACAAGGCCAGATACTTAAGCGTCCTTTCTTTCTTTCGTTTAGTAACTTGTTATATGTAATTAAAATGTATTGAACTGTTTTGCTGTTTTTGTCAGTTAGGCTCTAATACCACAACCCGGGCCCGTTCTTGGCGTTTAGTCCAAGGGAACTGTCTGTGCTTTCAGGTGCTCCTCCCTCTGCCTCTCTGTCCAGATACCTTGCCTCCATCTCGCCTCCTCCCCTTCGGTCTCTGTGCTGCCCCGCCTGGCCGCAATGGAATTGAAAGGCACCATGGACATTAAAGTTACGGTTGCCTTATGTGCATGGCAGAGTCCTAGCCGGCGTGGCAGCCAGCAGCAGCGTGAGCTGGCATCAGGCCCATCAGGACATTGGAGAAGAGAGAGACCAGAGCACAAAGGCAGTCCAGCCTTTATAGAGTGCCGCGGTGGGGGTGACGGGTGGAGCCACACCTTAGACCAGAGGCAGGAAGGTGGACAGAGAGGCAGAGGGAGGAGCGGCCGCAAGGACAGACAGGTGTCCGCCTTGACCAGTGGTTGGGACCCGAGTTACAAGCCTTTACCATGGAGGATTTCTTTCAAAATCTCTCAACTGAAAAATAAACTGATTTATTACTAACATTTACTGTAATATGTGGGATTTTAATAAGTATGTGGCCAGTTGTTCAAAAAAAATGTAATCTAGATCAAAATGATCCAGATTTTGAAATCCTATTTTTTGATATCCAGGATCCGGTAATCTGTCTTACTTTTATGCCGGTTTTTCAAAGCAACATTGGATTGGATCACCCTGATCGAGATACACAGTTTTAAAGATGACCAAATTAGGATCACCAGTGGGACAACATATCACAGTGTGGGCTACCAGCAATGTAAAGAACAACAGCCACTGTAAGTGTTTTTTATTTTGACTGACTGGACTTGTAGTAAGGAATGCAATTGTTAGAAATTGTTTTTGACAGGTTCATTACTGATGATTGTTTTGTTTAAATGAATATACAGTGATGAATTACAGAAATATTGAATATATTATTTCTGTTTGTTATTCAAATATGTTTGTCATCCTATAAAATAAAGGAGTATCTTATTTTATCTTGGGTGTTTATTTCATAGGGAAAATATTATTTTATTTTTACTTTAAAATACTGAAAGGCTTAATTGGTAGCCTATATGTCTACTTTATCTACTTCATCACTGTTTGACCAATTTTAAAGTTTTGCTACATTTTCCTCCTGAAATCCACCTTGGAATCCTACCCCCTGTGGGGATCAGAATAATCCTGTTTTTTTGGATCCAAGTTATCCAGATCCTACTGAAATGTTCACAAAGTGAAGGTTTGATCCAGACTAAAACTAGGATTGGATTACATGATCTACTCAGATTTCCTTCTTTCCCTTTTGAACAAACTATTTTCAAGATTTGATCCAATCCGATAACCAAAATCCTATCAGATTACCTTGGCCCCGGTGATCGTGGGTCCTGACACCAAACCAGTTGTGGCACAGACCATTCTTCCAACAAGACTTTGACTTAGTTCAATACATAGCCATTTCGCTCAGCTCTAATATTCCTCTGTCCTGTGTTATTTACCGAATGCTGGGTTTTAAGCACTTGTTGGTATGCAAATGCACCACTAGAGCAAGCCACTGATGAGGCTTCAGTGCTGGAACGGTTCTCAGTTCTCCACATAAAAGTATTCAGCCCATTTCATTCTCTGCTAAAGTTGAAAGGACCACTGGCTTTCAGAAGATATTATTTCTAATGAGGAACTGCACTGGTAGCTTTCTAGCCCCATTGGATTACACTACACATAGACACGTGCTTTTTTTGTGGGTGGGCCTTAAAGAGTTGAAATAATGACTCACCAGTTGGCTCGATTAAGCAAGGAATCAAGAGGCTCAGATGGTAGATCCGTGCCTACCTGCCAGATTTGTTTATGTCATTTGTGTACTCCTATTACGCACATGACACGTTTTTGCTTTTTTACCTGTAGTTTAGTGCCCAATTACAATTTTGTTTTCTTCAATCAATTACAGTGAAAATATGACATTAGCTTGTGCATTGCATTGAAGAACCGTTAAGTCTCCATTGTACAAGCGCACATCCGCATCCAACTGGTAATTTGATCGCATTTGAAAGAAAAATATAGACATATCTGAACTGAAAGGCGTATGTAAGGGAACAGGCTGTACTTCATCACGGTCAGACCAAGAACACACTGAGCTCCCGCGAAAAAAAGGTTTTTGCGTAGTGCTTAAATGCAGGCACATGTTTATCCAAAAGTGCTTTTCACACCTTGACAACTTGAGGCTTTAATAAAGTGCCAGATTTTAGTATTCACCATTTTCTCTCAGACATAGAACCATGCTCGTTTCCACATGAAGGAAAGTTGATGTAAGTAGTTGTAATCATTGTTGACTTTCATAAAAGATTAACGGCTGTCTAGGCCCTCTAAAAACACACTCTTAATTTTGTTTTATCCTCTACGCAAAGGGAATGGGATTATCGACAGTTTTTGGGTTTGTTGTGGGTGAACGTTTGAGATTTAGTGTTCGCAATCGAGTTCATGTAGACTGTCAGACCGATGCTTATATTTTTACTTGACATGCTATGAGATCTGACACTTTGTGTCCCCGTTGTGTAGTTTCCTAATGAAGCAATTGCCAGAATGTACCATTACCTTTAAATATATAATATGTTGAGCCAATTATGGCCATGAGTTCAGTGCACAAAGTTTGCATGGTTAATAACTGTCTTTCTTATACTTAATATAAAATGTATGAAGAAGAGTATGTTACCCATGAAATACTACGGAAACATGGTTGTATTAACTAGCTAGCAGTTCATTCATACTTTAGCTGCAAAAAGCTACACAGATCAAAGCTGATATCACTGAGCCACAGCACAATCGATGTTGATATCTCACAAAAAAAACATTCTTCGAATGGACAGACATAGATGGCTAAGATTCATTTTGCCCTCTAAAGAAGCCTTCCTGAAAAAGGATGCTTTGAAAAGTTCAGTTTGCAAATAAAGGAGCTCTCAGGGCAGTGTAAAGACAAACTGTTGCAGGAGGCACTGTTCAATATTTCATTTCTATCAATGATGTAGGATTTATGCAAGATCTGAAATGTATTTGGTAACATTACTTCAATAGCTTTGTACAGACATAGGCAATCTGGAAGCTCTTTGGCTGTCTATAGTGAAAGATGGTTTACCCTGGTGTAGTGTGTGTGTTTGGACATGTCAGTCTACGTTTCAGTCCCGGTATAGTACTTGTTTGGCGTGGTTCAGGTCTCTAAAATTATTTTCAAGAAGCATTGGCTCTTTGGATCCTGTCTTAATAGAAAGAGAATTATAAATCTTGCTGTTTAAAATGTATTGTGTTGTAAATTGAGTAATTTCCACATCACAAGTATTTGCTAATCACCTGCTGTGACTGTACAGTACACGCAATCCTCTCCATGTAACTCATCGTGGATGGAACCTAAAGTTTTGTGAGCGTTAACAAGGAAACATTACAAAAGCCACATATAAACATTATTGCATTATACAACACTTTGTCTTTGTACTTGAATCCGGGTCTGTCTTGAACAATACCCCCACTGCACAGAATGACAGAATGTAAATATTTCATTCTCCTGAAGCCGAGTATATCGTGCAGAGCTGCTTCTCCAAACACATTATTAATTGATACATTTGAAACCGCACCAACGCTTTCTCCATCTGCTATTATACTATGTACCTCTGTAAGCTGTGCACATTGTATGGCGCTTTGTAGCACTTTGCATGCAAGATCACTCTTTTCATTTAGTAGCAAAACGTGAATCATTAATCACAGAGTAGGGAGACAACAAATCTTGTACAATTGGGAAGTTATACGTTTTGTGAAATATTACTAATCTTTTTCACGCTGTCTGCCGGCATTTTTCAGCCCAGGCGTGTTTACCTTTAGCACGAGACATGAAGTAATTTCTTCCCCCGCTGCGGCTACATGTATAAATGAATAATTTTCACCAGCGCATTCAGACTGTATGTCTACTCAATGGCGTTTTTCCTGCAGATCTCATACATCACACGTCTTTGTAAGAACACACATCTTTTAGATCCATTTCTGGACCCACAGTAAACGATTTGTGGGTCGCGCTAAGAGGCTTGTAAACAAATAGGGAGAAGTACCAAGATTATCTGAATACTTAGTGTAGAGTGTGTTTTTGTAGGTGTTAATCTTGTGTAAATTCTCTAATGGACATTACATCATTAGTGTATATTTAGTTTTATGAGCGTGCGAGTGAGTAGTTGTTGTGGCACTAATATCTGCATTACCACATTCTGTAATACTATTACATATTCTATAATAGTATACTATTAGTAGGGTATTCTTACTATACACAGTATATGCTAAGTGTGTACTATGAGTTGGTGACACGGTTTTGGGGGAAAATAGATTTGTGGCTTGTATCAATAAAGAATAAGTTCACAGTACACATTTTAAACATTAACATTTGAGACTGCTAAACTAATAGAATACATCACATGCCTTTTAGAACATGTTTGGTGTAAACTACAAAGCTAGCAGTTTTTTTTACATTATATTACATACATATTTGCAGTCTTTGCGTTTTTGAAAATTATGATAAATAAAATGTACATTTCATTGCAATTAATTAAACAACCTTAGCAGTGCAGAAGTGACGGCAGTGGATGGTTTCTTGATCATGGTACTCGTATGCCATTTGCAGTACTGGCAGAGCACTCTCGCTATTTAAAGGAACAGGCCACCGTTTTTAAATACTGAGTTATGTTCTTACCTTAGCTTAGACGAGTTGATGCGTAGCTGTCTGGTCTTTACGCGTGCGCTCTGTCACGTAAAAATACCGCAGATATTGCGGTATTAGGAGCACTTCGACTTTACTGCGTGGACGTTGAAGTACTCCAAGTGTTATTACGCCTTACAATATAGTTTTTATCCGCTTAGAAAATCGACATGTTTTCATTTTGTGTGACTATACTTTGATCATGTAAAGGCTCACGTAACCGTATATTTAAATAGGGAAAACATGGAAGAGCTTGGTTGCTTCAAACTTCACCCCCGTTTGGGTCCATGACAACATGTTCGTGTTTTGTGTGACTGAGCGCACACGTAAAGATCAGAGAGGTGCGCATCAACTTGGCTAAGGTAAGAACATATTTCAGTAAAAACGGTGGCCAATTCCTTTAAGGAACACTACATGGAAGTACATCTTTTGTGTACGCATTTGAACATGTTGTAGAAGTGTCATGGTCCGTAATATTATCTCTCTACATTTCCAGCTCAGATGAAGACTGGTTCTGTGACTGCCCCCCTCAGTACACAGGACGCCTGTGTCAGCTCAGCGCTTGTGAACGCAGCCCATGTGCACACGGGGCGACCTGCATCCCAAAGTCCCCTCTGGAGGCGGTGTGTCTCTGCCCGTATGGCCGGCAGGGGCTTCTGTGTGACCAGGGTAAGTCCAACAAACAGACGAGAAAAGATTCTCATCCACCAGTTGGTGGAGAAGGGCCTTGAGCAGATGGTAAAGTGAAGGATTTAATGAAACTAAAATGTGCTGAAAAAACAGAAATGTCCTCCTCCGAGCAACGGAATAAGATAATCAAGGCTCTGCTGAATACTCCAAAAAGTCTCTTTTAGACTCATTTAAGTGAATGAAATGATGAAGTAATTTAAAAAATAAGTTTCTTATCTTCACTATTGTTTGCAAATTGTGCCATAGAAAGATTTGTGGCTTTTCATAAATTATCAGCTTCTGTCATGGAGAACTCATTAAATCCCAGCCAGGTCATATCTGTGTCATTTCATCACTTTGTTCCATGACTTGAAAATAAGTTTCTCCTGGAGTTATTTAAACAAAATTGAAGAAGACTACTTTATCCTACCCCAAAATATTAACGACGATGCAGGTCAATAAAAAAGAACAAATGATTGTTAGAGAGATGTCTAGAATTTCTGTGCCAGTTTAGTATTTTCTGACAAAACGGTTAAGTTAAATTAGTCAAGTTTGATTACCTCTTCTTTTT
This sequence comes from Proterorhinus semilunaris, assembly GCA_021464625.1. Classification (NCBI taxonomy): domain Eukaryota; kingdom Metazoa; phylum Chordata; class Actinopteri; order Gobiiformes; family Gobiidae; genus Proterorhinus; species Proterorhinus semilunaris. The sequence continues at coordinate 17,014,379 of CM038357.1, forward strand.
AAGACTAGAGTTAAACTCTATAATAGGTATGAAGTTTTTTTCTTTGTCTAAGATTGCTGTTTTTTTTAAACCAAGAACAAGAAGTGAGAGAAGTGTTTGGAGGCTGCACTCAATTATTTATGAGTTATTGTTTATTTGTTTCGTTTTGAAAGTGGAAGAAAACAGATGTGTGTGTTTTGTTTTTTCCCCAAAAGTACACAGAAATAGTGCTCAAAATGTACCCCCTTAAATTATTACACGGCTAAGATTCAGGCAGGTCTCGACATGTTTGAAATTGTCAGTAGCTGGATCTTTGTCTAACTGAAGTGACCACAGCATCATCACTCACAGCGGGGATTGTGACATATAACATATAACTCAGCCTCGACGCGCTCAGCAGCCACAGGCGAAACACACCACGCCAACACCATCACACGTACCAGGCTGACGTTTGAGAACATCAGGTGAGATCAAGTCAAACACTTTCTTTCTTCCTTGATCATGGACTCCTGAGGGATTTGTTTCATTTGACTATTCAGCTTCCATGTAAAGTAACTATTGCAAAAATGTACGACGCATTTAGTGTCATTGAAACATTGAGATTTAATATAAGATCACCTATTTAAGTTTGGATCAACGTTTTATTGTCACAAACTGTAATGCATTTTGCTATAAAGTGTTTTTATGTTGCAATTATTGACCTTTTAATAATTAGGGCTGGCCGATATTTCACTTTTTTTTTTATATTGAAATGTATACAGCACACCGCCAACCTTGGCATAAAACAGTTTTTATCTTTTCAGTTGGACGCAGCTTATAAGATCTTTGTTTATATTTATTTTTTACCATTTGATCATGTGAAAGCTTCTGTCCAATATTTTGCACTTTAGTTTGAACTTTGGGTAAACCCAACACTGTTCCCAGTTTGTTCCGCATATCCACATTTTTTCCAACTCCAGAGAGGTGTTCCGTTCTTTTCTGTTTTGGTCTGGCTGCAAAGATGCTTCCTTATACATGCCCTAGTTGTCAGATAGCATTTCACAACTGAGTGCAGTGTGTTCCCAATTGTTTTTCTGTATTCTTTCTCTTTGGCTATCCCCATTTGTTCACACCTTTTTATACAAAAGCCCAGGCAAGCCAACAGTGTCCACGCTTTGTTACAACACCTGACAACCTGGCTTAGAAATCCATAGTGAGATGGATGAGATGAATGAATTTTGCACCCATTTTGTTTATGATTATCTGTATTTAGTCATGTTTTCAGTCATTTTTTGTAAGGTTGAGTAAAGAGCCCATGGATTAATAGATGGAGACAGGTCAGAAATCTATAGAATTTGCCATTTCACTGTCAAAATGCAGATATTTCCCCCTGGATATGCGTACATCTTATTTAGTTATTACTGGAAAATCTGTAAAAATTCAAAGGTTCAAATAAATCAGTCTACAAGGATGGAAAATGTTGTGTTATTTAAAGTTGAGATGTTGTTGAGAAAATGGGCCTTTTTCATTTGACCTTTATTTAACCAGAAAAGTCCCACTGAGATTAAGAGTTCCGGCCACAGAGGGGAAGCTATTGTACGTATTTTTAGTGGTAGGGGAAACCGGAGAGCCAGAGGAAACCTATACAGACAAAGGGAGAACATGTGAACTCCACACAGATTTCCATATTTACTGTATCTAAGAAGAAACAATAATGAAACTCCTTATTTGGAAGATGATGCCATTTCTTTGTCTCCGGGCGAAAGTTTGTATGTTGAGAGCGAACTGGCCCCACACCTGATATTGTTTTAATGTATTTAGTTTTAAAAAGTTTAGTTTTGCCTGCAGTGCCTCCTGTTTTCTATGGCAATTTTTATGGACCCAATCCCTACTGGAAAATTATAGCGTTCAACAATTGTGATTTTTCTGATGGATGGAGCAGTGAATTACTCATAGATTAATCAGCCCTTGCCCTCAATTTAATTTCAATCAATTTCCAAAACGGTGTGAACGCAGCCTTCTTCTACGAGACAAGAAAAGTCTGGTTTGTTACATTTACAGAACGTGTAATTATGAACTATAACTAGCAACACTGTATTATTAAGACTTGTCTTTAAAAATACTTCACATGTTTGTTTGGGTGTTGTTGTTTTCACACATTTCTTTACAGCCACAATGTGTTAGAATAAGCTGTATACAAGCTGACCGACCCTTAGTGTAAACTGAAAGCAAGCAGTAAAACAGCGCGGTGCACGTTGACGGCCTTGACAAAATTTCAACAATAGAACCGCAAATATTCTCTTGCTTTGGTTTGCAAATTGTGTCCTTGTTGGAGCCAACACAAAGCTGCTTCAGACTGAAATGGTAAGATGTTGAAGAATTAATTACTTCATTCTTAAACTACATATTCTTACTTTTTTGTTTTTCTTCTCTGGGTGGCCAGAGCAAAATATTCTCTGCTGAGATTTGCACATTGATTTGAATTACGTAGGCTTCCGACTGGGACAAAGAATACATCGGCCTTTAATCTTTTGTGTAAAGTATATTACTACCTACCTTACACTTTCTTATGTTTATGTCTTTAAGACTTTACCCTGAATCGTCAAGTAGAAATGGCCTTAATTGCTTGTGTTTAAGTATAAATAGTATTATCAGATTACGTTTCTTATCGGATTCAAAACAAAGGAAAGCACTGAATATTTAATTGGTATGGTTCTAAATCTTTATGAAAAATATTACAGTGTAATCTCCTCTAACTAGTCCAGACTGTACTTGTGGATCTGCTCAAAGAAACAATAGGCAAATATTATGTTGCACAGTGGTTGAAAGCACAAGCATTTCTGGCTCTCTTAATAATTTAGCAGCCAAACAGAGATGAGGGCGCTCACACGGGGAAGCTCAAACTCCTTTTAGCCAACGCCTGGGGCTGCAGTAGTGTCTGTGTGGTTCACTGCTAAGTAGAGCTGTATTTTGTGTATGTGTCTACATCCTGGCAGTCTTTAAAAACATAGAGGTGTGCAACTGTAAATGAGGACTGGGAGATTTACATTACGTCCCTGGTGTAAAATCAAGAAGATGCCTCTGCTTAGACTGAATACAACTGAGGGCATCATTGAAGCAGCCATGCGCGCTGCATAAGCAAACTTGAGATTGTAATTGAATCTCGCTACCCTGGTGAATGTTGGGTATGAAGCGACATAAGCTTGCCAAAAAGTCATTCTCTAACCAGCTTCTAATGGAAATCGGCTAGAACTGAAGAGGTGATGGTATTTGAAAACAGGTCATCATCTAATATCATTCTGTAAAGAAAATATTGTACTTGCCAGTTGCGTGGGCTGTGTAGCAATACTGCCATCTATTGGTAGTATGCTGCATAATTCATCAGGGAGGATGGGTATCAGCATGGACCGAGAGGTGGGCAGATACAGCATTATGTTGTAAAAAATAATTTGTGTGTCGCAATATAGGGAGTTACAATTTGCATCTGACTAGTTATTGCACTTGTAATTTATTTACAACAGTAGTAGCGACTAACAACTATTTAAATGTATAATAATGAGCCTTGGCTGTGATAGTACTTTGCAATAGATTTAGTTCAAACTTTATTCTGTGCCTTTTTGCCTCAGGTGTAATAATATAGTTACTTCAGTCTGACAGAAGAAGAAAGAAGAAGACATAAGTCGGTTGCAATACTTATTATACTATATTATAGCTATCGCAGTAGTAGCTGTAGACTAGACACTTAAATGGTAAACTTTCTTTTTAGTACTTCTACTTAAAGCTGGGGTACCTAACGGTTTGTTGGTGTAAAGTAAATTTGTTTTTACCACTACAGAGTATGTCGTAAACACCGCAAAAAACACCCTGTTGCATGGTCTTCACCTAATTTTTATTGAGCGATGGGAGATGGAAGAAGATGACATTTATTTTTGGGGGTGGTGCCCCTTCTTCACTTTGCCACCGCTCAAAGCTGTACACAGGCTTGAAACATGCATAAATCGGTACCCCCGATTTAAAGGTGCATTATAAAACTTTGTATGCGAAAGAAGTTGATATTTGTGCATAATGTGACCTTGTAGTGACCCAGTGGCTGTATGAGTGGCCATCATGGCACCTTTACATTCCATCACAGTGGCCTCTAGGACACTCCGGGATCAATTGTTTTGTAGGCTTTGTGGTGGGAGGGTCGGTCAGCAACAATAATCCTTCCAAATAATTGATCTTGGAGCGTCCTTTAGACCACTGTGACGGAATGTAACGGTGCCATGCTGACCCCTCATACAGCCCCTCGGTCACTACCAGGTCAAATATACACACACATAAAAAGTTGCATAATGCACTTTTAAACTAGGCAATATATTTCAGAAGTAGCATAACTTTTGGAGACATCCTTCACCTTTGTGTAAAACAAAATGGTAATGATTTCTCTCTCACTCTCTCTCTCTCTGTCTATGATGCCCTGCAGTTGTCAACATAACGCGCCCCAGATTCGGCGGGAATGACGAGTTTGGATACACCTCCTTCCTGGCCTATACCTCCGTCCCCAATCTGGCTTTCTTCTACGAGTTCAAGCTCAAGTTCATTCTGGCCAATAATTCATCTGCCGTGAAAGACAACCTGATCCTGTTCGCTGGATATAAAGGACAAGGTCAGTGCGGAGCCGACACTCCTGCAGCAATTTAAAATTATTCCTCTGGTTGGGTTATAGGCGCGGCAGAGTTGGAGATGTCTCCCCTGTGGAATTATAGTTGTCAAACTTCATTAAAGAACCCTAAAGAAACGCTACTGTGGTGATGTGCTGTCTAATAGATTTTCACTGCGCTTTTTGATCACCTAATGGAAAGACCACCTTGATGTTTTTTGTACCAAGCAGATTTGAAAGATAATGATAATGAGGCGGAAGACGTACTTAAGTAAATGGAAAGTTACTTAGCTATATTATAACTCAAGGACAAAGGCAAATTCACAGAAAAAAAAACACTTGTATTGTATGTTAAGTATCCTGCTACTACTACTACTATTACTACAACAACTATTAGGGGTGTGTCCAGACTTTTCTCACTATGGGGGCTCTAGTTGTGTGTGGGTTGCACCAATGGCTTGCTCTGCTTTGTGACCTTGATGCTAAGGGCCGACATTGCCCGCTATTGCTGTAGTACCTCCATATGTGGGTGTCAAAACCAGCTAGTTTCCCATTAGAAAGCATTGCATGTTATACAAGTTCTAAGCAAATGTAAAGCCTGGTTTCTAATTTTTTTAAACTTTCTCCTCCTGTGATAACGCTGGGTTAGTTACAATGAAAGAAACCAGGCTGGTTTTCGTAAGGAACATTTTAAAAATCTCGTATACTAGTGAGGGCCGGACTTTGATTGACAGGCGGGCGCGGTTACGACCGAACTACGTGCCCCGCGAGGGCCGAGTCTCCAGTGAAGATCCCGCCCTTTTGCCCTTTTTAGTAGGGTAGGAGAAGTCTGTAAATCCGCCATAATTTCCCTTTCGAACGTGGTCATTATAGTAAATGGGGAGGAGTGAGGAGAAGCTGTCTATTAATTGTACAGTCTATGGGTGGCACCAGGACCTGCCGGTGTCAAGGCTTTTGGGCAACATTTTAGTGAGATTTGTATAATAACAGCATTCTGGTATGCTTAAATGCGTTGGTTTGTTCTTAAATATCTTACAATATGATTTGATATAGATGGGTGATTTATTGGCTATGAAATTGAATTGACCCCCGATATACTGTACTGTTCTGGTGTGTGTGTTCAAGTCCCAACTACGATCGTTTGCTGCATCTCCCTGCACTTCGACCCTTTTTACCCTGTACCCCCAGCCAAATAAAGCCTACAGACCCAAAGACAAGGTATTAGAAAGCACTAAAAGTCATTCAGTTTGACTTGCCTCCTCCCGTATAACCCCTGCAGAGAATCCTTCTGGAAAAATGAAATGTATTTTTGGTGAGATTGTTTCCAAGTTACTTCTACCTCCAGTAGCCTTTGACCAATTAGTCCGGTCTTTTTCCTTCTATGCTTGTTAACTCAGAAAAGCACAAGCGATAATTGCTTTAATCAGATTGAGAAAGGCAGGTGCACAGAGGAGTGTGTCGACTGCTGCCAAATCCAATTAAAATCTTCTTTCTACAGGATAACTTTTAGTCACAGGTAACCATGTGTCGCTGTAGAAAGCTGCATCTTCAAAAGAGGGAAATGCTCTTGCTCATCATTTGGATCTCTGGAGCTGCCTTCTCTTGAGAGTATGCTTCATCAAGGCGCGAGGAAACAAGAGCGATATGAATAATGAAATACTTGTCAGGCAAGATTGTGGAAATAGTACAAATTCAAAGGCGACATGTATAGGGGGACATTGAACACTTTGCATGATAATTACCGTAACGAAGTGCCTTCTTTGATCAGCGTCATTAAGGTACATAAACTGAATGAAACATAAGTTGACTTAGTATGACTAATGTGTGCAGATGTGGGCGCGTTGAAGAAAAAGCCAGAGCCAGGGAGAGCGTGTGAGTTGGGTTTGATGATGCTGATGATGATGCAAATCTCTCAGGTAACCATGGCGATGACTTCCTGGCGCTGGGCATAAAGAGCGGCAGAGTGGTGCACAGGTTTAACTTGGGATCAGGAGTGGCCACCATCGTCAGCGACCGCCTTGACACGCGCGTTCCCATACACACCGTGGCCATCGGCAGGGCAAAGAGAACGGGCTGGCTGCAGGTGAGGGATGAGCTAGAGCTATGATGAAGTATTAAATCCTCTCAAGCATGTTTCTACCTGTGGTCCAGTAATCACACTCCTTACACTAGTTTAGGGTTTAGCTAATTATAATTGTCATGGTACCATACTATTTCCATCCTAATGCCATGCCATTACTGTGCTGTAAAGTGCTACAAATACAAATATATTTTTGCAGATTTCGAGCGCTTCTCCCACCGCTGTCTGGCAGAAAAAGACATGATCCACGATGAAAAATATTTAAATGAATTTGAGTTGTTTGATACCCATCACGCATCACTTAGTATTAATCCAAATGAATAGGATGGTCACAGATAAGTCAATAATCAATCCCACAATTTCCACAAAAAATAACCATGAATTTCAATGTCAAAGTCTCCCCATCTAATGGTTGCCTGTACCGGGCTATAGATCTGTATGACTGACTAAGCTTTTAACATATCTCTAAGTAAGCCATAACTCCCACATTGACGCCTACAGGGTAAATAGTGCATGAGTATTGACATTCCTTTCTCAGGTTGATGGACAGCGCAACCGGACGGGCTCGTCGCGGGGCCCCCTGGTGGGACTCGGTGTTTTCCATCAGCTCTTTGTGGGCGGGTATAATGAGTACACCCCTGAACTGCTGCCGCTCGGCTCCAGCTTCCGTCATGGCTTTCAAGGTAAGACCCGCTACAGCTTCATTACTGTAGGGATGGCTTTTTGTTGGAGCAGGAGCAGCGGAGCTTGGAGTTTCTCCCGGGATCCTTGTCTCTGTGTTAGCGCCGAAGAGAGAGGGGGGTAATGAAAAGAGTGCTACAGGTTTGTGTTACAAGGCAGAAATAGCTTTGAGGTTGATTGTGTCTTCATTGCTTCTGGCGCTTTTATTGAGTCTTTTAAGCCTTGTTTTACGGACCATTTTTATCCTCTGTCTTTTATTCCTTTTACTTGTTTGATTTTGAGTTTTTGATATTTTGGGCCTTTTATTGTTTGAATTATTGTTTGTTTTTTCAGTGTTTTTGTTTTAATTTAAAAGAGATGCCCTGCCAACGTTTCACTCCTCATCTAGAGAAATTTCTCATGGCAGTGTTTAATGGCCAGCTTAAAATGCAGCAAACACATTGGCATTCTAACGCTAAACAGCTAGCTCCCCGTGTCTGCATCATTCAAGATTCAAAAGATTTTATTTTATATGAATGCTGCTGCTGTTCTTTCCTTGAACTTATTGATACTGTTAACAAGCTTTTCAAACTCCCTATCAATGGTCATAATGTTAAGATTGATCAGTGAACATTGTTAATTTTATTTCAATCAGTAGTTGTGTGCAAAATCCATTTCTGCTTTGATAATTCGCTTTAGCCGCTGCCGCCATACAAACGAATCTCCGTCATCATCAGCATCATTTGTGCTTTTTCTCCAGTGACCTCCATGTTGCAACGATTTCTCTCGAGCAGTTATTGTGATTGCAAAATTGCTCCCACTGCAGTAATGGGTAACGGCTTTGAATATTATCCTACCTGCATTCAGTGACACTCTAGCGATGGAGCTCGTTATAATAAAAAAACACAACGAAGCCATTGGAGGTGACTAAGAGCTTTTCATGTTTAAGAATGCTTGTTTGGCCATGGTGCAGCTTACCAAAGAGAGGCTCAAAAATCAAATTACCCACGTAGTAAAGTGCCATTTGCGAGTGCGCTGGCCCCTGTTGGTGACCAGGCGACACCGGTGCGAGCATAACCTTTGAGTTTGAATGTAATGAGAACTCACAAGTGTCTAATCAGATCTGGGTGACCTTCCTAGAGCCCTAATCATGATGGCTGGCGGTGAACACAGTGATAATGCACTTCACTCCCAGTTATCAACAGATACACACAGGCCCCTGTGGGAAGATGGCAGAGCGAGGATCAGGCGTCAGGCGGGGGGAAGTTGGGAGAGTAAATAAGAGGACGGCAGTGCAGGGATCGGAGATCGGGCTTACACAATTTCAGTTGCTCAAATGAAATTGCAAAACATGTAGATTAAGTACAGGTAAAGACTTTACCTAAAATAATAATACATAAAAATATACATCTTTTCCATTTACCATTAAACCAAATGGCACAATGGTACAAATGGCATTCCAATAAATTAATACCATCCATCCATCCATCCATTTTCTCCCACTTGTCCGTTGCCGGGTCGTGGGGGCAGTTGGAGCTGACCGAATCACATTGCACCAGCCCCCTATGGCTCCTCCTGCAGGTGGTGGGTCCACAGAAGGACGGCCTCATGGTTCTAACCGGACCTGTTGGTCTCTCATAAGGGGCTTCTGAACCGCTCTTTGTCTGACCCGTCACCCAGGACCTGTTTGCCCTGGGAGACACTACCAGGGCACCAAGCCCCCGACAACAGAGCTCCAGGATCATTCGGGTTCTCAAACCCCTCCACCACGTTAAGGTGGCGGTTCCAGGAGGGGATAAATTAATACCACTCCTCTAAAAGTGTATTTACTGAAAGTGAGTGAATGCAACACACCGATACTTCCACCACTGCTTTCAGCACACACATTTTCTTCATTTTGACGATTAAAATGTCTTTTTGGGACACCACATTTTTTGTTAGTGTTGGCTAACTTTGATTGTTATAATTAAAGTAAATAAGTATTCAATGTTGCAATAAAGTTGTCATTGTAAATTGTTACTTGTTGACATTTAACAAGTTTACTCAAAAATAGATTGTTGAAAAAAAGTCACCTTTCTTTCCCATCATTGCCTTATTCACCAACCTTATGACACTGCAAAAACTAAAAATTCACCCCAAATACAACGTGTCTAGACTCCACTTCATAGCTTTTCTTAGTTCTCTCACAAGAGCCAGCAAGAGTGCAACTTAACAAAAATAACCAACCAAAATAGTCGTCTATGCCTCATGAATCAGCGTTACTTTTTGATCCCTTCAATCGCTTGCATCGCTGCAACCATCACTGAAGTCTGCCAAGTAGACGGCGTCATGTGGTGAATATTCATGAGTGAGCGTGGCATTTCCCCTGCATCCTGTTTATGCCAATGACTAATGCAGGAGAGATGGGAGAGATTGTGTGCTCCTGCCCAACACTCTGAACCTTATGTTTGGACCTTATATTAATAGAAAGCCCGGTGCTCCTCAGGCCAGAGCAAATATTGTCTTTCACAAGTAAATATTGTGATGGAAGAACAGAAATACGCCATGAAAAAGTGAATAACAACACAGGTTATCGCTTCATCGCGGCGCCTGTTAGTCGCTCGAGTGAACATTTTCTTTTCAAAGTCGACATGTTTTAAGCTGGAAATATGAACAAGCACAAAAACATGAACAAACGTGACAAGACAAGTGGTCCCCAAATCTAATGTTTATCTTGACTCAAGTTGACCCCCTAAGCCTCACACGTCGGAGAGTGTGTGTTTGTGTTATACTTTTTCTGGAATTAACCAAACTAAAACAACTAGGTGACAATTATGTTTTATGTTGAAAATAATCAAAACAAAAGATTCATTTATTCTTTAAATTGACTACTAAAAATATTAAAGTTCTATTCACTCACAAAAGATGATTGAGTTATTTTAGTTGCAAAGGTTTTTAAGTAGTGATCAGCTGGACTATTTTGTCCTGAGTTGAAAAGGTTTTGTCTCTTATAAGAAGCTTTCTCAATTGTGTATGTTTTTAGTTTTCTATTGTGTTATTGTGCAACTGTTCAAATAGTCATATTGGGCAGATGGTCATAATTTTATGTCAAATCTGTGTTATTGAAAATTTAGAACCTTGTTGGATTGTGTCAAATCAAAATATGAAAAGCCTTTAGATGTGACGATAATATGAGGCAGCATGAAGGAGATTAACAGAAAACACATTCAGGGAAGTTTTTGTCCTTAATCTGATTCCTCATTATATTTTTGAAAGCACCTTTGATATTTGTTTTCAATGAAAAGTAGATTGTAATTTTATCTTCCTAATCCTACAACAATGTGTGTGAGATATTCCTCTCACTAACATGCCATTTGGTGTTTTGGAAGGGTGCATTTTTGATGTGCAATTTCGAACTGGAAGAGACAGAAAGTTCCAAGAGCTGGGACAGCCTGAGGGACAACCACGGTTCGGGCGCAGCGTGGGTCAGTGCGGGGTCACGCCTTGTGCTCACGTGTTCTGTGAAAACGGTGGGAGATGCATGGACTCAGGCTCATCTGTGTAGTAAGTGGGGAAAACGACTGCTATGATTCATGTTCTGCTTATTTTATTTTGTTTCATAAATAACACATGCGTTTACTGTGTTGGCGTCATGTTTGTTCCATAGGAAATAAAAATAATAATACAAATACATGAGTTTAATGGTCAAGCTTGCATTCGTTTAGACACACAATACACACAGTACAATACATTTCTAATTACAATGTTGTGTTAAAATAAAAGTGTATCAGGGTGTTAATAATTTAGATGAAACCTGAAGACCTCAGACACAGCAAATGCTAAACTTCAGGTTATTTTATTCCTTTTAGAGAGATGACGCTGGAACCTATTAACAAGTGTGTCCTAATTCAGGGGTAGATGCTCTCATTGAGGTGCAAAACTTCAGTAGCGGAGAATGCACTATAACAATAACTAAACAAAGTTTCTCAGAGGTACAGAATCACTTTAAACAAACCCTTATGTCTTAGGCCCTGTTAGAGAAATAACAATTGAAGAAGAGGCGGAAGTCGGGATGTCTTATACAGGAGAAGTCTATTTACCATCGTTACGGGACCCGGAGACATGAACTCAAGACATTGCGCTAGTCCTTCCATTCAAGTCTGCCCATGCTTTCACAGAATAGGGATAAATACCGTCTGATTGCGTCATACTGATACGTAAGCAAAACATTCAGTGGCGCCTGAGCCCCACAGTCAAGGCTATGACAGAGATAGTACGACCGTACAGTTTGACCCACGGATAATACGAGTTTACAGCTTGACCCAGTATGATAAATAGTGATTTAATATTATCCTTCAACAGGCCCATTATTAATAACATACATTTTCATAACAAGATTTTATTTTGTTGATAATCTTGAACCTTCACATCTCACACTGCTGCATGATTTGCAATGGAAATGGTTCAAAGGGTATTTCAGGACTCTAGGCTGTTTTTGTGCTGCAGTTGCCAGTGCCCATTTGGATGGAAGGGTGCCCTGTGCACAGAGACGGTATCCGTATGTGATGAAGAGCACAGACCCCCTCCCCTGTGTGCCCACGGATCCACCTGCATCGCTCTCCCAAACGGATATACCTGCCACTGCCCCCTGGGGACCGCCGGGCTGTACTGCGAGAAAGGTCACTCATGCCTGAACTTAACGCTGTTTATCCACTGTGCGCATCAGCATTCGTTAAACAATAATCTCACAGTGTAATTATTTACCGGCTGCTGTTGTGCTCTACTCAGCTGTGACCATCACTGATCCATTCTTCAGTGGGAACCAGTCCTCCTGGATGTCGTTTGCCCCTCTGAGTGTGAGACACAGGACTGTACTGGAGCTGCAGTTCCAGCCTTTAGCGCCAGATGGCATCCTTGTGTACATAGCGCAGTATCTCGTCACCAGAGCAGGTTAGGCAATTTTGACATTTATTGTGCAAACATAAACATTCTTCATCATAATACATTCATTTCTCTCATCGCACTGAGTGAAAGATGTCAGACATATTTGTTTTATTGTGGCGATCATAATAAATGTCAAGTTATGAGTTGTTTTCAAGGCAACCAGATGAGCCATGCATGAGAACACTCTGTACACATTGACTGGCAAACATTGAGGGGACAGGTGAAGGAGTCCTAAACACAACCCAGTACAAGATGATGGCTAAATAACTTTGGCCTGTTGTAAAAACTAGTTCTTGCTTAACCAACAATCCCATGTCAGTTAACATTTTCTGTTTCCATCAACCCCACTCTGTTGTCCTTGTCCAGGAGACTTCCTCTGCCTGTCACTGGCATCGGGCCACGTCCAGCTGAGATACAATCTGGGAGATGGCACCCATATTCTGCAGTCCGTGGACCAAGTGGACCCCAGTGGGATGACCTGGCACAGGGTGAGGGCAGGCAGGGTCGGGCCCAGAGGCTTTCTCAGGCTAGACAACAAAGAGATCATACACAACACCTCGACCCAACGCATGTCCACCCTGGATGTGGCCACTGACTTCTTTGTTGGGGGGGTCTCTAGTCTGAGTTCCATCGCTCCTGATGCAACTGGAGGAGCTCCGATGGGGTTCACGGGAGGCTTGAGGGAGCTTATTGTCAATGGCCAGGACTTGGACTTGTCGGAGAGAGGGGCAGTGAGCGGCGCCAATGTGGGGGATTGGGATGGCACAGCATGTGGGTACAAAGTGTGCCAAAACCAAGGCCAATGCAGGCCAATAGCCACCGACTCTTTCATGTGTATTTGCCCACCAGACTGGACCGGGCCTGTATGTAACCAGTCAGCTGTGTGTGTGAATAATAACTGTAAGCATGGTTCGTTCTGCTCTGCCTATAATGCCACCTTCTATCTATGTCAATGCCCTTTAGGGTGGACCGGGAGGTTTTGTGACACCAAGATGTCTACAAATACATTCCACTTTAAAGAAAATTCCTTTATAAAATACTCCGACTCAAGGCACAACACAAGGAATTTAAAGCACACAAAGGTTTCTTTCAGTTTTAAGACTAATACAAATGATAGTTTGATCATGTGGATGGGGAGAGCAGAACATGAAGATGAAGACTACCTTGCAATTGGGCTTGATAAAGGCCATGTCAAGATAGCGGTTAATCTGGGAGAACGTTTCTCTTTACCAACAAGTTTTGAAAATGTAACCCTATGTTGCAATAGATGGCACAACATTTCTGTATCATTGAATACCACAGTCCTTCAGGTCTTGTTAAATAATCAAAGAGTCATCTATAAAAGTATTGATCCATTTGAGCGTTATGTAGCATTGAACTATGAAGGGAAGATATACTTTGGAGGCTTTGAATTAGACAGGAATGTATCAATTGTGACATCTGGCCTCTTTTCTAAAGGGTATGAAGGTAGTATCAGGGATGTTTATTTGTATAATGACATCAAGCCACTGCAGTTTCTTCCAGATAGTGAGGGTTTTAATGTTTATGACGGCAACAAACAGTCATAGATAACTATTACCACAATGCTAGTAAAGCTGGCACCATTAGGGTTTATTGTCAATAAAGAAAAGTTGTTGGCTGCAGTTAAAATGACTGGAATATGACGTTTTGTGAAAATTATTTTCTCTTCGATTGTTACATAAAATAAACTTTAGAGATAAATTAAATAAACTGTTTAACAAAATACGATCTAATATTTGTGAAAGGCTTTTATGTTCAACAATAAAAAAAGGATTAGCTTTATTACGAACTGTACATAAAACGGACAGTGCAAAGGACACTTCATTCCTCATGTATTTTACAAGCCAAAATGTACATGTTTTTAATATAAAGTTTAAGAAATATTTAAAAGAAAATAAATCTGAAATGAAGCAAAGCTGTTGTTTTATAGTTTGCTGTAACATGAATGTTGGAGAACTGAGCTGTAATAAAATGGTCCACATGTAGCAGTCAGATTGAGTGACGATTAGTTGTCTCAAAACAGCTCAATATGAACATATATACACAATACAAAGGCTAAAAACCTGACCGTTCATCTCCAAAAAGAATATTTTTGGGTCGGAAAAGCGCATCTCTCTGAAAAAAATTGAAATGATTTTTCATTTTGGCTGTACTGTCATAACTTTTAAAAGGGAAAATCACCAAATAAAATGTTGAGTCAGTCATCCTCAACACACTTCAGTCCTTTTTAAAACAATTACGAGTAGCTGTCCCTTCGTCGTCCATTTTCATAATCCGAGTCCCGCCTGTGTCTGTGCCTGTCCTTGTGTCTGTAGTCGTCGCTGTGGTGCCTGTCTTTCTTCTTGTCGCTGTAGCGTTCCTCCGAATGTCCGTGATGCCTGCTCCTTTCCCTGTGCTTGTCGTCATGGTTTCGATCATGTTTTTTCTCCCGTTCCCTGTCGTGATGCCGACTCTTCTTCCCGTGGTGAGAGTCCTTGTGATGGCGTCTCTCGTGGTGGTCAGTGCGTCTGTACTCCTTGGACTGTCCGGATGACTCCTCAGATGTCGTACTGTAGCTCTGATCCTGAGTCTCTTCAGTGGATGGAGCCGCCAGGGCAGATGGGTAATCATAGCTGCCAGATCCCTGAGGCTCTTTTGGGAGAGTTAAATCACTGCTCTGGTGGTCAGCCTGCTCTGTTGTCCTGGAGTCCGGTTCTAGCAGTGGGATTTCTGTAACTAGCTCTTGTACAACAAATGGATTACCATAATCAACATCAACCTTAAAAACACTACTTTCAGCAGTAGTTTGCTCCTCAGCTTTTGTAGGTGTTGGTGGCACAACTGATGATTCCAGATCCCTTTTTGCTTCATCCGGAACAATATTATGACTTTGTGTGTCTTCAGCTTTATCATTTGGTAGCACCTCTTTTGCAATTTCATTAGCATCAGTAGAATAAGCTGATGATTTTTTCAAAATTCCACTAAGTGGTTTAGCACCCTCATCAGTAGCTTTGGGATTTGGGGATTCCATAGTTGTTGTATTATTATTGGCCTCATTCAAAACAGAAGCAGTCCCTTCCTTAGTGCTGCTTTGATCTGTGGACAAGCTGGCCAGGAAGGCTTCTGTGGATACATCCGGAGGCTTATCTTTCAAAGTGATGGATGCATTCTGACTCATGGCGGCTGTTGTGTCTGTCGACGTGGCGCCTTTTGCAGCATCAGTTGGTGCGGACGGCTCGGGCTCGGCTTTAGCAAGTTTGACATCTTTCTTCCTGATGAGGAAGCGATCTCGTGGAGAAAGCACAGATGTTTGACTTTTGAGGGAATTTCCAGATGCTGCCATCTCTGTTTTTGGAGTCTGGTGCTGCGTCGTCTTTGTGTCTGTTGATGAAGATTTCCCAAAAACATCTGGCAGTGGTGGCAATACCCCGCCCCACCCAACCAGAACACCTGGAAGAAACCGTGGCTTCTTTAGTACAAGATTGTTCTCTTCCTGTGAAGCAGGAGGGTCTTCAAATGTCAATGGCTCGTCTTCCTCCTCAGCATGTTCAGTAGTGTCGAGTGGTTTTTCCTTTTCTTTTTTATGTGGCCGAGTAAGGCTGGAGAGGTATAACTGCTCATCCTCCTCTTGAGAAGATCTGCTCTCTTTTGACAGTACTGTGCTGTGCTTGATTTCTGCAGCCGGTCTTGGATCACTTTCCACAGATATAAAATCTCTTTTTGGTCTCTGGCGAATTATGAGACCAAGAAGAAGATTTGGACGGTTGATCTCCAAGCCTGTAGAATAAAAGCATTTAGTAAAACTTTGCAAATGTAATAAAAAGCAAATGTGTCTGTGTTTACTATTGTTACCTGGTCCATCAAAGGGAACAAGCTGATGTGGCACTTTTTCAGTAGCACCCAAAGGGATGATGTACATATCCTTCACTTGTTTTAAGTTATTAGACACCACACCAAAGCGCTTACGACTGCTGAAGTAGGCATAGAGGAGTGTGTAGGAGATCTCATCTTCTTCCGTCTCAGGAGAGAAACGGATCAAGCACACCTCCTATGCAAAACAAGCAAAGTGGGTAACAGTCAAAGAAGGATAAAGCAAAGACATAGTTAATGATTTAGAAACTCCACAAAGCTCGCTGACACACCAATGAGGCTTTAGGCCACATTATTCAATCTAAAACAATATTTCAAACAAACTCGATCAACTTTCTTTTGAAATACTTTTAAGATAGTCTGGAAGTCTAAATGTATTACAAATTGTATAAAATGTGCAAAATCAACCACCTGGTCTTGCATTTGGATGTAAAGTAAGTAAGTAATAATAAATATATATATTATTTTTTGTAAAGTCTCTAGTATCCTCCTGACCAACCTATAAGGAAGTTGGTCAGTAGGGGGAGGGAGAGGTCGATCGTTAACGTTTGCAAATTGTGTTCCTGCTCTCCTTATTCACTCTATCTCTCCTCACTTTGCAAACTTACAGACTATCATTTTGATAAAAATCAAACTCATTGTTTGTTTTTTCACAGGTGAGGATATTGTTTCAATGTTTACAAACTTACTTTGGTACCAGTTGCTCGAATCTTCTCTAAATAATCCCACACAATCTGTGGGCCAATCCTCCCACCAACTTGAATACTATCAGGTAGATCCTATAAAAAAAAATAAACCACACACATCAGACATGCAAATTCTTGTAAATCACTTGACATTGTAAGCACGACTAACTTCAGTCAAGTGGTCCAGAATCCCAGACGCCGGAAAGGCTCTTGTCACGAGTTTTGCTACAGAAGGCATGTGAATAAATCCACGCCACATAGACTTCAAGCCAGCGAGGAAAGCAGCACTTTCATCTTTTGATGCAGAGATGTCCACCCTATAAAAGAAATAATATTAAGATTTACAAAAAAAAACATTACCCTGCAAAAGCAAACACCTTAAGCTTCTTTGTAAAAATTACTATTTACCTTGCGCTGTAGCCAGACTTTACATTTTGAAGACTCTCCTCCAACACAGTAAGGTGTAGGTCATCGTCTATTGCTGGGGGAGCAGTGGTATCCTTTGTTTCGTCTTTTGTGGATTGTCTTCTAATCACTGTAGTAGCGACTTTGACCACTTTGGTTGGCGCCTCTTCGACAGGTGGTGCCATACGACCTTGTGGAAATTTAAAACATATTTCATAACCACTTAGATATGTGATTGGTTGAAAAATGTGTCTAAAAAAAGTGAAGGTTTAAGACGTACCAGTGCAGATTTTGCAGTGCAGGTCAAATAAGTGAGACTTGTGTTGTGCCGTAGTGTCTCTCTCCAGTGGGGGAATCTCCTCTTTCTCTTCTGTAGTCACTGTTGGTTCTGGTAAGGGGGCTGGAGGTGCTTTGGGAGGTGGGACAGGCTGTGAAGAAAGAGAAAGTAATTGAACTCCACTGTCTGACATTTGTGCAGGCAAATATGATGGTGGTGATTTGACCCCTTTCGTACCTCTACGGTCTCAGGTGCTTTTACTGGTTCAAGGCTCTCGATTTCAATTTCACCTTTGTGCGTGATCTTGGTGATCGGCCGTCTCTCTACCTCTCTTTGCTCCTTCTCGATCATTTCAATTGTCTGTAAGAATGACAAATGGAATACCTTTTAGTCTATAACTAAAAGGTCACTTAGAGAAAAGAAAAGTTGCTGAAAGTACAACTCACATGTCGATTTTCTCTTTGTCTCCAAGCAGCCAACTCCTTGGAAGCCAATTCTTCCGGACTCATTCGAATTAGGTTTCCCGGAGAAATTTCCCCCTTGAGAACTTTTTTGAAAAGAACCTGGAAAGAATAGTAACGAGACAGCTTTCTATGACATAAACGTTCAAATATGTGGTATTAAGAGGGTACACCTACATTGTTTTTAGTATCCTTGAGATTGAACGTCAGACTTCGGTACTTGCTCTTGTATTTGCTGTCAGTGTCTTTGTACAAGTGAAACAGCTCCCGTTCAGTCTTCTTGGCAATTTCATAAGCTTTCTCCACACTGACATTTAAGTCGGACTCTTTCAGCCTGAACCAATGAAAGAATTGTTTCAAATAGTTTTCAAATTACACAGACTTCCAAATGCGATCCCCAGATGTTGCAGTCCTTCATCTCTCACTATTTTCCCAATAAGGATTACTTAAGTAAGTAAGTGCTATATTTGTCATTGTACAACTGCACAACCAAATTGTGTTCAGGTGTTCGTCCTGAGCCGCTGCCACCACTGTTTTTGGAGGTTGGGGAAACTGGAGGACCCGTCTTACACAAATCAACAAACAGTTCAAGAAAACATCACTGACTGTGAGATACTGATGTAAAAGTCACTGGCTACGTGTCAAAAACATTATGTTGGCTGTAAATTCTGCAGGAAACGTCTGCTATGACTTTTTTTCCCCAGAGCTAAAGGCTAGCATCAAAAAACTATGAACAATTATTTATACTAAAGAAAGGCCTATTATTTTTGAGCTGGCTCATTTAAAATCTTAAATTTGTATTCAGTGTTAGCCATGAACTTCAAGACAAAAACCATAATGAGTGCTGAAGTTACCTCCGATTAATTCTTTGCTTTTGACGCGATGTTTTAACAAGATGTTGTGACTGTCGACCAGTAACTCACTGCCTGCCATGTAATCTTGAGCTATTTTTTATTTATTTTTTAGACAAGACACTCCTACCTACTCATAGGGAAATAACGGAGACAGAGAGAGCAGCGCCTTCTGAGGATCCACTTAGAAGTCACGTGACACTCGCGTGCATAAAGCCTAATGCTAAAACCCAGTAACTTTCAAGTCCCACTTACCTCTGTGTGAGAATTTCCTTTAAAGAATCTCGCACACTTCGCCGGATTTGTTCCCCAGACACAGGCTTCTTCGAGGATGAGGGAAGTTTACTTTTGACGTCATGTTTTGAATAAAAGACTGAGGACAGAAAGACAATTGTAAATTGATGACAAAATAGCTACAAGACATATTTCTTTTTTAAAATGTGTACCTGGTTTATGATCTGTGGACTGCCGCCGGTCAGGCTCCTGTTCAAATAAACATATAAGTCAAATTGATATATAAAGATGCCAAAACACAAAAGGATGGGGATGTTTAAACAAATAAGTGTGGGAAAAACGTGAATATAGCCTTTAACCCTGTTCGGAATTGGATTTGAAAAGGTGAACATTCAGTGAACACACCATGTCACCACCCACATGTGCAAAAGCCTTGTACGGTCCAGGTAAAAACAAAAGCCAACAAACCCTTGAATGGTAACACACGCTATTATTAAAATCAGAGGAGCAATTAGCTGTAGAAGACAAACATAACATAGGGAAAATGAAACAATTAATTATAAATAATAAAGCTTTGTTCACTTTAAATTTAAAAAAGGATGCAGCTTGATCAGTGCATGAGCTCTTCTCACCTTTCTTACAGGGGTCACCCCCCCGGATGTGACAGTGTGGGAGGGTCCAGCTCTCGGTTTAGTGGGGCTCGTCTTCGAATCTTCATTTTTAACTTCTGCTTCGAGTGCACCGGGAGGATCAGGCTCTGCCTTCTTGCTCTCCTCTTCACAGCACTTCAGGCACACGTACATCTGGTCTTCTTGCTCCATCTCTTGGATTTTTGTTAAATCGAGGCCAACACAGTCGCCGTGAAACCAGTCGTCACAGCGACCACAGCCCACCATAAACCTAAACAAAACATATGTAAATGTTAATGCTTCTGAGCCGTTCCATCCGTTATTGCCTAAAGAAACATACTTTGTCGTTTTGCTTCAATGAAAATATTAGACAGGTCACTTTAACGTTTTGCTGGGGTTGAGCCCTTAACACTGAAGGATTTAACAGTTATACCATTATGGCTATGAAATACAAAAACAAATGTTTTATGTTTTCATGACATAGGTCAAAAGAAAGTCATCCGAGTACCTGTGCAGAACTTTGTGTTTTTGCCATTATTAAATATAATGCGACTTACATGTTGTTATGAGGCTTCTTGCACAGGCCACAAGAGTTGCTCCCATCCCATGGTGCTTCACTGTTGGCGGCAGGCTGCTCCTCTGTAGTTTCTTTCTTTACAACAGGTGCATTATCTGGGATGAACAGCTCTGGCTCCTCCACTGAGATGGTCCGACTTCTCTGTTTATGAAACACAGCAGGCTTTTTGACTTTGAGCTTTTCCTGTCCAGGACCTTCAGGCGACTTTAATGTCGGGCCTGGACGAATAGGAGTTTGATGAACACTTTCGAGTCTGTTCTGTGGATGAGGGGTCTTGCTCGGTGCATGTTGTTCACGATGACCAGAGAAAGAGTTCTTTTTCCCCAAAGCAGTAGGTGAGGTTGGCAGCTTTGGCTTTACTTTAACATCTACCATGCCTTGTGTCTTTTGGACCTTGTTCTGAAGACCACTTTGGGCAAGTTCAACGTGCCTTTTCAAAGACACTGTGCTCTTTTTGTCTTTCTCTTTGACCATCTTTGGGGCATGTTGTTTTTCATCTCTGTTAATGAGTTTTGATTGTGTGTTTTGCAATGGCTTCGGTTTCTTGGTGACGGCTTCTGGTGGACCAGAAACCAGTTCTTTGTTCTTAATAGATGTGAGGCCTTGCTTTGGCTCAAGTAACTGGAGCTGATGAGGAGGTTGTTTTTCCGGACTTTTCTCAGTGTCATTACTACTTCTGTTATTAGCCTTTGATTGTGGTTTAACAGCCTCGTTTTGCTTACTGGGACTTTTCGGGTTTTCACTGGTGCCATGATTGTCTGGTTTGTTTTCTTCAGAACTACTGCCTAGGGACGTCCCATTGGCGGTTTGCACATCATTAGGATTTACATATGGGCCAAGGGCAAGCGCTGCATCATCCACACAACTTTTGACAATGTCCATTTCAGTCACAGCATCTGGTAAAGGAGTCTGTATATCAATAGTAGCATCTTGCAACATTGTAAATCCAATGTCCCCACTGTACGCCATTCCATCAAATAGGGAGGCCTGGCTTTCATCCACAGTTTGAGTATAACAAGGTCCCGGGAGCAACTCAATCCTGAATCCTCCAATTGTCACAGTCAGTCTTCTCAAAATAACAGTGGGTTGTAACCACAATCCGCCTTCCAAATCGTTGATGTTGATACGTCCACCATTAAATAATTCTTCCTTTAATTTCACACCTTTCACACCTTTGTCAATCAAAAATGAGTTCTCCAAGGTGTTGGCCGGCTGCTTTCTTGGTCTTCCTGGCCTCCTGCGTACTACAGGGACATCTACTGCGACTGGTTGTGAGGCATTGTTGACTGCACAGTCCAAATGGAAAAGAAAATAATTCAATAATTGTTATGTATTTATATTCAGTAAACACTTACAAAAAAAAGCAGCAGCACAAATATAAACAAGCAAGACATCTTACCGGTTTCTACATGACAAGGACGTTTCCTTGGTCTGCCAACTGGCCTTTTGGCGGGTGGAGCCTCTGCAACTGTTATTTCACCGCTAAGACCTGAAGACATTGTACTACTATCAAGACCTGTCACATCAAAAAGATAAATATAAAGGTTATGCAGAACAAAGCTAGCTAAATGCTAGACAAACATTAGCATTGTTAAAACAGACAGATGACAACACACACAAGCATACCTGCAATATGAAAAGCCGGGTCCTCATTGTCCAACAGATTAAACTGTGAACTTGCACATCCAAACATTGGATCTTTATCACTAAGCATGTTTCTCAGTGAATCGTCAAGTGGAATTTCTGGACAAAATGCATTACTGGCTTCACATTCCAAGTTTTGACCAACTATCAGAGAGTCGTCCAACTGATCACTGGGTATTAGAAGGTTTAAAGTGTCCACAATATCCATGAATGCTGCTACCTTCCTGTAATGAGATAAAACACAGTATTGTACTAAATAGAATAGGGCATGTAGACAGTGCCACAGCATATTACAAGCAAACTAGAATCATTGTTTTGAAAGAGCTTGACTAATTTTGAAATTGATAAAATAAAACATTACAAA
The DNA here is from genome assembly GCA_021464625.1 of Proterorhinus semilunaris. Classification (NCBI taxonomy): domain Eukaryota; kingdom Metazoa; phylum Chordata; class Actinopteri; order Gobiiformes; family Gobiidae; genus Proterorhinus; species Proterorhinus semilunaris. The sequence goes on from CM038357.1 coordinate 17,036,640, forward strand.
CGATGTGATGAAAATGGGTATGTCGGGTACCCATTTACACTTACACTGTAAGCTACTATAAAGCTAGAGTTGAGCCTTTTTAGAAACAATAAATAGATGCGTCGAGTTATGGCTGACTAAATGTACGGTTGCAATGACCTTAGATATTAATAATACATCTTATATTGCCACTGGAGTAGCTAAGCATCTACAGGCAAGGCAACTTTATTTATACCGCGCATTTCGTACACAAGGCAACTCAATGCGCCAGTAAAGTCTTCACTTGTTTACGTGGGAGCCGAACGAACAGGTTTATTAGAAAAGTTTACATTGCATTATGCTAAACACATCTTATACACAGTAATATAGCTGCAAGTCTAGCAAGCCACCTGTAGCCAAAACGTCTAGTGTGTGAATATCATGCCCAAATGCAGGTAAGCGAATTGTCATGTTTGTTTGGGTTACGTTTCCATACCTGTTAGCTAGTTAGCATCATAGCACAGGGCTAACAAAATCCGCCCGAAAACGAGATTAAGTGCAATATGCTACAAGCCAAAGTATGAATGAAGTTTGAAGCAATTTTAATACGACTGCATATTATCTTGTAAAGGTGGGTAATGTGCAGAGGCAAATCCAAGCCAAATAAACCAACAGATTTGCAGAAATTGTAAACATACTTTTTTTCAATCGCTAATGCTATCTTGTCAGCTAGCTAAATCGCGTTAGCATACGGCAGAGGCCCGACATAGCAAGTTTGTTTGAAGCTACGTTACCTCGAATGTGCGTGTAGAAACGTTTTGTGCACGTTTACAGGTTGCAAAAATACGTGCCTTACAATTACATACTATATTTACAAAGCACCCTCACCTCTCTGACTCGCAAATGGTATATCCAACTCCTGTAAGATCACATACTACACAGCTGCTCTGGAACTTCCTCAAACTCAGCCGTCAATCGTTCTGCTGCTGCAAAGCCAGTCGGCGCGGCCGTCACGTGACTTCTATTTACACCACACACCAAACTAACACGCAGCATCTTGATATAGTTCATTTTCATATTATCTTCCATAGCCAGGATTAACAACTAATTTGAGAGAAAAACCTGAATCGTTTCAGACGAACACTTTATACCAGGGGCCCCTCTGGCCCTCCAGATCTGGCCCTAGGCTACAATTATTTTGAGAAATACAAATGAAATACTTGTTTAAGTACTCTAAAATGCAGAAAATACTGTAAATTCCTTTCAAATGTTCTTGTATAACTCTACATTTGGTCACATATGATGTATAGCAATAACCTTTGCATAAGAGCCACTTCGTCAATCACCTGCATTATGACTATAAACTTTGCACTGTGTTAACCATTTGATACTTTTTGCGTTTTTATCATCCATTGGACATAAGATAAATCTATTTACTTACTTGTTTGCACATTATCTTGTACCTCTTTGATTGCACATTTTCCTGCCTTTTTACACCCCCTGAGTGATCTATAATAAAAGAGAAAAGAATAAAGTTCTATCTTATCTTAGCATTGGCATTTGTGGAAAGTGGTGCTTTACTTTGGGCTGCAATTGACAGGTTTGGCCCTTAGTATTTTGACGACCAAAAAAATAAAAAAATAAAACGTTTTTCGAGCACATATGAGGATAGAATTTTATTTTACAGTTTATTTAAGAAAGAATATGACACAAAAAAATAAACAATAGGATTTTTTCTTTAATTAGGCAAAAAAAAATAAAACATGTAGCCTAAATTTTCCATTCATTTAAAGGTGTTTCAAATTTTTCCTGAGGATTCAAACCACACCATAAAGTATCATTCTCCACCGCTGCCCAGGCCATTCTGTCTGTGGTGAATGTAGCTGCCCATTGCCCTGATGGAGAGACCACAATGGCACCACCAGCTCCATGCACACGATCTCCCATATACTGCAGGGCTAACTCTGATGCCTCTGCAACAGCTTTACCTATATAGTAACAAAAGTTAAGAATTTCCACGTCCGTATGAGGTCACAGACAGGTCGGTGTTATTTATTCTTACCTTGTTCCATGTACGATATAATAAGTCTGGCTAAAGTAACTTTGAGAATAGACTCTCCATGGCCAGTGCAGGACACTGCACCACTGAAATTGTCTGCATAACCCCCACAGCCTGCAGAAAAAAAAACAACCATAAATAAACAAAATAAATACTTGTGTAAATACTTGCACAATTTTCATTGATATTGTTTGAAAAATTCTCACCAATTATTGGGGAGTCTCCCACTCTGCCAACCATTTTATTTCTGATGCCTCCAGTAGATGTAGCACAAGCGACATTGCCAGCCAAGTCCACAGCCACAGCTCCGACTGTATCATGGGCCCTACGATTGATGAAAGAAGTGTGTAGTAGAATTAAAATGTGAAGAAAGTGTAATATTTAAATAACTATACTTTAATTCAAGGAATTCAATACCACTTAGCATTGAAGTCCTCCTTAACACCAGTAATATAATTCTTGTGTTTCTCCCATTCTGTTCTTTCAAACTCTGATACCAGTTTTTCTGTGGGAACTGTAGACACGTCAATACTGTCTGCAAACAGGTTCGCACCTCTGCTTGTGAGTATCATATGATTTGTCTGCAGGCACCAAATATGTACAGTGAAGTCATTTCAAAACTATACATATCACAGATCATTTCCAAAATGATGTCTATTTATCAAATACAATGTAGGGGGAAAACAACAACATCCAAACCTTTTCCATTACGGCCCGTGCAAGTGACACTGGGTTGGCTATGTTCTTCACTGAAGACACTGCACCACTTCCAAGTGTCTTTCCATCCATTATAATAGCATCCAGTTCCACTTCTCCTTCACTATTAAGCACTGCTCCATGCCCTATAAATAAATCGGCAGAATGGAAGACTAAATTAATTATTTTCAGGCAAGGCTGTGATTCAGTTTTCTATTGAGTACACAGCAGCAGTGAGTATATCCTGCTATTTAAGGTGTTGGAGCAAACCCAACCCACATTAGTGCCAGTAACATTAAGAAGGCCTCTGATGTAGTGTAATGAAGTGTAAGTTTAAAGACTAAACACTAAGGGGAGACACTGCACTACACAACCGATTAGAACCTGATACAAGGGCACCACCACCACAGCTACCACCACACGAGAAATTAATTTAAAAAAATATCAATAATATATATTTTTAATGTCAGTTAAATGTACCTGCATTAAACACATTGTTGTCTTCCAAAGACCTCACAGCTGCCTCAACAGAATCTAAAGCACTTCCACCTTTTTTCATCACTGAAAATCCTTCACATGCTGCAGTTTTAACTCCACTGACGGAGGCTGAGGCCAGTTCATCAGGAATGGCCCATGCTCCACCATGCACCACTATTACAGCTGACATCCTACATAAAAAAATAGGATTAGTTGATTTAACAGTAAAGACTCGGATGTTTCTTTTGATTACTTTTATTTTCCGTGTGCTCTATGGGCTACTCGCTTCACTCACTTCCCCCAAAGATTAACTGTAGAACTGTTTTAGGTCTTCTCTCGGTAAAAATCAAGAGATTTTACGCTTTTAAGACAACGAGTGCGTCTATGCACGTGCACCAAACATAGAGGACATAATTGCAACTGAGATATCAACAGAGTTACTAACTAGGCAACATACTGTTTATAAGCAAATCCAATGGCAAGAATAGAAAAATCCTCTGAAGTATTATTAAGCTGTAGCAACAAAGGCTAGGCTACTAGACTACGACGTGAGAGTAGACTCCTTCCGCCTTGATCACGTAACAGTTGGGTCTGTCTTGACTATCCAATCCTGAGTCAGAACTGAGGATAAGTCTTAAGCCTATGTATGAGCCTGCCCTGCAATGTGGTATATTGGCCACGTGGGGGCTGTACAATCACATATTAATTTTAGTAGATTTGCCAGAGAAGGAAATGTATTTTCTTTTCAGTGTAACCTCCTCTTTCTTATGAATAAAGATACACAAAATAGGCTACCTAAATCAGCACTCTCTTCACATATGCCGAAACCTTTTCCTTAAAGATGCTTCCCTAATTTCTTTATAAAGAACAACAACACACTTGTCATTATCAGTAATAGTCCTCAGTTATTATTCTGAGCAGAGACACGTTGTAAAGGTCAAACGGAGGCGGAGCAGGAAGCGCTGGTCATTCGCTAGCCCTGTCAACCCAAACTCAGCGCGTGGACTACAGATTAATGACAAATGTGTGTGTTAACTCGTCCAGGAGTAGGCTTGTTTAAAAAGAAAAAGAAAAAAGAACGCCCCGGGGCCTTCCCCCCCCCCCCCCCCTTTTTTTTTTTTTTTTTTACAGAACCCGACGAATTCCAGACAAATAGGCCTATTTGTTATAACTCAAGCAATGACAAATCACGCTGCAAGGCAGTAGGCTACAAGGAGGAAATGTAATCTCCGTTAATTATATATATATATATATATATATATATATATATATATATTTATATATTTATTTTATTTATTTATTTATTTGGACAAGTGCATTGATACAGCCATTGTGGTTGTTTGATTACAAAAAAAATCCAAAAAAATCCTCTTACACTGAAACAAATAATAGTCTTTACTTGAAAAAAAATCCAGGAAACCGATTGCCTTGAAAAAGTCAAGTTAATGTGGCTGATTATTTACAAGTTTTGGTAACTCACGAATTTCCAGTAAAGTTAACTCCCATACCAGTTGTGTTCAATTAAACATTTGTATTGATGAATACTTGCGTATGTCATTTATATTTCAATTACTCTGTTCAAGTTTTCACTCAAGTCGTGGAGATTGTGCTTTAGACACTGGATGGATGAATTGAATGTTACAAAATCAAGTCATTGTTAGTTTTATTTTATTTATTTGAACTTTATGTATCCACTATAAAACTCATTGAGACTAAAAATCAATTTTTCAAAAAGTGTCCTGGCCAAGATGCAGGTAGTAACAAGTATAAAATCAAAACTGAAACTACTCTTACCTCATAAAATAAATAAAAATAATTTTGTTCCTCGATGTAAGGTTCATGTTTGTTCCTCTGAGTTGTGGTGCAGCAGGACTGATGTGGACAGATGTTACAGAAGAAGCTCATGAGGTTCTGAGTTACTATAGTAACTATTTTCTCCAATGTAAAAGTAGATCTACCACAGTCCTGTCCACATCTGTCATGGTCCACCATGACCCACCATGACTCAGAGGAACTGGGACACACATGACTCTAAATCAGAATATATATGTGCATATTTTTTCAACCTTTATACACACATGAATCATGTTGTTTTCTTTTGATTTGTAATTTTAACTTTAATTTTCAATATCTTCATTCTTTTACTACAGACTTGAATTTCAGAATTTTCCTCTTACAGCAGATGTCTGAATTTCTGTCTGATGCAGAATCTCCAGGACTTCCTTCTTCATCTGTCGGTCTGTGACAGACTGAAGAGCAATGAGGCCTCAGTCTTTTTACTGAGAAAAGAGCACAATGTATTCTGTGTCATGTTACTGTCACTCATGGCGTCCGACCGTGGACTCATTTTAAGTTGAATATAATTGAATGCAATTAAAGACCATTTCAATACGTTGCACTAGTGAAGGTAGTTGATTGAAGAGAAACAAGTAAACAACAATTAATACATTAAAGGAAGCACAACTATTACTTTTCTCAGTGAATTTACCCCCAGAGAAATCACGTAATCAAGCTGAAATCGCTGCAGGACCATGGACAGCGACACACCCTGTGGCTTTTCAAGAGTTGCTCCATTGGTTCTAAACCTCTTTCACTCATCCCTGTACGACCTCGTGACCCATTTTTTATCTCAACAAACAACTTTTATCTGAAGGAAATGAACAGAAAATAACAACGACGATAACCCAACATAAACATTGAAATCAGCCTAGTTTGGACCTCTTTTTATTCAGAAACTCTGCGGACACTGTCAAGCGATTAGGACTCCCTGTGTGGAAATCGTTGATTAGCGGTAATGGACCTAGAATTTGCCTACTTCATTTATGCAGTCAATATATGTTAATGTAAATGTGTCTATGGAGTATCTAGGCGACTCTTTTGTTGTTGTGGGTTTGCTGTACTTAGATCTAACAGCTTCGCCACTGGCCAGGTTGTCAAAATGTTTGTATTGATTCCGTCCAAAGGCATATAGGCATATATTTAAAAGAACCTTTGTTTCCCAAAGTGCCAATCTTACTGTGTAGCCAATGGCGGTGCGAGGGGCGTGAAACTGCGTGCGCTGCAGACCCAGCGCGAGCCCACTCCGAGTGTGCGTTTGGCGCGGAGCCGAGAGCTGTGTGAGGTGGCAGAGATGGGCACACGCTCCTGAGCCAGATACACCACCAAACTGACCTGCACGACTTGTTTGGAAAGGACCTTACATGAAAAAGAGAATAAGAGACTTCTACAGCGTCGCGACTCTCAAGAACCTCTCTCCTGCTGTGCCGGTAAAAGCTAAGAAACATGCATCCAGAGAAACACTTACCTGAACTCTTAGCGGAGAAAAACACGCTGGACCCTTCTTTTGCGCATGCCGTGCGCCTGCTTACAGAAGGTAAGGCATCTCGACTCTTAGCATCTTTGTGTTTTTTTCTTTTCTTTTTTGTGCCACCATTGTTTCCCGCAGAAAGAAACTGCATTGAAGGAAGAGGTTTTACTTCAAAGTGGCACTAAACTGTAAACCAGCCTACGCATTACATTTGAGGCTACTTTCCGGGGTGAGAACGAGGGAGGAAAATATGTTTAGCAAATCAAAGGAGCTGAAGTTTTATTGTCAAGGTCAGTCAGATCAGCATCCACACTTTATGCCACATTAGAATGTTGCGGCCAAAAGGCTATGGATCTCTTGTATATATAGGGGTTGAATAGGCTACTAAAATCATGAGATTGAATGCGTAATAACAATGTCTGGTTGCTCTGGGTGTCCAAATGTAGGCTACGTCAAAAGTTTCTGTACTCATGGGAAAGGGGATAAAAATAGCACAAAAAAAGACAACAAAACCCAGTTTTTCATCAGGGCCTAATATAAAAGTTACCAACACTATTTTATTTCACTTGTTAATTTGAACCTTATGGGCCGTTGAAACAGTGCAGTCTGATGCTCTAGGACAGAAGACCTGTTGGCTATGATAAATTGCACTGTTAGTTGTCTCATTACAGTCACAGTCTAACATTGTATTTCATTTTGTGGCTTCTTTAGACAGTTTCGATTGGAATAGCCTTCCACAAGTTCAAGCCCCTCAGAAGTTTGTTTGCAAAGTGAAGCTGGTGGGCTGCTCTGCTCTGTGCACTTTGTGTGATTCTACTGTCCTGTCATACATGGGACCACGACTGAAAGACAAACACAACCATGTGTTCCCCCAGTCATCTTTAGGGGAAATGTAATGTTCCCATTCATTTGAAATGCTTGTATTAGTGAGAGGATACAAGGGAATACTCGGTAACGGAGTGACAAGAACTGAACCCACAAACAGACAGTGTAGACAGTATAATATTTGGCTTGAACAACTATAGTGTCAAGGCAGGAAGTAAATGTGTATCCCAGCATGACTTTAATTAAATTTAAGTTAAGGCATAGTGTTCCTTCAGATAAAATATCCAGCACAGTCACCCTTGGGCGACTCTGGAATAACACCCATAATGTGTAAGCACTTACACACATTTGTTTGCACTTTGTCATCCTCATGGATAATGCAGAGGCACCATATCAATGGACAGCAAGACAAAGTGCATTCACATGTCTCAGGATTAGCAGCTATTTATCACACATATAATCCTCCATTATTCTCCCCTAGCACCATGTAAACATTGCAGATTTAGCAGTGGCTCATGCACATTTCTTATGTGAAATATTCAAAGGATGCTTCTGACGTGTCTATTATTTAAACCTGAGTAGCGCAGAGTGCATATAATCTTCTCATTGAGATTGTGCGCTTCTGCTTCCTGCTGCTCTGTTCTTCGTGCATGTGGACATGACAATGCTTGCATGTATTAAATACTTACAAAACACTTGTTTGGCCTATCTAAAGCCATATTTCTTAGTCATACCAGAGTTGTTCAGCATTGACAAAGGTTTTTAATCCATCATCAGTACTGGGTTAGTTTTGTTGTTGAGGACGTTTCGCCTCTTGCATAAAGATTATTCACAGGCGGATCATGAGTTGCTCTTGGGGTGACAAGCAAAACATCCTCAACACTCAACTCTGTGCAGAGAATGGATTAAGAACTTTTGGAGGCCATCTATCAAGAGAGTGCAAGCTGAAAAAATTAGATACGCTATGTTGTGGGCGTGCTGTACCTGATTTAACATTTGAAATGATAGTAATAGGGCCACAAATTTAATATGTAAATCAAGAGTAGTAAGTAGATGTATACATTTATGTGTGTACAGCATTTAAAAACATGGCCTGCCTTTTAACAAGCAGCAATTTTGAAGAAATCAAATAAGATGAATACACATTTTAGATTGGGCAAACAGTAACTCTGCTACCTGACTAGTCCCGTACCATATTTCAGAACTGTATTTTAAATCCCATAGATTGATATTAGCCTACTTTTCTCTGCTTGCCTGACGGGAAAGGTGACGATAATGTTAGTGCTGCTGTAATGTCTATTGTTTTCATTGACATAGCGAAGCAATTGATGGCTCGTTTTGTGCACTTGGACTGCAACCCTGCAATGTATCGCCGTTGTTTTCAACATACTGGTCAACTCTACCACTCTATAAAAAACAACAGGTAACAGATCAGAATTGGAGCGGACACAAAAGCACATGATGGACATGCAGGCAGAGGAGCACAGGGCAGCTTTGGCAGAGACCAGCTGTGATGCCGTTTATAGCTAGAGATGGATATTGTGGTTTTGATTCTGTACACACTGCGCCAGCTTTGAATTCAGAATACAGTTTACGACGTCTCAAGTCTCAAGTCAGCGCTTTCTCACCTGAATTTTTCAGTGCAGATGAAATGCAAACAAATGTGCAGGAGATTTGAATAATGTACGGCTGTGCGAATAAACTGAATAAAAGATAACTCTGAGATATGAGGGAGAAGAAACAGTGTGACCTGTTTAAAAAGGAGTTGAGATATATAGGTGTATAGGCTGAACATACCACAGTATGTACTTTAGTAGACTGTATTACTGTGTACTAAAGTTATTCACTTTAGTTATTAACTTTATTAAAATTATTCACATTGCTCTGTGAATAATTTGCAAGTTAAGTGAGCTCAGAAGTCTGAAATGGGTTATATTAAATCCTGTATTACATATAAGTATATTTTTTCCTATACTGTTATGTAGGAGTAGTGTAATAGCTGCAGGCCTGTTAGTTGCACTTTACAGCACAGTATAGGGAAAAAATATGTTCTTGTTTTTTTTTATATATATCTTACCAAGAAAATTCTAAACATGTTCCCTAGTAATTCACTTTTTTTTTTAAATATGTGGGTTAGGTTAGTTTTATTTTCAATCAAGTGTAGTGTGTCCTGTTTCCACGCAATTACCATAATTAAGATAGGATAAGCCTTTATAGGTCTCCCCATATTATTACACTCGTTGGCAAGTACCATGCGATTTCCATCCTATTGCCACACTACTGTATCATAAAGTTAAGACCTACCACAGTATGAATTTAAATGTTCATTTGATCAGGGAAAATTCACACGAAACATTAATATTTAAAAAAAGAGGTGCCAGGTTGTAGCAAAAATGCTAATTTCCACCCGAAGTCCCCACAATGGCAATGATGGTTCTCTTACAAATATAGTGGTAGTGAGGGTAGTTGTAATGGTATTATGACCTTAACAACCGTGCAGTTGTATAGGGATAACATTATTTGCAGTTCATGTGAGGGTAATAAGCAACTTCACACTGTTCAACTCTGACAATGTTCAAATCTAGGCTGAAAACAGCTCTTTTTACCCGAGCATATGAAAACTGAAAGTATTTTATCTTCACTCTTGCCTTTTACTGTAATTGATTAATTTTTATGTTTTAATGATTGATTTAATCTGTTTTCTTGTAATTTTATGCAACTGTGAAGCACTTTGAATTGCCTTGTGTATGAATTGTGCTCTACAAATAAACTTGCCTTGCCTTGCCTTATCTAATATTGGGCGATGGGCATGATACACATTTGTTTTGTTCATTCCTACCAGTACTTTTGAGCGCTGTAATTAATGTTCCAACTCCTTGTAATGTTGGCTTTTATAATGTTGGCTTTTATATGATCCATTTGGCAACGTAAGAATTGAGAATTATTTGATGCAACTTATACAAGGTACTGGTGTTTACCAGACTATCTTCAATGCATAACTTACTTTTGCGATACAAATTTAATCACAAAATGAAACATATTGGTATTGGATTCTGCCTCTATATTCTCATGTTTATAAATTGATGATCACATGCCAGAGAATCTATCAGAGCTTATTCCACTCTGTATCCCAGGGTGGTGTGGCTTGTAGCAATTGATAAAAATCTCCCCACGGTACAGGCTATCAAAAGGACACCAAAATTACATTGCCGTAAAATGAGACGCTGAATTACCTTTTCAGCTCTTTACCCGCACGCTCTTATGGGTTGAATCAGATTAGATTTCAAGGTCAAAATCGTTGAAAGGAACTAAAGTAAGTGGTCACGGAAAGGAGCAAAACAAGAGATTATGTGTTGCATCTATTTTATAGCAAATCAGTGATCATTCGTCTCCATGTTTGGGGCAGAGAAATCCAAACAGAAAGAAGATCTAGGAACATTACCATAGAGGAAAATGACAGGTCTTAACACACGTTTACACAATAAAAACCCAAGGAAACAGGCGTCTTGCATTCAGCCATTTGGTAATTGCAACCATTCAAATTGAAATCCAATTGCGCTTCATCTAGTTTGAAGCCAAGACCTTTTGTAGGTAAATTTAACATGACGAAAAAGCCACTCAAAATCAACCTCTATGTGAAAAGGAAATTTAGTTTTAACTTTAATTTGACACAAACAAAACAAATATATCTTTAATCTTGAAGTCTTGAACTAGTGAAGTGATTCATCACACTGTAACACAATTCAACTCCACACCTCCACTTAATAGATGTAAATCCAAATATGCCCTGAATGCCGTAACACTATTTTAGTTTGATTATCGATTAAAGCTTCCCACGTAGACCATACAATTATGCAGTGGCACACGCACTTAAAAGGTGCTTGGAGAATGACAAAGTAAAATGAAATTATATCAGTTTTCCGACCAAGCTGGCTGCCAAGTGTTCCAAAAATGTGCAATTAAGAAAAAGAAAAAGAACTGTAAAAGGTATAATTAGAGACAACATTTTTGTTTTTGAAATAAGTCATTTACGGTAATTACTCTTTATCACAGTCATTTCAAATACAGCGGTGCTCAATTTCCACGACCACAGTAGAACAAAAACACATAAACAACACGGGTTGCAGAAGTGGCATACTTTTCACCCAGACCGGAGCGCTTGTTTCGGTTAATTGCATGTCCACGTTGACATTATGCCTTGCACACTCCCACTGTTTTAATGTCCACACCGACAAGAAATAAGTGATTGAAATGTAATTAGGCTGTATTGGTCCAGCTCCGGTCGTGAAATCATCACAGTTGGAGTTTTTTTTTAAATTAAGCTATAATGGATTTAGCCGTTGTGTATTTTCACACCTCACTTTTACTTTTCCTAAACCAGACAAACGTTGGATTTTGAAAATAATAGGTTGGCCTCTCCGAAGCAGAAGCACACAGGTCCTAGTTTGGAGGTTGTTTGAGGGTGTAGCTAACCTTGCAAAACAAGCAAACAAACAAACAGTCAACACAAAGGAAGCAGGTCCTTACTGGGATTACTATTGTTTTGTTGAGAGCCACTGTAGTATGCCAACAAAAAGAGGATTCAAGGACATGGCACTGATTTTTGCACCAGGCTTGAAGTCCTTTCTGTATCTGCAATGATCACTGTAATTCATGTAATTAATTTTAATCAGATGATTGTTGTAAACATACTCTTTAATCTATTAGTATGATGCTTGTGTAAGCTCTCAGCTGTCGAAGGAATTTTCCATCATAGAAAATGGGGGTGAAAATTATGGAAGAGCGGGTCGTCTCACGATCGGAAGGTCGGGGGTTCGAATCCCAGCTCCTACCGGTGCACACTGTCGTTGTGTCCTTGGGCAAGACATTTAACCCACTTTTTCTCCAGTGTCTGTATATTGGTGTCTGAATGGGTGAGTGGTTCCTTGATGAAAAGCGCTATATAAGTTGAGACCATTTACCATTTTGAAGATTTTGTAATATCTTTGACTGAACTGGGTTGGATGTTTTTGCGTCTTCTTTAGCCTAATTATCAGTGATGTTTGAAAATATTTACTGATCTGTTAGCAAGGAACACTGGAAAGACGACACATGGAAAGAGCTGTTGTGCTGGGGATTAGAAACGCTCTTAAGATCAAGATTGAGATGAGGGCTCAGTGGCTATGGAGATATTGCTCTGTGTGTTTCAGTATATTGTGTTTTTAATATTCAACTATCCAACTTTCTGGTGTTTGTAAGACTATACAATACCTGTTTACCATACAGTGCCACCTTGGATTTTACCTTAAACCTCTTAAGTCCATGAACTAGAGTGGCACATTTTCCTTCTGACAGCTGTCCAGTTGTCACCCATCACCAGAGCTACTTGCTCTCAGCGAGTCCAGCTCCTTTTGTGGAAGCACAGCAGTCAGGATCAGGCGCCCCAGAAATGGTTTTAGCCATTCACTTTAACCCCAAATTAGTTTTATTTCATCCACAGCGTGGACTGAAACCACTGACCTTCAGAGTAGATGTGGTGTCTCTGATAGAGGCTGGCACTTACTTTTGTAGACTCTTTTTGGCAGCGACAACGCGAGCGAGAGAGCTCCTCACTGCTTTGATTATGTTAGCTCGTTTTCCACTTTCCTTGCCCTTTTTATGTCCTTCGTTCTCCCTCTCTCCCTCTCTCTTAAACTCACAAGAAGACAATCCACTTTTGAGTTCAATGGCAGGCTGTGCTGAAAGTGAAAGACTTTTTCCCCCCCATAATGCTCTTTGCAGGAGTACTGTCATTATTGTCCTCTAAGACACCTGCCGAGTAAAATGCGAAATTTGCCCGTGAGAATTTCTGTAACAGCTTTAAAATCTTACAAGGCTACAGGGTTTTTGTCTAGGGTTTGCTATTATTTATTTAAAGTACACCAAGTTTTTTTTCTTTGTAGATGTGGATCTGAAGTTTCTTGTGAGGAATAAATGATGGTTATTTGCGAACTGGTTCTCTTGTGTCAGCGAGGGCCATTGCAGTTCAGTAGATTGCAAAACTCAAGGTTCCATTGAAATGTGTCACCTTGAGTTACAAATTGCATGATGATTCAGGTCCGTCTTTTTGCCCTGATTTAAGGATTGAAAACTTTGGTTGTGGAGGTCACATAACATTTGTAAATCAGATAAAATAATGAGGACATGAGGTGACTGTAAGGTTTTCCAGGCTTTTGTTTTTGAAATTGTTACCAAGTTCATGATTTACTTCCCAGACTTACACTGATGGATGTTTTCATGGTTGAAGTCACCAAAGGCACCATCTAAATGTGTAGGTATATGTACTACAGTTTTTCCTCCAATTTAGGTCTATTTTACACTCTTTCGACCTGCTTGTTTCTTGATTCCATTTTGATCAAGGCCTGATGGTGGAAGGTCAAATATTTATTTTATTGGTTTATTTGGTCAGGACAGTGCATGTTAATGAACATACATGGGTCTCATGCATGTAAACAAGCCACACCGGATTGTAGCCGTGGGCTAATTTGCGTCTGTCGTCCCCCATGCGCACTCTCAAACACACTCTTATTCATCCTGGCCTATTGTACATGTTTTAGTGGTAGGGGAAACCGGAGTACCCGGAGGAAACCTACGCAGACACGGGGAGAACATGCAAACTCCACACAGAAAGGCCCGTCCAGGTGGGAATCGAACCCTGGACCTTCTAGCTGCTAAGCACAAGCTCTAACCGCTGTACTACTGTGCCACCCGGGGTGAGGAGATGGTATGAGGGTGTACATTTTCTTCAAGCTGCAGTTCTTTCCTCGTTGAGTGTTTGCCCTGCAGGAACAATTGAACTTGTCTTGACACAATCAGATGTAATCAGGCATACTGACTCAAGTGGTAGTGACTCATTTTAACAATTTGAAGAAAGAGCCATTTTCATTTTATTATACAGGACATGAGCACAATTTTGGTTGAGAACTCCGCTGAAATTCCTGAAAAGATACTTATATCACCTATATAAGTCATAGTCAATCAATATTCTTCCACATCGAGTCACGGAAGGAGCATTCTGAGCTTTTCTAGTGGGATCCTGAGACGTTACAAGTCCAACTGAGAGACATAGTCCGCAACACCTCCCCACAGAGGTCACCTGGAGGCATTTGAAACAGATGCTCAGCTGGCTCCGCTTGGTACGAAGGAGCAGCGGCTCTACAGCGAGCGGCTCCCGGGTGACTGAGCACCTAACGCTATCTCTAAGGGTGCGCCCAACCACTTTGCGAGGGAAACTAATTTCTGCCGCCTGTATCCGCGATCTTGTTTTTTCAGTCATTACCCAAATCCCACGACCATAGGTGAGAGTATAGAACGATAACCAGCTCCTACATTTGGAGCTGGGAATCTCCCTTTGCACTGGATGCCCTTTCTGATGCAGCATTCTGAGTCTATCTATGTTTGTGACACTAGCACCTGACTGGGTAAATTGTCCATCCTTTTATTGCTGGGTTGCAGGTTCTAGAATGTGATGATGTCACCGGGCCCAGTGGGGGGCAGGAGCCAGTTTTTCCTATTAACAGCATTACACTTTAACAAGTCGTAGCTCAAAAGAAAATGTATGAATTACAAAAAATATAATTAATGTCAGTCACTGGGTCCATGATCGCTCTGTACAAAACCAAAAATTTCCTCAAAAACAAAATAATTTTTTCTCCATATATTAGTATTGGCCTTTGGAATGCTGTGATGTCACCTGCAACCCAGCAATGCCAATAGCATGTATTTAACTCAAAACAACTGTACAGCAAGATGTGACCTACTGTGCTCCAAATGACAACCATTCATTCATTCAAGGCCAGTGCAGATAACCTAGACACATGTTGTTGAGCAATGAGAGAAGGAGCTTATTCCTAAATTAAAATTATGATCACTTAAATTTAGCTTTATGTCCTGCCACAGTGCTATTTATGGATTCCACTATACCCATAGCAGAAACGCGAAAGTGGCATAATGTCGACATGATGCAACAGATACAGTCATGCAATACACTTTCACTGAGTTACATCAACAATCTTTTACTGCCTAGGTATTTTCATATTATTTAAGAAACAGTTTAGCGTTTACTTTTGTCTGTGCTTGAACAGTTTAGACCAAAACTGCTGACAAATTAAGTCGTTAGCTCTAAATAAATCATTAGGTCTTAATAAAGGGACAATGGTGCTTTCTTCTTTTGCCTTTTCATGTGCTATGCTAATTACCGGTAGCAAGGCAAGATTCCCACAGGTGAATCATCACTGGCTTATTTGTAGACACTCAGGTTGCATTAGTGGTACTAGTAAAAAGCTTGTCACTTTCTGAGGTTGCAACAATGTTCCATGTGAACCGCAGCAACCCTAACCACTCGGCCACCGGATGCACTGGTCATTTCTTGTTTTATAAGGTCCGTGCTTGCTCAAAGTTCCCCGGGGTGTTCCCATCCCACAAATGAGTATTCTTGCGTTTTAACTGGAGTGAATGTGCTGCGCAAATGATATGAGAGTTGAGTCAGCCAATCTTAGCCAAAGTGTCCCAGATGAATATTCCCCTTTATATGTTGCCTGACATCTTCATGCGGTGGGGTGCGTAGATCACATTCATTTATCCAGAAGCACTGAGTGGTAACAGCTCATGAGAGAGCCGTTCACAGTGAAGTGGGCTGCTGCCAACGGGCTAGGACTGTTGTTGTTTTGATTATGGTTATTGGCTCATGAGGTTACACTGTAGAACATAACAGTCATTAAATAACACCGCAATTTTATGGAAGACTATCGGCACCTTAATTCAATTGTCTATTCATTTGTCAAATGGCTATGCATTATGTTATTTTTGTATTTATTTTGGAGTTGTTTATGGCAAAGTTGCTTGTTATATCCAATTTTGACATTTAATGTTCTATTCCAAAAGTTCTAATGGCAATTCAATGTGTAAAGTGTCGATGCAATGTCTTTACATATATCAAATTACAAGATTTTGAAATGAATAGCATATTGACATGGAAATGTGGCCTCTTTATTCATTGTTCTATTCATTCTTAAAATGGCATTTAATTTGGAGTTGTTTTTGGCAAAGTTGAATGTCATATCTTATTTTGACTTGTAATGTTCTATTTCACATTTGAGTATGTTAAGTTTCATTTAATGTGTTGTGAAACAGCACCTCCCTCTGGATTGTATTGCAAATTTCCACACGCTGTAAGTGCACCTTTATTCAATATGACCCCTGGGAAGGCGGGCGCTGGTCCGCTCTCGGCCAATCAGAGACGAGTCTATATCCTCCTGTGACGGATTGGAAGTAACAGATCACTCCTCATGAAGATTCCAAGTTACTCTAAGGAGGTTCTATGTAAGTATAGAAGCGTGTTGTTTGTTAAAATACCAGTACTGTTTATTTTTTTTATTTTTTTTTAGAAAACACTTACTGGCTAGCCAGTTAAACGTCCAGAGCTAGTAGGCTAATGTTACTTTAAAAACAGCCTGCTCTTGGTCGGTCACCAGTCACAGTTAATGTGAAGCCGATTCAGACAGTGACATGATGGCATATCTTCTAACTACAGCACCAGTAGCACACTTGGATCTTCAGACGCACTTGAGTCCGCACCGTGCGGGGAAAAACACAGGTTGTGAACTGTTATGCTAAGGTGGCCCTCAGTTGTAGCCATGGTTTTAGTGCGATATATTCCTAATTTCCTACGCTCATTCCTCGTTTAAAATAGCAGAGTTACTGCCCTTCAACTTGTTAGCAACACTCTAGTGCTTTGTTTTGTGGATGTAAGTTTGATTTGGTTAAAGGCTCAGGTACAGGGAAGACATCGTTCAAGTTTGTTGCCATGATAAATGTAACCCAGCTATATAAATCATTTAGGGTCTCCTCTATAATTTGCCAATCTAGGGTGCGGCCAAATAGTCAAGTAGTAGCTGTTGGCCCACACTAAACTAGTGGCGTGTTTTTTTAAACATTTTTATTGCAACTATAGGCCTACTTTATTGTACGCCCATGTTAATTTCTATTCTCACAATCTTCAGTGCAGTTATCTTAATTATATTTTTATGCGTGGTGAAACCTAATTCCTATCAATTTGGTTCACATTTCAGAGCAAGAACAACAAATTAAGGCTTGTCATACATTTTTCAAACCACCAGGTGCCGCCGTTTAGTAGGGCTATGAATTACAGTATGATACATTTTTAATATGTCTATTTCCGTCTCCATCTTCATCACGGACTTCTTCCTCACTTTCCTTGTGGTCTAAAACACGCTGTGGCTAGAACTGAAAACAAGAGTTCATCACTGCTAACCAGTATCTTCGGTACTGGGTGGTGCAACCATTTGACATCACTACCCAGAATGCATTGCGATGTAAATAACAATGGCGACCTACATGCAAAAAATGTTTCTAAAAATATATATAAAACTGCGAATGTTTAAGTTTGTTTTTGAATTATCTTATAGATATGTTACTGACAGTGAAAGTATTAAATTATGATGTTTGATCTGCTATTTCAGTTTGTTGTAAGAAAGGCTGTATTTATCCCCCACAAGGGAAATGGTATGTTTGAAAAAGCCAAGTACAAAAGAGCAACTGAATAAGGAAGCAAATGTCAAAAAGACCTTGTGCTAAATATTAACTAAAGAACAAAAACTATTCTAACAACTGTGTACTATATAAGGTACCAAATTAAATGAAACTAGAACAAAGTGATGACTATGTAGCAAGAGGTCAGGGATATGTACATGATTGTACATTTTGTTCAGTCACTCTAGTGTTCTTCCTTTGTTCATTAGGGCCCAGAAACCTGTGCAGAAGACAGGCCACCTGCGCAGACAACAGACCTGCTTCCATCTTCATCCAGTCACTTCAGCGCTGTTGACATGATCACATTCATTATTTTTCCACAAATTCTAACAAATTAGTTATTAATTAAATGCAGACCATCTTTGCATCTCTCAATTTAATATTTATTTACAAGAAGCTCCATACAACACAAATGGGTTCAACCCGGCTCCTCTGCGACATTCTCCTGGCCTTCGTTCCTCTGGACCGCTCCTGTACCACACAGCTGCTTCTTGGGGTTGCAGAGAAGAATGATTCAACCATACAAGAAGAATCTTATTGGCCAGTCTAAAGATGTTCTACTGTCTCTTCATATTCAGATGTTGTACGGTCTCTTCATAGCGGCATCTGGAATGTAGATGGTTATAAATGATGAAATAAATAAACAAAACCATGTGATGTGATGTGTGTGCTTATCAGCACAAAACATGCTCCGGCAGTCCAGGTGCCTGGGTAAGACAGAGTTTGTGCCTGAATAACTCGGGTATTACTGATGTACTGTGAAATCTCATGATTCTTTCTAGATGCTGTTAGTACCACTATTATAATCACCCCTGTATCCGGAATGTAAACTAATTTTGAATATGGGGGTAGGCAGCTTTCTTGCTTCGGCCTACTCCTTTTGAGTTTTTATTAATTAATTTATTTTCTGCACTGCAACAATGTTAATGTAAATAATCCAAATACTCAAATAAATCCAATCAATTAACATCGGTAGTAACAGATTAGAAAGTATTAAATGTATGTTACACAGCTCTGATCTAAAATAAAGAATAGTATTTAGCCTCATGTTTTTACAGATGGGAGTATTTTGTCGTCACGTTATTTAATCTGATCATCAGGATAACTGCACTGAAGAATGTGAAAATAGAAATTAACATGAGCATACAATAAAGTATAGTTTAATAATTAAAACAAAAACACGTGCCACCACGTTTGGTTTAGTGCAAGTATTCTGCCTTTACTAGTGTATGAGAACCAGCTTTGCAGATAGCCAACAATCCCCAAAGAAAACCAAGAAGCGTCTTGCTGTATTTGTGTGATTTACTGAAGTACTTTAAAACTGTAACATACAGTTACACAAATAATGCATATTACAATCCCAATTAGGTAAATGTACAATGCAACTAGAAAATAAGTAGCTTAGAGTTAACTAAAACCTTAAAAAAAGATCGCATTAGCCAGCGATTAGCACGATGCTAAATTACATGGGAAAAGCCATTGGGGTGCTAACGGTATTAGCGCCGAATATTTTCTAACTAATTACGAATAGGAAACTTGCTAAAATTACTAAATTTGGTATATAATGGAAGCTAAGATCACTATCAGTTGAATACTTACAGACAGATATTGTTGAAACACTGTGGAGTTTGACTTTATGTGGTACTGTTGAGCATGACTGAACTAGGTAGCACTAAGTGGACAAAACACAATAAACACAAATAACTATTCCCACAAGAGGAACATGGCAACACACTGGAATGATGTCTTCCCTGTAGCTGAGCCTTTAACCAAAGCAAACTTACACTAGAGTGTTGCTAACAAGTTGAAAGGCAGTAACTGCTATTTTATGCGAGGAACGAGCATATAGGAAATTAGGAATATATGGCAAGATATATATATAACAGTTCACAACCTGTCTCCGTACAGTGCGGACTCGAGTGCGTCTGAAGATCCAAGTGTGCTACTGGTGCTGTAGTTAGAAGATATGCCATCATGTCACTGTCTGAATCGGCTTAACTTAACATTAACTGTGACTGGTGACCGACCAAGAGCAGCCTGTTTTTAAAGTAACATTAGTCCACTAGCTCTGGACGTTTAACTGGCTAGCCAGTAAGTGTTTTCTAAAAAAAATAAAAAAAATAAACAGTACTGGTATTTTAACAAACAACACGCTTCTATACTTACATAGAACCTCCTTAGAGTAACTTGGAATCTTCATGAAGGGCGCATCTAGCTAGGAGGATATAGACTCGTCTCTGATTGGCCGAGCGCGGACCAGGGCCTGCCCTCCCAGGGGTCAAGAACTGCATAGCATATTGAATAAAGGTGCACTTACAGCGTGTGGCAATTTGCAATACAATCCAGAGGGAGGTGCTGTTTCACAACACATTAAATGAAACTTAACATACTCAAATGTGGAATAGAACATTACACCGGGGCGACGGTGGCGCAGATGGTAGAGCGGGTCGTCTCATGATCGGAAGGTCGGGGGTTTGAATCCCGCCTCCTGAAGGTGCACATTGTCGTTGTGTCCTTGGGCAAGACACTTCACCCTCCTTGCCTCCAGTGTCTGCGTACACTGGTGTATGAATGAGAGTGTGAATGGGCCCCCTATGAGAGACCAACAGGCCCGTTTGGAACCGTTTGGAACCATGAGGCCGTCCTCCCGTGGACCCACCACCTGCAGGAGGAGCCATAGGGGACTTGGGCAGCTCCAACAGCTGCCCCACGACCCGGCAACGGACAAGTGGGAGAAAATGGATGGATGGTTGGATAGAACAATGAATAAAGAGGCCACATTTCCATGTCAATATGCTATTCATTTCAAAATCTTGTAATTTGATATATGTAAAGACATTGCATCAACACTTTACACATTGAATTGCCATTAGAACTTTTGGAATAGAACATTACAAGTCAAAATAGGATATAACATGCAATTTTGCCGAAAACAACTGCAAAATAAATACAAAAATAACATAATGCATAGCCATTTGACAAATGAATAGACAATTGAATTAAGGTGCCAATAGTCTCCAATACAATTTCAGTGTAAGCGCATCATAGAGCTGTCAAAAAACTATGTAATTGGATCATTTCATCAAACATCTTAACATACAAAAGTGTACATGGTGTACCTGTCTATAGATGGAGGAATAGGCTCTCATCCCCAGCATTGTGTGCCTTATTTTTGCTATATTTAAAATATCTAATGAATGACGACAGGTTTATAAGAAACATAAAGATCAAGGTGAACTCCCCAAATCCAAGTGCAGTTATTAACATCTGTTTTGTTTCCCTGCAGAAATCGAAAAATACGATGGGGAAGATTTCAAAAAAGATGGCGACATAAAGAAATACCTCGATATCATCAGCAATAAAAACATCAAGCTTTCGGAAAGAGTCCTCATCCCGGTGCAACAGTATCCAAAGGTGAGCGCGTGCAAAAACAACCAACCCAAATATGTACTCAGCTTTTCAATTTCCACATGCATCTTTCTCAGCGAGGGCGGCATTTGGAGACGCCGCTGTGTATACGGGTGACACAGTGCCATTAATTATGGCTGTCAGCCTGGGGAAGGTTGGCCTCACCCCGCTCACCTTTTGCACATATTCCACCGTCTCGCAAAATCCCCCTGAGCTTCAAGCTGCCTAATACAAAGTCATGGCCGCAGCCTGTTTATTCTGAAGCAGTCAACAAAGAGCAAAGTTTTTCATGCTGTATAAGCCACTTTTCGGGGTGTGACGGACAACAGTCATGAATCATGCTAACACACAATGCACGTTAAGTCTGGGGAATTTTCTAAACAGTAGTCTAAGTGATAACACAGTGTGCTCAGAGAAAGGGCCTATAAAATGCAAATTTGACATTTTTTTAGCTTTAAAATGTTATGCTCGTCACACTGTTGTGTTGTTTTCTTTATCATGTTTTATTTTAATCTGCTTTATGCATCCACTATAGTCTTATAGTTTTAAAGTTTTTATAGTTTATTATTTATCTACCTCTTATATGTTTTATATTTCATGTTGCACAATTGAACTGAAGAAAATTCATTAACAATGGCAATTGTTAGTGAACTCATTTTATTGCCATAATTACAATGGCAATAAAATCAATTCCGATTTTTCGGTTTTATGGCCTGTTTAGTCCATCCACCTCGTCCACACTCAAAACGCCTGCCCACCCTCTGGTAAACGTCACATGGAGATTTCTATGAAGTTTCTCTGCATTTTACAGTCCAGAGACTTTCATCCAAACTGCTCTGATCGTGTCCAAACTCTCTTTCCCACCCTGATTAGCATATTTGCTGGCAGCTTAACGAGCTAGAAAATACTCCAAAGTTGTAAGATGTTATAAAAGATAACACTTAAAACTTTGGGGTATTTTCCAGATGCGTATGTTGTTTTAAATTACAGTACATACTGTAAGGCAACAAGGCTAAGGACTAGGTGTAAAAGCCTGAATAAAGCCTCATATGGGACCTTTTTAAAAGGCAAACTGCTTCAGTGACTCTGGCTCCACTCAATTAAGCAACAGGCGTCTGACAACAATCGTGTCAGTGTGGGTAAGCAGATCGAATCAGGGCAATTTAGTTCAAAAGATGAAGATGGCGGGGTAAAGTCTAATACAGCCTAGCAGCCAGTCCAATTTTGTGCTCGGATGGAAGAACACAATTAATTAATCAATTTAAAGATGCAATGTGAATATTGATTTCTTTTACGCAACTTGTTGGAAGCGTAAATGAAGAGTGGCTGAAAAATATGCATTCCCGATCTATACGGCATTGGTAAATATATAGCATTTCATTTTATTCAGTGTTTTAAAAAAATTTAGGGTATTGCCAAGTGAATAAAATTACATTTTCAAAACTGATCATTGAGAAGTACAAACAATCTTCTTGCCCAGAGCCAAAAACATGTAGTATTTTCAATAACTATAAACTAACTGAATTTTGATCATGCTACTCATAATTATTTTCAGTGAGTCACTCCTGTCTTCTTAACGCTGCAGGGGTGGCCTTTATGCATAGCCCGTAGCCACAGTCGCACTGGGCGCCAGACAGTTTGCTGACCACAGCGTCAAAGTTTACTGCAAAGCACAAATATATGGTCAGCCACTTTCTGCATAGAAAGCTCCTCTGAGTCATACAATGAATCACTTGAGGCAACTCTCTTATATATTTGCTATATCTGTCTGACTTTAGTGCTCCGAAAGTGCTTTTACTGCTATAAAACTTTGCAGCAGCCGCAGCAGCAGAATTATCGCTATTTGGCAGCGTTACTCATATGAATGAACCACAAGAACATTAACTAGCCCGTGCACAGTACATTGCTAAATGTAAGTGTTCAAATAATAGCAACAGTATCTGTATGGATTTCTCATCCAACGCCAGTCACACTCAAAACATTTAAACATATTATAAAACAAATAAGAAGTGCAGTCACTCAAAAGCTTGTCAAAATGACAGTGTCAATACAATAATGCTTTCTCCATTTTTGTAATAAACGTTGCTAACCCCATAGTTTAAACACATTTTAGTCTCCTCTGAAAAGTGTATGCTCTAGATGTTTAAAATGTGCACTCAACCTTTCAAAACATAAATTACATATATTATTTCATCACATCTGCGCAACCATCTCAGAAATATTTCATAAATTGATTATGCTGTAGTGATTAGTTTCAGTGTTGAGCAGCTCCAGCAACACTTGTTCAATGCTATGCTGTGTGATGAATGGCTCATTAATGTGTGGTCATGAAATGCAGTGGTTGTGTCATGAGGGCACAGAAACATTTAACCACCTCCTACAGCTGTCCAGTCTTTGTGCACGACTCCCACCCGCTCCCAGGAAACAGCTCAGACGGTCTGTTTCCAAGAGAGTGGGAACAGCAATCTGATGTTTATAGGAACTCCTCACTCCATTACATCGATCTTAAATCAACGAAATGCAAGGCCACAGAGACTGCAGCTGACAAGAGGCTTTGCACAATGAGCAGAACTGTGGTATAGTTCTAAGTAACAGCAATGTAAAAAGACTTGCTGTCCTGCCCTCATTTCAGGGGTTAATGCCATTTTAACGCCCAAATACGTTTTAATGCCACAAACGAAGAAAAAATTGGCGCAACCAGAGGAAAGAGAATTGGGCAAAACAAGAAACTTAAGAGCAAAAACAAATGTCGTCAATTTCAGATAAAACTGCAGATAAATATGTTTAAGATCATTTGGTATTTTCGATTAACTTCATACGTATAACAATTGTTGGGCATTGTCATAATTTTCCTAGAAATTTGGATTTAATGTCAATTTGAATCCAAATTATTGCTTTTTATTGACATTTAAGGCCTTGATTTTGGCACAATTTACTTTTAATGCTTTTCAATGCCCCGCAGAAACCCTGTGTTTACTGTCCCAGGGGCACATTTATGAACTTCAATGGCCTTCTTGATCTTTGATGGCATTCCTGCACTCATATACCCGTTTAAATCAACTTATTTATTATGATGGGAAGAAAAAGATAAGCTTGTAGGACCATTTATGCTTTGAAAATGTACATGCATGGTTGTCAAATTTAGGTCTGCATTCTCAATATTTGTGGTAGGTAACACTTGGGACAAATTTTTCTCCTCTCCAAAATGTGGCTTAGGTCTCGCACTCTTTACAGATAGATATACACAGGGGGAGTGATTTCCTTTAGGCGATACCCGATTTATTTCTAACCTTGAGGCTCACGCAGACCCTAAATTCCCAGTAACAACGGCCGCACCAAAGTAACTCTAGTCGTGTATTCAACATAACACTGTAGGTCGTGCGGAGTAAGCACTCGGTTTGGGGGGCGGGAGCATTTGTCCAACTCTAGCCGCTGTGACCAAAACGCACCGTCAGCAGCACCAAACAAGACTGCATTGTCACCATCGGGGACATCTTGGTAGCACTGCACTTTTACTTAATGGTAATGAGCCACACGGAGTAACGCTTTGATCAAGACAAAGAATGGCAAAGAACATCATTAAGATAAAAGTAAATCAAAGCTCGAGGAGAAGGTGGGGGCGCCTGGAAACTGGCACAAGATGTAACAGCTAAACAAAAGATACAGTAATTAGAAACATCCACTCAAATTGACCTCATCTGATTATATGACAAATTACCATTTTCAGTGGTTTAAATGTTGTTGAAAGCTCAGTGATCTCTGACTTTGTCAAACCATGGTCAATCCATGCTCAAATTTGGAAGTGACAAAACTACATTTCAATGGATGGGTAGGTTACAGTTAGGGGGCTTGGACACTGGTGATGGAATGGGAGTCCGGTGAAGGATGCAGCAGGGTGGAGCCACGGACAGAAGAGGCGGTGAAGGGGTGGAGGTGGGTCGCAGCACATCTGGGAAGCTGATGAGCCATGAACGCTGAAGCTTAAAACGCAGGACCGCGGGCGATGATTGGCTGTGATGAAGGCATGGCTCTGCGCTGATAGTGTAAGAGGTGTGACCCTTGCAGACGAGATCATTAGCTGGAGGTGATGCTGAAATTAGTCTTTCAGAATGAATGTATGCCTAGACTTACCCCCGGCTTTCCGTTGCCGCCGGAAGGCCGCCAGATGGCCTCGGTAGCCGGACCCGAACCTCGCGGAGCAGTGTGAGTGTGCAACATTGGTTTTAATGACTTTCTAAGTTTGCAGACGCCGTACCGGACCTTAACCGGATTTAATGTGAGCCGGGGGTTAATTAGTCCGATGATAAACAAAAGACTTACGCCATGCTAATGGCTTAATACAAATAGACAGCACTATAAGATTGTCAACTTATTTTTGTAAAACAGTTACAGTTTTATGTATTTATTTTCATTACAACAACTAAAAATACATAAAAGGCCAAGACAATAAACAATGGCAAGACAAAAAAATAAAATAAATAACTCATTCTATAAAATGTACACAAAAATAAAAATAAAGAAATAAAAATAGACAAGAACTTAACTTAATAAACAAGTCATTGACACTGATACAAGCAAAATACTATGAATAAGTAATATATTACAAACAAAACACACAAAAACATTTAGACGACCATTTAAACAAATTAGTCAGTTACAGTATTCCCTGTTTTTAGTAAAATAGCTATCACATAAAGCAGGTTGTGTTTAATGGTTTTACAAAGTTTGCCTGTTGAAAAAGTAGAGTATCGGTTCTGTAGGTCAACGCAATAAATCGATCATTGCTATTTGGACACATATTATCGTAATACTGAATATTGGTGACGTGTGATTCCTCAGCCCTCTAATGCTAATGTGGCAGCCTGCTGAGCCTCTAAACCCACAAGCTCTTGTGTGTTTCGCAGGTGGATGAACAGTTTTGCCTAAGTTTATCATTTCGAACGGAAAGAGCAGGATTCAGACTCCTCCTGTGGTGCTACTGTCAGAAATATTTCACTCTTTATGTCCTAAACTTATGAAATATGTAAATATGTACTTCTGCTTCTGCAATATAACATTTTCTATACCGGTGCACCTGTATTTATACTGTGTGGCAACAAGACAAATCACTCTTCACTAGTTTTAATGATTACTTCACATGACTTATTGCTGTGACAATGTTAGAACCAAGTGCTGCACAAACTAATTGCATTACCCACACAGCTATTTTATGACTATTACTATTCGATAATGTACAGTCTGGCTTTCCGTCAGCGGCGGTACAGGAAGTCATAAATCTGTTCTCGCTCATTTTGGTCGTCTAACATCACTCATTTGTGCTTACACTGGCAGTCCTGGAGCAAAGTAATTACATTAGTACTTTAGAGATTTCCTCAGCGTGGCTTCTGATCTGACAGAGTGACATGTGAAAGATTAATGTCGCCGAACGCTTCACTGATGGGATTATTCAGCCTTTTATGCCTATAGTCTTTGTTCATGAGTGACATTTTGACATGCCACAGAAATGTCAATAATGCGGTGATAAAACATGATTTCTATTGACAATCGGAGATCTGATGTACAAATTAGTTCAATTTCACTGGATGATGTTATATTCCACAACTTTGCGCATCTTTCCACTGGTTGCTGTAACGTCCTCTCAACCAGTGGACGTTACTGGTAGCGACGTCCACTGGTTGTCGCAACATTTCTCATCAGTTCATTCCTTCTCAAAATGGACTCCTGTTTCATTGTTTCCACACGTGCATCAGTGAAGGACTTCACAGAGAACACGAGAAACAATATAAAAATACTAGTTTTACATGTGTGAATCCAAATGCAGAGGTTTCCGTCACTGACAGCAGGACAAACTTGTTGTGTGATATATGAACATATAGTTTTTCAATGAATGTGCACATGAAGACACATGAGAATAGTTTCATTATGCTTGTGTGTAATGACAAATAAAGCATTCTATTCTATTCTATTCATGTTCACTGATAGAAATACTAATTTCAAAGCCTATTGAGCAGGTGATGTGATTCTGAAATTGTTTGCTGTTTGTACAAATAGTTTTGAGAAATGCACTTAAACTATTAAAAATGTCAGTTCTGATCTGAGAAATGTGCCAAAGCGTCTGGGAAAAACTGTAAGTTAGTGTGAGCTGTTTAGCAAATGTTGCTCTGGTTTGGAGAAATGTGTGAAAGCGAGAAAACATATAATTGTTTCCTTTTGTAATGGACACCTTTCAAATTTATTTAATATTTAATACAACACTTTTCGGTAACTGCCATTTACTTTACATTCATCAAGAACCATACAACTGTAGAATAATGTTCATCAACGACAAAAAAGTGAAATAAAAAGCAACAAAAGAACAACTAAAACACAATAAACAAGTGAAAAAAAATGGTTAAAAACCGATTAAAAAAAAAAGAGCCACAAAAACGTGCCAGAAACGCATCAAAAGAGCAGGAAACAAGCAATGAAGAAAGCAAACAAAAAATTACAAAACATGACCAAAAAAATGAATACAACAAAAATACTTCAGTGTTGTAGGTCTTAGCTTTCAAATGGGCCGTTACATTGGCCTATAGGCTGTAAGCTCCAGTCGAGAAGCTTTAGATTTGGGTCAATCTGAACGGTAGAAAATGTGCTCTGTTAAGGCGGGGGTTAAGAGGTTAAACACCACTTTTTTCAAGGCTATGAATTTGCTGCTCAAGGCTTGCATGTTTTTACATGTGCGATCAATAATATTTGAAGAATGTTTTGCTCTGAAATTATTCAAATAGCAGAAATGTCATTAGAACTACCAATGTGGTCATGGTCTTTATATATATATATATATATATATATATATATATATATATATATATATATATATATATATATATAAAGATCTTCTTTATCTCTAAGCAGACGTATTTATCTGTAGTATGATTACTCTTAACCTCTAACTTAAACCTTCAGTCAGAAATTCAGCGTCATATAAAAATGCCATCAAGCGTATAAAAACTTAACTAGGCATTACCTTGATCTAGTGTTTCCCAGATTCAAAAGAGACTGGTGGTAAAATATTAGTGCATCTATTTTATTTGTAAGAAATTATTTTTTTTAACAGTATTGTTAATTTTATTCACGATTAAACAAGAAGCAAAAAAGGATAATTTCTTATTAAAATTTCTTGTTATTTCTTACCCTCTGGGGGAGAAATTAGACCACTGGGGCGCCGCGTCACCATAGTTTCTGCTATTAATGGAAAACACCCTTTGATTTCTCTTTACCTACAGCCCACAATAATCACACCATTTTGCCTTTGAGCCACTGTATTCAAGCTCATGGGTTTCAGTGACCTTTAGAAACCAATGTTATTTCTATTGTAAGGATTTTCATTTTGGCTGTTTGCAGAGTCGCCACTATCACATAAGCCTCATGGAAAGGTGTTTTGCTTAGATAAGTACCTGTAGTCGTCTCGTATGGAGCAGAAATTAAAAGTAAATATTGGTTCGATAAGATCAGGATTCACACTGGGAGGAAGTCTGTGCACAATATTGACTTTGTCTTTACATCGTTTTCAATGCTAATATACCTGGTGGGGGGGGGGGGGGGGGGGGGGGGGATGCCTGTGGCTGTTGATGTATTTCTGGTGGAAAAAATACAGATAAATTGAACATGTCTTACAGGCTTACTATCATGAATACACCTATGAACACTGAGCCAGAGAATACGTAGACACGTACAAACATTGTAAAATATATTGTTACGCTGTGATGTTGGTTCTGCGACCTGAGATATTTCAAGTGAGCAGCTTTACAGTCTCTGGGATTGACTGATGGATACATGGCTACCAATCACTCTCATACACCACAGTCCTACATAGGCTTGATGGTTGCAGTGTCTTGCCCAGAGACACAACGCCTGGATACACTGGTTGAAGAAGGAATCAAACTAAATAATACCTTGTTCTTTGTTTTGGTTTGTGGAAAAGGTTTAAGTTGTTGCTTGTCCTGTTTGCATAAAGTCACACATATGACATTATATTAACAATAATTGCATTTTTTTTTTAATGTCCTTGGTATTCACCGTCAATGTACCTTAGTAAAACTGCCAGTAAATCCAGTGCAGAGTTCTGGCAGTTTTTAAAATAGGCTGCCTCAATGTGAAAGACCTTTCTGTATTCGAGTTGCTGGAGCTTTCAGATTCACACGAACCCATATTGGTTACATGTCATTCACTGAGCAGACTTGTTAGAGCCTTGTGTAAATTGATTTCTGTTCGGCTCTTGCTGGGCTCCCGCTGCACACTGCGGCCTGTCTGGAAGTGTTTCACGGACTTAAGCAGCTTTTGTTGTGCCGTTTCATTTTGGCATCACTCACGGCGCCGTTCTATTGATTTTGGCTCAATTGCTGCGGTGGAAAATGTTTAGAATTTATAATATTTTTTCCGTTTGCTGCGTGTTGATTAGCCTTTGCGTTTTCTATTATTTTGTCAAATCACACCTGCCATATTCTTGTTTACGCCTTCAATGCAAATACAACCTTTCTTCCCTATTCATGTAGCAGATTGCTGCAATTTTTGAAGCAAATTGAGATTTTTCCGCTTCTTTTTTATCCTCAATCTTTACATAAACAGAATACAGACACTTGATTCTGTGTAAATCTAACAAATTCCCATGATTATCACGTTTCACAACCCCAAGTTAAATATACTTTAGTCCAAATAAGCTTCAGATCTCGGGCATAGTATTCTTGACACTCAGGGCCAGTCGTCCCTAACCTCTTAAAATGGTAAAGCTTCACCTGTGGCTTTAATCTGTCTATTGGAGCGCAGAAGAGGGATTTCCTCCGCGCTCCAGAGGTGTCACAGTCACTGCCTCTGGACACGGACCGATCCGACTGACCCTGGACCGCCTTTTAATGACAGAAGCACCGATCTATCATAAATCACAACGCTCAACTTTTCGGGGCAGATGACGCTGCTGGACCAACTGTGATTATAGTGGAAGTAAATGTCTCACGTTTTTATATCATTCCAGTATCTATTTACTTACTTACATTTCTTTGTGCTGTTCTGTACAAGCTCAAGACTGATCGTGTTAGTCCCATAAACTAAATGAATGTATGGCTATTGGCTAACATTTTTTGTATTTCTGAAATAAGGAATATTTTTGACCATGGAATAATTAAGCTTTTTCTTTTTCACATTGATTTTGTTTGTGAAGGGAATGCTCTCCAGTCGACGAGCTCGTAGAAGCAGAAAGCCAGGGCTCAGCATTAGAGCACGTTTGACAAACCTCTGCAGAATATTTTGTTTTGAATTCTTGTCTGTGGAGATCGTTTATCGTGCTTCATCACTGGCAATATATGAATGTATATTGCATGGATTAGCTTTCTTGCTTCAGCCTACTCCTCTTGAGATTACATAAATGTATACTGTGAATTTGGTGAAATATTAAGAATGTAAACAGCTGGAATAAACGAAACTAAACTAAACAAACTGCAGCTCTTGTGAAGTGTTGTTTGTGGCACAGTAGTCCTGCTGTACATATCCAAGATTATCTCTCAAAAAAGAACACATTACATTTCAGTTAATTCAAGAACAATAAACACAAATCCCGATAACACATTATACGGCAGTCTGTGCTCACAAATAAAAGACAGATAAAACAGAAGGGAAACATCAAATAAATGAACATAAGTGATTATTGTTTGAGCATAATGTCGAATGGTGTCTATTGCTTTCTACCATTTGAACTTTGTTAAAACATTTGTACCGTTGTTAGATGTGTAGGATTCTTAGATAAAACCTACACCTTCATAATCTGTTATTGTTTGTGTTTTTCCACGTTTTTTCTGCAACAGTCAGATGTGCTGCTTTTAAACCCCTGAAAGTGCTTTGGTGCTGGTGACAGAAGCTCAAACTGAGCGTGACAAGTGAGAGGACATTTTAATGTCACGTTAAACATTCGTTCGCTCAACAATGACAGGCCGACTGCAAGTGTGGTGCACTTTAGCTTCAGGGATGTCTTTCACTTCTACTTACTGACCTTCATACTCTAAAAGTTTGTTTTACTGTTGTTTCATTGTTTTCCTGTTTTTGGCCGAGTTTTATGGAGAGGTTTACACTGAAAGTTACATGATTATAAAACTGTACTATATGACTGATGAGAATAGGACTCAGAGTAGGGCCAAAGTACATATAATACACATTGCAATACAGGACGTACAACATTGATCATTCAGTAAATAGTTCAACACAAACTGTTTTACTTTAGGATACTAAAATAGTAACGACTTCAGCTGTAGTGCACAAACAAACCGTCTCTCTCCAAATAAGAAACAAACTGCTACTATATACTGCTAGAATTCTTGTAAAATATATAGTCTGGTGTTTATATTGAGTCAGCAGTCTGCAATATCAATATTGCCGAATAATATATGATATTTTACTGTACATAGGAAGCACACATCAAATAAATGTTATGTGGCATATTTCCTAATTGAATTTGCTGTTATTGTTAAGATCAAGACAGTGGCGCAGATGGTAGAGCGGGTCGTCTCATGATCGGAAGGTCAAGGGTTCGAATCCCGCCTCCTGAAGGTGCATGCTGTCGTTGTGTCCTTGGGCAAGACACTTCACCCACCTTGCCTCCAGTGTCTGCGTACATTGGTGTATGAATGGGTGAGAGGTTCCTTGCTGTAAAGCGCTTTGAGTGCCTAATGTAGGTGGAAAAGCGCTATATAAGTTGAGACCATTTACCATTTACCATTGAGATCTCAGAGTTTAAACATATCCAGCAGCATTAACCCTTCAGAGAAGACTGAACTATGAGCTACAGCAGGAGTGGCCAACCCGCGGCTCTCGGGCCGCATGCGGCCCTTGGCCAATCAGAGTGCGGCTCTTTGCATGATTAGATATTTTTAACACAATGCGGCTCTTTGCAAAAGAATTGGTACATGTTGCCCATAAACTGTAACAGTCTTTAAGAATCTTGACCAAAAATCCAACCATAGTCCTACAGACCCTGTTTTCCATCTCTACGCATGAACGAGAGTCTGTCTCTCTCCTTTTCGAGGCGGCGTGTAAAAGGTGCTCGTGCAGCAGCCTCGCTCAAAGCGGGATGTAGGTTAAACAACAGTCAGGCAGATCGTGGCACTGGGATCAGCTTCCGTGCTTTTCAAGTTTCTGATTAGCCAACTCTTTATTTGATGAAAGTTGGCCTCATATTCACAGAAAAAGATCATAATTAGTAAATGGAAAAAAGCGGAGCTCTAATGAAGCGTATGATGCGAAGCGCGACATCGTAACGCGGAAATACGCAAAGTCATTGACTTTTCTGTCACATGTTGTAACTGTAACAAATGCAACTTAAAACAGAACCTCAGACGTCCTCCAGAGGCTCCTGATTAAAGCTTATGAACTTTGTGCAGCCTAAAGTTCGTTCTCTGCACAGTCCAGTCAGGACCAAGCTGCAGGCACTGAGCGCACAGGCCAGGGGCGAACCAGAGGAGGGGGCTCAGTGGGCAGGGCCCCACACACAAATATACACCAGCATTGAAAAAAACAAAACAAGCAACAACAAAAACTATTCGAAATAATAATATTGTTAATAAATAGATCAAATGTTGTCCCAGTCAGAACAGAATAGCAGAAAATGTCAGTTTATTTAATATAC
Organism: Proterorhinus semilunaris; assembly: GCA_021464625.1. Classification (NCBI taxonomy): domain Eukaryota; kingdom Metazoa; phylum Chordata; class Actinopteri; order Gobiiformes; family Gobiidae; genus Proterorhinus; species Proterorhinus semilunaris. The sequence goes on from CM038357.1 coordinate 17,069,592, forward strand.
ATTTATTTCAATCTAGGTGAGTAAAACTACCACAATTATTGAAAAGAAAAAGGCCAGGCATAAAGTTATTGTTTATTATGATTAAATATAACAGTTTCATTACATTTAATTATATTAAACTACCACACTCGGATTTCGCGAATGGTCGGTGCCTTTGTGGCTCTTCACAGGATCAAGGTTGAACATTTCGGCCCTTGGCCTCTGACCGGTTGGCCACCCCTGAGCTACAGAATATCCAATAATCATGCATATTTGTAAATGGTAAAATAACAGCTTCCTCTTTACAAATACGTGTGGGACCGGGCACTATCCCCGCGAGTGCAAAAGTATGAAAAAATAACAGATAAAAATTGCACTGAAGATTAAGAAACAGCAGCATCTTCTGCCGAATCAACGGGGGAACTTCACTTTTTTAATAACTATTATCTGTTACACAGGTGAGAGGAGTTCTAAAGTTACATACAGAGGGATTTGAGAGACTCTTTGGCCTCTGAGGGATCCATTACAAATGTGCAGCTGTGATTGGAGCGATACAAAACTTTGCGAGAAATGTCTCACACGCTCCCGCTTTTTCATCAGCGGCAGAAATCATCATGGCAGCCTCTGGAATTTGCTACCTGTGATCATTCAGACGAATCAGACCCTAAGCATTGCAACACATTTGTCTTGATATCTAAATGCTTAATTATTTATTCCTCCCCTCTCAACTGATAAACGCACGGCGATCAAACCTCATTGCAGCGCCATTTAACACCAGCGCCGCGTTCCTTCTAATGTGCAAACCCCTCCTGCCTGCCTCCCGGCATCCATTACACTAAATTAACCAAGTCACTCGTCCTCTACCTCACAGCGAGCGCGATGTATGTAGTCAAGTCCTATACTGCTGTTGCCATCTGCTCTCCTGCTCCCATCCTGCCAGAGAAACCCATCCGCCAAGGTGCCTTAATCAGTCACTCACAAGGGCGGCGGGGATGCCTCTTCAAACGCACTGATCGCACGTGGCTTCTCCCCTGGCGCCCCGCGGACGTGTGAAGTCGCGCGCACTTGTGACGGTGATGGCAGTCTGCGGGAAAGAGCTGACCGCGCGGTTTGGTGAGCCGCGGGACGGAGTCACACAGCTGGCGGGGGTATCGTGAGCAGCTCGGGCGCAGGGGGAGCAGCAGCGGCGTGGGAGAGAGAGGTTAATATCATTTTGGCTAAGCTAAGTTGTGGTGAAGGGCTGGCCACCTGTTCAGCTCCGGAGGTGGGCTCTCCTCGGCTAGTTCTGAACCTTTGAAGGTCAAGTGCCTCCAAGACGCCACAGTGGAAAGTCGTGACCAGTGCTTCTGTATTTCTTAGCATCTGTAGTAGGACGAAATTGGCCGAGAATTAACGAGACAAAGTTTCATTCTTTAGAGTTGTGTATTTTCCTTGATAACTTTTTAACCACTAGTAATGTCTAAACACGGACGTCTTTAACCTCTTAACCCCCGCCTTAACCGAGCGCAATTTCTCCAGTTTGGCATTACCTTGATCTTTAAAGCTTAAAGGACCTGTATCATGCTATTTTAAGCCATTCCAAAGTAAAGTATAGGCATTTATATGATATATTGTACCTCTACCACTACGGAGCACTCATTTTTGTGATAAATATAAGTATTTTCTGGAGGTATTTTTCCAACCCGGAAGACAAAACGCTTGGATTCAGTTAACTCCGCCCCCTCTCGCCGCTCATACAACTTTAGCAGTAGTAGAAATATATATATATCACAGCAAAAAGTGAAGTTACTTCATGATGCTGTTATAAGGAGTTAACATTTGCAACACAGCTTCATGGCTAAATGGCTAACACACACGCTAACATGCATTTTGATGACTCACCACTCTGATGTTTCCAGTATGGGATTTGCGCTGGTTATAAAAGTTAATCCACTTTGATTCTGGCCAAGGTTCATTAGCATCCATCAGCGACAGGCTCAGACAAACACTATTTTAGCTGATAGTCGCTGAATCCCGGAGGGAAATTCCAACTTCTATGCCTCTTCTTTGGGAAGGTTGAATAAAGTCCAGTCCTCGCAGCCAAACGCGGTTTTCTCCGTGACATTATCGTTGGGTAAGAAAAAAGAACAGGTGTCCAGACTCCAGAGTAGGTTAGAAAAAGCTCCCTCTTCACAACTTTCGGTGCAACATGACATGACCATCTGTTCAGACCGTTCGGACGCTCAGGGGGAGCGTTTGTTTTCGGTACAGGGGCAGCGCAGCGTCAGGCACTTCCTTTTTTTTTTTTTTTTTTTCTTTTTTTTTTTTTTTTTTTTTTTCTTACGACAGAAATAATGAAAAAAACTGTTTTACAAATAAAAATCATGCCGTAAGGCATTAGATTACAGACGTCGAGCACTTCCGTTCCGCTGTGACGACACAACTGAACATGCCAGTCGTTTACCAGGAGAGGGCGGATCAGCTGCTCAGAGCGCAGGATTCAGGAGGATTACTGAGAACTGCGTGAATGAATCCAAAAACCACTCTGGGGGTGTTTTTGATAAGGAAATAGCATAACAACATGGTTAAAAGCTCCAAAAAGTCGATTTTGCATGATATAGGACCTTTAAAGGAACAGGCCACCGTTTTTCCACACTGAGATATGTTCTTACCTGAGCTTGGACGAGTTGATACGTCCCTGTCTGGTCTTTGTGCCCGTGGAAGAGCGTGGTCGCTTCTAACTTCACCCCCGTTTGGAGCCATAGGAATATGCTGGGAGAGGCCAAACGCTAACAACATCTTTGGTCTTTTTGCGTGACTGAGCGCACGCAAAAAGACCAGACAGGTGCGTATCAACTCGTCTAAGCTCAGGTAAGAACATATCTCAGTGTGGAAAAAACGGAGGCCTGTTCCTTTAATGACTGGAGAACTTACAACCTCTTGGTGTGACGCCACATTTGAAAGCCAAGGCCTACAAAACTGATTGTAACTTTTTTTTGTCGTGACGTCGCCGCGTTCTTGTCACATTTTTGAAGTGTTTTTTGTCACATTTTTGTTGCATTTTTGTCACTTTTTTGTCGCTTTCTCATTGTGTTATTGTTGCTTTTCCGGCACATGTTCAGATTTTTCTTTGTTGCTTTTTTGTCATTTTTTTACTTGTGTTTTCGTCCATTTTGTGTTTTATTGTGTTATTGTTACTTTATTACTTTGTTATTGCTACACACCCTTTTGTTGCCTCTTTGTTGCGTTTTTATCGCTCTTTTTTTATCTTTTATTTTGTTGCTTTTTCATCACTTTTTGGCTGCGTTTTTATCCACGTTTTCGTCTCTATTTTAACTTAATTTTCAAGAAGACTTTAGATTCGGGTAATGCTGAACTGGAGGAAATGCACTTGGTTAAGGTGGGGGTTAAGAGGGTAAAGTCCTTCCTTAATTTAGGCAAGTATAAAAGAAACAAATGTTTTGTACAATCGTCGTTACTTGATTTACTTTAAGCGTTTGCACTTCTTCTTCCTCAGACAAAACTGAGATCATTGTTTTTGGCCCACAGACACAAATACAAAGTTTTATCAGTCACCTTGAGCCTCTCTCTAAAACCAGAATCAGGTTAGAAATCTAGGAGTAATCATGGACTCAGAACTGAACTTAAACAGCCACATCAAAGCAATAACATCATCAGCCTTCTATCATCTGAAAAACATTAAGATCAGAGGAATAGTGTCAAAACCAGACTTGGAGACACTCATCCATGCATTTGTCTCCAGCAGGTTAGACGACTGTAACGGCTGCTCACTGGCCTTTCTAAACGAGCTGTTAGAGCTGAAGTACATCCAGAACGCTGCTGCTTGAGTCCTGACAAGAACCAGGAAATACCACCATATTAGTCCAGTGCTCCGGTCCCTGCACTGGCTTCCTGTCACTCAGAGAATAGAATTTAAAACAGCTCTGCTTGTGTACAAGTCTTTTCATGGTTTAGCACCAAAGTACATCTCTGACATGTTAGAGCCGTATGAACCATCTCGGGCCCTGAGAACTTCAGGGAGGGGTCCCCTGGTGGTTCCCAGAGTCAATAATAAACACGGTGAAGCTGCGTTTCAGTTTCATGCAGCTAAAATCTGGAACAGTCTTCATGAGGATGTGAGACAGGCCTCAACTCTGACAATGTTCAAATCCAGGCTGAAAGCAGCTCTTTTTACCCGAGCATATGAAAACTGAAAGTATTTTATCTGCACTCTTGCCTTTTACTGTAATTGATTAATTTTATGTTGATGTTTTATTGATTGATTTGATCTGTTTTCTTGTAATGTTATGCAACTGTGAAGCACTTGTGTATGAATTGTGCTCTACAAATAAACTTGCCTTGCCTTCCTCTTCCTCTTCCTCCTCCTGAATGGAATTTGACACATAATTGTAATACTTAGCTTATAATTGTACAGAGGGTTTGGATCATTTGCATACATTTAATCACACGCTCTTACAGAAATGAGCAGCTTGGAATTCTAATATCAACTAATCTCTGCTGTGCCTCAAAATGCTTGATCCTCCTTTTCTCCAAATCGGGACTTTGTGGTGGAGAAGAAAATGATGGTCCGAGCCCCTGTGCCTGGTTCTGATAGTTTGTCATGTGAATAGTACTACTTAATTTCCCACTGGGTAGAAACTCATTATTTCTGTCTTTATCTCACCATTGACCTCTGCGTGCTCTCTCAAACGTTATTGGTTTGTTCCTGTTTTTAGTGGCCGTGACAGGGTTGACCCTAAACAGCAGTAAGATACACGAGCGGGAGGCGCTGGGTAAAGAATGGATGTATATTTTATGCTGGGCCAGGGATGAGACTCCCCTTCACCTATAATGTGCCACACAGCAAGAACAATTACACTGATTTATCGCTGTAGGCTTTCAGCTTTCCCTCACGTGATGTATGAACACAATGTGAGAGTACAACGAACGCACATGTCAGAAAAAGATCGCATTTTGTCTTGTCTTGTCCGGCTGCATTGTACATTAGGAAAATATCGTTTTGCAGGCAACACAATATCCACAATATCTGACTGACTTTGACTCATTTTGTTGCCTTGTTATGACACATGTTGATGAAAAAATTAATTCTCTTTAAATGTAGTGGGAAGTACAGCATTGCAGTGGTTTATCAAGATAACAAAACATTTTTGATATTGCATTATTCACTTTCTTGTCTACATTTGTGCAGTCAATTATATTATGAGCATTTCCGAGGCATTGCTGGGTTTTCTGATTTTTTGTCCTGTCTGTGTTACAGTTTAATTTTGTCGGGAAGCTTCTAGGACCACGGGGAAATTCCATGAAACGATTGCAAGAGGAGACGGGAGTGAAGATGTCCATCCTCGGAAAAGGGTCCATGAGGGATAAAGAAAAGGTAACGCTGCTCAGATATATCTTGCTTCCAGACAGTTATTGAATCAAAATATTTACAGAAACTCGCTGCTTGAAATTCAGGCAGCCTGTGGAGTATTACCAGGAGAGTGGAGTCCTAACTGAGATAAATAAGGCCAAAGTTGTAGCTTCCTCTTGAACATACAGTATACTGTAGTGCTTGTTAGTGGTGAATCAAAGATGCTGGTGCATAATTTTTTACCTTAGGATTGGACAAAATGATTCATTTGGGTATGGGTATAGATTCTTCTAATGATTGGTTTTCGTATTAAAATGTAATATAGAAGCAATACAATACATTTTAATCAAAAAATATACTTCAATTGCAGGATGCGACAAATCCCATGGCAAAGGTGCACACTCTTATCGTGAGTGGATTTTCCATGGAACATTTTAAGACCCTGAACCTGATCTTTGTTTTGTTTTGTTTCCAAATAATAAAAGAGGGAATATGTAAGGTTTAAGCAATAACATCAGCAGCTTTTTACCATCTGAAAGATCAGAGGAATAGTGTCAAAACCAGACTTAGAGAGACTTATCCATGCATTTGTCTCCAGCAGGTTAGACTACTGTAACGGCTGCTCACTGGCCTTTCTAAACGAGCTGTTAGAGCTGCAGAACATCCAGAACGCTGCTGCTCGAGTCCTGACAAGAACCAGGAAATACGACCATATTAGTCCAGTGCTTTGGTCTCTGTACTGGCTTCCTGTCACTCAGAGAATAGAATTTAAAACCGCTCTGCTCGAAAGTGTTTTCATGGTAGTATATCTCTGACATGTTAGTCAATAATAAACACGGTGAGGCTGCGTTTCAGTTTCATGCAGCTAAAATCTGGAACCGTCTTCATGAGGATGTGAGACAGGCCTCAACTCTGACAATGTTCAAATCAAAGCTGAAAACAGTTCTTTTTTCCCATGCATTCGTCATTTGGCCGTTCACTCGCTTTTTACTGTAATTAATACATTTTTATCATGCTGTTTTATAGATTGATTTTATCTGCTTTCTTCTAATTTTATGCAACTGTGAAGCACTTTGAATTTCCTTGTGCTCTACACATAAACCTGCCTTGCCTAAACTGGTCAAACCTCATTAATAACTTTCCTTTCCATTTCTAACAACACCTTTACTGTCACTATAATGCTAACAACACCAGCGCGTGCCAGTTCACGACCGATAAAAAATGCTTTATGATTAGATGCATAGTCTTTTCACACAAATGTTCTTTTTTACAATACACTGGCCAAGTTCAAGGGTAACTTTATTTGTATAGCACATTTATAATGACTTAAACTCCCCAAAGTGCTGTAGTGAAGAAAATGTATGTTTTTACAAAGCCTTTAATCGGCCATCAAAAAGACTAGTGTTGCCAGAGCGAGGTCAGGTTGCAATTGCATGCCTTTGTTTGTGCATAGCTTTTCTTTAAATGTTAGCCCAGTAACAGATACACACCAGGAGAGAATAGAAATGGCTTGGAGTGTGCTTCTTAATAGTGCTTTCTGTAATAGTCAATTACGGATGCGACATAATGAATCTCTTTGCCCGAGTCATTTTTCATGGTGACTTGTGTTTTGGTGACTTGGGGGCCGCACTTATCTTGAGCTTGTACACACAGGGCCTGCAGCACTGTCTGGGATAAACAGTGAATCTGAGTATTGAGTTGTGTCGCTGTTATTACTGTATTCTCTGATTCAGACATCACGACATGACAAAAGCTCTATGGGCTTATACCTCAACTGCGGTGACACTCAAGCTGTGTTTTTAGTTTCATCGAGAGCCAAGTCAGTGACATGCAGTAAAAAGACGAAACATTATTACCCGTCCACTAACCTAAAGGATCAATGCATGGTGCCGCTGTGTCGTCGGGTGCAACACTTTGCCTCCCTCTGCCTCTAGTTGCTATGTATGCGTGTTTGTGATGGAAAAGCGCCCATGGTCAGTCTGGCTACTATGTGTCTCACGTCTGTCTCCATCAAATAAACAAATAAAGAAAAATCACATACTACACAGGGGAAAACAATTTGCCCTCAAGTTGATTTCAGCAGGAAAATGGGAGTGCATTTTAAGCCAGAATCTTGAATAACCATATACAGTTGAAATGCACAAGGGGCTGAAATGTTTATTTGAGCATGTGTTTCTCCATGCCCAGCATTTCTCCATGCTGGGCATTGAGAAATAAATTATAATAATCTTCAATGAAGGTACTTGATTCATCTTCTGTACTCAGTAGTTGAAGTCTTCGAACGTTTCGCCTCTCATCCAAAAGGCTTCGTCAGCGACAAAGGTCACAATCTGCACGCAGCTGAATATATAGACCGATGGGGAAGAGTTAGGGTAGGCCGTCTCCTCCCCTCTAATCACAGCTACTCTCACCTGTGGGTAAACACCTTTGAAGTAGAGCGTCTCTAACGACGTGCTCACCTCAGTATCGGTCAGCCCTGTCCTATTCATAGATAATCACTACCCAGTATCTGTCCCATTCATGGCTGATCACTGCTAATTATCTGCCTATTGTTCTTTTGTTAGCTGAGGTGCCGTCTCCTTGGACTGGCCGTGCCCTTTTGGTTTCTCCCGAAGGAGATTGGAGTACAGTGAAGGAAGATTAAATCTGAGACCGCCATTTCGATTAATGGAGGGGTTTTCTTTCCTGACAAAAATAGCTTCTTTAACTCCTCTTTCAAACCAACGTTCTTCTTTAGCTAAAATTTTTACCTCCCCGTCCTCAAAGGAGTGGTTGGAGGCTTTGAGGTGAAGGTGCACCGGCGACTGAGGGCCACTTGTGCTTTCTCTTCGGTGTTGAGAAAGTCTCTTCTGTAAAATTTGTTTAGTTTCTCCAATATCATGTTGTTTGCATTCTTCTTCTTTGCATTGAATAGAATAATAATGATATGATAATAATGATTACTTTTACACCTTGACACCTCATGTCTTACCGCCTTAAGTGCATTTTTCCAGTTTGGCTTTACCCAGATCAAAAAGCTTTCTTGGCCAGTGTAACGGCTCATTTGAAAGCTAAGACCTGCAAAACTGATAACTGGTATGTTTTTTGTTGCGTTGTCGTCGTGTTTTTATCACATTTTTGAAGCCTTTTTTATTTTCTTTCTTATCTCTTTTTTTGTTGTGTTTTCACCGTCGTGTTTTAGTTGCTTTTTTGTTGCTTTTTTGTTTTAGCCCTTTTTGATGCTTTTTTGTCTTGTTTTCTTTAATTTTTCATTGCTTTTTGTGTCTTTTTTGTTGCATTTTCGTCATGTTTTTGTCACTTTTTTTCACATTTAAATTTTTTGTTGTTGGTTTTTGTGTTATTGTTGCTTGTCCGGCACATTTTCGCAGCTCTTTTGCTGCTTTTTTGACACTTTTTTGTTGCATTTTTCATCTCTATTTTGCATGTTTGGAAGCATTTAGATTCGGGTCAAACTGGAGAAAATGTGCTCAGTTCCGGTGAAGGTTAAGAGGTTAAACAATCACTTTTTAATTTAATTTTTTTTTTATTCCAAGTCTTTATCTTAAAAATAGCTTTTGGTTTCATGATTTATGAACATCGACGAGATAGACCTTTTAAATAAACTAAATCTGAATGATTCCCTCTCTAGGACCATTTAACTTCAAAGTGTTCATTTCCTCCTTTAAACTCCACACTAGGTGCTGTTACTGCCAGTTATTGGCTGCAGACCAGACAATTAAAAAGCCCCAAGATGATAATTGAGATTGACAAAAGTTAAGATTGCAATTTTGACTAATTTCACAGCCTTCGCGATAGCATGAGTGATCTCTTTGTGTGCCATGCAGTAGAACATCGTTGGTCTAAAATCTTCCTCTCTGTGTCTGAACAGTTCTTTGGGTTAGCAGACAGTTCACAGGGAAATGAAACGATACAAACCAATGGTGGCTAATTGAAATGTGCAAACCAAAAAGCAGGGGTTAGGGTCGGTGGCTCTGCAGCTGGTTTTGTAAATGCTCTTATTTCTGTTTCAAGGACTGTACAGTCAATGGCACTGCGGTTCATCCTTTTAGTTGTGCCGTGGCTGATGCAGTAGTTCATTTAAAACGCTGGCCCTGATCCACCACAGTCACTTCTGTTTGCTCATGTGCTGCGTTAATTTATGTTGAAAGAGTGGCTCTGAATAAGAAGCGCGTGCACTGGCAGAAGTGAGTCGAGCTGTACAAGGCAGTAACATCAGTGCGGTATTTGATATGTTTGTATACTCGTCTACCTTATCTTAAAAGGACAACACATTTTATGACAACCACTACCAATTAACGGTGAATTTCTTAAGGTTTAACCGATCAGTCTATATTTAATTTCTTACATCTTTTGGTGGTTTGGGGAAACAGGCAATCATCTTAAAGCCAAAGCATATTATCAGGTCTAATTTGCAAGTTCTCTCTGTGGCTTTCCCCCTTGATGCTTTACATTCAATTCAATTCAATTCATCTTTTTTATTTGAGCATCTGAATTCCACACTGTTCTACTCATATACAAAGTTCAGCACAGTAATCAAAGCCAAAAGAGGTACAGTCGTAAGTAAATACGTAAATGATTAAATAAATAAATAGCGTGGATATGACGCTCAAAAGGAGTAGGCAGAAGCTTAAGCTTGTTTGCACCTACCCCCTTGTGTACTGAAGAATTTGATACATTCATTTACTGCATAATCAAAAAGATATGACAGTTATTTTGTCCTATTCCAGTGACTATACAATCAGCAATATAAACATCACAATATTCTACTAATCCCAAGGCAAGGAAAGAAAACTCTAACCTTTTCTTCAATAATTACAAATACCCATCACTGTCAACACAACTAGTCACCAATCTTTTAACTTGATCATTTGTTACTTGTTGTTATGAATTTAATGCTATTAATGGTCACTATAATTAGGGATTATGTTATTAACAACCATAATTATATGATTTATTAATGATGTAAATCTATTTCAGATTTTTAACTATTATATTATCATTATTTATTCCTTTATACCATTTTAATAATAATAATCACTTCGTTGTCACCATCTACAGCGGACTATATGATAGTGTGAGCCCTATTCTGTGAGGTGCATTAAAAAGTAGAGTGTGGGCCAGCCGGGAGGGGGGGAGTGGCCCCCAATCAACCGGCCCAACCCTGCTGCCCTGAGTAATTGACTTTACAGTGATGTTGGTAATCTGTGCTGTATGATGCGCCACATGACGAGATCAATGAACCCACTGGGAGGGGGGGGGGGGCTTTTCTCCAACAGGTCCATGTCTCGCCTGCCAATATCCTTTGTATAGTTGAGGAGCAGTGATGGTGACAACAAGCAGCCACAATGGTGTTTTTAAGTTTTGTCCTTGTTGCTGTTAATTTAGTTATAGCCCTCAGTAAAAGTAATGGTGATAATAAATGATCTACATCAGTAGGACGTTTCTGTTAAAGTAAAAAGGACAGCCGAATACTAGTTAAATGTTTGAAAATGCGCCCATATTCCCTTCCCTCTCTGGCTAACAGTGTTTACCGGTCGCATGTGGAGAACCCTGTGGTGTTCTCCGCCCCAGTCAAAAGGCCGCCCGTGTTATAATCAGATTAGGCCCGTTTTTTGTGTGTGTGTGCGAGAAGTATCGATTTTGTGTACAGTTTGAGCCGGTCTGGAGGACTCTGAGATGAGAGTGGCACCTAAAGGTCACCGCTGAAAAGCTCGGCTGCCATCGGAGACACCCGCCAGCGGCTAAAATGTTACAGACAGAGCCCAGGCCACATCACCAGCCAAAACACATTTCACATCTCAGTCGGCTCATCCACTTCACCATGGCAACATCTCCTCCACCTACTCATGTCCAACTACTGTCTATGAAGAGTATTACTCACCCTGGACAGGTGCATAAGAGTAGAACAAGTAAATGCTATATCATAATTATAGAAATGAATATACGAAAATGTTATTAATTGAACGTCTGTAATTTTATGGACACCAATATGAACAAAAGATAGAAAAGACTCGCAGAACATTGTAGTGTCCAGATGCTTTTATCTCAAACAGTATTTTTTATTTAAAAATCTCCATTGATTGATTTTTATGAAATGTACGCCTTTTCCCAGAATACTTATGACACAATCCTGAGCTGTGTATGAACATAATGTTATTAATCGTGACAGCTGTAGCTACTCCATAATTGCATGTAGTTTGCAGGTATGCAGCAGACATCCTTTGCACATTTATGCGGCCGCTCCTGCTGTAGTCTGTCGGAGCGTGTCATCAGACAAACGTGAGAGTGGATCATTAGCCTCGCATTACGAGAGTGACCTCAGCTGTTTGACGTGTGAAGAATGTATCGTACTCAAAATCATTTTAATGAAGTGCGACTGGTCTCCAAAGGCAAAAGGTGACCCTGTAACACAAGGACACTGGGACCAGATGGACTGAGCTATTGGCTTTTGCACTTGGTCATTGTATTGTCCATTCATGATTTTTTGTTGATGTTGATGCCCATGGAGCTAACAACTCTGAGTTTTGACACCAACCCAGAACAAACAATATTTTAATCAGTTTAAGGTGCATTAGGCAACTTTTTATGTGAAAAAAAGGTTGATATTAGTGCGTATTTGATCTTTCAGGAACCCAGCGCCGCCTTTGCTTTTCATCTCTGTGGCATCTATGACACAGGATCAATTACATTTCAGTGTTTTAGAGTTGCTAGTTTTCTTGATGGACTGTTTACGTAAGTTACCATGGCTCATATCAATCATCAGGGAAAACCTACCAGAAACCCTAAAAAACTATTTCTCCTGGAGCACCTAGAGGCCACCAGGATGGAAATAAATTTGCCATGTTTACCACCCATACAGGCGCTGGGGCACCGAAAGATCGAATATGCATTCATATTAACTTCAAGCAGAGTTTTTGCTTGTGTGCTACAAATCTTACATCAATAAGATAAAGAAGAAGCTTCTGAAGATTGAACTAACCCAGTCTAAGGATATTTGACAATCTCTTCTACAATAGACAAGTTATTATTGAGTTAATTTCATAAGGATACAGTGTCTTCCTAACAATACTGTACATTGTGGCCCACTTTTTGTTTTGTACTTCAAAACTATACTAGATGTAAAATCATTGTTTTGGTCCAAATAACTTTTTACCTTCAAATATGTTCTACTTCCTTGGTATTTCCTTTTATTTCTGTCCCTCAACAGGCTGGTTTTGATAGGACCATATGTTCTTCTATCCTCCAGATCCCAGGTGTGCTGTGGCGTGTTTGCTCACTCTCCGATTGTTTGTGTGGTTGGAGCTGTTTATCTGACCTACGAGACAGACATTTCAGAGCCAAAACTTTTTCAAGATGTGAGCTGTGTGGATTTGGCGTATTTCAAACACCGTGTGCCTCTTAAAAATTTTGTATTCACAGTTAGTCTCAACGAATGATATTTTATCACATAGCCATTCAGCTTTTCAATTAATAATGGCAATTTATCTTCTGGTCTTGACAAGTAGTGTGACTTACGTTATCTGTCTCTGTCGTTCACAGGAGGAGGAGTTGAGGAAAAGCGGCGAGGCCAAATACGCCCATTTAAGTAACGACCTCCATGTTTTAATTGAAGTGTTCGCCCCGCCCGGAGAGGCCTACTCCCGCATGAGCCACGCACTGGAGGAGATTAAGAAGTTCTTAGTTCCAGTGAGTGCACCTTTTCTGCTGTTTTCCACATTCCTCTGTGTGGACAATGTGAGCCATACAAAATCTATACTGGGCTTTATTATTGTGTGGCAAAGAATTCTAGCTGTGATGCGTTATTCAACAATGTGCAGACCATGCATTACCTCTCACCTCCGCTCTGATCCCAAGATCATTATGCGTTTCCCCGGGAGTAGACCGTTTTTTTTTTTTATGCTTTTCATTCTCCTCTTGCTCCTGTTGTTGTTGCTTTGACTCTAGTTTTTATAAAACCTTCCTTGTAAGCTTTGTTTTTTTTTTTTTTTTCTTTGCTGCTGTGCTGGTACATGAAACAAAGTATTGCTGTTGCTACAGTACTGACCTATGTGTATCTTAGGAATGAGTACGACTACCACTATCAGTGTACGTAACGATGCAAGTAATTACTTTCACAATTTGTATACAAGGTGGTTTGAATGGCTTTACAGCTAAATACAATTACGAGGCAGATAAAATCAGTCCATAAACATATAATTTATTGAATTAAAGGCAAAGAGTGCAGATAAAATACTTTCATCTTTGTCGTATGCACAGCTAAAAAGAGCTGTTTTTTCTGCAGCATTCGAGCATGGTCAGAATATAGTCTGAAACAAAGCCTCACTATGATCTGATCATTGCTGTGACAGGAAGAATCTAAGGCTCATGTTCACCTGTCGTCATTGACGCGTGTGTTCTGCATAGCTGTGGAAGGACACATCCAACCAATGGAAGCTTGAACAAGAGGGTCCCAGTTTTCTAACCTCTGTAATAAGATCAATAATAATAATAATAATAATGCATCAGTTTTATATAGCGCTTTTTTGGACACTCAAAGACGCTTTACATTGCACTATTCATTCACTCCATACTTGGTGGTGGTAAGCTACTATTGTAGCCACAGCTGCCCTGGGGTAGAATGACGGAAGCGAAGCAACCAGTCTGCACCATCGGCCCCTCCGACCACCACCAACCACTCACTCACTACATTCACCAGGCTTCTGGTGTTACCAAATGGTCTCCCATTCAAGTACCGACCAGGCCCTTCCCTGCTTAGCTTCCGAGATCTGACGGGATCGGGCAGAGCAAAGGCGGTGTGGCCACAAGATCACATGGTAGAACTACTATGCATCCATTTTCTGACTTTCCAATCCACACACCCTTCCTCCAGCTGTTATGGAGGGATCCCGAGGCGACACCAGGCCAGCTCATTCCCTCCCGAGGGACGCAAAAAGGAGGCATCCGAAATAGATGCCCGAGCCACCTTGGCTGGCTCCTCTCGGCGTGAAGGAGCAGCAGCTCTACTTCGAGCTCCTCCCGGGTGACTGAGCTCCTCATCCTATCTCGAAGGGTGCGCCCAGCCACCCTGGAAAGAAAACTTATTTTGGCCGCCTGTAACCGCAATCTTGTCCTTCCGTTTATTACCCAAATCTCATGAGAGCAAGAGGAGGGGACACTAGGGGAGGGGAGGAGCGAAGATCGACCGGTAAATTGAGAGCTTTGCCCCTGAATCAGTTCCACTTCCAACAAGTTGAAAATAATAATTCTAGTTTATTTACATGTATTGCTTCTATAGTATAATATATAACCAGATGCTACACAAGGTTTTTATCTGACTAATCTCTTTATTGACACATGGTCATTTGACTAGGGTGTGGCCAATGCAGTAAAGTGTTCGAGGGAGGCACAACCGTATGTGTTAAGTATTAACAAATTATCATCAGATTCTTTCTATTCTTTTCTTCTCAGAATATAGATGCTCATTTATTAACCATAACAATAAAGTAAGCAGAGTAAGTGTTTCTTGATCATTTCATGCACAAATATCAGCAGTTTGTTAACACAAAAGCTGAAGATCAGTGAGTGAACATTTCTCCGCGCTTCTACGCTTGCTCACTCCACAGGCCCTCTGTTACAAAGTGAGGCCTAATATATTCAGCAATTAAAGTGCAGTACGGAGCAACTTGGACGACTCCAGCAACTTAGAGCCCAGAGAACTAAGCAATAATTAATGTGCGTGTTGTGTACTCTCGCTGAGCCTAAGCTGTAAATATTAATCAAGGTTTGCAAATGTGACGGGGCTAATAGAGGTGCGCTGCGGAAGAGTCCAACTTCTTTTACTCACAGCCGCATGTTTTCCCATCAGAGGGAGGGCTGTAAGTTACTGAATGCTGTACAATTAAAGCTGTTGTCAAAAATGGCCAGTACAGAGAAATGTGTTTGACCTTTTGTGCTATGAGAAAAGTCTTGCTCAGTAGGCAGGAAACCACCTCCTATTTTCAAACGAAATGCTTTGACGACGATGTGGGAATGTGGGATGAACATTTTTGAAAGATAAAAACAATGAAAAGTAGCAAAGTGCTGCTTTTACATAATCTAGGCCATAAAACAGAAGACATGCTTTCAATCTCCTCGTGGTGCTTTGCCTTTTTTCAAATGCAATGTACATTTTAGTTCAGTTACACAGACGAAAAATATAACCAGAATTCTTTATTATTCCACATAAATTGAGTAACACGTTGAACTCAAGTATTGCTGTATATTCTATCCTCAGAAATAGCTTTGAAATACCTTACCTCTTCATAACGGTGACGCTATGGACTTACTGAGAAATGGCGCACCACAAACACACCAGGCATCTGTCAGTATCCATGGTGACAGATGCTGCTGCCTTTGGCTCCACAGGCCAAGAGTCCTGCTGTGAGCCTTGTTCTAATGCAGCACTGTGTGTCTAATGGGCACATCCAGCAGAGCCAGCAATCATAGGGAAAGTGCAGGGAGGAAATGGCTTTTGTGAGCTCTTAATGTGTAATATTATTGTTGAGGATTGCAGTTTTTATCTATTTAATTTGTCTTATTGGCTGCTGGTGATCGAATACTAGCAAAGTTGTGCTATACATTAGAGCAGAGGTAAATTATATACCATTAAGCATATTAGGATTAACCCATGTTTTCCAACAAATAAAATCTCAAGAACACAAATAACTGTATTCTTAACATCCAGATGCCAGAAATTCAACCATTCTATTTTTTCAGAAAAGGTCTCAGGGGCTCCAGGGGATGGCATCTGGATGCCCATGGGCATAGGGTTGGTGACCCCTGCATTAGACTAAGTAAGTAGCAAGTAGTGCTTTATTTGTCATTACACATTGTACAAAATTGCGTAAATCAGATGGAGGGTTAGTCCTGAGCCGCTGAGCTGCCACTGTGAGCCAACCTGACCAGTACGTTTTTACGCAGACATGAGTAGAACATGCAACGCCTACACAGATCCAGCAGGGATCGAAACCGGGACCTTCTTGCTTTGAGGCATAAGCGCTAAACGCTCAGCCCCCATGCAGCCCAGGTTGGCAACATCATCCCTCCAAAGAAGTTTTACAAAAAATATTGCACAGAAGAAATTTAAAGATCTGTATACGTATTCTGAAATAGTGTAACTACTTTGAAAATGTCCTGAGTTTGAGAACCCCAGGCCACTTAACTAACATATATTCTGTATAGGACCTGTATTTGTATAAAATTGTGTTTGGGCAAGCCCACCCCAAACTTTTAATTGGAAATACGGTAGGCCCAAGCAAACTTGCCTACCCTGCCCTATCGGATAAGTAAGCAAGTTAACAGCTCTGCGCAATCATTTCTAAAGTGACATTATTTTCTTTAGTGCAAGACCTAAATGTCACTCCGCTTGTTTGCACAGTCATTTGTGGTATTTGCTTTTGTGCTGTGCCTATTGATTTTGAAGCCAATAGTCTTTGTTTTGATTTTAGTCTCTTTTTTTTTAACGGTGCACAGATTTCTAAAGTCAAGCTCCTTTAAGTGAATGTGATATTATCTTTATTGTATCATATCTCAAGACATACAATCTTGCCGAATGTTTGTAGGATAAAAGCTTCAACTTGTCATAACATTTATCATATTTGAACAAGACATGTCAAGAATGATTATGGATGCAAGCAAATAATAGAGCAGATTTGTGTAAGGTAAATGCATTTATGAATAACAGCTGCTGCAGATGTAGCACTTCAGGGCTCACTTGGATCATATGGTCTGAAGGACAATTGCATCATTCAGGCAGGAAGTGTCTACATAAAACATTTTAGTATTTCATGCTGTGAAGCTTGAGTGCATAAACAATAGGATGCTTTAAAAATGAACGAAAAACACATTTAATGTCCTAAATACATTTTCTATGGAGGATTTTTCAGGTCGTAGGTGGAAAAGTTAACCCTTGTTGATGTGGACCTCGGAGACTACATGGACAACCTTAAGGCTACATGTATCTGGTTAACAAGACTAACTTTGTAAATCTAACCACGGAGTAATCATTAATCCACTAAAGCCAGGGCACGGCTTTAGTTGATTAATAGTTGAGCAATATCAAGACTAGACTAGACTGTCTTGATATTGCTTGATATTGCTCTTTTGATCTTTTATTCCTATATAGAACTATTGTTATATTTTTGCTGTTGGGATTAATTTATGGAGTAAGTTGGATCAAGAGCTAAATGACTAAAAAACTTTAATTCTGTTCAATAGATTAATATAAAACATGTTGAAAATGGACACAAAATAATATGATGATGAACTTTTTGTTTAATGTGTAGAACTGAAAAGAAGAACTTAAAAGAACTGTAGAACTGCATGCATAAGACATTGGCAGCTGTTTCTGTTTGTAAAATATGCAACACATTATTTTACACAACCTTGATACACTGTACCCAACTAAATTTAGTTCAGTGTAATGTGCTATGTAACAATGTTTAATAACTTGTACCTATGCAGTACATAGGTACATAATGTAATACATAAGGGTTAGGGTTTAAGGTTAGGGTTAGAGTTTGGGTCTTATGTCTTATTACATTATGTAACACCAAAATACTAATTCAGATTATTCCATTGTGTAACCTGTAGGTACAAGTTATTACACAGTGTTACATAGCACATTACATTGTACATAATGTGGCAGGTACAATGTATCAAGGGTAGTGTAAAATAAAGTGCTACCTAAAATACTCTTTAGCTTCTGCCTATTCCATTTCAGACTTTATGAATATTTGTTTCCTCTCTTTACATGGAAAATGTTTAACTGTGTAAATAAATTTAATCTGAATCTAATTATTCAATAGCGTCAGGAGAGCACAATAGAGCACCTAATACAAGAGAAACCTTTGTGAACTTTCTGTGATATCAACCCTGTAACCAGACATTAGCTGATGAAGAGTCACCTTTATGTACAGCAGGTCACACACCATCAGCTTCTATCCCGTTACTCAAACAGAGGAAAAGAATCCTCCGAGGGGCATTATCTTTGCGCCTCTGTTAACTCCACCATCAATACTCCACCTCTGCGTGTGCTGCTCTGGGATAAGCCGCCGCCATATTTTCCAATAAAATGTGTGCTGTGTCTTCCTCCGCTCGAGAGAATGCTGTAGATCGCTCTCATTTATTAAACAGAGAAGCACATGTGCAGCCACTGTCATATGTTGTGAAAATTAGCCGATTTTTCTCTCTTATGACATGAGGCTGTCGAAATCTGCATCAAAATCTGCTCATCATAGTCGTCCCCTATGTGGCATCCGCTGCTCCACGAATGTGACGGCGAGATGATAGGACAGCAGTTGGTTTCTCATGTGTAACTTCACAATTAGAAAGAGCTCGAAATGAACAGATTTGAGGAAAAATAACATCCGAAAACATCTAATTCTCTCACCGTGATTTGGCACTTTTCACATTGATTTCCTGGAAACAAAAAAAGCTAAACTCACTAAACAGACTGCATGTCATGGCTGATTTGAATTCAGAAGAGAGTTACCTCGCTTAGGTTTTGCCAGTCATGGAAACATCTGGAAACATCTGGAGTAAAAACAACCCCTGACATTAAAGGAGGAGTCAGAAGAGTCAAACATGGTTAACATTCTATCTATTCATTTGAATCAGTGTTGGCATTTGTACGCCACGCTCTGGACCCACACTCCTTACTAAAACATCAATAATATGAATTGCCATAAAGTAAGCCCTATTATTTGTCCCCTATCCCCCCTATCTCTGCGAAACAACCAGCAAAGTCACACTCACTAAGGCCAAATATAAATCTGAAAAAATAGAGCTGTCCAGAGTAGAGACAGTTGAGAAATAGGTTACTGCCTCCCCTACGTTGTTGATAGTAGAGGCACTTGTCTTTTGGCTCCCATGAGAGTCTCTAGGAAATAAGCCTGTTTATCTGTCTGCGGAGACAAGATAACGAACACTGCTCTGTCCACTGCTTATCTGTAGTGTAATGATCCATATCATGCTTTATGGTGGATGTGAGCGATGCTCTCTATTGTGTTGTATTGTAAACTGGTTCAAAGTGACTGTAATCGTTAGTCTTGGCAGGGACAATATAAATGTTTTATAGTTCATCTTAAACTTTTATTAGATGCCCTAGGTCTAAGTGACAATTATTATATAGTAGATGTATTGTTGTGGTTGGGCAGCATCCGTTTTTAGGAGCCAATTGAAAATAACAACAGGTCATTAATGTAATGAATCTGAATCTGTTAAAATGAAGTTATAGTTTCAACCCAAACAAACAGACAGTCTTCATGTGTTACTGTGGTTTTTTGGCTTTTCTAGCTTCTTCACGCCCTCCATAGAAGCATATGAATAATTGCAATGTATGTCTGCATGTATTGAACAAATTAATTTCTCTAAATTGCCTCTTAACTAACTACCATTGTCCACAGTGCACCACCTTAGGCCCATAGCAGCATCTGGAGATCTTCCAGCTCTTTGTCTCACCTGCTGTACGGTCTCCTCACCCTTTGGCACAGTCTGCATCATAGTAAGCTGTGTGCCTCTGTGTGAGTGGAGATAATTCTCATTTGATGGCATTTTGCTGCTGCCGGAGCATCTGTTCTGTTTGGAGACAAATGTTTCTGTGCGGTTCTTATGGCACGGGCTGCGGTGTTTGTTTCCCACAGGACTACAATGACGAGATCAGACAGGAGCAGCTGAGGGAGCTGTCCCTCCTGAACGGCTCGGAGGAGAACAGAGGGAGGAGCGCACAAAGCAGAGGCACACGGGCAGCAGCGACAGCGGCAAACAGGTAAACCACCGACACGAACTGAAGTCTGTCCGTAAGGCTTAAGATGTTAAAAAGTTATATTGTCGAGTACTATCAACATCAGTGCAGCTCTATGGCCAAAGGGTTTGATAGCTGCACAAACGCGAGGCTCTGGTCCAGACTCAGCATCGTGAGATTGAGGTTTGACAATATTACGCGGGGTGCGCCTACCCACTGTTTATCCCCATTCCACAAAAGAAAGCAAATGAGCGAAAAAAATATACTTCAACGATAGAGATTTTCAAACTGGTGTCATGCACATTTTTCCTGTTGTTCATTTATATTTGTTCTGTATATTATATTTACGTCTTTTTATCATAATAGAGCATTAATGAAAGGGGTGTGGTATGGGGAGAGAAATTTAGTAAAGAGACGAGGTTAGAAGTTGAATCCATGAGGCTAAAGAAAAATAGGAAAATATAATTTTAAGAAACACATTTTCGGACTATTTTAAAGCAATTTGAGCATTAGGAGTATTAACACAGAGAACAGCGGGTGCAGAAAAATAAATTGGTGGCAGAGCTGCTGGTGTGAAAACCATTTTCCTCCAGCAGCTTTTTAAAGTTTTTTTTTACCTGAGCCTGGGTGGCCTCTCAGGAATAAGCAAGTACAGCGTGGCACAGCAGCATGGCCTAATTCGGAGAGCGCATGGAGATGAGCTAAATCCAGCGTCAACATGGGACCTCACAAATTTAAAGACACCACCATCTCTGTTCTTAGATTCTCTCTCATGGCCAACACTGATTAATGATTATCTTAAAGCTCAGTGCATCAGTAGGTCCTCTTTAATATGAATATTTTGAAACACCATAAAGTAGACTTTAACTGGCAGATTTTTCAACCCTACCTACCTACCCATGAAAAGGGTTAAGTACACTATTTGGCTCATTTGTTATTAAACATTTATGTAGCCCACTGCCCTCCAGCTGCTTCAGTCACAAACTGTGTGAGCAGCTTTCCTTATTAGCCTGAAATAGATTTCAGATCAAAACATTGCAACTAATTTACTTCTGTATATTGGCAAATTAAAGCGAGAATAAATTGTTTAGTTTTGGTTTTAGTTCATGAAAATTACACTCTTTTCTAGTTTTACATTTTAATGGTTGTGGATAGATATAGTTAAATCAACCTATTCATACAATTATTGTGATGTTTTTTAAGATTTCAACACTTCTGCTGTACTAGACAATAAAATGTGCTTTTTGAAGCCGCAATACAAGTCTCACCCTCATTCAGAGGAAAAATCCTATGACAAAAGGAAACCGTTTAATGTCTCTTAAGTGAGCAACTTAGCAGTTGTCATAAATGTGAAGACTCGGCTTTAGCCCAAGAGCTGCTCCGGGCAAATGAAGAAGTGATTCTGTAGCAATGTGCCACTTATTCATCTTTCACTAACATACCATTTTGTGTCACATAGGAATGTTGGCAGAATAAAACTGACTGACATTTTATGCCATTGGATCTTTTTACTATATTACAACACCTATGAACAATCTTAAAACACCTGAATACTGCAAAACGATTCAAATTCTTTCCGTGATTTTTTTGCTTTAGCTCCACACTTTTCCCACAATACCTCTTTTATACATGTTTTAGCACAAAATTAGTTCCTTGTTTGATGTTTTTGCCAGGGGCCACAGAGGCACAGGAAGGAACGCAGTCGCCCCTCGGGGTTCAACAGCAGCGACGCACAGTAAACCGCCCACAGCTGTTGTATCCAGAGACGTACAACCTCCAAGACCCAGAGGGGCAGCAGCAAGCAACACATACAGACCGCCACTATTACCGGCTACACACGAAGCGTATGACGACTATGTAAGTCCATGTGTTTGCGTTAAACTATCAAAACAGGATAATATGAATGCAGACTGTTTTTAAAGCCTGCTAAACCGATCTCATTGAGATGCCTGCCGGCTGAGTTAGATAACACTGTGACAATGAAGCCAACACAATGTCCAGTCAGTGATGAATTAACAGTCTGCTGCAGGCTTCAAGGTGATTTTCATGCCTTTTGTAAATGAATTGAAACAAATGACTGTCTGATGAGCAAGCGAGGAAGTTAAGTATGAGCGGGTGTTTTGGACGAGGTGAATCTATAGCTGGCTGCAGAAAGAGCAAACTGCTTCAGTTATCAAGCCAAAGAAGTGCTTTTTCAAATAGCATTCTCAATCATCTAACGCAGCTTCTGTGATTTTTATGTGGTGCATTTCTTTGTATGTTTAACTGATGAAATGGAAGGCTGAACTGAAGCTCTCTTCCACTTGCCAAGAGATAATGAACAAAAGGACTATTGTCAAAATGGTGATGGAGACGAGTGAGGGTGTAGGAATAATGATGCTTTAAGCAAGAGTTTGAGAGATGCTAGGTAAATACATACGTTTCAGATCCCATTGAGTGGTTAAAGTCGGTGTTGAATAAAGTGCTCAGTTGAGTGTGCTCAACAACAGTATTTAAATAGCTGTGGTTGCGTGGGAAAACATTATTTTTCTTCATGGAGTATTTCTTCTTGACACAGCTTTATCTCAACACCACAGTGTGTGCCCTTGGTAAAGTGGGGGTTGTCTTGAGATCTAACCATTTCAAATTCAAGGGCATTTGAAATGACTACACAAGGTGAGCTTCAAGTTTCCTCCAAATGAAAAAAGGCAACACTTCCACCAGTCTATTTCCTCAGAGCCTTCCCACTAAGCAAAGCCCCCGTGTGCTGGCAATTGAAGATTGGCCTGTCTGCACGGGGAACAGCACAAGCGCAGTCTCATTACCAAACCAAATTGAGTTCTGATGTAGAGCCTATGTATTTCTTAGGGGTGAAGAAAAAGCAAGGCGTTTTCCCTTTGTAATTGGAGGTTGGAAATTGGGGAGGGCAGAGGCGCGGGATTACAGGAAGATGAGTTTGTCCTGAACATTTTCTTCTCTCAAACACGTCTTTGCTTTTCCACTGTGACGTTACAGTTTTCTTTGAGCGAGTCTCCAAAGTCTGGCAGAACACTCAGATACTGTAGCTGCTTGCTGTCCAATCTGAGAGTACAAGGCTCTGTTTTGGATGTTGTTATTCCACTACACGGACCTGGCACTGTGCAACTGAACACAATATTGGACAAGCACTGTCTTCCATCTTTGCCACTGCACGAGCATGTGATAAAGTGATCAGTGCAAGCAACAAGCAAAGCAATAATCTTAGATTATGTGCTGGAACTTTACATTGTGAGAAAGTAAGTGAGACCATTAGGCCAATATAACTAATGCAGCTGCTGTTGCTTTATGGCCTACACAAATTTAACCTCTTAACCCCCACATGAACCGAGCACATTTTCTCCAGTTCGGCAAAATCTAAATCTAAAAGCAAAAAAAGTGGCAGAAGAGCGACAAAAACATGCAGAAAAAGCAACAATAACGCAATAAAAGCGACAAAAATACACAACTAAAGAGAGATGGAAAAAAGTGTCAAAAATCCACAAAGAAGTGACAAAAATGAGATGGAAAAAATTACAAAAACACGGCAAAAAAGCGATAAAAAAAAAAAAGACGAGAACGCAACAAAAACACTTCCAAAATGTGCCAAAAACGCGGCAAAAGAGCGACAAAAACCTGCTGGAAAGGCAACAATGACAAAACTAAAAAAGTGAGGAAAAAGCAACAGAAAATGAACAAGAAAGCCACGAAGCAGTGACAAAAAGTGACAAGACACTTAAAACAACGAAAAAGTTACGATCAGTTCGGCAGGTCTGAGCTTTCAAATGAGGCGTGGCACTGGCCTATAGGCTGTGAGCTCCAGTCAAGAAGCTTTTAGATTTGGGTAAAGCCGAACTGGAGAAAATGTGCTCTGTTAAGGTGAGGGTTAAGAGGTTAAAGTGCAAAACTGCCGTCATCGATCATTCACACCTTTACTTCTCCAAAGACTCATAGGAACTACTTTGACCCTTTGATAAATAAAGAAAATCTCAAAAAGTATATTCAAAAGGTACACAATTTGTATAGAATATCAGTATCCAGTTACATCTGGAATAGACCCACTGCACCTTGACTCCACGGCTGCGGACGTCTCCTGAGACCTGTGATTGATGGACTGACGTCAAACTGTCAGAGAGCCGCATAAAAGTGATACTGCGAGAATGACCATAATTGTACCTAATCCACAGCACTATTGATTTAGGGTACCAATAGGAAGTCAGACGAGGCCGCTGCTGGTTATCAGGTGACCATCTTTATAATTTATGAACACAACATTTCCTTTTCCCCAACCACAAATCTCCCCTTGACACTTGCCTTTACATGAGCGCTGTAACATCACCTCATTCGACTGTCACGCGAGCTGCAGCCACTCAGAGTTTGAGCGCTGTTTTGACATTTGCCAATTTAAAGCACATTTGACCTTTTCATTATGGACATCTTTGGCATTTTCGCACCAGCGTCTGCATAAGTGTGGCCTCTCACTCGACCTTTAGCTTAAATCTTTAGCCATAACGGTACATTTATTGAAACAGACAAGGGTTGCAGATAAACATTTTCAAACATAACAACTGTGTATTTTGAAGCCACTCTGTGCTTTCTTTTGCTGTGTTCTATTAAACAATCATATTAATCCAGAAGGTTGATATTTTGTCAGAGGTAACATTAGTTGGCAATGGTTTGATTCCTCCTGACCGAGTGCAAACTATTATGGTGCCCTCAGGCAAAAACTGACGCTACCTACTCACATTATATAGTTGGATTCTTTCCTTGAGGTCAGATGCTTTCATTCCTTTGGGTTAAAAGCGCTGTACGATGAAATCCATGACTCATTGAAAAGACCCAGCAATTACATATGCCCTTGAGAAATAAAAAGGTGAATTGAAATCCATGACACAAGTGTCCAATACCGAGAGATTCCACTGACGCTTTAAAACATGTCACATATATCAGTAAATAATCTGAAATTGTGAATTTCCTTTCTGTAAAATATGCACAAAGGTTGCTCAGTATGAGAAAAAACTGAGAATAGTCAATAACTATCTTGAATATTGAATAACCAATCATTTTAAAACAGTACATTCTATTAGATTTAACAAACGTGTTGTTTGTTCATCCAAATGTGTCAAAACAAGACTTACAATATACAATACAATATCAGGAAAAAATGAAACAAATTTCGGCAAATCATGACTTTCAAGTTATTGTGTGTTTTTTTGTTTAAGCGAACATGTGTCTCAGTTAGAGGAAAGACCTAATTAATTTTGCGATATACTGTGGCTTCTTGGGTTATTGATATTGCATCGCCTAATATTGCAATAACAATCATTTCATAGCTATTCATCTTTTGTGTCTTATTGTTATGAGCAAACCCTTTTGAAAAATCCTGCAAGCATTGCACATCTTATTCTCATGTTGCTTGCAAAATTACATTGCCTTTTTAGGCTTCCATTCACTGCCAGTCACACATAAACAGTAGACCCATGAAACCGCGTCGGAACTGTTAACAAATTAATTTCCCTCCATTCTCTTCATGTAGAGCCCTCACACGCCAAGATGGCACCATTTTTAAATTAGAGCAGTGTTTTGAGCCAGAAGCGCATTTGCATGGGATTGCTTATTCATAAAAAATCGCCGCATAGTATTGTGCCTCGGCCTGTACTTTTATCCAGCGCGTTCGGTTAATGGCATTGCACTAGCCTATAAACAGCAGCTAGCCTGTGAGCGAGCGGAGGAGCAGGTCATCATGTAACGGGGGTGTCTCCTGGGGCTATAGAGATTAATGTTCTCTGTCAGGCTGTCAGGACTGTAAAACTAATACAGTGACAGTCACCATTATTGTGGCTACAAACGTACAGCAAGTGACGGAGGCGAATGGATTCTTTGCCGTGGGACACTGTGAAGGTTTCATTTGGCCGTGTATCCACAGTCATCGCTGTGGTCATTGCGGTGAACGGTGACGATATTGATTAATCTGTCAAAAAGTACTTTATTTAAAGGTGTATTATACTGGAGGAGAACTGTACTTGATTCCTTGATCTTTGTCAGCAAATTAAGTAAATGACTGACACAAGAGTTGTATGGAAATATGAGTATTTACAGTATATATTCCTACAAACAGTGCACAAGGCTGTTGTACATACATGTTAAAAAGGTCTGTGTTACGTCAGGTCTTTGCATATGAACAAATAAGAGGTGTCTCTGTGTGCTGTGGGGGAGTAAATGGAGCGATACATGACAAAAGTTCTGTGAGGTGTAAATGTGGATAATTTCACTATTATGTCTCTATGGAGCCCGCTTGGTTTCTCACGGAGAGAACTCCCATCAAACAAGCGAGATGCACAGTATGCATGTCACCAGCTGGACATGGACCTTCGCCTCTTCTGAGCAGCCGACCGGGCAACACTCAGCTCTGGGGCCCAAAATAGATTTCACTGTAGTCTACTACTACAAAAAAAGAAAATGGTTGTAAAATGGTAAAAAATCAGATAGAGCACCTTTGAGATTCCTTCCAAAGACACACAGTCCCTCAGATGAGAGAGGAGGTGTGTCCCTGCCTGACTGGAGCTGAACTTAAGAGCTCTCAGATTCAAGTTGATGTAGTGTGTGTATTTGGAAGCAAATGTCATTTTCAAGAGTTAATCTTAACTATAAACCAACAATTCAAAATGTATAAGAAAGAGCCACTAAGCCAAGGGATCATGTACGATCTTGTGCCTATTCGAAACATGGGTGTGATTAGACAAATTTTAGTTTGCTTAAAACACTAAAAAATGCATAAAGGCCACAGTAAATAAAGTTATTATGAATTTGTGAGTAACAAAATCACTGCAAAAACATCCCATATTATGTTTTTACATTTGCTTTGAGATAATTATGGCCCATACTCTTTGTTGATTGTCTTTCATTCCCCACTGCATGGCTCATGTGAATGACGTCTGTAGATGTGTTATCAGGTCAGACAAGGTCTGCTCTTCACTGATAACGTATCTGCTTCTTCAGCAATAAGACTGTGTTGTGTGGATTATTAATTACATTGAATTTGTTCTGGGCCTTTTAAAGTATGTAATTTCAGATTGTGGACGTCTGTTTATGAATGTATTCCTGTCAGATAAGTCATCTTGTAAATGTCCTTGCAACTTTTTGTTGCATATGATATACAAGCATTGAAAACAGCATGGTCGTTTCTGATTTATATCAGTGTCAATTCTACTGATCTTCTTATTTGTGTTACAAGAATAAAACGTTTGACAAAAATAGCTAAAAAATACATTGTTGTAACTGCAGCGAGATGCTATTATGGTAAATGGTAAAATGGTCTCAACTTATGTAGCGCTTTTCCACCTACATTAGGCACTCAAAGCGCTTTTACAGCAAGGATCCTCTCACCCATTCACGCGCTCATTCACACACCAGTGCTTTTTCAGGTTACACCAGTCGCCCACAGCACTTCACACAGTGTAGGGGATTTGCTCTTCATTCACTCCACACACGGTGGTGGTGGTTACGAATGGAGCTTCAGTTTCCCCTGGGGTGGACTGACAGAAACTGACTGCACACATCTGCAGCAATGACCACCACCATTCTTTCACGCACACACATCATTCATCCTGACATATTGTACATGTTTTTAGTGGTAGGGGAAACCGGAGTACCAGGAGGAAACCTACAGCACGGGGAGACCATGGCCCCGGTTTGAAGTCTGAACCCTTTGGCTACATAGTACTTCATCTGTTATTCTACTAGACATAGGCGGCTGCATATATGAAAAAAAAACACCTAACCCCAAAAAAATTGCTACAAAAGGTTTTTCAATGGTTTTCTGTAGTATCAGGTGTGCTTATTAACATACTAAAAGTCTACCAAAATCTGACCACTGGAAAGGTGTAATTTCCAAGATGGCGTCCAAGATGGGCGCCAAATCCTTAAAATGCCTATTACTCCTTTATTATTCGTCCTAGACAAGTTATTTCTGTGTCTAACCCCATGTTTTAGGTATCTAGGAATCCAATAAGCTTGTTCAAATTGTAGTGACATGATTGCATAATTGTTAAATAGAAATGGTGGACAAATACTCTATGCATTAATATTAGCGAGGTTGTCACGGCAACGGTACAAATTTTCCCAGAGGCTTAGAGGGACATGGATGGGCTCATTTTAAAGCCCCACCCCTGTTCTTCCCAACACAATAAAGGATAAGTCTGTACGACATTTACTCCCAGAGATATTTGCTAAAGTCTGCGAGGTGAGCGACCATGTCGGCCCTGACATGGTAGACCTGGATGGGTTTTAACCTCTCTGTTATCTCAGCATATTAGCAATTTGCTATTGCAATCATTTCACTATAATGTAAATATGCTAAGTGATTACAAATCTCTTATTTATTTTTGAAAAGAATGCCTTTGATCTGCACTAGATTTACAAATAGTCATTGTCACACTCGTCCTCCCGTAAAGGTTGATTATGTGGATTGTCACAATTTTCCACTTGACATGGTCCACAAGCAGGTGTGCGTGGTGGTCCATATCCTCTGTAACTACACCGTGGTATTCGGCAGTTGTGCTATGACAGTGGGCTATCTGCAGGAGACTTATCAGGGCAGCAGTTTTATCGGACAGAACTTGCACAAACCGACTGTCCTCCAGTTTCCATCCCCAATCCACTGCATTCATGTCACTCCCCTTTCCAATCCACATTATCAATACGCTCTGAGCAAATGATATTAAGTTGAGAACTCGGTATGAGGGATACGTTGCTAAAAAGGTTATAGCACAAAGAGGCTAGTGAATCAGTACTGTTGCCACCAAACACAGATTGAGAACCATATGTTTACATACACTTCTTAGGTCAAAATTATTTATCATTTCTATTCATCAAACTCCAGAGGAATGAGACATAGAATGTTCTCACTATTTTTTAATCACTTTTTACAGTCAGACGTTTATATACACTAAGATTATTAAACCTTTAAACAGTTTAAACCCAGATGATGATGTCATGACCTGAAGCACAAGTCTGGTTCATCCTTGGGTGTAATTTACAGACACTTGAAAGTTCAGGTTCATTGGTTCAAACAATGATGGAAATGTCCAGTCATCATACAGATCAGAAAGAAGGTTCTGTGTCCCAGAGATGAACGTGCTGTGTCTGAAATGTGAAGATCAACCCAAGAACAAATGCAAAAGACCTGGTGAAGATGCTGAACCTGGTAAGAGTTTGTCATTATCCAGAGTGAAACAAGTCCATGGGCTGAGATGGAACTCTGCCAGGAAGAAGCCCTGACTCCAAAAGAAACATCAAAAAGCCAGATTGGAGTTTGCAAATAAAAAAAGGATAAAGATTTACATTTTTTGAGACATATCCTGTGGTCTGACGGAAAAAAATAAAGTAAATTTTGGCCATAATGACCATGGTCACGTTTGGAGGAAAAAGGGGTAATCTTGCAGCCTGACAACACCATCCCAACTGTGAAATACGGGGCTGTCAGTATCAGGCTTCCCTTTTGCAAAACGAACCTCAATATCAACAAAACTGAATGATATAAATTGTCACGTTTTGTAAATATTATAAAAACTATGTGGAAAAATTGTACGAACATCTCAAGAGCCAGGAAGTTAAAGCTTGGACAGATGGGTCTTTCAACTAGACAATGACCCAAAGCCAAGCTGCCAAACTGGTTACAAGGTGGCTTAAGGAAAACAAAGTCAATGTTTTCAAGTGGTCATCACAAACTCCTGATCTCAGTCCAGTTGAAAATGTATGGGCAGAGCTGAAAAGGCATAGGCACGCAAGGCGGCCTACAAATGTTTCTCAGTTACACCAGTTCTGTTTGGAGGAATGGACCAAAACTCATCTAACTATTGTGAGAAGCTTGTGGAGGGAAAACCAAAACGTTTGACCCAAGTCAAAGTCACAGTTTAAAGGCAATTCTACCAAACATTAATGAAATCTATGTAAACGTTTGGTTTTGTAATAAGTAATAAAACATTTTTTTTGAAAATTCTATCGCTCATTCTTCTGGAACACTATAAATCTGGGAAGTTGTGTCACAACCTGTGAAAGCAACAGCAACTGAGAACACAAGTCACTCCCCAGGACTTGTTACATGTCGCTGATGTTGTATATCTCAGGAACTGTGGATTTGTCCGAACGAAAATAGAGACCCTAATTGTTCATCTCAGCTTAGTAGAGAAGAAGAATGAGTAAGTCTGTATCTTCGCATATCAAGGTTATGGGCTGATGTTGTGACACCTTGATTGCAGCCTTCACAAGGTCCACGTCTGCATCTCCTGATGCATTGATAACACTGCAGTCTTTTTTCTGCAGTTCCTCAGCCACAAGACCAATAAGTCCTTGTTTGTTAGAAGGTGTGGAAAGGAAATCTTATTTTTCCACAAACTCAGTTTTTGCATTGAAAACCTTCACTGTAGCCATCACAAACTACGGTTGCTTTACCATAATAACGTATCAAGCAAAGAATATCATAAATGCCATTTGCTCAGAGTGTATTAGCAGATCATGGTGTGGACATGAACGTGGTGGATTGGGGATGGAAATTTGAGGACAAGTGGTCCATGTCTAGCCTGGTCTCACCATACCCTCGTACCCATTTCATACAAAGGGGCTTCTTCTTGTGGAGCTCCGTTTTCAGGTGGGAGGGGTGAACTCCTTTTAAACTTTTAAACGATTGGATCTGATTTTACCCAATCGCTAGCATTTTTACCCGCTCACTAAATGGCAAGTTGAAATTCAACCGATGTAACGCGGTCACTGAGATCAGACCCAGACGGACATGTATGGAAATGATAATTGACCGGACTTTGCGCATGGCTAAGGCCAGGCTAGTTTATGCCAGTTCTTACCGATAAAACTGCTGCCCTGATAAGTCTCCTGCAGATAGCCCACTGTAATAGCACAACTGCCGAATACCACGGTGTAGTTACAGAGGATATGGACCACCACGCACACCTGCTTGTGGACCATGTCAAGTGGAAAATTGTGACAATCCACATAATCAACCTTTACGGGAGGACGAGTGTGACAATGACTATTTGTAAATCTAGTGCAGATCAAAGGCATTCTTTTCAAAAATAAATAAGAGATTTGTAATCACTTAGCATATTTACATTATAGTGAAATGATTGCAATAGCAAATTGCTAATATGCTGAGATAACAGAGAGGTTAAAACCCATCCAGGTCTACCATGTCAGGGCCGACATGGTCGCTCACCTCGCAGACTTTAGCAAATATCTCTGGGAGTAAATGTCGTACAGACTTATCCTTTATTGTGTTGGGAAGAACAGGGGTGGGGCTTTAAAATGAGCCCATCCATGTCCCTCTAAGCCTCTGGGAAAATTTGTACCGTTGCCGTGACAACCTCGCTAATATTAATGCATAGAGTATTTGTCCACCATTTCTATTTAACAATTATGCAATCATGTCACTACAATTTGAACAAGCTTATTGGATTCCTAGATACCTAAAACATGGGGTTAGACACAGAAATAACTTGTCTAGGACGAATAATAAAGGAGTAATGGGCATTTTAAGGATTTGGCGCCCATCTTGGACGCCATCTTGGAAATTACACCTTTCCAGTGGTCAGATTTTGGTAGACTTTTAGTATGTTAATAAGCACACCTGATACTACAGAAAACCATTGAAAAACCTTTTGTAGCAATTTTTTTGGGGTCAAACCATATTTGCAGCCGACTAACAGCTGAAATTGGGACTTGTGGATGATGATGCGTTTATGGCATAGTATCTTAGCACCACCCAATGTTTTCTGTTCAATCTAAAATATTGTTGGTGGATTTTGGAACATCTGTGTATTCACTAAAGCAGTGAGTCCTCTACAACACGTCAACAGGCAAGTTTATACTCTTTCATTTGCATTTATTATTCCGTCAAAGTTTGCCATTGTTTTGCGGTGACGGCCAAGACAGATATAAATAATTATCAAACTCTCAAGCAGGTTCAACCGAAGGGCAAGTGACAGTTAATCAATTTAATCTCTGGAGTGAAAAGTGCAAAGTGAACCTGCAGACCAGATTAGGGAGTGATGGATAACAGCGTATATGAACTGGGACTGCGGACTTAGACTGGTGTTAAAGATCAAATCCCATCTGTATAAAATCCTGCTGTCAGTGCTCACGAGACAACAAGTCGGCCTACCGGAGGAGCTCAGGACCGCAGAGAACGTTCATGTAATTAAGAGCAGGCTCAAGACCCACCTTTTTAGCTTAGCTTTTAACTGACAGCGCTGCCTCTACACACAGCACTGCACAAATTGTACAAATTGCTGGTGAAATCCCAAATGCTTCTTCTTCTTTTTTTTTCATTTATTTTTTTTTTCAACTTGAGCCCTGCAACCATCCCCTGGCTGTGCGCGAAATGCCATAATGTGATTAAACACAGTCCTCTGAGCAGCTTTGACGGGGGGAAAAACTCTAATCTGTGGAGTGTGGCAAAAGCAGAGGACATTCTTTTGAAATGGGGACGAATTCTTCCCATATCACCCAGTTCACCCGCATAAAAAGATGGCTGAGATTTGTGTGTTTGTACTTTTGAAAAGGACACATCCAAGGCCCCTTTTTAAGAATGCAATGCGCAAAACTGGATGGTACAATAGGTGTGTACCAAGCACACGTCAGTGAACACACACAAGGAGCTTTGGATGCACATTATTTGCTCTGAACTTGCATCTTTTACATAATCCTACAAACTGAAGGCCTACAAACCTGAAATCAGTGGATTGAATAGAGAATCCTCAAATGCACTCAGGACATCCAATGTATTTGGTGACCAGCTGAGGAAATGTGTAGCATGATAAATGATAAGTAACACTGACGAGCGACAAGACAATAGCTGATAAGAATTGAGGCAATAGACAAAACACCACAGTCATACAAAGGGAAGGATGAACCGACTGAACTTATAATTACATTCTCCCACGCAATATGCCTCACCAAATTGACGTACAGAAAGCAACATTGTCTCTGAAGCCATTCTAATTGAAACTAATCAACACTTCTCAAGACGAGTGTAAAGTGCTCGCATACAATAAAAGGCACGCTCAGGTGGGGGACGGTGAAAAGCCGTCATTCAGAGAAAACAAAGGAGTGTGAATCTCATTTGGTGCTGCAGTGTGCCCAGGCATTCAGCTGCAGCGCCCCACTCCGGCATCAGTCCCTGTCAGGGGGGCCTACACGTTTGTCAATTGATAATGAAGCACTTGGCAAAGGGCCTTTAGCTTTGCGCTGTCCTAATTACTGCCAACCACAGGCCTCCAACCTTTGTGTTAGCACCTGATTTATTCGCTGTCCCTGCGTCAGGAGCAGAGCTGTTATTTGTTTTTACAGATAAAAGTCAAGTTGGTTTAATGAGCTGTTTGGCCGAGAGTTTGTTGATCGAGAAAATATATATCTAGACAGTGTACAATGGATGGGAAACAGTTGTGAAGTGTGCGACAGTTTGGCCAAAGGTTTTAACTTTCACGACTGGAACCGCTTAGCAGTTCAGTTTTTGTTTTCACCATCTCTTTTTCACCACCTGCAGAAAGTACAGAAGTGCACCTATGCTTGCTAGAAACTGTTTGGAAACTTATTTTAAAGAAAGCTGAGTTCTTTCTCTTTGTTCGAGAATGCGCTATTTTCATCTATCTAGTATGAAATATTGATGAAATGCATCCACTAGATTCCCTACCTGTTGCATTCTCTATTTAGTATCGTACGGATAAATTTGCCAACCTCGACATGAATATATTTAGATGAGAAGAAATAAAAAATACTTACAATGTGCAACTACTTATTTGTGTTGCTGTTATGGAGAGAGGGAGCGGCTTGTGAGTGGGCTTTTCCCTCTGATTCTATTGCCATTGTCTACTGCAGCTACAGTCGTTAGGATAATTGTAGATGTGTTATTTAAAGGGAGATTATGCAAAACTTTTTATGCGAGAGAAAAAGTTGATATTTGTGCGTATTTGACCTTGTAGTGAGTGAGTGGTCAGCATGGCGGATCAGTTGTTTTGTAGATTTTCTGGTGACTGGGTCCGTCAGCAGTGAAAACCTTACAAACAATTGAACCTGGAGCATCCTAGAGAGCATCTAAATTTTTTTTCACTTAAAAAGTTGCATAATGCACCTTAAGCAACTGCATCGTAAAGTTTCTTAGGCTAGGTCTTTGGTGACTAGTTCAGTATATCCAGATTGAGGTGGCTGCTAAAAATATTCACAAAGCGCTCCATTACAGAGACACACAGCTCTGTGACAATGCCTTTGTTCGGTTGTGAGAAATAATAAGTCTGTGATCCCCAGAACAACTTAATCCCCGACATAATCCGTAACTTTTTTTTTTCCCCCCGTCAAATCCGTGTTTTAAAATAGAGAAGCGCCCGAGACAGGAGACTGTGTAAAGTGCCCTGAATGTAATTTCACGTGGCTTGCTGCACTTCATGTCCCCCTCGCTGATGCGTCTGCTTTTGTGTCACAAAGCATTAGGCAGAGCAGCCGCGGCAAATGCAAAAAGATATTACCTCATTGTTGCAGGCAGACACCGCGCTAAATAGGCAGTGGAGATGATGGCTTGCATAAATCGTCTTTAGTCGAGCTCTGATTTTTCATCTGTTGATTTAAGGCGTATTCGAAGGCTACAAAGGGCTGATTAGGGGTATGATCGTAAAGGAGCCAGATTTGTAATTGTAAGACAGGAAAGGATTAGATAAGATTAGACGCTGCGCATAAACATTCTCTCTAAATCTGCGACAATTACCGGAGCATACAAGTTCCCGATGATCGGGTTAAGCAGTCGGCATAAACTTTGGTCTCTGTGAACTATTATCCTGACAGCAATAAGGCATTTCGCTGCACACTCTGTCTGCCCAATAAATGCAAGGAGAAGCGGAAGTAGCTTTTACCATAAAAACTAACTAGACAGTTTGTTTATTTGAGCTCATTAGTGGAAGCCCTGCCATTTCCTGCCCTCTCTAGTTTTGTGTATATCTATATTGCATTTCGTTGTGGGTAGAAGAACAGTGAGGCTTGGAGAAGATCATAGAACAGATTTTGGACAACATTGAAAGAGGTCATGAGGTCATTGATGTGGGAGAAGATGATGCAGCATATACGGTTACCTAGAAGTCCAAGTGGGTGTTTGATCTTCAGCTGAATGATAGAAACAAATCATTAAAATGCTTCCCAGCCAGTCAGTCCTCCATATTGCGCCGATTATGCATACTTCTGTGGATCTCTGTGAGCAGCAAGTCATCAGTCATTGTGCTCCATTAGCAGCTGGCGGCTCAGTAGGTGTCCATTAGCCTGTTATGAAACACCTTCCTCCTGAAAACCCCAATTAATAACGTATGTTGGACAAAGTTGTTCCTCTCATTACGAGCGCCGCGTGATTGACTCGAGCCCGTGCACCTTTCTCTCGATTCTAAGGATGTTTGTGTTCAATCGTTCATACGGTGACGCCGACTGAAACGTCTTTCCTTTCAGGGCTACGATGACGGATATGGAGGAGAGTATGACGAGGAGAGTTATGAAGCCTACGAGGACAACTACAGCAACCAGTCCAAGAAGAGGTGAGCATGTGGCGCTGACAGAAGCGAGGCTGCCACTTTGTGCCATCGGCCCTTCTGTTAGTTTTGTTGTCAAGTAAAGCACACACAGGATCAAAAGTGCATTGATCTTAAACCCTTGGTACAAAACAACTATAGTTAACATTACATACAGATCAATATCAACAACAGGGGGCAGCTGGAGGAGAGGGGTTCGGCATCCAGACATCTTGGTGAATGAAGCGATCCTTCAGTCAGTTACCATGGTTTCATCCTAAAAGCATTTTAGTTTAGTTTAGTTTATTTGTTTATTTGAGCAGTATACATTGTGCTCAAAAGGAGTGGGCTGAAGCAAAAAGCTTATGAGCCCCCACCCCCAAGTGCAATAAATAAATAGCGAATCTTTGTCCTTTAAAGTGAAAAGTATGTTCATAATGTATTTGCAGTGGCTCAAACCATTAAATACTTTGAACCAGTGCTCATATTTGGACCGTAGTAACTTCAATTATTACTGTAACAGTAACAGTGAAAAATCATAGGTTTTACAATAGCATTCAGACATATGAATAATATGTAATATTGTAAGTGATTCGACTGCATGCACACAGAGCTATGAGAACCTATTTTGGTTAGGGGGTGCTGAGGGACAAGATGTCTGCGCTTTAAGGAACAGGCCACCGTTTTTCCACACTGAGATATGTTCTTACCTGAGCTTAGACGAGTTGATACGCACCTGCCTGGTCTTTGTGCATGTCCGTGAAAGAGCTTGGTCGCTTCTAACTTCACCCCGTTTGGGGCCATAGGAATACATTGGGAGAGGCCAAATGTTATTACATCTATGGTCTTTTTTCGTGACTGAGGGCACACAGTTCTTCCATACTGTGATATGTTTTTACCTGAGCTTAGACGAGTAGATGCGTACTTGTCTGGTCTTTGTACATGCGGTGAGTCACGCAAAAAGACCAAAGATGTTCCACGTTTTCCCTATTTAAATACGGTTACGTAAGTACATGATCCAAGTATAGTTACACAAAATTAAACATGTCGATTTTCTAAGTGGATATGAAGGGGTACTATATTGTAAGGCGTAATAACACTTTAGGAGCAATTCGACGTCCGCGCAGAGAATTCTATAGGAGTGAAGATATTACTGCGCAGAGGAGAGGCTAAACGCTAACAGTGACTTTGGTCTTTTCGTGTGACTGTGCGCATGCGTTAAAACCAGACAGGTACGCATCAACTCGTCTAAGCTCAGGTAAGAACACATACCAGTGTGGAAAAACCGTGGCCTGTTCCTTAAATATATTGCTTGCAATATATAAAGTATATATAGCACCCTCACCACCCTGGGTTCCCCACAGCCTTGCATGCACACACGGTGAGCTGCTTTAACAAGTTAATAAAGATCAACCTTGTTCCATAAATTTAAAGTGTGAATCATGCTCTTTGCCTTGTTATACACGTTTATTCTCATTCTTTCTTTCTTTAGTGTCTCAGATTATTACGAATATCCGCATGCCAACAGTGAAGACGCCTACAACAGCTACGGTGCGTACAGCCTTGGAATAATTTACTTTCTTTACACCATGGTTTGATGAATATAAAGAAGGAGGAGGCGAGAGAACAATCTTTGAATAACAAACATTGCACTTTAACCGAACAATACTCAGAGAACTGTGTTATTGAAGGTAATGACCAGCTTTCATGGGCGCACTTAAATATTCATATTTGAACAATGATGCTTGGATTATTTTAATGCAATGGCAAACAATAGGAACTAATGTGGTTTGTGATTTTTAAAAGCTGCTGCCGAGTCAAAAGGAGAGCCATGTGTTTCCACTTGGCTCAGGGAGGGGCACGCACCCCTCTGCTCTGTGGCTAATGCTCTGAAACTGTGCCAGAGGAGCAGCAGATGCAACCAGTGGTCAGTGATGGAGTGTCCAGCTCCTTGGCTTATTAACAATCATTCTTCCATATACTCATGGTTAAACATTATATCCCAAGCTGTAGTAACGCGGCGGGTACAACGCCCACTACCCCTGACAGGTTGCCTCAGCGCTCACAAATATAAATGATAATATTATAAAAACAATTAATTTGGTAGAAGAAAATAATGGCACATGTTTGTGTCCTTCACGCTGCTACACCTCTCAGGTCACACTAATGTAGCTGGATATGAGAGGAAGGGCATCTGACCAAATGGGAAAGGAGGCGTCCGGAACCAGGAAACAATAACATGTAGTGTTATTGCTCCAGGTGTAATGTGAGCAACAACAGGCCAAACTGTGTTATCATCGGACCCTGCGATAAGCCAGTTACCACAGCAGGTTTGCGGCTTCATTCACTTTAAGCTCCATAGAGTGTGCACTGGACTGGTGAGGTCAGACCAAACCGAAACCAAGGGCCAACGATTTGATTTTCTGCTCCGTGAACACTTCTGATTTGGACGCAGAGCGGTGTGCCATGCAGCAGAGGTGGCTGTCTTTATGTAATTTGGATTTAAGAGAAGGAAATGCTGACAGTCCGGTCTCAGCTCTGCTCTAAAGGAAACCTAAGTGCTTTCCAAACGACTTTTGTGAGGAGAAATGCCAGTGCAAGTTGGGTTTTTTTCTTGGAGTTTTCTGCCTTTGGTTTAAAAGGATTGTGAGAAATATGTGTGGTACATTGCCTTCTTCAGACTGTGTCTGACTTGTCTGTGCAAAGTAAAAGCCTTTCCTCTTCTTTTGCAGAAGAGGAGTGGCCGACCTCGCGCCCCGCTCTCAAAGCTCCAATGTTACGGCTTACACGAGGAGGCTTCAGAAAACATCCCTACGGTCGATACTGAAGGTGCTTCCATCTGACCTCTGTCTCAGATATGTTTTTCCTATGTCCTAAAATGTGTGAGAATACCTTTCTTTGAGAAAGTAATTACTGAGTAATAATATTGAAAGCACACTAAATAAACGT
This sequence comes from Proterorhinus semilunaris, assembly GCA_021464625.1. Lineage (NCBI taxonomy): Eukaryota > Metazoa > Chordata > Actinopteri > Gobiiformes > Gobiidae > Proterorhinus > Proterorhinus semilunaris. The sequence continues at coordinate 17,108,176 of CM038357.1, forward strand.
TTCCGCAGTAAACTCATTTGGTAGCTAAAGGATACTAAGCACAATCTCTAATTATGTAATATAATGCTGCTTTTACTCTTCCCAATCAAAACCTTCATAATTGGCCTGAACCATGGTTTCCTTGTGTCGCCAGCAAATACTCAATACAATAAAACGTTTACTATAATCTTCTGAATGATGGGAGTGGAATTGAAATGTTCAATTTTGTCTTGCTTTTTCTCTCGACCACGTTACAATCCATAGAAGAAATATGTTCACTGGTGACGGCAGCACATGGAAACCATAACTTAACTCTGGGGGGGGTCAAAACGACATATTATTCCTAAAATAATAAATGTAACAGTGAACAATAATTAATATTAAGTTGAATTGTTCCCTCTATCTAAAATGAAACGTTTTTAAATAATGAGTGACTAAAGACCAATTTAAACCCTGTATTAAAGATCTGTTTGCTCAAGTGTGCGATTGCCATTGTGATAAAGATGTTGGTTGGTTGGAGCGCAGTTAGCCTGTACAGTGTGTCATTTCTATCGCGTGCTTTGTTCTGTGTGTAAACTGTATTTGTACATAAAGCATTTAATAAAAACAACATAAACTGCTGTGTAAGACTCCAACTAAATTAGCAACTTTACAATCATCCACATTAAACAGGCCTCTAAGATAAACCGCATAATCAAGTGTTTAAAGTTTCTGTTCTCAATAAATCAGTTTCACTCTAAACTCCCCTGTGAAGGCTGACAGCAATAATCAGATGCACTTAAAAGAGGTAAGAAGTCCTCATATACTGTACCATATACTATCATAATGCCTTAACTCTGCTCTGTTTGCTGTAATCCACCTAAACTCAAAAGCACCAGTCCATTTAGCGATCTCTCTTTTGTTAGTTCTGGGAAGGCCACAGATCTGTGGACTGAAGGGAAGACTAAACACTAACCAGGTAACATAACATGCAATAAACCAATGCTAACATCCACTTGAAAAAGTAAACCTGCGCCATTTAAAATCCAGACTTTGAGACACTAATTTTCTTTTAACTAAAAGTATCATAACATCAAGTTAAAATAGATGTATTAAACTTTTCTAAAGCGATCAATAAACTTTACTAAATAAACCTTTTAAAATCTTGATTGGTTTACTTTTTTATACAGTGTTGACATGTGCAGCATTTATGACTAATGAAGCAGAAACAGTCTCTTTAGGTTTCTTCTTATACTTGTGCTGTGCTTACAGCCACAGACGATCACCTCAGAGAAACCTGCTCTTTGGAAAGGCCCTCTTCAGCAGCTGGGTAAGGCACTCCACATCTCCGCTTAATACGAGTAACCACGCTGAGGACGATTATTACTCATCAGTTAATAGTTAGCACTAATTGTGGTTATGTGGTGACGGTGCTAAATTGAAAATATGCTAATTGTGTAATGTGAAGAAAAATTAACCTAAGAGTGTGTTTTCATTAGATGTGCTACTGATATTTCTATGCAAATGTATGAAGCTGCAAAAAAAAAGGTCCAACCACAAAGAGCTGTTAAATAATACACTGTATTTGTTCCAAAACTAACATACCGAAATATGGAAAATGGCACATTTGAAAACCCAGCATTAGATAAATTGAATAATGCCACAGAGCATGCACTATCACTCGCTGAACAGATAGACGGGTGGGCTCATATCCAGCGTCGGGAGAAGAAGATCCTCATGTTTCTTTTTGTTCAGCCTCCATGAAGAATTAAAAAGCAGTTTCCATCTGGCTGCACTTTCCCCTAAATTCTTGGTTAACGCTCATTTACATACACTACAGTGGTACGGCTCCTGACAGCTTATTAAAACACAATAAAGCAGAGACGTGCAATTAAAATAACGAAGACCAAAGATGGAAAAGGGCTCGCACTCAAACAATACTGCATTTTGAAGTAGTTCATTAGAGGATCGTGACAGCCCTCTGCTCAAAAAGTAAAGTCCTCAAATTTTTATTATATATGTGGAAATTCTCAGTCAAAAGAAGTCAGTTATTGTAGCTGCTGAAACATAACTGCTGATCACCTCGTGCTTAAAGTCAGAGCAAAGATTGAAAAAAAAAACGGTGTGTTTTTCAGTCCATCGCTGAGACATTCGATTAATCTATGAACAAGCAGTTTCTGGCCTGTTAATAACTGGACTCTCACATCATGCTGTCTCAATGCAAAAACACAATCACAGGACATTTATCAATTTTCTTTTTCCAGGCAAGTTGCTGCTGGCCGTTTCACACTTTGGATTTGAGGTCTCTAAACCAGATCTGATGAGAATTTGTCAGGTGAGTTTCACTGTGTCGTGGTTTCTTGTATACATTATGCACAGAACATGTATCCATCATTTCTAGCTTTATCGGTAGGTCAATTGAACATTATATTGAATAGCCTATACCAGTCAGCTCAATAGCTGACTACAGTACGACTCTGTAGTGAAAGATTCCCCCCCGGTAAATACAGCTGCCCTCTGTAAAGTATGTTCTTGTTATGTTTGGCTGTTTATTTGCTCTATGGTCTGGAGTGAGGGCTGTTGTAGATTGGGTGCCAATGATGTTGAGCACTCCTTGCCAAAAGCACTCTCAGATCCATTTTCATATCCAGCAAGCCTCAACCTCGCCAAGAGCTCAACTCCCTGAGCCGCTGCGGGTGTGGAGGCATTTTTGAAAGGGAATGCCAATGCTATCCCTCCTGCAGCATTCAGATTACCAAAAAGGATTTCACAAATTAGCTAGAATTATTTAGCATATATGGAAAGCCGTTCTGTTTGATTATCTAGCATATTCACAGCCAAATATGATTTGAGCAAAAGTAATGATATCTGGCTTCATTTCGATGAACTGCGGGACCCCTTGAAAATAAATGCCATATGTTGCTCTACTGTTTTTCCTCAATCTTTTCACCTTTTTCATATTGTGTGTCCAAACATGTGTTGGCATGGCAACATATCTGATCAAATGCTTTTTTTATACAGTCAGTGGAGGCATAAATGGAGTGACGGCAGAATAGGATTGCATAGAAGCAATAAGGTAGGCAATGTCAGACAAACTACAAACCTCCATTATGGAAAGTTTATCTTTTGTTTTATCTGGCCTTTAATTAACAAAGTGGGGTTAACTGAGAGGCAATTCTCATTTACAACGACAACCTGTGTAGTGCATTGTCTTTCATCATTAAATCCATAGTGTGTGACCTTTTGATTTTGTGGTACCAGGGCTCCAGATTGAGACACCGGTGCCATCCACTGACGAGTAATGGCAAAAATATTCCAAAACAGAATTGTACACTCATATTGCTGCCGCGGATGTCAGAAATATTTGTATATTTGATAAGGTTTCTGCTTTGTTGCCTTCTTCAGCTCATTTATCTTCGAGCCAGTAGAGTAATAGCTTAAAACCACAAAGTAGTTTTGTTGCCAAATGCATATTTATAGAAGATCAATTGAAATAGCTGACAGCATAAATGGTGAACTGGTGTAGTACCGACATCCAGCCCTGCCTCCAGGATGCTCCTAGGGCATTTTCAATGTGGCAAATTATTATTATTTTTTTTTTAATTGAAGAAAAATATCTTTAAAAAGATGACCTCGGATGCAAAGCAGGGAAGGGGCTGGCAGGACTTGGATGGGAGACCGGAAACCTGGCGAATGTAGTGTGTGTGTGAGTGGTTGGTTGGTGGTGGCTGATGTCCGCAGACTAATGCATTATTATTATTATTATTATTATGTGTCTTTTATGAGCTCAATCTTTTGGAGATGTTGTGAATTGGCAATAACTGCAGGTATCCTAACGTTAGGTTTAAATACATTAGGCCTTCTTGGCTATCACCGCCAAGTTTTATTTTTTTTACTTCGTAGTTGCTCTTGTTCTTCTATGAGGTTTAAAATCAAATACTTATTCTTCATTGATATTATTCCGGGAACCTCTTAACCAAAAACAAATTAAACCATTAAAGTGAAAAAAATTCAACAGAAATGTGACAAAAATTCTACAAAATATGTGGCAAAAATGTGACAAAAATGCTATAAAAAAAGAGTGTTAAAAAAGGGCAACACGGCAATAATACAACATAACACAATAACGTAAGGAATACTTAGCTTTCAACTGAGGCGTTACACTGGCCTATAAGCTTCGGTCCAGATGCTTTTAGATTTGGGTAAAGCCGAACTGGAGAAAATGCACTCTGTTAAGAGGTTAATAAACTCCTTTATAAAACAATATGCCACATACATACCAATCCACGACCATGCTAGTATTTCAGAGATATTTTTACTGCATTCAGGAAGACTCCATTCTTGCCTTTTTGCCAAAATCATGGGAGTAAAATAGGTGGGGAAAAATCTGAATTTGCATAACATGGGACTGCTTGTGAGCGATGAGCCTTCCCCCTACTACTGTAAGAGTGTCATGCATAAATATGTATGACAGGAGATGCATGGGGAGAATGTGAGAAAGAAATACACGTTGTGCAGTCATATTACGACGCCATCTGGACTAGCCTGTTTTAAAAGAGTCGTTAAGGATGAGATTGGGCAACACACACACAGCAGCTTTTGTGGCTAATTCTGTCCAATCATTTGTCCTTAACAAGACCATAACAGCTCATTTGAAAAGGTGGAGGTCGGATCGCGTCTATCACAAGGACGTCTGGCTCAAAACACCAGGACGGACGTGAGCGTGTTTACAGATGGTAAACGGAAATGTAGCAGGGATGCTTCAAGGTACGCGCTCTATAAACTGAGCTACAAAAGAACCTGTTTACCATGTCTCGCTCATGCAAAGTCTAATCTTTTGTTTATTCGATGGATAGTTTGCATCTTTGGAGAAATCTTACATGAGAACAGAATACATAATCAAATCCTTGCTGGTTACAGTACTGCTCACATCATCATGAGAAGTGCATTTGTTTCATAAATAATAAATGCCGTACAGTATCTCGAAAAGCACATAGTATATCACTGTGGTTAAGAATTAATATTAAGACTTCATTTCTCACATCAAATCTTGTGTAGCGGTTTCTGCTGGACACAAAGCACCGGTCAAAAGTTCAAGCGCTCCTGGATAACAGTGTTTGCCATGTCTCACTGAAAAGACTGAGCTGAAGTCTTGTGAACCGCGTGTAAATGCATAAACATTGCCTCAACATGAAGTTAAATCTTAGGAAATTGAAAGCAGCTCCTGTGTTGTATTTTTATATTTTTTGTACCTGTAAAGTTGTAATGTATTCTGATCTAATAGCCTACATTATGAGATAAAAGCTTACATTATTACATGACGTGTTAAAGATGTAAGGGGAACTTTGCGATGGAAAAATCTTGAAAAGATGCAGGTGCTTAGTCTATAAAAAGGTCTTCCCTCATGTACCATCGCTTTACACTGTCAATAAAGCTTTGTAAGATCAAAATAAAGGTGCAGGTGAGACCACTCAAGGCCATCTGACTCGACGTAGCTCAGAACATACCAGACCTTTTAGATGAACCTGACAGCGCGGATTTTGTAGTTCCTGAGCAAATGCTACATTAACAAAGCCGCAATGCCTTTATATTTAATGGAAATAAAGGCCGTAAAAAAAATTATGATAAAGAGAGAGAGAGAATACACTGAAAAATACGTATGTAGTATGGTTATTGACCACAGTGAGGCCGGACCAGAGGCTCCATCTCAAGGACATCGGACTGCTGCTGCTGCTCGGGAACATCAGAGCGGACGTGGGGCCAGTGTTGACAGGCAGTGACTTCGAGGCTTCATAAACAGACAGTGAGTGGATTGAGGGGAATTACTGCAGTGCGCTTCATGTGGCCAAAATGTCAAGCTTCAGGCTCGGGCGGCTCAAAGGCTTTGCACTTATATACTTATATAGATAGACAAACTGCGGTCGAGCAAGGACAATAAGTGCCGTTTGTCATACATCGGCTGAATCAATGGCACATGTATGAGTGCTTACAGATGCCATGTTGACTGCCTTTTGACATGCTTGTCTGAAATGTCTGCCTCTCTCCTCCTCTGTCTTCCAGGTTTGACGATGACAGACGAACCACTCAACCCAACAGTGCACAATAAATGTCAGGATAAGCTGCGCCCTTTTTTTCTCCTCCACAACAATTTTCAGCTACAATCTGCTCCAGCGATTTACCCTTCAATTGTCAGTGATTTAGACAAGAACAAATAACTTTGACTCACAAACTTGACTCACACATTTCCTTTGCCATAATGACACTTTTTTCCCCCCTGCCTTAGGGTAATATCTATTATTTTGTCCGAGAAGTAAACGGCACTTAACGTTGTAGAAGCACTGCAGACTGTGGGAAAGGCTTCCTGTGTTTCGCCCCGGTGTAGAGCAGTTGTCATCTCTTGCCCAAGTGCACCCCGGGAGACGTTCCCCGCTCACTAATAAATGGTGCGCTCAATGCTGCCAGCTCCAACATGTTAGTTCATTAGGCGAGTCGGGGCCACTGCTGGTGCTATGGCCAAATGTCACCGCTTTTTCATGAGTCTGTCAGTGCAGCGGCGGCCAGGCTCAGATACGAGATGCTATAGTTGTAATTAAAAGTTCTGCACACATGGCACATTACGCGGAGATTACTAGACATCTGAAAGAAGACGTCATGTGTTTTTTGTACTCTTCAAGTGATGTTCAAGTTACAAAAGGCAGATATATATAAAGTAAAATATGTTTGTTTGCACAATTTTGTAAAAAGATAAAAGACCTTTCCAATCAGCAATGCCATTCTTTGTCATTCATGTTTTAAAATTAAGATTCAGTTGCACAAACGGTTAATCCTACAGGTAGACCATTAGCCTAGCTCAGGGGTGTCCAAACGTTTTGTTATCGTAGGCTGCATATTGAAGTGTATACGGCTTGGAGGGCCACAGACTGGTGGTCAATGCAGTGAAACATTCAACTCAATACATTTAGCAGAGGTGTTAACTGTGCAACCACAACTTTATTTTGCCATGGAACCTTAATGCAGCTCATTTTCGCTATAACATGTTAGTTGATGAGGTAGTAATGTAAAAGCATTTGGCCCCCAGACCAGCACCAAAGCTCAAAATGTAGAGACTGTGTCGGACCACATCTTTAACCTCTAACACTTGGGAGACTGCAACAGGAATTTCTAAACTAAGACAGGAATCACATGCATTTCAGAACATGTTTATAGAGGTCTAAACATGATCATCACAAATGGACTCAGATAGTGGTTAGCACAAAATATATGTTGCCCAAAAAAAACATAGCCACAAAATAAAGGGCAAACGCTTGAATATTTCATTGGGTCATCCTTAGCTTCGAAAAAATCCAGTGTCGCTTTCATTTTTCACCACGATCTTGTATTGATGATGGGAGAGTGTGAGCACTGCACAAAGCCTTCTCCAGCACATCTCAAAGATTCTCAATGGGGTTCAGATCTGGACGCTGTGGTGGACAATCCATGTGTGAAAATGATGTCTCATGCTCCCTGAACCGCTCTCTCATAATGTGAGCCCGATGAATCCTGGCATTGTCATCTTGGGATATGCGCCATCAGGGAAGAAGAAATCCATTCAGGATTCAGGATGACTTTTTTTGTATGATCAAAATAATTGTGTAGCTTTCTTTCTTTGTTTTTCTCTGCTGTATTTATGTTCATGTTGGATTTTTATATTTAGAAAAGAAGATGTTTGTGCATAGCCTGCCGTGGATGTGAATGAAGGGAATCTCCTACATTATTTGGCTGCAGATGAACTGTCTCAATCTGCTCAGTTATGATGCAGCCTCATATCCTCCAAACAGCCCTCCACAATAACGCCATTTGCTCGATCCATTCACTCTCTGACACCTCGCCTGTCAGTCTGTGAGCGCGGTATTTTTTTTTTCTTCTCTATCTTCGGAGATAAATATTAGAAACACAAAGGCGCCAAACTGGGTCGGGTGCCCAAAAAAAAATAAAACGCCCATTGATGCAAAAACAACATTTGGAATAAGTCGGACACACAGCGATTCCAGGAGCCAGGGACGGATACCTGAGCAAACGCGGCTCTGTTTAGACAGCTGCTTGATGAGGCAGAATAGACAATGGGGGCTTATAATCACCCACTCTCCACCAGCACAACACTTCTGATAGAATGGATGTGTACGGTGATGTTTTTTTATGGTTTTCATGTTGTTTCTCTTCCTTGTGACAGCAGAGTGGGATCCAAGCCAGGCGGCAGAAGGTGATGTCATCGTATCAGTAGGCTAAAGAGAGTATATCAGCTATGTATTACTCAATAAGCCTGATATTATCTCTTCTGTTATCCACAATGCATGTTCAAGGTGAATACTAAACTACTAGACCACCATGTATTACTATTACAGTACAATCTCTATATAATACTTATTACCACTAATTACTTAACTACTATTGTCAAGGATTTTATGTGTATGTGTCCTTGGCCCATTGGCTCTATGAGGCAGGTCAGTACAAGGTGAAAGGGCGTAAAGGGAGAGACATTCAGCAAATTTTCTGAACCAGGACTCAAACCCAATGCATGTTCTCCCTGTGTCAGTCTTCCCTGAGGTGCTTGTTGAAGGATTGGTCAAATGCACACATTTCCTTACAGAGGCAATAAAGTCTACAACAAATAGAATGGTATTTTAGTATCACTGTAAGGTTGTGGGGAAAGCAGTAAGTGCAAGCAGGCAGATTTTGAGCTCTTCTGTTTCACACACACTGCACTTTCCTTCCTTCTTGGACGTTCAAAGCATTTTAAATCAAGGAGCCATACTCTCTCGCAAGAGTACATTCATACATTAGTGAATACAGGCATTAGAGGCAAGGGAGGTGAAGTGTCTTGTCCAAGGACACAAGAGCATAACAATACGAACTGTGGGAGACAACTTAAACCACCAACCTTTAGGTAGATGGGCACATTATAGCCACCGCCACCTCAAACACCTACAGCGTGAAGATTTAGTCCACTTTTATATCTTAGCTGACATTAACAGCTAAGATATAAGCTGTTAATGTCAGCTTTTTGTTCATGTCAAAAACACCAAAGAGTTTTTGACAAGATAACAGCCTTGAAATTTAAATTTCAAATATATTTTCAGTTTATTTCCGACTATGCTGTAAGTAGAGCTTCATAATAAGTGCCGTAAATTTCCTTCATGCATAAGCAGCTCATTGCATTTCCATAATCAGATCACAAATAGACTTTATGAATAAGCATGTTTCTTTGGCAACATACTGAAGTTGAAAATACACAACAGATATTACAGTCTCTCTTTATATATTCCCGTCATTTAATTCCTATGTCCCATTGAGATCCAGATTCTCTATTTATCATGGAAGTCTTGGCCTAGAGGGAACCCTATTACACATGTTTATAGTGGCCCTATTACACATGTTTATAGTGGCCCTATTGCACATGTTTATAGTGGCTGTATTGCACATGTTTATAGTGGCTGTATTGCACATGTTTTTAGTGGTTGGGGAAAGTGGAGCACCTGAAGGACAGAGACAGTTTTTATGTAGATTTTACAGAACTGTTTCCAAACAAACTCGACAGTGGATTTCTTTCCCCTTTTGTCTCAGTGCATGACAAAGTTTAAATTACTTGGTGAGGTATAACTCACCCTCAAACTAATTTATTTGTATAAGTGGCCACGGCCTTATACACTGCCTGCCCAAAAAAGAAAAAAAAAAGTTGGTACCTGGATTGAACTAATGAATCTGGGGTTACTGTAGTTGGTCATGCCTAGGTTCAGCAACACTATGTGCCCAAAAGAATTCGATCAGCTGAACACCATGAATGACCAGGTTATACATAAATGGATTTCTTCTTCCCTGATGGCGTGGGCAGATTTCCAAAATGACAATGGCAGGAGTCATCGGGCTCAAAGACCATGAGAGATCATTTTCACACATGAATTGGTCACCACAGAGTCCAGATCTTAACCCCATTGAGAATCTTTGGGATGTGCTGGAGAGAGCTTTGCACAGTGGTCACAATCTCCCCTCATTCGTACAAGGTCTTGGTGAAAATGAATGGATTGACATTGCATAGGTGAAAGAAAACCACAGCGAATGTCTGCGGTAATCAAAGCTGAATGTAACCCCTGACTCACGTTAAGTAGGTAAAGCGAAATTAAAAGTATAGACCAGTTGCTAGGTTCAAAAGGATTACAATAGGAACTAATGTGAATGTGCAATGAAATAGCTGGAGGCAAGGAGTCAATAAGAAAAAGTATTATTTAGTACCAAAAAATAAAATAAAGCATTACGAGATAAACAATTTGTAACAATAAGCATAGCCGGCATATGCAACAACAAAAAATATCCCCAGTCCCATTGAGCTCAGTTGTCTTTCTTTAGTCGTAGGTCAAGTCAATAGTCTTAATAGTTCAGTTCTTTTTCCTTTAAGTGGTGTTTTACAGTGTTACCACTCAGCACTGTAGGACAGAAGGTGGTCCTTCGAAGTTCAATCCCGTTCTGGGCACAGGCTCGCCATCTCCATCCGGAGAGAATCCAGGAAATCCATCCAGGGTATTCTTTACCATGAAATACTAGCCTGCACAACAATAATGGTATTATTGTTTACAGCTAAATTAAAGTCTGTTATCCTATCTCTTCTTAATTTGCTATAGCTTTGTTTATCTTTTCTCTTACCATATTACAAAATATACAGTAATATTTTACATGCATGTTTTAACTAAAATATCCTTTGCAATACATGAAATACTTTTTAATCCATGTAAAACAACAAATGATTTTATCTTTTTATCCATTTTTTTAAATTATTCAACCATAGCATTATGATTAAATATTGTTTTACTAATTAGCATATTAGTTTTTAAATGAATTGTAACTTTTTGTAACTAATGAAATTAATTACACTAATGAATTCAGATATTCTCATTCAAAATCAATATTTCTATCAGTAAACCTTATCTGTGCTACTGGGTTTAGCATTACAAATGAATTACTGTACACTTTCATATAATACACCATCAAAATGTACCATCAACTTCAAAATAATAATTACATTGGACCAAAAATAGTACAAAAATAACCAAAAATACTTCTCAGTTGTGTTATGAACTAAAATAGAATTTGGTAGAAACCATGTCACCAAAAAAATAGCTTTTACATTGCTTTCAAACATAAAAACGGCATTCGCGATTAGCGTTAGCATCGTGCTAATATTAGCATTGCGCTAGCATGTTTTTCTAATTCGCACATGGCATGGACTTACCAAGATGAGGTATCGTGAGAAACACAGCAAGGGGCACAACACAGCCTCTCCAGCTCGTGCTCCTTCCACTTAATACAACAAATATTCCAAATCAACGAAAAGACAGTGTAAATATTTGTTTACATCATTTTCTCTCATGACACTCACCAGACGACCCAAAAGGTTTTTTGCTCGGACCGTCTACAGCCTGTCTGTCTTATTCCCAAAGTGCAAAAGGCCGTAACCTAGTAAGTGATAAGGTCCGCAGCTTGGGAGGCGGGACCAATACCATTTTTAACAAATCAAAAGGTCATTATCACCCAACGTGACCGTGAAAACAGGAAAATAAAGTTTGAGCGAGGGGATCACACTTCCTCTTTTCAAAATAAAAGTGCATAAATATAAAAACAACAAAAAGGAGAGAAAATGGCCCATTTTCTCTACTGGGTTACATGAAGGTAGTCCAACAACATATTAGATTATGTGACCTTTTTGGGTGGTGTATTGTTTTGGTCAGGCAGTGTAGCTTCAGAAGAAATATAAAATATTTACATTGTAAAAATATTTTAGTCCTTGAATTGTGAGAGAGTCTGCCATTTGAAATGACTTTGGCGTCATCTCCCCATCTCCATTCCCTGTCTCTCCTCTAACCTTTTTCATATGACACATTGATCTTCTCGCATCACTTCTCAGAGTAAGCGAAGTCGAGTTATTATTTCAGGATCATGGAAACCCTAAGCTCCAATCATCTCGCCAAACTACATTTCACACTGACAGAGGAGACAGCAGCAGGCACTGTATCTGTGCAGTAGATAGCCCCTATAGTTCACAGCGCAGCCTCTCTGACAAATGCCGCTCTGTCAGACCGGTCTGGGATGGAGCTGTCAGCATTCAGTGACGCTCTTCGCTTTTCCCTCTCTTACTGTATTTTTGCCAAAGATAATATTTCCTTTCGGGAAGCAATACCTCATTGTTGGATTGTTCGGCAAAAGTGCAGATCACCAACCGCTGTCCACTCTTTCATTTTGTCAGTCAAGGTCACCAGGAATGATTGCTTTGTTTTGATCTGACTCCACTCATTAAGTCCTGCAGCCAAAGCAAACTAATAATCATGGACAGTATAGAAAGAGGTTATTTTAGTGCGGGACTAATAGGCACGCACTCTGCGGACCGCAAAGGGCACACACACTAATGGCTAATGTAAGTCTGAACAAGCAGGAAAAATCCCTACAGTGGGTGATGACTTCAGCTCTTCTTTGCGTTAAGTGCATCTATGATTACCCACAATAGGCTATAGAGAAGATACAAAGATGCACAAATCACTGCAAACGCAAACATTACCCAGGAATCTGACATTTTGAAAAAATTCATAAATGAAAATTGCTATAGCCCTTTTGGAAATCATAGGAGTGTTCAAATTTGTTTATGACAGCCGAGCTGTTATTGGCCATTACTGATGTAGCATTTTTACTTTCTTTCTAATTTCAATAACTATCTTTTAGCCAATGAATGCATCTCTTCATGCTGTCATGTGTTGCTTTGTTATGCTGCAAAATGCTCTCACTCCGAGGGTTGCTGAAGTGCCATGTAGCAGCTGACTTGCGTTGCGGGTTTTCATTTATTTTTCCTGAAAGTGGTTCACGTCATGTCTTTGTTTTGGCATAAAAATAGTAAACAGAACAACACATTTTTCTTTGTTTTATTAGGGCAAATGTATTCTGTAGCTTGGGGGAATTCAGTCAATGTGAATGCGCGGCGCAAAGTTACACTGGATGTTGACATTTTCTGCTTCAGGGAGAGACATTCTCTTAAGTCGTCTTGCGATAAATGGGATGCAAGATCTGATCTGGATGTTAAAGGAGTCACATTGCTTAGCGGGTACCATTTTACAGTTGGCCCCTGGAAACTAAAACAATGACGACTACTGATAGGCAAGGCAAGGCAAGTTTATTTGTAGAGCACAATTCATACACAAGGCAATTCAAAGTGCTTCACAGTTGCATAAAATTACAAGAAAACAGATCAAATCAATCATTAAAACATCCAACATAAAAATATATCAGTTACAGTAAAAGGCAAGAGTGCAGATAAAATACTTTCAGTTTTTATATGTTCGGGTAAAAATAACTGTTTTCAGCCTGGATTTGGACATTGTCAGAGTTGAGGCCTGTCTCACATCCTCATGAAGACTGTTCCAGATTTTAGCTGCATGAAACTGAAACGCAGCTTCACCGTGTTTAGTCCTGACTCTGGGAACCACCAGGAGACCCCTCTCTGAAGTTCTCAGGGCCCGAGATGGTTCATACGGCTCTAACATGTCAGAGATGGACTTTGGTGCTAAACCATGAAATGACTTGTACACAAGCAGAGCTGTTTTAAATTGTATTCTCTGAGTGACAGGAAGCCAGTGCAGAGACCGGGGCACTGGACTAATATGGTCATATTTCCTGGTTCTTGTCAGGACTCGAGCAGCAGTGTTCTGTTCTGCAGCTCTAACAGTTTAGAAAGGCCAGTGAGCAGCCGTTACAGTAGTCTAACCTGCTGGAGACAAACGCATGGATGAGTGTCTCCAAGTCTGGTTTTGACACTATTCCTCTGATCTTAGCAATGTTTTTCAGATGGTAAAAAGCTGATGATGTTATGGCTTTAATGTGGCTGTTTAAGTTCAGGTACTGATAATGTACTTTTGCATAAGAAAAGATCAAGAGGAGAATATAAAGTGTAAAACTGGGAATTCACCTGCGCCCCGAGAAGTTTCATCACATTACGCAAAATGGCACTAGCCTGCTTGGTGTGCAGTAATGTGAGCAATAGGATTTAAATCAGATGCACTTCTAAAGTAAGTAACCCTCGTCATTTATCCAGCCTGGCAACAGGAATATCCAGGCAAAGATTACGTGGCTGTCTGGTGTAAAAATAAAGATCTAAATTCACTTCAAACAATTTACTCCAGCACCAAATCGGAAGGGTGTCTTGCTATTGCATGTGTTTGGCAGAGTTTAGACAATGTGAAGCAACACTGTGAAACAACTACTGTTTTAGACCAACAAGCTTTCGTATGTTGGCCATTCTGTTTCACATTGTTCAGAGGGATGTTGCACTTTCGGAGCATCACCCTGGGAGAGAAGACAAGCTGGGGGAAAAAAAAAAAATCTTTTATTTATCAATCTCGCTGGAGCCAATCTGGTGGACCGCTGCTGCAAGCTCAATCAATCTATCAACGTCAAGCAGGAAAACCAGGAGAGCACTTTTTACATCCTCCCTCTCTCGTCAGTCTGATCCTTATCTGTTTCAGTATAGGAGCATTAACTCAGTGTCAGGGATAGGGCAATCGGATTTCTCTTTGTTTTCTTGGTACATTGTTCCAGGACCATCTACGTCTAAAAACAAGTGATACTGAGATTAAAGTGTATCTTTGGGTCTCATATAGCCACTTCTTAAAGGAGCTATATCATGCAAAATCGACTTTTTTGAGAGTTTAACCATGTTGTTCTGTTTCGTATGGGCTACGCCCTCTACGGGCTTCGCTATTGGTTATAACCCGAGGCATCGCCTCGCGCCTGAGAGATAAAAACATCTACCCGCTCCAATCATGTCAAGGTGATGGTATATCCATCTGGGGTATAAAAACCCCATCTGCCCACCGCTCATCTCCTTTTTTAACTCAGCGTTTGAGAGAGCAAGTTCTTTTCAGAACTCACTTCTACGAGCACGTTCTTCTCAGAACGATACTTCTAACTTACCTTCAGGATCTTCTTGCCGCTTCTCTGCTCGAAGATGACTTCACCTGCCGGTGTCGAGCTCCGCAGATGCGGCAAATGTCCCTCCATTCTCCTCCCTGAGGATCAGCACGAGCTGTGCTTCCGCTGCCTCGGTTGGCACCATGCAGCGGGTGATGCTGACTGCCAGGCGTGCTTAGCGCTCTCCCGGGAAGAGCGCGAGCGTCGCCAGGGTTTTATGGGTCCGGATTCACCAGTACGGCCAGCTCAGGACGCTGTGCCCCTGATTCAGGACCCAGCCCCTTCAGCAAGCCCCAGGAGGAAGGAATGGAGTGAATATGATGAGGAGGATGATCGTCGCTGCTACGACGAAGACGCTGCCTCCATCTTCTCCGAGACGCCGTCCGGGTTACAGGGGGATCGTTATCCTCTCGACTATCTCCCCGCGTTGTTTGCGTCTGCCGCAGACCGAATGGAGATTCCTCTGCCTCCGTCTCAACCTGCTGCTCCGGTGGAGGACTTCACCGAAGGCTTAGCTAGCCGTTCCCGCCGAAAGCCGCGCCCTGTCGTGATGTGCCCGGCTATGACACCGATCATGCACTTTGCTCAGCGTGAATGGGCTCATCCTCTCGCGGCAAAACATCCTGCACTGGGGTACGGGCCGTATTCCACGGTGCAGGACTGGACGTGGCGGTCCGGGGTTCCGCCGATTGAGGACGGAGTCAGGATGTCCCTCCTTCCGTCCTCATCCCCTTGGCCAGGCGATAAAACGTTGCTTCCCTCTGACAAGGATAAGCTGACGATGGCCGTTTTAGATCGCTGCTATGCTAACGCCGCTCAGGTAGTGGCGTTAGCTAGCAACATGGCTTTTCTGGCGGGCTCGCTGGATAAGCTCATCCACGGACGCTCCGAGCTGGCCCTGGAGGAGCTCGAGGAGGTCCAGACTACGGTGGCTTCTTTTCTCCGTATGTCCCAGGCTTTCGCCATTGACGGTGGCCGTTCAATGGCGGCGGCTCAGGTGGGATCTCGCCATTTGTGGCTGGGGCTTTCCTCGTTGAAGGAACAGGAGAAGCGTCAACTACTCGATCTCCCGGTTTCCACATCATCATTGTTTGGCCCTGACATCCAGGCAATGGTCGAGCGCCTCGATGCTGCCTCCAAAGCCTCCCAGCAGCTGGGACCGCATCTCCGTCCCCAGTGGGACCGTCAGCGCTCTGAACGGCGGGGAGGGGCTCAGCGGCGCGAGCGCCGTTTTCATCCCCCATCTCCTCCGCGGAGACGCGACACTCCGGGTTCATCCCAGACGGATCCAGCGCGTTCTCCGAGACGGGACCAGCGGAGGGACCGTGGATCTGGACCAGCGCATCGACGTCCGGGCGCTGACACCAGAGGGGGGAAACGGGGGCATTTTGTTTACAATAAAGGCCGTGCTTCGGCCCGTTACATTGTAAAAGAGCATGCTTCGTCTCTTATTTGCAGCGGAGACGCGCTGAGAGCGTCTGCCGTTCATGAGTCTTCTACTCCTCCCGCTGCTTTCCGCAGCACGCCACGGCTTCGTATTCTCCTACCGGAACGTACGGGGGATACGTCACGGCGGCCGGTACCTTTGACCCATCCGCGGAGCGGCAGTGCGGACTCGGATCATGTCACTCCGCGGGCTGGGGCTGCCTCTAAACCTCCGCTTGGCAGGAGGCGGGGCAGCCCTTGGAGCGTGCAGGGGAGTGAGACTGTTCAGTCTAAGAAGCGTAAGTCCTCTCTTGACGGCGCGCCGTCCTCGGCCGCGGCGGCGCCGCTGTCCGAGGGTGGGGAATCCCCGCAGCCCTTTTCATCAGGGCCCCCCACGTCCTACCCCGCAGGCCGGGGTGGAGGTGGGCGGGCCTTCGCCGTTTCTACCGGTGAGGCCCGTGACAGAATTTTATCAGGAGTGGAAGAGCCTGGGGCTTCTTTCTTCTCACTGGTTAGACAGGACGCTCCGCAGGGGATACGCGTTGCAGTTCGCTCGGAGACCGCCGCCTTTCAGCGGGATCCTCAGGACGAGGCTCCGAGGTCAGGCGGAGGCCGCGGTCATCCAGGAGGAAGTAGCCTCTCTGCTGCGGCGCGGGGCTGTGGCAGAGGTGGCTTCGGACGCGGTGGAAAAAGGGCTGTACTCCCCATATTTCCTAGTCCCCAAGAAAAGCGGGGGTGTACGTCCAATTTTGGACCTGCGCGTCCTGAACCACTGCATCGCGGAAAGGCTTTTTCGCATGCTGACGGTCAGGCAGCTTTTGGAGTGCGTCAGACCAGGAGACTGGATGACGTCCGTGGATCTCACAGATGCATACTTCCACGTTCCTATTGTGTCGGAACACAGGAAGTTTCTGCGCTTTGCAGTGGGGGAGAAGTGCTACGAATATCACCGCCTCCCCTTCGGTTATTCGCTGGCCCCGCGCACGTTCTCCAAGTGCGTGGAGGCGGCGCTGGAGCCGCTTCGTCGTCGTGGCATCCGAGTTCTGACTTACATCGACGACTGGCTCATCCTGGCCTCGTCTCGGCAGGAGGCGCAGGCTCACACGACGGCCCTGTTGGAACACATCTCCCGATTGGGATTTGTGGTCAACTTGGAGAAAAGCGCGTTGTACCCCATTCAGCGTGTAACGTATCTGGGGCTGCAGCTAGACTCCGGGGACATGCGCGCCTCCCTCTCGGCCGAGAGGATAGAGGCGCTGCTGACGCTGGGGAGAATGGTACTGGACAAGCCGCAGGTGCCGTCCCAGTCCATTCGTTCCCTATTGGGCATGATGGCAGCCGCTCACCCTGTGGTTCATCTGGGTCTGCACTTCTCAAGTCAGCTGGCGGGTCACCATGTCATGGTGCGGTCGGACAACACCACAGTGGTGGCCTACTTAAACAGGCAGGGGGGGACCAGGTCTCCCACTCTGCACAGGAAAGCGACGGAAATTCTCTTGTGGGCGGGCTCCCACCTGTCCTCCCTGAGAGCCCGTCTCATTCCCGGCCTGCTCAACGTGGGCGCGGACGTTATGTCCAGGGGAGGCCCACTCCGCGACGAGTGGAGCCTAGCCCCATGGGTCGCAATGGAGGTTTGGCGCCGGTTCGGGGATCCAGTGGCCGACCTTTTCGCCAGTGCAGAAAACGCACAGTGCCCACTTTGGTTCTCGCTCAGGTGGGCAGACGCCCCTCCGCTCGGGGTGGACGCCTTGGCCCAGCGGCCGTGGCCTCAGGGTCTCCTGTATGCATTTCCGCCAGTTCACCTCATGCCTCCTCTGCTGCACAGGGTGAGGACGGAGGGGTTGGTGATTCTGATAGTGGCCCCAGACAGTCCGAACGCCAGGTGGTACCCGGACCTGGTGGGGATGGTGGTGGAGGGCCCCTGCCGGACCGGTCGGACACGTTGGTCCAAGCAGGGGGGACTCTGCACTCCCGCCCGGTGTTGGGACGCAGCCTTTTGGCTTGGAAGCTGAGAGGGGGAAGTTGTTGCGTTTAGGCCTTCCCTCTCCAGTGGTGGCCACTATTCAGGGTGCCCGTGCACCATCCACTACGCGAGCGTACAGTGCTCGTTGGCGGTTTTTCGAGGACTGGTGTTCAGAAAGGGTGCTTGATCCCACTTCCTGCTCGATAGGGGGAGTGTTGGAGTTCCTACAGTTCCTCCTAGATAGAGGGCGGGCTGCCGCCACTCTGGGGGTGTTCGCGGCAGCCATTACGACCGGACACGTGGGGTTTGGCCATCTCACGGCGAGGAACCATCCCCTGGTTAAACGCTTTTTGCGTGGAGCACGGAGGCTGAGACCGCCCGTGCGGTGCTCTTTGCCCTCGTGGGACCTTCAGGTGGTGTTGGAGGGTCTGTCGGGCCCTCCTTTTGAGCCCCTGGACAGGTCAGACCTTAGTTGCCTGTCATATAAGACTGCGCTCCTTTTGGCTCTGGTCTCTGCCAAGAGGGCGGGGGACCTGACTGCGCTGTCTGTGCATCCATCCTGTACGTCCTTCGGTGAGGATGGGGGTCTGCTTGAGATGTGGCCTAATCCGGCTTTTCAGCCCAAGATTGTCACTTCTTCTTTCAGGTCTAGGGTTATCAGAGTTAGACCCTTCTTTCCTCCACCACATGCTTCTGTGGAGGATAAGAGGCGAAACCTGCTGTGTCCGATTCGGGCCCTGCGTTGTTATCTGGACCGTACAGCGACGTTCAGGCGGTCGGACCAACTGTTTGTGGGGCTTGGGGCCGGGCGCAAAGGTGCCCCACTCTCTACCCAACGGCTGGCTCATTGGGTCTGTCATGCCATTCGTATGGCATACGAGGCTCGGGGTCTTCCTGCTCCTAGGGTCGTCAGGGCCCACTCTACTCGAGGGGTGGCTGCCTCTACTGCTTTGTTTAGAGGGGTGTCGATAGAGGATGTGTGCTTGGCGGCTTCCTGGTCATCCTCGTCGACCTTCGCCCGCTCGTACTTGATGGACGTTGCTTCTGGGTCTGTCGCTCATTCGGTTTTGAGCGGCGGGCGGGTTTAATTTGATCTTGACTGCCCAGTGCAGGTGCTCTTGGGAGAGGCGACCTGTCTGGGCGTGGGGGTGCGGGCGCTCTTGGGAGAGGCGGCCTATGCACCTTCACTCCTCCTTTTCGGTTGTGGGTGCGTGTGTGCTCTTGGGAGAGGCGACACGCGTGCTCTGTGTTTTGTTTTGGTTGCATGTGCGCTCTTGGGAGAGGCGGCCGCTATGCTTCCTTCTGTATATGGTGCTAGGTGCCTTGGTGCTCTGGTGGAGCAGCCCGTGGCCCTGCTCTGACTGCCCATGGGTGCGTCTGGTTGGTGACACTGACTGCATGACGTTGTCCTGGGTGCGCTCCAATCGTGGTCATTTGTGCCTGCTGGGAGTACATTCTTCCCTACGGTCTTCGCGCAGGGTTTTAACCAATAGCGAAGCCCGTAGAGGGCGTAGCCCATACGAAACAGAAATGACAGTTACTTGACGTAACTATAGTTCTGTGAGTATGGGCGTAGCCCTCTACCTGCATGCCCAGCAGGCCCATCCTGTCTTCTATGGCTGAGTTCAAAGGAGATGAGCGGTGGGCAGATGGGGTTTTTATACCCCAGATGGATATACCATCACCTTGACATGATTGGAGCGGGTAGATGTTTTTATCTCTCAGGCGCGAGGCGATGCCTCGGGTTATAACCAATAGCGAAGCCCGTAGAGGGCTACGCCCATACTCACAGAACTATAGTTACGTCAAGTAACTGTCATTTATGCTATTTCCTGCTCAAAAACACCCCCAGAGCGGTTTTTGGCTTCATTCACGTAGTTCTAAGCAATCCTCCTGAATCCTGCTCTCTTTTAGCAGCTGTGCTGCCCTCTCCTGGAAAAAACTACTGCGTTGTGACACTCTGACGTTTTTACGTCATAGTGTCAAACAGGAAGGGCCAGACCTCTGCAATGAATGTAATGCCCTATGGCCTGATTTTAATTTATAAAACAGCGTTTTCATTATTTTTGTTGTAAGAAATAAAGAAAAGAAAAAATCATTGTTTATTCCCTATATTACAAACTAAAAGCACACATACTGTTCCATGACCGATCAGCCGGGGATGAAGGGGAGAGAGCATGGATCTATTATAATAACATAATAGAGAGTAAGATCTCTCCTGCGCAACGCAATATAAAGGAGTAGGTGTGTCTTCCCCAACCAATCAGCTCTCTTGGAATGTTCTCGTCACCTCTGTTGCGCAATCTGACTCCTCGTTTCAACACACTGCCCCCCAGTGGATCAACCGTACATACAACAATAAGCAGCAACAAAATGTCCGCCAAATTCAAATGAATCTTAAAGCACAGATTACAGATCAACAGTTTTATATATAATCACTAAAGCCTAATATGACAAATATGTATAAAAATAATTCCACAGGATCCAAACAGAAGTCACGTTTGTGAAGACGGAGCTCTTTCTAACCTACTCTGGACACCACCTTTTTTCTTACCCAACGATAATGTCACAGAAGCGCGTTTGGCTACGAGAGGACTATTCAACCTTCCTGAATGTAACCGGGGGTGGTGCACTGTTGGAATAAGTAACTAGCAGCTATGGCAATTAGCAGTTTTAACCTTAGCTAAAGGCACACAGGTAAGTAATATTGACAGAGGCAGGTTCCATACTTTACATAACCAATGTTTTATTTGTTCAAGTTATTTTTCTTAAGTTCCTCTTTTTCTCAGCTCCAGGTTTACACACAGAAGTCCACAATTGTTGGCTCATGATTTTCACACGGGTTGGTCCGTAACCCCACGCGCCCCAACAGTGCTTACAAAGCGTAGTCAAA
Source organism: Proterorhinus semilunaris (assembly GCA_021464625.1). Classification (NCBI taxonomy): domain Eukaryota; kingdom Metazoa; phylum Chordata; class Actinopteri; order Gobiiformes; family Gobiidae; genus Proterorhinus; species Proterorhinus semilunaris. The sequence continues at coordinate 17,129,394 of CM038357.1, forward strand.
AATGTAAAACAGAAACATAAATCAAAACGACAAAAACAAGACGGCAGAGTCCTGCACTGGCCCGCCAGTGCTTGGAGCCGGATCGCAGTTCCAAGGCGCAGTGTCATCCGGCATTGGGATACCTATGCTACGTCCACCGGACCTTCGGGACCTCCGCACCCGATACACAGTGGTTCCTACGTGCATTGCGCTGAAGCGCTCCCCCCGGATCGTTGTGCCCTTGGCGCTATAAAGCAGTCTTTGTTATGGCCAAACCAAATTAGTAGATTTGGAAAAAAAGGGTTAAAAACTTCGCTCTACCTGTTAGCCTGTTGCTCCAAACACGAGCGGACGCCGGCCTGACCACCCGGAAGAACAAAGACCAGAGGCAGAGCGAAGATAGGCGTGACCTTTTATACGTTTTACGTTGCGCCCCTAGTGGGCGCACCGTCACATCTTCCCCCCAAAAGTTTTATCGGCGACCCGACGATGCTTCAAAACATTAAAAACCAACACCTACTACTGGAAGGGGGCAATGACGCGCTTTCCTCCCTAGGGTTACAACGTTTGGGCAAAGGGCGATGCATTTTAACACAAAACAACAGACTTCAGCTGATACAGCTCAAATTTACGACTACTCCCTCTCATCTCACACAGATGAGACGCCCTTAAGGTTGGAGCATCTTTAAAAATTAAAACTAGGCTTGGTTCTACCTGCGCCTGTGGAACTACCCCACCCATCGGAGGCTTCCACGTGCGGGCTACAGCAGGATCCAAGTTGCTGTGGTCTTCTGTTCTCCCGGGTCACTAAAATCTCGAACTACTGCCGTCTTGTTTTGATAGAGAACCATAATTACTTGGTGTTACGAACACTTAACCAGCAGGTGTCCCTCAGTTAGCATTAACATGTCTTCAGTTGTGTATAAGGGTACAGACCATGCCATATAAACCCCCCCATAGTCATCAAGGCACAATATAAGCACATCAAACGAAAAACATGCATAGAAAACGCATATGAAGAAAACAATACAAAATATAATGTAAACAAAACCAAAATGACAAAGCTGGTCAACTGGCAGGCCAAGCCAAACACAACAGAAATACAATGAGCCCACTGAACACATTAGCTGTAACAAAAATAAAAGTAATGGAACCAAACCCCTTTTATTTTTCAATATATCCCGCCGACAACGCCAGAATGTAACCGGGGGTGGTGCACTGTTGGAATAAGTAACTAGCAGCTATGGCAATTAGCAGTTTTAACCTTAGCTAAAGGCACACAGGTAAGTAATATTGACAGAGGCAGGTTCCATACTTTACATAACCAATGTTTTATTTGTTCAAGTTATTTTTCTTAAGTTCCTCTTTTTCTCAGCTCCAGGTTTACACACAGAAGTCCACAATTGTTGGCTCATGATTTTCACACGGGTTGGTCCGTAACCCCACGCGCCCCAACAGTGCTTACAAAGCGTAGTCAAAAATGTAAAACAGAAACATAAATCAAAACGACAAAAACAAGACGGCAGAGTCCTGCACTGGCCCGCCAGTGCTTGGAGCCGGATCGCAGTTCCAAGGCGCAGTGTCATCCGGCATTGGGATACCTATGCTACGTGATTGTAGCGTGAGCAGTGATAGATTACTGGAACTCCAACAACGCCACCCAGGGAGATGGCCCTGGGACCAGAATGTTAGCTCCTTATTTTATCCAGAAGACCGCGCTTGGTCAGGACAACAGGAGAGGAGGGTTTTCATTACAAAAGGGTTATTTTATTTATAGAATACAAAACTTTAAAATAGGCCTAGAGATATTTTAAGAACACTAAAAATGACACAATGCACCTTTAACTTTTTTTACATATACATACTGCTCCTTTAACCAAGTTAAGCACAGGACCTTTAAACCATAAACAAACAAACAAATTGGGAAATAAGGCAAGCGTTACAACAAAAACAAAACACAACACAAAGCACATCAAACCATGCAACAGTAAAACAAAACACAACCCAAAAGGAATACATCAAACAAAAGGAAAATGAGCAAATTAAATGGACATGCAAAGCAAATAAGAAAACTGACAAAATAAGCATGCACCAAACCATGCAGACAGAACCCGGAAGGGGGGGTACACTCACCCTGACCCTTTAAGGTCTTTGCCTATAACCCAAGGAATGCAAGTTTGCCTGGTATGAGTCGCGCGTACGCACATGGAGCACACGCTAGAAGAGCGCACAGGTGCGGAGTGGGACGGGAGCACTTTTACACAAGTAAAAAGTGTGGACCACCCCGTGGAACAACGCAACAGCCTCCTTTAACAGGAGGTGACGGCTACGGCGCGCCTCGTGACTGCCGGCGAGGGTGCGCGCACCTGCAAGCAGCAGGAGGAAGGGGAGAGCCGCAGGAGACTGGCGGCACGTCCCACAACAGCCCAGGACCCCGAGAAGAGCCCCGAGCCCGCAACGCGTGCCCAACGCACGCACTCCCACGGATAAGGAGAGAGACCACGCAAACCAGGCCAGACCGCAGTCCCGGACCTGGGAAAGATTGCAGAGAAGCACCGTGTTTGGGGGGGATGCAGCCCAAACGAGGTTTTGCTGGAGCCCACAGCGCGCCGCCACCACAACCCCACTCGAGATAGTGAGTATCAGCGCGCGCCGCGCGTGCACCCAGCTTTACAAACTGCGTTGGTGCCACCCACCATTCACCTTAAAAGGTATGGCTACTCCCACATGCCACATTCTACCCCCTCGTTCTTTGTCGGCGTTCCGACGACACAACACAGCATGGAGCTACACAGACCCTGAAGGAGACCCATCAAACGGCCGGGGAAGATGATGGACATTAGAATGTTGACCGGCCGTCATACGGGTAGTGCGACGCAAAACTGGCTGGCTAGCAGAGGGTGGGGCTCCCTCAGTGTTTCTGTTGGTACTGTTCTCTCCCAAAACGTTCTCCAGGGGAACAATGGCTGAATCATCTGGAGGGCCAGGATTAGGTGGAGCTACAGGATTCGGGACATTAGAAGTCGACGGAGACAAAATCCAAAAGTCGCTGTCCCCAGAAGAGTTGTCGTCCGGACACTCGAGAGGTATTAATTCGACTCTGGGAGGTTCAAGAACTGGACCAGACACGATTTGAGCCTTAAGCATGTCCCGATGCACATTGCGAGGCGCTTGCAGGTTGGAGACTGGAGCAACTGTGTAAACTGGCCCATCCCCAGCAGGAACCTTCAAAATTTGAAACAGGCCAGGGTGCCAGATGTCCTGAATTTTATGGCGGCCCCTAAAGCTATGATCTCGCAGGTAGACCAACTGACCTACCTGCAAAGGGGCTTCCCTGACCTTAAGATCATGCCTTTTCTTCCTGCGGCCAGCATTTACCAACAGTCGTTCACGAGCGCTAGCAAAAGCCACCTGGAGCTTCGAACAATGCTCGGACACCCAATTCTGCACCGTCCCAGGAAGAGGATCCGGTACCTGACCAAGAGCAAAATCAACCGGGAGGTTGGGCTCACGCCCAAACATCAAGAAGAATGGCGATTCCCCGGTACTCTGATGAGGTGTGGTGTTATAAGAGAAGAGCACCTGGGGAAGACAAGACGCCCAATCATGTTTCCGAGACAGCGGAAGGGTCCTAAGGAGATTGTGTAGGGTACGGTTAAACCGTTCACATTGGCCATTTCCAGCAGGGTGGTATGCCGTGGTTCGGGACTTTGCCACACCATACAGATGACAAAGCTGCTGGAGAATAGCACCCTCAAAGCACTTTCCCTGATCTGAATGTATCCGACCTGGCACACCAAACCTATAAAACCACTCTTGGGTGAGAACACGTGCAACAGTGGGGGCCCGTTGGTCCCGAGTAGGAACAGCCATGGTGTATTTAGTGAATACATCGGTCATGACCAAGACATTCTCCAGCCCGTGGCGAGTTGGCTCAAGCAACGTAAAGTCAATAGCCAAGATCTCATTTGGCTGGGAAGCGAGCAAATGACCCATGTAACTGTGGGGCGCTGGTGCGGAGTCCTTAGCCACCTGGCACCGTTCACACTGCTGCACCCACCGCTTGACGTCAGACGACATCCCGGGCCAAAAGCATCGCTGGCGCACCAGTTCAGTAGTTCTTTCAATGCCCTGGTGGCCATGCTCCTGATGGAGTTGCTTCAGGGTCTGCTCCCTGAGTGCTACAGGTAGAAGTAGCTGGAGGCTTTCCTCTCCCCCGTCGGGCCGTAAAATACGACGGTACAACACTCCTTCTCTCTCCACAAAGCGATCCCAATGCTGAAGGAGGGTCAAGGTTGGCTTGGAAAGGCCACGGCGTTCCATTGGAGTAGGCCTTGCCCGTCTTTGCCAAAAGACCAGGACTTCCTTTAAGCAATGGTCGTTTGCCTGTAGAGCACGAATCTCGGACAGGGAGCGCCCTGGTATGGCGCAGATTAGGGACTGACCTGCGAACACTGGATCTGCACATTGCTGGAGGGCCAACGGGACAGAGCTGCCTGGCAGCACACAAGCAGCCAGCTCAGAGGATGTCAAGTACTGCCTGGACAGGGCATCCGCATTACCATTGCTGCGACCAGATCTATACTTTATTCCAAAATCAAATGCAGCAAGTTGCGCGGCCCACCGATGCTCCAGGGCTCCAAGCTTGGCAGACTGAAGGTAGCTCAACGGGTTGTTATCTGTAAACACCAGACACTTATGCCCTAGCAAGTACTCCCGGAATTTCTCAGTCATGGCCCACTTGAGCGCAAGTAGCTCCAATTTCATGGAGCTATAATTTGTCATATTGCGCTCAGTGGGCCGAAGACCCCGACTTGCATAGGCAACAGGTCTGATGCCACCTTCAGTCTCCTGTGACAGCACTGCCCCAAGGCCACTATAACTCGCATCAGTCTCCAGGATGAATGGCTTGGAGAAGTCTGCATATGCGAGCACGGGAGCAGAGACAAGCTTGGCCTTTAAGGCTTCAAAGCTGTCCTCGCACTGAGAGGTCCAAGCCTCACCGAGAGGCTTTCCCGAACCCCTTTTGTGCTTTGTCCCAGCCACTGCAGTCACCAACTTGTGGAGAGGGGCGGCCAACTGGGCAAAACCCTCAACAAACCGCCGGTAATAACTGACGAACCCTAAAAAGGAACGCAGTTCAGCGACGTGTCGAGGGCACTTCCACTCAGCCACCGCCTCAATTTTGGAAGGGTCTGTGGAGACCCCTTCTTGGGAAATCACATGTCCCAAGTACTTCACTTTGAGCTGGAAGAAAGAGCATTTCTCAAGCTTGGCCTTCAAACCCTCTTGCTGAAGACGTCCCAGAACCAGTTCCAGCCTTTCCAAGTGCTGTGAGACAGAGGAGGAGTACACAACAATGTCATCGAGATATAACAACAATGACTGACATTGTTGGTCTCCAAACAGCCTCTGCATCAAGCGCTGGAACGTGCTTGGAGCGTTGCACAAGCCAAATGGCATTCGATTAAATTCGAAGAGGCCGAAAGGTGTACAAAAGGCCGTCTTCGGCTTGTCTGGCTCAGCCACTGGGACCTGATTGTACCCGCTGGCCAAGTCAAGTGTTGAAAACCAGCGGGCACCCGACAGCGCATCCAGGCTTTCCTCAATGCGCGGCAGGGGAAAGGCGTCTTTCCTGGTCTTGCTGTTAAGAAGGCGGTAGTCTACACAAAGGCGGAGACTACCGTCCTTCTTGCGGACCAGGACGATGGGTGAAGCATAGGGACTGCTACTTTCCCGTATTACCTGCGCATCGAGGAGCTGGTTAATATGGGCCTTCACCGCCTCATATTCCGATGGTGGAATGCGCCGGTAGCGTTGCCGAACCGGCACTTCATCCAGCAGAGGGATCTCATGCGTGATCAGGTTGGTACACCCAAGGTCACCATCATGAGCCGCAAATACCGTACGGTACTTTTGGAGTAAAGACCTGACCGCTACCTGATCCTCAGGGTCAAGTACAGACAGGTCCACCGCACCAACTTTGTCCTCTGACTCAGTTGCCACTTGGGAGGAGACTGTGGCTGTGACTGTGTTGACTTCCGTAACCCCCGCTGGTAAACTCACCACCTCAGCCTTACTGAGGGCCCCGAGGCTGGTCCGAGGGTATAGGAGAGCGTCAGCCACCCCGACATTAACCACCGGGATGTAAACTGTGCCGTTGTCAACACGCACCAGACAAGGAGATGCCAGTAATCCCGCCGGAAGGCCGGATTCTGGCGGCTCAAAAAGAACAGCCTTACCTGCAAACTGTTGGAGGCAAGTGCCTGCGACCAGCTTCATCGTGCCACCAGGTACTCTCACCACTCGTGGGCCCCGGACTTTAACAGCTCCCACTACTGTTGCTGGCTCGCGAGCAGCTGCCTTATGGCACTTCTGTAAGGCCTCAATGACTGGACCTGGAGCCCTTGTGACTACAGGAAGTTCAAAAAGAGAGGAGCCATAGGCCCCAAACAGCTCCCGATAGCAACGACGAATGACATTCATCCCCAGAATACCTGGAATGGAAGGGCTTGTGGCAGGGGGGTCTTTTACAACTAATATACCACAATGAGGTATCACTTTGTCACAGAGGGCGACATCCAACTCCAAATACCCAATATATGGGATTTCAAGACCATTGGCTGCCCGCAGCTGCAACCAGTGACAGGACCGAAGGCGGTCAGCACCCCAAGGTTCAAAGTGTTCCCTAAAGAAGCTCTCTGTGACTGTTGATACCATGGATCCCGTATCCAACAAGCAAGGAACAGCTACCCCGCCCATGTTAACCTCAATGGTCGGACAAGAGGCCATCAAGCCAGAGAGTTCGCCTATCTGTGAGCCTATAGACACCCCAACTGAACTTTGGCTCCCTGGTTCAGTGGGCGCTAGTTTCCCTGCGAGCCTAAGTGATGGGAAGGTGCCGAGGCGGAGTTAGCTCTGCCACGGAATGGAACTCGCTCCTCGTCACACTCGCTAGCATAGTGGCCAGACTGATTGCACCTCCGACATATGATGCTACTACGTGGAGGCCTACCAGTTTGACGTGGAGCCTGAAGGGAAGCTACGGTCTGGGTCAGTTGATTAAGTTGTTCTTGCTGACGCTTAAGCAGATCCATAACTTCACCCAAGCCAGGTGTCGGAGTTAGTGTTGGCACAGGAGGAGAGCGAGCGCTACTCCGAACCTCAAACTGATGGCCATGGATGGACGGGAGAGAAAAACTACGCTCCCGATGAGAAGTGGGCAACCCCTCTCTCTCCCATCTAAGGGCCTCGGCACGCACCTGCAATAAGGTAGCTATCGGCCGCTCACGAACGTACCTCTTTAACTCCCTACGTAGTCCACTGTCAATCACATGCTCTATAAACTGATCACGTAAGAGGACTGCAGCATTCGGTACGCCTCCCGGTGCACACCGCCTGACCCGTTCCATAAGAGACATTAGCGCTAGGGAAAACTCCTGTAAAGTTTCCCCTTCTTGTTGCTGTCTCGAGAAAAAGGCTTGTTGTAAGGTCACATATGGCCGGGCACAGCCATACAGTTCCTCCAGGATATCCAAAATCCGTGCTGGGTCCTCTCGATCCTCCACCGAACGGAACTTGATCTCACTCTTAGCCTCACCTTCCAAGTGGTCGAAAATAAAGAAAGCTCTATCCCTAATGGAAAGATGGCGGGCCCGCATACAAGCTTGAACCTCTTCTGTCCATTCATCCAAAGAGATACCCGTCCTCCCGTTGAAAGTGGGACACTTGCGGTCACGGGGCATCACTATAACACGCTCTGTGGTAACAGTTGAGGTTCCTGATGGAACACTACCAGTGGGAGTGCCTGGAGCCTGAAAAACTCCACTAGGGCCGGCCTGGGACGAGGCCCCATCACGGAGAAGTCGCTCATTGTCTGCTTTAAGCTGAGACAATTGCTCTCTGAGCTGCTGAAGCTCCTCCTCCATACCGGCTGCAGGTACACGCTCCCAAACCTTTAGGCAAGGGACCAAAATTGAATACGACTAACCTCGAGTTTTGGAGTCCTAAAAAGAATAGCCGTTGCCTTGTCCACTGCAGTTGTCCACAACAGAATAAACTACTATATCTATGGTGCAAGGACATACACAAAAACAATATATATAAACATGAATAATCACCCCTCTACTTTAAGTCCTATCCTGCCGACGTACGCCAGATTGTAACCGGGGGTGGTGCACTGTTGGAATAAGTAACTAGCAGCTATGGCAATTAGCAGTTTTAACCTTAGCTAAAGGCACACAGGTAAGTAATATTGACAGAGGCAGGTTCCATACTTTACATAACCAATGTTTTATTTGTTCAAGTTATTTTTCTTAAGTTCCTCTTTTTCTCAGCTCCAGGTTTACACACAGAAGTCCACAATTGTTGGCTCATGATTTTCACACGGGTTGGTCCGTAACCCCACGCGCCCCAACAGTGCTTACAAAGCGTAGTCAAAAATGTAAAACAGAAACATAAATCAAAACGACAAAAACAAGACGGCAGAGTCCTGCACTGGCCCGCCAGTGCTTGGAGCCGGATCGCAGTTCCAAGGCGCAGTGTCATCCGGCATTGGGATACCTATGCTACGTCCACCGGACCTTCGGGACCTCCGCACCCGATACACAGTGGTTCCTACGTGCATTGCGCTGAAGCGCTCCCCCCGGATCGTTGTGCCCTTGGCGCTATAAAGCAGTCTTTGTTATGGCCAAACCAAATTAGTAGATTTGGAAAAAAAGGGTTAAAAACTTCGCTCTACCTGTTAGCCTGTTGCTCCAAACACGAGCGGACGCCGGCCTGACCACCCGGAAGAACAAAGACCAGAGGCAGAGCGAAGATAGGCGTGACCTTTTATACGTTTTACGTTGCGCCCCTAGTGGGCGCACCGTCACATAAAGAAGAGTGAACTCGCCAGAAGTTGGAATTTCTTTCCGGGATTCAGCTACTATATCAACCAACCTGACGGATGCTTGGTGAACCTTGGCCAGAATCAAAGTGGATTAACTTTTATAACCAACGCGAGTGTCATAACGTAAACACACATGATGGGAGAACAGGCTGAGCGGTGAGTCAATCCAAACGCGTGTGTGTTAGCCATTTATGAAACTGTGTGCACATGTCAACTCCTTATAACTGCGTTATGTGAAGTAACTTTTTGCAGCGATATTTATATTTATAATACTGTAAATGTGGAATGAGCGGAGAGAGGGGCGGAGTCAGGGTTGCCAGATTCTGAAAACCATTATATCTTACAAAGCTTCCAAAACTATCGTTTTTCAGCACAAGGCAAGGCAAGGCAACTTTATTTATACCGCGCATTTCGTACACAAGGCAACTCAATGCACAAACTATCGTACACTATAAATATGCCAATATCATCATCACCCCTAACTACAACACAGCCCCACGCACTGTCCCATTTATTACATTACGCACACACACGACCTGCTAACCAAAGAGGATGCGTCAGGGCAGAAGGATAATGCAATAGTGGAACTGTAAAACTGATCCAGGGACAGTCTCTCCTTCTTACAGCAGATATTATGCCTTCGTGAATACGGAGGCTAAGTCTGACTCCAGATCAGAGCGAAAGCGAAGCGCTGCTGAGAGGGGACGGTGCATTTAACCAGACTTTATCTGGCGCTCTGAAATTATCGTACATTTAGGGCTTTTTTGAATTATTGATCGTACATCGTACAGGGGTCAAAATTATCGTACAAATACGATAGTTATCGTACATCTGGCAACCCTGGGCGGAGTTAAATGAATCGAAGTGTCTTGTCTTCCGGGTTTGGAAAAGACCGCCAGAAAATACTTATATTTCTCTCAAAAATGAGTACTCCATAGTGGTAGAGGTACAATATATCATATAAATGCCTATACTTTACTTTGGAATGGCTAAAATAGCATGATACAGATCCTTTAAGAGTAGCATCAACATCTATGATATTGAGTCGTAAAGACGGAAATAATTATGCAGATTTAGTCTTAACAATATTAGGAAACCAGCAATACTTGGATCTCTTTACTCAAAACCATAAACAGATGGTTAGGACTCATGATTCACGGCAAAAAGGTCCCGGGTTCGATTCCCCCTTGGCTGTGGAGTTTTTATGTTCTTCCTGTGCCTGCGTAAAACATGTTCAATAGGTGAATCCTCCAGCCAGGTGATACTGACCTTCAGCCTGGCTCCACTGCAGTCGCCCACTGCTCCTTACAGGTGGACCCAGCACCATCGAGGAATGGGCCAAATGCAGAGGACAAATTTCCCTATGGGGACAATAAAGTATACCTTTACCTTAATCTTAATCAGAATAGATCAATCCACACAGCAAAGCCTGTTGGCACAATATAGGTGGGTCGGCACTGTACCCAAATGTGTTATAACATGGTAATTAAGGTAATGTGGAAACAGGGCATGCACATATTTTTTTATGGTACCATGACCGTAACCTATATAAAGATCATTTATGAGTGTATAGATCTGACTGTACTTTATGCACCGTAGCATATTATTATGAACTATTTATTATTTATATATAGATTAATCTTGGTTTTATAACAAGCTTGGTGGGTTTATGTGCACAAATGACAATAATGAATCTTGAATCTTCTTTGTAATAAGGACTGCAAATGGCATCATCACTTGTTTTTCCCTTCTGGTTGCTGCAAATTAAACACAATATTTAACCCCTTACTTCCCGCCTTGACAGAGTGCATTTTCTCCAGTTCGGCGTTACCCAAATCTAAAAGCTTCTTGACTGGAGAGCAACAGTGTAACGACACATTTGAAAGAAAAATGATTGTAACGTTTTTGGCACAATCAGTTTTTGGAAGATTTCTGTCGTGTTTTCATCTCTTTTTATGCCACTTTTTTGTAGTGTTTTTGTAGCTTTTTTGTCGCTGCTTTGTTGTTTGTTTGTTGTCGTTTTCATCCTTGTCGCTATTTTGACGAGCTTTTACATTTGGGTAACTGGACAAACTGGACAAAATGTGCTCGATTCAGGTAAGGGTTAAGAGGTTAAAGAACACTGTATGATGATCTCCAAATGGTCAAAAATGGGATAATGTCATATACTGTATTGTCCTGTATATAGCCTGTATTGTCACATGTTTATAATTCTCCATGTATTTAACTATTGATGAATATTAATTAATTCAGTACAAATGACAGCAAGTAGGCTAAATCTGCCAAATTAGTCTTTTTTTTTTTACCTCAGGTGCAACCACTGAATGGGTGCAACACTTAATTCTGTGTGTGACGTCAGCAGGGCAGTCGTCCCGAGCTCATCAATCTATCAGCACCAAGAAGGAAAACCAAAGCACTGTGAACTTCCTCCCTCTTCCTCTCATCAGTCTGATCCTTATCTCCGGTCTGTCCCCATCACCAACACCGGGTCAGCTGTAGTCAGTGGCAGCCCCTCGTTCTCTCTCTGTGTCGCCCCCTGGAGGGAGCAGCGGTTCAGCCACTCAGCGACTTGATTGTCAGGGCCATTATGCGCCCCTCGACAACCTTCAGCCCCTCTCCCACTGTTCACTCCATTAACAGAAGAGCCAGCGCTTCCACTTCCCCCTTTGATGTGTCACACTCCACCGCAGATGTGTTTTTAATATGTGTGACAGGACCCACTTAACCGCGGCTGAGCCAGGGAGACGAATCTCACTGTGCAGTTTTGCCTTTTATATCTGTCTGTATAAGTGACATGCCGAGCTGCACATAATAAAAGAGTGTCTCCTCCAGAAAGGAAGGAGTTAACAGGAAATTAAATAGTGTTTTGGGCAACTTCGAGACAGCCAGTAGACATAGGAATAAGCTACAGTTAGATGTGGACAGGGTGAGAGGCTCTTGGTTCTGAAGGAGGAGATTGACGTCTAAGTAGCCTATACGGTATGAGCTATGTATACTGTTTTTAATTTGTTTCTCTGGATTTGTATTTTTTAGAACTGTTTGACAAATAATTGTTCTTCTTTTATTTTAATGTGCAGGACTTTAGACTTTTTTATTTTTTTATTTATTTTTTGTTAAAGTTCACTAAAAAATTAAGTTGAATTGGATTTTCCTATTATGGGAACAATTTTCTGGAATAATTTTGTGTTTGAGTTAAATTATGGCAATTATTTTAATTTTCTATTCATCCATAGGGACAAGCAATGGGCAAAATAAAAAACATTTTCTGCGACAGTGGGTCGTCTCATGATCAGAAGGTCGGGGGTTCGATTCCTGCACACTGTTGTGTCCTTGGGCACTTCACCCACCTTGCCTCCAGTGTCTGCGTACATTGGTGTATGAATGAGAGTGTGAATGGGTGAGTGGTTCCTTGCTGTAAAGCGCTTTGAGTGCCTAGAGTAGATCGAAAAGCGCTATATGAGTTGAGACCAGTTAACACTATTTGCTCTTATGCTAATTCTAATAACTAACCCTAGCAGAGACAGTAATTATGACCATATGGAGTCCCAGATCCATAGTGTATATTGTGACAGGAGTATTAAATGTGAACAATGAGTAACCAGGGTTTTCTTCAAGGACATCAAAACTCTCTGTTCTTGCTGGTGTTTCAGAGAAGTATATTGTATTCAGAGGTAAAGAAAAGCAGAGGTTCACCAAACAAAGAGGTTGTAACTTATTGTAATTATAAAAGGATGCAACCATTATATTGGCTGAGAATGATGGTCCATTGCTGATCAATGGCCTCGAGGCTATGAGGTGCCAACATCTCAAAAGAGGGTTTTGTTCTAAAAATCAAAGTAGGAGCCTTTGGTTGAGTCTAATCCACCTAGTGTGACAGAATGACTGCAGGTGAGGCTTCTGCAAAAATCTAATCTCTTGAAGTGCTGCTAATGCACACGGGTTCCCCCACTGTTACGCAACACAGAACTTTAGGAAAGAAGATATGTATCAACAGAATTAGACCACAACGATTAGCTGGAAAATATTACGAACCATAAAGCATAAAGGTTGAGATGTTAAACTGTAGCAGTGGTTGTTGTTGTATTAATTAGAACCATTTTCCTTAGTTTATCTTGATTTTGAAGGCAGATGTTATAAAGACTACAAAAATCAGTCCGTCATAACGAAAGAGAATGAGGAAACTATACATTTATTGCTTAAAATGTCAGAATTAAGTCTCTCAACTGCCGTAAAACAAACAGTAAACAACATTCTCACATATCAATCAAATTAGTCAGATGCTGAGGGACTGTGACACACAAATCAGGCACTGCACGTCGTCCCCAGAGAGAAATGATATTAAAAGGGGGGAAACCACTGAATACAAATGTGCACGTGCTATTGCGGTTTGGAGACTTGTTGTAGATATATTTTCATTTAATTTGATTCATTTCTCCCATGGAGCCGTTCCATCTGTGTGGTTGGATCACGCCACTGAGGAAATGCAAATGAACTAGATCAGTGGTTCCCATTCCTTTCCCCTTGAAGCCCACTGTTTGTGGCGGAGACAGGTTTGGACCAACACAACATGTGCTGTAGAAATGCACAAGATAAAAGAATACCCAAGATATTTTGATGACATTGACCCTCTGAGCTCGTCTGGGTGTCTCACTCCACAGTCAAATAAAGCCTGGTTTGAAAATCATTATCAGTTCGGAGAGCAGCTTTATTTTACACTGGTTCGCTGTTGGGCACTGCATTTAGCCACAAACCTATCCAGACAGAAATAAGATACACTCTAAAGGGAGACATAACTTCATGTAAAACCACATATGTCAAAAAAGTAAGAAACTTCTGTAAACAACTCGATGGTGAAAAAGGTCAATAATAACGGGGAATAAGTCACTTTCTCATAGTAAGAAAGTCTCGAGTTCAGTTCACAGACTGAGGGGCCTTGTGTAGTTTGAATGTTTTTATGTGTTCGACGGGTTTCCCTCAGTGCAATCTCTCACTGTTCCTGTTGTTGTGTCCTTGGGCAAGACGCTTCACCCCCCTTGCCCGTGTGTGGTCGGTGGCTACAACAGTGGCTTACCATCAATGAGTGGATGGATAAAAACTACAATAACAGCAGATCTGGTAAAGTATTGTAAAGCACAATACAAGTGGAAGTCATTAGCCATATGAGCTCTCGGGCCCTGACGGCTTCAGGGAGGGGTCAATAATCTGACAATATTCAAATCCAGGCTAAAAACACTTCCTTTTAGCCGTGCATTTGACAACTGAAAGTATATCGTCTGCACTTTTTGCTTTCACTGTAATTAATAAATTTGTATGTTGATGTTTTATGGATTGATTCGATCTGCCTTCGCTTTAGTTAAGGTCAACCAAAAATATTAAATGCTGTATATTTAGGCCTATAGAGAGAGTAACTTAGCCCAGTGCTCAGCAAAGTGTTGTAAAACAAGTTAGATAAATAGGCTTTATGAGCTATAATCACTATAGGCTAGTGTAAATAAATGACACGTGTTGTTAGACAAATCTCTTGTAATGCCTACATCCTCTTATGTGTTCCAGGTTTTAATTCCCGCTAATACAACACCAAATGGAGGAAAACGCAAATGAACTCGAGCGTGAGGCTTGAAATGTTAACAAGTCTTCTCCTTTGCGTTAATCAGGCGTTGAGTTAACATTATACGGCACATTCATGAATACTGATCCACACCATGTCTCTCTGCATGAGGGCAATGTTGCGTTTAGGTGTTGGATTCAGCTCTTTCATGCTTTCAGATAACACTTGCCGGTCGCCTGCCCTCGTCCATGTAACAGGGCAAATGGAAAGAACAGGCGAGGTTATGACTATTTATTGTAAATCTCGCTGAAGAGCAAAACACAAGTCAAAACACTGGGGCCACGATTTAAGGAGGTGCCAGCTTTGTCAAATCATGCCCATCCAAAGAGTGAACATCAAAGGTCTCTCTCTGACAGCAGCTGGGCCGCGCGCTGTTATCCAGTCACTTTAGCGCACGGAGAAAATCCTCTCTCCATGTCACGCACCACGCAAGGATTTGAAATGCCAATTTTATTCCTTTATGAAATGTGTGTCTGAATGAGGAGGGATGTGACGAGCTGACGTTTTAGTGTGGTAGGAAAATAAGTCCTCCATATTTTGTAACGAAATGGGAAAGAACGGCCCAAAACACTTTTAAATGAGTCAGTATATTCTTTAACATTACGAGATGCCATTTGGGCTCAGGGTTTTCTGACAGATGCACCAGGTCTGTTGCAAGAGCGCATGCAATGCCCTGGGAGAGGTCTTACTGAGACTTTTTAATTGTTTGCTTTTATTTGTTTTATTCAATCAGGAACGCAGTGAAGCAAGAGTGGTAACCGCTGTGCACACAATTAAAGTTATTCATTGATACACTTTACTTGCATGGTGAGTGCAGCTAGAGGAGAGATTACTAACATTAGGTTTAATTAAAGCCATGGTGCAGTGTGCTCTGAATGGTATGAATATAAATGTGTTTACACCATCAGGACAAAGGGAATTAGTTAATGATGAAGATGTTAAGGTTTCCCATTTGTTTTAGTTTGTGAAGAAAGAAGGTTCACCAGGTCGACCCCCTCCATTTTTGAAATGTGTCCCCCCCACTTTCCAAACGCTTCCGACGCCGCTGGTTCACCTCAATAAAAAGTGGAGACTGCAAAAACCAGCACCATACTAGGCTAGAAGAGTGATTTTCGACGACAAATGGAAAACAAAAGCTTGAAGACCATTAAACAGCAGGACTTTATACCGCCTACACATTTTGGAATACAGTTTTAGAGAAGCCAAGTGTCTTACTTTTAATCCCTTACTATCAACAGGCATTATTCCAAAACGGAACAATTCACTTGTCTTGCCGCCATTGTTCACTGCAGGCTCTTGCCAGAAAAAAACAAAACAAAAACAAAAACAATGACATTGTTTCTGAGACGACAGGGAAATGTCCACGACATCACCCCAAATTCAGACGTCTGCCAAAAATCAGTAAAAACAACAAACGAAATGGATGATTGAGCAGATTTAGTCCAAATTTAGAGTCGGGTTGAGTTCAAAAGCATGAATTTTCCAGGGACATCGCATGATCCTGAAGGGAGATCACGAGCAGCTAAGAGTTCACTCAATATATGCACATGTTTTCATAATGACCAGCAGGATTTGAGCCTCTTTGGATCTGCAAAAATGGTTAAACTTTGATTTTGCTTGTAGTTTATGGTGGAGTTTTGGAAAATAAAACATTATCTGTGGTAGAACTTTGCATGAATAAAAAGAAAGCGCACCGTGTGTCTATGTCATGTAAATCAGCCCCACAATGGAAATGTGAAAAATGTAATTTAATAAAGTCAGCAGAATATACCATCAATCACTCCCCCTATAGGAGCAGCCATACATATGCATCACTTATGCATACAAAAGTGAACAGACATTAGGCATCTTGAAAGAAAGAGTCGAGGTCCTCCATCATCTCTGGGACTTCTTTAGCGGTGACCTCTCGAGCTGCCGGCTGAGGCTTGGTTTTCTGCGGAGTGTCCACCTCTCGTTTGACGTCCTTGCCCCCTCCGCCCAGCACTCTCTGGCTCTCGATGAAGTACTGGTTGGGGTGATTGAGGGAGAAGTTGGCATCTTCGACCTAGATCAAAGAAAAGCTTTTATAATAACGGCAGCACAATCTTCGAAATCATACAAATAGTAAGACATGATTGAGCATCTTGTAAAGACTTTATTAATCATATATACACACGCTGCTCTTGAAGGCGTTGGCGTCACACGATTTGAAAATGTATGTATTGTCAAGTTGTTGGAATACCCAGCCTTAATAGCTGCAGCTCACATCTTTGTCACAATTCCAGCCCAATTCTACTTTCATTCACAGGACAGGATTTACAATCTAATAAGACGGCCCAAAGGTAGCAATTATTAACAGTAACGTGGCCGTAACACGGACATTATTGTGGCTCTCAGAGGCGCATTAGCCGTTTGAATTCCAAACTATTCCATTAGGCAGCAATGAGCGAGCTGGAATGGCCTTTCAGAAAATAAAAATGTCAGAATCACTCATCGTGAGTAAAAACCTAGAATTAATTTCAAATTAGAAATTCAGCTTTTCCTCTGACCTTTAAACCGCTCAAAACTAAATGGATGCAGCTGTGATTGATTTCTTATATTTGATTTAACAATTGATTTTTTACAAATTACACCGGACAAATTAAGCCATGTCCAAATCCGGAAAGTGTGCGAGTGTTTTCTACAAAAATGTCCCGAAAAAGTGCCATTTGAGTTTTGAAACTATGACGACAATTTTTTCCAAAATATCTTGCATATCTAAATTTGAACAGTTTAATATCAGCAAATGTTTAATCATGTAATACGAGTCCATAATCAGTTTGGATCCAGCCAGTCTGTTACAAAGGACTGCTAACGGATTATAGCTTTCCTCCGGTCCATGATTCATTTTACACCCGACAGCTGCACAGCTACTGCTACATGTATACGTGACAGGACATGGAGATTCTCAATGTAGATGTAATAAAATAAATTGTAAAATACTTTGATAGCTGTAGCAATTTCCAGACACTTTATGTTACAATTTAAAACATTTTGTGGATTTATTTGTAATATAAATCTATGCTCATGTGTTTTGGAATATGCTGTCACTAATCATATGTATATACCTATAGTTTTTGCGAGTAAAATGGACTCGAACGTCTCTAAAGTTCTGTTTGGTTGAAGCAGATGTCAATCAATTTGTAATGTGTAAAAAAAACCTAACTTCTATGCCCATTTACCAAAGTAAACAATGGGAGTGGGGTATAAATAATGTCGATGCGTCCCAGTTGGGATTATAATCAATTTGACTGATAATTCATTCATGGTTATGAGAGACCAACAGGCCCGGTTAGAACCATGAGGCCGTCCTTCTGTGGACCCACCGCCTGCAGGAGGAGCCATAGGGGCTGGTGCAATGTGATTTGGGCAGCTCCAACAGCTGCCCCCACGACCCGGCAACGGAAAAGTGGCAGAAAATGGATGGATGGATATTACAGAACACATTTTATTCCTAGGAAAGCACTTTTGATGAGAAAACATCAAAAGACATTTCTGTTTTTTGGCCCTTGTTTGGTGTGTTTTAGTGCCAGAATAATGTTCCTGTTTTTTTCTGACTCAGTCCCTTTTGTGGCTTCAGCTTCAGTAGCATTTGTTCAGTTCACATCTTTGGCAAAAAGACTTGAAAAAGCTAAAAAGGTTTGGAAAAGGTTACAACCACCTGTATAGTCAACCACATTAAGAAGGGGGAAGTTTGGCCACAAATTATTGACCTTTATTTAACCAGGAAAGTCCCACTAAGATTAAGAATCTCTTTTTCAGGGGAGTCCTGGCCCCAGGGAACCTATTGTACATGTTTTAGTGGTAGGGGAAACCGGAGTACCCGGAGGAAACCTTTGCAGAACTCCACACAGAAAGGCCCCAACCCGGACCTTCTAGCTGTGAGGCACGAGCGCTAACCGCTGCACCACGCGCCGCCCAAAGGGTCATGGATTAATCGCTTTAAATGTTTTCACCCAATATATTAAAGCCATGTTACACAAAAGACATTCATGAAGCACATTCGTGAAATGAAATGCATGCAATAAAAAGTGAGAAAATGCTTTAAATTAGAGTGTTTTATATAGGCCTAGTGTTGATAATATAAAAAGTAACTGTGATTAATCAAATGTATGGTCGGACAGCACTGGTGCTAATCCCTTTATTAAGTTGTTGGAGTTAAGTTGCTGTTTTGCAAAAGTTCCCTTACTGAAATATTCAAGACTTTCACTGGTGTCGTCCAATGAGTTTTTTCACTGCAGCTAAGTAGAAGTTACTGCTGCCATTTCTCTGAAGTAGCCGGATGTTTGGGCTCTCTAAAGTCATTCATGCTTGGCCCATACTTATAATGATGAAAATGTGATTAGAAACAGCTATCTAATCTTATCATAGGCACATCTTGCTGCCAAGATGACCTGAATGAGGCGCTTTCAGCCACAAGCAAATGTTTTTCCTCAGCATTTCCAAATGAGGAGCTTGTGTGAGTGGAGGGGGATGATGACTCAAGCAGCAGACTAAAACAGATTAAATTAAAGCAGTGTCCAGGGGGGAAAACACATCTAAATGCAATCACAAGGCTATAAAATTAAGCAGCTGTGGCAGGCACCTAATGATGGATGTGATGACAGATAAAGGCCACATCTGATACAGGTAAAGGGCTGCAGAATACTCAAAATACTTTTGTTTATTGTATTTACTGCAGCAAGATATTATTGCAGCATGACTTTTTGGTAATTATATCATCTTTTACTTTTTATGTCAAAATGCACAGAAATAGTGTAAATTATACTGTTAAAACAATTTTCAAATGTTCAAACCCATTTTCAAAGGACTTGTGCTTACATTGTGCGTCAGCTCAAAGTACTTCTGGCAGGCAAGCTGGTAATGCATCCCTTTGACCAGCTCAAGAATCTGTGAAGAAAAGACCAACAGAGAGAAATGTTCAGAGAGCTTGAAAAATGTTATGCACTTTATACCTAAAGCTTCAAGAAGTTATGGTGACATGACTTTACTCAAACTAAACACGGACATCAAGAAGCCTTTAAAGATAATCATCACGTTACTGATTTCATCAGATTATGCTGTAATAGAAATAGTTTAAATCCATACAATACAACATTTACCCAACAAAATACAAGCATTTATTCAGTCCTCATCCAACTACTTTATTGTGGAAACCCACTGTAAAATAGCAACGTTGATGTTGGTTTGAGATACATATTTTATGGATAATTTTTACTGATTTATTTTTCATTTTTTCAAAAAAAAATTGATTTCGTATTTTTATTAAATCTTTTAATCTTCGTCTTTTTTGTCCCTATAGCCTCATTTTCCTGGTTAGATTAGGCACACGTGTGAAATATCAGGAAGAAATCAGATTATATGAATATCA
Organism: Proterorhinus semilunaris; assembly: GCA_021464625.1. Classification (NCBI taxonomy): domain Eukaryota; kingdom Metazoa; phylum Chordata; class Actinopteri; order Gobiiformes; family Gobiidae; genus Proterorhinus; species Proterorhinus semilunaris. The sequence goes on from CM038357.1 coordinate 17,149,260, forward strand.
GATCATTTACATCAGATTATGCTGCTTATAGTCTGGTTCACTATGTTTAGATTTCCACTGTTGTGGGATTTTCGTGGAGAATAGAAAACTATATATTTTTGGAAACCTTATGGCAGTGGTTCCCAAAGTGGGGTCCAGGGCCACCTGAGGGGCCCCAGAGGCACTACAGGGGGGCCCCCAAAGCTTGTATGCAAAACAAGTATTACACAAATATTATTTTGAAAGAAAATATAAATTTATCTGCAACATTATAATTTAAATTCTACCTACGGTCATTGCTACATGTTACTATTTATGTAAGCTCTAAGTTTAGCTATAAAATAAATAAAAAAATCTATTTGAATAGAGTACTGTAAGTATACTATTATTGGGAGGGCGCGATGTCCCGGACTTTGGGAATGGCTGCCTTATGGTATAAGCAATGAGAAAAACAATGTTTCCATTTGGTAAAATTGTGCAATTATAAAATGTTTCCATTGGAGTAAATGGGAAGTTCTTGTCATCGCTACGGTAACTTCATGAAAAACATGACAAGGGATCCATTTACATTTTTGATTGGAACGGCCAAATGGTATTTTCAGTCAAGGGCATTTTTTACTCCCTATATAAATGTTATTATGGCACTCTTTTTTTTTTTCATATCAGAGCAAAGGAAACATTGTTTTTCTGATTGTTTATTTAATGCAGTTTTCAAAAATCCGGCAAAGTTACATCTTGAACCGGACTATTACGTGCCACGTCAATAATCAGAGAATTCCAGAAATCAGATTATGATCAGATTGGTTTCCATGTAAACGTAGCCACTGACATGTTTATTTACAACCATTTACTTGCTCATATGAAACAGCAAAATATTACATGGAATATATTTTCACTCTTATTTACCTTTTTATTATTTTCCCAATTGTTTTCAGCTCGGTGATAAAAGAACACCCTGAACGGAGATTTCTACACAAGGCTAGTACAACACTCTTGTTACTGTAAACTTGCAGAACAACCTTCTGAAAAATGGATTGGGAGTTCACTCTGAGAAACATTTTCCAGCCTACACACGCGTATCCTCATTATTTCATATCTTCCTGAAGGCAGCCTGCAGCGCTGACTTGCCACCAGCAGCCCCTCGACACTGCGCTCGGCTTTGCACACTCTTTTTACCACATGTCTATTTAACTCATTATAAAAGGCGTCTTCAGGGCTAAATGAAGACCTTTTGTGTCTCATAAGATTACACAGTTGAGTTTACGCTCTATTGGACATTGCAAACCCGATTCTGCACAAAGTAGAGCCTAATTTGGTGGTGGTAACACAAAAGTGGAAGCAAATGGCGCCACAAGTCTGGAAATGTATAGATGACATGTCATTATAAAAGTGAATTCATGAACCGTGTCCACACCTGACTGATCCCACTGGGCGACACCTTGTAAAACTGCAGCTTCTGTTTCAGCAGCTCGGGATCACTGTGGCGAAATGGACATCCTGCAAGACACCACAAAACAAAATCAAGGGGCGCCCCCACGACAGTTCTTCCATAGTGACATAAAGCGTTACATGTAAATGGACACGTTTGCTAGATCCTACACGTATCTGATCAATAGAATCAAACTGAAAATGTCATCGTTTTCCGTTTGGCATTGGGTTCAAAAATGCCATATCAATCAACAGACAACCACCGCCCCTTAATGATTGAATACTGTCTATAAAAATAATCATGCATGCAAATGGCAGAGGGTAGTTAATAGCCACATGGACCAAGCGTTTGACTGACCGTGATAATCGCCTTGACTGGGCGGGTTGGACAGGATCACCTTCATGCAGCTGTAGGGGGTATAGTCCGCTCGCCGGCCTTCCTTACCAAACATGTGGCGGATGCTGTAGGCGTACTGTTTGTCAAACTATACAAAGGGTTCGAGGGCGAGAGAGAGACAGGAAGCATTAGTGAGGATGAGAGTATAAGGAGGACAAGGTTGGGGTGAAAAGAGACATAGTCATACATCATTTCTGCACTGACGGGGAGTTTCCTCTGTGAAATATGGAGCTATTAGAGGAATCCTGCTGTATAGGCGTCACCACACTTGAGAACGCTGAATTATGAACGCTGTACCGCGCTCAACTTTCTTGTTCACCGATTTTGCCACTGGTCAGACACGGTGAATTGACACAATACATTATAGGGCTGCGTTTAAAGACGACTTGGGGCTTTGAATATGGAAGCAAGAACATAGATCCACTGGCTCGGATCTGAGAGGCCGAATTCTCTACATCTGACCACAAAATCAACATCAAGATATCAATTTGTGCAGTACCAGAACATTTACATAACAGTACAACGTCACATTTGCAGTTGTGTCTGTCACAAATGATGCAATGGTCACACCTTTTTCCTTTTAAATATAATACAAATGCTTATTGTTCATACCTGAAATAAAATCCAATGATAAATGTTTAGACCGAGAGCAGCAGCGGAGTACCATCACCTTGACTGCAGCCACATTAACTTTGCCATAAATCCGTTGAACCTCTAAATGGTACGAGCTGCGGTGCCAATTTTAAAAAGGCATAAAACGTTCTTTAAGTACCGTAGGTCAAATATTAATTATATGACGCCATCGCTTTCAGAGGCCATTTCTAGATTTAAGACCCACCTATTCTGTTAAAAGTAATTCTTCAGAGCTACTTTTGCTGGCATATCTTTATTCTAATATGATAGAGTTTGCACATAAAGAATCTTGGGTGGTTAGAATGGCCAACGGCTTAGACACGAGATAGCCTTCAACTTTTACTTCAACTGAGAATATAAAAGGAATTTAGTCTGACTCTTTCTTTTGCACATTATGAATCCGTCTGACCTCTAAAATGGCAATGGAGATGGCCTCAAGCTACTGGGCTGGTTTCATCTTGTTCCACTTATTTCTTACCGATTTGGATGGCTGCAACTTCTAAATAGAATAATGCCTTCCCTACCAAGCGCAGTGGGTATAATCCTGGCATACACTGTTACTAAATAAAGCAATCCAGAAAATAGCAACAGAAACTCTAAAGGCACAAACACTAGCTTAAAGTAGGAGCTTGTGGGGGTACAATCCACTATCCCACCCCCCCACTCACTCTGGGACAAATTGACAAAAACCTGCAGCTAAAGAAAAAGGAGAAATGGTCCACAATCAAAGAGATTATAGTGTGTGTGTGCGGGGAAACTTGGCGTGTCGTTTTAAGATTAGTTTGCGCTAATGTTTGTGACGGCTCTCCTTCTTGAATGTCATAAAAGACTTCCTCACATCAATCTGCAATTCAAGCCTTTTCACAGAGTGGATTATGACAGAGAGCGCGCTCTTTTAGTTAATTCATGGAACATCACTGAATGCTAAAACTAAAAAAATAGCAGCAACTGTGGACTTTAACATGTCCCGTTAGGTCAAAGTGAAGTGCAAAGTTGGTGTGTTTTTTTGTGTTAAAGTTAGTGTTTTATTAATTGTTCTTTCCCGATTAATCAGTAATAATCCTAAATTAATTTGGATTAACTGCACAGCCCTAGGGCGCAGATATTGGTGGAGCACACACGCAATCAAAATTTACAGTAGCATTTTCCCCATCAATTTAAAATGACGCCTTTAACCAAGATCATCTTAAATCTACTAAATTTTAAAACCTTTAACTTCAAGTTAAGGCTACACGAATAATCACAAACCAAACTGAAATTTTAATCAATAATAAAAAATAGTCTCGTCTATAATCCTGTGTATGATGCTCCTAAACTGTAAAATGTGTCAGTGTTGAACTGTGACAGCGCATTTCTGGACACTCAAAAACGCTCTAAATTGCATTATTCATTGACTCCATACCTGGTGGTGGTAAGCTACTATTGTAGCCAAAGCTGCCCTGGGGTAGACTGACAGAAGCGAGGCAACCAGTCTGCACCGTCGGTCCCTCCGACCACCACCAACCACTCAATATATTCACCCAGGCTTCCTGCTGTTCCCAAACGATCTCTCAAGAACCAACCAGGCCCTACCCTGCTCAGCTTCCGAGGTCTGACAGGATCAGGCATAACAAAGTCAGTGGTGCATTTGGTTGATTTATTCAGGATCAATCAATCCATATTCATAGAGCGCTTTTCATACACAGGTGCATTGCAAAGTGCTTGATATTAAAAACATTCTCGCCCGTCAAATCCTCCCAATATATACAGTTATCACAACACAAGGTGAGGAAACCCTATTAGAGGAGCCGTCCTCCCCGGGAGCAGCAGACCAGCCGCGGCCGCCCGGGCACCGACACAAGGGCCCCCATAGGAGGCGCAGCAGAGACACCACACCTCCACCTGGGCACCCACATAACCACATAAAATAAATAAATAGATATCAGCTAAAAGCTACGCTAAAAAGCAGGTGGAAATTAGCACAAGTGCTATAACCTGGTACAATGCATTTCTGCTTTCTGAGGCTAATGTATATTGTACACTGTCCCCGTTCAAATAAATAAATAAATAAAATAAAAAGGTGGGTCGTGAGCCTGCTCTTAAAAATCTGAGCGCAGGCTCAAGTGCAGGATATTCATGTTCAGTAGGTACTTCAGAGGGAGTTTGTTTGAAAGACAAAAATAAGCAGTTGAACCTTTGTGCTGATATGCAAGTCCTTTTTGCATTAGTTTAGCAGTTGATATTAAAGGTAAATAAATCTCAAATTGAATCACAATACCACAATATAATGAGTCAAATATTCGATTTACCTAAATATACGGTCTACTGTAACTGCCACAGGTCAGTTCAGGTGGCTCTGTGAGCAATCGATGAACATTCAACATTTGCAGTGGAGCAATTCCCATGTCACGAGTAGTAATTCATTCAAATCTAAAAGGAGTTCGCTCTAAAGCTTGTACTGCCCCGAAGCGAAAGTCTATACGAAAACTCCAGACAGCTGCCAATAAGTATCCTAAGTTCTTTGCTGGGAAAAATGGATAGATCGAGTAGATTTCATCAATTTCCCCACTCCCTCTAGTCTAATATTACACCGCCTCCTCCTCCAGGCCTCCCTTTCGGCATCACTAGCTCCCATCTTTTTCCTGGCGCTGCTCGCATACTAATGAGGTGGTTTTGTGCTGCCTGCCACAAAAGTGCAGCCCCCGACACAACACATACATCACAGTGAGGGGAAGATCTGGTCAGCACCGCTTCTGCCGAGGAACAATCGCTCGATTTGTGCAGAGATTGTCACTATTTGTATGGGACGGGGCAACAGTGTATTTGAGTGCTTTGAGTACTGCAGTGGTTGAGTTTCAGCATTAAGCTTTTCAAACAATCTGCAAATTGGGGTCCATCACCCCTTAGTGGTTATTGTTTTGTGAGAGCGTGCTGTGCAGTTGTTGCGCTGGTGTTACACGCTGTTGCCTCTTAAGTATATGAGAATCCCCTTCACTGTTTGGTTCAAAGGCAGACACGGTAATAATGTTAATACTTTGAATAAAATTATAATAGTCCGTGGAACATATATAAAAATAACCTTTGCGGCCATATTTCCCAGCCCTAATGTGGAGACTTTTCCAGTGGAGACAGCAGTAAAACTGTGCTGCTTCTTTTCTTAATTACTTTGAGATAAGCAGCGAACCAAACGTTTACATAAAGAAGAGATAATTGCCATTGGGCGCACTTTACTAGTTATTAAAGTAGTTGTTATGGTCTTGCGGTTTTTCTATTTTGTTTCAAGTTCCAGCTAAAATCTCACAGACCCTGACAACAGAAGCAAAAAAAAAAAAAAAATGTAAAAAGCTCTTCTGTCATGGTGCAACGGTGTCTGGCCACAATTTATTTCAACGCATAGCTCTTTCTTCACTTGTAACTACAGCTTCAGGAGAAAAGAAAAGTTTTACTCTGTCTGACGAAATATACGTTATAAGACTGCAAAGAGTACTCTCAGATCATGTGACATTGTGTAGGATGGCAATCGTATTATTGACGCAACTCTGGGACTTTACGAGAATCGACTGGAGCACTTTTACCGTATAATGTATTTGTAAATTTGAATACAGGTCATCAAAATTACATTAGATGCTGTTCAAATGCTTTACATCGATGTCCCACAGCAAAAGGAACATTTTGCCGTGGGACACACACACAGAGTCGAGCTGATCATAAGGAGCACGTTTGATATTGCTGGCCTTTGTTTTTAAATTATGTTTTCAACGGTTTAGTAACTCTTTATACGATGCGACATACAACCTGTAATGTTTTCCACTAGTGTGACTTAACTAGTGTTGTTTCATCCTCAACACTGTTTATCAGTTGTGTGAATAAAAGCTGTTTCATTTCATTAAAAGTAGAGCGAAGAAAAAAAATGTGCTACAGACGATAACAAGCTCTGTGGAGATAATAGAGGTGTTTACACGGTGTTTCACAGCTGTACCATGAAACATTACGCCAAAAACATTTTCATAAAAGGCAGCGAGTCACTAGAAGATTAGGAGAAGAGAGAACGCAAGTGCAAGATAAAGCAATAAAACGTTTTGATTCACCGTTTAATATTTACAATTCTTTTGACAGTTCTTCCACACAGGATGAAGAAAAACCTGACTGTGTTGCCCTCACCGGTCCCTTTTGAAGAAAGGAGACTAAACAGAGATCGCCTGTGATCCAAAAAAGTTAATTTGGTCTTCTTGTGTTAAACTTGCAAAATGTTTTCTCCATCACACTGGTTTGATAGTGAAAAAAAACTAAAACATTTAGCAAGATATTGCCTGTGCGGACAATTACATGTGCAGTGGAATACACAATAAGAAAAATAAACAGACTGAAGTCTATTGAGCTGCTTTACCACTATGAAAAGACTTAGTATGCAGTTTTACCTTGTCTGCGTCCACTTTGCCCCTGATGAACTCTGACCTCCAGAACTGCAGTGCCTGCTCCAGAGACAAGCCGATGCCTTTAAGGAACAGGCCGTACTGCATCCGGCCGCCGTGACGCAGGTGATGGTGCTCTCGCAGCGACTGGTGGAGCTGCCTCATGCACAGAGGGAACGACTTTCCAGAAAGCTAAAATAAAAAAAGAAAGAAAAGCTTAGTAAATGACAATATTGCTACACACCATCAATCATGATCACATATTGATTTACAAATGATTACACTTTTTATTGGATACAAATTAAGGACAAACTTTTCACCATAGGGAACAGCGTATAAACACCATAAATGAACCTTACCGAATCAATTTGGTCCAGAGAGATTTTCCCAACATTTTTCTGGATGCTGTAGTCTTGGCCAACATACGCATGACTGAAAACAAACAAAAAGTGAGTTGTAACACACAAATTTAGGAAAGTAAATATGCTAAAACCCTAAAGGTACATACTATTTTATGTAAGTAAAAACAACATTAATGATCACTATAAACAAGTATGTTACCACAAAAACCTCCTAAATTATAAAGGAGGGTGCATATTTCAGTTACAGGAACAGAAAACGTCAAAAAAAGTCAAAGTCAACTTCAAGATTAAGAACTGAGGCAAAGAGGTTAAACTATTGTAATAAATGATGTAGAAAACCTAATCAGGCACCACAAATGTGCACAGCATCTGGACTTGTCTAAAGGGACAAATAGTGTTGACTTAAACCAGCGCCACCGATCAATCCTGGGAAATTCAACGAGGCCCTGGACAAATATTTTCAATCCTTTACCTGAGGTGGTTAAGGAGAGGCTGCAGCCGTTCGTCCGAATGCACTATGGGAAGGGAGCGGGCTGTCAGCTGCAAAAAAGACCTCTTTGAGTAATGGCACTAAGTACAAGTCAAAGTTTAAACATCATTAGTGGAAATGAACATGGCAGGTTCATGAGGGCTTTATCTGACAAAACGATAGCAATTAAGTGGATTATGAGAATAGAGTGTGGTGCCAATAATTTGATTATATTACACCAAGATAATGCACATGACTATCAAATCTGTAATACAGGTGTGCTTTGCCTGTCCTCACTGTTATATATGTAGAACGAGTAACATGCTAATAGGACGTATTTGTGATTGTATAAAAATGGTAGCCAGTCAAAGAGAAAAGCCAGCAGCCATTACTATGGCACTGTTAAAAAATAAAAGCTTTTCCATAACAGTGAGTGGTCTGGATAATTACAAAAAAAACGGGACAATGGGTGATCTGCACCCTGATGTGTCCTTTATCTATTTAGATATTTCAGTTTGGATCCTGTGCTCGTCTCAATAGACATTTGTCCGAATAACAGTGCAAACACAGTCCACTAATACCAGCATCAAAAAGACACTCAGTAACAAGCACGAAAGGATAAAATGTGTTGATGTCTCCAGACAAACCTAGTCATGCAAAACATTGTATGAAGACTACATGCCTCTACAATATTTACACTGTTTCATAAAGTTCTGGTTAGTGAGCACTTCTTTAAACTCATAGGACTTGATCTTGCATTTCTAAACGCAGACTGTAGACTATGGAAGATCAGGCCCCAAGTATCTTGGCACTCAATAAAATACAATGACACAAGAATAAGTTAATGTGAGATATTTAAATGTAACAAGTTGTGTTTAAACGATCTTACTGACAGACACACTTATAATCTGCAAAGGACAAAATCACACTGGATTGAAAAATATTGCTATATTCCTCAAACGCAGGTTTAAGCGCCGTTAGGCTGGACTTTAGTATATAAGCAAAATGTTGTGCCAGAGATAGTCTGAAGGTGCGTTCTCTAATTAATTAATTACAACTACTAAAACTTTTAAAATCACTTCAACAAAATACCTACCGCAAGAGCCTTTGAGAGTCTTGTGCGGAAATCATTGAGAACAATCGTGGCTATGTCTGTATGGGGAATGTAAACATAGCCTGCTTTAAGGTAGACTTTTCTTGTCTTGACTAAATCCAAAGCATCTTGAAATGGCACCTGCAAAAGGCAGATAAAGTCACATGATTCAAGCTTGGTAAATACTAACTAACCAAAAACAAAACATCACAAAAACAACAGTCAATCACTTGCATGTAACAGGTTTTTAGATTCACTAAATCAAGTATTACATTGCCAATGTGATAGAGACTTAAACTCACTTTGTAGACGTCCTGCTCCTCCACTTTGCTCCCACTGACAGCACAACTGGAGTTGATGAGTTTCTCCTGCAAGGACCTCTTCTCCTCGGCGCTGATCTGAGAAATTATTGACAAGGAGTTACTAAAATCCAAACGGGCGGCACGGTAGTACAGCGGTTAGCGCTCGTGCTTCACAGCTAGAAGGTCCGGGTTCGATTCCCACCTGGACGGGGCCTTTCTGTGTGGAGTTTGCATGTTCTCCCTGTGTCTGCGTAGGTTTCCTCCGGTTTCCCCTACCACTAAAAACATGTACAATAGGCCCAGGGACTGCATGTGGAAATTAGCACAAGTGCTATAACCTGGTACAATGCATCTCTCCTTCCTGAGGCTGATGTATATTGTATCCCTGTTCAAATAAATAAATAAATAAACTTACCTAAAAAAAAAATCTCACCTCATCTCTAATAAGTGTAGCAAAAAAGCGATGCAGCAAAGGAATACACATAAGCCAAGTAATTTGATAATAAACAACTGCAACTAAAACAATGAAGTGTCCAACTGCTGGTGAAGTGCTCCATCTGGTGAAATCGAGACTACTTGTTTTGCGGATTTGGACACAAACACTGTGACACATATGCAAGTGAAATTACTTCATTCTAAAAACTCTTGACTGCATGAGCAGATTAAGCACATTCTGTACAAAAAAGAATGACTGGAACAAAATAAAACAAACATTACCGTGTCATACTGAAGATTATTTCGGTGCAGAAATTCAAGTTTGTGTTCCGGAATTAGATCATTGAAGCGGAATCTAAATAGTTCGACTTCTTGTTGAATAAACCATCTCCTCAAATCCTCCCTAAAAACAAACACACTCAATTAGTACATTTTTCAACTAAGCACACAACCTTCACTTTGTACATACGTTTGGCAGTATGCAAGTCGGAGGATGAAATGGGAGATGTGATCCTTACGTCGTTTCTCATGTTCAGTTGGTTCACTTTGAACTTTTCCTTCCTTTGAGATGGAATATGGGATTTAATAGTTGAGTGGAATTTTATTTTATAACATTTCAGTATTTTTTTTTTTAAAGAGTGTTAACTGTAATCACAACACCTACTCTGTATGGAAAGTTGAGGTTTTTAAACTCATTCGTCAGTTTCGTGGAGTATTCCGCAGATCGTTTGGCATAGCTGACTCCCAAATTTTCAATAGTCTTTAACACTGCAGTGACAAAAGAATACATCTCAGGTGAATAAAGAACTAACTAACTACGCATGTAACTCAATGATTAACATTCTCGATTCAAAACTTACATTTTAGTCTTTCCACAGCAAACGTCTCAAATTCTGTGAGAGAGATATTTTCAATGGGAGGCTGCCCGTAGAACTGTAGTGAATGTCCATATAACTCCTCCTGAGCAGAGTTGAGTTTTTTTTTCCTACTAATAAACTCCATTGTACCTGCATTACAAATAGGATTAGGGAAATTGTTTACAATACATACACAATAATCATGATAGATAATGTGTGTATATGTTGAAAATAAAATTTCGGCTTAATCATCAGAACCTACTTGTAATGCTCCAACTTACAAAATGAAAGCTGAAATGTACTGGATGTATTGCAAGGCGTAATACGAACCAGTAATTTGTTAATTACGGGAAAGAATAAGTAGCGATTTAAGTCAAAAAATAATAATGTTTACAAAAGAGCTCCCGCCAAACAAGGAACGCGGGTAAAATGACGAATACAACCAGGAAGTACAAAAACACACGCCTCCGAGCTGTCATAGATAGAGCCGGGGTGCGCTTGTTTTGAATAGTTGTGTAGCCCTTTACATAAATTAAAAATTTTAAATTGCTTTTTACATGTATTTTACATGAATGAAATATAAAAGATAATCAATGAAACGCAATGTGGTAGAATCTCTCAGTTTTTGAGATGGCATCAACTTCAACTACAACAAGTGGATCGTGACTCGTGAAGGGTAAACAAGTGAGTTTGTTTGTTCGTTTGCCCCCAGTGTTTCTTACTATGTTTTTTTAAACACATATTTTTTCCCTTTCAGTATTGTACCCCTGTTTTGCTTTAAACGGCTCATGCTCATCTTTCTCATCATGCTTCCTGCGCTGTGTATGTGTGGGTCCTGCAGACAGCCGCTGCCTAGCAACAGTAGCGAGCTAACAGATATTGAGCTAGCAGCGCAGCCAGTTGCCAGGTTAGCAATGCTGAACCTATCGCCAGATTACTGGAAGGTGGAATCGCAAAGCGGGTTGTCATCGACTCGTTTTAACGAGAAGCATTCTGCTTTATAGCATTAGATTATAAATGAGAGTTGACTAACCATTTTAGCTAGATTAATTTACTGTTAAGGTTACATTCAGGATACTTATCGTGGCTAACAGCACTAGTAGCTTGATAACGTTAGCACTGGAGTCGACACAGGTCTTCTGTGGTTACAGAGAATAGCGGGCTAAACTATGGGCGTGTAATAATATATACCGGACTAATACGATCATCTAATGCAGACAACGGGGACTGAATGTGCTGTGAAAACTTCGTCCAAGTAAGAGAAAGAACTTTGTATTACCCTTTGCCTTGCCTTGTTTGGATATTGTGACAGAGCTATGAACAGCTGTTCTGCTCCTCAACGCCCTTCTACGTATTGTTCAACAGGTTGTATAGGATTTCTCCATGCTAAAGCTAAAGCCCATGTTTGAGGTCTGTGATATAAATCCGTGTGGTATTTGTAATGATGGGTACGCTCCTCAGCAGTATTATGTTTCATTTTTGCGCTAATCTTTAAACTCTTTAATTAACATCTGCCTTGAGGCCCAAATATGTATTGGATGTATTGTATTAGATTTATGTTTGATTGTCTACAGAATAGCTTGTTGTATGCTAAAAATACATGTTCTGACTCAAGAGCAGACCGCATGTTGGCCACATAGTAGTTGTGAGTGTCCAGTGCCAACAGCTTTGGCACAATATGTTGTTTAGTATTGCACTCAGCAGCACACATTGGCTAAGACATTACCAGATGCTACAGAGACACTATTAGTGACATAAACATTATTCGGGTAAATGCAAAGTCACTGCCTGAAAAACTCCCTCTCACCTAAATTCCCCATGTGTGCCCAGGCACACACATTTATATCATGTCTAAAGACTACACATTAACGGTATTTATATAAATATATATTTTTATTTATATTGTGTATTTTGTCTCTCTTTTATTAAGGTTTTATTAGGAAGAGTGGAACTAAAACTAACTATACACAACCACCATGTTGGAAGAAGACATGGAAGTTGCCATTAAGGTGGTGGTAGTTGGCAATGGAGCTGTTGGCAAGTCCAGCATGATCCAGCGTTATTGCAAAGGCATCTTCACTAAAGACTACAAGAAAACTATAGGAGTGGACTTTCTTGAACGGCAAATAATGTAAGCTTAAATGTCACACTATTTGCGTAATTTACAACCATTTGTTTGGGAGCATACTATGTTTTTTTTTATTTTTTTTACTCCGTTTTCTAAATTTTGTTTGCACAGTGTAAATGATGAAGATGTACGGCTGATGCTGTGGGATACAGCTGGACAAGAGGAGTTTGATGCAATTACAAAGGCCTACTATCGGGGTAAGAACCTGCTACACTGACTTACAGTAACAGCACTTTTAAACCAAGTCACATCAGTAATTTATTAGTGAACTAGCTTTAAGGCGCATACATAGCCCATTCCAGTCATTCCTTTGAGTTTTGTGGTTGAATTGTTTACTATTATTGCAATGATAATTCAGAGCATGTTATAAATTAGTGGTTAATTTAGCAGCACATGGACTTCAAATATGGTACTCCGCTCAACCCTCCTGCTGCCTCTACCCACTGATAATTTCCCACACAACGCAAAGAATCAAGATGACTGTAAAGAATAAATTGTAAATGTTGAAAATATTTAAAATACATCCCCTATCTCTAGGTGTTAAAAAATAATGCATTGCAGTCTTATTGTTGGCCTTAATTATGTCCTTTTGTTTTTATTTTTGTTATGTCTTGTGTTCTAGGTGCTCAAGCCTGTGTGCTGGTGTTCTCTACCACAGACCGAGAGTCCTTTCTGGCCATTGACAGTTGGAAGGAGAAAGTGGAGGCAGAAGTAGGAGATATTCCCACAGTTTTGGTGCAGAACAAAATAGATCTGTTGGAGCAGACTGTCATTAAAAAGTAGGTTTTACATCTTGGGGCTGGTGAATAATAACAACGTTCTAAATTGCCTTCTGATATCTCACTGTATTCTTTCAGTGAAGAAGCAGAGGGATTAGCTAAAAGGCTTAAACTGCGATTTTACAGAGCTTCAGTAAAAGAAGATATGAATGTAAACGAAGGTAACTTTTTGGCTGTTAACGTGCATCAAATGCCCCAATGTCAACCAATTATGACGTCCTCAGTTTTAAAACATTCCTTTGGTCATAAAACGAATTTCTACACATTTTTGTCTAATTCCAACATTGTTTAGGGGGTCCACCTCAATTAGCAAGATTTGCATTATGAAGCATTATACTGCGATATTCATTTAGCTGAATGTTATTTGCCGTTGACCTCTTTACTTATTTAATATTTTACAATGGTATTGATAATTTGATGATTTGATAAAATAACAATTCTTTGCTTGTTTATTCAAGTTGTTTGTGAAGTCTGCAATCTTGGTTTTACAAATGTTATATGCAAACGGTTATTAGTCATTAATAATAACTGTTAAAAAATAACAATTTGTTTTATCTCGGACGCTAAGCAGGGTCAGGCCTGGTTAGCACTTGGATGGGAGACCGCCCATCAGGTGCTGTAAGCTTTTACCTCCTGTCCAGGCCGGGGCTAATACCTCCAGCCCAGTCCTAAAATCCTCAGGAGGGGTCTGAGACCTCCATCCCGCTCCCGACAGCTCCAGGCTAGGGCAGAGATCTTGGGCCCGGTCCTAACAGCCTCAGGACCCGGGGCCCCACTCTTAAGCACCCTGCCTCGGACTAGACCCTAACTGGAAAAACTGGAAATATGCGCAAAATGGCAAATTTTCGATATTTTGACAAAACTTTAATTTGAATGCTGGACCACCTAAATGTACTTCAAACTTTGCCATACATTTTCTTTTTTTATATATAAAAAAACTAGACGAGGGACAAAATGATCCATTGAAGTTAAAAAATATATTTTTTGGGGGTATGATGCACCCTAGTGCATTGTGTTTCAATGTTTAATCTAAATCTTTCAATTCTCCTTTTCAGTTTTTAAATACCTCGCTGAAAAATATCTTCAGCGACTCAAACAACAGACTGCAGAAGAGACAGAGGTGGTTCATACAACAAGCAATAAAATAGGTAATAATTTGGCAATTGATTTGTAATGAGATGGTTCTGAATCACTGTGTTTAACTAAGTTATATATTTTTTTTGTTCTTGGAGGTGTATTTAATACCACCACAAGTAATGCCAGCAATCAAAGCCCCAATGGCAGTGAAATCATCACTCTGCGACCCAACAAACAAAGAACCAAGAAGAGTAAAAATCCCTTTGGAAGCTGCAGCGTCATCTAGCTGGAATGTTTATTTCCGTTTGTTTGTTAGGATTTAACTTGCATTTTTCATCAAAGGTAGCCAATTTAGAGACCAAAGCTCTCAGAAACTGGGGAACGATCAAGCATAAATTGTACTTACATTGTACTTTATTTTAATGTTACCATAAATTATTGATAACATTTTACACATGGGTTCTCAAACTTGTAACTGCCTTACTTTGTTATGTGGTCCTGCATTTCACTGTGCAATGTCTGGATTTGTTCTTAAAAGTTTTATTTATCTCATCTTGCAGTTCTTAGCAGACAGAAAATCACTTAACATGTCTTAAAACCTTCTAAATTTAGAGATAATGCAGAATTATTTTTCTATTAAGAGCAGTGTTTCTTGAGAGATTTTGATGTGTTAAATAGTGCCAAATGTATAACTTCTACTAAAGCTGGAAACATGTTTTATATGTAACTTGAACAACAGAATGTACAGTATGTAAGACCAAATAGACCTTGGGTTTGAAACAGTTTGTGAAACTCAGTGAACTTATAACAGACTAAAGTACGTACATAATGACAATAGATGTTTCATGTCTGCCTCTGAATGACATCTAGCACTCGTACGGTACAAGATTTTAACTACATTTTACAAAAGGATGTTTATACACTACAGTAAAAAAAAAGCTAACTAATAATTATTAGTTTGCTGTCAAATGACTTCAATTTCTCACATTTTCTTGTGCCCTAAAGAAATGTCTTTAGAAAACTACAAGTACAAAATGGTTTTACTTAAAGAGTGTGCATGCATGTGATTGTCTCTTAGTAAGAGGTTGACAGTCTTGTTATCAACTTTGATGTAGGTTTTTACATAATTTATTGTAAAGGGTTAAAATCTCCTGTTTAGTGACATTAAAAGTCACATTGGGTGCTTACAAATGTTTAATTTTACTCTGTAAAACAGTGGCATCACATTTCAGGTCCATTGGATTTAAGTACTACGTTGTAAATGTATTGCATGCAAGTGTATTTTGTTTTTGTCACATAAAAGGAAATGTTGAACAGTTAAAACCACATTGCCTGGTCAAACAATTACATTCTCTTAGAATCACCCCCCCTCAAATATTTACTCAACTGCATTCATATAAAGTTATTATGTTTTTGTTACTTTGTTCAAGTGCACTTTATTATTAAGAACAAATGATCTACAATACTAAATGCAAATCATTCTGTGCTGTCACTCTGGTGTCCGTAAGATGGATTTAGTGTACAGTAAGTATGCATTTAACCTTTGACAAGACATATCTGTTGCATTTTTTGTTATAAGTTAAGTGCACCGAAATGGGGCCACAATGCTGCACAGTGCATCTTATATGGTTGTCGCAAAGGTTGAAATAAAACTTTACTTTCAGCTAACTGGGGTCATTGTGTTTTTATTGTTTATCTTCTTAACCTAAACATGCAAACTGGTAAAATTTTACAAAGACCATCGCAGTTTTTGTGATACATTGATTTAAAGAGGTAGTATAGTGTACACATCAGTAAGCGTAATAAAAAGGTGCACAATGAAAAAAAAAGTAATTATCCTGAACATTGTGTTGTGAAAAAGTAAAAAAAAAAAATCAAAATAAATTGTGCTGAGTATGTACTACTACAATATTACTGTTGTCTTCACAGCATTTGGTACAAGTTAGAACTAATAACAATTAACATTTTGAGAAGTCTACTGGGAGGACGTTGACTAATGACCATTTGTTCGGGCATCATCTAGTTTTATGTTGTCCATCAATCTAATGTTGTTTTCTGCGTTCTCTGTGGTCCTCAGCAGTGTCTCCAGTCTTCTCTTGATCTTCTTCTGGTCCTCCAAAGCACAGCTGATGACCAGGGCCTGAAACTTCTGGTCAATGGGGACAGGTGGCGCCTCTGTCACACACGCAGCGTGCAAGGCCTGCAGCTGATGCCGGCCCCCCTCTATATCATCCAGTAACTTCTTCACAATCTCATTGATTATGGAAGTAGCTTTCTGCAGTGCCACCTCTTGATCAGGGTTCCTGATTGTACCCACACAGATCTCCACTGTGAGAGTCCGTCCCATTAGGCGTTCTGCTGTTAAAGTCAACTCTTCTCTTTCACCTTAACAAAATAAGAAGCAAAGCATGTTCAACAGGTGTAACAAACCATAACTTAGGTTTTGACAAGAAATCAATTTTTTTCTGTCAGCTGCGATTGCCATTCGAGTTGCGATTTGTATATTTGATACATGTAAACACAATAAACTGCTAAAATGATGAGTGAACGAAGTCATGTTACTTTTAGAATGTCAAACAACATACAGTGCCTTGCGAAAGTAATAATACACCTTGAACTTTTGCACATTTTTTCATGTTTACAACCCTAAACGTAAAGATTTCATTTGGAATTTTTTACTGAAAGTTCACACACAAGTAACAGACAACTGTGAAGTGAAAGCAAAATGATACATGATTCTGTTATTTTACAAAAAATAGAAAAGGGAAAATTGGGGTGTAAATATTTTTTGGAGTGCATTAAATTGCCTTTATAACATTCCTAATGACTGCAGAAAGTTCACACCTTGCCCTAACCATTAAATAGAGGCCAATCATGCTTAATCTACTCTCAGTATAATTCCAGCTGTTCTGTGAGGGCCTCAGAGCTATGGTCAGAGTGTATTTGTCACTAAGCAACATCATGAAGGCCAAGGAGCTCACCAGAGAGGTCAGGGATAAAGCTGTGGAGAAGTTTAAAGCAGCGTTAAGTTATACAAAGATTTCCCAAGATTTAAACATCTCACGGAGCACTGTTCAATCCATCATTCGGAAATGGAAAGAGTATAGCACCACTGCGAATTTACCAAGACACGGCCGTCCACCTAAACTAACAGACCGAACAAGGAGAGCACTGGTCAGAAATGCAACCAAGTGCCCTAAGATAACTCTGCAGGAGCTGAGCTGGGGGAATCTGTACATGGGACAACTATAAGTCGTACTCTACACAAATCTGGGCTTCATGGACGAGTGGCAAGAAGAAAGCCATTATTGAAAGGAAGCCATAAGAAATCCCGTTTGAAGTTTGTTAGAATTGATATGGAGGACACAGCTACCACGTGGAAGAAGGTGCTTTGGTCAGATGAGACAAAAGTTAAACTTTTTGGCCCAAATGCAAAACGTTATGTATGGCAGAAACCTGACACTGCTCATCGTCCTGAGTGCACCATCCCCAGTGTCAAATATGGTGGGGCTGCTTTTCCTCAGCGGGGACTGGGAAGATTGTAAGAATAGTTGGGAAGATGGATGGAGTCAAATACTGAGACATTTTGGAGGAAAACCTGCTGGAGTCAGCAAGAGAATTGAGGCTGGGGCAGAGATTGACCTTCCAGCAGGACAATGACCCTAAACACAAAGCTAAATCTACAATGGAATGGTTTAAAAACAAACATATTAATGTGTTAGAATGGCCCAGTCAAAGTCCTGACCTAAATCCAATTGAAAATCTGTGGAAAGACCTGAAAACTGCTGTTCAAAAACACTCTACTTCTAATTTGACAGAGCTTGAGTTGTTTTGTAAAGAGGAATGGGCTAAAATGTCAGTCTCTAGATGTGCAAATCTTGTAGAGTCAAACCCCAAAAGACTTGCTGCTGTTATTGCAGCAAAGGGGTTCCACAAAGTATTAATTAATGCTGTATGAATACTTATGCAAACCCCACTTTTCACGTTTCTATTTTTTGTAAAATAACAGAATCATGTATCATTTTGCTTTCACTTCACAGTTGTCTGTTGTGTATGAACGTTCAGTAAAAATTTCCAAATAAAATCTTTACGTTTAGGGTTGTAAACATGACAAAATGTGCAAAAGTTCAAGGTGTATTAGTACTTTCGCCAGGCACTGTATTCTCGCTCAAACTGCCCCACATTAGAACAATATACAATAATCTACCTATAACATATTTATGTGGACAGCGCCCTCATCTGGAGGAGTTTCCCCGACATTCAGAGTACCTCTGGGGGACAGCCATGTGTTTAAAATAAGTCTGGGATTGAATCACATAGTGCCTCTCTAAACACTTTAGAATCTGCTTTATGGAAACTCAGACAAACTTTTATCTGTTGCAGCTAAACCTGAGGTTCGACAATCCCGATTGGTGAACATCTACCACTCAAAGGCCAGATACAGAAGTAAAAACAACCAGCCTCTTGAAGTTAGGTTATTGCAGTAGTCAAAGCCTAGATTCCGATTCGATATCAATAAACCTCGCAGCCTAACAATAATTTATCTGTGATATGGATGTGCCATTTCCAAGTGGTTTGATTTCGAACAGATACGAAAAACGGTAGCTTGTGACATGATAGCTCATGTGCCTTTTGTTTTTTAGTGTAGTGTTTCCACAATATGCAATTATGTTTCTGGTTACCACAGCTGCATAGCTCTCAGACAATAATGGCCCTTAGCACTGGACTGAAAAAGATGTGAGCTTTGTGGGTGAGGCAGAAGTTGCGTAGCTCTTACTCTCATATCTCAGGGGTCTAACAAGACTAATGCACAAAACCTCATCATATAACAATGTTCCCAGTTCCCACCCAGGAAATTAGAGAAGCTAAGTTTGAACAAAATAACATATAGCTTGGCCTAGGACAATGGCGCAGACCAAAACTTGGAACAGCGCACGACATTTACGTTAAGTTAGATTTAGTTAATCTGTTACCCAGCTTTACCCAAATCTAAAAGCTCCTCAACTGGAGAGCAAAGGTGTAATGCCTCATTTGAAAGCTAAGGCCTACCCAAGTGATAGTAACTTTTTTGTCACATTTTTTTATCGTTTTTTTTTTTTTTTCGCTTTTTGTTGATTTTTTTCATTGCCTTTTTTGTCGTGTTTTAGTCACCTTTTCATCACATTTTTGTTGCATTTTCGTCCTCGTTTTTGTCGCTATTAGATGTTTGTTTTTTTTGTTTTTTTTAAAGCTTTTGAATTTGGGTAATGCCAAACTGGAGAAAATGTGCTCAGTTTAGGTGGGGGTTAAGTTACCGTCACTTATGTTGCGCATTTCTTGGCTGTTTTTCAGAGACTGAATAATTTCCAAGATGCTCTCCCTTTCTTGCTCCATGGCCGATGCCGTTTCACGCAAGACATCCACCCTGGAGAACAAAGGAAGATTACTGATACACAAGTAAACAGCGTTATGGGAAAGTGCGGACTAAAGGTGAAAGGAAAGCGAGGGTTGAGGTGCTTTACTGGTCATTATACAACTATAGTCTACAATCATTGCGTAATATCAGCACCGTTATGTGGAGATAACTTTTACCCACACATTATAATCTTATTCATTGGACGGAGCAGTAGGCCTACAGTGTACGTCCCATTCATATTTAGTTAACCAATAACCGTGACAAATGCGTGCACACATGGTACGGCCTGTACTGAGACTTTACCTCATTTCCAGCTGATCCAAAGTTTCTAGTAGTTGTCCGGAGCGATCCGCCATGGACATGGTCCTGCTGAACTTGCTGGCGGAAGACTCGTTCATTTTTGCCTGTATTTTCGCTTGGGCCATGTTGATTACGCGCTTAATGTTGTTTCCCGTTGAGAAATCGTGCGCGTCCCTTGCAGCTGTTCACTTAGTACTGCTGCCTCAGACGCCTCAGACCCAGCGACCCAAGGGACTTCCAAACATGGGCTGGAACTTCCTTGCTCTGACACAGAAGTTTCCCGAGCAGCCCAGAACAGGGCGTGTAGCTATAATGTGTAGAATAACCCTCCCGTAAGAGTCGGCACCAGGTTGATTGTTGTGCTAGTGCCTTGTAATAACTACATGTTTTACACTTTCCAAACATTTCTAAAGCAATAAAAAGTCAACTTTCATAGAAGAGTAATTACACAGTGGAGCACTACTAACAGCTGTTAGTGTGATTGATACTGATACACCAAAAATATAGAAGTTAGATGGTAGAGTAGGTCCGTCTAATGATTGGGGGTTTGAATCCCGGCTTCTGTGCACACTGTGTCCTTGGACAAGGCACTTCAGCCACCTTGCCTCCAGTGTCTGCATGCATTGGTGTATGAATAAGTGTGAAGTGGTGGTCCCTTGATTTAAAAGCGCTATAAAAGTTGAGATAATTTACTAAGATTGTTTATAGCACACAGTTCAGAACAACCATTAACTTCTGTAACTCCTTTGTAGCAGATAGTTGTATGTTCAAGGAATGACAATTAATAAAAACAATGAACATTTATTCAATACGTCTTAAACACAAATATATTGGGACAGAAAACAAGATGAATATTCAATTGCCAGTTTAGAAGTCCAGCATACTTCTTTTAAGAGCCTCTTGTAGCTCTGCAAGAATCAGAAAGAGGTGAAGTTTTACATTAAAAACACAATTTTCAATAAAGAGACATACCGGCTGACTCCCTGGTCTCTTCTCTGGCTTCCTCAGCACTCAAAGCCAATGTGCGGTTTAGCTCTTCATCAGATTCATCTGCATTCACAAAAAAGAACAACATTTCAGTGATGTTACGTTGTTTTTATCAGTGCCCTCTCAGATACATATAGACCTTACTTTCATTGCCATCACATGCTTTCTCAGGCTCATTCATTTTCAACAATGCAAGTGTTTCATCAGTCTCTGAAAAAATGCAGAGCCAGATAACTTAAAATAAAACATTATATATATATATTTTATAAATCAAACATTCTTACCACAGTCCTCAGGTTTGATCTCCACTGCCTTGAGTAATTTCACTTTGTTGGGAACCGTTTCCACTGATTTAGTGCAGACTCTGGAGCCAATGCAGGGCTCCAATGAACAGTGCCGCTTGTGATAGTGCATATGGAAACTTGGTACATCAATAAATCTCTCTGGACAAACTTTGCATTCTATGTCAAAGGTCTTGGTGAGATTTAATGCAGGGTGTGTTGTGTGGACATGAGTCTTTATCTGTGCATAGGTAGAATGGCTTACACTACATGGGCTACACACATACAGGCACTTTCCATCTGCGGCCAAACTTCTCATACACCGAGTATATGTAGCTTTCATTTCATTGTTGCACCTCTCAGAGTCCATGCATGAACAGGTGTCTGTAGTGCCAACACTTGAGACACTAGGCTGAACCACGTCGTTATCATCCATACAGTAGTAATCCCGGCTGTGGAGGTGCTTGTAGTGCTCCTGGAACTCTCTGTCCGACTCAAACTGCATGCTTTCACACAGGCCACAGAAGTGAGCGCTCTGAATGTCTCCATTATGTTCATTCACACAGTGTCTACGTGCAGTGGACTCTTTGAAGAACTTCTGTGGACAGTGGCCACAGATAAATCTCTGAAAGCTGTGTCTGTTCACATCACTACAGTGTGACTGGACTGCTGCCTCTGAATCAAAGACGTCCTCACACATCCGGCACATCCAGCTCCTTGGTTTAGGGGTGTTTTTGGGCCCTTCCAGGTTAAGTTGGATGGTTGGTTTAAAGCTGCTGGTGGATGGTTTGGCATTGTCAACTGTGGCGAGCTCTTGGGGCACTTCTTTCTCAGTGTAATATGTGTGTCCACAATGAACCTCTGACACATGCAATAGGATATCCTCTTGTCGAGGCATCTCCACATTACACTTTCGACAAAAGTACAAGATGTTGGAGAGATGTGCACCTCCGTGAAAGCGGCTCATGTGCAAGCGGGCAATAGAAGACTCACCCATGTGTTTACCACAGACTCCACACTGATGGAAGATCTGATTCACAGCCAGAAGGTGCTTTGAGGCGCTGGCCTCCTCAAAAAACTGCAGCCCACACTCGCAGAACCAGGCCACTGTGGCGTGTCTGCTGGAGCATCTATTGTCCACAGGGCTTAGGTGCGGTCTTTTAGCAGGGAACTCATCAAAGTCACTTGCGTCTTGCTTTTTCTGAAAATGAGCAGCAGCATTGTTAGACTTCCTTCTCTGCTGCTTCTGCTTGTGTTGGAGCTCATTAAACTTGCTGAACTCTAAAAGTGCTCTTTCCATGGACTGGATGAGCTCCACATTGTGCTGTGTCAGTTCATGGTGTTTCTGTATTTCATCACGGGTAAGGAAGATCTTGGAGCAGTCAGAGCACTGGCCCTTCACCTGGAGTTGTCTGACAATCTCTACTATCGTTTTCTCAGCTTTAGCCACAGCACAACCCTGTCTGCACTGCACGCTGCGAAGAAAGAAAACAAGCAAACTGATTTAAAGTAAGACACTCAATGTATGAGAAATAAACCTCTGATAATTACTTACTTGAAATGAGCCTGAGCTACTTGGTGTGAGACCAGTATTTTATGACATAAAGAGCACCGTACAGTGAAAGTTACATCTTTGCACAAAGCAATAATACGGTTCCTGGCATACTGAGGAACAGGAACAGGCGAAGCTTTTCCTTTTGGTTCTCAAGAAAAGAAGAAAATAACAGTAAAAGTGAAAAATTTGACCATGACTAGTTGGGCAACTTAAAAGACAGGCGACTCTTACCACTCATGACTAGAGACTCTGTAAAGTGATTTTTGGATGCCATGTGCTGGAGACATTCATCCCTGACATTGAACAGGAGATAACAGGCAGGACAAGCAAAACACACAATACGTTGGTATGTCTGACTGAGACGGTGACCACCAGGATTTTCTGAGGCAATCTGTAAGGTTATTCGTATTTAAAAACAGACATTTTATGTAGTTGCATGTCAAACAATATAAAAACCTTAGACTCGAGGTGTTTTCTCCAAGCGTCATCCGATTGAAAATATTGACCACAAGAAACACAAGCAAATATTTCAGAAGAATTCCCTTTTAGATGAATAGTTGGGTCACAAGGCGAGTGGTCAAACCTAAAAGCAGGAGACGTATGCAACTTGTTAGTTTATGGACTTGTATATTATTTTAAAATATGTAACATGATCATTGTTTAGTAGTATATGGGGCTAACCTTTTTAAGTGACCATCTAGGAGAGAGGCATTTTCATACGTTCTCTCACAGTTTATAACAGGACACGTCTGTCTCGTTGAACTTATTCTTGGAAATGAAGCAGGCGTTTGTCTTCTTCTAAATCCAGGATTGATCACTCCAGGTTTTGCACCTTATGAAAATAGAAATAAATGAATTATTTCTACATTCTCTCTCTTCGTTCTAATTAATAATATACCTGGCATCTTCAGCCACATGTCCACGCATCGTTTAGCTTCATGATTCATTCCGTTTGCAGAAGTAAAAGCAACCTCCCGCTGCCCATGAGCTCTCTGTAATATTTGTTTTTCCTACATAAAAATGAAAGTACAGATTTTTTTAATTTACTATTGATAAGTATTAGCTTTGTCCACAAGATGGCAGTGATTTCCCCCTAAAAACCCTGTTTCCACGTGTTACTAATGTGGTTCCCAAACCTTTTTTCACCCTTTAATTTACTTAAATGTTTTCACCCCAGACCCGTTTTTTTTTTTTTTACAAATGGATATATTGAAACCTGAAAAAATACATCATTATCCTGGGCTGGAAGTCATACTTTCATTACATACCGACTATGAAGAGATTTTAGACTCACCTTAAAAGCTCTACATTTATTTACTCTTTCTTGTTTTTCGAATGCCACCTGCTGTGCAAGTTTTTCCAATGTGGATGCAACATGTTCTTTGTGACGACTTACTTCATCGTCCAGCTGCAAGTAGAAAATAGAAAACATTCAATTAGATTAAACTAAATACCAAGGGTCTACAGTAACAGATAGTCACACTTTTGGAAACCACTTTACCGTGACTAACATCGGGGAACCTCGGTCATCTTCACTGTCACTAAGAAGATCAATACACTCTTGTACTGGTCTTAGAGGGCCCTCCTAAGAAAAAAAAAATATATATCACAAGGCTTAGATTTAAGTACATGTTATTGCGTCCAGGTATTACATTTGCTCCGTTTCTCCCCCCCCCCCCCTTCTTTTTTAACATGAAATCAACGTAATTAACAATGTCATCATCAAATCTTTATTGCAGACACGAGGTCCAGTCAAAGAAACAAAAACAAACAAAAAAACATTTTAGAGCAGACAACTGTACCAGTGTCGCCACAGTTCAGACTGGTAGCGTGTGGCACTGAATGTGAATCCATGTAACTTACAGACACAAACTCCACTTCATCCATGTCACCATCCTCAGCTTCAGGTGGAGAAGACATCGTCTGTAATAAGAGCACGTGATGATTATTGTAACGGCTTTGCATTTTTATCTCTGTTAAGGATTCAGTGTGCACGCTACTTGAGAATGAAGGCCTTTGTAGTGGAAAAAGTCAACAAGACTAAACAGCCATCAATCAGTCAACCGAGGGCACGCTAAATAAGGCAGTGTTATGATCATGCTAACATTAGCTTGGTTACTTTAGCAGGAGATTTCCCCCGGACAAACTACACACAAGCGGTCCAAACACGCCCGGCTTTGGGCTGGTGCAAGCTCAAAGCGTAGCATCGACTCCATATTTCAGTCAAAGAAGATGTTTACCAATGTCTTTTGTTGAATTCCTTAGTAGTTTTTGCTTGAATATTTCTGTCAAAGTAAAGTAAACACGTACAAGGCAAGGGCAGGACTTCAGAGCATGCTCTGCAGCGAGCCGCCGTCGTCACACGTAACAAGCGCTTCTTCATCACTCGGCGTGTCCCGGCTGGACGGAGTTTAGAGCTGCAAAGCATTTCATTCATCATATCAAAATTAATATTACAAATGTATACTTGTACTAAAAAAACGATTTAAAAAAAAAAAAAAAAAAAAGTTTAAAAAAAATCAAGGAAATATTTATTTGACAAATTGCACGAAAAATAAATAAATACATAAATGACCTAATTGTCGCCTAATTTAATTGGCGGGGACTTCATTGGCCTGGAAATATTATTTTGGGGAATAACAGTCGTATAGAGGTTACAGAGAACACTGTGTGTCTCAATGCCGCGAATCTGCTGACTTTCCCTACACTTCATAGAAATAAATAAATAAATGACTTGCCCTCGTGCTGACTCATGCATTATCCCCCCACAATAATGATGTCAATAGACTGTGCTGGCTACTTTGAACCCCACAGTGTCCGTGGCAGAGAGTGCGATGACTGCTCTTGCCAGCGGAGGCTTTATTCGCACCTTGCGGCATCTTCTGACCATAAACCGGCAGGGAAGGATCCGGCTGTCTGAGGCTGCAGCGTCCGTCCTTCATCCTATCTTATGATGATCGCTGCAGCGTTTTTAGTTCTCTTGAGGCCGTACAGTATCCAATGTGTGCTGCTGTTATTGCTGCTTTTGCTTGGAACTATTGCGACTGTTTTGTTTTTCTGCTGCTGGCACCGCAAGCTCCGTAATGGAAAGCACCCAATAAAATCCGTGCTCTCTGGACGCCCCAAGAGCCGCGGTGAGTGGCGCAGCATCCTCATGTCAGGACAGCTGTCACCGGGATGCGCAATCATTTTTAGATTTGTGGTCACTGTGGGCCTGCTAATCTTTTCTTAATGAGCAAAGGCTGTTAGCAATTATGGATATTTCCCCTTTTAAGCTATTTCAGGTAAAGTATTGCATAAAAAAAAAGAATCTATAGAAGTTTACGTTGCATTGGCTGTCAGGAGTTATAACGCTTTAATGTTAATATCCATTGCCGAATATCATCCCTAAAGCGTGACAACAAACTGTCTGTGGATCTGTTGTTATATTTTACAGTTGGACTACGAACGCACCATTTTCGCTCAGAGGTAAGATGTACTGACGTTCTTCCACGAGTTTATAACTAATAAACCACAACTTGAAGGGAAAGGATATAGGCACAATATTTGGTATCAGGGACATAATGTTAAGGTGCACTATTTGTGAAGCCCTTCTATAATGTCAGGCGCGCTATTTTAAGACGAGTGCATTGCGCATGTGCCATCAACAATGAGAGTGATTTGGCAGTTTTAATTATTTCCCATTTTATTCAAAATAATGGGCTACAGGCAATGAGGAATAAATCTGCATCACATCATTGGCCTATGCTTTCTTTCATTGGCCTGTAAATTGGTTAGGCTACCTATGTTTTCCCCCCAAGGTTCTCAAAATAAGCAGTGCAGTAAGAGTTGAACGTTTGGTCGGTCGTACATACCAAGGATATTTTGCCTACCTTAACAAAAACCTTGTATAACTTAACATTGTTCAATTAAACAATGGACAGCAAATGCTGAACAATTCAGGCCTCGGGGGTTGATGGCTTTTCCATATCACATTACACAGCATTCTGGGCACTGGCAGTGGCGGATTTAGCTATTTGGGGGCCCAAGGCGAACACAGACATCGGGCCTTCCTCACACTTAATGTTCAAAATCTTTTTAAATCCTTGGGTTTTATTTTTCAAGAGAATCTTACTTTTAACTTGATTTGTGAAGCCCTCCAGTCTTCTGCCATAAGTTAGATGCTGGAGATGACGTCTGTAAAGAGAGAAAAGGGTCATGTTTCCAGAAATTAAAGTAAATGCAAAAAATTAAGATTATGTTTTTTAAATAACATTGTTCTCAAACACTTTAGATTTCATTCATGATGAAGATCTGAAATTCCATACCAGCAATTACCTTGTTTTTTCTGCAGAATTTTGTAAAGATGATGATGATGATCTGCCTTTCTGTCAAATCTTCTTTTACTAGAGCGGGGAAGAAACAAATGAGATCCCAAATATAGGAGTCATACACATAACAACCAATCTATACTTATGCCGGTATAGTGCTCAACTCATTCATAAATCAAAAGCCATTCCGTTGTTTAATGACTTTTTTCATTTTAAAAAGTAAGAAAAGATTCATTTGAAGTTTAACAGGTAGTCAGGGGGTCCGGGGCCCCCCAACGTTAGGGGGCCCTAGGCGGCCGCCGACCTATGCCTAATGGTTAAGTCCGCCCCTGGGCACTGGGAGAAGTGAATGTAGTCCGCATGCTCTGATTGACTGCTTCCTGTCCATTGATGTTTATGCTTTAATCTTTTTTTTTCCTTTTTTTAAACATAAACATGTCTTGCATTTTCTTTCTGATTTCCAGGGCTTCAGGCACAGTCCACGTCACGTGAGGAGAAGTGCACATTGTCGAACCACAGAAGACAAACCAGGTTTGGTGGAGATTCCTGACAACAATCAACTTTCATCATCTAGTCAACTAAGAAAACGCAAAGTCAAGAAGAGAGTACAACCAGAGTTCTACCAATCAGTACAAGTGACACCCACACGGAAAGCTGTAGGTACCTTCGGTCATTTACGGTGTACCTTGCAACAAATCATGTTGTTCTTGACCAAAGGTAAAATGTAATCAGCCGTATATGGATTTTGGTGACGTTTTCTCAGACAACCAAAGATATAGACGGCTGAGAGACTCATTGACTACTTTTGTATCAAGTTATTTCCTGCAACCCAGAGATAACATAGAGTGAGCCCAAATACTAACAGCACAAACAGGTCATCACTTTTCTCCTACGCTTCTCAAAGTCCAGTGCAATGTGTCAGTATCAGAAGATACCAGAAGCAAAATGGAAATAATCAAAGTTAACAATATGATCAACAATGTGAAATACTGGATATTGGATTTTCAAAGTGCCAATGCTTGCATGTTATTTGATGATTATTTCAATGTGGGCTATTTAACTATTTTAAAGCCACACAATTAGTAGAAAATACATCTTTTGACTGGTTCAAAGAGAGTAGAGGAGTATAATAAAACAATGTTGTTTCTCAGTCATCCATGGACAACAGCTCTGAGGAAGCTGTTTGGATGGACAGCGAAACTGTCAGCTCTTTGTCAGTAAGTCCAGTTGTGTTGATGAGCTCTTTTTAGAGAAGTATGGTTTACGCACGTCAAATATAATCTTCATACAATGCACTGTCAATGCAAAATGTTTCCCTGTTGACTCTGACCTGCTAACAGTATTATCTGATAATGTTGTCCATATATAGTGTACACTGTGCACACAGTCATGTATTTATCATTTGACAAAGTAGTGTCATTTTTAAAGCTCATCAAATCCATTTATACCCACAAGTGCTAGTCATTGCCCAATCCAAGGTGTGTCAGAGTGCAGTTGGAATTACAACATGTCTCTATTTGCCTTTGTCATCAGAGGTAAAGGCTCGCCTTCTGGTCTTTCGCTGTTTCCGTCTATGGGTGGCGCTATAACACCACCCGTTGTTCGTGAGGCTGATGCCGTTGGTTACCGACTGTGACGCGCACAGACACATGCATCCACCTCTCTCATCCCGGTCCAGTGCTGCTTCCACTACACACTCAGCGCAGCATCCGTCACCTCTCAGGAGATCTGACATCACCTCGCATCCTTAATGCTCTGATAAAAGGCACAGGCCATAGCTGGCCTTGTGGCATCAAAGGGAGTGGCACACGTTTAAATGGACGCAAGGGATATGTGACTGAAGGCTGGCCGTGGACTCTAATAACGCGCAAACAGGATCTTTCTTCCCGGCTGACAGCTCACCATGTATACAGTGGTAAGTCGTATTGTTGGCCTGGTGGGGGAGCTAGATACTATTGATTTACTATCGCTTTTCATTTGGCTCTATATTTTATTGTTGTGGATTTAGCGAACGGTTGATATCCTATCTGACTCGTCACGCGGAGCCTCTTAACACACACAGTGTTTTTATTGGGCTTTTGACTCGTCAAGGTATGGGCGAGGACAGATGTTTGTGCGCTACTGTATGGCACCAGCTGTGTTTGGGGGTGAATGCAAAGCATTGTTCCCCGTCTCTCTTTTGTCTTGCAGAGCTCCAGTTCGGGGAACCCTTCCCAGCGCTGCTCCATGTCTTCCTCGGCAGATTTTTCAGACGATGATGAGTACAGTGTTAAATCTGGGTCGGCATCCCCGGCCCCTGGTGACACGTTACCCTGGAACCTGCCAAGACACGAGCGGTACAAGAGAACGATCCAGGGAGGCTCCATCCTGGACCCTGCGGAGCGGGCAGTGCTCCGGATCGCAGGTAGGCAGTGCTTCCTTCTGTCACTAGACCAGGAAAACTGTAAACAAAACTCCAGTGAAGTAAATGGGCGGTTCAACTGGGAGACCATTTTCAATAGGGACCACGACCGAACAATAACAGGTGCACAGGTGTTACTTTCGAGAACGCGTTTAACAAGACAGACCACTGGATTTTGACGGGCATTGTTATTGTCAGATGCGCCGTTTTAGCCAAATTAAATGCAATTGTTTAAAATTGCAATTGGCCTATATTTGTTTGAAGTCGGCTGACAGTCAAAGCATAAAACGTCAAGGTGCACTTTAATTTCTAAAGCAAACGTTGTAGTGCGTGTTATTGCTCTGATTGCTTTATAAAGGATAATCATCCTGGTCCCGTTACAAAATGCCAATGTATCAAATGATGCCAGGAATAGATTTGTTAAATTTTATGGTTACGTTTGTGGATTGGATCTGTGTCCTTGAGTGCATTATTTTCATTTACTGATCATGTTAATTAGCCTATTTAATTTTGGCGTGAGATTCCACTTCTTGCGTTTGTCATAAATAGAAAAGATTCCAATTCAGAAATGTTATCTCGGGTCGACAGAAAAAAAGTAAAAAAATAAATAAATAAAATCACTGGTAGACCTTTTGCAGCGGTGCGTGGTCCTCCATATCAATCGAGTGACAGAAAGCAGACCCCATTGGTCAGGGCGCAGACATGGGCGGGTCCTTGGGCGTTTCCTTCGGTGCAACAACAGCGCCCATCACTCTCCTTCAGCCCACACACACGCACACGCACGCATACACACACGCGCACGCACATGCCCCGGCCCCGCTGTCTGGGAGTGAATGTCCAGTTGGTCTTGTCCGGGTTATGGCTCAGTACGCTCCACAGTTTTCCGACGAGCTGGAATATCTACAGGCTTATGAAGATGTTTTGGAAAAATACAAAGGTAGGAAAGAGAGGTGCTTGGGTTGGATTTGGACTTCAGACAATGAAGCAATTGTTTGTTTGCGTCTGCACAGTTCAATAATAAATGTCAGCTGGCCCCTTCCCTGTCTTGACTGGTCTTGTTGTGTGTCCCTGCTTGTGTGGAAACAATGAATATTTACTGCATGACATCACACGTGTGGCTGATACATTAGTTAAATCACTGCTTTGTTGTAGGTTTATGGCTACACAAGTAAAGTTATGAAGTAGCTTTTGGCCTGTTCAGTTCTGAATGGTTACATGGTCACAATGTTGTGTTGTTGGCCTTTGTCGTGGCATGTTAAATTGTGTTTACGTTTATAAACTCTGACAGTGGATGTCAGACAGGCTGTGAAGAAGTGTTAGTTCAAATCAGTAGCTCTTGTCATTTCCCATAGACGGTCTTTGGGGTCTGTCTAGCCAATTAGAGCGAATCTATCACATCATCGGTGAGTGTTACGCTACGTGTTTGACAGCTCCTCATAACAACCACGTGCACTCTCTGAACACGCCTATGTGGAGTTCCATTCAAGCTGACAGCAGCGGGTTTCTCTGCTGTTGCTTCTCAAACCAAAGTGCCCAAAAATGGGCATAATACACTGAATTATCTTACTGAATACTTTCTTTCATCAGGCTCTACAGCTGTTCGCTGCAGCCCGCTGTCCCCGTCAGCTGTGCTAAAAGGCTTAAATGCTCTGACAGGGACCTAATGGGATCATATGATGCTGTATCATTATGAATCTGCTGCTGTTGTCCTCAGTCAGATGAGCAAACACTCTCAGTGAGCTTACTTTGTTTTACTGTGTACCCATTTAACTTTTCTCCATTATTACATTGAAATTATACTTTTGGATCAATAGTTTTAATGATGAATCCACTGAGAAAGGGTAAGACTGTTTTGGATTTGCATTGCATTTATTTGATTTGTCCATCCATTTTGATTTAGAAAATTGTACAACTTATTTTGCTTACGTACGGTCATAGGATGTTTTTCACTGAACTCTGTTAATATACACCGACGTGTGTCACTGGAGTGGTCCTGGTATGCACTGGGCTATTGCTATACTTCCAATAAATGTGTCTAAAAACATGTATATTAGCCTTTTAACAACAATAGCTATTTGGATGAATTTTACCAATACACGTATTGAAGTCAAGATTATTTCGTGAGACCAATAACATTGGGGAAAAAAAAAAAAAAAAATTAGTATTTGATGATAATAAAAGCAAAACAAAACATTGCAAACATTGCATTTGCATGCACCATATTAGAATGAAATAAAAGTTTTGATTCGATTTTTTCCAGATGATTTTTTCTTGGGAGCGATCTGTTGTTTTATTAACAGTTACTGATCACCAAGGGCCTTGGGCCTTTCTCCATGTGATGTGAATAGAAGTATGAAAATAGTACAAAAACAGGACCTTTTCTCAGGAGAATGATTAACCCTACTAAGGGGCCTGTTTCAAAGACCTTCTACATTATATCAAATAGTGCTAAGTGGACTAAAGTAGATCTTTACATGCAAAAAAACAAACAATTCAATTGTTTTCATATGCATAGATGTTTTGCAACTGCTGTTGTATAAATACCTGAATAATAAGGTACTTAACAAACAGCTGACATTTAATACAAGTTGTATAAAAGCCTGTAAAACGAGGAATGGCTGTAAGATGTGATTTTGCTCTCAGAGTGAATGTTGCTGGTTCACTGGTTTAGCCTGCCGGGTTGGCTTTAGGCTGGAACGGTCCTGAGTTCCACCACTTGATCATTCCCTGACATTAGATTTGATGGATTAGGATTTTGGTCTGTTAGTTTGATCCTTAAGGCTTTCTTGGAGCACTCAATTTGATCCCAGATTATTTCTTTGGAGACCAATTTATTTTTAATGCAATGTATAGGTGCTATGCTGTTTTGGATTAGTCATCTCCTCAGTGCTTCCTGTAGAGGCGGGACACTGTGAGCATCACTGATAATAGGATGCCCTCTCTCTCTTTGTATCTGTTTCCTGTGCATCTTTAGGCGTGGCCACATATCTTTCCCTGCCGTTTATGGAAAAAATAGCTCTACCATATCTATCCTGATATGGAAAATCTGGTTGTTATAATGTGTTTTTACACATGAAGTAGCAGTAGGTATTGAGACCGTGACAACATTATCTTTTGTAAACTGATGTTTTCCCTAACAGTTCTTTATATTTGTAGCTTAGGTCGTTTCATTTCAGTTCACACAGTTTATGAGTATATAACACAGATATATACTATATATGAACAGAGAGAGGAGTGAGGGAGCATTGTGTTTTTTGCACAGTCACTGGCTTTGTCTGGTCCTCCTGGGCTGCACTGACCCAACCCCATTACACTATGTCGAAGGCCCACTCATCACATTCAAATGGTCCTACATCCACAAACACACACTAAAACACACAGGCAACTGCTCTCTCTCTCTCTATCACCCACTCTCTCTCTCTTTCTCTTTCTCTTTCTCTCTCTTTCTCTTTCTCTTTCTCTTTCTCTCTCTCTCTCTCTCTCTCACCCACTCTCTGTCTGACACTGTACAAAAGACACTTTGTTTTTATTCCAGCTACATCTGAGTTCCACAGGGTTGCTCACGTGTCAACTTCATGCTCCTGGCTGGCACTCCTTGCATTGTCTTTTCATTGAGACTAAAATGTCAAGGAGGCAACGCAGGATCCGTAAAAAGACACACAGATTAGGGTTCTTCATTGACTGGATTTTTAGATAAATATTGACCGCCTAAATATTGATCTAAAACATCCAGTCAATGAAGAACCCTAATCTGTGTGTCTTTTTACGGATCCTGCGTTGCCCTCAGTGTCACATGACTGTTGTAAGATTAGGACAGATTAGTATTGATTTTAGTTATTGTATACGGCACATCTATTACTCATACAGCACCAACAAATCTGAATATTTGATGGGTCTATTATTTCTGTTCTTCAATAAATACTAGATTTACTTAATAAAAGTTAAATGATCAACCTTTAACATTGCTCATTATATAATAATTGAAGACGTACTGAATTATAGCTTTATGGTTCATTCATTCATTCATTCAATCTTTATTAAGGACACAAGTGAGAACACATGATCCATATTTATATTAAAAAATAATAATAATAATAGACATGGTTGTAGATGGTTGTAGACATAACTTTTTAAACACTGTTTGCACTGAAACGAATCCTTAACTATAATTTTTAATGATGTTGTCTAGCATAGTCAGTTATAGTATAGTACAATTTATATTTACTTCCAACTTCTGCAAAAAATATATTTATACCACGGTCTGTATGACATATGTTGTTGTATTTATTTGCTGTCATGGTGATAAGAAATGCTCTTGGTGTTTGAGGTCATACTGTCCCGGGACTGACTCACTCAGACCTCTCTCACTTCAGCTGCACCGCCCTGTTCCTCTCAATGAAAGCAGATGCTGAAGTAATCCCATAGCAGTGCATAGGAAATTGATTTCCTCTTAACGCTGCTCCTGGCCAGGGCATGATCTGCTCCATCTGTTGTTAACATGCCAATTAAATGAGAGTTTTTTGGACCTGTTATAAACTCATATCAGAGGTCAAAGCGTGTGATATGACGGTCTTATAGCTTTGACAGTTGTAGCTGTTGCACAACTGGAGGCTCACGTCAGGGTGTGTGTCTGTTTATGTTGGTGTACATTTGCGTTTTTCCCCCCTTATCATTGGCCAATTATGGTATGTTTATTTATACTAACCAAGAGTTGTGTATCTTGTCCATGTGCCAATTCCTAGTGCAGCTTCTTCTTTCCATTGTGGCCATACAGTCTTTGTTATGCCCGATCCCGTCAGATCTCAGAAGCTAAGCAGGAAAAGGGCCTGGCTGGTACTTGGATGGGAGACTGTTTGGGAATGTCAGGAAGCTTGGCTGAATGTAGTGTGTGAGTGAGTGAGTGGTTGGTAGTGGTCAGAGGGGCCGATGGCACAGACTGGTAGCCTCTTTTCTGTCAGGCTACCCCAGGGCAGCTTTGGCTACAATAGTAGCTTACCACCATCAAGTATGGAGTGAATGAATTATCCTCGTTCCCATGTTTCATGTATTCCTGGGACTAGTTCAGAAGCAGTAGCATGTGAGCCTTTATGACCAGATTTTAGTTGCTGTTCATTAAGTAAGGAAAATACTGACCACTTCATTTGTTTTGTGTTTAAAGTCTGCACTTGGCAGTAGCAGCATATCCGGTCTGCTGATGACAGACTTGGAAACCTGTTTCTATTACTGAGCTGTTCTGGTTGCATAGTTTACATGCTGCCCTGCCCTTCTGTCAGGCTGAGTGTTGCATTTTCTCATTTTCATGGGCAAAAGTGTGCTCATGTTGTTTCTATTTGATAATTAAATAATATATTTTGGGGCAAAGTGCAGTATTTTAGTGGCCTTTGTGTTTAGTCATTTCCTTGGACAATATCTAAAAAGATGCCAGTAGCACAGAATACCAGTATCAGAGTAAACAGTGGATTTATGGCGGTAAGATGAGCTGCAGTTTTACCATTGTGTAATCATGCTTGTTCGACACACACCTGGTTGTGACACAGTGCGGTGAAATCAGAGCTGTTCAACAAGACTGTTTAGCATGTCCTTGTCACTGGCGGAGAAGTCGAGGGCTTTACTGCAGTTATTATGTGTTTTTGAGTTCGCTCCTGCAGGGAAGAGGATTAGCTTGGCGAGGTTTTGATTGCTGCAACTTTTTAAACTCTGTGCTCTGCTTGATCGGTTTGGGGCTTTATGAGTAAATCGCCATAATGTTAAAAGACCATGCCAGACTTTTAGTACTACACTGATTTACATTTTATCTGACTCTTTTATTTGACCCGGTTAAATCTCACTGAGATTAACATTCTATTAAGGGAATAAATTATACAATTATAGAATATACAATAGCCAAGTGGTTATTGAATCTGTATGTAACCTAAAGAAGTTCCAGTTGCACAGTAGGGAAACAGAAAACCTTTATTGCAGTATTTTAGATTAGGTTAACAAAATGCTTGAATTAAATTTTATGTGTAATTACTTTCACAATATTTAGTTTAGTTCTTGACGGTGAATCAAAACTCTCCATTGGTTTGACAATAATTAAACCAAATCTGTATGGGCAAGTCCAGGTATATTTTCACCAAAACGGCATCACTTCAAATTGTTTTAAAGTAATAATTATACTGTGTCAAAACATGGAGTGTAGTCACATGTGGAAGGTGTCTGCACCTCAGTGGCACAGATTCGGTTGCCGTTGCTGGACGACATAGTTTGGGGCTGGTGCTATTTTTAGTCGTGCACATGTGCTTTGCTGAGATTCTCAAATAAGTGGCTTAGGAGCTGCCTGTCTGTTTGACTACTGTGGCAGACTCCCACTTAGCGCCTTCAGCCCACACAATGCTTTAGGCCATATGCAGGTGCTTTCTGACTAGGAATCTCCCATAAGATTAACATTGTTCGACACACATTACTTCTGCAGAAGCCACAGCATGTGTGTACTTTACACACTGGGTTTATGTCCTTGCCTAAACAATAAGCCTCTAATTACTGCTACAGTTGCTCAAGACATTGAAATCTCAGATAGAGGGTCAGTCTGGTTTTCTTCAATTTACTTTTAGTTTTTCTGAATGCAGCTTTCTTTCTACATGTTGCAGTGAGAGAAAATGTTAAGCAAAGTAAACATGATAGAAGAAGCAAATGGTGTCTACCTGCTCTTCCCTCAAGAGGGAGCCAGAATTTTTCTCTCTCACTTTGCAGATAATGTAAGTTCTCTTGTAACAGTTTTCCCTTTTCTTGATGGTTTCACTAATGTATGCAGATGGTTGTAAAGTCTCATACTAAACCCTAGCAAACTGCAGCCAGGCTGAAGATCAGAGGAGGAGGTTTCTCGGAATATTGATCCACTAATCCATAGTAATGAGTTTCCCGTAGACATAAATGTGTGCTGCTGGAGCCAGTTACATGGGCTGAAATGGGGTTATACTGTGACGTGATTCAGCAAATGTACTAGAAGAGATCAGCTCTGTATTTTTATATTAACGTATGATTTTTGTGAATCATTGTGAGGAAGCCTTTACAGTTCAATTCAAAGTTCATTGTAATTTGCTTAAATGAAATTGATTATACAGAGAAGACAAGGTAAGGGAGTTGAGTGTCCCCTTAGGGAAATTTGGGAGTTAGCCCCTTTCGCCTGTCCTTAATAAACGGGTGCCGTTGGGCCGTCCTGTCAGGGCTAGGTTTGGTCAATAGTCAGGACTGAAGAATTAATATTTGTGATTGCGTTGTGATTACTATGGCCTACAAAAATGCACTATTCAGCTAAAGATTCATGATATTGTAGATAGATTCTGATGTTTCGCAATGTCCCGATGCAGCGGTGGCAATTGTGGTGTGAGTGGTTAGTGCGCTTGAATCACAGCATTAAGATGCTGGGTTCAATTCCTGTAGCATGTGAGACTTTGTGGAGTTTGCATGTCCTCCCCATATCAGGGTGTTCTGGTTACCAAAAAACAAGGAGAATATGTCAATAATCCAGCTTGCTGCTCCTGATTATGAACCTACAGCTCAGGATCTGGAGATGGGTCTGGGTCAAATTCAAGAGGACAGATGTCCCTATGGGGGACAGTGATGTACACACCACACCAGCTTTTATATTGTTGAGCCCTGAGAAAAGACAGAAAGTAGTCAATCCAGCCCACTTTCTGGTCTCTCTTGTTTTTTATTGCCACTATTTTTAGATGAACTAAATGTGACGGTCTGTAGAGAATAGAAAGACATCTCAAGTCATGCCTTTAATGAAATATCTTTTGCTGCAAGAGTATAAAAGAGGATATGCCCATGTAAATTGACTAAAGCCTTTATATTATGTGCTATTTATTATGAAATCTACAGCATGATTCACTGCAGACTTGTGTATATCAAGCCCCTGCTGGAGAGACTTGACAATGTCTTTGGGAAAACGTTTTCCCTTAAATTCATTCTATTTCTGCATGAATTACAGTGTTGTTGGTGGCTGGATAAACAGTGAACTGTGTGGAAACCCCAAATAGGCAGTATCCATGGAAAACCTGACAGGACTCGCTCTGGAGGAGAAAGAGAGAGTGAGTGTTGCCCCAGAGGCTGCCAGGCTCATGAGAGGAAAGGGACTGATTTAGTAGACAACGAACCTGCTGCTAACATCTGTATCACTGACATTTACTGGAATAACTTTACTGTGGACAATGCGGGAGGTGCTGAAAGTGGAGAGGGAGTTCAGAGCTCACCTGGTGACTCTCATGTGCTGTCTAGGTCTGTACTGATTACATTTCTTTGGGCATTGACAAAGTGACAGCATCATTACTGAGGAGGATGAGAGGCTGCTGTACACTGGTCTCACTCATTATATCCTGCATTAGCTGTGTAGCAGAAGGACTTGGATTTACAATTATAGTTTTGGACCAAAGTTGTAACAATATATTAAAGTGATGCTGTGCTAGTGTCAGATAAATTGCTGCTGTAAAGTTAAATACATATTTGACATGCTTCGATATTCTGGACCAAAAACCTCCCAGGAAGTTGAGCTATAGATGAAAATATGAATTTTGACCTGAGACTATTTTCAGTATTTTATGGTTCAATGGAATTTGGTCTGGAAAGAGGTTTTGTTCACATTTTTACAGCACTGTATTAACATACTGCATATTGACACAATAAATGAATCATAATGACACTCTTTTCAATATGTGTAGTGTTGATATGAGATCACTGATGTGGTTTTGTGGAGACTGTAGTTGCTGTGGAAGAAAGACTGGTCATAGTGAGAGTGATGCTGTGGTTTCTACTAGGAAATTTACATATCGTGTGCTGCACAATTTAGAAAAAAAAAGATATTGCGATTGCAATTAGATTTGCGACTTCAATTCGA
The DNA here is from genome assembly GCA_021464625.1 of Proterorhinus semilunaris. NCBI lineage: Eukaryota > Metazoa > Chordata > Actinopteri > Gobiiformes > Gobiidae > Proterorhinus > Proterorhinus semilunaris. The sequence continues at coordinate 17,187,697 of CM038357.1, forward strand.
ATGCAAATGAAAAAAAACGTTGAATCATCAACACTTGCGAGAAAAACCTTAAAAATGAACTGCTCTATGTTCATATGTTCATGTGAGATCTGCATGGGGAGGTTTTATGAAAAATCATGTTATTTGACTCAAATGAAACCTTTGCCTTTTGCTATTTGCAATCATTAAGAATTATTATTTCGATTACCATTATGCAATTGTGCAGCCCTATTGTGCATGATCTGCCACCAATAACCATAAGTATAGTAAACTAATACATTTCCATCGTTTGCAATCGTGTTCTTCTCTTTTATCACCATAAAAGTGTGTGAATGTGCTTTAATGGCATGTTTTGTATTTCATGATTTATTCACACATAATATTTCTTTCCTGACAGATGAAAGAGACAGAGTGCAGAAGAAGACCTTCACAAAATGGATAAATCAACATTTGATGAAGGTATGATAATTACTGTTTTTACTGCAGAGAAAGCAGTAGCTGTTTTGTTTTCTGTGTTTATTTAGACAGTGACTGCATTGATTGAATTTTTACAGTAGTATGTGTGTTTTATTTGCTATGAAAACACTTATTTCTCCACTTTGAGTTTAGACTTGCTCAGACACCTCAAATATGTTATTAAAGCTGATTGAGAGTGATGCAACAGGACATGTGGTTGCACTCCGCTTCTTTCAAAATCTGATTCCGGGGTACAAAGTGATGAAATGTGAGGACTGTTTAAGTTACATTTAATTAGTAAAACAGGAAACTTGACTCCAAACAACCTGTCCGGTAGATGTACTAATCACACATGTAATTTTGCGAAAGGAACCGTAAAGGTCATCAGGGGCTTTGCTGTATTTGAAGGTGCTGAGTAATATTTGGTATCTGCTCGGCTGACCCAATAACACAAGGGCACAGGTCTATTTTGGATCCGCAGCTGCAGCCACTCTCTGGGATTACAGTGTGAGAGCCTTGCGTAAAGCAGGTCAGTGAGAGCAGGACAGTCAATTTAGAGGTGCTATGTGGGACAAGAGGCTGGAGCCGCTGGAGGGGAGTCCGCTCACGGGGCAGGGGGAATGTTAAACAGTTTCCTTCTCAAGTGCTTTCAGACAAGGTGCCAAAATCCCCTTTGATACACAAAAACATGCATCTCTACTTTAAACATAAAGATGTAATTTCACGCTATCATAGTTGTAAGCAACCTGTATCTACTTATCAGACTTGGGCTGGTCTCCATTTGTTCCATTTTCCTTTGTGTATTTTGTAGGTCCGGAAGCACATAAATGACCTGTACGAAGACTTGCGAGATGGACATAACCTGATCTCACTGTTGGAGGTCCTGTCGGGAGACAGACTGGTGAGTAACAAAGACATGTTTTGTATTATCAGGATGTAGGATCAGCCAGTAAACACATTGATAAGCGCTTTTCTAATATAACATTAGCTCAAGAAATTCTTTACTTCCTGGTGAAATAAAGGTAAAATAAGTTATGAATAACAGAATTGCTGTGGGTATCAGAACTGTTTGTAATATGTTTATTTTCTTGGTTTGATACTATTTAGTTTTGTACATTATTGATCCATTCTGTGTTGAAAATGTGTAGTAAAATATCACAACGACATTATTTCTATATTCAAGACAGCTATAAAATATTGCATTTCCTTCATCTCGTGCAGCCCTAATCTGAAGTTACTCATCACTGCTAGTCTTCCCATCTCAGTTATGTTTTCCTGAAGCTCCAGTCCCTGCAGTGACCTCCCCCAGTGTAACTAACCTCTATCCTCTTCATGGCTCTGTCTGCCCCTTCCTGCTCTCTATCACTGCTCTCCTCTCCTGTATCCACTGTGTTTTCTGTTCTATCCATTGTCTGACTTCCTTTGATTTTGCCATTTGCTGTCCATATCTCCGTTCTTCCCCATGTTTCCCTTGTGATGATAAGCCAAGGGAGCGTGATATTCTGAAGACGTTGCGGTTGGTGAGTGGGACAGACGCATGTGCGGTTGAGCAGCATGAGGACACAGTGGATGATGATAAGGGGGTACGTGTGGCACCCTCCACACCCCTAAAACCACTAATACACGCTTGCAGTGCTCACACAAGTAGAGCAGTGGTCGTATTACAACATAGATTCCCTCTGTTATTTTGAGATTTAGCTTTTAATGAAATAGTTAGTGTTGCTGTTACTTTGAAAAACACAAACACTGAAGGAACTGGGCAAAGTAAAAACATCCATCTTGAGGGAATTCAGTGAAAAGGATACTGTTTGTACATGCTCATGACCTACTTGCTGAGTTATCAGAGCTCAAATTACTCCAAATCCTCATGTCAGTTCTTCTTTATTTTCATCTGAGTGTTTTGGGCATTTCCTATTCACTTCCAAACAATATCAGGTGCTTTGAATGTAGTTGTCTTTTAATTGAATTGCTGGCAGCAGCTCTGAAGAAAAGCAGAATCATTCATTTCCAGCCCTGTGTTGCTAAATGCTGCCAGTGAACTGCTGTGGCTTGGCCTGGCTAATAGACATCAGACACCTTCATCTCATTTCCACCTTACACAATATTCACAGTAAAGAACGACATAAAGTCCTTTTAATGTAGACAAGCAGCTCAGTTGGATTTATGGCTGTTCAATATAATTTTCAACATGGTTCACCCGTCTATGTTTTATCTTTACCTCAGGGCACTGGGTAAGACACAGAGGGCATGTCCTAAATCTGTGATCCTCAACTGGTGGGTGGGGACCCAAAACGGGTCCTCTAACTATATGCAGTGGGTGGTTGATATACAGTACAGTATAGTTTGATCGTTATAAGATCTATGCCTGTATCAACAGACATTTGTTAACTAGTTATTTTTTTTAAATTCAAGTAAAAAAAAAAAGAAAACAAAAATCAACAATAACATTATTTTTTAGCAGACTTTGGTTGTGTTTCCATGTAGTTTCAGATAGATGATATTGCATTTTTTTCCCCTTGAATAGGCTTGCGACCCACTGAAAATTGTTCCACAACTCACTTTTGGGTCGCGACCCACCAGTTGAGAATCACTGTCCTAAATGATACTAACCTTAATGCTCATTTAATGGAATTCGTGTCCTTGTTCGTCCCTCTGTCCACAGCCTCGAGAGCGAGGGAGGATGCGCTTCCACAGACTCCAGAATGTACAAATTGCACTGGATTATTTAAAACGGCGGCAGGTGAGTCAACAATAACATAATATTTACTACAGACCTGCATCAGAGAACGAGCTCTACTGGCTGGTTTTTCTTAACCTAAATCCCAGTTGTACTGGTTTTGGAGGAGCTCCCCTCCCCCATCACACAGAAGAAGAGCTGCGGCTGAACTGTAGCCAGATGTGATGTAACAGGCCAAGACAAAGGCCCTCAAATAAAACAAATGAGCTGCTCTTTTGTTTAGCTATGGATAATACTTGATTTGATTTGAATATTTTTATTACTATTACTATAAGTGTAAAATGTGAATCACTTTTTAATATAAACTGTTACAGTCGAGTCAATAATAATTGATTAGATCCACGCCAGTATAATATAATATTATGATATGTTGAGATAAAAAAATAGCCTTTTTTGCCCAGGCTTTGTTAATTGTTTAATTGATAACAATGAACCTTATAGTCTTCTACATTTGGTAAGCACTGTTTTCTGTAAACATTTTCATAACTTCTACTGCTCCATCTTGTGGTTAGCTTCAGAAGTGACTCATATTTCATAATCTTGGAAATAAAGTATCAATTAATGCTAAGTAATGTGTTTTAAACCCCATCTCTGACTTAAATGATAACTAAATATTTTGTAATACACACACAATAAATTTTTCTTTGCAACATAACCAATATTAGTCTAAAAGGTTATTTTAGAGAGACACTAGGTATAACAAAAACGTTTTCTGTCAATCCTAGTGTCTTTGTAAAATAACCTATTAGACTGTTTTGAAAACAAGAAGACATAATGAATGTAATAAAAGATTAACCAATATTAATTCAATGTTTTTATTTCACCAGGTCAAACTTGTAAATATAAGGAATGATGACATTACGGACGGAAACCCTAAACTGACTCTGGGGTTAATATGGACCATAATTCTGCACTTTCAGGTGAGAGCCAATCTGTGGTATTTTGCTTTTAAAGGTCAAAATGTTTTTATTGTTATTTTTGGTATCCAATAGAAATGTGTTAGTTTGTTCACACTATATTTCAAAGAACTTAACAAAGTCGCTGGCTGCGGTGTACTTTAAAGTTATATTTAGGTGAATGTCATGTTGCCAACACGCTTTATCTGCGGAGTTTCTACTTTTAGCCACAAGGGGTCAAAGCTGTACCACATACATAACGAAGAGCATGAATGACGTAAGAGATTTTATTATATGATTTTTCACTTTGGGGCCATACACCGTTTTTGTACGGAGGAAAGAGGGAGTGTTACAAAATAGCTGTAGTTTGGTGTATTTCCACTGTTTCCTCTGTGTTTTCTGATTGCATTTGCAAAAGATTTTATCAGCGTCCACTTAAGAGGCTGTTCATTTATTTATGATGTATTTGATAGAGACAGAAAACTGAAAGTGCTGACTTTCAGTAAATGTTCTAAAGTTTCTTTGAAGCTTTTGTCATCCATTTTAAATTCAAAGCAAGTTGCTATGCTTTCAAAATGGTTCTTAGTAGTCGGTATACCATCAATCCAGAGCCCAAAAACCTTACTACTAATGTCTGCATTTGTATTTGGCTCAGATGGAGCTAATATAATTTATCTTGGACCCGGACGCTGACAGGTAGCGTTGATGCATACCTGCTGCTGTCTGTCTCACGCAAACCCTGCAGCGCTGAACGGGGCAGCACTGGGCCTGTTCTATCATGATACATGAAGGTGAGGCACAGCAGCAGAAATATGTTGGACCGTCCACGTTGGCTTTTTATAAGATCAAATGTGCCCTGACAGTAGAGTGACGGCTCATTATTATTACCTGCTTTATATGAACAGCTGTGCCTCGGGTGCTAAGAAAGACTAGCACAGTTCAGTCAGAGGACGCTGTGTTTTACCTAGCTTTAGGCTGCACTGTCTGTGAGTAGTTCAGAGGAATCTTATTGTTACTGGATTTTAGGTACACCATCAGACTGGCACTATTGTATTAGCTTGGGTACACAATCTTAAATCAATGTTGTGTCTGATGTGTTACCAGTCTGTAATACTCTGAGTCCAATCTTTTACTCCCTCCCACCTTAATAAGGGAACAATATTTGTGTTGCTCTTGGGTTGTTACTTGTTACCAAAATAACTCAAGGAAGATATCCGCCAGATTTTGAGTCTCAGAAAGTATTGTTTGTTACATTTTTATGGCTAAAGATTGATTTACTGTGTGGATTCAGACTAAAACTGGATTGTTTGTGTAGTGCACTAACTGGACTCCTCTGTCATTTAGATTATTTTTAACCTACTGAAGATATGCTGTTCAAACTCCAAAGTCACTGCACTGTTGTCAATGAAAACAATTGGCTGGGATATTTTACGTTTCACTAGGACATAATTTGTTTTGAATTATAAACAGTTTTCAGTAATAAGCTAAAATAATTATATAATGATCAAATAGTAATAGCAATAAATAAAAATAGAAAAGTTAAAAAGCAACTTATTCAACACTGTAATGATCTTTTCATTACACTCAGTGTTAGGGAAATACTAGAGAAGTCCGGAGAGACATGAGCGGAAGGATGGGACGAAGTCTGGATGTCTAAAGTAGAAGAAGTTTATTAACGCAATACAGGCCTGGAGACCTTTGAACAGTCAACACAGTGTTCAGGGCATTGATCATTCAGAGTCTGGCGATACTTCCACATGAAGAGAGTAAATAATCTTTTTACACGTATGAACTAACAGTCTACGCATAGACGATGTGCCACGTTTACTAGGCCACATGTCATGTAGAAGGTCGGCGCTTCAATGTACTGATTTAACGGTACGATATGATAAGGGAAATATGTGAGGGCCGAATTAACTCTATAATTCCCCATCACTCAGATCCTACTGCCTATCCCATTCTATAGATTTTAATGGAGCTTTCCATTAGTCATTCAGTGTGTTACTTTTATACCTCAGAGCCTAAATCCCACCTTTTGTATCACTCTTCATTAATACAAGATGAAAGACAAAGTGAGAGTATGTCTGTCCTGCTTGGACTGGCCTCAACTGTTGACCTAAGCTTTTGTGCCCAGTTGGCACTGTATCCGGACTGTGTGGCCAACTGCGAAAATGCGGAGCCAATTTTTTCCGGTATAATAGTTTTAAACAGCCACTGTTTGCACTTGTCCTCCCCTCACCCTCAGATGTGTTAGATGTGTCTGCACAATACTGGTGTGACTGCCTATATTTACAGTATATAGGCGATGTAGACCAGCCTGTCCCAAACAGGTCGGGGCACAAGCCTTTGTCATTCCTTCTCAGCTGTGAACTGAGCATGCGGGAAGTGTCTGCGTGTGCATTTATGGTGTTTGTGCTGGATTAGCAAAGCAGAGAAATGTTCCAAAGGTCAGAAAGGATTCCGGTGTCAAGAGAGACCTAAGTGAGTGAGCGTGCGAGGAGTGTATGAACAAGAGTAAGCTTTGACTTTGAGGGAAAAGTCAACTATGCTCCTGACTGAGAAAGGTTTATGTCGACGACCGCGTCGTAGCCATTTGTCACAGGGCCGGCTGACTGTGTGAACATGACTGCCTATCTTTGGGATAAAGGTTCTTCTGATAAACTCTTGCTCGTTGGATTAGCTTGAATCTACCTGCCCCATGTTGAAGCAGGAGAGCATCGACAGCCATGGGAAATGTCTGTGGTTGTGTGCGTGTGCCTAAAGAAGAGTACTATGTGGATCCCAAAAAGGCTCCACTCAGACCCAAATCCGAAGACTTGAAAGGTCGCCGTTACTTCCAGAGGAAAAAGAGAAAATCTGAAGACCTTGCCCCGGTGGACTCTCCCAGGAATACAATAAGCGACACTAGGACTAATGGAGATATCAATAATAGTTTCAGACCTCTCGATGTTACTGAGGAAAACAGTGGGGGGACCTGCTCTGAGCTGGATAAGTCACCAGAGGTAAAAAAGCCTGTATCCCGGCAGGACAGCATCAGCAGGGACGTCTGGAAGGGAGAGGTACCAGTTATAATCTCTAAGAAACCACCTGTTATCCAGACACTAGCCATCAGATCTAACAGAGCTCCTCTGGCCAAACCTGAAGATGAGCTGTCGACTGACGATGAGGCATCCACGGGAGATGAAGTATCCAGATCAACGGTTGAAGGAAAGCTCCATAGTCTTAACACAAGCTTCAGACATAGTAAAGACAATCTGCTGGTGAGGAAACTTGTGCAACGCCAGCTCCGGAGGGCGGTGAGCTTCGGGGCAGTGGAGCACATGTTGCACACCCAGGGGGGGCACCAAAGGGCTGACACCGAGAACTCATTGGCCAAAATTATATGTGGTTCTCAAGTGCACCGGAGGAGAAGGCGCAGGGCCCGCACCTGCTCTGCTGTCATAGAGCCACCTCTCGCTGCTGCCAAGCGAATCACAACTCAGGCCGAGGTAAACAGACCCTCATATTTATAGACATCACAGGCTTGATTCAGTCTTGGAAACATAAAAGTGTTTGGTGGCTGGTATCATGGTTGAGTTTCCATCAGATGCTAATAGATGAATGTGTGCTGTTATTAGGTCTATATTATCTATCGTGCTATTATTGTTGTGGCCTGTGGATTTGTAATCTTTAACTGTCTGTCTTCAAAGATCCAAATTATAAATGAGACTTGCACTTTACACTGACACAACTGCTCAATACCCGAGCTGGGATACAAAGTATTACTGACATTTAAAGTTGAAGCTACTACAGAATACCTATGACATGAGAGTCGATGAAGCATATTGTTATCATCATTACCAGGCTGATTTTGAGATTTTGTTTTTAGGTCATGTTCAAATTGTTTTTGTGAAGTATTGTTTGTCTGAATGTACTGCAAATGTTTGGTTACATGCATTTTTTAATAACTAAATCAGAGAGTAAGTACTCCTTTTTGGATCTGTATAAAGTGCCAGGGTGCGATAGCAGTGATTGAAGTCTGAATCTGTTTGAACTTGAATTAACAGGCCTCAGAGTGCTGTCTAATGCATCTAAAGACTAGATTATTTGCTGTACTGCATACTTAACTTTTCAGTAAAGTAGCTATAAAACGTATCGAGATACTAATTGCTTTACTTCAAAAACGTACATTTTGTTGTGTTATAGAGTATATTTAAGTTGTCAGTCTTACCTGTCGACCATTTAAAGCAGTGTTTCAAAGCTTTCAGTGAGGTATAGGGCCCCTAGAGTTGCAGGGGGCACTTTTTTCAGACACTTTTTAGGAGTTCTTGTTGACCACTTCCTAAATTCTTGGCACAACCTTTAAAGTGATGAGTATTGAGAATATAAAGTAGACTTGGGACAAGAATTTGGGAACCACTGCTTTACAGCAATGAAACAGAGAATTGGGCTCAAAGGATTCACATCATGTCTTGTGTTGCTCTTAAAGATCTCGGAGATCCATGTAACAGGGGAGTCCGAGGACATGACAGCCAAGGAGCGTCTTCTGTTCTGGTCCAAGCAGTTGACGGAGGGCTACGTCGGCGTAAGATGTGACAACTTCACAACCTCCTGGAGGGACGGGAGGCTATTTAATGCCATTATTCATAAATACAGGTACTGTAGTAGATTGTATGGTGTGTTTTTACTGAATTAATGTTTTTTACTACATTGACATACATTTACTACTGAATCTAGAGCAAAACAGCCTCACTAAATGGCTGAGAATATAATTGTGTGTCCATACATTTCTTATATCAAGGCTATGGTCAACTGCCTCCTTCCACCTCCTCATAAGCTATATGCAGATGATTATGGATGAATATTCGCTTTGAAGTTGAATTTTTTTTATTGATTTATTTTTGTTTCTCTTTGTGTTCTAGACCAGACCTAGTTGATATGAGCCGTGTGTCAGCACAGACCAACCGGTCAAATTTAGAGCAAGCGTTTTGTGTAGCAGAGCAGCTAGGAGTGGCCAGACTGTTAGACCCTGAAGGTAAGAGCTCTCGTCTTTCATTGGTTGATTTAGCTACACCTCTAAACCTGTCAACTCGTGTTACCATGTAATTTTCCACCCCAAAGATGTGGACGTGCAATCTCCTGACGAGAAGTCGGTCATCACATATGTGTCCACCTTGTATGATGCCTTCCCTAAAGTCCCTGATGGTGTCGATGGCATCAGTCCTAATGTGAGTTATTATTTCATACAAAGTGAACTGAAAATTCTTAGAGACAGTGCACGTTGTGCATAAGGCAGAGAGATTTGTAATTTTCATAAAACAATATTATAAATTATAGTATTGGCAGTTAACCTACTTGTTTAGTAAATACTAATCAAGTTTTTCAGTTAAAATGCAAAAGGACCGCCTTATAATAATATTAACCTTAAACCTTAATACATGAACGAGGCCTCCCCTCTCAGGCTCTTTCCGGTGGCTCAGCATTATTGGATATCACTTACTCAACCATTAACGGCACCTACCTAACTCAAAACACACCCTTCGCTATATGTTAATTCAATATCTATCAATATTCGGGTATTTTCAATATCCGATATCTCCAGAGTAGAAAGTGATAGAAAATTCACGTCTTCCTCGGCCTCTGTCACCAGTTTGTGCACCTATTTTACATATTTTATGTTGTAGATTTTTGTGTATAATTTCGGAACCATAAGAGACAGAGACTTACCATTTTTTGTTTTGGAATCTACTGATTTTTCTCTCTTAAACAAGTTCCCTCTTAAGTAACTCTTAAACCCTGCTGTCACAGTCCAACACTGACATGTTTAGAAGCATCATACACGGGACCAGACGTTTTTCAAAAATACTTGCCAAAATTATCAGTGGCGCATATGCGGCATTAAAATCCCCCTGTAGGGCCGTAAAATGCAAATGCAAACGACTCAAATTAGACAAATGCTATTCGCACTACAAGCTGGATTCGTTCATCACATTCTATGAAAATGATAACTCATACTCACTCACCGCGTAGACCACTTTGTGAAGAAAACAGTATCTCTGTGCCTCAGTGTGTGGCTAAAGCACAGAAAACAAATATTTTCAAGGAACAAAACCAGAAGCAGACCAGTAACTCTAACAAATTTGATTTGAGGCCAGGTACTGCGTTTTGTGGATTTTAATATAGATATTACAAAGAAAAACACATTGGTTACAACCCGCTCGAGGAAGAAGCTCTCCTCACTCTGACTACATGTCCTTTTATAAGGTAGTCTACTGTCCAGCCCTCGTGCCCGTCACTTATCAATTATGAACCCATCCCGTGTTCAAGACATCAGATTAATTGTTGTCTACTGAGCATTGCATGTGATCTGACATGTGATATGCACATGTGATATGAACATATCTCTCTTGGACAGAAAAAGTCCCTCTTTAAATTGGTACAATAAGTGAAACACATATCTGGCGCATATGCACAATTCAAAAAGAAAACCTAGGCTATGGATTATAAATGCTAAGATGCAAGAAATAAAACATGTGAATATGTAATAACACAAACGCTTATGTCATCATCATTACTCCATATACTATTATACTACTGTCTGTATTGGGCCTAACATTATACACATCTCATATTTTACCATGCTGACGTATTTCACAGTAATCACTAATTTAACCATTACATTGATAATAAGTCTTTGTTTTTGAAACTATGCCATTCTATTTCAATTACTGATTTGATTTTAACCCATTACTACTAATATGAAAGGTTATTGCTTTTTTCAGACCATGACTGTACATGCTCAAGTATTGAGCTTAGTAGTTAGTCATATAACCTATATATAACCTATATTTTATTCAGGACGTGGACATAAAATGGGTTGAATACCAGAACATGATCAAATACCTCAGCCAGTGGATCAAACACAACGTGGCAGTAATGAACGACAGAGCATTCCCCAACAGTCCTGCTGAACTTAAGGTAGACCTCCTCCCTTTGTATAGAGCTTAATTCATTCAATATGTAAATGTGTGTGTGGGTGTGGCAGTTTCCACTTACAGCTGTAAATCAAAAGTGTCTAAAAGGAATTTTTCATCCAGCATGCAGTATTTTGTCTCACTTATTTTGCAGTGCTTTTGGTAACCTACAGTTTCATTTACAGGCACTTTATTCACAATATCTTCAGTTTAAGGACAATGATATCCCGGTAAAAGAGATAGAGAAAGCAAAGATAGAAAACTTATATCAAATGCTTGAGGTAAAGCTGCAGTTTCCTATCAATGCATCATGTTTACTTTTTGTTTGCGCAGTTTGAACACTCTTTTTGTTCGTGTTGTGCTTGGGACAGGTGTGGATAGAGTTTGGACGCATCCAATTACCTCCAGGACATCACCCCAATGATATTGAGAAGGAATGGGGCAAATTAATCGTTGCCATGCTGGAGAGAGAGAAGAGCCTGAGGCCAGAGCTAGAAAGGTATTTATTTGAATTAAATGTACCGAGCTACCATACAGAAAGCTCGTAGATAAAGCATTGCCAATGACAATAAGGTTTAAAATAATAATCAAAGTTGGTCATTCAAAACCATTGAGGTGTGAATGATGTTTTGTTTTTCAGAGTGTAAAATGATCTACTGGGTGTGTGCGGTAAAGCCTAATGCTGCATGAATCAGCAGATATTGTACCCGGTCACATTGCATGCTTGCAAATGTGCCTAAAGAGAGTTTTATACATCACTTTCATTTTGACCCTTTCTGGTCCAATGCATTTGTTAATGTCCTATAACTGTGGTACTTTCCATGCCATGGTTTAACACTTATGGTGACCTTTTCTGCACCTTTTCAACAAAGAGGTGAAAGATGCCTGACTGAAATGTGTCTGGTGATTTCCATATTCAACTGGCACAAGTTATTAAGTAAGGTACACTTTATTATCCCTGTAGTTAAATGTGTCCTCTGCATTTGACCAGTCCTTCTGTGCTTCTGGAGCATCCGGATTTGTGAGCAGTACAGCACTTAGAGATCAGATCCCATGCCACACTAATGGTCAGGTTTCTCAAAGCGCTACACTGTCGTCACTTTTCATTCACTCCATACTCAGTGGTGGTAAGCTACTGTTGTAGCCACAGCTGCCCTGGGGTAGAATGACGGAAGCGAGGCAACCAGTCTGCGCCATCGGCCCCTCCGACCAACACCAACCACTCGCTCACTCACTACATTCGCTAGGCTTCCTGGTGTTACCAAACGGTCTCCCATCCAAGTACCGACCAGGCCCTTCCCTGCATAGCTTCCAAGGTCTGACGGGATTGGGCAGAGCAAAGGCGGTATAAGCAGGCAATTAAGATATTGGATAAGAAACTTGAGATGGCATCATTGTGATACCATACAAAAGCATAAGCAGTGTCACCGCTGTTCTCTGGCCTCATGGTGAGGCGTCAGGGCTCACTCAGAATCTCCACCAGAGCCTCAGTTAGTGGGGATTGTGTGCTCCCAAAGTTCAGAAAATATTCTGGACAGTCCAGCTTCAACTACAAGTGGGTTACACTGTGGAACTCTCTCCCCCCATTGGACTGAAACAGCAGACTAATATTAACATCTTCAACAGAGAGCTCAAACAGTGGCTACAACCGGGCCAGAGTTGTTCCCATGTGTTAAATGTGCCTGGTCTTGTCTTATTGAATAATGTGTTTTTATCTGTTGTAACCATAGTTGTAACCTAGAAAACTGACTCTCCCCCGAATTGTAAATCTTGCAAAAAGATTTATTTACAAGTGCAGTACTACAAAGTTTTGGCCTTCTTCAGGAAAATGTTGTGATTTGTGTAACCTAAAATAAAACCTATGGACAGGTGTTGAAAATTATGCTACAACACTTAAAACAAGGAATCTTGTTTGTCCAATGTTATTGCTAAATCCATATTAAATAAATAGATTAAAAAAATATATAAATCTACCTGTGCCATAATATTTGGGAACTGGCAGCAACTCAGTAACTCACACAGTTCATTCTTTATAAAGGTGCACTGTCTAAGCCTGCCATTTCAGTTCTCTTCCCTCAAGGGTCACATATTTTTCAGGGTGGGATTTAGCTGGCTGGATCATCACCTGCAGTTGACACTATAAAAGTCAGGGAATGTTCAACGGTGTGGACAGTCAGAGGGATAGGCTTTGGGGGGAAGATCAGGATGGAGAAGTCCATGGATATTTTGTAGTAGACGCGGCCCACAATGGATAATATGGCATTTTTGAGCAGTGTGTCTTCCATCAGCAACGGTAGCTTTAACAGCATTTGCTCCAATGATACACTGCACACTTTTGCCGAACCTTTACAAATTAACAGCTCGGTCTTTCTCAACAACAACATAGCCTATGGGTCTCGGTATGTTTTAAACTATGTCTGCAGCATAGGAGGCCTAATTTCACTGTAAAATATTTTCTGCAGGCTTGAGATGTTGCAGCAAATCGCCAACAGGATCCAGCGAGACTGTGTCAACGGCGAAGAGAAGCTGTCTCTGGCCAAGGCTGCTCTACAGTCGGTGAGTGATGTGCACACTATTTATAAGGTAAAGGCAAAGTGCTTGATAGTCTACAGTGTACAACAAAATTATGTAGATCAAATAGGGCTGTCACGAAAATTACTATATCAACTTTTCATTCAATAAATGACAGACAAACAATACAATTTTGGCCTCAATATTTATTGTTGTTTGCACTCTTTCCCCATTTTTTTAATTGAATAATTTATTTTTTAAAGACTAGGTACTTTTCGAACAGAGCTTTAGAGTTGGCTTCTGTGGCATTATAAGGTCTTCAACGATATTGTTTATCGCAATAGTTTCCTACCTCAGTATATCAAACTTTAGATTTTGTTATCGTAACAGGCCCAAGATCAAATGTGCAATCGATGCAACGTTATTTTTTAAATTAGTCGACAAATATACTTATTTAATTTGTGATAAATATGGCTTACACCTATAGATAAAGAACTTTTTACATATCTTATAATTATTATTAAAGAGACTATATTCAAACTACTACTGTTTAGTTATTATTATTTTCAAACTACTCACACTACCTATTTTTCTTCTCTCTGAAAGGATGCAAAACGCCTCGAGTCTGGTATCCAGTTCCTAAATGAGTCTGAGGTCGCGGGCTACCTTCTAGAGTGCGAGAACATTCTTCGACAGCAAGTGGTAGACATCCAAATCCTCCTCGATGGAAAGTTCCCCTTCGCAGACCAACTCGTTCAGAGAGTCTCGAAGCTCCGTGACGACCTGCTGGTCCTAAGAGCCGAATGCGCCTCCGTCTACAGCAATGGCCACGCCTTAACCAGCGAGCAGACCAAGATGATGATATCAGGCATCACTCAAAGTCTAAACTCCGGCTTCTCCTCAAACATATCCTCGCCAGCACTGACTCCGGCACTTACCCCGGGGGGACTGGTCACCCCAGGAGCCACGTACACCTCCAGTCTGAGCCCGTGCCTGTCCCCGGGCCTCCCGTCTGCACTAAGCCCAGGTCTGCAGCCCTCTTCGGTCCAAACCTTTATGACTGGTGGCGGGGGTATGATGGACACAGATGGCTTCAGGCACGGTAAACAGATACAAATACGAAAGCCTTTATTAAAATCCTCACTGGCCGATCCGAGTATGACAGGAGACGAGGTCAACATGAAGTACGTGCAAGACCTGCTGACGTGGGTGGAGGAGATGCAGGTTAGATCCCGGTTTGATTTAGTTTGTAATTATTGTAATACTAATTTCATTTAATTTGAAATGGGTTTTTCCCGCCGTCCTCCACAGATGCAGTTGGATCGAGCAGAGTGGGGCTCGGATTTACCCAGTGTGGAGACATCCTTAGATAATCACAAGAGCATACACAGAGCCATAGAAGAATTTCAAATGAGTATTAAAGAAGCCAAACTTGGAGAAGTAAGTGAAGTCTTACTACATGGAAACATTTAAAAACAACATTTACTTGAGCTTTAAATTATTTTTTTCTATAGATGCAGATGGCCATGCCCTTGAAATTAAGCTATGCTGATAAACTAAACAGACTGGACAAGCAGTTTGACAGACTACTGGTGAGTTGTTGCACTTATGATTTTGACAAATCTTGAGTTTGTGATTGATGTTCTTTGTTCAAATGTTTTTGACTGTTGACTACTTTTTCAGAGCTGCTCAAGAGACCGACAAAGTCACTTAGAAAGCCTCCATGACTTTGTTTCAAAGGCAACTCAGGAGCTCATCTGGCTGAATGAGAAAGAAGAAGAGGAGGTGGCCTTCGACTGGAGTGATCGCAACAGCAATATCTCTAAGAAAAGGGACTATCATGCTGTAAGTCATCATTCTGAATGTGTAGTGAACGTCAACATACTGGCCTTAGACTAAAAGTTATATGAACTTTAAACAGGATCTGATGAGAGAGCTGGATGACAAAGAGGATATGATAAAGTCTGTACAGGACAAGGCAGATCGGCTTTTACTCAAGAACCACCCAGCCAGACTGACGATAGAAGTAAGAATTGGTCAATGACTCCTAAACCTGTACAATTATTAAGTAGTTGAATTTATTTTACGTTTACAAATAAAATCATCCCTCTCAGGCATACAGAGCTGCCATGCAGACGCAGTGGAGCTGGATATTACAGCTGTGTGCTTGTGTTGAGCAGCATTTAAAAGAAAACGCAGTTTATTTTGAGGTGAGTGCCTACAGTTATATAAATAGCAATCCACAAAAATGATTGATCCTATTTTTTGTGTTTGTGCAGTTTTTCAGTGATGCCAAGGAGTCTATGGATTATCTCAAGAGTTTGCAGGATGCGATATATCGAAAATACAGCTGCGATCGAACAAGCAGCTTACATAGACTAGATGATCTCATTCAAGAATCCATGGTAAGTTTCAAACACAAATATATATTATTTGCTTAATACAATACTCATTGTTTTACCTTTTGAAGGATGAGAAGGAGCAGCTACTCCAATACCGCAGTACAGTCGCAGGGCTGGTGGGCAGGGCGAAGAGTATTGTTCAACTACGGCCCCGAAACCCAGACAACCCAGTCAGGTCCTCCCTCCCAGTGAAAGCCATCTGTGATTACCGTCAAATAGAGGTACTTGCACTTTTAGCCACTGATATACCTGAATATTGTGTGAATGCGTTTACTATTTCTAAAATGCTCAATGCTTTTCATATCTTCAGATAACCATCTATAAAGATGATGAATGTGTCCTGGCTGGTAATGCTCACAGAGCCAAGTGGAAAGTAATCAACCCCGCTGGGAACGAGGCCATGGTGCCGTCTGTGTGCTTCACTGTTCCTCCACCAAACAAAGAGGCCATAGATGTGGCCACGAAGTGAGTTGTAATGTAATGTTTCTCAGTGTAATTGGTATGACTTACGGAAATTACAATAGTTTTTTTTTACTTTTCTTAAGAACTGAACAGCTGTACCAAAACGTCTTGTCGCGATGGCACCACTCTCATATCAACATGAGGAGTGTGGTCGCCTGGAATCATCTAATGGCTGATATACGAGCCATTCATAACTGGAATGTGGCCTCAGTATGTTTCACTGTGTTTAATCATTTCATTTGTCTCAGCTAACTATGTAGATACATAACCGTCTCTGTTATTTCAGATCAAGACCATGTTACCAGGAGAGCACCAGCAGGTCATCCACAACCTGCAGATTCATTTTGATGAGTTTCTGGAGGACAGTAAAGAGTCGGAGGTATTTACTGTAGCAGACTGCGCCCAGCTCGAACGAGATGTGGCTGCCTGCAAAGAGTACTATGAAGAGCTTCTCCGCTCGGCAGAGAGAGGCAAGGCTTAGCTTAATTTCTCTGGGAAAAAACACATGGCTCTGTAAGCCTCTAAGCTCAGAGTTAATGCCTTTTGGAATTATAGTTTTTTTTGTCAGACTTAAAACCTTTCAAAAGAAGTGGCTGGCTTTGCTGTTTGGCGTTTTTAATGTAATTATAGGTGTGGCATGTAATGGATCATAATTATAGGCTATGTTTGTGCCAATGTAAAAAGACATTTTTATATACTGTTTATCCATTGAGGAGTCATTTACTTTTTACCATGTACAAGAAACCTATTATTGTTATCATTATCATTAGAAGATACTTACTTGCAACTTAAAATAGTTTCCTTTAGTAACAAACAAATACAATCATGGTTAAAACAACCTCTGTAGCATCAAATCATGTGATACTATTGCCATCTACAGGTTCATTTAACATAGTGCACTGTGATTCATGAGGTTTGATTATATTAAATATTACACTATTAAACTACAGTCAAATTATTGTATTTTATTCCATATATCTATAAGCATTAATTTTGTGTGTATTTGAACAGAGGAACATCAAGAGTCTGTGTACAACCAGTACATCTCTGAGATCCGTAACTTTCGGATGCACTTGGAGGCTCATGAGGAGCACCTCATCAGACAGATCCGCACCCCTCTGGAGAGAGACGATCTGGACCAGAGTCTGCTGAGGATCACAGAGCAGGAGGTGGGGCGTTTGTATTGCATAGTATCTAGTTATCTATCCACAACAATATGGAGGCCAATTCTATTAAGCACTGTTGATATACTGAAAACACACTTTTGTGTTTTGTAATTGTTTGCCCTGCAGAAGAAGATAGCGGAGCTGACTAAACTGAAGGAGGACACTGAGCAGATGAAGGACAAGTGTGAGCTGTTCATTCGTCAGGCTGCGGGCTCCTCCTCAGCCTCCACTCTGTCCTCTGAGCTCACGTCGCTGGGACACAGCATGAACCAAGTCCACTCCATGTCCTTGATTTATTTGGACAAGTATGGCTGATCTGTTTACCTCCTTGTACTGTTGTGCACAATTAGTAATTGCCTGAATGTGTGGGTCTGCTGCAGGCTGAAAACTGTGAGCTTGGTGTTGAAGCACAGCCAATGCGCTGAGACGTTTGTTAAAGCCTTTGAATCTAAACTATATGAGGAGGACGCCACAAACTCTGACCTCAAATCCATCGAGACAGTTGTTTCTACCCTCAAGGTAAAACTAGTCACATTAAAAACAATGACCTCAGCACCTTACCTGGTTTTGAACTGATGTGTGAAAAATGTGTCTTGTGTATTTCAGCAATGGCGGACGGAGATGGATGAACAGCAGGGTGTGTTCCATGACATGGAGGACGAGCTTCAGAAAGCCCGAGTCATCAGCGACCGCATGTTTAAGTCCCACAACGAGCGAGACTTTGACCTGGACTGGCACAAAGAGAAGGCCGACCAAATCAGTGAAAGATGGCAAAGCATCCACTCCCAGATTGACAGCAGGTTTGTTATGGGTGTTTTACTGCAAAATGTAACACACGTGCAGGCTTTTAAGGACACAATGTTATACACAAGTGGAATTATTATTTTATTCACTTTCTATACTGTGATTCTGTGTGATCAGTGTTTTAACATGCTTGTATATCTATAGGCTCAGAGACCTCGATGGTATCAGCAAGTTCCTGAAACACTACAAAGAGTCATACAGCAGTCTGGATGAGTGGATCAGTGAAATGGAGGCTGCACAGCTAAAAGCCCAGGAAAACAAACCAGAGGACAGCAAGGCACTGGCTGAATTATTAAACAAACAGAAGGTTGGATATTTTAAAAATGGCAAGGCACTGTTGAATCAAGAAACAATGTATTTACATGTGTATATTATGTTTGTTCAAGGTTCTTGTAGGTGAGATTGAACAAATGCAAGGTCGGATTGAAGAATGCCAAAAATACTCTGAGCAGTACTCCACTGCTGTGAAGGTAAGAGGAAACAGTAATCGGTTCTAATAATTAAACATTATGCATTAACCTAAATATGTCTCTTCTAATAAATACACTATACATGTAATTAAGGATTATGAGCTGCAGTTGATGACCTTCAGAGCCATGGTTGACTCTCAGCACAAATCTCCTCTCAAGAAGAGAAAGATGCAGAGCTCGGCTGATGCTATTCAACAAGAGGTATAATAGTATTTCTGTAGACTGTCATACACAGATACAAGCAATCTAAAAACTATGAACCATATTTTCAGTTCATGGATCTCAGAACTCGCTACACTGCTTTGGTAACTCTCATGACTCAGTACGTGAAGTTTGCGAGTGAAACTCTGAAAAGGACAGAAGAGGAGGAGGTAAGAAATGTTTTCAATTCCTTCTTTTATATTTGTTCTATGCATCTCAAAATGTGCCATGTGATGTGCTATGTCAAGACTGTGGATCTCCATGATAATTTTATATACTATATTTGATTTTACTGTTTTGCTGATTCAAAGTGTGTTTCGGAATGTGGGAATATGGTTCATAAGAGCATGTCTGTTTCTCTTCGCTGTTTATGGTGACTGGTGGTGGTAACTTGATGGTGTTGTTGTCTTTTAAGAAGGTTTCTATTTGAAACCTTTAAACAGTATCTCTTCAAAGTGCTATGGTGTTAAACTGGAAGTGGCCGTTAACTGGTGAGTTCAGTGAACTTGAACTACTGTTAGATTAGACATCATCTAACAGTGAGGAGCATGCCTGGGCAGTGCAGCACATCTCATATTTATGAGCTGTTGTGACCCTGAACCCGTGGATGACTTTTGTCTTTGCGTTATAGAGCAGAAAGACTATTGAAAAAGCAGAAAGTGCCAAATGGACAGAGAGCGTGGAACAGCAAAAAGCCACAGGTGAAAGGGAAATTAATCAACTCATGAAGCAAATTCGTGAACAGGAAACACTGCTGAGCACAAAACAAGCCGAGCTGGAAACAATGGAGTTCGAGATAGAAACGTTTCAGCAAACCATCGATGGTGTGAATCAGGAAAAATCCAAACTGGAGAATGAAGTGAACCAATACCGCACAAAACTAGAAATGGCCCTAAAAGAAAAAGATGCCATTGACCAAGAGCTTCAACACACACAGCGGCTGATAGAGCAGCTAGAGGCTGAGAGGAAGAGCGCAGCAAAGGAAAGGGAAGGTGAGGTAGAGCTTGAGATGAAGATCCAGGCCTCTGAACAGAGTTTAGTTCATTCAGCAGCCGCTGAGACATTGCTGCTCCAGAGTGAAACTCACACGGCAGCCGTTAAAGAAAACAACGTCTTACAGCAGAAACTAACCATGGCCCTCAGCAAAGCAGAGGCGGCTGAGAAAAAAGCAGAAACCTTTAAAAAACAACTGGACAATAGCAATGAGGCTTTACAAAAACTACACATGGACATAGAAACAGAGCAGATCAGCATCACAAAGAAGTCAGAGGACCTGCAACAGCAAACTGTAAACCTAAAGAAAGTTATCGTCCAACTGCAGGAGGAAATCAGGTCTTTGCAAAGAGCCAAATCTTCACTTGAACAAAATGTTTTTTTCCAACAAACTGAGATGGAGGGCCTAAAAGAGCAGCTTAAGATCACGCAGGGAGAGCTTCAGAAGAAAAACTCTACAGAGCAGGAGAAGGCCATTAAAATGCAGGAATTAGAGGAAGATTTAGATTCAAAACAGACCGTAATCGATCAGTTAAAGACAAAGTGCAATGAGCTCAAGAGAAAAAACGTGTCTGCTGACAGTGACTTCAGACATCTACAGATTGAGGCTGAGGCTATGGAGAAAGAAAGGGCAACATCTGAACAGAAGATAGTGACATTAAAAAATGAGATTGAGAATTGCAAACAACAGCTTATAATAGTTAAGGAGGAAAATGCAACAGTGAAAAGGTCCGAACAGGCTTTGCAGCTTAAATATAAGAACCTGGAAGTTGAGTTGCAGAAAAGCGAATTGGTCATTTCTCAGTTGCAGAAAGAAGTAGACCAACTAAAGAAGGCTAAGCTTGAGACAGAGCACAATTTGAAGAATGCCAAGGCTAAACTTGAACAGGTTGTTATGGAAATCGACAGCAGGGACCATCAAATTAAGATCCTGAAGTCCCAGGTTGAAAGCGGCAAATCGCAGGTTAAAATTATAGAAGATGAGCTTAATAGAAAATCGCAAAGTTACCATGAGCTGCAGATTAAAATGCAAAGTTACAACGATGAGAATAATAAAACTACTGATCAGCAGCAAAACATGCAGACTCTTAACGCGAACATTGCTAATTATGAAAAAGAAATAAGGACTCTCAGATCAGATATTCAAACGTTATCTACTGAGAAAACTGCAGCTCAGCAGAAGATTAACCGGCAAAATGCAGACATAAATGATTTGAGCACGAAGCTGGACAAAAAGACAGCCGAGCTACAAAGACAGAGCGAGGAGAGTCAGAAAAGCAGGGACCAATACAGAGAGCTAGAGAGTGAACTTACAAAGTACAGCACAGTCAGTACAGAGAAAGTGTCGGTGCAACTCAAACAGGAGATGACCACTCTTCTAAATGACAAGAACGCAGCAGAAAGGAAAGTGGAAAGCTTGAATATGAAAATATCTGAAATGAATCTGTCTATTAAAAAGGCCAAAGATGAGTTAGTGAAGGTGAATTCAGAATTGAGGATGAAAGAGACAAAGATAATGCAGCTGGAGGCCGAGCTACAGCAGACTAAGAAAACAGTCAAGGAAGTGATGTCAACGTCTGACAGCTCCCGGTCAAATCTACAACACGAAAACATCATGCTTCAGAGGGAGAGAGCAGAGCAGCTAGAGAAAAACATGTCTCTGTCGGTAGAAGTCCGAGCATATAAAGATACCATTCAGCGGCACCAAATGGAAATCGAGCAGAAACAGAGAGAAAATGCAGTTCTTAAGTTACAGGGCCAGCAGATGGAGGAGCAGCTGAGTAACTGTAAGAAAATGCTGGAAGAGTTAAAGAATAAACTGCAGCTTCAGAAAGAGGCGTATGAGCAGCAGTTGTTGTTGGTGCGCACAGAGGTGGAGAAGAAGTTGATAATGATGCAGAGCGATGTGAAAGGGGCGTCACGGGGATCGGAATTAACAGAAACGTTCAAAGGGGGTATAAATCAAGACGTTAGGCACATTCAGACAGTGCATCATCATCACACAACGGTGGAGACCAAGCCGAGCACAGACCAGCAGCAGATACTCAAAATAGAGCAAGAAAAGAATAAAGTCCTTCAGGATTTATCAGAGGCAAAGTCCATCATATTGCAGCTCCAGGAGGACAATCGTAAACTCAGCTCGCAAATGTGTGTGTCACAAAATCACTACAGTGAGCAGGTTACATTTAACCAGCAAAGTGAGCTGGTTCCAATAAACCAGCAGAGCCAGTCCACAGTCCAGGTGAAACAGACAGGGAAAATGACAGATAATGAGTTAAAACGATCTCGGATAGAAAATGAAGCCAAGTCGTATCGGGAGCAGATTGAGTCTTATGTGAAAGAAGTACGAAGTCTGAAAGAGAAACTTATGACAACGTCAGACGTCAAAATGGGCAGTGGAAATCAACTGGAGAAAAAGACTGACAATCGGACGGCTTCTATGAAGACTGAAGTGATGCAGCAGAACATGACATCCTCAAATGAAGGCGTAAAAGCCACGAACAAAATGGATGAGATGCTAAAGACTAAAGTGACCACAGAGGTATGCATGAGATATTTAGCATTTATTACATTTACCAATACAGCACATACATTTAACACTACAAATCATGCTGTGTGAAACATTCCCTGAAACTGTTGAAAAATATAAGGCCAATCTAAATTTTAGGTATGTCACTATTACTCAAACCGGTTGTACATTAATTACGCCATTGTAATAATGTGATAATACGATGGAAATAGGAATGGAGACATTTCCATATTATTACCCAGAAAATTCCTTGTTTCCTGGTAATGTGCAGTCTTCATACTGGGTTAGGGTTATTATTAATATTACCATGAAATAACATAAAACATGGAAGACAAGTGTACTGTTTCCTAGTTCGCATAGTGACCATAATGACATTTTATAGTATGGGTATTTTATGCTATTACCGTACTTTAAAAGGCTACCAACAAACCCATTAAGGCAGACGTAGCAGAAATGTGATTTACCTAATTAAAAGCTTACAAGTTTCATGCAGCATCTTTAGCTTGTGTTTATTACCAGGTATTTTTAAACATTATTCTAATGTCACATCCACAGATGGCAAAGACCCAACAAACTCCAGAAGAAACCAAACACCTGAACAGTCAGACCATTATCGGTAAAACCACACATTATGAAGAACCGGGGCAGAAAACCTCTGACCAACCAAACGTGACCACTAAGAGGCAGTATATTACTAAAGTGTTTGAAATCACAGAGAACGTCGCCATACACTCTGAAAACCATTCTGACTCCAGCCTCAACACAAGAAAAGAGATGCAAACTGCTTCTGTTCACTTTGGTGGAAAGTCAACGACTATTGCTGGAGTGTATGTGGAGTCGAGTAAGAAGAAAATGCCCTTTTTAGAAGCGTCTGAAAAAGGATTCCTTGCTAAGGCTTACGCTGTGGAGTTTCTTGAGGCCCAAGCTGCCACTGGAAGCATCATAGATTTGGCAACAGGTCAAACTCTATCAGTTCTTGAAGCTATTGAGAGGGGCATTGTAGATCCAACTTTGAAACATAAACTATTAGAAGCAGAAATGGCATTTACAGGTTACGTTTACGCTGGTAAAAAGCTGTCCGTGTTTCAGGCCATACAGCAGAGGCTAATAGATAGGTACAGAGGGAGAATGTACTTGGAGGTGCAGCTTTCTTCTGGAGGGCTCATTAACCCAGAGACGGGTGCAAGAGTGTCCACGAGTGCTGCTATTGACCAGGGTCTCATAGACAAAGAAACTCTACAAAGTCTGCATGAACCAGTCAGTAACAACAAAGGTTTTCATAGCCTTGACACGGGGCAGAAAGCTTACTACTCTGAAATGCTAAAGGCGTGTGTTTATGACATAGATGGTTGGGTGTATCTTGTCCCATTTGGAGACAGACATTTGACCAATATCTCCCCAACCAGCTCCCATAGGGTGTGTGTTGTGAGCAGCAGCCAGGGCAGTGAGATGTCAGCATTTGAGGCCTTTAAGAAGAAACACATTGAGATTAGCATGTACCTGGCATTGTCCAAACAGGAGAGCGAATGGCAGGAAAGGTCCACAGTTGACGCCAATGGGAAACCTCTTCGCATCATCAGTGATCCCAAAAGTGGCCGGGAGATTTGCCTCGAGTCTGCTTTGAGTCAGCGTTTTCTTGAAAAGTCTGAGTTTGAAAGCTATTGTAATGGGTTACTCAGTATATATGAGATTGCTGACATTATATTCTCAAGAATGGTGGTAGTGGAGGATGCAAACAGTCCAATAGCTGGTCTCTGGGATGTCACTTCTAGGAAGAGGCTGTCTATTTTCCAGGGTGCTCAGCAAGGTTTGACCGATAGAGCTACTGCACTCAGGTTTTTAGAAGCCCAGGCTTGTACTGGGGGAATTTGTGACCCTGCATCTGGGGAGAAAGCCAGCCTTACTGAAGCTCTTAAGAAAGGCCTTGTCGATGAAGCACTAGCACAGCAGCTAAAGCAATTCGAGCAGGCCTACTACGGCATTGTAAACCCCAAAACAGGAAAGACTTTATCCGTGTCCCAAGCAGTGCAAGAAAATCTCCTCCCAAAAGATGTTGGTTTCCGCTGTATTGAGTTCCAGCTCCTGACAGGGGGACTGGTGAACCCTGAAACACATGAGAGGGTGTCTTTTGAGGAGGTGATGCAGAGCGGCCTTGTGGACAAAGTCACTGCTGCTGTGCTCAAAGACGAAAAGTTTCAGACCAAATATCTGACGTGTCCAAAGACCAAGAGGAAAATCACTTTCAGGGAGGCACTGGAGAGAAGTGTCTTCGACTGTCACACTGGACTGAGGTTACTGGAGGCCACCAAACTCCACCCATTTGGAGCCAAAGCAATGTATCACTATATTTTGGCTTATAAATAGTTATTTCAAGTTTGTCTTGTGAAGTATTTTTGTATTATGAAATGTAAGTTTTGCTGTGTTTTGGAGTGAATAAGAGATCTTTTATCTGGAGTTTAATTTATGTTATTAATATATTTCTTTGACTTTTTGAGAATTACAATCACCACATTTGACAATTCATTAGCGATGTTACCAAAAACCCTATATTCTTATTCTAGAGGTCTGTTGATGAGGAGAAGAGAGAGCATGGTGACAAAGTTAGCAAACTATTGCACTGGATGTCCAATGTGAAACACAGCGTCAACCAAGATGCCAGTGGCTTTAAAGATAGTAATGCCAACACAGGCACGTCCACTAAGCCCCAGGTGTGTATGTGTACAGTATGTTATTTCTCTGCTGTTGTGTATAAATGGTTTTGGTTGTGTCATTTTTGTCTGTGTGATTTCAGTTGTAATAAAACCACTGTTTACCAACTGATTCAATTCATCCACATGAATTTAAAGAATTATAGTAATTGCATATAGTAAAATACATGTTAAACATAGTAGCCTTTATATGGTACTGTTTAGAAAGTTTCATAAAAAAAAAAAAAAAAATGAAAATAGCCTTATACGTAAGTTATCCGCTCATGTAGTATTGGACGCTGCCGCTGGCAAATAATCCCCTGACATTAAACAGTACCAATTTTTTTTTTATTAACAAAATACATGATCTGTATCCGATGGTTTTTCTATTTTTTTTTATTATTTATTGATAATTATCTATATGATTAAAGAAACCTGTTTTTTGATCATTCATAAGAAACTTTCAAACAGCTGTAAATTAGTGTAATAAGGCAGACAGTACAACAACCATTGCTTTCGATATAAATATGATAATTATATTAGAATTATATAACCACATCATGTGCCAAAGGCCTTATTACACCTTCGATTATGTACTAAGCGGCTTCACCTCTGTCTAACTTGTAGCTTAACACAGCAATTCATTACTGAGGAGGAATGTATTGCATTTATTAGATTTTTATGTTTATTTATTTATTTATTTTTAGGGGTTTTTGGGCATAGCATTAATTTTTTACGAGTTTGGTCACGATGAACTGTCATTAATCATTTACTAAGCGCACATACTTGTAGGTAATTTGACTGCAGCCTCCAGACATGCCTGTATTAACATATCACAAATCATCAGAAATTTCATTTGGCCTTTTTAACTTCCAACCAGTGCATAAGAGTAAAGTAATAACTTATAATATTTATGCACATTGCAACAGCAAACGCAGCAATAAACTACTGACCAAATGGATATACAAATACTCTACTATTGCATTTGTTTTATGTATAATCCTACTTTTAGCCGTCTTCTGTTGATCTGACATGTAACTATATTTTAATACCAAATTCTTTGCTTGAACAGGTGTCTATAGAGGAACTGGTCACTAAAAAAGAACAGATTGCAGAAGCAGTGAGGATCACACAAGCAATGCTGAACAAACACAGTGAAAAGTAAGTAAAATATTGATTTTGCACATGATTTCTTTCACCATCTCTAACACAATGCATCCTCCTTTCAGAATGACAGATGAGGAGAAAGCGGAGGCCGAGGAGCAGCTGAAGGAACTGAACCAGGCCTACAGTGAACTTTCCCAACACTGTGCATCTCAGTCAAGCTCCACAGATGAGGTTGGACCCTGGTTGTTTTCACCCTGCTCTTGAGTGTAATGAAGTGTTTAGAAACAGCGCCCTCTGATGTTCAGTTGCATGACTAACCTCTCTCTTCCCCAACGGAAAGTGTGTTGCACCACTATCACAATGAACTGAGTGTGTCAGAGGCAAAATTGAACGTTAACAGTCTGGGTATGCTGTAAACATGCTGAGTAAACGTGCTTACTTACTGAAACAACACCAAAACAATGGGCTGAGCTTCACACTGTTGTACTACTGTGACATATGTCTGTTGTTGACGCCACGTAACTAACATTTTATTTTTTTTGCACAATGCTGGATTCTGCGTTGTTAAATGCATGACAGCTTTTAATCTGTTGTCTGCCCGAATCCTTCTGCTATCTTGAAATGTTTGTGATTTGGTGAGTAAATCTTTTGGTCATATATTTTTGTCATAAACATAAATTGCTTTAGATTCTTTGTTTCTTGTCGTAAATACCTTTTTTTTTCTTTTCTTTTTTAGGTCTTCAAATCTGACCTTAATGGAGTTTTGGCCAAGGCTACACATCCTAATGACGTCCCCTTAACAAATCTCTCAAGTTTGGATCATTTTCGGACAGAGCTTCATGAATACATGGAGCAAGATCTCGTTTCCGACCAGGATCCCCGTTACAAATCTTCAGTGAAAGCTCCGAACAAATGCATCCAGTCTTCACACCTGTTCTCTGTGTCCATCGCTGACATTGCAGAGGTTTTGGGAGAGTCCACGCAGGAAAATCCCATAATTAAAATGATCGAGCTCAAACACCACAGTGACGGATTACAGATGCGCTACAGCGGAGACGCTCTGAGCTTAGAGGGGGCGCTAAAGAGCGGTTTGATCCCTGTGTCGGTCTATATAAAGGCATTGCAGCAGCAGAGAACCTGTCTGGCTTTGAAAAATATCAGTGCTGCAAGAAATGATCCGGACTCTGGCCCAGGCGAGGTTAACACTATGATATTCAACTGCCTCAAAGGAAATAAATCAGTGATGCCCGAAAGAGATGTTTATTCTCTTAAGTCATCCGGCCAAGGACAACTTTTGAAAGGGCAGCACAGCCGGACACAGGACGACGTCATCATGAGTAATGAGGGAGAGCTGAAAGTGGACGCGGCTGTTCAGTGTGATCTGATGAGCTCAAGCAGCACGCTCATTGTACTCGGAAATCAGTTTATAGGAGTAGTGCTGCCTCAATCTGGGGAAACAGTATCTTCTTCATTGCATGTTGAAAAGGAAGGGAAGTTTACCAGTGGGTTATTCGGAGATTATCAAAAAATCGTGGCTTTGTACATCCCAGAATTATCAGAGGTAATAGACATTGATATCGCAGTCGAAAGGGGTTTTATTGACAGTTTTGCCGCCAATATTTTGAAAACTATAGAGATCCCGGATGAGTTACTCGATATTGATCAACTTAACAGGGAATACTCATCTTGGCTCACATACTTAAAACACAGATCAGAGGGACAATATGCCCCGCTACAGCTACATTTTAAGATCCCCTCTCCTGCAGAGGCCAGGCTGTTATTTGTGTCCTACCTGAAGATGAACACTTACATCGATCCAAAAACGGGACACAGAATTTTAATATTGGACAAACAGCTGACAAATATGATCAAAATCTTCCTTGAGAATCCTTCAATGTATGAAAGTATCTGTCAAAATGAAACGTACTATACGGTTGATATTGGGGATATGTCAGATGTGCATTTAGAGATTAATGAGGAAGAGGGAAGTGAAGAAGAGGGAGACCGTTCACAAAGTTACTCTCAAGATTTGGTCACCTCCACCAGTGGGAATATTACTTTCCATGAACATAATATGGAAGCATATTTGGATCCATTGTGGTCACACTTTAATAGAGACAGAGACATTGATGAAGCTGAAATTTTAGACCCGCACTCAAATTTAAATGAGTTTGTGGAAGGAATTTGTAGTAACCTTTCACACAATCAATTTGTGAATAAAACTGAAATCCAAATGATCGAAACAACAACTGTAATATGCACTCCGAGCAGCTCCCCTCAGAAGATGTACACCTCTGAGCGTTCATTGTCATACCTAGACACTGAGGTGCTTGGTAGCCATTTTGAAAATACAGTTCATACTTCCTATGAGTATCCCTGCATTGCCGAGTCACATTACGAGAAAAGCGAGATAGAAGATACAATATATTTTCTACAGGAAGAGGAAGGTGATATTTCGGATTCGGCCACTGAAGAAAATTACACGCTTGAAACAGAAGATGCTAAAAGTCAATTGGACAAACGGGAGGATTTTTTGCATGATAGGTGCATAGACGACAAAGCAGAAATAACTAGTAGGCCTATAACATTAGACAGTGACTTTGACATAAAAATACAACCAAGTAAATTGGTGTCTAAATGTACTCAGAGTTGCATCAGTGACAGAGATAGTTATGAAAATGCAAGTGATATAGTACCCAAAGAGAGGTTGTACAATGAAGCAAAGTGTACAAACCAGTGTTTAACTTTTGATCCAAATCAGAAAGAGTTCGACATTAAGGAGTCTAGGCTCGGAGAGCAGCCTAATCGCAAGTTTGCAGTCATGATGCTTGACATTACCCACCAAGAAAGCCAAGAAAGTACTGCAATGATGGAGCATGAGACAAGAGGGGCTGAGATAAGTGAAAATCGATACACAGCCACACCCTGCATTAGCGCTGCTGATTCTGCTGGCTCACTGATGATGTCACCTTTTGCTGGAAGTCATGTGACCACAGGGAGTATAACCCCGATTGACAAAACACTAACACAGGATGAAGATCATTTATTAGAAGCTACAAACCAAACTCAGTCCGATTTTGATCCAACCACACAATCAACTTTGTCAAATTCTGTCAATGAAAAAGAGGCGAAAAGCCAAACTACACATACCCCTCATCCACGCGATGAACACAAGAATTTACTTCCCCCCACGAATGAGTCAGAACTTTATATTTCCTCACCAGGTAACCATCTAGATTTGGAAAAAGCCAGAGCCGAGAATGACTTAAGCCCAGCCCAATCCATGTTCAACTATGAGCTAATTCAAGATTACTCATCACCGGGGGATTTGGACAAGCGTGCCGTTCCAGGGAGTAGTTATGACAAAGACTGTGCAGATGAACGCACATTACATCAGTGGGTTGTACCTCATTCTGGAGATCGTCCTATTGAGTCTATATGCTCTGAAAACGGGCACAACGCATTTATAAGTGAGTTGCAAACAATGCCGTTAAGGGTCTCTACTCCTGAGATTTCGAGTGCCAGTCAACTTATCAGTGAAGACAGTGCAGAAGACTGTGCTTTACATAACATAGATAATGAAAATGCCCGAGATGATAATAAAACCGTAGGAGCTAACAACTCTTCTGAAGATGCTAAATTGAGTCGATTGCCAATTTCCTCTGAGGAGCAAGAAAAAGATGTTTCAAAAATGAAAGCTGATTCAATGCAGCAATCTATAATCAGCCAAAAAGGGGTAAAACTGAAAAATGCCAGCCCAGATGAAGGCAATGTTGAAGAAGACAGTAGCAATTCAGATGTTTCTCTGTGTCAGGAGGTGGCAAACGTGCAGAATCAGAGCACCACTCACAGTCTAAGTTCATATGAGGCAGATGTAAATGACCAAGTGCAAATGAATCAAGAAGGAAAGATTGTCCATGATGATGAAGTCCAAATCAGTTTAGAGGCACTGCACATCAAAAAAGGAGATTCCAATAAAAAAGAATTACCCCATGAACTTGTGGAGAACCATCATGAACCTATTATGGATGCCCAAAATGTTCCCAGTTCAGACCGCACATTTTTGGAAAGCAGCCTACCTGAACAAGAAAACGACCGCAATGACAGCGAACACAGCGATGCCCCAAATATCCAGCTGCAACTTCTGCAGGTTCTGAAGACCGTGTCCTCTAGTCAGGACCTGTCTGTGCTTCAGGAGGTGATGGACTCTTTGAACAGTGCACTGGGGGGTGAGACTGCACAGGGCCCACGACACAGGCTGGACAGCATCAAGGAAGAAGAGGAGGCTGAAGGTGACCCTAGTCACCGAACTGCAGAGACAATAGAAGACCCCACAGCGTCTGGGAAGGACAGCAGTAAAATCCAAGAGGTTCAAAATAAGGCAGGTGTCAACGTGCTTATTCAATATACGCACTTTTACTTGAATGTCACTGATTTAGATGTTGTGTCCGCAGTTATTTTCAATCCAAGATTATTTGGAGTGTATCGGGAAGTTGCAAGATCACACCGACATCTTGGATGAGATAAGGAGAGAACTCTGCTCTCCCATGGCCCCAAACATGGAGGGATTGCAAATTCAAATAGAGGAATGTGAGGTCAGTGGTTTGTCAGTGTCAGTTGTCATGATTAAAAGAAATATATAGCAAGTAGAAGACTGTTTTGTGTTTACAGACTTTGAAGTTACAGCTATCAGACTTGGCGGAGGTTTTGATTGAGGACACAAAGAAAGCCAGAGAACTGTTGTGCTCTTCTGCGGTGGAAGTACCACATCAAATCCACCAGGACTTGTCCTCAACATATTGGGACCTGGAACCGCATTTTACTGCAGTTTGCAAAATGTGTGCAGAGAAAAGTGTTTCACTCAAGAATGCAATGGAAGCTGGAAAAGTAAACAGTAGTTGTGAATTATTAACTTCTGTATATTTAAGTGTAAATGTATTTTAACATTTAACTTTGCATTCTTAGGAACATTTGGAAACAACTTATGTCCAACATCTTCATAACCTTCAAGAGTTGTCAGAACTTTGTCAAAATAACGCTGAAGTTTCCAGCATGGATTTTAATTCCTGTGATGTGGACACACTGACATGTCTCATTCAGCAGAAAGATGTAAATAATAATCCTGTCTATACTGTTACTAACCAAAGTGCACAGTTATACTCTTTTGTTTTGTTTTCCCACAGGACTTTGAGAACTGTCCCCTGAAGGATGGTCGGCTAAATCTGGAAGACGCCACATTTGAAATCCAGAGCTTTATTTCTGAACACGCTCAGTTCTTGAGTCCAGCTCACAGCAGTTACCTTCTCAAACTGCTCAGCTCCACTCAGAGAGCCTTCAGGGAGCACACAGACAGGCTCGCCACTGAGAGGAGCTCACTGGAGAGTTTAGTGGAACAAAAACAGCTGGAAAATCAAGCACAGGTCTACCTGTACATGATGAACATGTCATTATGGTTTACTAACAAAATAATAAAATACCCTGCCAAATACGGTCTGTAATATACAGTCTGTTCTGCTCACTGCCCTCCAGCATGGCTTACAAATGCTCATCACTAAAATCAAATTCTCGCAAAACTGAGATATTAATATTGAAACATTAAGTGGCACTTTGCAAGCATGTTTACAGTACCCCTGACTTGAAAATGTACATTTGTATGTTATCTCTATCTCTGTACTTATTTATTGTCTTGGCTGCCTCTTTTGTAAGGGATGGATGCTTCAATGGTCCCTCTTATTTCTCACTTTCTTGTGCTTCTTTTTATGTGTATAAAACGACTTTTCTCTTCACAGACACTACTTGAAAAACACAAGGAGTTCTCAGAGAAGCTGGAGGAACTGTGTGACAATCTGACCCTGACAGAAAACCGCCTGATAGGTCATCAGCAGCAGGCAGGAAACACCGAGTCTGTGAATGAGCTGCAGCAGTACCAGCAGGAGCACCAGGTGCAGAACATCATTTGTCTTTATTCTTACTTCAACATTACAAGGCTTTACTCTTGTTCTATGAATATTACAACTACGTTTTTGTCATGTTCTATTTTTACCTTTAGGCTTTGCAAAAGGAGGCAATGACAAATGGCAGTGCCCTGAATGAGGTTGTCAACAGTACAAAGAAGTTCCTGGAGGAAAACAGCAGCAAGCTGACGCCAGATCAAATCACCCAAATCGAGAGCAAGTTGCAAGAGGCTAAAAGCAAATCAAAAGTCATCAATCAGCGGGTTGAAGACTCACGTAAAGACCTAGAAAAAGTAGTAACCTCAGCCATAAAACAAGAAAGTGAAAAGGTAATGTTTTAATTGTATGTAATCCTTGTGTAGAACAGCAAAAGAAAAGTGATTTGTAAAACGTTTATGCGCAGGCAGCAGCTGTAGAACGACTTGAAGAAAGCAAAAACAAAATTGAAGGTCTCTTGGACTGGATTTCCAACATTGGAAATGAGAATAAGAGCAGCCTAGATGAAACTGACCATATAAGTAAAGAGAATGGCAACCTGCCGGGGGAGACTTCAGCCAAGGACCTGATGGATGAGGCTGAGGATGCCAATGGAAATGCCCCTCACAGCCCTGCGCAGGATCACAGCAAAGAGAATGGCCAGAGCAATGCATCCACAGATTTGGACAAACAGTATGCAAAAGTTAAGGTACAAGCTCTACTCTTCAGTATTACCAACAAATCCCCTCCAATTTAGAGGTGTGCGTTATTACATTTGTTCATTATTTCTGTTCTGTTCCAGGCACATCATCAGGCTATTCTGTCCCAGCAGCAAGATCTCTTGATGGCCACCCAGTCAGCGCAGGCTTTACTTGACAAACAGGCCAATGTTTTGTCTCAAGAGGAGAAGGAGAGACTACAGAAAAACATCCAGGAGCTAAAAGGGCGTTATGAGGCCTCTTTGACCCAGGCAGAGCAGCAGATGAAGCAGCTGCAGTGTGTCCAGGAGGAGCTGAAGAAGTTTCAGGACGACTGTGAGGAGTTTGAGGGCTGGTTGGATCAGGCTGAGGATGAGATAGAGAAGTTGGAGACGCCTGCAGGATCTCTTAATATCCTTACTGACAAACTGCAGTCACAGAGAAACTTCTCTGAAGATGTGATATCCCACAAAGGAGACCTGCGCTTTATTACCATCTCAGGGCAGAAAGTGTTAGATGTGGCCAAAGCCTGTGGTGTGGCAGATGCGGCTGATAAAAATGTGCAAGTGGATACTTCAGGCACTTGTTCTTCTGTTCAGGACCAACTGGACTCTGCAGCCTCTAGATACAAGGCTCTCCATTCTCAGGTATTTTTCCTCCATGGCTGTATGACTCGTTTGAGCCACTAGGTGGAGGCATATACCTTGGAGGGAAAGGGGAAATAAAAGATAGTTACAATGTATTTTCTCTTTCTTGTGTTGTAGTGCAATCAGCTTGGCAACAATCTTAAGGATGTAGTTGACAAATACAAAAAATATGATGAAACCAGCACAGGACTCCTCAAGTGGCTCAACAGCTCGGAGGATGAGGCGAGGAAGCAGCAATCAGAGCCTATTGCAGCTGATCCACAAACATTACATAAACAATTGGAGGACACTAAGGTAAGACAAATATAAAACCTATCTTTGAAATAAATCTTGTTGTTTATCTATGGCCCATAAAACACTTGAACACAGTAGGAAAAACCTGGACTTGGTGATTATACACCAATGAACTGCAATACCAAATATAGTATTTCCACTATTACAGTTATTTTTAGGCCTGCATTCATATTCAGTCCCACATGGGAACAGTTATGTGTTTTATTTCTAAAGTGCACCCTCCAACAAGAGGATAAGAGGCTGTGCAGACCAAGCTTTTGGCTGCATTTACTTCTTCAATGTTAAATAACATTCCTCTGTCGAGACGTAGTGAGTTAGAGTTATTCACAGATAACACAGACTGAGAGGTTCTACACTGGTCATGTTTTAGTTACACATCATTTATTCATTGTAAGACATCACATGCAAATGTCCTGCATACATGTGACAGTGAATAAATGTATCTGATATAATTAATTTCTAATTGCCATTTTACTCACACTCAGGCCTTGCAAAGTCAGACGACTCAACATCAATCTGTGATTGACACTTTGCGTAAAACAGCAGAATCGTTAGTTTCCTCTGAGGGGGATCTACTGAGCAACACAGACGAGATACAAGAGACAGTGGGTAAGAACTCAAACAAAAAGCAAAAGTTTAATGCTTTGATTACATAGAGTTTTTTCTAATCTATTTTAATGTATTTAATTTTAGATGATATAGTGGAGCGTTATGACAACCTTTCGGATTCAGTAAGTGACCGAAATGAGAAGCTCCAGATTACTTTGACCCGCTCCATGAGTGTGCAGGACGGCTTGGATGAGATGTTGGGATGGATGGAGAGGGTGGAGGCCAGTGTAAAAGAAAACAAACAAATACCACTGGACTCAGTATCTATGGCCGACGCACTCAGCAAAGAAGCGGTAAGTCCTGGAGCCAAAAGGATGCTGGTGCGTGATCGGGGGGGAAGCATAAGTCAATCATTTTGATTTGGTTTTACTTATTACATATGCCCAAGCATTAACAAATATCAGGAAGTGGCCAGTGCAAATCTATCCATGCAAGTTTGCCAGAATGTTAGCATTTTAGTTCTCTTTAAAATTTAGCGTAAAGCCTTAACGACATAACTAAGTCCCACTCCTGGGTCACCCTGGTAAAAAAAAGACAAAAACAAGGTGGCACATCTTTTTTTCTACTATCTATTACCTTTTCCACACTTTTAGGCTTTAGAGCAAGACATGGCAAGCCGTCAGGGCAGCATCTCTGCCATAAAAGCCAAAGTCAAGAAGTTTGCAGAAACAGCAGACCCCTCAGCTGCTGCCCTGCTTCAGTCCAATATGGAGGCTCTCGCTCACCGTTTCTCCAGCGCATGTGATCAACAAAAGCAAAAAGTGTCCAAGCTAGAACAACTGAAGAAGAAAGTGGATGATTTTGAGAAAGTGGCAGATAAAGTCCAGCAGTTTGTCGTGAAGCGATCACAGGAGCTGCATGAGACCGATGGGCCCGGCAAAACATTCACTGAACTGTCTGGTTTAATGGAGGTAACACCACACAGTTTTTCATAGCCGTTATTTATTTTCACCGTTCCTTTTCAATTGCTGTGATTATGAAATTGCCTTTCAGAGTACTAAGGCTGAGATGGCTGAACATGCCAGTGAGTTGGAGAAGCTGCAGAATTTGTCCAAGGAGCTGTGTGAACTCAGCGTTGATGGAAACAGAGCCCAGATCCAGCGCAAAATGGATAACCTGACAAATACTTTTAACACGTTCAAAGATACTGTCCAAGAGAAGTAAGTCTGGTACACAATGATAACTGCTTATTACTAATGACTCTTAAAATTGTAATAACTTATTTGTATTATTCACACAGGGAAGAGGAAGTATCATCTTGCTCAGATCAGCTGGGAGACTTTAGAGCTGTATCCAGTGCTCTTACCTTGTGGCTGGAGGAGAGCAAAGACAAAGTCCCCGCTGTGGCTCCAGATCACAGTGAAAAGAGTTTGGAGAAAGACCTTCAGATAGTAACAGTAAGTTCAGTAATGTCTATATTGTAAAGGAACAAGGTTTCTAATTTATATATATGTTCTATGCCTGTACAGTCTGCATGCTGCAAGGAGGTAGATAGATTTCTGTGGCAATCTCAGGTTAAACATTGATAAGAGAAAATAAGTTGTTTCTGCATCAGGCACTGTAAACAAATCTAATCTAAGAATATCTAATGAAGTGCAACCCTATCTATTTGACTTTTGTGCAATTTCAACATGCTTTTATACCGGGTAATTAAAGACAAATGGGCTGTGTTTATCCAAGGACTACGTTGAACCACAGACTTAATTGATGTAAACATAGGAAAAACACACTTTACGCACAACCCTGCCCTTTGAATCAAAAATATGGGCCACTGTCACTTTTGTGCTATTTTAAAGTGGATTTTCTGATGATTTTCCCACAGGAATTAATGGAGGAGTGGACATCCAAAGGGCCTGATGTGCAAGACATGAATAGCAAAGGCTCCGCTCTGTGCAGCTTCATCACTTTCATCACATCACCTGCCAAGTCAAAGAACACCAACAAAGCAGGTAAACGACTCAACGTGCATTTAAGTATGTGTTTTCTGATGGTGCATGGTGTTTGGGAGTACTTTTAATACTAACACGTTTTACTATGGCATTGGAATTAGCCTTGTATGTTCATTTATACTCGCTCTGTCTTGTGTTTCTGCATCAGCTCTTACTAACGGTGGTGGTCTGGTCAACCATTCCTACCTAACCAATAAAGGTAACTGAATAAGAATGTTTCTGCCTATTTGTAAACAGGGCTGTATGGTGTCTATTAGCACTGGGTTTCTCAACATAACAACGGAAATGAATTGAGCATTCAGAAGAGCTAGCGCATGATAAAAGTAGCTCAATGCATGCAAAACTCAAGCTAAAATAAATGGAGCAATGACTGCAAATGTTTTAACAAAATACAATACTCATTAATAGTTGTGTTACAGTCATGTTTGTTGTTAATGGTTACATCATAAGAAAAGGCTCAATAAATCTAAAAAATCTAAAATATATATATATCAATTTCTTCATGATGACATGTTTCATTCCCTGTAGATCTCATGGCGATCCAGCAAAAGATGTCATTTGTCAATGAGGAATACACAAGTCTTGGGGATACACTCAAATACCGGGCCACTGAGTTAAAAACTTTAGTCCAAGAAGTAAAAGAGGCTCAGAAAGAAACGTCAGACATGATGAAGTGGCTCAAGGACATGAAGGACACGGCTGCTTCCTGGAACACTGCAGCCTCAGGGAAAGATTCTGTCAAAACACAGCTAGAAAATCAAAAGGTAGCAGAAATCACAAAGATATATCAGATTTGTAATTGTATAACTAAATACTCATATCACACTCCCTTTTGCCTCAGGCATTCGAAGATAACTTGAAGCAAAAAAGGGAGGAACTGCAGAAGCTGAGGGGGAAACTTCTCCACTTGATACAAACAAACCCAAACTCTCCAGAGGCAGCCAAATGGAAGCAAATGCTGACAGAGATAGGTGTGAATGATATAAGAACCCACTGCAGATATAAATGAAACATATACACTATTGATCCGCTTTGCAGACTCACTATGACTGTTGTGTTTGACAGATGCCGCCTGGGCTGATGTCAGTGATTCTGTAGAGGAGAGGAAACAGCATCTAGAGCAGTCCAACAGAAATCTGGACACATTCAAAAACACAGAGCAGCAGCTTTGTCAGTGGCTTTCAGAAAAAGAGCTGCTCATGAGTGTCCTGGGGCCACTTTCGATTGATCCAAACATGCTCAAAATGCAAAAACAACAGGTCCAGGTACAGTGCTGGTTTTACAGTATGTTAACTTTCCCTTCCCTGTTTTGTTAAACATACATCAACATGATGCATTTTCTTCCCTCTTTAGATGATCCAGAATGAGTTCAAGAGTCGCACTCCTCAGTATGAGCAGCTTGAGCAAGCTGCCTCTGCCTTACTAAGCTCTAATCAGGATCCTGTGAATGGTAAACAGGTGAAAGATCAGTTCACAGCTGTCAATCAGAAGTGGCAAGCCCTCACTGGACAGCTTGACTCACGAGACACCCTAATCGACCAGGCAGTGATAAAGACAGAGCAGTTTCAGGAGTTATTGAGAAGTCTGAGCAACACCACCACACAACTGGAGAACCAGCTCACGAACCATCACAGCCAGAGCACGCAGCCAGACGCTGTGAAGAGGCACCTGGAAGATGTGCAGATGATCTCAACTCAACTGAGAGAGGAGAAGAAGAAAGTGAAGGAGGCTGAAGCTGTGAGTGCTGAACTCAAAACAATGGTGACCGAGGAGTACCTAAGAGCAGATCTAACAAGACAACTGGAGAGTGTCGCCAAGCCCTTCAAACAGTTGGAGGAGAAAGCAGGTCTGTAGATCAGTCATTTTTCAGAAATAATACTAAACAATGAAATTATAATAGCTTCACATTTTACATGCAACATTTACAAAATAACTTAATGCATTTTCAACAACATTAATAGAAATCTTATTATTTACCTGATTTGTAGCAACAATATTGCACTCTGATTCTGAATATGCTTTGGATCTCTTGACTTGTTGCTTGTTGTGTGTTTATCTTTTACAGCTAAGCGCATTGATGAGCTGAGTTCGACCTTTGCCAGTTCGCAGCAGTTCCATCAGACCTCTAAGGACTTCCAGTCGTGGCTGAGTGAGGCCGTACAGGAGCAGTATAAGCCTATCTCTACCAAAACGGACGTGCTGCAGCAAAGTCTGGAGGATCACAACAAGACGCTCAAGATTCTTAGTGAGCACGAGGAGGCTTACAGGACTATCGTTGGAGAGGGAGAGAGGCTGATGCAGAGTGTGGATGGAGCAGAGAAACTGGCTCTTCAGGCCCAGCTGAATACACTGGCTACAAACTGGGACGATGTGAAGAGGAGCAGCACTGAACAGGCTGAGAAACTCCAAACTGCTTTACAGAACTCCCTTAAGTTTAATGAGCATGCAGAAAAACTAAGCTCTTGGATCCAGGAGAGTGAAAACAGCAAGACCCGAGTCAAACTCACTGTTGACCCTGTTGAGGTGGAGAGCTCCATATCTCAAGTCAAGGCTTTGCAGAAGGATGTTGACAAGCACAGAGCACTGGTCGAACAGCTCAACACAGCGGCTGAGGGCCTAATGGCAGTGGCTAATACTGACACAGATATTATCAAAGATGAAAAGTCCAGCATCGAGAAGAGAGTGGACAGTGTGGTTGAAGCTCTGCAGAACAAGAGGGATACACTGGAGCAGATCTCACACAAAGTGAAGGAGTTTAATGATGGCTACAAAGAAGCTACAACACATCTCGAAGGAGCTAAAAAGCAAATGGAGACCTATGAATCACAAGGTGTACAGGCACACAGCAACAAGAACTTAGCCAACATGAAAGCCCAACACAAGAGTCTAAATGGAGTTGAGAGTCAGATTGAACACATCAAGAGCCTGGCCAAGGAGCTGGTAGTGGCCGTCCCAGATGCGGATGGGGTGACCGACCTCTTGCTGCAAAGTGACGGCATCGAGAAAGACTACAGCGCCCTCAACAACAAGTTAGAGGAGACGTGCCAGGTTCTGGAGGGTAAACTACAGGGCATCGGCCAGTTCCAAAACAACATCCGGGAAATGTTCACTAGATTCACTGATTTAGATGATGAGTTGGACAACATGGCTCCAGTTGATTTGGATCTACTGAAACTAAAAGAACAACAAAGCAATGTAAGCGGCTTCATCGGCAGACTCCAAGAGCTGATGTCAAACACAGCCGATGCCGGGGACAGCTGCAGAAAGATGCTCGAGACTGAAGACTCTCCTGATCTGATTGGGCTCAAGAGAGATTTAGATGCTTTGAGTAAACAATGTGGCAAATTGTTGGACAGGGCCAAAAACAGAGAAACACAAGTAGAGAGTACCCTTCAAAGTCTGGAGCAGCTGTATGGAAAAATCAAACAAGCGGAGGGCAAACTGGACCAAGCTGTGATCAAGGAGGAAGCTCAGGACGCAGTTGGCATGGAAACGGACGCCATCAATCAGCAGCTGGATGCGTTCAAGGTATGGTATCTTTTTCAATATGGTAAATATTGTAAATAGTGGTTGTCATGTTTTTTGTTGCTGTGTTGGTCTGTTGATCTGATAATTTCATTATGTGTAAACTCTATCACTTGCTTCTATAGTAAACCTTATCCTATTCTCTCAGCCACTTGATTTACATTCTGGGCTGGGCCAATTTGCCTTGCACATTAGAAGTCAGTCATTGCTTGTAGACCTTTCCTCCCAAACACTTTACCTACATGAATATTATGATGTGCTTATATTTGTTGTCACACATGTTGATAATAAGGATACCCATCTGTTTTCTTAACGATCAATACAACATAGGATAGGGAGTGCTGTTAATTCAGGCTTAGTAGAGTTATAGTTGTGGGTAGATTGACAGATAAGCAGTGCACTCTTGAGTCACCGCTTCGCCCTATACAAGGAATCCTCCTGGGACAGCGGCTCCGGGACATGTGCTGTGAACAAAGGAGCTAGAGAGCCCTGACCCGATGGTGGTGCGGGATAGGGCCAGCGCAGCCAGGTGGTGATCAGCAGGGTGTCACTCGACTCAGTGGAATCAGTAATGAACTCAGGCCTACAAATAGATCAACATAACTGAGTTGCTTTCACTAATGGACTTTCTCAGCCCTATAATCTACTCTGCCTGCAGTGGCCTGGTGTTAATTTGACCAAAAACTCCAATTAAATTGGTCTGGTCTATTTTCTCTTTCAATCTCACAGGTGATGTTACATTACAATAAAAATATATATATATATTTGTGCCCTAGGTTAACTGTATAGTGTGTTTGCAGATTCATGTACACACACTTTTTTTTTTCTTGTTCCTAAACCTAAAAACTGTATTAAATGTATGACCTAAATTTATAGGCGGATGTCAAATATTCTAAATTCCTGTGCAGTTTCATAAAGCAGATTAACCTAGTTGAGATCACTTTGTTTGTGTATGTGTATTTTACGTTGACATATTGCATTGTAAACAGATGTGGACAGAGATCCTGCCCAATAGTAGGTCAAGGGATTTCATTTTCAATTAAGGGGTGTTGATCACAGCAGAGTGGCACAGATTAAAATGTGGGGGTGTCCATTTTTTGTGTGCAATTTGCAATTTGGTCTATGTCTTTGCAGTGAAAGCATGAAAGAAGTAATTGATTCAGATTGTTGCTAAGCGACATTGTCATTGTGTTTTACCCCCACTTTCTCCTGTCACCCGTCCCAGTTGAGGGGGCGACCCTGAACAACCCCCCACCCCCCCAGACCTTTGTACTCAGTCACAGTCCAAAATGAATCAGTTGTTTTTGCAACAAAGCTTAGTGACAACAATGGCGTCTCACAATTACCAAAAAGTGAAAAAAAATACACCAATTATTCTTTTTTCCTCTCTTCGTGAGAAAATAACTTTATTGGCAGCCTGTAAAGGAGTAAACACGAGAGCGCACTCACACGAGCCTTTACCATTTTAGGTCAAGTTTGGAAATCCACATACCTGACTTCACATGCTTACTCTTGAATTTGTTAGGAAGTTAAAAGCAAAGAAAAAGTGCTTCAGTACATAAATACTACTATGTAAACAACTGGATTACACCTATGTTTATCCTATAGGGCCGCCCCTGTGACTCAGCAGCACTGTGGGGGGTTGGTGTGGATGTCTTCTGTTGCTTCTCAGACATTACCTCAATGTCTTCCACTCTTTCAGTAGTATCCCGTGTACACTGATTCATAGATTCTGCACAATGTAACCGATGATAGTCAAAATGTGTCATTGAGGCCAGTGCTGCTGACTAACTGCAGCAGTATCATACAACTGTAAGGTAAACTCGATCAGGTTACCACTGAGCTACAGTCGTTTTGTGGTTTTCTATTCAGTGAACCCACAATAAAGTCTATATTTGGACTGTATTAAATTTAGGATTCTCTGAGAAGTAGTTAGTTAGTCCGCTTGCTCTATTCTGGTGCAGTGACTGTAGTGTTTTAGCCGTTTCCAAATGAGCGGACAATCCAGGAAACCAAAATAAATTCCTCCCATGATCCCCTCTATTCGTCTTTCTTCTCCTGTCCCGGCCGATGGACATAAAAAGCCCCCTTCATGCACTTGGCAGAGCCGCTGGTGTTAAATTACCTGGGACCTGTGCCTCCCTCAGCATTCCACAGTAATTAACAATATCTGCGGGCTCCCTAGCACCCATCCACCACACTGACACAACAGAGGGCAAAGAGAAGAAAAGAAAAATGCGTATCTATTTCAGAAAAGTGTGAGGTCATGAGTTGGAGCTGAATAAATCTGAATCTGTCTATTCTTCGAGCTGGGAATACACAAAACACTCAACAACATTTTTGGAGAACGCATAACTTAGATGTAGTAAAATAATCCTCGAAAATTACAATAAGCACATTTTAATGTCCAAGCAAAAACTGAAATATGAACAGATAAAATAATAGTAGAATGATGAA
Organism: Proterorhinus semilunaris; assembly: GCA_021464625.1. NCBI lineage: Eukaryota > Metazoa > Chordata > Actinopteri > Gobiiformes > Gobiidae > Proterorhinus > Proterorhinus semilunaris. The sequence goes on from CM038357.1 coordinate 17,230,160, forward strand.
TTTCAGACCATATCAAAGGGTCACTGGGTTTTATACATATTAAGACCCCATGTAGACAGGATGCAATTTCGATATGATAGTTTTTTTATTTTTATTTTTTTCGCCAGCCCTGTAGGCTATACTCTATACTTAACACTGAGTTCATTTATTTATTTATATCTTTTGAGTAGCTTGTGTCTTGTTCCGCTCTTCATTCCTTTAGTGATTATGTCAGGGCTCAGGATCAAAAGTATGCATGGAAGTGAAGTCATACAGCCCATACGGGGAATTAGAAGAGAGAAAAAAAGGGTCATGTGTCCACCAATCACCATGTGCCGGAGCGGCTCTGAGCACAAATGGAGTTGTGGCAGATGTTGTCTGAATAATGAGCGGGGGCGGGGCTTGAGCTCTGCCAGGAGGGAGTCTGTCATTGTACAGGCAGCAATGGGAGAGAAAGAGCCAGGCTTTTTGTTTATCCACGAGAACCAACTCTGAGCACAACTAAGACACCGCTTTGGAGCGAGCTTGCTGGACTTATCTGTGGATGTATCGCTCTGCACTGAAGATTCCTTACTTACGTGGATTTTACAAGAATTTCAGGGATTTAAAAGCACTTTGGCTGAAGGGAATACATTTTCAAGGATTGGGATCTAAAACAATTGTGCCTGGATGGCTGATCTGTTTTACAAACACATTTCTACTTACTTTGTCTTGCACTCACTTTCAGATTTCATTCTGTGAAGCTGCTATTTTTTTTTTAATACTGTATAAGATAATTTTTTTCTGATATTGTAAATATTTTTCAGAAGAACTAATTTATGTGTACATTTTGTTATTAGTTTTACTTTTTTATATATTTTTTAAATTTAAACTTTTTTTTTATAGAAAACAATTTTCTGCTGAACAATTTTGTAGTTTCACAATTGCTGAATGTGCACTATAACTACAACTACCTCATCAGAGTTAAACTTAGTGACTTTTGAGAGAAAGTGTTGAATTGTTTGGGCATGGGTAAGCCTCTCAGCAGACCAGACTGCCTGAGAAAAAACACTTCGTGCATGGGGAAGGGGGAGGAGGAGGACCTGAACATTGATGACTGTTATGTACCCCAGAGATCCATCTACGACACAGTCCGACTCAACGAACAGATAGACTCCAGCTCTAAAGGGAGCCTTGCTTCAAGACACTTTACAGGCACCTTACCATACACACAACGCACCCTGGACTTCACCAATCTGTGTGGAAATGGAGTTCTGTCTGCTTCCAGTTCATTTGAACTACGCACCAGAAAGGCTGCCATGCTAGATGAGCGTGCAGTGTTTGATGGGCTTAAGCTTAATGGGAACATAATAAGAGCTACAGATACAGTGTTGCCCAAGTCACGTCTTCAGGGAGGAGAGAAGAAGGACTTTCCTCATCACCGTCGGTCATGGAGGGCATTTGCTCCAACAAATCTGGGCGAATATATCAGCCGCAGTGGGACATTAGGCTCTGGGAGCACAGAGAGGCCTGCGCACATAAATGGCAGGAGAGGACAGAGTATGACCAGCTCCTTGACATCCGAGGAGGACTCTGGACTATACAGCCCCACTGTAGAGAGAGACAGGCATGCTCACCGTCCCAATCAAAGAGTAGGCCCCGGGACAAGGAGTCTGTCTTCATCAGAGGCAATGCACATGTCCGGAGACCTGAAGACAGGGCGATCTCTCAGCTCAGGACAGGAGGACTTTCTTTACTCTCCTGCAAAGGATAGTGCGTCTCTGTACCACAGTCATAGTCTGGTTCAGGAGGGGAGATACAGTAAATTTGGTTTGAAGGGTAAAGACTTCAGATCTTCCTCAGGTTCAGGGTCTAGACTTCAAAGTTTAGGTTGGCGTTCAAAGAAAGACTATGAGGAACAGTCCACTGCGGAGCTGTTGGAGGATGTGCCCTCAGCTGAGGACTGTGAGCTGGTTAGTGTAGCTGTCCCTCAGCCTGAGACGTACGGGAACTCTGTAACATTACCCATCGAAAGCCGACAGAGAACAAAACCATGTAACTCTCAACTGGGCGCATCCAGGTACAGCCTGGAGGAGCTGGAGGAGTTTCTACAGTCAGTGGAGGCCTGTCTCCCCAAGTGTTTAGAGGAACTACAGCAGGCAGGAGAGCACGAGATCGAGTTCTTTCTGAACGCCATTGCTGCCTGTTCGGACATAGAGCCGGCGGGTCACCCCAGCCCTCAGGTGCCAGAATAACTTGCATTTTGGGCTGTAACTGGGTCAGTGGAGGGTTCACACAATATTGTGATTAGTGTTTTCAATGACTGCTGATGTTTTTCTTTTACAGTATAGAAAAGCAAAAAAGGTTTTACCATTAATCCAACCTAGATGTGATTACTTACAGCTGTCCATGAATGTTTTTTTGTTTTGAAAAATGATTATTTTTCTTCAGAATTGAGATAATTTACTGTTCTTATTTCTGTCTGCTGTAGGCATTCCAAAAACAGGACATTGATCCTTTGCAAGTAAAACTTCAAGAAATCAACTTCCTTGGCCAAAGTCTTGTCCAGACTGCTGCAAAAGGCACATGCACTAAGAAGTTAGAGGGAGATTTGGATGATCTCAATACCAAGTGGAATACTTTAAATAAAAAGGTTTGTCGAAGCCTGGGCTGGCTATTTTTGACCTGAAAGTAGATAGTTTGATTTTTTTATTTAAAGAAAACACTATATTCTGTGATTTTTAGATTGCAGAGCGCTCGGTCCAGCTGCATGAAGCCTTGTTGCAATGTGGAAGGTTTCAGGATGCATTGGAGTCGCTGCTCAGTTGGCTCACTGACACAGAGGAACTGGTGGCCAATCAGAAATCACCATCGGCTGAGTTCAAAGTGGTCAAGGCGCAGATTCAAGAGCAGAAAGTATGTCAGTCGTTATTTGTTTTCACTTTGTGTAGACTCTCTTCTCAGCCTCTTAAAGATTTATGATAAACTTTCAACTTAGCCGTGAAGATACATTGCCTCTTTATCAACAATTATTTTCACATGGTTGACATCTATTGTCCAAAGGCTGTGTATAACACAACAGCTCCAATTTAATGGAAAATGGATGAGGCCATGTTAGATTTACTGTATTAACAGAATTGTAGTCAGGTTATAACGGCGCCCAATAACTTCTTTCTTTGTTTGTCTGTGACAGCTCTTGCAGAGACTGCTGGATGACCGTAAACCAACAGTGGAGCTTATAAAGAAGGAGGGAGGGAAGCTCTCTGAGCTGACAGAGGCTGTGGAAAAAGAAAAGGTTGCTAAAGAGATTGAGTGCTTAGGGCAAAGGTGGGATGCTCTGCTCAAAAAGGCAGAAAACAGGTTTGTATTTTGACACGCGCAACATCATCTGACCATTATCATATAACCTGCTGTCCTTAACTTGTCTGGCATTATGAGTTAATTGTTATTGATTACTTAACTGATACAATTTGAGCTGTTTATGTCTGTGTTTCAGACATAAACAGCTGGAAAGCATCCTGGTGGTTACTCAGCAATTCCATGAGACTTTGGAGCCTCTCAGTGAGTGGCTTAGTACCAATGAAAAGCTCCTCTCCAATTCTGAGCCCATCGGCACAGACACATGCAAACTGGAGAATCAGATAGCTCAACATAAGGTAACAGATACTCTCACCGCTTTGCTTTGTTGGACTCATTTGTCATTTTAAGTTTGTCTTTTTGGTTCACTTTTTTCATTCATCTGTTTATTTTATGTTTGTATTGTTTTTGTTTTGTTTTTGTTGCTCATCACATTCCTTGGTTTGACCCACCCCCTGGTCAGGCCTTAGAGGAGGAGATCATGAAGCACAGTAAAGACTTGTTTCAGGCGGTCAATCTGGGTCAAATGTTAAAAACTGTGAGCTCAGTGGACGATAAGGAGTTTGTTCAGTCCAAATTGGATACAGCCCAGGCTGGCTACATTGAGCTCCAGGAGAGATGCAGGAGGAAGGCTGAGATGTTGCAGCAGGCCCTGTCTAATGCTCAGCTGTTTGGGGAGGACCAAGTGGCCCTCATGAACTGGCTCAGTGAAGTGCACACAAGACTGAGTGAAGTCAGTGTGAAGGACTACAGCACAGGCACAATGGAAAAACAGCTCAAAGACCAACGGGTACACACTCCTATCTCAGGCCAAACTTTATTTTTGTCATCATTGAGTTTTGTTTATATTATTCATCAGTTATTTACAACTCAACTTTATGTTCAGCAAGAAGCCTTTGAATGTTTATAATTTTGCTCATTTTGTTTAAATGTTCTTTCTATAGATTTTACAAAGTGATATTGAGCTGAGGAAGAAGAACGTGGACCAAGCCATTTCTAATGGGATGGAGCTTCTGAAACAAACAACAGGCAGGTCCTCATAACCCTTTTAGGAGTATTATCCTGACGCTGTAAAACAAGTCACAAGACCTTTAGCCTGTGCCTATCAGTAACTTGAAATGGTTATGGGATAGGGGCACAGTGTAGTACCTCAAAGTTTATATAAAAGGAAAAACAAAATATTGGACAAATCTGATGAAGTAGTGGGTCTAGCTAAAACCCCTTGTTTTGTTTAAGTAAGTGGTGTTACTAAAATTGTGGCTCTCGTGTAGGTGATGAGGTGGTTGTAATTCAAGGCAAGCTGGAAGGAATCAAGACAAAATATGCTGAGATCAACTCTATGAGTGACAACGTGCTGAAGACTTTAGAAAAGGTCTTAGGTCTTTCTACCCAACTGCACCAGACTCACGAGGAACTGAGTGGTTGGCTCGACAAGGTTGAAACTGAGAGCAATGCTTTTGCTGCTCAGGAAGCGGTGGGCGATCAACTCACTGATGTACAAAATCGGAAGAAGGTATATTTGATAAAAGTATATAAGGTCCGTTATGAATTATCCTGACATTCTATATAGGCCTTACTTTACTATCAGTGTGTACAGGATTTGCTACAAGAAACTAAGAACAAAAAGACTGTGGTAGATAAGCTGAATGAGTTGAGTGGCTCCCTCCTGGATCTGATCCCATGGCACACACGAGAACATCTAGAGAAACTGGTCACTGAAGATAATGACCGCTACAGAAGTGTGAGTGACAACATCAGCCAACAGGTCGACAAAATCAACGCAGATATTCTCAAATCTCAGCAGGTAAGGAAACATGTGCAAGTTGCTCCTAGTCTCAATGTCTGCGTGAATACTGTTAATTGTAATACTGCATATAAAATATAACACAATATATTTTACATTAGTTTGAGCATGCGGCCGACACTGAACTCTCCTGGCTGACTGAAGCAGAGGGGAAGTTTCTCACTGTAGATGAGATCAAACTGATGCCGGACCAAACCATGGCACAGCTCCAGGCCCAGAAGGTTAGCCAGTGTTTGTCAGTAATCCTTTACACAAGCGAAGCAAACACTGGCTTTTATCTTGCCTCTAACTCACTTGACTGGTTTTTCAGATACTCTCTATGGACATCATGAGACACAAAGATGCTGTGGATGACATTGTGAGAACAGGAAGGGCTGTCATGAACAACAAAAACCCGGAGGGAAAGGAAGCAATAATGGTACTTAGGTTAGATGTTCCTCTCATGAGAAAATATACAGTAATTGTAACAGATGTTTTTTTTTTTTAAACAGGCTAAGACACAAGCCCTCCTGGAGAAGTACGGCGTTGTCAGTCAGCTGAACTCAGAGCGGTGTCTACAGCTGGAGAGAGCCCAGTCTTTGGCCAGCCAGTTTTGGGAAACCCATGAAGAGATGTGGCCATGGCTCCAGGAGACTCTAAAGGCCTTCAGTCAGCTGGCATCACCCTCTATTGAGTACGAAACTCTCAAGCAACAACAGGAGGAGCTCAGAGTAAGACCAAAACCTTGATACAAAATTGCATAGCCGTAAATAATACAGTATATTGAAACAATGATTTATTTCAACAGCAAATGCGAGAGCTGATCTCTGAGCACAAGCCGCACATTGACAAAATGAATAAGACCGGTCCTCAGCTGCTTGACCTGAGCCCAGTGGAGGGAGCCCCCATCAGAGAGAAATACACCACTTCAGACCGGCTCTACACTCAACTCAAGGCTGATGTCAAACACAGAGCTGCCACTTTAGATGAGGCTATCTCCAAATCAACACAGGTGAGGATCAGGAGAGCAATGTGAAGTGAACAAATTCCAAGTTTGTTTGTCTACAAATTTACTGGTATTATTTTTATTCAGTTCCATGACAAGATTGACCCCATGCTTGAATCTCTGGAGAGAATCGCTGAACGTCTTCGTCAGCCTCCATCCATCTCAGTGGAGGTGGATAAGATTAAAGAACAGATTGCAGAAAACAAGTCTGTGTCTGTGGACCTGGAGAAGCTTCAGCCCTGCTATGAGACCCTAAAGCAAAGAGGAGAGGAGATGGTGGCGCGGTCTGAAGGAGCAGACAAGGATATATCCGCCAAAGGTAGGCCATAATTGGTGACAAAGTCTTAAATTTCTTGAATACATATACATTTATGATAATTTTTTATTTGATTTGTACTAAAGTTGTGCAAGACAAACTCGACCAGATGGTGTTCCTCTGGAGTGATATCCAAGCCTTAGTGGAGGAGCGAGAAGCTAAGCTCCTGGATGTGTTGGACCTGGCTGATAAGTTCTGGTGTGATCACTGCGCCCTCATTGTGACCATCAAAGACAGTCATGACCTGCTGAGAGAGCTAGAGGAGCCAGGAGTTGACCCCTCTGTGGTCAAACAGCAGCAGGAGTTTGTGGAGGTAGGACCAATTCCCCAAATGACTAGTTGAGCTGTCATATAGGAACGTTCAAACTGTATATTTTTGCATATTTCAGGGCTTTAAAGAAGAAATTGATGGGCTCCAAGAGGAACTGGATGCTGTCCAAGGCCAAGGGGCTGAGCTGATGGCTGCCTGTGGGGAGCCGGATAAACCGTTCATAAAGAAAAGCCTTGACGAGGTAATTTTCTTCTTTTAAAGAACAGAGGGAATCTTGTCATTCACAAAATCACGGTATTCTTGAATATAAATTGTAAATTTAGGTAACCTCGGCATGGGAAAGTCTGAACAAAGCCTGGAAGGAGAGAGGGGACAGACTTGAAGAAGCCATGCAGGCTGCTGTGCAGTTTCAGGATGGGCTACAGGTACAGTCTTTGCTTCAGTGTATTAAAGCTAAAACTGTGGGAATATACATGAGTGGGCACATTTAGACTTGCTTTACTGATACAATTATTCTTTTTTTTTAAGTTTCTACAGCCTTTGGACAATAGCAACCTGTAGGCCTGAGGCATAACGTTTGAAACATTTTGTGTGTTGCTTTATTTATACTCAACTTCACCCTGTGTCTGCTTATGAAATGTATTATTCTCAAATTTGTTCCTATGATATAAGTTAAAAAGATAAACATAACCTTTTCACATGAGTGCTTCCTTCCAGAGGATTGTTCTAACAGAAACCTGATTCTTTGTAAAAAGCTCTTTTGTGAACGAACAATGGTTTCTCTGCTTTGCACACAGGGTATGTTTGATTGGGTCGATATTCTGGAGAGTAAGCTGGATGCTATGTCACCTGTAGGCACAGACTTGGAAACTGTCAAGCAGCAGATTGTGGAGCTCAAGGTAAAAAGCATCAAAAAGTGCCTTCAACTAAATATCCAGCAATGTACTTAAATGTACTTGTTTTTAAGATAAGATAAGCCTTTATTGATCTCACAATGGAGACATACAAAATAATGTTCTGTATTTTCTTTTCCATACTACGTCTTGGTGCTTGTTGTTTACTGACTGGGTGTGCCTCTCTTTGGCCAGGAGTTCAAAGCAGAGTCCTACCAGCTGCAGATTGAGATGGAGCGCCTAAATCACCAAGCTGGACTACTGCTCAAAAAGACAACAGAGGAGGCTGACCGCTGTGCCATCCAGGAGCCCATGTCTGAGCTGAAGATGCTCTGGGACAACCTGGATGAGAAGATCATCGGCAGACAGGTGAGTCCCAAATATAACATTTTTAGGTTTCACGATTCAACATAGTGTATTTGAAAAGAGGTCAGTTCACATTTCTGAGCATGCAAAATGGCTGGACATTTATTTATTTATTAGTTTATTTGACAGGGACAGTACACATTAATGAACATTTCTGTAAATGTGTCACTATTAGCTGCAAAGCTAGTTTTCAACTGTTGTCCCTGGGCAAGGTGTATAATGCCAACAACAATTATAAAACATAAAACAATTTAAAAGTTGAGGCTACATACTTACATAACACATGTTGATACAATTCATACATTAATAACATCTGAACGTTCGTTCTGTGACTTGCACAGTAGAATCGAGATGTTGGTGCAAGTCTAGTGCCACTAGTCTTCTAATATGCAATATCCAGTTAAAGTCAAGGCTCAGTGAGGCTCACTGGACAAAAACCCCAGACAACCTTATGACAGCAGCAGGAGGAGGGCAAACGTTTTGAGCTGTTGAGATGGAAACAGACTGGATGTTCAGTCTTGCATGTTCAAATCTTATTTAAATCTTTAATGCAGGTTTTAATGTTGTGGCCTGTTAAATGCCTCAAGCAAGTGTTATGCTTTTCAATACTCATAATCATGCCGTAATCTGTCATTAATCCAGCACAAACTGGAGGCCGGCCTTTTGGCCCTGGGGCAGTTCCAGCATGCTTTGGATGAACTGTTGGCCTGGATGAGCCACACAGAGGAGCTCCTGAACGAACAGAGGAAGACCGGAGGAGACCCCAAAGCCATGGAGATAGAGCTCGCCAAGCATAATGTACGAAACCCTATTTTCATTCTCATTAGAAGAAGTATGTTCGGATTATCTAGCCAGCAGCTATAGATAATCCCTAGTCAATAAAGACAAGAAAGTGGCCATTGTACTACATGAGTAGTTTACAAGCTTCCTTCTTCTTTGCCATTTTGCAGGTTCTCCAAATAGATGTTTTGGCTCATCAGACAACAGTTGAGACGGTGAATAAAGCTGGTAATGAATTAGTGGCGTCCAGTGCAGGAGAAGAAGCTTCTGCCCTGCAGGGTAAGCTCGAAAACTTGAATAAGAGGTGGAAGATGATCCTCGAGAAGGCCGAGCAGAGGAAGCAACAGCTACAAAGTTCTCTGCTCCAGGTATAAAACTACTGATGGGTTGGGCTGCACATCCATCTATGGATAGATGAATGGCTCTATTAGGTGACAAGAATCCACAATATCAGTTGTTGCTTTTTTAAGAGCCAATGTGTGAACCAGTGTGTCAAGTAATTATGGCTTTGCCATGTGCATGGAATTCTGATTCAACCTCAGCATTGTGGGTTCAGGGTCCCAACCCCATTTCCACTGTGCTGTGTTGTACAAAAACAAGAAATGGAAAGGGATGCGTTGAAATGTTGCACACACAAAAAAGAAAGAAAAAAGTTATTCCATTATTCAAGAGCGTCATCAAATATTGCTGATTTTAATCGCAATATTGACGTGAGGAAATAAGTAATAAAATCCCTCAAATGTTTCACTTGACACTCGTGTGCTTAGTTTTCGAACTCATATATTCATTCTTTATTTCATATTATTGAATGATAAATGAAGTTATTGAGTATAATGACTGGGACATCCTTCTCTGTGCCCCTAACAATGCGTCTGAGTGACACACTTTGTCCTGACTCAGGTTGTATTGTGTTGCAGGCTCAAGGTTTCCATGGAGAGATAGAAGATATGCAGCAGTGGCTCAAAGACACCGAGCGTCAGCTGTTAGCATCAAAGGCAGTGGGAGGCTTACCAGACACGGCCCGGGAGCAGCTTAACGCCCATCTGGTACGTTTTTAACAATATGAAAGGCTTCATGCAGATGGCAGCCTCGTAAGCAGACAACTATGTCCTTTCTGTGTTCAGACTCAAGTGTGAAAATCAAATGACATCGCTTAATACACTATGTCTATCAACTATGCATAAACAAACAAAAAGCCTAAGTGTAATAAATTTAAGAATGTCTTTGCCTTTTGTCTTTATTCTTCCTAATCACTTTAGCTGTGAAGGGTTTTTTCAAAACCATAGGGGATGTTTAAAACATGTAAGATAATTATAAAGCCCATGAAGCGTAAACAAGTTTGACAAAAGATTATAACAACATGTTTCAGAAAAGCTCTGTGTGCTTCACGTTGTTAATTTCTTTTCCATTTTTGGTATGAATTCAGACACGTCACATTTGATATGAAGCTTTCAAAACGGGCTCTGTCAAAACCCTAACCCCAACCCGAATGGGGTAAGGGTAAGGTCTCTATTGCAAATGAGACAGTGGCAAACCTGAATAAATAAAGGAAATGTTTTTAAAATACACTTGCTCACTAACAATGTGTCTTTATGCAGGAACTGTGCTCTGCCTTTGAGACAAAGGAGGTGCTGTACCATGAGCTGATCAATAAGGGCCGTCAGCTTCTGTCCGTGATGCCTGAGGGGCCAGACAGCAACACAGAGCAAGACCTCGCCAATCTCACAGAGAAATGGGAAAGTGTGAAGGCTAAGATTGCTGATCGAAAGGTTAGAATATCTTGTGATTGAAACCATACATCACAATGCTAGTAATGTCTAAGTGCCCATACCGCTAGTACCATACCATACCCTGTAACCACAGGATATGGTTACAGAGGAGCATGTGTGTTTTCTGAGTCACTCTCAAACAACTGTTCTAAGTGTGTGTTCTATCTGCCAGGTCAATACTTTTTTTTTTTAGCTTTAACAAGACACTGAATATAGACAGTTAAAATAGTTAAGCTCCAGATTTGGTGCTTTTTGCCTGTAACATTCCCTATTTAGCTTGGTCCTATTCCCAGGTATTGTCTGGTAAATTTTAGATCAGCTGCAGCTGGCCTACTGCAATGTGACATATAAACATTGTTATGGTGCAAACTCTATTCCCCAAAAAGAGTGCACAGCCTTTGTGCAGTTAAATGGATCAAAGATGCATGTGAGCTGTAATTAAAACATTAGATTTGTAATGTCATCAGCACTGAATTAGTGCCATGTAACCAGGCTGAACCACCCATCTTGGCTCCAGCAAACGGATGTTGTCCAGTGCTGCTGTTTTCTCATTACATTAAAACCTCATTGCTTCCCCATTACCTTGTCCGGAGACATTAACCTCCTTTATTTAGAATGTGAATTTTAACAGGTCATAGATTACAAAAAATACTCTTGCAGAGTTAAACTGAATATTTCTTTTTTAATTGAATATTAAATGATGTTCTAAATGATAATGATCTCTTTCTTACAGATTAAACTAGAGGAAGCGCTGACTCTGGCCACAGATTTCCACAACTCGCTGCAGGACTTCATAAACTGGCTCACCCAGGCCGAGCAGACTCTGAACATGGTGCCAACGGCATCACTCATTTTAGAAACCACTTTGTTTCAGATCGACGAACACAAGGTACGTCCTCAATTACAATAGTGTTGATTAAATGCAAAACAAGCAATGATTTAGATTTTCTTTTTCCTCAGATGTTTGTAACCGATGTAAATGCACATCGAGACCACATCATTGAACTGGACAAGAGTGGGACACAGCTCAAGTACTTTAGCCAGAAACAGGATGTGGTCCTAATAAAAAACCTGCTGCTCAGTGTACAAGGCCGTTGGGAGAAGCTGGTTCAGAAGTCAGTGGAGAGAGGCCGAGTTCTAGATGATGCAAGGAAAAGAGCTAAACAGGTACAGCAATTTTAGCCAAACCCTATTTTTGCATCAGAAAACATTGACAACTGAACAATTTATCTCTCTATCAACCACCAGTTTCATGAAAGCTGGAACAAACTAATGGAGTGGCTCGAAGAGTCTGAAAAAAGTCTGGACTCAGAGGTGGAAATTGCTAATGAACCGGACAAAATCAAGATTCAGCTGGCTCAGCACAAGGTAACTGTGACAGTACAAACACCCAGACTATGATCTATTGCACCAATGTCTAGAGCTGTATTTGGGCATATAAACAGTTGAGACTCTTCCATGGGTGTACATAGTGGAAAAGTCATGCCCTGGTTACAGACTGTCCAGTCGTGTTGTAAAATAATATTGTGTTAATCCAATCCAGGCCATGAACTGACACAAATGTATTTATAGCAACCTTGCTTACTTTGGGATAGGGTGACTCTTCACTTTGGACATTTTTGTGGTCACTAAATACTGTATCTTGAAAAATTGTGTTTGCAAATATGATCCTTTCTTGCTGTATATAATTTGACTTGTCATGCAGGACTTTCAAAAAGCTCTTGGAAGCAAACACTCTGTTTATGACACTACGTCTCGAACGGCCCGTGCCTTAAAAGACAAGACCTCCCTGCAGGACGATAATCAGAAACTAGACGACATGTTGAGTGAACTCAGGGACAAATGGGACACTGTTTGTGGGAAGTCTGTTGAGAGGTAAGATGCTTTTGTTATCTATTACAGTGATTACTGGTCACACTTTTGGATATACAAAGCCAGACATTGGATCACACTCTGATCTGTGCTCCTATAGACAAAACAAACTGGAGGAGGCGCTCCTGTTCTCGGGCCAGTTCACAGACGCTCTGCAGGCTCTTATTGACTGGCTTTACAGAGTGGAGCCGCAGCTGGCTGAGGACCAGCCCGTTCATGGAGACATAGACCTGGTGCTCAACCTGACCGACAGCCACAAGGTAAAACGCAACTGAACACACAATAAAACTCCTGCTTATATTCTTTTATGAAGTACATTTTACAAGCAACTTAAAAGAAAACATTTCTTTTTATCACTTATTGTTTACATTAACCATTTACAAAAAACACAGACACCAAGCGATAGCATCTATTTATAAACTAAGAGGGAAACAATTGGGGCATACAGAAGACACTGGGAAAATATGAAGTAGGAAACACCAGTAATCTTCTGTTTCAGGTTTTCCAGAAAGAGATGGGTAAAAGGACAGTCAGTGTGCAGGCGCTCAAACGTTCAGCGCGAGAGCTGGTGGACAGCAGCCATGATGACACTTCATGGGTCAAAGCTCAAATGCAGGAACTGAGCACAAGATGGGATACTGTGTGCAATTTGTCCGTGTCCAAGCAGGCTCGGCTGGAGCAAGCACTATCTCAGGTAACACCAGATTCCAAACTCAATGAGACAACTCTAGACACAAGGCTCATGTGCTTTGCATCTTTCAGGCAGAAGAGTTTCACTCCACGGTCCATATCCTGCTGGAGTGGCTGGCAGAGGCAGAGCAAAGCCTGCGCTTTCATGGCACTTTACCTGATGATGAGGAAGCACTAAGAGCCCTTATTGAGCAGCACAAGGCAAGACTTTCATTTGTTCTGGCATTTGCCTCAGCTCTTAGTATGTATATAGAGTATATAATGTATCTTTTATTGTGCAGGACTTTATGAGAAAACTGGAGGAAAAGCGAATGTCCCTCAATAAAGCCACAGCTATGGGGGATGCTATTCTGAGCATATGCCATCCGGACTCTATCACAACCATCAAACACTGGAACACCATCATCAAAGCCCGGTTTGAAGAGGTCAGTGTCAAAGGAAGTGAAAACCTAATATCAGCTGGAACAATTCTAATTCATGCTGCAGTTCAATTATATAACTTTAAATACTGACTATGGGTTGTAATATTTTGTGACAGGTGCAAGCCTGGAGCAGACAGTACCAGCAGCGACTGTCCACAGCCCTAACAGAGCAGTTAGCCACTTTGGATTTGCTGGACAATCTGTTGATTTGGCTACAATGGGCAGAAACAAGCCTCAACGACAAGGACAAAGAAACTCTGCCAGAGGAACTAGAGGAAATAAAGAAGCTTATTGCAGAACATCAGGTAATCATAGATTTTTCATTCAGTATTTTCAGAATCAATATTCTTCTAAGAACTTCCAGCTTGAAGTGATTTCCTCAAAACCAATGGCAAGTGAATGTGACATGCGATCATGTTAAATCATTGTTTTATCCTGAAGGCATTCATGGAGGAAATGACCAGGAAGCAACCAGATGTGGATAAGATTACTAAGACACACAAGAGGAAGGCAACAATGGAGCTTAATGTCCAGTCGCAGATTCCAGTGCTTGAAAAGGGCAGAACAGGAAGTAAGTTCTCTATAATACCTATAAAAGGGTGTGTTCAGAGCCAGCTGGTCCAGTGTTAGTCACAGTGAAGCACCTGGCATGATGTCAATGCATGTGACTGCAGTCTGCAGTTGTTTGGAGATGAAAGAGATTATTGGTTGCTGAAGACTTTTCTTTTACTTACAGGAAAACGCTCTCCCACACAAACTATGTTTACATCAGCCACGCAGGCTCCTATTGAGACCAAAAACCCACAGGTTAACCTGCTGGTCAGCAAGTGGCAGCATGTCTGGCTGTTGGCTTTGGAAAGAAGGAGGAAACTAAATGATGCTTTGGACAGACTAGAGGAGGTAACCTACCATCAGAACAGTATTACAAGAATGTTTATTTCTGCAAATGTGCTCCTTCAGAGTATACATAATTATTATTTACACCTTACACAGCTGAAAGAATTTGCCAACTTTGACTTCGATGTGTGGAGGAAGCGTTACATGCGATGGATGAACCACAAAAAGTCCAGAGTCATGGATTTCTTCCGCCGCATGGACAAGGATCAAGACGGCAAAGTGACACGGCAGGAGTTCATCGAGGGCATCCTGTCCTCCAGTGAGTCTCCAGGCTCTTGTGTGAGGAGTCCCAATCAGTGACATGATCCTAACCATCTCATGTGTTTGTGTCAGGATTCCCCACCAGCCGATTGGAGATGAGTGCTGTGGCAGACATATTTGACAGAGACGGCGACGGCTACATAGACTACTATGAATTTGTTGCAGCTCTTCATCCCAACAAAGATGCATACAAACCCTTGACAGATGCAGATAAAATCGAAGATGAGGTAAAAAAATAAGTCTGCACTGTGTGTGAAAATGTAGCATATACTGTACATCGTTGTACTTTTACTTTACTTTTTACTTTTTAGGTTACACGTCAAGTTGCAAAATGCAAATGTCCAAAACGTTTCCAAGTTGAACAAATTGGGGCCAACAAATATCGGGTGAGGAGACTTCGCTTCTAACCTTTTATTTAAAGTTACTGTAATCCATATTGAGCAATTATGTCCACATTCATCACAAGTCTAATCTTTACCATTTCTGTTTCTCATATCACCAGTTTTACCTTGGAAACCAGGTACACTACCCTTCTCCTTGTCTCTTTTTGATTTGTTTTGTCAAGCTCCTCACTGGCCATATTTGCTCTGCTGTTAACACTCTCAGCCCAGATTCCTGGCTGATGCTTACAAACTGGAACTCAGAAGTAGAAAAAAGTTTAATACCGTTTTTTTTTGTTTTTTGTTATTTCTTAAAGACAAAACTTGTCTCTAGACATTTTTTTTTTTGAAAGTAGAAAATACAATTAGCTAGTAGTTGAGATCTGCTTTTGAGTTTCAGAAAATCACACTTTAATTTGTTAGGACACTTTTAAACACATGTTCTTTGATGGTCCATGGCACATTTATTCATCAGCTGGGCCGTTTAAAAAGTGCTTTCTGTGTGCTTGCCTCGCCTTTTATTGAGCTCAATATTGGCTGGCTAAGTTTCTTTTATCTTTATAGTTGGGCATTTCCAAAGCTACACTACTTTACTTTTACTTTGCAAATGTTTAAAGCCTGCATGATGCAATTGTTGCAGCATAATGATTCATTTCTAATGAATGGGGTCACATGCTTTCTGAAGCTTGTAGCAGTAAGGCTGGTGGGAGATGTGAGTGATGGGATTGTGGCACCTTAAAGATAAATTTTAAGACCTGTATAACACAACATTGAACCCAAGTAACTCTTTTGACAGTTTGGTCTCGTTCACTGCTTACATGACTCCATTATCGGCGATGAGACAATAGCAAACAGGGAAAATCACAATCATACCCCACACCTACACGTTGCAGTATTGGAAAGCTGTATACTGGTAACTTTTAAACTGGTTAATTTTAAAATGTTTCATGTTCATTTTTATAAAAATCCATCACTGTAATGTGTAACTTAATCACCAAGTTCACCATTAAATCATATTAATGATAAAGCAATGCAACATTTTTAGCTGTCTGAGCCATATTGAGTCAACAGGGGTCATCAGTGTATGGTCATGTTTGCGTGTTACTCCGTCATGAATTGCACAAACGATACAAACCATTGCTCATATTGTGTGTCATCAGGTGCATTGGCTCTGCATCACTGTCAATGCACCTGCACATTCTCCGTAATTGTAGACTGCTACACTGTGCTTTTGGACTATGCTGGACTGGAGACTGCTGTGATGTGTGTTTGACTGTGATGTGAAATGGCAGAGAGCATGCGGCTGTGATTATTGTTATTTAGCTAAACTTTTGTAACATCCAACTGGCTGACATCTGGCTTGAGTCAACGGAGTAGAAAACAGAAAGCTACCGTTCATCTTCAGAGCAAAGCCATTCAAAATAGTGCATTACCGCCCACTAGTGGTAAAATGCATTTAGTGCTAAAGATCGTCACAAAATAACTGACGACCAAATTGATCATGGTAATCTAAATTTATTTTTAAGTGTCAGCAAAAAGATTTGTAGTGCCACATATACCACAGGGAACATAAACAGATGCAAGTCACCTGGATTAAGCCTTCTGTGTCTTCTCGTGTGATTCTTGATCCTGACACATTTGTGATGCTGTGTAAAATTACCTACAGTCAGTCCAATCCTATGAAGCTCAAGGGCTTGATAAAAGTCATGCATTTACTGTGTGTTTTTGCTCTAGTTCGGAGACTCCCAGCAGCTGCGTCTGGTGCGTATCCTGCGCAGCACTGTCATGGTTCGTGTCGGTGGAGGCTGGATGGCTCTGGATGAGTTCCTGGTCAAGAATGACCCTTGCAGAGGTAAATTTATGACACAAACAAAGGTTTAACTCACCTCTGACAACTATTTTTTAACTGCTGTTTTAAGGTTACTTTTAGGATGACAGAACATTATCTAATAAGGCAAATGTAAATATATGGTTTGAATGTTTATTGTACTTTATGTACTGTGCAATGGTTAGCTTCTTCTTCCCAGTAGTGTCCTACTTTTCCTACTGATCCTTAAAACTCTCTTGAACAATATCGTTTCTTCTAGTTCATCACCACGGGAGCAAAATGTTGCGCTCGGAATCAAACTCTTCAATTACTCAGTCTCCTATAGGTTGGCAAATCTCAAACTTTATCTCACTCCACCATGAATCCACCAATGGTATGTGTGCATCGAGTGCGGCTGTTTGTGCTTTGGGGTGAACTGTTGCACTGTGTGTGACTCATGTTCATTCATAATCACATGGTGTTCCTGCATGCAGCTTTGTCTCTGAGCATTTAGCATGTAGCGTGCGATGGTAGGTCCAGCTTCTTTACAGGTGTTGCTTGACAATCATTCAAACAAACAGTACAAACTTAAAGTACAAACTGACTGTAGTTTTTAAACTGATGGCTACTGAAAACGAAAATGTTTGTTTGACTCAGGTTTAGCTGCATGACCTTTGTTTTAAATGCAGTTTGTCATTCTGTTTTGGGGCATTTTTTATTTTTAATTGAATCATTTGATGGATTTATTATTACTTTCGTTTTTAGAAGTGCTGTGTGCTACTTCTTGGACAACCCCGAAATGTTTGTCCATTAAAAGAGCACATCTGTTTATTATTTTACAGGAAATAATGAATTTTGCTGTATTTAAAAGCTCCGTCGCCACCGTCCATCATCATCATCATCATCATCATCATCATCATCACCACAGCCAGAATAGAATGTTTAATGTTATTGGCTCACATACTTGTTTGGATGTTTCCCAGCTAAAGGCCGGACCAACATTGAGCTGCGAGAGAAGTTCATCCTCCCCGAGGGCACCACTCAGGTCATGGCCAGTTTCCGCTACAGAGGACGCAGGTCTCGGCCGTCGTCCAGAGGCGCATCACCAAACAGATCTATGTCCAGTCAGAGCTGTCCCGCACATCAGCCTGTGACCGGGACAGCTAAGGTACAAGGCCTCCGCAAACAAACTCATCTAATCATGTCTACACGATTATTTGTCTGTTTCATTTGAGTATCTCATCATTTTGTTTTGCTTCATTATGTTTTTCATGCTTTTTGATTTGAAAATCCATTTGTGTGATTTGATTTGCCATTGTTTCCCAGACTCCCCAACACTTAACCCGCAATTATGATAAGCCATGGCTTACAAACAGCAAACCTTCCACTCCTCTTAAATCATCGGACTCCTCTGGGAGTTCACCTGCAGAGGTATAGTCATGTGTGATGCAGTCTACTGTCAATCTACTATCTCACTGACCCAACTCAAACTTCTGACAACAAAAAAAACTGAACTCAAAACATTTCATTTACAATTTTTGTTTTTCTTTTTTTATGCCATTGTCTTGTTTTGGTTGGGTCTATTACTCCATATTTGGCTAATTGGCTTTAACATTTTTCCACAACTAATTTTTTTCTGTAATTGAGGCTGTGTCATTAATCACTGCATGCATGTTTGTATTATTATGTGTTTTATTATATTTGCTGGGCAAATGTACTTTTGAATGTGCGAGCCAACGGCAAATTTCTGCCATCATTGTGCATGGTAGACAATAACGTTTTTCTATTCTGTATTCTCTTTTTACTAATTTTTGAGACAAATGTTGCTATGGAAGTGTTTATCTGCAATGTGTGTTTGTCTTTTACAGAATACTCCGGTTCAAGGCAGCAAGTTACGTCTCCCTGGGTACTTGTCAGGGAAAGGATTTCAGTCCGGTGAAGAGGGAACTCTCATCAATGCTGCAGTACTAAAAGCCCGTGCCCAGGCTGCAGGCGGTGAGTACAGCCAGTGAAATCTGACGTCCAAGTTATTGCAGTTTTTGTAAGACACAACATTCCACCAGCTGACTGCTCACATTTCTCAAAAATAGGACTCTGCTGTCAATACTTTCAACACAATTCATGGTTTGAACACAGTTCCCAAAGCTCCTGCACTTGTTTTTCAAAAGACTGGAAGGTGGACACACAAGTCAGAATTAGGATACTGCTCCAACACAATTCTCAAAACTAACAAACAAACTAGAAAAAGATGAAGCCAGTTCTCAAAAAGTAAATGCGCAAATGAATCAAAGAGTATTCTATTGAGTATTGAGTAACTCTCAGCTCTCCCATGGACCAAATACAACCTCTTTAGGGGCCAAGGTGGGCTTTGCAGTTTCTTACAGAACACATTCATATAACGGGTTTAGTGTTTTGCTGTACAATGTCTTACTTCTGTTCTGTGTGTGTGCAATTTTAGTCAACATTTTTGATAAGAGTGCAGTGCTTTGTGAACTGTCCTAATAAAGAAAAGTGTGTCTCAGGAACACCGTCTAATCAATCGAGAAAAACTACAGCAGTTGATCAAAATGTCTTTTCAGAGTTCAAGAAAAACTCAAGCCGACCTGGAAGTAAAGCAGGAAGCAGAGGCAGCAGTCGCAGAGGAAGCGACGCTTCAGATTTTGACATCTCTGATATTCAGTCCGTCTGTTCGGAAGCTTCAGAGACAGTGGGCGACTCGAGCCGAGTGACGCCCCGATCTACTGTTCGTCAACACGGGGCGAAACCCTCCAAGATCCCCACGCCCCAGAAGAGAAGCACTCCCATGAGTAAACTGGCAAAGGCCTCAAGACGATAGGCCTTGAAAATTAATGGCAAGAACTGCATCCAAACATGAAACCGACACTGGAAAAACTGATACTTAAAGACTGCAAACAAGTTGAGTGTTATTTAAACTGTTGCAAAGATGTAAATTATTCTGTTTAGAGCCAATATGTTTTAATATTAAGTGCAAATGAAAAGATTATGGCCTTTGTTTTTGGTTGTATGTATTTTTATTTTTGTGAAAAAGCCAGATTGTTTTAAGGTATTTTATTTTATTGATACCCTGTAGAGGTTTGATGGACGCTAGAGAAAAACGAAGACTTAACTATTGTTTGTACACTAATGAAGGCAATGTGAGAATAGTGCTCTGAGAGTTACTGAATGTACTGTATTTATGTATACGCTCATATGTGACTGAGTGGTGCATTATGGAACCATTCAAGGCATCGCAGTTACCTGTTTAAGTGCTTTGCTAAACTGCCAACACGTATTTATGGATAATGCAATATAACTACACATTTAACACTGCAAAAAACCTAAACCAAGTCACATAATCCCTGTAACCACAGCGCTTCATGTCCTGTCAGCAGCTGCCGCCCCATTCAGTGTGGCCCGGGACACTTTATTTAACATTCTGTGTGCATCAATTTGTCAGTGTATTTTTAATTTCGGTAGAACTGAAATTGTTCTTGTAAAATTTATTTGTAATAAATTGCTTGCACCAAGCTACCACTGAAAACCGGCAGCATGTGTGTCTTTTGATTTGACTGCTAATGTTATTTTAGTGGATGTTATTAAAGCATTTTGGTTCAGCGTTGTGTGACGATTGTTGGCGGATTTTACTACGTTTTATCAAGTTGGAGAAGCAATTTGAAATCCTTCTTTGCCTTTTTTATTTTCAGGAGGCCAGTGCCCATGATTATTATTACACTGTGTTTTCATTGATTTGCAGCACTCAGGCTGGTTGGACTGGAGCATGGATGGATATGGTGGTGGTATGTTTGCAGAGGATCTGGAGTTTAGCTGTGACATATTACACCTGTCTCTTAGTGGGACTCTGTGGATACTGAAACACTGCACACAATAAAAATGTGTCAGTTACCCGGAGCCAACAAGTTATTCATTTTTTACATTTTTGTTTTTTTAAATTAAACACACTATGTCAGATTTGAAGCTGAAGCTTTTAATTTAAAAAAGATGCAATGCAGTTATTCGTAACTTATTCACAGCCACGTTTGCTGACATGGGGTAGTTGCTATGTTCACCTACATTTGTCTCCTATGATGGGTGCGTACTGTTGGCCGTCCCAACGGCCTATGGGAGCAGGCCGATCCCCTTGGGACCACCGGTGGAGTGGAGCACAGGGGTCACGGCCCCAAAGACAGTTTAGTTTGAATGGTTTTCCTTTTCAGCTCAGACACAGGCCCGGGATGGCACTTTAGACTGGGAATATATCCTTACCCTGGGAAAGGGAAACTCAATGTGCAGCGACCAGGATTTTCTATTTCAGGAATATGTAAGTAACCCTCTGTCACTGTGTTTTATCATCATCATGTACAGCAAGGTGGTGTACATTTGAGTCAAAGGACAAATCGCTTTATGTAGTCATTTCATTTACAGGTTCAATAATATACGTTACCACGGTTTGCATTTTGTTTTTTATAACAAATAATAATTAAAACAAAGTTCAAGAGCAAAGCGCTTTGGGGTGACTTGTGTCATTTGAAAAGCACAACAGAAATAAGATTCCCTTCCCGAGTGTAATCAAAGATTACCGGTTCTCAAACTATGGGGGCGACCTAAAATGGATCAGACATGTGTTAACCTATTTTAATTGTTTAAATGGTTTTGTTAAAAAATTGTGACAGAGATTTAAAATGTCTGCAAAGATTTGAATATAGTCAGTTTAAATGCCCTAAATGTTTAGGACTCCATCGTCTGAAAAAAAGCATTATATAATAAACTATTAATAATTTAATACTTATTAAAGTATTAATACTTTAATAATAGCTTAGTTGCCTCGCTTCTGTCAGTCTACCCCAGGGCAGCTGTGGCTACAATAGTAGCTTACCACTACCAAGCATGGAGTGAATGAATAATGTAATGTAAAGCGTCTTTGAGTGTGCAGAAAAGCTCTATATAAAACCAATGCATTATTATTATTATTAATTTCCACTTTGTTGCTGTATTGCAGGCACTTATAGCCTGACTGACTTTTGAAAATGCCAGCTTCTAAAAACTTGCTGGTGTTTGCAGCACTTTTTGTCATCTTTGGATTGAGCCACTGTCAAAAATTACCAAGTAAGTTTCTATTACCAATATGATGTACATTTATTTATTTATGTATTTATTTTCAATATTTACACTATTGGCGCAGAGACAGTAGGACTGCTGCAATTATATATAGTCAGGTGAAATATTGCAGTACCTGAGCTGTACCAGCAGATATCACTGTTTGCCACTATTGGCCGATTATTCTCCCTCACAGCAGCACATGTATTAAAGCTTCCTCTTGAGTCCCATGTGAACTGCCAAAGTTCAAGAGGTCACGAGACGTTAAGCTTATACCCGGCCCAGTGTTATTCCACACTTAGCACTTTACAAGGTTTTTTTTTGTAAAACCATCATGAACACATTTGGAAATTCCCTGAGAGTCAACGCCTTATCATTTCAATACATTAATGAATAAGTCGCAGAAAACAATAGCCACTATATAATTTAAATTAACTTAACTAAGCAGTTGATCATGATCCTTTTTGAGGAAAACAAAAATCTAGGGCATTACACACAAATAAACATATTTATTTTAATAATATACAGTAATCCAACTATGTACATGCTGTAGTTGATGTAAAGTAGATGATACACTCATGTTTCAG
The DNA here is from genome assembly GCA_021464625.1 of Proterorhinus semilunaris. Classification (NCBI taxonomy): domain Eukaryota; kingdom Metazoa; phylum Chordata; class Actinopteri; order Gobiiformes; family Gobiidae; genus Proterorhinus; species Proterorhinus semilunaris. The sequence goes on from CM038357.1 coordinate 17,252,669, forward strand.
AAATGTATCTTCCATGCTTCTTTACAATATTTGCTGTTATGTTGTCTGAACCTTTAGCATTGTATGACTTTATGTCAATCTTAGACATAAATAAATGTATGCATCAACATTAACTGTTGGAGTAAGCAGCGTGACTGATATGTTTTAGTATTGGCAAGGTATATTTAGGTTACATGTCATCTAAAGTTACATGACCTGGATTCAACAGTAAACCATTCTGCTGTGAATATGTAAATGTTAACTGTGCATATGTTCACAGGGTCTAAGTAATGGTCCCTATAGGTGCAAACTATCTCAGTGAGCCCACAATTAAGGTTCAGTATAATTTTAGGCATCACTAAAGGCTTTGAGCTCTGGGTACATCGGTACAGTTTATCAGACCAACATGACTGTATATTAATTAAACAAGAATAAGCAGGCTGCTGATAATCTGATCAATGAGACATCTCACTGTGACACTGACCTTGCTGCTATGAGGTTTCGACCTGCTGGAGGAGTTCCGTGTGTCTCAGTCCAGGGGAGTGAGGAGAGTAGACGGTTCCAAACCAGAAGCAGTGGCCTACCGCATCAACCCCTCCATCAACCTGCGAAAAACCACAAGGTAAACTTGTGCTCAAGCAGCTCCCAGATGTTGCTTCTTGCTATGTTGCCAATTGTGTCGTGTGTGCCAATGCGGTAACCTTTTGAATCATGATATTGTTCCTATTTCTATTGTTGAATATAAAGCATTCAAAAATAATACAAAACAACCACATTGATAAACAACTGCCGATGTTGTTTAAACAACCCAAAGCTTCCTCTGACACAGTACTCTCTTTTTCTTGCTACTTCTCACTCATGCACAGTGATGTATATCCCGATGGGCTCCCCGCGGACTACTCTGTCATCGCCACATTCAAGGTGACCAAAGACACTGCCAAAAAATCCTGGAATCTATGGCAGGTGAGCGACCCCAAAGACCGAGACCAGGTAGGGCTTCGCTGCCACCCCAGGACGCGCTCACTGGACTTCTTCTACACCAGCCCTCATGGAGGCCAGATGCTGCGGACCTTCTCCGGGGTGGAGAGGCTGTTCGACGGAGCGTGGCACAAACTGGCTCTGAGTGTGAAGGGAGACCAGGCCAAGCTGCTGATAGACTGTGACGAGGTCAGCGTGGAGGCCATAGATGAAGACAGGCCGGTCATACACAGGGGATACACGTCCATCGCCAAACGGGCCGCAGAGGACCGCTCCGTGTCTGTATGTGCTGATTCAAAATTACATGGTTGGAGACATACTCAGTAAATCACTTTAGGTTAAATTATGTTAGTGCTGATAGTACCAATAATAGTGAATAAAAATGTTTACATTATTTTTACTATTCATTCACACCAACTGTTGCATAATCTACTATATCTTCTATAATCCATGGCTATCTGAATTACTAAGAATTTACTATCCTTATTTTGTCGCACTAAAACATGGACTCCTGACTATACTATTAATGGGCACTCAAAGCTTTTTACATCAAAGAACCACTCATATTTACATTTGGCATGTTCATACGGCAGTGTCCATAGACGCTTGAGGTTAAGGAAGGCGAAATGCCACCAAATTTTAAGTCAGAGAACGAACGCTCCACCTACTGAGCCTGATATGGACGCTCATATACACCTAACACTAAATATTTGCTGCTATATACACTGCAGGTCGTACTATTACATCCAACTACATTTCCACTATGGCCATCGTCAACAGCTATTCTATAAGTCACACTTTGTTTCATAGTTTTGCTTGGGGTGCGATTTATATATCAAAATATATAATCCCGCAATGTTTGTTATTTTCACATTGACAGCCGTTAGAGGGCGCTCTGGGCTTGTATCTGCCATTCCTTTGCCACTGAAGATTTTACAAAACGCTAATCGAGCAGCAGAAAGAAAGTATGGAGTGAGCGAGAAACTTGTGAGGGCCTAGCGAAAAGCGGAGGTTACTCATACTGCGATGAAGAAAACAAAAAAGTGAATCGCAAGCTAAAAGCTAGATGGCCACAGCTAGAGGAGCGAGTTTTCAAATGAGTGCTTGAACAACGTGCTGCCGGGAGAGGTTCATACTCCGGAGCGACTTATAGTCCGGAAAATATGGTACTCCTGTTTGGGATTTCAATTGGGACTGTACGCGGTTATGTTTCGCAGGTGGACCTTCAGCAGATGGAGGTGTCATGTGACCCTGAGAAAGCCTACACAGAGGGCTGCTGTGAGCTCGTGCGTGCGCTAAGTACTGAACAACATTGTGTTTTCAGTGCCTTTTGTTGTAACAGTTGTTCTCATGTCAGTGTGGAGGCTACGCCGAGATAGGTTTGACAGCTGGAGGAGCGTTGTGCAAATGTATGCATGGGCAACCTGGAATCCAGGGGCCTCCAGGGCCAAAGGTGAGTGTATGTCTCAGCTGAATCATGGGCGTGCCTGCAGATTTGTGCTCGAGTTTGTCAGATTTATATTTTTATTTTGTACAGGGTCACAGAGGGCTTCCCGGAGAGCCAGGAGACCGAGGAAGACTGGGGAACTGGGTAAATAAAGAAAATATACTAATGAGAAAAAGTATACTGAGCACAGCAGTTACAAAAACCTTGCACAGCAAGGCCCTCAACAATAACAAATATTTGGCTTTAGAAAAGACTGCTTTAATTACTTAACATAAACATCCTTATCCAACTAGCATAACAGCGCCGCACTAAAACAATCATAAATCAGGACTACACTGGGACTAATGAGGAAAGTTAGTTTTCACAGAACTAAGCAAGCTCTAAAGCAGGTCCAAGTTGGATTTACACACCGATATAGACATTTTAACCACTTAACTGCCACCCTAGGGTTAGGGTTAACAATTATTTACATCCAAGTCTCAAAGCGTATTGACTGAAGAGCTTACAGTCTAAAGCCAAGACCTTCTAGTTTCTAAAAATATGTGTGAGATCTGTGTGAGTGAAACACAACTTACGTTACATTTGCCGTCCCTAATTATATCCTGATTAGGGTTAACTAAAGCCCCCTAGCCCCCTGATCAGGGGAGACAGCAGTTAAGGGGTTAAACCAGGACCAAACCGGGCCCGAACCACGGTTAAAAAACAAGACCAGGACTAAAACTGTGACTGTCCCAAAATAGTACTTGACTGCAAAAGACGAACGTACCACCCACCAGTAGAACCCTGTGTGCTCCTTTGGGGATCAGCGCCTCAGTCTGAGAGGCTCCGCCGCTGAGCATTGTGTTGCAAAATTTAAGGGAAAAAAAGTAAAAAAGTAACATCTCCTCATCTGTGGTGGATTACATTGTAAAACTGCAGTGAGCTGTGGAAAATGGCTTGTACAACACAGAGCGGACAGGATGGAAACAGACCTGGGAACAGCAGCACTTAGCGATAGTAAACACTGGGGTTCTTTTTATAGTTTCACTACTTGTGTCGGCGCTGCAAAAGATTTATGCGGCAAATCCGAGGGAAACATAAACCAAATGCGGATGTTACCATAAATTGTGCTGTGCATCGTTTCGGAAATCTCAATTTGCATCTCTGAGTGTGGTTGACGATATAGGACCCAATTCAAACGCTGGCTCAGGATCATAGCATTTTGTAATGGTTTTTGCTTTTCCATTTGGCAGAAACAGAGCCAAATGTAATGAATCCCACATACACAGGAAAACCAATGCGGGGCTGACTGTGCCCAAATCCTCCAAGAGTCTGCTAATGAAAGGCACCAGTCCGCAAAACTATGGTGTGAAATTAGCTGAATGTTTTCACTCGTAATGATGTCGATATAATTCACACAAAAAAGTGGAAAAGGAGCAGCAAATCATCCAGAAAGTCTGTTTTCCATGATCACTGAATAAGAAATATACTTTTGTTTCATCCTCCACTGAGCTACAGCTGTGTTAATTTCCACTTTGAATTTATCACTTGCTAATCTATTCCAGTTGTGTTACTGTGTACCAAAACAGTGGTATATGCCTTGTTTCATATTTAACATTTGGGCCCCCTCACCGCCCTTTAGTCACAGCACATGTCCGCAGTCATACATGCTACATAATGGGAGCAGCTGTAGCTCATCTGGCACAACACATCTGTCTTGTATAAGTTTTGGAGTTCGGATCTCCTGCCAGCTTGTGAATCATGGAGCCCCAATATGTTTATCTCCTCTCCTGCTGGCATCTGAGGAGGGCATTTCCTGGCACAGATAGCAATAGTGTCCGCCTTGCCTTGTGTTGTGGGTGGTCCAAGACGCGTCTGAACTATAGAAATGTTGTAAAATTCACGGTCAGGGCCTTCACCAAACCAGCTTTAAGCCTAAACCTTTGGCCAAGTTGACACGGCTTAAAAAAAAGGGGGGAAAAAACAGCAGTGTGTTTTAGGTGGACAAATAAACAGACAGACGCACGAGTTCAAACATTTACAAGGAAACACGGCCATCGCCTTGTGGGGAAAGCGTTTTTCAACTTAGCTTGTGTAGAAGCTGTACCATGGGGCACCAATGCACTTAAAGCCACACTGTGTAACACTAAAATACAAGCATTTATTTTTATTACACGCACTTTTATTGTTGAAATATATGTTTAAAATATGAACAAATAAACATGTGTCTTTGCTATGAGCGGCTCACCTCAGATCTGACTAACTTTACTGGGAGGGGGTACGTCTCCAGTTCGTCTCCCTGGACATGTACCCTGAACACAGCCAAATATGAGATTTGAATAGGTTAGGTCCTCATCCAAATCCATTCTTTGATTACCCACTGCAAAAATAGCATTTTCTGTGTCTAGCCAGTCACAAGGAGCATGTTTTGTGTCGATGGGCAACAGCATAATCCAAAAGGTTACGCAGTGTGCCTTTAAACACAAACATTAACCTTTTGCACAATTACGATTGAGATCAATAGAATGGGGTCTATGGTTGTTGTATATGGTATGAATTTGAACTATGCTGCATTTATCTTTCAGGGCATCAGAGGCGCCACAGGAGACTATGGGAATATTGGTGAACCAGGGCAAAAGGTATAATACTTACAATGCTATCAATTCTTCTTTTGACTGGTTGAAAATGCACGGGTGAAATCTTTCGCCTGCATCCTCAGGGTGAACAAGGAATCAAAGGCGAGAAAGGAATGAGGGGACTTTGGGGCCAAGTGGTATTTATGAACGTCATATAATCAGTGTCTTCAGAGCATGTTCAGTGTAACAAGTCATTGTTATATTTACAGGGAGACCGAGGTCCTGAGGGGTTGAAGGGATTAAAAGGCGCAGCTGGCTTTAAGGTAAATCTCACCCTTTTAGCTTAGTTTAATTAGACAATTAGCCAAAGTTATGGGCTTTTCATTGGATTTCTGCACAGCCTGTTGTGTAACTTTATAGAGAAAGCTTACAGATCGTAATGTCCGCATTGTGACGATAATTGCAGGGGGTTCGTGGACCACCGGGGGCCATGGGAGAGACTGGAAAACAAGGAGAAGTGGTAGGTTTGTGTTCAGCACAATAGCAAAAGAAATGCATTATCTCTTTAGTAATGTAATGTCTCTATAGGGCGCTAAAGGGGGAAAAGGATTCGAGGGTATCCCTGGCTATCAAGGAGTCAAGGTATCCACTCATATTCAGACATAGTGGGTCTGGGGAGTCTTCACACAACTCTATTTATTCTCATGTCATGTTGAACTCTGATACTGAAAATGTTCAAATTTGTACTTTTATTTATTTTTTTATTAGAAATATACACACAGGTTTATAAAGGAGCTGCACTTTTCTGCATCATGGACCATGAATGAAATTGACTAAAAACGAAACGTTTGTGAATGTTCAACTATGATTGGCAATGGATAGTGTCTGTCTAATAAAATAGTAATATATAAAAAACTCATGTGAACCTGAACTGTGAGTTTTTATGATCACAAAAGAGTGACTAACTTATACCTTTCCGATATTCGTAGGGAAAAAAGGGGACGATGGGTGTAGTCGGGAAGCCTGGACCACGAGGACAGCAGGTGGGGATTCCCTCTGATAAGTTGCAATCATCCATCTTCAGTTTCTGCCTCTTTTCCGTCAGAGTTCCCTTTATGTGGCAACAAGGAAAACCTGAAAAATCATTTGAATGTGGTAAAACGCTGAAATACAGCAATGCTTTTGGCATATGGGCCGTCTCCATAAACAACATTAATTTGTGTGGCGGGAGCTTGGCCTCAACCTGAGAGACCTGGATCCCAGGAACATGCTTTTGATGAGTCGGTGAAAACAGAGCTGTGACCACAATGATAATCTAGCACCAGACTGTATACAGAAAGGTCTACAGCAGATTGCAATTCACACTGATTGGACTTAAGTGCAAAGGGCTCTAAATGGTACTAATGCTGATTGATTGTGATTCGGCAGGGAACTGTTGGGGATCCTGGTGACAGAGGTTCTTCAGGGCAGAAGGGCAAGCCTGTATGTTTTAGAACAATATATTTTCACATTTACCGGAAAAAATCAGAGCTCCAGTGCACTAATGTGGTATGTTGTCTGAACTTGTACAAAACCAGGGAGTTCAAGGACCTGTTGGCAGACTTGGAGGAATGGGGCAGAAGGTGCGTATCGCCAGATACACCCTCACCTTCACACTTAGATACAATGTAAAAACAGTAATGTTCAGACTGCGGTTTTTGACAGGGCATTGTTGGAGATCCAGGATTACCAGGAAGAGATGGCGATTTGGGTGTAGAGGTAATGTCTACTGAAGCCACCAGTAATTATGTGGACTGTGACAACAATAATCTTAATGTACAACTGGATGTATTGACAGGCCTATCAAGGACCCCAAGGAAACGCAGGGAAAGTGGGAAAAGTTGGGTTCAAGGTATGATTTCTATTCTGTAAACAGTCCCACGTACAGTAAAATAGGTTTTCAAAACCTTTTTTGTGTGTGTCATTTTCAGGGAGAGAAAGGTGTCCAGGGCCCACCAGGAGAGATGGGCCCCCAAGGTCAAATTGTAAGACACTTATCATACAGAAGTCAGGCCATGTGATGTGAAATGACAAAAATAAGCAAGTTCCTTTCAGGAAGTTTAATAAATGCTTTCCTATTGAGGGCCCAAAAGGATACAAAGGCTCTGCGGGGAAGCCAGGGCGACCAGGATTTATCGGCCCGCCAGGACCTGTGGTAAGTGCTGCGGATGAACATTAAAAAAATGTCCAAAACAAGTTCATGTTCCTGCCATTATTTAAACATATGTTTTTGTCACAGGGACATGTGGGTGTGCCTGGAAAACCAGGGGCCAAGGTAAAGCATCCCCTCTTTGCTGAGCTGACAATGAGCCTCAATGAGTATTTAATGATTTAATTCGTTCATAATATGAAAGAGTATCATGATTCTCTAAAGGCAGAACTTTTCAGACATTTGTTAGTTTAAAGTAAATCATTTCAGCTCAGATCTATCATTTGTCGACAGGCTAGCAGTAAACCAGCAGGAGCAATCACAACATACAATCATCATTGTTTACTTCATGCAGGCTGGGGGAGTGGGGCCAGGAGTGGAGGCCAGGTCTAAGCTCTCCCTGGGGACCTGTGCGCAGTGATTACACATCTGCATATGTTGATTATTCAGGCAGATATTTGTGTTTCTATGGTGTGTAGTAGCACAAACAAATCAGATCAAATGAGTCCTAATCTACAGAGGAAAGTGATGAAAGTCAAGGCAAAGTGAAAAGACGAGTAAGAAACTACGAGAGCAAAAACTACACCTGTTAAAGCATGCTTATTTTTCCATCATGCATTCATTGAAAAAAAAACCACCAGGGTCATATTTGTGCTGAGTGAGTGGTTTTCAACTAAATTGCCATAACATTCATTTCACTTAAATATTATAATGAGTGTTAATAATACACAAGAACCATCCCACAGTGTTCAGCAGTATAAGATAAGATATGTTTTAAAGCCTAAAATGTGTATTTTGCACAGGGTGACACAGGAATTCAAGGAAATCCCGGAGAGAAGGGTGCACAGGTATAGCTTTAATATTTATTATCTCTAAAGTGTAGGTTATTGGACATCTTTAAGTACAACTTTATCATTTACAGGGTGCAAAAGGGGTCAAGGGACCCAAAGGAAAGGTAAGTAATTTAAATTGTACTTTTTCAAGATATTTGTTAGATGCTCTCATTTTGCGTTCTGCGTTCACCTGCTGTGGTAGACATACAGTGATCTTGGAGACCTTAGACCTCACTGTGTGCTCTGTACAGGTTGGACAGCATGGAGAGGTGGGTCCTCAGGGAGCTCGGGGAAAGCGTGGTCCAGCGGGCCCACCAGGAGGGGCCGGTCCCGGGGGAGTGAAGGGTGTACGGGGCGAGAGTGGGCCAGATGGATTTCGGGGGCCTCCAGGTCCTCCAGTAAGTAAAATACACTTTAAAACACAACACTCTCAGACTTTACTTGACTTCAGAGTAATATAATAGAATAAACAGAGCCATTAAGATGAAAACCACTACTGTTACTGGAGCTGGCATATACCAGGACTGGCGCCTATCATCAGTGATGAGTGCACAGGTAGAATAAATAAGTTGCTCTCATGCAACGCCTGCCAACAGCATTGGTGTGAAGAACATGTTTAAAGAGTTTTCATTTAGTCCAAAGTCACAGCAAGACTTTCATTTAGTGGACTCATAAATTCATAATGAGCCTGAGGGCAGATTTTGGCTGCGTCTGTCCACTGCATTTCCTGTTAGAGGAAGGCCCTCCTTCAGCACGCTCTTGTGTAATGTTCCTGTTCCTGTCCCAGACTTTGGTGCTGGTCCAGTGATGGTTGTGATTTGTTGCACAGGGCCCGAGCCTCCCGGCGCAACACGTCATTGAAGTTTGTAAGAGAGTGGTCCTGGAGCAGATGTCCACCTTTGCCAACTCTGTCAAGAGGACGTGTGCCGCAGTCTGCCCACTCTATGGAGATGTGCCCATGGGTGCTCCTGGTCCCCCAGGTCCCCAAGGAACTTCTGGACCTCCTGTGAGTGCTACTCAAGGGTTCTATGGAGTTTCCACAATACGTAAGGCCAGACTGTATGTTTCATGGTGCCTGGTTTGGGTTTCATCTCACCTCCAGTAGACCTTCATTGCAGACATATTGCTGGAGAGCTACACTGTACAGTCTCTACACATCTACACATACATTTGTCTGAACGGCTGCTTAAAACACAAACAGACTGTAAGGGTCTGGACAAGACTATAAGAGCTCAAGTATTTGGCAGAAAAGCTTGGCATGAAAACATGACAATTTTCCACGTCTCCATGAGGACAAATACAGAGTCCCACACCAGACTCTGTATGAGTTCAATGGTTTTGGAGAGTATCAAGGCTGTTTTCAGATTGGAATGCCTTTTCCACATTATTATTAAACAGTGTACAACCAATCATGTTCCACAACTTCTTTAATCATGACTTGTGGCCTGATAAATGCTCCTAAAGCCCTGAATATTTTAAAAATATTACATTATTTTTCCATTATATTGGGTTGTGGCTTGGTATGCCAAACCATGAACGGCCTTGACTGCAAACTCTACAATCATTTCCCATAACAAGATCAACAATGAAGCCAATCAATCTCGGACATTGGGCTATGAGCTGTTAGAGGTGACCGTAAAGTTTGTTAATACCTCTAGAAGAGGAAAATGTCCTGTTTATAGTTACAACAGGACTATGCTTTTATATACATCTGTTATCAGGGTCACCCTGGTCACAATGGAGCAGAAGGTGAAACGGGACTTCCAGGATTCTATGGAGAAGCTGGAGATCCAGGTCGGAAAGGAGGAAAAGGTACGTAAAACTCAGTGACTGAGTGGCTTGCACTCTCACTTCACAGCAAGAGGGCCCCACATCTGATTCCACAGGCTGGTGGGGCATTTCAGAGTTTCAATGTGTCTGAGTATGTTTCCACTGAGAACTCCAGTTTCTCTCATCATCCCCCAAAACACACACAATGGGCTCCGGAGGTTTGGCCTGGGGCATTGATATAAGAATATGTCACAAATACACAAAGACGCATTTCCTCTTCAGGACAATAAGTCTATAAATAATCAAAACATGCAAACAAGTCTAACTGTTGCACCTTACGTTACAGCAGTAATAAGATGGAAGTAACAACAAGGGGATGGATAATGCATTTTACAAACTTATTTCCATATTATTACAGAGAAAACACAAGCCATGTTGTGGTAATTCAGTCTTGTAATTAATCATAAAATAAACGATGTGTGTTTTCATGTTATCAAATAAATCCCATAAATACCATTATTTAGGTGCCATGCCATTTCCTTTTTTTAATCACATTATCATGATTTTGCTGTGCAATAGTTCAGTTCCACGTGTGAGTAGAAGTAACTCCTTTAAGACATAATAAAAAAATATACAGAATAACAATAACTGCGTAAAGAAAATACAACAATGTAAATCAAGAGGCCTTTAAAAGTGCCAGTTAACTTTCACCACGGGTCCTTACCACAAGACCATGAACATGATTCATCATGTACCACAGTACATATAAAAGTGCAGCACAGAGCTGTAAAACTCACATGAGAAACACGCTGGTCCTCAGCAAGACTTCTTAGGGCGAATCATACAAAAACGATGTCCCCTTCGACTACAATAGTGCAAACTACCAATAAATATATCAATATTTGCAGGGATTTGAAGAATGTTTTTCACAACGCTAGAAGACAGAGCAGTGTGAAAAGGACAACGGGAACATGACCTGTCTTGGCAAATTGTGTGTGTTTAGGTGAAATAGGGGAAAATGGTGACAAAGGACCTAAAGGCCATGGACCATTGGGACATCCAGGAGACCAAGGACCTAAAGGTATTGATCTTTTGAAAGTAAATTTGTATTTGAGTGTATCTGCATAGCCCTCATTCTGAAGCTCTGTTGCATTGGGCACACAGGGCAGCGCGGGCGCCAGGGCAGAGCCTTCAACGGTCAGCCTGGGAAGCCTGGTGAAAGAGGTCATGTGGGCCAGCCGGGACTCAGGGGTCACGCTGGTCTGCGAGGACCTCCGGGTGTCTGTGTCACCTCAGGGTGCACTCCTCTGAACTCCACCATCGGGACAACTGCCTCCAGACCAATGACAAGAACAGGCCCCCGTCCAGGAGCACGGCCAGGACCTCGCAGGAGGACTCGTCCCTGAGACACAACCAACAGGGATTACAATTGTTAATATAAGTTGACATCATTCAATTTGAACTGTATGTAAATATGCATCCACAGCAAGAACTATGGTAAATAAATGACTGGAAAATGGCCAACAAAGCTAAAAAGGAGTCTGGTAAAAATACAGTATATATTTGTATAAAAAGTGATGATAGTTTTATTTAAAATCATTACAATGAACTGTCTGTTCTTTCTAATAAAAATAGAAAAGAAATAATAACGTGACAATTGTAATGTGTGAGATTTTCACTGTGGTTTACGTGGACACCTCATCTTCAGCTGCTTGCTCCTATGCACATATAGTGCAGTGTGGCATTTAGGAGAGTATAAATGTTTCTCTGTATACATCACAGCTTAATTTTCCGCTCTTCTTAAACTGTATTTGTCCTGAGATTCTCTGCGTGGACTTTCCAGCCTTAGTCCTGTCTCTTCAGCACAGTGGAGACATTACATAATTGGGAGGTGTTGGTTTGTCAATTGGTATTATCATAATGAGCTAATGCCTCTTCAAAATAATGCTTCACTGGTTCTAAAAAGGTCTTATAATGGAGAGAAAATGATTCAGAGATTTTCCACATTGAAAGCTGAACAAGAGAACACTTGATACTAGAGAGTGGCTCTTTCCTGGCTCATGCCTTCCAACTGTATAGTACCACGCCCCGCCCATTCATTGCATCCTGTGTGCCATGTTGCTCTAGTTTGTTCCAACAAAGGATGCGGAGGCCACTTCTGTCATGGAAACTCTTACGAAGGACAATTATCCTCCATCATTTTCAGCACTCTTACCACTTCCTTTGTGTTTGATATCTATCTTAGTGGTTGACCATACAGGCCATATATGATTTGGAGCATGTGACTTCATGAAATCATCCCAATAATGGTTACGCTTCAGTGTGATAACACATAATCAGTGGATTTTAGAGAGAGTTTTACAGTGTCTCCAGGCAGCAATGCATATGTGAGCATGATGTAGCATAATAAGAGGTTTAACATGTTGTTATGTTAAAACAGGCAGAGCATTCACTTAATTAAATTTGCTGCATTTAGGACAGACTTGTTTATCCAAAATAAAAAACTGCATGTCTCGCTAGGTACAGCAAATACATGTTTCCATGTACCCTGCGTGTCTCCTTGTTTGATATTAAATGCCAACACTTGTATAATAATAAACAAACATCAAGAGAATATGAATAAAATACAATTATTTGTTTAGATGTGCAGCTCACTTGGCTTTGATGAGCTGCAAATGGCTCCACCATGCCCCATAGAATTCTGATTTCTGCATGGTGGAGCCTCATGAGACATAAATGGTATTGTCACTTATTAAAAATGATTTATCATTACTTTTGTATTGACTTGTGTTCATGCAGTCACATAGTATGACTCCAGAAGACAGTTATTACAACATTAATTTATGGCTGTAATTTCTTCCAGTGAAGTGCTGCATTCTTATGTTGTGACAAAACATGAAACGGATTAAGTTTCGTGCTTTGCGAATGCTAACCAATGGCGTCACCCGTTGTTTGTTGCAAAATAAATCCCATCAATGAGAAAGTAAATGAAGACTCCATCCAAAAGCTCCCCTCAGTACATACTTCTGAAGTCCAGCAGAGTGTGCTGCCACTCAGCCATGACACCCCTCTCACTCATGCCAAATGGTCCTGCTTTACAAGCCAGACTCAGTCTGAGAATTTGGTGTTTGGTCTGTGTGAAAAGCATAATTTTACAAACATTCCTAATATCAAACATGACACATTTTTACAAGTTGTTATTCTTTGCTCAACAGTGGATGTACACTGTACATGCCTCATTGAGTACATACTTCATAGTTCTCCAACAACAAAATGTCCTAAAGTCTTATCACTAATTAAAACATTGAGGAGATAAAGAAGCTTGTTCAGCAGAACTGTTGTGCTCCACATGTGGGTGTCTGTCTGTTGAGGGTGAATGCAAAGTGCCTGCTCTGCATAAAGCGTGATCAAACCTGTTTGAGTGCATCTCTGCAGTGGCCTGCTCTACAGATACAGATGCAACGCTGCAATTCTAATGACTCCCAGCTGTCAGTTCAGGAGAAGGACAGCGGCAGCATTTCACACCTTGTTTGCAGCTCATTCAAGTAAATAATTTGTTTTTTGATGAGGGATATAATTTAAATCATAGCAGAATTCACAAATGTATGCTGACAATAGTATAATAAGCTCATTTGGAATTTGTCACTTCTCCAGGTAACTACATGTTTTCTGGTTGTGCCCCAGCAGCCCGAGCTGGCGTCCAAACCCTCGACACTTGGACCGATCCTGATTTCATTACTGTTATTTTCCCCTTTGGACTGTCACTGAGATGGGCTGTCTTTTTCACTATTTCATGCTCTCCTTATCTGCCTCTCTTTCCACCCATGGTAATTGAGAGTGGATGTAGGCCAGTAAAAGTCCAGTCTGAGAAGGGGCTGGCTGGTGGGGTGTGGAGAGGGAGACGAAGGAGACGAGGGACAGAAAAAGAGCAGAGCAAGAAGAGGCAGACTTCCACTCACTGGAGAGACATGTGCTCGTCAGGTTTACACCACCATCTGTGATACTGCTATTGATCACGGGCTTCACTGTAAGGATTTACAAATATTCAGACAACAACTTGGATGCTATCTGGTAACTTTCTTATTGTTATTATTATCTTTCTCTACTCATTAATTTGTACGTGGTTAGCAGTTATATGTGCATGAGCACACCATTTTAACCATACATTAAATGATTTGTCAATGACATTGCATTGCTTAGGATTCATTAAAACTGCATCTGCATTTTGAAGTTTCTCACTCGGCTGCGGTCACAAATTGAAGAGTTTCGGCTTCCGTTATCAGTCCCTTGTGTGTGCTACCGTCATGCAAAGAATGAATGGACTAGTGTCAAAAAGTGTCCTTGTTTTTTTTATTGCTTCTCATAAAAATGCTTCTGTCATAATGCCACAGTGGAATACCGTATGATGCATCCACTCAGCTCAATGCATCGTTTACATAAAGCTCATGTCTCTGCAGGATAACCGGTAAGAGAAGTGAATTATAAATCACTTGTTAGTGGCATGTTGGCTCGAGATGGTGCTGTTTTACAAGAGCGGCTTTGGCCATTTGCATTAGCACAGAACAGATTTACGCCGAAAAAGTGATAGAGGTTGGCTTCCTCTTGTTCTTGAAGAATTTGTCAGCGATAAATCCCCCTCAACTTGGCAACCTATATCCTACATGAGACGCACTTGTTATTTCTGGACCGGACTGGCTTCCTCTCGCCAAATTTACAACAGATAAGTCGCAGATTAGAAACATTAGTTCACATGTGTGCAGGGGGTAAACAAGTTATGTGCTGTACATATCATATTTCCTGAATATAGTCTGTGCAAAATGCATTTCCAAATAACTGAAAGGTTGATTCAATTCAATTGGTTCAATCTCAAATCCATACATGTGTCCTTGGGCATGACACGCATAAAGTATACTGGTAATTCGTGTCGCTACTTTACTATGGACACACAAAGGCAGGCCTGTTGTCTTGTACTCCAGCCATCTCTGTAAATGAAGTAATTAACTGAGATTATTAGCACAACATACCAGTACTTCACTTATCCAGACTTAGAATTGGCAGTCAAATGGAATCAAATGTTTAATGAATGGCATATTTAATAAAAGATACAGTACTTTCACTGTGTAATCTCAGGACACAGTCAACATTGTTGGACTGAAACTGCGAGTACACCCACTCCATAATGGTTTGATGTCTTACACATGTAGCATAATTGTAATGTTGCCATGTTTTTGTCCAGATAAACGTCGAGCGCTCTTCTTTAAGTCTAAATGTATCTGCTCACTGTCCATCAGTGGAATTTCACTGTCTGATGGTGTAAATGAATTCCATGTGGCTTGAGCTGAGGTGTAGATATGGTGCGCTTGGACAAAGTCAGTCTAGTGGGAAAGTCATTCTGGCTACAGCAGAACAGCGAGGGGTTTTCCAGTGGCCTCCTCCAGCTCTCTAGTGAGGAAAAGTCTGCAACAAAACCAGCGCCTCCTTCCCTCACGTTACTTCAACTCACGTTTACATGCTGGAAAAACTCAGTCACTATTAAAGTCTTTGGAGCTTCACAGCCATAGAGGTCAAAGGTTACATCCTTGCTGTGAATACGCTAACCTTCAGGTGTCCCAGACTAAGCTAAGAGTAAAGTTCACAATCAGTGGGCTCTTATCGAAATTCCTTTCAACTGTCTTGCCTATGATACGCTACAGATCTGGACCTCCTTTCAAGATGTCAGCCCCCTCTCTGCCTTCACGTGTTGGAAAATACAGTAAAAGATTATACAGCAAAGCCGCCACTCAACCTGGGGAAGAGATGCTGCAGATGCAAAAACTAAGCATTTTACCGAATTAGTAATAAAGCCGTACCAAATTCGTTATAAATTATAAGTGCCCATAAAAAATAAAATCATGCTCGAATGTACCTTTTCAGTCATGTGACAAATAAGTAAAAAGGAGTGGATAAGCAAACATTGCTAATCCAATCCAAAGGTTGGCAGTGAAATCCCAGTTCCTGCCTATGCATACGGTTGCTGTGTACTTGGGCAAGACACCTTATCTGCCTTGCCTCCCGTGTCTATGTACACTGGTGTATTAATGTGTCTTTGTGAGAATGCGGAACATGGTGGAAAATAGCCCATGACTACACTCAAGCACAACCTGTTCACTCACATGTATCAAACATAGGTATGTATTCATTCAACATGCACGACCCCGACCAACTAAACTAAACAAATACATAAATCATAACAATAATATTTTGTGTTTATGTTAATACTTCTGAGTTCATCATGTGGCAAAAATGACTGAACCTCAAAAGCATTTTTGAATTACCAGCAGCGAAACAGCTGCCAAACACTTGAGGATAAACTCAAAATTCTGCATCTTACCAAATTTGCACAAAAGCTAGCTAGACAAAAGCTCTCTTCAAAAAAGTTACATATACAATCACAAACTGCCAAATTCAACATTATTAATATAACACATTGTGCCCATATATTGTAATGCCAATTCCAAGTGTGTGGGTAAAAGGATTTACTTTGAGATGCCTGACTCTGATTTCAAGCACTGCCCAATCACACGTTAAGCATAAATCCTAGATGATCCTGTTAAATTTATTGTTTATTCCGTTTTTCAAAGTGCATTTCCACCTACATCAGTCACTCAAAGCACTTTTCCATCAGGGAACCATTCACACTCGCATTGATACACCAGTGTACACAGACACAGGAGGGAAGGTGGGTGAAGTGTCTTTCTCATGTGGGATATTCCTTACCATAATGCCGCCCTGCGTTGGTGATTGTTTTGCAACAAACCAAAAAATGAATTCTTGGGAGAGAAAAAGGAGCAGAGTATTGACAGTGTAGCAGTTGCCAAACCTTTATTATTGACAGGAACATTTGCAATTTCTTGAATTAAATAACCGTGGCTACATCAGCCCTCCATAGGTGCTCAAGTCCTCTGCAACCTTAAAAAATAGAGCGCAGATAAGTGAACATCTTGTTTTCAAATTTATGGCCAAAGCTCCTTGGCAAAATGTAAGGAAGAGCAGGGTCACCTGGGTGTAATCATGTGATATCCAGCTCAGATACCAAAGCGATTAAGCCGATAATGGTTATAACATAATTGCCAGCAGGAAGGTCACACCGGGACATTTACTGTCTTCAGAGAAGCTTGGCATCTCCAGAGTATACAGTAGCAAAGAATGGGAAAGCCATTTGTAGCCTATAGGGGACATCTTAAATTACTTTTCCACCCAATCCTGAACAGTGGGGCTTCTTGTAACAGCTGGGTAAATCTGACACAACAATCTCAATAGGGCTGGGCAGGTGCACTCTGAGCGCAGGAGAACGAGTGACTCAGACACTTGAGTGACGGCTCGGGGGCTAACAGCCAGAACAAGCATGGTCTTAGAAGAGTTGGCAGAGTACATGAAAAGCTCTTGGAAAGCAGGGAAGATACCAAAAGATATAAATCATATTTTGTTTCATTAACCTGTACTCCAAATGTCAGTTTACTGTGTCCCTTCAGGCATGTTTTTTTTTTTTTTCAGAAAAGGTGTTAAATAACTCCACACACCTGCTTATGAAACTTTTGTCAAAGCGTCTAGTGTGAAGTAAGATGACAGTTGTTTTTGGCTTTGTTTTTGTTTTGTTTTTTTTACAGAGTCTGTCCAGTAGCAAAGCCAAAGGCAGGCAAATATTGGCAAGGGAAAGAGGATAAGAGGAGACAGCTGAGGAAGATCCCAACGGAAATACTGAGTTCAGTCAATTGCTTGTTTGGTTCAGCTTGTGGTGCCATGTGAGGATGTGGTGGATGAGGTTTAGGTGTAGATCGAGTGGCTTTGGAAAGATGGAGAGGTACTTGTGGACTGTGTGGATAATTTGTGGTAAAAGACTATTAGGCTTTGGGGCAGAATTACATGTAGTAGAATCTGTGGCCGCTGGAAAGACGGGAAGTTAATGTATCTCAGCAGGAGAGGCTGTGTCATTTAATAACCAAAAACCACTAAGTACTTAACCTGCTGAAAGATATATACTTTACACACTGTGTTATAAGTGTTTTGACAATGGTAAGGTGCATATCCACTGCTAAATATGTGTCTGTGTTTGTGGGAAATTCTGCATGAGATGTTGTCAATATTAATGCAGCAGTTGATTTCACAAATGACTTTAGATGGCCAATAATGTACATGTTACTGACGATCATAAAGAATAGTTCAGCCAGACTCTAAACAATTTCAAGTTTTACAAAAACATTTCAGGTATAAATATGTGTTGAGATGTCGAAATCTGTTGAACTAGATGCATACCAAGAGGGCAGACCTCTGCCAGGGCCATGGCCCAATCTTTTTCTTGAATTCACTGCCAGACATGGACCAGGGATCACACTGACTACAAGCAAGTGGTTGACTATGGTTCAGTATTTTGACATCTGTCAAATACATGTAAATTTACCATTTATACCCAATTCATCAAAAGGGTCTGGAATTCATTCAAGTAACTATCCCACTGGGAGAGACTTTATGCAATGCTTCAGTTTCCTTTGTTGTACTACATCTTCTTCCAATTATTCCCAGAATCCAGACACACATTAATATGAGCTAGTTATTATTGGTATAAATAAGAATCTTATATTATAGACACCAAACAATTAGACAAGAGGGGAATGGTGTATTTTCAATTGATTAGGGTCCTGTGACACTATGGGCCAATCTAAGACAACTTTGTGAAACAACCACAGATTACCAGTATTAAACATGCTTGCCATTGTCTTTCTTACCACTGTCAAACAATGCATGTCTTTTCCTTTTCTGTAGGTGTTCAGGTGGATCTTGGTACTGCTGCATAATGGGTTACAAAGCAACATCAGTGCACTGTGCCTTAAGATTCCTGTGCTTCACGCTTCTCCATTTACTTAGCTCAGCACAAGATGACATAAGAAGTAAGAATGCTGTCTTCATTTCTCACACTAGTCTTGCTGGTCACACTAAAATCTTAGTCATTGATCTGTAACTACATGTTTTCATGGAACAATTAACTGACTGAGCTACTTGTCTTCTTCAGGCTGTAGGACCGCCCCTTGTGACTTGGTCTTTATTTTAGATGGATCTTGGAGCGTAGAAGATCTAAACTTTGAAATTGTGAAAAAATGGCTGGTCAACATAACCACCACCTTCAATATTGGACAGAAGTTCACGCAGGTTGGTGTGGTTCAGTACAGTGATGACCCTGTTTTGGAGATACCACTCGGGAAGTACTCCTCTAACAGAGAAGTTCTAAAGGCAATGGAGGACATCGAGTATATGGGCGGTAACACAAGGACAGGCACAGCCATCAAGTTTGCCACAGATAAACTGTTTGGCCTCTCGGAGCGTGGCACTGCTGGTGCCTCCAGGATTGCAGTTGTACTCACTGACGGGAAGTCACAAGATGAGGTTCTGAAAGCAGCAGAAGCTGCAAGGAAAAAGGGTGTGATTCTGTTTGCAATCGGAGTGGGCTCAGAGACGGAGGAGGCAGAGTTAAGAGACATTGCCAACAAGCCTTCATCAACATATGTTTTTTCTGTGGAGGACTACAAGGCCATTTCCAGGATCATACAGGTCATCAGGCAGAAACTGTGTGAAGGTGAACAAGCAACTCTACTCAATTAAAATAACCACAGAGCTGTACATTTTAGACCGATTGGAAAGTGTTCAAACTTTTTAATTTATCACACATTAGTATTTTCTTTACCATTCTGAGTTGAATGGTGATGACTAAACCCAGAACTAGATCTCATATGAACTTTACATACATTACATGTACAGTTTATCTATGAAAATACATTAATAAAATAGCTAAATGAAATTAAAAAAAATAAAACAGTATTGTTTGTTATTTCATTTTGCAATTGTATTTATTTATGCGTTGGCTATAGTGAGGCTGAAAACAGATATAGATATATTCAAACCTTTGTGGAAAAGTACGTTTCTCAATCTCATGTGTCATCTTTTCTGGATCGTCTCCACCCCATCCCTTTATCTGACTTTCACAGAGACTGTGTGTCCAGTAAAGATCCCCATTGATTCACGAGATGAAAAGGGCTTTGATATTCTCTTTCATTTAAATATGGCCAAAAATGCCAAGAAGACCCAAGGGGCGTTTTATGGTTCGAAGGCCTATGAAGTAACATCCCGAGTTGACCTCAGTACAGCTACAAGGTAACTTCAATGAACAGAATACAACCTATTACAAGATCAAGTATTCTAAGTGTTGAAAAAGATAGGTGCATACATTATTTTCACTGTGTGGTTGGCACCCAATGGTATGGGGTATGCGAGAATTTAGCAGGGAGTATGAGGAATAATTAAAATGTATGGTGAATCTGATTACTATTTGAATATCAATTACAAAGGAACGTTGTTATTGATATTTTGTAGTCAAGCCTATGATTATAGGAGTAATTTCTGCTCTGTTATGAACTCAAAACACATACACAGTAAAATAATAAATTCACTTCTATGCAGAACTAGAAAATAATTTATTTTTAATTTAAATTAATATCATTTTGCAGGTGTTTTGTTCACCACTTTTATGATGCGAGCAAGGTTCCTAAATGTCGCATGGAGTTGGTCATAATGTTGAGTCTGGTTTATATATAAACTTATCTGCCTGTTCAGGACCCTTTTTCCTGATGGACTTCCACCTTCCTACGTCTTTGTGTCCACACTGAGATACAAAGGATCAGTCACAATGGAGGAGTGGGACTTGTGGAGAATCCAGACTCGAGATGGAAGACCTCAGATGGCTGTAACCCTAAATGGATATGAACGCACCGTTTCGTTCACAACAACCAGTGAAGCCCCGAGCGGGACTCAAACTGTTACATTCTCTTTGCAGACCGCTTGGGTAACCTCACTTTCCTACAGCCTTTGTCCTACATTTCCAAACCGACATCAGACACATTTGTTCGCTATGTAACTTTGTTACAAAAGCCTCCTATTCATACTGCAGCTCGGCAGCAGGGCCTTCTTGGGAATTCTGACACATAGACCAAATATTTGAAAGCATATTGTTTATGAAATACACTTGCCAAGAAGCTCAAACTCAGATTCATTGAAAAGCCAAGCCATGTTCAAATGTGGTGAGTCAAGCCTGATAAGGGAAGGAGCTACTAATATAAGGCACTGTACTGATAACTTAAGTATTTAATTTGTCAACTGAGTTCATAACATCAAAATACTTTATACATCTGAGGGTTTTGCAATTGAGAGAGGAAAAATATCTTAACACTCTGCCATGACACTTTTCTAATTTGTCCCTGGCTCAGTCTCGCGCTATAGGCCAGTAAAAAGGCAACAATTGAAAACATACAACTTATTATATTACTTCACTGGATTAAAACAATAGGCCATCTTTTCCAGATCCTGGCATGTTTCACAAGCTCATGTTTGTCCTAACTTGTAATTCTGTGTTTTTGAAAACAGAAACTGTTTGATGAGAAATGGCACCAGTTGCGCCTGCTGGTCACTGAGGAGGATGTGACTCTTTACGTCGATGATCTGGAAATCGAAACGCTCCCCTTACAGCCCCCGGTTGGCATCTTCATCAACGGAAAAACACAAGTGGGAAAATACGTCCAGAAAGAGACTACCGTGCCAGTAAGTTTAGCCTCACTGACAGCCATGTATTCAATAAGTGTTTTCTTTTGATTGATGTAGTTCGACAAATAAACTGCCTGTAAATGCACCGTAAAAAACAGGAAGCAATTTGTGCAATGTGCAGTTTACACTTGGTACAGTTACAGTAAAAGTCGGTCACAGATCACAGTTTACGGCAGCGCCCTCAGGGACATGTCTCAGTTGGTAGTAAATCTTTGGCAGCACTAGCATTTTACTCCACAGGGCCTTATTATTTTCTGTTTTATTTGTCTGCTTTGGCACGTTCCGCCTGAAAAGGCCTCTCTTAATTTATAATAAATCATAATTGAGCTGTGTTACGTGACAAAAATGTGCCATTTCTAGAACATGGAAAAAGATTTACGGCTCCAAACCTAAATTGGAAATGGAAGAATGCCTGTATATCCAGTCAAGTTGTAAATCATTTTCTAACCAAATTATTACATTACATTATTATTACATGAATTCATGCTAAAACCAATGAGCTAAGCAATATTTAGAAGAAGTGTCTAATTACAATAGGTTTTGTGATCAGATTCCAATCATAGAGTACATTTTAAAACATGCAGGATCAATACCATTTGACTGAAGTCTGAAATATTAATTGCTAAACTTATACAAGGATCACATGTATTTCAGATGATTTTTGAAAATGACAGGGTTAACCTATCAGACCCCACAGAGGGAGGACATTTAGTTGTTTGGGGAGGAAATTAAATACCTTTTTCGCGATTTGATCATTGTAAGAGTTTAAACTCCGATTAATGTTCCCATCGGCCCTGGGTCTCTTTAGCCTGTCCGTCCATGGGAGTGGATCTCTCCTTCAGTGTTTCTCCCTGGGTTTATGAGTTTTTCCTTGCCGTGATGGAGAGTCTAAGGACGGCTCGTCGCCACCTGCTGCCGACGCTTAATTGGACATTATGTCTGGATACTTGATTCGCCTGAACTTTACATTGTCTTATTTACTGCTCTGTTTTATCGCCTTAATGTTCGGTGCAGCCCTATGAGGCAACTCCTGTTGTGATATTGGGCTATACAAAACCATTGATTGATTGATTGACGTTGAAGTCCAAATCAGCAAATACATTGATGAATTATTTTGTATCTATTTCAATTACAGTAGAAACCCTTGTTATGAAGTCACCATGTGTTCTCACGCTCAGAATATAATATTTTGTTGTAAAAAGATGAATTTCCCTTTTTTTTTTACTTCTTTATCCAGTTTGAAATCCAGAAGCTACGGATCTACTGTGACCCTGAGCAGAACAGCAGAGAAACGGCTTGTGAAATACCTGGAGTAGTAAGCACGAAAACTTTCATTTTGGCCTATCATGTCCTCTGCTTATCTGCTGCTTATGTTGAAGATAATGAGACATAATCTTTCTATTGAACCTATTGCAAAAGGCTTTAACCCTGCACTGTTTTTAATTTTACGCCTGCAGTATATTATTGCACCATTTGTGCTATCTCAGCATATTGATTCTGCTCCAGTGAGGGGAACTGTTGGAGCAGCTTCAGTGCATTTTTTTCACGGCTCTTGGCTCCAGTCCTGTTTGTGTTAAGCACTGGCCCGTTGTTATGATGACTTGGAGATTAGTACGACCACACAGTTACTGCCTAATGGATTTAATACAAGTCCACTGGAAATACATATAAAAAACAGGCCAGTTTAGACGCCTACACTTACAGATGCCAAACACCACTGTTACAAATCTTGACTCTCCCTTTTTCCTTCTCAGAGTTGTATTTACAGAGAGCACTGTCCTAAAAATAGACAGGGTTAGGGGTAATTTATCGGTTGTAACTTAGCCTAATGTAACTATTTTTCTCATATTTGATTGATACAGTGTTCCAACAGCCCTGATTATGCCGAGCCAACTGAAGAGCCATGTGTCTGCCCCCCTGGCCCACCTGGACTTCCGGGTTCAAAGGTCAGCTGGACTTGTTGCGAACCACACTTGCAGCTTATCCTAGTGTAGCTGTAAATAATTTAATAGTAAATAAATAATAAGAAAAATGCTTTTTCTTTATTAGAACACGGCCTCTAAAAATACTATTCTGGATCGTCAGCATGACAAACAAAATCCAGTCCAATAGGAGAAATAATAACATAGACTTGTTTACAGACTCATAGGGCCACACTTGTTCTACTCTCAGTCTATTTACTGTGATGCTAAGCACACACTCCATTGCTCAGTGAGTCTGATACTTTGCTGAAACCTCTGCAGTCGTTTATGTTTAATCTCAACTATCTATGGTAAAAGCACAAACATGTTACTGTGACCTAGGGCTAATAGTCTGCTTAACTTTCAACAGTTCCAGCAGACAACAGTCTGAACTTAAGAACTCAAATCTAGTCACGACATACAATAGTTCACTCATATCTGAATAACTAGTGGGTAAATTGAATATGTTTCAGTCATGAATTATAAAATAAATGTTTTTTGTAGCAGTGGATAGCTTACCCTACATACGATTGTTTTTGTTTTTTCCATGTAGTGTGATGCTATGTGATTATTTTTTAATAGGGTGAACGAGGAGCTGTGGGTGATCCCGGTCAGCGTGGACCTGCTGGTGCTGATGGTAAGCCTGTGAGTACTATAGTTCAATATACAAACATACAGCACACACAAGAGTCCCAGGGCCCTTGAATGCATCTGAGGCTTTTCCACAATTAAGTTAAGCCGTCCATTAGGTCATGACAGGCACTTCACTGTGGTTTGAGCATTTTAAAACTCTCACATATGTTACTTTGTTTTGCAATGAGTAAATAAGAAGCATCTCTGATTATAGTGACAGAGGCTGCACAATGGTGATTAGGGATAATATAAACATCCTGGAGCCAACTACATACTGTAGTTCAGTAAATGATCAAAACACATGGCGTTTGTACACTACGCTTTGAGATAATCCACAGAGCATGCACACAGCTGAGCAGAATAAAGCATTTAACAGAGACTGTCTGTCTTCCATCTTCTCACAATGTGAAGGGGGTTCCTGCTGTTAGAGGGAGTCCCGGGCTGCCTGGTCCTCCAGGGGCAGGGGTAAGTGTATCATGCAAATTCAGATGATCACACAAATCAAAGCAAAAATTCACAGACTGTGTAGGAACTAAACAGTTTGTCATTCCCCAGGGACAACGTGGGCTAGCAGGGTACAAAGGGGAACCAGGAAGTCCAGGTGTTATGGTAGGAAAGACTATAAGTCAATAAGTCGGATGTGATCAGGAGCATTGCAAATGAAAATTCATATCTCCTATGAAATGTTTCAGGGGGAGAGGGGAATTACTGGGCAACCAGGCCAACCCGGAAAACCAGGAGAAAAGGTCAGCATCTAACCCATTATTCTGCAACTTTTTTCACTTTTATTCACTTTTTCTTTTCTTTTATACAAATGTCTACTCCATTTATAGTGGACAAACAGAAAACAAAGAAGAGAGTGACGATCTTTAATCTCTTTTAGAAATTAGTTGATCCAGGTTTTGTTCAACTGTTAAACAAACCCAAGAGTCACTTATTATTTACAGTTGCTTACCATGCATTCGTTGACAAGCTATAACTGGCTCCTAGTGACACGCCCAATAAAACTCCACCCCAAAAACCAGCAAAGCAAACTTTTTTTTTTTTTTTTTTTGTAGACTTCTAGTCCAACAGTGCATATTCTGGTGTTTATAATTTATCTTCATTCATCTCATTCTCTCGCAACACCCACATAAAAGATAGAGGTATGCAATTAATGATTTAATAGATTTAATTCACATTAAGGCTAAACATTTTTTCATTTGACAAAAACTGTACCTGTGTGTTTGAATAAAATCACGGCTTTTAAACACTACAGTGAGAAAATAATTTCTCTTTAGTTCATTTGTCTTGATAGTGAAGGCACTTAACGTTGTGCCACATTCTGTTTAATGTCGAAAGGCCCTTTTTTATATAACCAAGTCTGCAGTAAGTAAGTAAGTATGTGCTTTATTTGTCACGGGCTCTTCACAAAGCTTAAATGTCAGCTGAATCCAACCTATAACATGTTTGTTGTGATCTAAAAGACTCCCATGATAGATCCTGTTATATACATCAATGGCATCAATCAGTGCAGCCATATGCTGCAGATATAATGCCGTCCCCACAGGGAAGTGTAACATGCTCCGAGGGAAAGAGTTGTGAAAAGGCAGCACAGGAGTCATCTGGGTCTTCTTAAATGTATTCATGTTTTCTGACTTTAGTCTTTCCACCTCCATCTTTTTTTTCTTAAGTCAAATGGATGTGTAAACATTTCCGTTGACTATCTTCTACATAAAAGGATTAAAAACATGTGCAATCCTTTGTACTACAGTGCCTTGCGAAAGTACTAATACACCTTGGACTTTTGCACATTTTGTCATGTTTACAACCCTAAACGTAAAGATTTTATTTAGAGTTTTTTTTACTGAAAGTTCACACACTAGTAATAGACAACTGTGAAGTGAAAGCAAAATGATATATAATTCTGTTATTTAAAAAAAAAAAAAACAGAATTCCTAATGATTGCAGAAAGTTCACACCTTGCCCTAACCATTAAATAGAGGCCAATTGTGCTTAATCTACTCTCAGTATAATTCCAGCTGTTCTGTGAGGGCCTCAGAGCTATGGTCAGAGTGTATTGGTCACTAAACAACATCATGAAGGCCAAGGAGCTCACCAGAGAGGTCAGGGATAAAGTTGTGAAGAAGTTTAAAGCAGCGTTAAGATATACAAATACCATATACCATTATTGAAAGGAGGCCAAAAGTTTGTTAGAAGTCATATGGAGGACACAGCTCCCATGTGGAAGAAGGTGCTTTGGTCAGATGTGACAAAAATTTAACTTTTTGGCCCAAATGCAAAACGTTATGTATGGAGTAAACCTAACACTTCTCATCGTCCTGAGTGCACCATCCCCAGGGTCAAATATGGTGGGGGGAGCATCATGCTAAGCTGCTTTTCCTCAGCGGGGACTGGGAAGATTGTAAGAATAGTTGGGAAGATGGATGGAGCCAAATACAAGGACATTTTGGAGGAAAACCTGCAGGACAATGACCCTAAACACAAAGCTAAACAGAGGCTACAATGGAATGGTTTAAAAAAAAAAAAAAAACATATTCATGTGTTAGAGCTTGAGTTGTTTTGTAAAGAGGAAAGGGCTAAAATGTCAGTCTCTAGATGTGCAAACCTTGTAGAGTCAAACCCCAGAAGACTTGTTGCTGTTATTGCAGAAAAAGGGGGTTCCACAAAGTATTAAGTCATGCTGTATGAATACTTATGCACGCCCCACTTTTCAGTTTTCTATTTTTTGAAAAATAACAGAATCATGTATCATTTTGCTTTCACTTCACAGTTGTCTGTTACTTGTGTGTGAACTTTCAGTAAAAAAGTCCAAATAAAATCTTTACGTTTAGGGTTGTAAACATGAAAAAATGTGCAAAAGTCCAAGGTGTATTAGTACTTTCGCAAGGCACTGTATATTGAAGTCTCTGCCAAGTGTGTTTTCTACTCAAATGAGATAAAGCATTTTTATACAGTATTGCTATGAATGTACAAAAAGAAACAAACTAGCGCTTAAGAAGTTTGCAAATCTCCGAGAGCATGTGTTATGAACTGTCAGCTAATTATCTGCATAAGAGATCAATCCGTGACTTCAAACTGCCTGGTCTTACACCATAATGGCAATGCCAACCAAAGTTTCCTTCTTGTACAATGCAAATCATTACAGGAGCTGGGGACATAACCTATAAAATGACTGTTATATGTGAATGTGATCATTGAAATCCACAAAACAAATGTAACTTTGTTTAATGTCAATTCCAGATCTGATGCATAATATTCACCTACATGTTATATTTACAGAATAAGTATTCATGAGGATATGTCACTTATGTCACACATGCACTACAAGAAACCCTATGAAAGCTCTACCTTTCAAATGATCCCCACATTGAAAGACCACCCAATGGTGTAATCTTACTTTCATGGCAAGAAGCAGTAATACAAGATGTCCGCGTTCTATGACGGAAGAACATCATGAATCAAGCACAGACAAACATGCAAAATCCCTCTGCCGTAACTCTTTTTATCTTATCTACACAGTCAGGGCCTATCAAAAATGTGGCTTAAATAAATGCGCAAGAAATCTAATGTTTTGAAATGAAAGCCTGAAAAAATTTGGCTTGATTCACAACAAAAGCATTGAGTGCAGGTCAACTAATGCCTTAAAATACTGTACGACTGTTTGTTTCTGTTAGGGCTCAACTGGATCTCCTGGAATTGCTGGGTTTCCAGGAAAGACCGGCCAAATGGTAAAAGTGCACTCTCTACTTATTGGTTGTAGTGAATGAAATACATCAAACAATATTAAATGTGGATTTTTTTTTCCAGGGAGAAAAAGGAAGCATAGGACCCTCTGGTCAACCAGGTTACCGAGGGGGAACCGTGAGTTCGGATCAGTCACAAATAGATTTAGAATCAATACAAAAATATCATATTTAATTGATTGAATTAATTGATATTTAATGATTCCTCAGGGCCCACCAGGGAGAGAAGGGAAGGATGGACTTCCAGGAAGGCCTGGAGAAAAGGTTGGTTTACTTTGTAAAATGTACTGAATGTTTGCTTGTTTATTAATCTCTGTTCATTGTTATGTCATTTCTGCCTAAAGGGAGCATCTGGGGTCAGTGGCATCCCTGGATCTGATGGAAGACCGGGCCATCCTGTAAGTTACTGCTGTCATCTCGCACTAAAACAGTCCTTGGCTTGTGCCATTTCAACTTTTTAAGTGCTTTACATGAAATTAAGCCATGCCATCCATACAACTCTCTAAGTTTAAAACGGTCAGACTGTCAGCCTCATGAAACAAATTGCTGTACCATCTATATTTAGTATTTATCGGTCTACAAAGTGTTAACAAAAGCACAACTAAGATGACCCTCGAGAGCCACAAAACATTTCCCTGTAGTTCAGCTCAGGATAGCCCTGTTATGCAACACATCACTTCAGGCAGTAATCAAATGCAGTGAGAGCTATTGTTTGAGCGGCTACAGCCCTCATTCAGCGGCACTACTCTCTAAGATTACTGTTCAGACAGCTTATGTTTGTGTTCATCCCAATTTTTTAAAAAGCCTACATAAGATGACAAAACTGTGAGCTGTCTCTCCACAGAGGTCCGGTCGGCAGTTGTTCACACGTAACATCATGAGTGCAATAAATATAAATTTTTTTCTTATAAAACCAGTCTACTCCATATTTAAAGTTACTCAAACTCACACCATTTAGTAAGCATGTACATTTGCCTAAAAGGCAAACATATATACAATAGAACTGAACACTGTCTGTGAAAAGGCATGTGATTCTTTCCCAACATTTATTCTATACTGTTTCTTTGCATAACCATTGCTTTTTGTCTACGCTCCAATCCACAAAAGAAATATATGAACCACAAGCATTGTTAAATTACAATAATTAGCTATAATCACATAATTCATTGTTTTATTATTTTATTTTTGGAATTGAAAATGAGAGTGGTTGTGTTAGTAGTAAGTTTAAAGTTGAATCTCACAACTGATTTGTTAGCTCACTATTAACAATTTTAAAATTGCTACTACTACTTATGTCTAGTAACAGCTTTTGTTGTGTAGGGGATGCCTGGATTGCCAGGGAATGCAGGCCAGAATGGACAAAAGGTGAGTTTCCTTTTTCCAAGTGCTGTTGTGTTAGGCATTAAATGCATGTTCTTGTTAAATAATGTTTCTGTTTTAAGGGAGAAGCTGGTTCACCTGGCCCAAGGGGTTTTCAAGGTTCAGCTGGACCACCAGTGAGTTGAAATCTGTACTTCTTTGTGAAGTGCATCTGCTTTTAAATCTATGGTCTATCTGTGTGTGTCCTGCTACAGGGCGAGATGGGTTTGCCTGGGCCCCCTGGTTTACAAGGACTATTAGGACACAAGGTAAATAGTTTTTGTGTGTATGTTTTAATCAATCAATTTTTATTTCTAAAGCGCCTTCTAACAACCAAAGTTGACCAAAGCGTTTTAACACTCCTA
This sequence comes from Proterorhinus semilunaris, assembly GCA_021464625.1. NCBI lineage: Eukaryota > Metazoa > Chordata > Actinopteri > Gobiiformes > Gobiidae > Proterorhinus > Proterorhinus semilunaris. The sequence goes on from CM038357.1 coordinate 17,282,108, forward strand.
ACTTTTACAGGAGATATTTCCAACAGAAAACGTATGGCTTGAGAACTGGCTCCATCTGTAGGGAGTTGCAGTGTACTGCATGGAAGTAAAAGTAGTTGATTGTAGTGTATATTATTTATTTTAAACATATACTAAAGATTTTCCACCAGAAAAAGGTGGCTTCCCCGCTTCAGGTCGGTGGGTAGTCCTTGCCTCAAGTGGTGGAGTTCAAGTATCTCGGGGTCCTGTTCACGAGTGAGGGACGGATGGAGCGTGAGATCGATAGACGGATCGGTGCGGCGTCAGCAGTGATGCGGTCGCTGTATCGGACCGTTGTGGTGAAGAGGGAGCTGAGTCAGGGGGCAAAGCTCTCGATTTACCGATCGATCTACGTTCCCACCCTCACCTATGGTCATGAGATCTGGGTAATGACCGAAAGGACAAGATCGCGAATACAAGCGGCCGAAATGAGTTTCCTTCGCAGGGTTGCTGGGCGGACCCTTTGAGATCGGGTGAGGAGCTCAGTTACCCGGGAGGAGCTCGGACTAGAGTCGCTACTCCTCCACCTCGAAAGGAGCCAGCTGAGGTGGCTAGGGCATCTGTTCCAGATGCCTCCTGGTCGCCTCCCTCGGGAGGTGTTCCAGGCATGTCTTATTGGGAGGAGGCCTCGTGGAAGGCCCAGGACACGCTGGTGGGACTATGTCTCCGAGCTGGCCTGGTGTCTCCTCGGGGTCCCCCCAGAACAGCTGGAGGAGGTGTGCGTGGATCGGGAAGTCTGGGCATCTCTGCTGAGACTGCTGCCCCCGCGACCCGGCCCCGGATAAAGCGGAAGAAAATGGATGGATGGACTAAAGATGGGTTACAGATTATTAACACACAGCGTCATATGTTTTGTTTTTGTAACAGGGGACCAAGGGAGAAAATGGAAATCCAGGGATACAGGGTGTCCCAGGATCAATGGTTTGTTTGTTATTTTACTTACATTATAGATGTTACACTTTATACAAATTATCATTTAGGTCTAAACATGTTAATTTTATATCTTCACAGGGGAGTACAGGTGCCCCAGGAAGACCGGGTCAACCAGGGCACCCAGGCATGCATGGAATAAAGGGCAGCAAGGTGTGTCTGTGTGCTTTAAGTAAAGAATGTTGCAAAAAGAAAACATTTTGAGCTTAATTTGTTTTTACAGGGACAAAAAGGAAATCCTGGTGATAGAGGTGAGATGGTAAGATTCCAACCAATTGTGAGGTTTGCTCTAAATTATAAAAATGCTAATAATTGTCCACTACTAAAGTGTATTTTATCACCAGGGGATGAGAGGTGAAAAGGGAGAGCATGGACCACCAGGCACTCATGTAAGTTTTAAATACTCTACTACTTACTTTACAAAAAGGGTTTCAACCAGAAATAAGTTAACCTGGCGAGAGCCAGATTGACATTACAGTGCCACTCACATTAGCACTGATATCAAAATGGGATTGCTCCACTTTAAGGGCCTATCTCACCAGAGGAGAGTTGCAGAGACTGCCGTAATAGGGCCTGTCTCACAGGCCTGGAGACTAGTTGGAGACCCGAGTTGCCACTGGTCACGGAGATGTCTCCGAGACGTCCCATGGAAATAAGGCGAGTTTCTGGGTAGTCTCGGTGAAAACAAAAAGGTTCTATTTCAGCTGAGTCTCAGAATGTTGAGAACAACAAATAGTATTTGTGACACAGCTGATTGAGACCACATGCACATGGAGACTGCATGGAGACCTTTTCAAGTCTCTATGCAGTCTCCTGTTTGTTTTTACTGAGACTACCTGGACACTCGCCTTGACTAGTAGCAACTCGAGTCTCCAACTAGTCTCCAGGCCAGTGAGATAGGTCCTTTAAATCGTTTGGGGACAGGATTAACTTTTAATCTAAATACACTTTTATTTCATGGTGTCGTAACACCATCTCCCTGTGATTAAATGAAACTGTAACGTTGTTAATATATGTCATCAAAGTCAAGTTTGAATTCACAGGGCATGACTGGTCCCACTGGAGTAAAAGGAGAGGTAAGACATTAATAGTATTAGTATTATTTGCAATCTGTATGCTTTAAAATGCACTTTGATTTTTCGCAGCGTGGGACACCAGGAGAGACAGGGCAGAGGGGTCATGATGGTCAGTTGGGGCATCCTGGACAGCCTGGTCAGGTGGGGGCACCCGGTCCCCGTGGGGTACAAGGTGACACAGGACCCCAAGGACCACCAGGCCCTTCAGTACGAGCAGTAAGTGCAGAGACGGATCCTCACACCTAAATCTTTCATAGTTGCAAAGTGAAACAATAATCTTTCACTGCTGTTTACAGATCAATGAATTATCAGAATCACATATTCGACAAATTTGCAGAGACATTTTGCAGTGTATGTGTAAATTGATCTTTGAATATTATGCATTCAATACTTTGTATTCTAGGAGTGCTTTAATTTTTCACTAACTTTAAGTATTTCTGTCCACAGCGGAACTACCGGGACTTTTGATAAGCAAACAACAAAGTTGCTCGTCATGCCACAGTCACCCAGGATCCCCTGGTCCACCAGGTCCAATAGGACCACAGGGACTGAGAGGTCTTCCAGGTTTCAGTGGTGCAAGGGGACATCAAGGACATCCTGGTCAGCCAGGACACCCAGGGGTCAATGGTCATAAAGGTAACTGATGAGCAATGAGCCATTAAATAAAGCAGATCCCACATGAACACAGATTATTAATTCTACAGGAGAGCCTGGGTTTAAAGGGGAAAAGGGCAGTCCTGGTCGAACAACTGATGGAGATCCGGGTCCACCTGGGCCTATAGGTAACACTATTATTGCCTCATTACAGATTTTACAATGATACCTCCAATGCACTTCAGCTTGACTAACTACTGCTAAACTTCTAGGCCCAATGGGCCCCCCAGGCTACGGCAAACCAGGTCCTTCAGGAAAGCCTGGATCTCCAGGTCTCAACGGAGCAGAGGGTAAAAGTGGTAACCCTGGCAACCCGGGCCAGCCCGGTGTGTGTGACCTGTCTATGTGCTATGGCACCATGAGGAGGAGAGATCCTTACAGTAAAGGGCCCAACTATTGACACAGTGATCCCAGTGCAGGCACCAAGTGAAGAGGAACAGCCTTCTCAGGAAGAACTCCGAGTTTCTTATTCACATCCTTCAGGGGCTGCACATCAATCAGCTCAATATAGTCTGATTTGGAGGTTGTTATAATGATGAGTTTAAGGACACCACTGGTGCTATCTTATGGCTAAAGCATTGGCTCTGTTAAACACAGGCTTAGCCATAATGTCCTTGACTTTATTTTGAAAACTGTGATTCCTGGACCTCTCTGGGGCAGAATCGGTGTGACATATTGCCCCTTCTGTGCACATAGTCTCATCTGAAACTGTTTTGGACAATGTTACTGAATATGACACTATTCCATGGAGAAGGACAAAGTTTAGGGTTTTCATATGAACATCCGTCAATAAGTTTACAGTCGTATTATGTTGCATTTGAATTATGGTAGCAGGTATTTTATTGTTATTTATAAGTGAGTCTATGTTATTGTGTACTAGGTTTAAAATCATTTAGGTAATTTTATTTTTGTGACAAAAAAAAACTTTTGTATAAAACAAACTTGAAATTATACATCTGTGACCTTTTGTTTTTTTCTCTGCACAGTACACTTTTTTTAGAGACTTCACTTGTATTGATCTCAATTTCCCGAAAGAAAATGCAAAAACACACACACACACACAACAAACACAATCAAGTATGGTGGTGGAGAAACAAAATGGGTCACCACAACAGTCTTATACTGCACACAGCTGAAAAAGTAACGAATGTAAAAAGACAGCTTTTTGGCTCAGCGTCTGAGGTCTGAGAGCCTGACTGTCAGTGTTCACTAGATGGCGCTATTTGACAACTTCTTTTTTCTTTTCTTTTTCGCTTACTCTACTCGTGACATTGTGTCGCGCTTCTGGTTTGAGGAACTTTCATAATGTACTTTCATGATCGACTACTGATGTGAACATCCAGATATTAGGCTTAAAGCAAGTAGGCCTACTATAATTTAGTGAAAAGCTATAGCTCAGAAATAAAGTTTATTCTAATTTAAGCATACGGTTAGCTAATTATTAGACCTATTGTTCTCTTGACAATGGCCTGGAGTGGCCCACATGGCTCCAGTCCTTTACTGTTAAAAACGAATATTCTGAGGTGGTCGTGGTTGTTTGGACTGAATTCTGACGGCTTCGCAGACTTCAATAAGTTAAAGTGATTAAAAGACCGGTCATTATTCTTTCACTCGTTAAGACGCGGCCTCTCGGATTTCAAGTGTCTCCTTTTACACCGGGCATTCATCATCATGGGACTACTCCTCGTTTTATTGCGGCTGCTAGAGGTGGACGCTTTATAAACAGTGTTTTAACATGCACACGGACTTGAGCAACAGGAGCCAGGGATCCGCGCACACAGCGGTTCTCCTCGGAGCACATTGACCGGTGTCTTCACTTCACCACTAGAAAAACGCACGCTTATCCTTCAGCGCGTGGGCGTAGACTTTTTTCGTCTCGGAGGAGTTCGGCTAGGTGAGGGACGGGGTCACCGCTCCATAAATACTTGGCTCTGCAATGACTTTGGATGAACCTGAGTGGATACATGGAGCAACAGCGAGCAGATACGCAACGTTAATGCCATTTGTTACCTTGAACAATATTTATGCAACTGGGGCTTGATAAATGCCTCACTTAAGAAACATCTGAGAAAGTTGGGGCGCCTTTTGGCGGATGAGGAAACCCAGTGGTAGGGATATAAACAGGTCTAAGCTGTTCAGAGACGGCAATGTAGTTTCAGAGCTCAAAGTGCAGCAATTTGTCAAGATGACAACGATTACATCTTTGAACCGGCTACTTGGAATTGCGTGGAGCTTGAGCTTTTTGTCGTGCGCTCATTGTGGGTTTGGTGACAATCATGTGCACTCCAGTTTCATATACAGGAGGTTGCGCAATCACGAACGCAGGGAGATCCAGAGAGAAATCCTGTCCATCCTGGGTCTGCCTCACCGGCCGAGGCCCTTTTCTCCCGGGAAGCAGTCCTCCTCTGCGCCGCTCTTCATGCTCGACCTGTACAATGCCATGGCCGTGGAGGAAGAGGAGAGCGCGCATCATGGCACAGGGAAAAGCATCGGTGCCAAGACTGCGGGCTACGCTCGGAAAGCATACTACAGCCCCCAGAGCGCGGGTTACTCCCGTATGGCACAGCCCTACCGCGCGGCTACTCTATTGGGCCACAGCCCCGCGCTCCCCACATCACATGAAACCAACTTTCTCAACGACGCAGATATGGTCATGAGTTTTGTAAATTTAGGTAAGTGCTCTTTACATTAAAACAACAAAATAGTCAAATGAAATAGTAATTTTAATATTACCTAATGATTAACTCATCTTTGACAGGCCTTTTTTAGTTTGGCCTTCATGCTCAAATATCTTGCCACTTAAATGCGTAAATGCAAAATGTTGTCTTTTTTACTTTATCATTTTATCATCCAGACTGAAGCACTAATAGCACGACCGTGGTTTTTAAATTGGCGTCTCTAAATGAAGCAGCTCTCTAATGTTCTGTGCAGTAGCCGTGACCCATGACCCTCCCTTTTACTATCAGATGACTGTCTGACCTTGGGAAAATTGGCTTAGATTATTTCCTGTTGTTAGGGGAGTGTTATATTGACTGATACTTTGAGCAGAAATGTAGTTAGGTTATGAGGCAGAATTGTTTTGTATGGTAATAACAGATAAATGTAACAGTATTTAGTGGAGCCCAATGTAGTTATCTGTTTATATCTTTCTGCAACAAAAAAAAAGGACCATTAGGGGTCTAATCTGTCTGTGTGCCCATCTGTTTCCACTTAGCGAAGACCAGGGCATGTATACTGTCACCCCTGAAAGGCCCGCTCAGTCCTGCCACTGTCAGTGAAGTGTTCAATGGGCCTCTGTCTTATTACAGTATAAATATAGCTACTGCAAGTTCTCTCCACCTTAGTAATGGGTTCTAGTGAATAATAATATTTAAAATGTCACTTAGGATGGTGCGGGACTAAAAGCAAGCAAGTTAACCGTACATCGCACACAATTCGCGGGAAATTAAATGTACGTTAAGAAGAAGAAAATATAAGATACGCTCCCTTTACTCAAGCATTTTTTTCTACATTTAAAAAATAAGCATTGGGACCGAACTTTATATAGTTCATTGTGTTGTCTTCAGCTACAACTTAAAATGTAATATTCACGTTACTTCCTGTGGCTAACTTGATAGAACACACTCATGGTATATGTGAAAACCGGCCTCTGACCTCTTTGTGTAAGTAAGTACACTACAATCACTGACTCGCGATAAAATACCTGCAAATGTACTGCCTGATATCAGTGTTAAAAGACTTCCTCATCACATACAAGACAGGGGATTCATGTTGGAAATTGTAATGTATTTAATTGTTTCAAACTCCCACAATCTCCCATGGCAGCAAAGCCTGACATAATGGAAATGTAATCCTGTCTGTCGGTGCATTCATTATTACATTAGATATTTTAGTGCCTCATGGTAAAGGTCACTCAACACTCGCTGCCTATTGTACGTCTGCAGCAGGAGGTCATCAAAAGGTCATAAATGAGGTCAGGACAGACGCTCCCATGACGTCGAAGGACTGCGGCTGCTCTTTTCATTCGCTTGAGGAGTGGGCAAAAGTGTCTTTAATTGAAATCAGCCTGTTTTTCTTAACTGACAGCCCATTCATCATGGCGCAGAACGCAGTTAGGCACACAGTGGAGGCCTGTCTAGGAGTGGCTACCTGTACTCAGTTGACTGATTTAATGAACTGGAAAGTGCTTTTGTTGGTATTCTCAATGTTTACATTTCATGTGGAATGTAAAAGAAGATATTATAAATTACTTTTTCTGTGTGATATTGCTGACATGTGTTTTTACTTACTTGAGTGGTTCAGGGGGTCAGTGCATATTTTATGACTAAGCTTCGCAAAAAGTGAGAGAGAATTTGCTTAATTTTTTTTGCCAGTGGAGAAAGATAAAGACTTCTCTCACCAAAGACGACACTACAAGGAGTTCCGGTTTGATCTGACTCAGATTCCTGACGGAGAGGCCGTGACTGCGGCAGAGTTTCGCATCTACAAGGATCGCAGCCATTCCCGATATGACAATATTACTCTGAAGATCTCCATATATCAAGTCATCAAAGAACATCAAAATAAGTGAGTACTAAAACATACATCGTGTATATTTTAAATCCATTTAAATCAAATGGTAAAATGATTGTGCAATATTTTAAAATATAATGTGTCCTTACGGGACACATCTTCTCTTGTCCCCTCATTCTCAGTAACGTCCGTCTTACAAATATAGTTCTCGGATAAAGAGAAGTCCATTAGCTAGTTGACAAGACTTGGTCCTTTTATCAGCTATCACTTGTCAAGTGCTGGCCACATCCCAGATGAAACCACAAGGGCCATTATAAGGGGGGGAGGAGGGCTCCCTGGGGTGCTGCTCTGGTCACTGTTATGCCCACCACCTGCCTGTCTTAACAATATCCCGGAAGTTCAAACCATGACATAGCACAACACACAAGGGCACACTTAAAAGTGGGACTACATTTGCTTGCCAGAAGTGTGTATGTGATTGAAAGGGAGATATGACCCACTAGTTTTGGTCCAACTCAATGGTATTTGCCTTTTTAAAGAGCAAGACTGTTCCTTCCCCACATATATTTTTATTGGCAAAACTCTTGTTTTCAAACCCATGTCTCGCAAAAAGCACACACACTCACACACAAACACACAAACACACACACACAAAATACGTACACCTGTTTTGGTCATGTAATTCTAAAAGTTGTTTGTTACAGTATTTTAGGGGGTCATTGTGTTCTGCAGAATATATGTCAACAAGCAAATGGTTGTATTTTGAATATGTGTGCTGCCTGCGATGTGGTGTTCTGATAATCTGTGTTTATTGTTGACCTCTTATTTACAGAGATGCAGACACTTTCCTGCTGGATTCCAAAAAGGTGCAGGCGTCAGACGGTGGTTGGCTCGTCTTTGACATCACAGCCACCAGTAACCACTGGGTCATGAACCCTCAGCAAAACCTGGGCCTGCAGCTCTGTGTGGAGGCCGGAGATGGCAAGTTAAATATTTCTCTTTATTATCTCCGTTGCTGTTTCACATTTGATAAACACTATAGCAAACGAGGCCTAATAATACTCTAAATATCAGATTAGACCATATGAATGCACTACTTTAGACAGTTGTATTAAAAGGTGATTACTAACGATGTTTACTTCTGAAAGGGCGCAGCATCAACACCAAGTCTGCAGGAGTCATTGGGAGGAATGGGCCCCAATCCAAACAGCCATTCCTAGTTGCTTTCTTTAAGGCCAGTGGGGTGTTGCTTCGCTCTGTGAGAGCTACTGGTGGGAAGAAAAAGAGCCACAATCGCAATAAATCTAACAATCAACAAGAGTCGTCACGAGCACCAAAGAATGGAGGTACTTGCATTTACGTACTTTAGTTTCAACCACTGTAATTGGGTGTTAATTCATATGATGTTTTCAGACTATAACACAAGTGAACAGAAGCAAGCCTGCAAAAAACATGAACTTTATGTGAGCTTCAGGGACTTGGGTTGGCAGGTAAATTAAAATATGAACTTCGCATAGTGTCGTAGCCGAATGTAAACTATTTACTTCACTTATCACAAGTACTAAGTGTGGATTTTGTCAGGACTGGATCATCGCTCCAGAGGGGTACGCTGCTTTTTACTGTGATGGTGAGTGTGCATTTCCTCTTAATGCACACATGAATGCAACCAATCATGCCATTGTCCAAACTCTTGTAAGTAAACTCCAAGTTTAAGTTACTTGCGCTTTTGACTTGTTTTCCTAATATCACTGTTTGATCTGTTTGTCCAGGTACACTTAATGTTTCCCAACAATGTGCCAAAGCCCTGCTGCGCTCCGACCAAACTCAATGCGATATCAGTCCTTTACTTTGATGACAGCTCCAATGTGATTCTTAAAAAATACAGGAACATGGTGGTGAGATCATGCGGTTGCCATTAGCATACAGTTAGAAGTTATTTATGCCTTTTGGTTGGACTCGCAGGAAAACACATCTGCTGTGGGTGTGATGTTATGTACAGTGTGACAATGTATATAATGTTTTGTTTGATAATTTATTAAGATTTAATAGCACTGATCATTATTCTATCAAAATGAATAATATATGTTGAGTTTTTCTTATCACATGTTTTGTCCGATGGCATATAACCCTTTAGTTTCAAGCGTACTTTTCCTTTTCACTGGAAATTTAAAATGAAAACAAACATTTCCTTTTATTTCATATGTGAGTACTGGCCAAAATTGTAATACAGTATTGAATCATTATCTTTAGCTAATGGGAAATAATAGTGAACTTGCATGTTACTTTCCAGCAGTACTTTTGCAGCACAAACGTATACGCAGGGAAACTACAGAAGATTCATGCCTCAATTCCGACAGTTTGGACCTACGTTTATCCTCATCTATGATTAAGTTGGCCAGAATCTTTATTTTTTTCCTCACTGATGCCCTTAACTATTTTCAAGCGAAAATCTTTGCTCCTCTGAAAAGTTCCCAATGTGTTTGTATAGTTTACATAAGACATCATAATGTAGAGTGTTTTATTTTTATTAAATTTCAAAAGAAAAAGTGTTTGTGTTCCATTCTTGTCACAACCTACAGAGTATATGTATTAGACCACACAGCTCTCTATCAGCAAGCCTAACACATCTGAGTTGTCCTTTTGTATTTTGGCATCCAGTGCTGTCATAATGTATAAATATTTGTTTTGTTTTTGACATTTATCACAAACTAGCCGAAACTTGTTGACATGCTCCGGTGGAGGCAGTAATGTATATGTTTCTGTGTATATAGATCAGTGCTCTAACTCCTAAAGCAACTTGAAATAGCTGTTTCCCAAAACTCCCATCAGTGACAGCTACATTATTTACAGAGCAATCTTTCTGAAAAAGTGTAGTGTAGTTGAAGTCCATGGGATAATTTATAATACAGAAAAATACATTTCTGCTAACTCTGCGGTCATATTTTGATTAAGCTGTCACAGAAATCACTATTTCAAACATACCTTTGTATATCCAGAATGTGAAAACTGATTTTTTTTTTTCACGCAAGCGTTTTAGTTACACTGGGATTATCTACATTACCTTGGAAATGTAGAGATTAGGTTTAGGATTATAATTTATTTGCACAAGTGTGCTGACCTTTTTCTGCACACAGGATACGTACTGTTGCACCTTTCTCCTCCTGCCCAACCATTTTTGTAACTTTTTTCTCTCAAACACGGGGGAACATTCAGTGACTGTATTTCACTTAATTAAAAGCAGTGGCCGGACTGTCCACATGTTATGTGGCTTCCATCTAAGAGGAGTGTTGACATTCGGTGAATAGGAATGGCCACCTGCTAACCCACCTCCTGGCATTAGGGATGATTTGAATTCCTGTGGCCTGTTGCCTGGCACGATTGCTCAGAGCACTTCACAATCCCATCGACTGTTGAATATCATGGATTCCTTCCATTTAACTAAATTTCTTATTGCTCTAACACAGGAGCTGCCATGAATGAACTCCTTAAGTAAGCCTACACTACTCCGTGTCTAACAGCAACCTGTTGGACGTACAGGTTGATAATAAAAATATCACTCCACGTAAAGCGGTGACAAAAAGCTGGGGGTCATTCTAAACCAGTACTCCTCCATTGCTAAACCAGAGAGCATCAGGTGGGATAAACAAGAATGTTTTTTTTATTAAATGTAGTTGTTTCAAACCTATTTAAAACACTTGGTAAATGTAATAATTTTACATGTATTTAATTCTATACACAAAGAATTAATTTAAAAAAATGAATACATAAATAAATAACCAGGAGATTCAAATTACGTTCCTCAGGGCAGTCCTGGTCAGAGAGGACTTTGCTAAGCAATGAAGATTGAATGCTCACACAGAACCTCGCATAAAGACAAGTGCTAAATTTTAAATGACAGACAATGGGTTTCTTTGTTATACTGTATAAACGGTAAACTCTACCATGGATCTTTTCAAATGTTAATCATTTTCATTAAGCTTTTGCATGAGTAATTATGACCGTAGCCTTGGGAATGACAACTAGAATTAATTTGACAATTATTTTAATTTTCAAAACAAGAATTTTCAAATATTAATCCTTGTTTTAATGTACTAATATTACATGATTGACTTTTGGTAACCATTCATTCTAATTATGTTTCAGTTGCAACTGCAAAAAACAACATTTACTATTCACTTGCTTTGGTCAGTTCTGGTTACACCGATTCCCCCCCCGTGTTAACTCGCTGTTTTTTTCTTCCCGTGGCTCAACGTTTATTTTCTCAGTGTCACCTTGCAGTCCATCCACCAGGCAAGTGAAATTGTATCTAATAAAAATGTTATGCAGTTTACCCAATTCATCTCCGCACATATGGTTCTTCTTATTTGTGTTTTGTGGGTGGCCCGCGACTTCCACGCAGCTCAATCAGTCCCCTGTTGAAAAGAGGGGGAACACATGGGTCCGATTTTTACACGCTGTTTGGTGTGACAAGGCTGCCGTAGACCCACCATTGTACGTGTCCTTACAGGGGCAATGGTGTAGTGAGCGTTTGGTTTGTTTGTTTGTTTTCCTCTCGGCATGTCCCCCCCCCCCAAAAAAAAAAAAAACTTTTAGGATTCGGAGTTAGAGCAGACTGTGAACTCAGCTGTCATTCTGCATTAACATAAGTGATGGCACCTGCGCGAGTGTATATATATTTTGGAAAGTTAATGTGTTTGTGCAGACTTGACATACAGCTTTATTTCAAATGCTGGCATCAAACTGGCACAGAACTGTATTTCGTTTAATAAATTACTGGAATCGTAAATAATCTTCTGCTCAAGAACATTTAATTCAAAATGTATTTTCACCATATGCACACAGCTAATGCCTCTCAGATAAATGTCATGGTGATATAAATGCTCATACATTTTTCGTTATTATGACTCAACATTCTGCCTGTTGCCTGCAATTTATACTTAAAAAGAAAGGATTTAAATGAAAAACACTATGATATTAACCAGGACAATCTCAGGCCAAGAACGTCTTCTGAATTAATCACAGAGATTTACTACTGTATGTGGCTGAACTTTCAAAGAGGTCTTTAATGTGCAACTAAACAGACAACATCAGAGGGATTCCATTGTCTACCTGTGCTCAATTACAGTCTTTAGACATAACAATGATGTAAAATTTTATTAAAGCATGCTAAGTCCATTTCTTTAAATTGGAAAGACTCAAAAGAAACCTCCTGGTCCATACCAAACATATTGAGTTAATTATAATCACTGCCAAGACAATCACACATCGTATCTTCCTGTGTTTATTCTGTAGATTGAACGTAATGCTTTGTAAGGTCTGTACTGTATCTTGTTCCATACAGACGGGAAGAGACAATGGACTACTCAGTTTAGGCTCTTTTCAGCTTCAGCCGGTCCCAAATGTGGTACATGAAAAATATGACTTTTTTTGCTAAGGACGTCTTGTGTCACTGCCTTTATTTCAGAACAATGGGACCAGGTGTGGAATGAAAGGAGTGAATTACACATAATTAATTATACATAAAATACACATACATTCATATAATTAAGAGGGAAGGTTTTATGAAACAATACCTGATTATGAATTTGATGGAAGCAGCATAATAATTTTTGTATTGAAAATACTGCATATTTTCTTGTGATAAGCTTCACACATTGTATCTATTTACAAAATAGTTAATTAAAGCGGAAGAGGAAAATAAAGGAGCACTATTATTATGTTTCATTTTGGCTTTGACCAGGCCTTTGCTTCTGAGGCAATATATAAAAGCCGTTGAAAAGCCAAGCAGAGATGTCAACAGTCACCACTTAACCCAGTTCATGTGCATTGTGGCTGCAATAAATTCTGCTGTGAAATCCTGTCCGTCCCTCTGAGGACATGGATACTCTTAAGGAAATCTCTGACTTTATGATCCGGTTGGAAATCCAATCCAGCCATGAAGACCTCCAAGGTAAAATATAACAATGTGCATAATAAATATCAAGCTGCTTACAGCTCCACCTGGATGCACAGAATCTGTGCTAGCCACCACTTTGTGGAGGTGGGTTCAAGTTATTCTGAAATTATGGAGGAGAATTGAAATAAATCCTGGTTTGGAGGAATGTTTAGTGTGGATAGCTTGAACACAGGTCAGTGACTTTTGTGACTTCAGTCCACAGGGCGCTGTGTGGTGTGATTTGCACAAGGATAATCTTTAACACACATGCTGTCTCAAAGGGAAACTGTGGAAAGTTGGCTAAGAGAATCCCACCTTCTTTAGGAAATAGAGAGCCAGGTTATTTTTAATGAAAGCCTTGTTGTACAGGATTCATGTTATATGTTTAAAATGCATACAATGTATCATACTAGGCCTAACAAAACAATTTAAAGACCATTTTACGATAAGCATCAGCCGCTTGTTGTTCAATTCATTGTCTTTCCGAAACCCGCCCTCTGTAAAGTCCTTTACCCCCATCTGTTCTGCCTTGCATCAAAAAATAATAACCTTTATTCTTTTAAATGTAATGTTTCAGCCTGGAAATATGTTGTGACTTTAAGCCCTTTGATTTTTATTGAATAATTCAAGGCAGTTCTGCTTGGTTTCCCAACTCTTTATGTGTAAAATAAATTGCTCAGGGAGCAACACAGACATCCGTTTTTCTGTCATTGATAATAGTTTGCCTGATCTGCAAACTTATCAAACTTAAATAACAACACGTTGATGTCTCTCTCATAATCTCTATACTTGCACTTAATATTATGTTGCTTAAGAAACATAGACAAAGTATACAAATAAAGTATATAATGTAAAATTGTCAGTTTTTCAGATGGTTCGACTGTTTCTGATCCTTTTCATGTCTCTCTTTCCATGCGTAAGCCTTTAAACTTGTGTGTACTCACCTGCATCATATTGCTTTGTCAATGCTGGAAAGCCCCAGAGGCCACTTCTTTTCAGTGACCCTCTGCATCTGGTACTTGTCAAGATAAACTGCAGAATTTTCCTGAAAGCAGAAAAGAAGAAACACTGGTAACGGGTCATTCATTAAATTTGCCACATATTTCCATATGGAAAAAGCACATACATTGAAGACTTACCAACAATCAGTGCACTTTCTGTTGCAACTGTTTAGAAATTTAGAACTTATCAACCTTGAAGGGAGACACAAAAAGGCTTTTTCAAGGCGTATCACATGAGAAGCCCACGTCCCCTGAGAGAAAGGTAGGTCTCTCATCACAGGGCAGTTTAGCGTGGTGGGACGGTTGAATGCTAGGACTTCATTAAGACCTCTATTGTTAACATCTGGGTTCAGAAGAATGGCTCTTTCTCTGGTAAAGTTTACCCTGGCCTACCAAGGGATTTTCTTACACATGGGGTGGACACTGGCAGCCATGTCACTGCTGCCAACAGACCTCTTCAAATTGAACAGAAGATCAATTGGAAGGGAATTTATAGCAATCAAAATGTAACAACAAGCAAATAATTGTTGACTCAGTTGATTCACAAACTATAATGAGGCTAGGTTTAAGAATGTACCTGTGTAGAGAGGCTTGGGTCGCTACCTCCAGTTTATGTGTAACACTAACAGATAGCCTTTTTGTCACTGTTTTTCTACCTCATTGACTCTCAGTGCATCAGTCCTGTCCTATCAGCGCCTTAGCTCTGATCCCATCCCTCTGAGGATGTGGCTGCCATAGCAACTGCTGATTCATGCCACAACCAGCAACAACCTAATCCCATTTTCTCCTGCAGCAAGAGCATTCATCACAGGACACATTAGCCAATTGATTTTTGCTCACTGTAGTGTCCTTATGCAGGTTGTGGAGCAGGCTGCTGCCCATGTCATCAGATGGGTAACGTACCCAGTACAGTAAAGCACTGTCTGAGCTCTGAACAACTGTTACTCGACTACCCATGGCTGAAAAGCTGGCTGCTGGAAAAGAAGGTGGGTCTTTTTCTGTTTGCACGGTTTACACGGTGCACATGCCTTGGTCCGCCACCGCCACATGACGAGAGGGATCGGAGGAGGCTGCGCTGTCATGTTGATGTACTGCAGCTTCAGTGAACGGCGAAAGGCTTGTATAAATGAATACAGATGGTTAGCTAACCGTTATTACCATATTTACATGAAAAATAACCAATTTATCAAACATTTATTGGCTGTATTCATGGAGAATGTCTGCAATCGCTTGCGACTATATTTTATTAGCTTCACATTAGCACAAAACATTTAGTGCCATGTTGCCTCAAATGCGCTACCCAAATGTTGATATGAATTATTTTCAGTTTTAATAAAACAAGAATCTAACTTACTGTACAGTAGGTTGTGTTCACAGTTGATTGACTCAAATCTGAAGTTGAGGAGCTGATGTTTCTCAGCAACAGATTC
Source organism: Proterorhinus semilunaris (assembly GCA_021464625.1). NCBI lineage: Eukaryota > Metazoa > Chordata > Actinopteri > Gobiiformes > Gobiidae > Proterorhinus > Proterorhinus semilunaris. Next base: position 17,297,664 of record CM038357.1, read on the forward strand.
GCCAGGGGGTTGGGTTTGTTGAAAGTAACTGTCAATGCTCAAAGCGCTACTTTGATAAAGTTACAGACTTGATATACAATCATATTTTGACTGCTCTGTTCTCTGTTAAACTGTGTTTAACCTTTGTTTTTGTCCCTTTCCATTTTTACAGGACACTACCACACATGGATATCCTGAATGTGTTAAAATTGTTGAGGTTGGTCCTAGAGATGGACTTCAAAATGAAAAGGTGGGCAGACCAGCCGCAGCCTGGTCTCTATATTTTTGAATGTGCCATGTCAATATGTGTTTTTGTATCTATTTTTTTATGAAAAAATATTTCAAATGTTTATTTTTCAATAAACATTTCTATTTAAATTTCTGTTCTGTCCTTAGCCAAATAATTGGTGTGTTCTTCGTTTTGCCTATTTAGAATTGTACCGTTTTATAATAATCTAACACAGATTTTTATAGCATTCCCAAGATCATCTTTGAACAATCTGTGAAACTAGTGTATACAACGTCGCATGTTGAGCAAAATTAATCCCTTAAGTCTCTGGTTCTGTTTTGTATCAGGAAATTGTTCCGACAGAGGTTAAAATCCAGCTAATCAACATGCTCTCTGGAACAGGACTGTCTGTGATCGAGGCTACAAGCTTTGTCTCTTCAAAGTGGGTACCTCAGGTAATAATTACTCTTTTGGCATAGGAAAAATAGAATCTGAAAAGTGCAATGTACAACTACCATGACAGTTTGGACAAGCTCCAATCTCTCGGACACCTACTTTAAAAAAAAGAAAGCACAAGTGGGTCTATTTCCATTGCTTAGATCAAGATCTCTAGTCATGGCCATTTTACCTGAAATTATAACACAGGTTGATTTATGTGCTGAAATGTAAACAATGGAAGTTAAAGGATTATTTTGAATTATATGTTTCCATGTCTTTATTTAGATGGCAGACCACAGTGATGTACTGAGGGGAATCCAGAGGGCACCTCATGTCCGCTACCCAGTGTTAACACCAAACCTACAAGGATTTCAGGATGCTGTGAGCAATACTTTATATTGGGTTCATCAATTATTTTCTGTGAAAATGGTAAATATGTAGAAATCATTCCTTCTATACTAAAGGTGGCTGCTGGTGCCTCTGAAGTTGCAGTATTTGGCTCGGCATCAGAAACCTTCAGCCAAAAGAATATAAACTGCTCTATAGATGAAAGCATGGTGAGATTTGAGGATGTAATTAACAGCGCCCTGGAGAAGCATATTCCAGTCCGAGGGTGTGTACTGCAAATATTATATGTATTTATACACTTTCCTCTTAGTCTGCAGTTTTAGGAATGGTGAAACACACAATACCGTAATGACATATTTCATGAAACTGCCAGATGTTCACCAGGTTCTAGCTATCCAGTGGTGGACCACAGGCCCGACTGTACATTGAAGAAAACTCTGTTTGTGTTTGAGCCAATGCAAATGTGTGCTTTCTATATCTTTTCCTGAAATGACCTACAGTATGTATTTCGTTACATCCAAAAGTTCATTTTTGTTGGCAAGATACTGCCACTAGAATTACAGTTAAAGACAATTATATTTTAACCCTGCAGCTACAGTAGTGTTCAAAATAATAGCAGTCCAACATCACTAACCAGATTATTCACAGTTTTTGGTATAAATTATAGAACTACATGGGCAACAATTATGCCAGTAGGTGCAGGAGATTCTTAGAAACACAGACAAACCCAGCATTCCTGGTATGCATGCTCTTACTTCTGTGTAGTTGAATATTCAATTAAAAGGCGTGTGTTCAAAGTCCAAAGTCCCACTGTTACAAAAAAGACATGTGCTGAAGAGGATACAATTTTCAAAAGAACACCTCATCTGGCCGAAAGAGAAATGAAGAAACATTTTGTGAACTGATGAAAGTAAGATTGCTCTTTTTGAGTCCAAGGGCTGCAGACAGTTTGTCAAACGACCCCCAAACTCTGAATTCAAGCCACAGTCCACTCTGAAGACAGTGAAGCATAGTGGGGCAAGCATCATGTTATGGGCATGTTTCTCTAACTATGGTGTGGGGCCTATTTATCGAATACCAGGGATCATGGGTTAGTTTGGATATATCAAAATACTTGAAGAGGTCATGTTGCCATATGCTGAAGAGGAAATGCCCTTGAAATTAGGTGTTTGAACAAGACAATGACCCCAAACACACCAGTAAGCTAAATCTTTGTTCCAGACCAAGAAAATTATTTTTATGGAGTGGCCAGCCCAATTCCCCGACCATAATCCCATAGAAAACTTGTGGGGTGACATAAAAAATGCAGTTTCTGATACAAAACCAAGGAATTGTGGAATGTTGTCAAAGCATCTTGGGCTGGAATACCTGTTGAGGTGCCAGAAGTTGGTTGACTCTATGCAACACTGATTCTAATAAACTGTGGTCATACAACTAGTTTAGTTTAGTTTATTTGTTTATTTGAGCAGTATACATTCTGCTCAAAAGGAGTGGGCTGAAGCAAAAAGCTTATGAGCGCCCACCCCCAAGTGCAATAAATAAAAAAAGTACATTTCACACAATGGTACCGAAGGAACAAAACATCAAAGAGACCTCATCCAAAGAGAATTTGAAACATTTCAAGCAGCTACATTAGCACAGACCAACTTACAAAAAAATATATGAACTGTTTATATAATTTAATTGAAACAAAGCACAACTACAACAGCGATCTCGTTTCATGTACGATGTCTAGTACAAAGCAAGTAAAAAAAATGTGATCCTTTCAGATTTAACTAAATTAGTTTATTGATTCACTGGAAAGCTAAATCCTATGGGAAATTCACTTTTATGTAGTACATATTGAGTTTGTAAAGATACATGCAGACACTGCTATTTTTTTTGAACAGCCCAATGTTAATTTTTTATATATGTTCTAGAAAGTACTTGAATAAATTATTTCTCTTCATGTTTTGATTTAGAAAACCATGGGCAATGCTTCAAATGCATCGAAATAAATCTATTATGAAGATTTTGTGCTTAACTAACGTTTTTAAACACCACTGTTGTTATTTTGACCACAACTGTATTAACTACAAAAAACCTTAAGCTTTGAAATTTTGGCCATTACAGTACGTAAAAATGCTTTGTCTTTTCCAGGTATGTGTCTTGTGTTCTGGGTTGTCCCCATGAGGGATATATTGAGCCTGCGAAAGTCGCTGAGGTGAGTCCCTAAAATGCTCAACGTTTTTTGTTGCATTTTATGAATTACTTTTTTTCCCCCTGCTGTTACAAATTGTATACTATTATTACGACAGAAATGTATCATTTGAATTGTATGGGGTTCAGTATGAGACGTAAGGACTGAAAAGAAGTTAAAAGCAGTGAGGTATGAAACGTTTAAAATAAGCCTTTGTTCTTTAGGTGGCAAAACGACTGTACGAGCTGGGCTGCTATGAGATCTCTCTGGGGGATACTATCGGTGTGGGGACTCCAGGCTCCACATCCAAGATGCTGCAGAGTGTGGTCAAAGAAGTGCCTCCTCAAGCTTTAGCCGTTCACTGCCATGACACTTACGGGCAAGCACTGGCTAACATCCTCACAGCACTTCAGGTAATAAAAGAATCTACATGATGTTATATTTCTCTTGTTTTTGCAAGGTGTTGTTTCAAACGTATTGTATGGATGGGGAGACGTTTTCTGTAGAAAGTGCATACATTCTTAACATGCAACAAAAGATTGAACTGCTCTAAAATACTTTCTCTCCCCCTTTGTATGAACATACTCAAATATAACTAATGAAACACTTTAAAGCCACACCGTTGTTGTTTGTTTTTATTATACATTTGCCTGCCGTTTATGTAAATTGACATAAATCCCGGTGATAAAGATATGGCGTATCAGTTCTCTTAGGCGCATAGTCAGCCTATGGGGGCTGGGCGGGTCAGCAGATGTGAAGGGGTCAGTACAAAGGCTCACCTATCCACTGTCTGTCAGACAAAGACATGGAGGCGGATAGCAGGGCCCCCGGGGGTATCCTAACTCATCTGTCGCTTGGCTCTTGAACTCTGACAATGCTGCGTTTAAAGTCCTCTGAAAAATGATCCTTCAGTTTGGAATATGTGATGAACAGGATCCGACGCTGAAGGACTAACTTCATCAGAAAGCAAATTATCCAAGCACTTGAGTTTACAAGAGACTAAATGTTTACGTTAAGCAGTCACACATGCACTGTAAAATAGTGTGGGAGCAGTCCAAGTTTTACAAATATTCTGGTATTTACAACCTAATAAAACTGTAAAAACTAAACTACCCTGTCTTGATGGTTAACAGGCTTGTATTATTCAATGCACTCATTGAACAACTTTGTAAGAAGTTAATCTAAGACAGTGGCTTCTCATGAGTCACTAATAAAAGATACAAATATGGATACAATCAACAAAATTAAGTGTAGGTATTCTGTAGAAAAACATTTGTTCTCTCATTCTGTTGACGTTTTCAGCATTCAGCATTTTCCTCACTTAACTGCCCGATTGGCACTGAAAATGTTGGTTGTCAGCAATATTATTTAGCAGTTGCCATTTCCTACTCAAAAACAATAAAAATATAAAAAATGCAAGAATTTATCATGTCTTTATGTTGGGTTGCCCGAAGTCCACACCACCAACCGGGACACAAATGAATTCCCCCAGCGCTGTCAGACCTGAGTCACCCCTTTTGTTCCTGATGAAAACATTCCTGGCTCTTTGTACCTTTTTTTTTTTCTCAGGAGGTCTGGGGTCTCCTGGCAGCTCACACAATGACAATGTATGCGCTTAGATTACACTGGCTTGGCAAGGAAAATTGTTTACTCTTGCATGCAATTTTAGTGTATTGTGAGGAGGTGCAGCTGGGGTTGGACCTGTTTGTGATTTCTGTCCATGGTCCTGTCCGTCTATTGACCCTTTTGCAGCTATGGCAAATATGATCTTTACTGTCTGCCTTAGTTGAGACTTATTAACATTATATTATGTAACTACATAATAATGTACTTAATCTAAAATGGGTCACCATAAATGTGATTTTTCAAGCACAACAAAAAGATGCTGACTATTTTCTAAAATATTTAACTGGAATTTAAGGCTGTACAATGTTTGTATTGACTCTGCATGTATTGACCAGTTGCAGAAGCATTAACATTTGAGTGAAATTGAAACTGCCAAACTAATATAGGGATTACATGCTTTTCAGAACATGTTTGTTGATGTAGGGGGTTATCAGCTTTTTGTACTGCCAAAACTATTGCAATCTTTTCAATTTGATGATCGCAACAACTCAAATTTCAATTGTGTTGTGATTGCGATTAATTGCGTAGCCACTGAAAATAAGCATATTTGTCTGATCACTACTTGCTGCACTGTACCTCTGTGTTTTCATAGATTGAAATGCAGAAATATAACTATTAGTTTACATAGGGATAGTTTACATAGCTGCAGCTGGCCGTGAGCTTCTAGTAACACGTTGTATATGTGTCAGCAGTGGCTGCGTGACATTTTCTTTGGTTTCGAGTCTAAACTTTAGTTTATGTAGCACTCAGCAGAGCATCACTGAATACAAGCTTTCTCTCCCTGTTTGACGCAGGCCAAAGACTGTAATGGGAGCGTGTCCATTGTACGACCTGTATAGAATGTCATTGAGCATATTCCTAATCTTGACAATTACAAAATGCACTGTGTCTTTACCGAGGAATGTATTGATTTTGCTAAAGCCACAGCCTGAATTCAACATTATAACAGTAAGCGCACGCACATCTGGTTTCTGGGCAATGTGAAGCTAACTGAGCATTGGCAAGCTGAGGCGGCCAACCACCAGTTCCTGTGTGATTAGCCCGGAGGAGCAGGGCACACGGCTGAAGGGCTTATTCAGGTCCTCCAGGAAGCAGTGCGCTGAAGACCCCTGATCTCCCCTGGTTAGCACCTGAAAGTGAGAAGACCAGCATTACAGATTACAAGCCTTATTTTTACAACGAAAAAGCCTGCCTAATACAATATCCTGCACAGGCTCTGACCAAGGTCTGGAAATCTTATGCACGACCAGAGTTAGATCCCCTTGCTTCCACCCCACCTCCCGCTCTCACCCCTGCCAACACAAACACCAATTACAGCTGGCTCGCACACCGGTGCTTGAAAGAAGCAGGCTCTTGTATTGGGCAAACTAATTAACTGCATTGTTCATAATCACCTTTTTCCTCCTTTTTTATCACTTTTGCTGTGCAGAATGCATTTAAATTCTTCCAGAAACCTGTGCTATAAGGATGCGTGTTAATTATGTCTCGCAGTGGGATCCTCTGACATCTGGCTCTACCATAGAAGCTGGAAAACATCTTAATATTCTCATGACAATCCCTTGGACATGTGGAAAACATCCCGAGACTTTAATCTGTAATGGCTCACAAGTCAGGCTCTCTTTGCTTTGGTGTGAACAAATAGAACCAGGTTTCAATGAGGAGGGTACATCGTTCCTTTTTTGTTGCCCTGCTAGTTAGGTGCTTTTAAAAAGTCATGTTTTCAAGGTTTAATAAGAAGGAGGAGATGGAACTTTGTTTATTTCAAAGTGGAGGAATTCTTGTTATTGTAGCTCTTACACAGTAAAGTGCAGATAGCAAGTCTTAAATAACATGATAGACCATAAAAGTTAATTGAGTGAACAGATATAGACATTTTCAACCCCAAGTAGAAAGGCTAATAGGAATTGCAAAAATATATTCTGTGTAGCTTTGGGGAATGATTTCAAAAGCATGATGCTATGCTCAAGTAAGCCAATGAGAAAGTCACTGTGATTGAAAACAGGCAAGGTAAATTATATAAAAGTTCTCACACAAGGTCTGTGTCTGTGAACAATGACCCCCTAAGAGTATTTTAATCAAAAACATCACTGAGGTATTTTATGACAGCCATAATTGTCATAAGCAGCACCTGCACTTTTCTGTTGTATACAATTCCCATATTGTTGGCGTGATGTAAGAAGATACTACCCAGTGTGGCAAGAAAGTGAATCCCCCATGGTTAAGAGCGGGGTAGCACTGTAATAACAGCAGTAAGCAGGGGAATCAGAAACATGTGAAATGTGCTCCCTAATGCACTATTCATATGGACATGGCTATAATTAGACCGGTGGTTTGAGCTGACAAAGGGGATGACTAAGACAAGCTGTGGGACTTTTCATAAAAACGGCCGCAGCCTTGGCATCACGTTGTGACCGAACAGTGATCCTCGTTGTTGGATTTTAGCTGAGGTCAGAGCCATTTCTTCGTTCGTGGGGGCACGGTGCAAAAATCTGCAGGTCCTAGGCCAGTAGTCACCAACTTTTCTCTGCCAAAAATCATCTGACTTGGTCTGAGAGAATGGCAAGCTCTACCAGCATATACTAGAGGACTATTATATATTTTTACAACATTTTATTATTATTATTTTCATCTTACATTATCTTCAGGGACAATTTATGCGTAATTTATGCATTACAGCATTTTATATAAGCAGCTGCTACTAAACTACCAATACTTCTGGTATTATTAGGTCTATAATCAGTGTGACCAGATGGAACTTGCTATTTCCAGCTCAAGGGCCACTTAAAGTCTGTCCAAAAGCCTTCAATTAATATTCTACAAAGATCTGTCCTATAGGCTGTTTTCCATGTTACAATGGAGTGATTCTTTGGTAAACAGATAAAAGGCGCTAATGTACAATTGATACACTTATTACTCACAGAATGGATAAATGAATAGATACTGCACATGTAAATGTTCAAAAGCAATTATCAAAACATTCTTGAAATGGTTACTTACTTTTAATTAAAGACCTAGGCCTACAGTTATCTATTATTTACAACAATTTCTCCACAAAGCAGAGGATAAGTGTTAGTGGGCCCCCTTGTGGATGTGGGACACTGTACATTTGAACAAAACAACCAATTAGCAAAGGTAATACAATGTCCTTTGCAAACAATAAACAATACTGATAGTCATAAAAACCCTGCAATCCTTGTAGTCTAGACCTCCACAAATGTTCTCAAATGTGATCCTTGTGTGAGTGTGTTTGATATGTGTCTCTGTGTGTCCTGCAGATGGGGGTGAGTGTGGTGGACTCGGCCGTTGCTGGTCTTGGAGGTTGCCCGTACGCTCAGGGTTCATCTGGAAATGTTTCAACAGAAGATGTTCTCTACATGCTCCATGGCATGGGCATCGAGACCGTAAGTCCACTGCAGTGTGCACTTTGTGTGTAATTTATGGCTTTATCAAGGGCAAGCTATACAGTAATTTTCAGCTATGTACATAAACACACCACTCTGCAAACATACAGGTCTGTTTATTTTATAATATCAGGGATGTAAGTCTGTGGTCAGAGTAGGTAGCCCACAGCCAAGGATAACATGGGCCCTTACAGAGGCAATTTATTTAACAATCTCTACCCCTGCTGGCAATACCCTCTTACTGCAACTTACTGTTCTTAGTCTAACTCATTATCAGTCCTTAAGTGCTGTAAGAACACGCTGTCTCAATAAAGACAATGAATAATGCACTACTCATAACATGATAAACTAGACATTCTTTAGAAGTACATTATATATATTAAAATGGCCACTGGCCTAATCTGCAGCCCCATACTCTTGAGTCTGCCATAACATTACATACATAACACATCAGTGTTCATTTTGCTCAGTGTAAATATTTTGTATTTTTTTTCAGGGGGTGAGTCTCCCTAAGGTGATCGAGGCTGGTGAATTCATCTGCACTGCTTTACATCGACGGACAAACTCAAAGGTGGCACAGGCCCAAAGCGTGAAATTCTGATGAACTAAACATATCCTGGTTCCTGCTTTGAGTGCTTTCCAAACTGTCACTGCCTTCAAACCTGTGCCCTTTGCTGCTGTTCGTCTTTCATACTGTGTGTCTCCAAGGCTCTTCATCTTGTTTTCAGTAAGCTTAATGATTAAAAATAGTAAATATTGCATTTGCAACTATTATTTGGTGTGAGCTGAATATGAAAAATCAACTATTGTAAACAGAAGTGCTGCAGAGGCGTTCTATATTTTAACTTAAAGGTTTTTGTATCGCTATTTTGCTATGATACTAATACCTAATTATGCATGATTGATCATATTCTTCACACATATTTATAAGCGTTTTCTGTCTTTTATTTAAAAAAAAAAAAATTTCTTTAGACCCTTTAGCATTTTCTTTCCTGCAAGTGTCTTAATAGTGTTTTAACTTCAAACAGAATTCTAAGAAGAGCCTGTTTCACATTCGCCCAAAAAAAGAAATGCTCCTCTGTGATCATTCTGTCTCTGTTCTGAACCACAACATACTCTTATTTGTTTGGACTTTGTCTGAAAATGTGTGTGGTTGTTGTTGTGCTGCTTCCTCCTTCCACTTAGTTTAGTTTAGTTTAGTTTAATAGTTTATTTGAGCAGTAAACATTCTGCTCAAAAGGAGTGGGCTGAAGCAAGAGCTTATAAGCGCCCACCCCCAAAATCAATACAACATTTACAATATAGCATCTACATAAAGACATTACATGACAGAACTATAATATTAACTTTATCCTATTGCAATTACATTATCAATCATACAATTAGCAGCATCATATTTTGATTTTCATCAATGTCAAAGGAGAACCAGTTACACTTCAAAGCGGCTTTTTGAACACAGACCAAATTACAAAGCATTGTTTCAGATGTTCATATAGAAAACAGAAACGAAGCACAACGACAACCATGATCTCATTTCATGTACGATGTTTAGTACATAGCAAGTAACTTCCACTTCCGATATTAAAGCGACACCTTGACTCAAACTGCCTAAGGTAAAGTTTTCAAACAAAAATATATTTTTTTAAACATTTATGTGGAAGCATTCAGTGGTATACACTTCAAATTAAGTCCTGACAGCTAATTTAGAAATTCATACAAGGAATAGGGACTTGGTATGTATGCAATTACTAAGCTATACAAAGGAAACGAGCTGGTGCTCAATCACAAAGTCCTCCTCAGTGCTGTGGGTTCAAGCCCCAGTTCTGACATTTTGCTGAATGTCTCTTCTTGCTCTTTATTCTTTTTCATGCTATATTTTGTCGGCTGTGAATACAAATAAAGGCATCGCAGTGTGACCACCTGCTTTGGAAATTCTCTGACGCAGGGCATCCTTGCTTAATGTCCGGCTTCTAACACTTAAACTTTGAAAATATTTAATGTCTGATCCTAATAGAGTTTTCCATTATTGATACTCATGCACAACCTAAAGCCTACACAAACATATTTCACTGTATAATATTTCTCCCCCACTAACAGGTGCCATGTCAGTTATCCACACTCTTCATATGGTCAGTTTATGCAAAGCTTTATTCATTTTAACTGTCTTACTTAATTAAAAGTTCAAACTGACAAGAAAAATAACTGGATTATGTTCTTAAACAACTGTGGTGTGGTGAGAAAAAGAGCTCTTTCAGATGTAATTGACAAAGCTGATGTTTTGAAAGCATGACGCATGTGTCACATTATTTGAGAAAAGCTGAGGATTCAGACAAGATAAAGTATGTGTTCCAGAGCACCATGACAAAGACAAAGTGGAGCAGAAGTGTGTGTGTATTAGCAAACAACACAAGACTAGGGCCAATCGACAGCACTCACAGCTCAAAATAACACACAAGTGCTGTCATGGCAATCAAAGTATAATGACAGTGTGATGTGGAGTGATGCCTTCAGCCCATGGGTTGTTATTAAACCAGGCAACTGAAATCATTTTGTGCCCTTCTTTCCCTGTATCTGAAAAATATCAGAGAAATATTTACAACCCTCACAACCTCTGCACCTGCGCTGATAAAACAGCAGTGATAGAATTTTATATTTGATTTTTAAAAATATCCCAACATCAGACAGAGAATGTCAGAACAAAAAGAAACATTTTGAGTGACTGAACTCAAGACTGAAATGTCGTAGGCAAAAGCACTGCGCAATCTGTTTTGATTGATGCCAAACTCTTTGATCAATACACAACGCACGATCTGTCATATTTTACTCGTGATATAAGCTGGGTGTCAGAAATAACCATTGATTTTCACAGAATAACAGTATGGCTTTTTTGAAAAGAAGTCAACTTATTTTTCTTCTGTCTCCTAGCCAACCTGTAAGACAAAAGGGAAAGAACTGTTTGGTATATTAAAGTTATATTAAAGATTTACTGGGCTATCAGAGGTGTGTCTAGCAGATTAATACCTAGTACTTTTTTTTTTCATCAATTTATCCAGGTTTGGGACTGGTACGAAGAGAGCACACTTTCGGCTGAACTTGATGGTATGATATGCTGTCCTTAATGATTGTAGCGCAAGATGTAGTCTTCTTATTATTTATTCATTTAAGTTTTGGATGACATTTGCACTGAATACTCACCATATTATAATCACAGTAGCTGAGACAGTGATTCCCATAAACAGCAGGCAGGCGAACCCATACAGGAGATAATCTGATGAAACAGAATGGATCATAGATTAATAATGAATGTATGTAATGTTAACAGAATCTTGTATTATCCTTTTTACCACTCCAATCAAAATGAATATCATCTGATCGGTCAGGAGGTTTGGTTGGGGCATTGCTGTCCTGTTTTACTGTGAGGGCGTTTGAACAAAACACAAAGACTGTTACAAACACTGCATTAATAATGGAAACATGGATTCAATAGGAATGGACATAGGACTTACTGAAGTGTGTTCTATTGTGGAAAACCTCATGAATAATGGCGCATGTCTGCAGGTCAGGACCCAGCAGACCATCACAAGTGCAGGGAAAATGAAGAGTGGTACCCACAGTGTCCAAAAAGGCTGTTTGACATTCTGTGTGAGCTCCGAGGATGAGCGCGGGCTTCATCTGACTGAAGCACTCATCTGTGTGGAGGTCATTCAGGCAGTGTGGCTCCACTGATCTCCAGCATCTGGACTGCAATACACTCAGCTGCTTCCTGGAAATATACAGCAACAGTTCATTCATCTGTGGAGGGTAGAAACAATGTATCGGAAGATGAGCCGCACAAAATAAGGAAAATGTTGATACATCCATCCATCCATTTTCTTCCGCTTTATCCGGGGCCGGGTTGCGGGGGCAGCAGTCTCAGCAGAGATGCCCAGACTTCCCGATCCACGCACACCTCCTCCAGCCAGCTCGGAGACATAGTCCCACCAGCGTGTCCTGGGCCTTCCACGAGGCCTCCTCCCAGTGAGAACCATATGTTTACATACACTTCATAAAAAGACACATTTGCATTTTTTCCTCACTGTCTGACATGAAACCAGAATAAACTTCTTTTTTTTTTAGGAGAATTAAAATTAAACAAATTATTTCTATTTGTCAAATCCCAGAAGAATGAAAAATAGAATGTTCTACCCAATTTTGTATTACTTTGTACAAAACCAAAAGTTTACATATACCTTTAAACTGTATATTTTGGGTCAAACGTTTTGGATATCCTTCTACAAGCTTCTCACAATAGTTGGCAGGAGTTATGGTCCATGCCTCCAAACAGAACTGGTGTAACTGAGCCAAATTTGTAGGCCACCTTGCGTGCCTTTTCAGCTCTGCCCATACATTTTCAACTGGATTGAGCTCAGGACTGTGTGACGGTCACTTCAAAACACTGACTTTGTTATCCTTAAGCCACTATGTAACCAGTATTGGCCATATGCTTTGGGAATTGTCCTTTTGTCCATATGTACTGATTGTCCAAAAAAGTGCTATACAAGTTTGATGAATTATTATTATTATTATTATCATTATTTGGAAGACCCATCTGCGCTCAAGCTTTAACTTCCTGGCTTGAGATGTTGCTCCAATATTTTCACATAGTGTTCTTTCTTCATGATGTCATCTATTTTGTGAAGTGCACCAGTCCCTCCCTGAACAAAACAACCCCACAGCAGGATGCTGCCACCCCCGTATTTCACAGTTGGGATGGCTTGCAACATTCCCCCTTTTTCCTCCAAATGTGATGATGGTCATTATGGCCAAATTTTTATAATTCTTTTCCCGTCAGACCACAGGATATGTCTCCAAAAATTAAATTCTTTATCCTTTTATTATTTGCAAACTCCAACCTGTCTTTTTCATGTTTCTTTTGGAGTAAGGGCTTCATCCTGACAGAGTACCCTTTCAGCACATGTTGGTACAGTACTTGTTTTACTCTGGATAATGACAAACTCTTACCAGTTTCAGTTTTAACATATAGAAATAATTTTTAATTGTCCTAAAAAAATAATCATTCTGGTTTCATGTCTGACAGTGATAAAAAAAAATGCAAATGTTTTTATTTGTTTCTTTTTTATTTATTTAAGCAAACACTCTGCTCAAAAGGAGTGGGCCAAAGCAAGTGCTTATAAGCACCCACTCCCCCACTTTTTATGAAGTGTATGTAAACATAATGGTTCTCACTGTCAATAAAATATATACTCTGTTTTAGAGTTGCTTGGATGGGCAGCTGCATAGACCTAATCTTTGTTATTCACATCAGCAAATCTGTTTACAACTTTCCAAATACTTTTATAATTTTTTAGCATACGATTGAATCAATTTCCATATGTTGTGTTTAAGTACCTGCAGCCTGTGTCTCCAACACATTGTCTGGCAGTGTGCAGGCAGCTCCGCCTGTCTGTGCCACATGTTCCGCTGTGCAGGGCAGAGCTCATCCTCACACATGCCTCATCTGAGTCCTGGCACTGGCACATGACCAACAGCTGGGCAATGTGGAGAGGCATGCTCCGGTAGAAACTCACAGTGGCTTCTTGACATCTATGGTGCTCACAGTTCAAGCCCATACACTGCTGTAGAACTGGTGCCATCAACCTGTTGCACACGCTATCGCCAAGACACCGCCTTATGCTCTCCAGACAGGATTCAGATGCATCATGATCTACAGAATATGTGGAGTTGGCCATTAGCAAACACTTGATCATTGTGAATATGATACCAAAAAATACGGACAATGTGTAAATATGAGCAATTTTTGACAAGGGTCTAATTATGCTCCTGAAAGAACATATTCTTCACAATGATGTAATTTAAATTATTATATTATATACCCAAGTCCAGTAACGTGCTTAATTGCCAGTCGTTCTTGGAGATTCTCTGCCATTGAACTGCTGCACAAATAAATAAAACCTAATAAGCCCAAACAAACGCAAATACATTCTTCCCATTCCCATTCATCTGATATCTTTGGCAAACACAAATGTAATTTCAGCTCTGAAAGCCGGTCCATAGAACAGTAAGAAGACTGCACCTGGCTTTTGATGGCATTGTGTGAGCAGCGCTGGTATAGAGTCACACAGGTCAGCCTCCTGCTCACACACACAGGCTCTGAGAGAAGGGAACTGCCCCAGGACACTGGCCAGGCTCATGTTACACACCGTCCTCTCGCTCACTTGGCACAGTTCAGCTAAAATGACAGGTGAAAAAAAGGATTTCCCTTGAGGCTGTGTGCCCAGCAGGTGTTCCTGCACACCTGCTATTATTGCTATATAGTAAATGTAAGGCTTTTAAATGTTTAAAAGAATCTGATGCTTTGGGGCAAACAAAAAAATATTCCATCACAATAGAACATGCATATCAGTTGGGGCATCATTTCTAACTTTAGATAATAAATTACTAAGATACACAAAACAATTCAATAATACGTTTTTGGTCATAACAAGTGAAGTAAAAACTACAATCAATGAAGGGTAAACATACCACTGAGTTCTTGTAAGCCAACAGAGATGCTAATTTGCTTTTCAAAATAACCTCAGTATGAAAGGAAAACAATCTATCAGTGTTTTGTTTTTACCTTTTGTGTTTCATCTTCAAAACGTGCCAGTTCCCTCACAATTACCTTATCTGCTGCTGGCTATTGGCTTGTTATTAAATTGAAGCAATGGGCCAAGGCGCACAATTCAATTGAGACATGGGCTATTTGCGGAAATCGTGTTACATAACGTCAATTATTGCACACACCAATAAAGTAAAAGGAAATTTTTACCATTTTCTTCACATAAGCTGCCTGCTTTTGTTGCTGAGCATAAATCAGACATGCAGAGGTCCACAGTAGCCAAGCAGTCAGGAGTCGGACGAGTGAGGCCACAGATTTGAGGTATAAGAATACCTAAAATACAAACATTAAAGATCATATAAACACATGTATTTATCTGGTCTGTGGATTCAATAGTTAACAGTTCTTTCAGTGGCTTAGAGTGTATAGATATGTCCCACAGGATTTGCTTCATTCTAACTTGCTAAAGGCGATGTTTACAATCCAGAAGTAAGGAGCACCAGGGCCAGACATTGACTGTTGCCATGGGCTGTTTCAGTTTCATTTTGGCAGTTAAATCTTTAAAGCTGGGGTACTTGACTTTTTGTTGTTGTATAGTAAATTTATTTTTGCAATCACAGAGTGTGTTGTAAACCAATGTGGGTGTCTTCACCCACAATTTTATTGAGCGATGGAAGATAGAAGTCAAATCTAAATTAGTGACATTTATTTTGGGGGTGGTCCCCCAATAAATGGGTACCACCCATTTATTTGGAAAACAAATTTGGATTATTTTCCAAATTTGTGGCGATTTATTCACACCCATAATGGGTATTTGGTGACACTTTGGTGGCACTTTGGTGTTCTATGGACCGGCTTTCAGAGCTGAAATTACATTTGTGTTTGCCAAAGGCACTTTGCCACTTTGAGGGCCAAAACTAAAAAAAAATTTTGAACAGGCCTGGTGAGTTAAGTCTGAAATTGTTCTGTTCGGATATGTCACTCTTCTGCACAAGGGGGCACCCCATATATTTGTGTATGCTCTCAGTCGTCCAGCAGTCGTTCATTGTAGTAAAGGATTCCAAATTTGTCAACTGAACAAGTGTTGAGAATATTTCAACTCTCACTAGAGGCTTCTTGTGGGTCATTGGTCCAATAATAGGACTGGGTAACAAACATGCTTGAATCCTACTGTGATACTTTTAAAAATATACATGGCTAAAACTTCACGGCTACCAAAATAGTGGCCAGTAAAAACAACCATGTGGCTGATTTGATAGACTAGTTACAAAGACCAGTTAGGTCCTGATGAGCACATTTATCCCATCCCAGTATAGGCCTATATAGAGTACACATACACAAAAAAGTACATTGTACATTAAAAAAATATGCTCACCAAATATTAGCGCTGCTCCTATCCATGTTAACCTCATCGTAGCAGCAGACACTCTCTCTGCTCATCCACTGCTCCGTTCTTCTGTCCTTAAACTGAATCCACCCTTAGCCACAGCCCTCCCCTTTAAACACCAACACTAATACAATACTGGCATCCGCATGACCCAGCTACTGTGCCTACTACCTCCAAAATACAGTATGTTTAATCCTGTACTCTGGTAACAGTGCACAGGTTGTTGCATTATGTTTTTTTGTATGTACTGTAATTACTAATTTATACTAATATATATATATACACTCAACAAAAATATAAACGCAACACCTTTGTTTCTGCTCCCATTTTTCATGAGATGGACTTAAAGATCTAAAATTCATTCCAGATACACAATATTACCATTCCTCTCAAACATTGTTCACAAATCAGTCCAAATGTGTGATCGTGAGCACTTCTGCTTTGCTGAGATAAGCCATCCCACCTCACAGGTGTGCCACATCAAGATGCTGATCTGACATCATGATTAGTGCACAGGTGTACCATATACTGCCCACAATAAAAGGCCACCCTGAAATGTGCAGTTTTGTCTCACAGCAAAATGCCACAGATGCCACAAGCATTGAGGGAGCGTGCACTTGGCATGCTGACAGCAGGAATGTCAAAACCCTTTGGTACAGTGAAAGGGCACATCCGGACAAACCAAAAACTGAATTGGAGCGCCACGCCCGGACGAACTAGTCCCTGGTTTTTCATCCAAATAAAATCAGACTTGGCACAGTGCGTCTAGACATCTTGAACTTCAAGAATCAACAACGATTTGTAAAACATTTCAACGGTCTCCTCATACCGCCGCGGCGAAGAATGCCTACATTTTGTGTATTTTCGAAGACAGCTCACGCTCACAGGCATTGGCCAACAGAGCTTATATTCAAGTCACTAATGCACCACCCAAAACTGAACAGAATGCAGCCATTAACATATAGGCTGCTCCCAGGACAGCGCCCCCTAGCAATACCTTGAAAACTGCAGTTAGACCATTTTTAGACAGTATAAAGCCACCTTTTCTATACCTTGAAATTTTTTGTTTGGACGATTTGTATGAAACGTTGCAGGTATATTCTACACAATAAAACAAACAAAAAATATATATTACAGTCATGTCATATTTTATAAGATGTGGGCGTGGCCAAGGTCAATGTCTCAACAATGGCACGTTATCGTTTATAAATCGAACATCCATTGGAATATTGACCTCACGCTGCTGTCGCAAATGCACTAAACCAAGCTGCACAGAACGAATTCATTAAAAGACCAACTTCACCACAGCCCCACCTACTCTATACTAATTTTACTTTGTATGATTTATATGAAACGTACGGAGCCCCTGAAGTTCCCTAAAGAAAAAAAATAAAGAAAAAGTATGCTAAAAAAATAAAAAAATACATTGTTTTTAATTTAATTTAATTTTTTATGTATTTTTTGGGGCGAATAAAACCCCCCAAATATAACCGAGAGGTGAATCGCTGTCTCCCAGTAGTCCCAATGTAAAATATGCATGAATACAGATTGTTTTACAGGCATCCAAACTGTGGTAAATTTACAAATCATAAAAAAATATATCGAGTGTGAGTATCTGTGCATTTTGGACAAATATATCAGTTTCAAATTACCAGTTGCAAGTGGCACAAGCTAAATTAAATGTTGAGGGATACTTCTTTCCCGAAAAATGCACACAATATATAAATTGTAATATAGAAAACCTGAAAGTAAATCATCTCTACTTTTATACTACACAATGATTTGGCCTAAATAAACATGTTTCCTCTCATCATTTTATGGGGGAGGAGGGATTACAATGATTGTGTATGGAGGGAGGGCAACATAGTATATGCATAGAAGTTCAATAAACTCACACAGCATGGGAAACAATAAACATACCCTGCAATACATGTACAATAGCACCTTCTATGCGTCCTCTTCAACATACTTCATGTGTAATGTGTTGGATCTTTTCTGATAACGCACTCGGCCTTTAAAGGTCCTATATCATGCAAAATCGACTTTTTGGAGCTTTTAACCATGTTGTTATGCTATTTCCTTATCAAAAACACCCCCAGAGTGGTTTCTGGATTCATTCACGCAGTTCTCAGTAATCCTCCTGAATCCTGCGCTCTGAGCAGCTGCTCCGCCCTCTCCTGGTAAACGACTGGCATGTTCAGTTGTGTCGTCACAGCGGAACGGAAGTGCTCCACGTCTGTAATCTAATGCCTTACGGCATGATTTTCATTTGTAAAATTGCTTTTTTCATTATTTCTGTCGTAAGAAAAAATCAATAAAAAAAAAAAAATGAAAAAAATAAATAAAAAAAGAGTAAGTGCCTGACACTGCGCTGCCCCTGTACCGAAAACAAACGCTCCCCCTGAGCGTCCGAACGGTCTGAACAGATGGTCATGTCATGTTGCACCGAAAGTTGTGAAGAGGGAGCTTTTTCTAACCTACTCTGGAGTCTGGACACCTGTTCTTTTTTCTTACCCAACGATAATGTCACGGAGAAAACCGCGTTTGGCTGCGAGGACTGGACTTTATTCAACCTTCCCAAAGAAGAGGCCATAGAAGTTGGAATTTCCCTCCGGGATTCAGCGACTATCAGCCAAAATAGTGTTTGTCTGTGCCTGTCTCTGATGGATGCTTGATGAACCTTGGCCAGAATCAAAGTGGATTAACTTATATAACCAGCGCAAGTCCTATAATGGAAACATCAGACTGGTGAGTCGATCAAAATGCATGTTAGCGTGTGTGTTAGCCATTTAGCCATGAAGCTGTGTTGCACATGTTAACTCCTTATAACAGCATCATGAAGTAACTTCACTTTTTGCTGTGATATATATATTTCTACTACTGATAAAGTTGTATGAGCGGCGAGAGGGGGCGGAGTTAACTGAATCCAAGCGTTTTGTCTTCCGGGTTGGAAAAATACCTCCAGAAAATACTTATATTTATCACAAAAATTAGTGCTCCGTAGTGGTAGAGGTACAATATATCATATAAATGCCTATACTTTACTTTGGAATGGCTAAAATAGCATGATACAGGTCCTTTAATAAACTATACTTCGTCCTTGGCACTGAAGTAAAACATTTCCCTCCAGATGTGTAGACACTGAAAGCTTTTCCTTGTTAATAATCCAACACAATCAGACTCATAATTGGTTTTATTGCCATTGTCAGTGCAAGTTCACAAAGTATGAATGTTTTTCAGGGCAATCGTGCAACTTGAAACATAACACTTAGATAAATAATAATAATTAAAACTTTAAAACATCAAGTGCATGCATAAACTACAAACCGTCTCCCCAAGCCCCAGTTGCAGACTGCAGTACAGTGGCCCGACACTTCCAGACCCACGTAAAGTCTGTCTACTACAAATAGAAATATGCGGAAAGGACTTCATTGGAATTTGGCACCTCTGTCCAGATGCTGTTTTGCCTGATGGCTTCTCCCTAGTATTGCAGTTCACTGGCCAGAGAAAGGATTTCAACTATACAGCGAGTGAAAAGCCACGCTGCAGCGAGCGTGAGGCCGGGGCCCTGAGGCTGAGGCAGGAGTGGGCCGACACCGGAGCTACCTGGGGCAAGAAGGCAAGACAAGAGTGGGTCGGAGCAAGAGTTAGCAGAGAGCACACAGGTTGTGTGTGAGGCCGAGGGGAGAGCAGGTTTGGGCGAGAGCGGGGGCGGTCGCAAGGGGGGGCTGCGCCAGGGACGAGGGCCTCTATCGCCGCCTCCGTCAATGATCGGATTTTTGACCCGCTAAATGTCACCGAAAACTCAAAAAATTTGGCGAAGACATTCGGGTGGCGTGAAAATGTATGGAAATGGATGAATTGGCCATGCCCAAAACAAAATGGCTCGACAGCACCCCCTCAAAGTTGACCCCATTCAAATGAAAATGCACGTTTTCCGACATAGGCCCAAACCCTTTGGCACAGTGAAAGGGCATACCAAAGGGTGATAAGGACAAACCAAAAACTGAATTGGAGCGCCACACCCGGACGCACAGAATTCTTACTCTGGCAGCATGTTGGTCTCTGTTAGAGTTTCTCCTGAAATTCGTAAATTCCCCCAATTTTCCCCTTTATTTACAAAAGCTACAGTTTTAGACCCGTACGTATTTATACTACTCCTTTAAAGAATAAAGAAGCTTTATTTTGGACGTTTTTTGCTCCAAATTCAGCTTTTTCGGACTGTACAATCACAGGAAGTTCAGATTGGCTGTTTCCTGTCCTTCTCTCTGTGTGTTCCTCGTACTATATGGGTCTCGCCAAAATATTGCTTCATTTATCGAGAGTTCTGCGGGGCTGGAGCACCTTTCAAATCTTTTGGGGGAATTTGCCGTAATTACAAAATGATTCAATAACTATTGCCTAAACTATAATTCAGTTTTCTGCAAATACACGAGTGCGGGGTGTTTCATAAGGTTAATATAAAATCGGCTATGTCATTTGCTCAGCCTGTGTAGCTCTATAAGTACTGACTACACCAGAGGTCGGGATAGAACCTGCAACCTCATGGTCGGGAGCGCGACACTCAACCTATGGGTGGTGCGAAGTACACGTACATGTACTGTATATTAGGTACCGCGCCCTGCTCATGTATTTGCTGAACACTGAGTAGCGGCTTTACAGATTTGGTGATATTCATTGAATCATTTTGTAATCAAGGCAAATTCGCCTGGGTGCCCAAAGATTTGAGTGGGTGCTCCAGCCTGCAGCACCCACGGGTTCGGTGCCTACAAATAGAAGTACGTGGAAAGACTTCCATGGAATTTGGCACATCTGTCCAGATGCTGTTTTGCCTGTTGGCTTCTCCCGAGTATTGCAGTTCACTGGCCTTAGAAAGTATTTCAACTATAGAACGAGTGAAAAGCACAGCTGAGGCGAGTGTGAGGCCGGGGCCTTGAGGTTGACGCAAGAGTGGGCCGGCACCAGAGCTACCTGGGGAAAGATTGAGACCGGGGTGTGACAAAGCCTCAGGCAAGAGTTGGGCCAGAGTTAACTGACGCAAGAAACCATGTTGGGTGTGAGGCCGAGGTGAGAGCAGGTTTGGGCAAGAGCGAGCAGGGGCGAGGGCCTTTATCGCCGCTTGCGGCTTTAAATCTACTTGACATTAACATCACAAAAAGACATCAGTAACAACATTAGATGTTTTTTTAAGCCATTATTATTTTATCCCAGTTTTGTCTTCTTTTTTTATCTATTTGACAGAAATGTCATTACAACATTATCCCAGTTTGCAACAAACGGTTTGTGTGACCCGCAGCTAAGTACTAGCTCCTGCCACAAGGGGTCAGCAACGGTCGACTCCTAATTACTGTATAATGATTGGGTCTATGTGATTACAAACCACTTCATGGCAACAAACTGTAAAGATTGAAGATATAAATACTTCACATAATAATAAAAAAAACTGTACAAAGTCAGAGAACAAAACAGTTCCATCTATTATTCGCACAAGCACACCTAACAAAACACAAAAGCAAAGTTAACATACTGTGCGTTAAGAAAGTAGCAACAGTGCTATTTTAAGAAAGCTTCACAACAGAATTCAGTTTAAACACTCTCTACTTCGGATGGAACAGAGCCATCTGAGTCCACTGGATGAAACGCATAGGAGGTTGACGGCTTGCAAATGATTAATAAAACACTTCTATATGAAGAGAGCTGTACCTAAAGCAGCGCATTCTGGGAGCTTTTACATTCCTTCTGTTTATAAGCCTGAGGTAGTTTGGACCGACACAAATCCATTACTTCACTACATTTACATGCATTTTTCCTTAAGCTTAAAGCCGCACTGAATGCCAAACAACAGTTGGTCCTGGTAAGCAGTCTCCAAAAGACACCTACATGCACATAACCCGGACACAGTGGAATTATTGTTATTTATTCTTTATTATACTTCTGCTTGTGCGTTAAGAACAAAACCTTTGACCTTTTGGAAGGTCCCTTTGGAAACGGACAAAAATATGTCTGACCAACCAACCCCAGATTTATCTTGGTTTGGAAAAATGTTTGTCAATACATTTCATGTAAATTAGATACAGCGGCTTGTATAATTGCTGCACATGCTCAGTCCAATCATCAGTGATGATGATTGACAGGGCCTCTCTGTGTGGAAGTCCAGCATTATTGACTGGGAGTTCGCTGAAGCGCATAAGTAAACATTAACCTTTAGAAATCATAACAGAGCCATGAGTAGTTCTGATTGATTCCAGAGAAATGGCTATAACACCAACAGGTTTTTATTAGTTTTTGCCGCACCACAAAAAATTTACATTTCTTAAGACACATTCTAGCGGTGAATATGAATCATGGTGTTTGACTATTGGTCTTATTTAAAATTCTGCTATTTACAGATATTTACATACAAAATATATTTAATGTTTTGGGGAAAAAAAATACAATATTAGCTCAAATAACAAATAAATACCACTCAATTTGAACTCTATGGTGTGCAAATTATTTTCTTTTTCTTTCATGCACATGCTAGTCAGTTCATTGTTCAATGATAAAATATTAAAGAAGTAAGCTTTATTATTCTTGTTTTAAGATCCTCCTTAGGATTGTGGTGATCTGATTTTTCTTTTTCTTCAACCGTGTTTGTTCAACCAGTCAGGGAAACGGGCCAAAGGCTATTCTTCACATAACCCTAGTTGGCAGTAAGAATGATCAAAATGTTGTCGGGCTGCACAATTACTTGCAAGTTGCAAGTGAATCAAAATCACAAATTGAACGGTTGCAATCAACAAATCACAAAAGACTGCAATCGTCTGAGCTGTACAGAACAGAACCAAAGCGCTTTGAGTGCCTAATGTAGGTGGAAAAGCGTTATACAAGTTGAGACCATTAACCATTAAATATTGTGCTTGGAATCTCCATATGTCTTTTATATCTATAAAAATCCAAGTTGCAGTACTTGCCAGAAAACTCACAATCAGTATTTATTTTTTCTAAATTGTGCAGTCTTAATGTGTGGCACTGGCATGTAAAAATATATTTCTATTCCAATGGGCAGTGCCTAACATGAACAAACTACACTCAATCACATTCACAAAGCACCATGACCTTTCATCATCTGCAGACACAGGTCTAGAAACTGTCTTGCCCAAGGACATGACTGAATGTTGGAAATCTATTCTTATGATGTATGAATTATCCAGTGATTGTTGAACAGAGAAATGTTTCGTGGAAATACTCCAATCTCTCGCCTCTACACTATCTGGTCAGAGATGCGCGACACACTGTCCATGTTGTGGAGCTGCGTTGAGAGTGATTTTCTGCTGTCGGTGCTGGCTCTCATCCGGGTCTTCTGAGAGCCGCTCTGGCCATGTCCGCACCAGTGGCAAGTGAAGGCCGCTTTGAACTCTCCACGGAATTTACCTGTGCAGAAACGAGCAAAAATACTATCACCCGTTCAAAGGGCAACCACGATACATTTCCAATGGCGGAGTTGGTATTAGTGAGCAGGTGCTTTGCACAACTTTTCAAACAACAGGTAAGGCGCATTGAGTTGCCTTGTGTACGAAATGCGCGGTATAAATAAAGTTGCCTTGCCTTGCCTTGAGAGGTTGTGCATAATGCGTGTAAATCTTAGAAGAAAAGAATCTTCCGCACTCTGTCTATCTTGCAAAAAGTGAGGTTTATTCCGACAACTAGGCCACCTTCAGACAAAATAAAGATAGACAGTGTGTTCTTTTCTTCAAAGAATAAGCCAAGTATAACATATAAAGGCAGACAGAGAAGATGACTGAAATAATAAACATATAAAGCCGTGGAGAAACTGCATAATGTCTGAAACTACAACACCCACTCCTTGAAAATTGCCTGCACTGGTCATAGAACTTGTGCTCTTCCGAAAAAAAAAAAGACTTGGAAAACTTTCACTGGTAAATTGAACAGTTATTGTATGACTCATAAAAGTTCGCTGTTCCACATCTTTGCTCAAGGCATCTAATGTGTTATTCCTAAGGGTTTTTCCAATGCTTAAGCCCCAACAACTTCCAAGAATACTCTGAACTTTTTATTTTAGCTTTTTTGTAGCATCCTTTTGGAAAGATAATGGATAAGAAACAATTCTTGCTCGTCTTTGTTTGTGTGGTATGAAGCGACAGCTACAGATGCGTCCTTGTATAGCCTCATCAAACGGTGACTACTTAAAAGAAAATCACACACCATTTTGTTGTATTGACATTGGATTTATGCACCTAATGGAGAAAAAGACCTTGTATATAGCTGTTGATCACAAAGGGACAACTAAAAAAACACTTGAAATGCTTACCGCTGAGGAAATTATAGATGATGGGATTTGCTGCACTGTTGGCGTAAATAAGCCAGTGAGAGAAGGTGAACCAAGCGTAAATGGTCTCCCGATCATTTGAATTCTTAAACGTCCCAAAAACCCTGGAAATGAACACAAATAATACACTTAAAGAATCAAAGAAATACAAGCATGATCTAAATAAGCATATTTCAGAGACAATACATTTTATATAATAGTTTACGCCAGGAGTACTTGTTTTTAAATAGTACTTGTGTAAATTGACAGTGATAGTATCAAGAGCGGATTACGTTTGGAATTAGAAACAGCAGTGAGGTACAGCATATTCCACAACATACTTTATTGCTATTGAATGCAGGCAGTATTTCCTGTTTTTGCCACAGCATCACATTCATCCAGTGATTGTTTAGATCTATAGATGCCCTCACCTCTTCATGATGTTGAGCACGCTTATGGGCAGGTAGCAGAGGGCGAACACAAACAGAACCACCATGAGCATGCGCGCGGTCTTGCGCCGAGCCCGCACCTGTTTGATCTCAGCACACACGGTGCTGGTGCGGACCCTCAGGGACTCTCCAGAGTCCGCACTCGGAGAGGAGCACCGGAACGTCTTGAACTTCTTGTGCAACACTGAAGTGGTTCCAGGAATCTAGGAAATAAAAACAGAGGTGGCTAGAGTAGCTGGAATATTTACTCAAATAAGAGTAACTTTACTTGAAATAATTTTACTCAGGAAGAAGTAAGAAGTAGTGACCAAAATAATGGCCCACGTAAGTACCTGGGTAAAATGCTACTTGAGTACTGTGAGTACTGTTTGAGCATGAAAGTCTGTTTATGCTGCGTTTACACATAAGCACGATGTGTTACGAATGTCATTTTTCCGTCATTCGTGACGTTCGTGACGTGACTTAACGCATCTCAATGGGATTCTTAACAGAACGCATCAGCTCGTGACATTCGTGACGTTCGTGGAGAAAGTTTTTGTCTGTCAAAAAATCTTCCACGAATGTCACGAATCACCCTGTGTTCGTGGCGTTCGCAACGGAGCGTGTCCTTTCGTGATGCGCAGTGGCGCTTCGTAATTCAGCGCGAGAGCATTCGTAGTGCAGAATCACCGTTTTTACTCTCAAAATTGACAGAAACAAACGCTACGCCGAAAAGTAAATGTTTGTACCTGCAGTAGCTATGCCAAGGAAAAGTGTCACAAAGTCGGCCAATCCGCGCTCCAAGCCACGGACAGCACCTGCCGCTGCCGCTCCGCGGGGTGCTGAAAGTGTTCCTCCGACCTTTCTTCCTCCTGCGGTCGTACCTGATGTTCGGGAGTTGGAGCCAGAAGAGCCCAATGACTCAGGGGAGAGCACGGCCTCTGCTCCGCCTCCAACCCGGCGGCAGAAGATCACTCCACATTCGCCCAATTCTTGACAGATTTCGGACAGAACGCGAATATTCCTAGTGACCCGTAACAGCCCGTGGCAGCGCGAGACACCACGCAGCAGCGCGCAACACCACGCAGCAGCGCGGGACGCATAATTCGTGACCGTGCGTAATAATTCGTGCCATTAATCGTAACGCGTAGTAACAAGTCGCAACAGTTAGTGGCGGCGCGTGAAACCTCTACCCCGAATCATCAAAGGCCACGAATGTGCATTTGTGGCATTCGTAACGCATCGTGCTTATGTGTAAACGCAGCACAAGTGGTCATACCGCCATAGTGTCCAAAAAAATCTCCATATAAAAAACCGATGCATTATTGTTACAATTCAGTAGACATAAATTATGAGAAACAAAACATGAAATGACATGTGTGCTGTCAAACTGCTACTAGCCCCTCCATTTAAGCCTCGCCTGCCTGTTTGCCTCGCCCCTCACCTGCCAGCAGAAGCAGGCTGGGGGCAATCATTGACTAACTGCAGACATCTGGTGCGCTACAAGTAACTGGGTCACTGCGCATTGTGAGAATGCCTGTAAGAACCGCACAAGAGAAAGCACATTTTCAAGTGGTAATACATGGACGGATGAAATTCACTTCAACAAAATGTGAAGGACTGCCGTAAAGGTTGATTGTGCTTAATTCAAAGGGTTAAAATGCATCCAGAGCACAAAAGGCCTACTACTTACTGACTTTATGTAAATACATAAAAATGCTAATTTTTGTATTAAAATACACACACACACACACACACACAAACGTATGTGCGCATGTATGTATGTATACAGGTGAAACTCGGAAAATTTGAATATTGTGAAAAAATTCATTTAGTTCTGTAATTCAATTTAAAATGTGAAACTGATATGATATAGACTCAAAGCATGCAAAGTGACATATGTCAAGTCTTTGTTTTAATTTTGATTATTTTGGCTTACAAAAAACTTGCGTAAAAACCCCAAATTAGAATATTACATGAAATCAATCATTAAAAAAATAATAATTTAAACAGAGAAATGTCAGCCCTCTGAAAACTATAATTATGCAAATATGTACTTAGTACTTGGTTTGGGGCCCTTTTACTTGAATTATTTTACTGCCCTAAAGCAGTACTAGAGGGCATATGCAAAACTGCAGGTGTCGTAGCAAGTTGCGTTTTTGTTACTTATTAATTGTCCATGAGAGTAAATACTACGCTGACAGAAAAGACAAAGGGAGAGAGGGATATTGTACATACAATTACACAATGGAAATAATTTTTTTTCACTCAAACTTGGCCGACTCCAGCCTCAGTCCACTCCTTGTGAAGGTCCCCCACACTTTTCAAATGGCCTTTTCCTGACAATCCTCTCCAGACTGCAGTCATCCCTGCGACTTGTGCACCTTTTTCTTCCACACTTTTCCCTTCCACTTAACTTTCTGCTTTGATACAGCACTTTGAGAACACCCAATTGCCTTTTGAGGCTTTCCCTCCTTTTAGAGTGTGTCAATGATGGCTTTCTGCACAACTGTCAGGTCAGCAGTCTTCCTCATGATGGTGAATTCTACTGAACCAGACGGAGAGACCATTTAAAGTCTCAGGGACCCTTTGCAGGTGTTTTGGATTAATTTGCTGTGGTCCTCTCTCTGAGCCACCAGCCACTGTGCATCACTGTTGTGTGCTGCTTCCTTCTCCCATATGCCTAGTTAATTGTGGATTTAAAATGCACTATAGAAATCTAAACCTATTGCTTGTGTTAAATCTTTGTATCAGTCAAAAAACAACATGTCGCCAGTTAATTATCTTTTGACAGCCCTAATTAAATGTTTATATTTCATTTGGTTTAAAACATGTGCACTGATCCTGGAATAATGTAGAAACAGATATTTTGAAAGATGCAATTGACACAAATGAAGTGATTTTTTTCCTGGCCTCTCTCTTTTTATGAGTGCTACTCACCTGTTGACACCAGAGTTTATGACAGATCTGGATATATGCGAGGACCATCAGACACAGCGGTGCCAAGTACGTCACAATGAAGAAACAGATGTGATAGACTTTGGGGTAGATATCCGCTGTTGAGAGAAGAAATATGTTCCATTAGAATGTAATCCATTATGAGGATATTATGCAAAGGGGTTTTCTATTAATTTGGGGTTAATCTGGTTTACAGTTAGGTCAGTAAATCCCTCTGAAATATTTAATTACTGTCTGAAGATGAGTTTCCTTTTTGGGCTTTGAAAAATATCCCATCAGGCTAATCTGTTCTCTGGCTATGTTAATCCTCACCTTTCCTACAAAGACTGCCCTATGTTTAATAAATCAAATGCTTGCTCAGCAGCAGGGGCTTTGCTAATTGACAGCTTTTGAAAGTAAGTCAGAGATCTGGGTACAATTACTCTCAGTAATTTTGCTGGCATTTAACCTACCTGTACCTCACTGTTCCATCAATATTTGTGTATACTTCTTACTCTTACTGGAACCTACGCCTTGATTTTTCCTGGTGTACTCTCTCCCCACGCACACAATATTTTACCAAACGTTACACCCTTGACCCGGCTCAGAGTTCACATTATTCAGGCAATTAGTTGTTGAATGTGTGGTGCCCACGGAGTGTCATAATAATAATAATAATAATAATAATAATAATAATAATACTTCCGTCAAAGTCTGTGAAAAACTGTCTAAATAGAAAGATCTGGAAATTGAAATCAGTAAAATGAGGGGAATGAAGACACACACTATCCCAGTTGTCATTGGAGTGCTCGGGCTTGTTAGAAAAAGATCTCAACAAGTTCACCGACCAAATCCCTGGAAATATAGACTTAATGCAGGTTCAGAAAATCAGTTTACTGGGAACAGCGCATATAGTAAGACGTTTTTTGTCTCTGAAGTAGAACAACCATCACTCAAGTTTGTTGTCCCCTAGGAGCATGGTTTGCACCCGGAACAGCAAATGGAAAATACAAGCATTTTGAAGAAAAATTTAATAATAATAATAATGCATTAGTCTTATATAGCGCTTTTCCAGACACTCAAAGTCGCATTACAATATCGTGCATTATTCATTCACACCATACTCGGTGGTGGTAAGCTACTACTGTGGCCACAGCTGCCCTGGGGTAGACTGACAGAAGTGAGGCAACGAGTCTGCGCCATCGGCCCGTCCGACCACCAACCACTCACTCACTACATTCACCCAGGCTTCCTGGTGTTACCAAATGGTCTCCCATCCAAGGACCAACCAGGCCCTACCCTGCTTAGCTTCAGAAGTCTGACGGGATCGGGCAGAGCGAAGGCGGTGTGGCCAACAATACCACCTGTTTTGGTCATTCCCATTAATAAAACATTTTGGGAATTTGGTTAAAATTAATTAAAATTTAAAACAACTTTAAACTGGAACGTATCACAATTTGGCTTGTTATATTCTATTGACACAATTCTGTTTGGTATGCTGAGTTTAGCAGCACGAAAATCAATTACAAAAAGATGGTTAAATTCTTTATCCCCAAACTTGGATGAGCAATATTTGCTATGGAACTAATTTCATTTAATAAAAAACTTCGAATGGACAAGTTTGACAAAATCTGGGAGAAATGGAGAACGTATATCTTGCCCAGGAGGCCTCAGTATGTATGATCCTCTGTATTCCATGTATAAGTAACACAGGAATATAATTGTATTATGTACACCTCTTGTTTCTTGTTAAAAAAAAGAAAGAAAATGACATATTAAAAAAATAGCATATATATAAATCTATATAATAAAACTTAAAGGTGCTTTATACAACTTTTTATGTGAGTTTGGAAGGTTTTCTCTGCTGACGGACCCTCTCACCAGAAAACCTACAAAACAATTGATCCTGGAGTGTTGTAGAGGCCACTGTGATTGAAAGTACAGGCTCTATGCTAACAACTCATACAGCCGCTGGGTCACTACAAGGTCAAATACACACAAATATCCACTTATTTTTTCACATAAAACGTTGCAGATGCACCTTTTAAAGTGGAAATAAATAAGTCAATTAAGGCACCGTAGGGCAAATGTCCAGCTCTCCTTTTTTGCTCCACCCTGCAGTGACTGCATTATACAGCTGGATGGCATAAAGGACAAAGAGAGTTCTTCAGTCTTTCAGTGGAGCACCCCTGCGCAGGGCCAGCCCCAACCAATTTGGTTCCCGTGGCAATATTGGG
Organism: Proterorhinus semilunaris; assembly: GCA_021464625.1. Lineage (NCBI taxonomy): Eukaryota > Metazoa > Chordata > Actinopteri > Gobiiformes > Gobiidae > Proterorhinus > Proterorhinus semilunaris. The sequence goes on from CM038357.1 coordinate 17,327,759, forward strand.
CTTTTGAAAAAGGGAAACAATAAACAAAAAAACACAAACAAAAAACACAAAACCCAACCCCAAAAAACGAAATCAATAATTGATCAATCGTATAATTTATATTTGTAGTACTGGCAGCATTTATGTTGTTATGTAGTAGCCTATGTGTTTTTCTAGCTCATCTGCTGACATTTTGCTGTATTTTGGCTCTACCAGTCTTTTCAGGCACACTTTGAAGATGGAAAAGCCTAGTTTATCTCTGATAGTTATTATCATTATTACTTAATTGTTCTTTCAAAGATGTTTTGTGTTTTATTTTACTTTGAAAAGGCCTTGTGCGCCTTTTGGCTGTTGTAAGGAGCTGTATAAATAACATTTGGTTTATCTTCTTATTTTTTCTCCTTTACATCCAGACATGTGCAAAGGGGGAGCAACCATTTCTAATGTACATTTACATTATTTTCACCACTGCGTTACACTGCTCCCCGGAGGCATAGGAGGATCACAGTTGCCTGGCCAGCCAGATGCTCCTCCGTTCTGTTCAAAAGAAGAACCGTCTGGGCAATTGCTTGCAGCCAATAATTTCCCAATTTTACCCATATCGGTCCAATCATGCATCAAGAGGCGGGAGTTAATCACACTAAAAGACTGAAGCGTCCCTGTACTCTTCCAAAATATTAGCGATGGCGGCGCGACGACAGTTTTCTTCTGCTCTTTCGTCTGTTTTAAATCATCTGGAAAATATAAAATCCCTAAAACCGTAGCAAGAAACAACGTTGGAAGCGTTCCTCGTGAAAAGGGACGTTTTTGAAAAGGCTTCCTGTTGCTTGCTCCTGCGACATCCAGCATTTCTCTACAGTAATTGGTTAATCCCAGCTGGTAAATTGCTGAGGTCACGCTTGCTCCAACATATCTTTGAAAAATCTTTGAAAAAGCATGTCGTTTGGCAGGCCAGGCGATGATCGGGGGCTAGGGTTAGGGTTAGATTTAGGAATGGCAAATGTGATGGAAGTTGTGTTTCACTCACACAGATCTCCGATATTTTTAGAAACTAGAAGGTCTTGGCTTTCAAATGAGGCATCACATTGGCATATATGCAGTGAGCTCTCCTGTCAATACACTTTGAGATTTGGAGATGCATAATTGCTACCCCTAACCCAAAGCAGGCAGGTAACAGGTTAAAAGAATACATCTCTAGTTTATCCTTTTCCATTCCAAAGTTATGTATTTATCACAAATACAATATTGCACTCACAACATAAACGTGTCTTTAGATGGCACTGCAGGGGTGTGTTTGTGTTCTTTGTCAGGACGTACCTCCCCATTGTTCATCACACACAGTGAACAGGCTGGTCTTGTTGGTGAGTTCGGGGACCAGGCTGCTGCACTCCATCACTATTGCTTGAGGGATCATGATGATGCAGGACACCAGCCAGATGAACACAATGTTTTTACGTGCTCTCTGCGCCGTGCTCTTGAACATCAGCGGGTGACAGATGACATACCAGCGGTCATGGGCGATACTGCTCAGGGTCAGGACTGAAACGGACACTGAGACTGTCTGTGAATAGAAAATGGTGAGAGCTTTAGGTGCGTAGTGTATCTATCATCTGACACAGGGGCATGTGAATATAGTGTTTTATTTCTTTTGCATGTTCAGCTTTCCCTGTCTTGGTTGCCCAGTCATCTGATCTGACTATTGCCAATCCTTTTTGTGCGTAATGGGGGACACCTGCGCTATGGCATGCACTTAAAGGAGAAAAAGGGCGAAAGGTGCTTCGACCGAGGGCAGCCAAGACAGGCCACTGCACAAATGGCAGAAGGGTGCGCAGTGAACACTTGGGGCAGAGAAGGGGTTGCTTGAGTGAGCGTGGTAGGAGTCTACTGCTCACAACATAGTTATTCATGTCTTGTTATCTGGTGGTATCACATTATTATCTTCAGATAAATATTGTTGCAGATAAATTTTCTTGCATGTTTGTCAGATGTATTTGTTTATGTTTTTTGTTGTTGTTGTCTGGGTTCCAGGCTCACGTGACTTTCTTCACAGTATGTTAAGAACACCTGTGGTTTACTTAAGCACTTGTAACCCCTGACAAAGACAAAGACACTGGTCGAAACGCGCTGTCGCCTCGGACTACTTAGCCTATTTTCAAGTTTTTTTTTTTAAATCAGGGCAGATTTTATAATTCATTTACTCTTTTGATCATCCTGGAAGAGCACCTGTCTGCACAGTTGTCACATGTCTCTGACCCAATGAAGCACTGCCGCTCTGTTGTATTCTCATATTTGACCATATGTTTTTGTGTCGAGTGTTGAGCGGATGTTGATGCTGTGTTTGTGTGTTCTGCAGAGCATGAACCTGCTGAAAATCAGTTTGTACTGAGCCAGGCCCAATTTTGTTTTAAATCTTTCCTGCCTAACAAATAAAATGAATTTATTTATTAATTTACTCATGTATTAGGGATAAGTATGTGCATATAACATCTAACACACTTCAACATAGGAAAGGCTGTTTTGCAATGTCTGTTCATAGTGGAGCTTTTGAAAAATGTCCATCCTATTGCCATGTCCATCGGGATCACAGTGACAATTGTCACTAGTCATAATGTTATGGTTTATTATTGTTATGATCTGCAGCTCTCATGGGGATGACATCGATGCCCTGACACACTGCATCACAGACTACATCAACTTCTGTGTGGAAAACACTGTACCGACCCGGAAGATACATTGTTTCTCCAACAACCACCCCTGGGTGACCCCTGAGCTTAAAGCCCTCCTGAACCAGTAGAAAAGGGCTTTCAATTCAGGGGACAGAGAGGAGCAGAGGAGAGTCCAGCACAAGCTCCAATGGAGGATCAGGAAGGCCAAGAAGGACTATGTGGAGAAGCTGGAGCAGAAGCTGGAGCAGAAGCTGGAGCAGAAGCTGGAGCAGAAGCTGGAGCAGAAGCTGGAGCAGAAGCTGGAGCAGAAGCTGGAGCAGAAGCTGGAGCAGAAGCTGGAGCAGAAGCTGGAGCAGGGCAACGCGCAATAAACAATAAACTGGACTGGTCCCACAGCACCAACGCCCTATACAAGAAGGGCCAAAGTCGCCTCCACCTTCTGAGGAGACTGAGGTCCTTCGGAGTGAGCAGGCCTTTGCACAGGACATTTTATGACTCTGTGGTAGCCTCTGCTGTCCAATACGCTGCCGTGTGCTGGGCCCCGGGCAGCACAAAGCAGGACAAGAACAGACTGAACAAGCTGGTCAGGAGGGCCAGCTCCATCCTGGGCTGCCCCCTGGACTCTGTGGAGGAGGTGAGGGACAGGAGGTTATTAGCCAAGCTCACCTCCATCATCAATCAATCAATCATCCATCCATCCATTTTCTCCCACTTGATCAATCAATCAATCAAACTTTATTTATAAAGTGCTTTTCATACCGCAAGGTATCAGAAAGTGATATGGACAACACTTCCCACCCACTGCACGGGACTGTAGAGAAGCTGAGCAGCTCCTTCAGTGGAAGAATGAGACACCCTCAGTGCAAGAACGGAGCGCAGTGAGGACTGTACCAGCAGTGAGGACTGTACCAGCAGTGGTACAGTCCTCACTGCTGTCAGACTGTACAACAAGACTAAAGCAGGGGTGCCCAAACACGGCAATGTCAAGCGTGAAATACATATAACTGCAAATTATAATAGTTACTTTATTTTTTGGTATATATTTGCATTTGATTATATCTATGCAAATAACATACTATATTAAAACAAATGTTAACTATGGCAAAAGCCTAGTTTTAGTAGAACAAAATCAACAATTGTAGCAATATAGTGCAAAATGTAAACAACAACACCTGTAACTACAGTGACTCTACCTCATTCATTTGTTAACTCAAAGAAAATGCCATATTAGATCAATTTGAAAGTGTCCATGTTTAACATGACCTATGTTGATGTCAACAAACTTTGCAATAAAAGTTGAAAAACTGGGAAAGTTGATGCTACGACGCTCTGTGATAAACACCAAGCATAGATATAACATAATAAAGATGAGCGGGTCTCATTCAGCCCCATTCGTTGTAAAGGTCCCGAGTTGTGCGTGCACCTTCATGGCCGCTGTATCTCCTCCTACGCAGCCTGTTCCTTAAAAGGGCAAAAAGGCCGGAAGCCCTGCGCTCGCTGGGTGGGCGGAGCCTCCACAGAGCTCCAGAGCTTGATTCACAGGCTCTGGAACCAGTTTGCCTGGCCTGCCAGACACTCCTCCTTTCTGTTCAAAAGAAGAACCGTCTGGGCGGCTGCTCGCAGCCAATCATTTCACAATTTTACCCACATCGGTCCAATCACGCACCAAGAGACGGAAGTCATCACCTGTCAACACCACGCACTCTTCTAAAAGATGGCGGCTGATACACTGTTTTCTTCTGCTCTTTCATCTGTTTTAAATCATTTGGAAAATATGAAATCCCTAAAACCGGAGCAAAAAAACAGCGTTCGAAACGTTTCTCGTAAAAAAGGACGTTTTTGGAAAGACTTTCTGCCGCTTGTTACTGCAACGTATCTAGCGTTGCTCTAATTGGTTGATGTCGTCTGTTAATCACGCCCACCGGGAAATTGTTGAGATCATGCTCCCAGACTATATGTCTTTGAAATACAGTACCCTGCGAACGTATTCGGCCCCTTGAACTTTTCGACCTTTTGCCACATTTCAGGCTTCAAACATAAAGATATAAAACTGTAATTGTTTGTGAAGAACCAACAACAAGTGGGACACAATCATGAAGTGAAACAAAATTTATTGGATATTTCCAACATTTTTAACAAATAAAAAACTGAAAAATTGGGATCTCTGAATGATCCAATGTTGACCTAAATGACTAATGATGATAAATAGAATCCACGTGTGTGTAAACAAGTCTCCGTATAAATGCACCTGCTCTGTGATAGTCTCAGAGGTCAGTTTAAAGCGCAGAGAGCATCATGAAGAACAAGGAACACACCAGGCAGGTCCGAGATACTGTTGTGGAGAAGTTTAAAGCCGGATTTGGATACAAAAATATTTCCCAAGCTTTAAACATCCCAAGGAGCACTGTGCAAGCAATAATATTGAAATGAAAGGAGTATCAGACCACTGCAAATCTACAAAGACCCGGCCGTCCCTCTAAACTTTCAGCTCATACAAGGAGAAAACTGATCAGAGATGCTGCCAAGAGGCCCATGATCACTCTGGATGAACTGCAGAAATGTACAGCTGAGGTGGGAGACTCTGTCCATAGGACAACAATCAGTCGTATACTGCACAACTCTGGCCTTTATGGAAGAGTGGCAAGAAGAAAGCCATTTCTTAAAGATATCCATAAAAAGTGTTGTTTAAAGTTTGCCACAAGCCACCTGGGAGACACACCAAACATGTGGAAGAAGGTGCTCTGGTCAGATGAAACCAAAATCCAACTTTTTGGCAACAATGCAAAACGTTATGTTTGGCGTAAAAGCAACACAGCTCATCACCCTGAACACACCATCCCCACTGTCAAACATGGTGGTGGCAGCATCATGGTTTGGGCCTGCTTTTCTTCAGCAGGGACAGGGAAGATGGTTCAAATTGATGGGAAGATGGATGGAGCCAAATACAGGACCATTCTGGAAGAAAACCTGATGGAGTCTGCAAAAGACCTGAGACTGGGACGGAGAGTCGTCTTCCAACAAGACAATGATCCAAAACATAAAGCAACATCTACAATAGAGTGGTTCACAAATAAACATATCCAGGTGTTAGAATGGCCAAGTCAAAGTCCAGACCTGAATCCAATCGAGAATCTGTGGAAAGAACTGAAAACTGCTGTTCACAAACGCTGTCCATCCAACTTCACTGAGCTCCAGCTGTTTTGCAAGGAGGAATGGGAAAATATTTCAGTCTCTCAATGTGCAAAACTGATAGAGACATACCCCAAGGACTTACAGGAGTAATCGCAGCAAAAATACTACAAAGTATTAACTTAAGGGGGCTGAATAATTTTGCACGCCCAATTTAAGTTTTTTATTTGTTAAAAATGTTTGAAATATCCAATAAATTTCGTTTCACTTCATGATTGTGTCACACTTGTTGTTGGTTCTTCACAAAAAATTACAGTTTTATATCTTTATGTTTGAAGCCTGAAATGTGGCAAAAGGTTGAAAAGTTCAAGGGGGCCGAATACTTTCGCAAGGCACGGTATCTATGAAAAGGCATGTCGTTAGGCCAGGCAAGGAACCAGTCAATGTACTGAAAATGCTTAAAAATTTCGGCGGGGTTAAAAATATTTCACCTACCCCAGCGTGGTCACATGGGTCATAGTGATTTTTTAGAAAAAGAAAACTCTTTGGAGCCAGGCTTTTAAGCCATTCTTAGGACATTTAAAATCCCATTCGAATCAATACTCCCAAGTGTCTCTTGGAGCCGCCCCTGGCCACAAGGGGGTGGTATTACAGCAATGTCAGCTCCCCGCCATAAGCACCATACAGAAGCGCGTTCCTCGCCCATTGACACTAAGGCACTAAGGGCCTTTCCGAAACCGCTCCCTCACCCTACCCCACTCAGTTTGCGCGTGCCCGCGGAGTGTAGTTCTGTCCGAAACGGAGAACTCAGTGAGGGAAAGTGTCTGATCAGCTCCTTCACAGCGAGTAGCTCTGGCCTTTCCAAAACTATGGACTGTGCCGCGGGGTCAGGTGAGGAGCAGCGGAGCACAAGGGGAGAGCGGGGGTTTGCACGGAGAATAGCATATAAAACATGAATTTTTAATACCTTCAGACAGGGAATCCTCACGGTAGTGATACCGTAGCATTTTAATACCACGGTATACCTTGAAACCGGTTATCGTCCCATCCCTATTTTTGCACCATGCTCCCCCACAACATGTTCATTGAGCCTGTTCCAAAACATTTTTGGAGACTCAGCTCAAAAATAACAGAACTTTGTGAGGAAGTAAAGACTCTTTTGTTGTGTATTTTTGATTTGCTAAAACACTTGCATTTCTACTTATCAAGTGTTAGGCAGTGTGGCATTAATCATGTCCTTCATCTGCTGCAGCGGCCACGGAAGAGCTCATTCAGGCTGTAGCCATCATAGCTATTTTTATACACAGCAAATTTAGTTTTAGTTTAGTTTGATTATTTGAGCAGTATACATTCTGCTCAAAAGGAGTGGGCTGAAGCAAGATGCTTATGAGCGCCTACCCCCAAATTCAGTGCAATAAAAAAAAAAATACATTTCACAATGGTACAGAAGGAACAAAACATCAAGACCTCATCCAAAGAGAATGTGATACATTTCAAGCAGCCACATTAGCACAGACCAACTTACAAACTTACAAAACAATATTTGAATTGTTTATATAATTAATTGAAACGAAGCACAACTACAACAACGATCTTGTTTCATGTACGATGTCTAGTACAAAGCAAGTAACAAAATGCGATTAATATATTTCTCCCCTCCTGGAACCGCCACCTTAAAGGGATATTTCAGGATTTTTGACATTGGGCCTCATTTCCTAGTTATCCAGAGTGTTGTTGATGTCTGGAGATATTATTTTTCTTTAATTCATGTCGTTCTTATATTTGAAGAGCTTAGTGGCGCTAGGCTAGGGCAAGGCTAAAGCATTTCTATGGTATCAGTTAGCCTGCATTGAAAACAGTCTGACCCACTCCACAGTGCACCTGAGGTAAATCACTTATAACGCCAGACTACCCATATAAATGTCTGGGTCGATAGAATAATTTTAACCATTTTGCATTTAAAATAACTTATATTTGAGCAGCATCAGCTTCGTGGCTGTAAGCTAACGCAGCGGAGGAGTGCTCTGCGAGAAAATAGAAAAATCAGTTATATTTCAAAAAATGTTCTATTAACACAGAGTAGTCTGGCGTTATACGTGATTTACCTCAGGTGCACTGTGGAGTGGGTCAGACTGTTTTTAATGCAGGCTAACTGATGGTAAATATGGATGCAGTACACTTTTTGGCCTCCAGCGTCAAATTGGGGGCGCTGTTTCACTCCTTTCGCATAGTTAAGGAAACACTGTTGTGGTGTCTTGGGGCCTTTCCGAAACCGTTCCCTCCTCCCTTCTCCTACACCCCTCCACTCAGGCCTCAGTGAGGGCACCTCCCTCGCCCCCATGGACTGCCCAGCCCATAATGTTGCAAAAATCACAAGTGATCATACTTTTAAATGGAAAAAAAAGGTTCCCTTATGAGTCGTTGTATGTGCCACAGGGTTCAAAGCGTGTGAAAAAAGTAGCGGCATCTAAATATAGGTGTATTAGTAGCAGAAACAGTAAAAAAGAAAAAGAAAAGAATCAATAAGAAACAGACAGTTTTTACTTATAAGTTATTATTTTCTCCCAATGGCATCTGCTCTCTCTAAAACACATTTTTCTTGGTCTGACTGTAGCCTAAAAGCCTTTGAAGATCTTTACATCAGGCCGTTCTCCACTGCTGCCCTTTCTGGCTTTGGAAGATAACGGTGAGTAAATTCTTCTATCTTTACATTGGTGTGTAGTAGCTTGTTCTGCTTCTGCTGCTGGTGAGGTAACAGCCCAGCTTTTATTCATTACATTTCAGGGCCAATTAATTTAAACTGAGTTTGTTTTTTGCAAATAAATCCTTTCAAGTCAATCAAGCCTCAGTGCAAGAGCAGCAGCTAGGAACTTGCACAAGTTACAATGACGATGGCATAGTAATGGCACTAAGAGAGAATTAATTTAACTGAAAAGGTGATAAAAGTTGCATCACAAAGGCCTTCAAAAAAAGCAATTTCAGCAGTAAGTACAAAATCATACCCAACTTATTAGTATTTCATGACAAAATGTTATGCTTTTTCAATAGAAAGAGTGTAGCGAAGACAGGAATGTATCTTATTCGGAATGCATTCACAAGAGTTGTCCATATGGGATAGGAAGAAGATATTTGGACCAATTTTTTCAAAAGACTCCACAGACTTATGTGAAATCAAATATATAACAACTGCAAAAAGAAACGGTTCGCGCAGTGTTGGTTTGCGCAGTGAGGACGCTGTGGGAGTGTTTTTTGTCTGTTTTATAGCAATCTGTATCTGTGAGGTATTAGGTATCTCTTTGTGAACTCCTTCCACTTAAGGGGCACCACGATCAAATGGGGCCTCGAGGGAGTCAACCATCAGCCTCATCAGAGGATGTTCTTTCTCTGGCATCTGAGGAAACCCAAGCACAGACTGTAGCGCTAAGTGCGTGCTGAGAACGTGATCAGGCTCCTGTCTCTCCATGAATGTGCAGGTCAGGTCACAGCTGACTAGCCTCACCCTGGACACACCCAGACTCCTAATTAAATTTCTTGCTACCTGTTGTTTGCACTATGTACTTTATTGTCCCCATAGGGAAATTTGTCCTCTGCATTTGACCCATCCTTCAGTGCCGCTGGGGCAACCTGTACGGAGCAGAGGGCGACCGCAGTGCAGTGCCCGGGGACCTATCTCCAGATGTTGAGCTAGGATAATGGTCAGAATCACCTAACAGGAGGACTAATTGTGCATGTTTTTGTCATATATATATATATATATATATATATATATATATATATATATATATATATATATATATATATATATATATTATATTATATTATATTGTGGCATATAAATAAATAATATAGTCAGTTTTGGGACAATACTTTAGTAATGTATTCCACTGCTTAGTCCAAGTCCGAGTTCTGTATTCTGAATTCTTAGAATACTTTTTTTAATGTTAATGCATAAATGTGGCATAATATGGTTAAGAAGATGTTTAGGCTATACTTGTTACATGCCTGTTACCAACTTATTTACCACTAATGTGGAATGCAAAAAAGCACTTTGCAAATGCCCAGAGCCCAAAAGAACAGAGCTAAACTTTTCCCCAGCCATTTTGACCCTTTTTGTCTTCTTAATGTTATGATAATGAACATTTGAGTACTTTGATGTATTCCTTTACTATTACTGTATTCAGTAACTGTACCTGAATACAGTTACCCAAAATGAGTATTCTAAATATTCTAAATACATGTATTCAGTTACTACTAACACTGAATATAGCAGTGTTTTCATAACCAGATCTGTTTCAACGGCATAAACATATGCATTTGTTCTTAATTATCACAACTTTACTTTCACGTGTCATCTGTGAACTAGTAACAAATATCCAAAACGATTTTGAAAGAAAGCCAAATTGGCAAAACTGCGCCGTTACCGTGTGTGCAGAAAGTTCAGGGACAGAGCAGATGAGATCCAGTTTGCCGAGTCTCTATATTGCATTTAAGTGGTTGAACTTCAACGCGTTTGAGCTCAGTGTAATATTATAGGCAGACTGCGTAAGGTGAGAGAGCGCACCTCTTCTCCTTCCTGGTCCGGCGTACCACCGGCAAATCTTTTAACGGAACGCAGTACCGGACCGTAGGCAGGTACTTTCACCCCTGGATGTGAGGCTAAAGCACTAAACCACTCAGCTTTTTGAGCATACGTGTACATTTTGTACTAGGGCTGCAACTAACAATTATTTGGTAATTGATTAATCTACTGATTATTTTCACAATTAATTGATTAATGGCTTAGCTGTGAATGGTGTATGAAAATTTTATTTTTAATAAAACAAATTTATCACAAAACGCTAAAGTGGCACCGCTTGAGGACATGTTGATGGAGTAAACTTAAAGTGAATCTTTATTGAAGGCTCTTCAATGCTTCTCAATGGATGAGACACAGACGGATATTTATGACATTTTCAATGTACAAAACACTGCAGATCCTAACTTTAAAAACAATGTAGGTTTTCATAAATACAACATTTTCATGTCATTTTTGCTCTATTTGAGTCTTGTGTTTACTAGAAAACGACTAATTGATTACTAACATTGTTGTCGACTATTTCAATAATCGATTAGTTGTCGACCTCTCCTGGAACCGCCACCTTAACGTGGTGGAGGGGTTTTGAGCGCCCGAATGATCCTGGGAGCTCTGTTGTCGGGGGCTTCGTGCCCCTAGTAGGGTCTCCCATAGCAAACAGGTCCGAGGTGACGGGTCAGACAAAGAGCGGTTCAGAAGAGACCAACAGAGACCCACAGGCCCGGTTAGAACCATGAGGCCGTCCTTCTGTGGACCCACCACCTGCAGGGGGAGCCATAGGGGCTGGTGCAATGTGATTTGGGCAGCTCCAACAGCACCCACGACCCGGAAACGGGAAATTGGAAGAAAATGGATGGATGGATAATCGATTAGCTGTTGCAGCCCTATTTTATACAATTAGAGATGATCTTTTGTTTTATTTTACTTTGCATGCGCTTATATTTTTCTTTTATTGACAAATATTGCTAGTCTGTTTAGTGTACAATGTGATTCTGAGATGGGCAATAGCAATCACATCTCCTCATCTGGCCAGTCCACTTGACCCTTGCCTTGGACTGGATGATGTCTCTATAATATCAAAGTCAATAATGAAATAAAATAATAATAAAAGTAACAATAACTGTTGTAAACAGAATAAAAATGAATCATAATAAGTACGTGATAAACCAGTGTATGTGGTACCTGTAGGTAAGGAACGATTTTGCAGAGTGTCTTTCCAAAGAACCAAGTCTCTGTGATGTCCACCACGAGGCTGGCCGGCAAACAGATTATGGTCACCAGGATGTCAGCAAATGACAGGTTCACGATGAAGTAGTTGGTCACGGTGCGCATGTTACGGTTCTTCCACACAGCAAAACAAACTGGAACAGAAGAATGTACAGTAAACTAACAGCTTATATAGTTTCATGTATGCAATGTGTATAGTATGTTAAGGTGTCCACACTTTTAATGAGGGATATGCAAAGAACACAAAACCGTACACAAATACGGTATAATGCCCCGACAGAAGGCTACGTTCAAGACGGTTATTGCAGACAAAAACGACTGCTTTTCTGCAATTTTATTTCATCTCTTCGACCTCTGCTCACTTCAGGAGGAGCCACTGCTGCTGCGCCACTCTGAAAAAGACCTCTGCGCTGTTCCTGAGCGCCAAGTTCTGAACGAAAATTGTTTCCCGATTCTTTGCTTGTGCCTTGTTGACAATGGAATAGTTTTACTAGCCGACCGTTCTCTGACACGTGACACTTAATACAAATCTTGCCGCTTTCATCCCTCCTGCCCCCATATTATTTTAATATGTATGTTCTGGAGTGTGCTGCACCTGTTTTCCAGCGGTCATGTCATAATAATATTCCATTTAAAACATGTTTGTAATCCAGTGCATTCTTTATTGCATCCGTGTTTTGTTTTGGACTCCACTTCCTCTTTACGCCGCGTTCTCCCGCTCTAAACAACTGACGCATGCCAAGTAATAAACCGCACATGTGCGAGCCTTTCACATTGACAATACGCCTGCCGGTGCCATGCCATTAGTCCGACGTCTCATTATTCCCAATATTTACCATTGAGCAGAGGTGCCATTAGTCCGACGTCTCATTATTCCCAATATTTACCATTGAGCAGAGGTGCCATTAGTCCGACATCTCTAACCCAGTAGTGTTGTGGATTAGAGAGCCATATACAACCATTGGCCCTAACCTTAAGGTCAGTGGACACACATCTTCGTCAACGGTCCCCCTGACCACCATCATTCCCGGCCTATTGTACATGTTTTTAGTGGTAGGGGAAACCGGAGTACCCGGAGGAAACCAGACATGGGGAGAACATGCAAACTCCTCACAGAAAGGCCCTTACCAGGTGGAAATCGAACCCGGGACCGTCTTGCTGTGAAGCATGAGCGCTAACCGCTGTACTGTGCATAAATGTTATTTCCGGTTCTTCCTGACAACAGCAGCATCACGGGGCCAATAGGAGTCGCCTTTGTTTGCGCTTTGGTGCTGGTACTGACCCACCAGCAGTAATTTATACTATTGTGCCTCATGGTCTTCATTAACAGTCTGCGATGGAGCAGCCTCGTTGCCTCGCTTCTGTCAGTCTACCCCAGGGCAGCTGTGGCTACAATAGTAGCTTACCACCACCAAGTATGGAGTGAATGAATAATGCAATGAAAAGCGTCTTTGAGTGTCCAGAAAAGCGCAATATAAAACCGATGCATAATAACAGAAGGAGAGAACATGATGTGCCAGACATGCAGTGCATACAAATACTTCCTATGCTCAAAAGACCAAGATTCCTTGTCCATAGAACATGCACAGAAGAACACAAATTAATGTTCCTTTCGATGGGGATATTCGTATGCATATACATGACCAGGAGTAACCCAGGGGTTATGTTCGGGTTTTAAAAAACGAAATATGAGCAAATTCTGTTTTTTGCTGGTGTTTACATGGCATTTGGTCATTGCTAATATTATGAAGATTATGAAAGGGTTATTGACTGCATGTAAACCTAGTCATTGTGTCACAGGCGCTAGTGGGACGGTTTTACCTTTTTTTCATTGTGTGCTTTTGTCATTTGATTGCATTGCGTTTGTTGTTTTATGCCCAAGAGAAACTGGTCACTGTGTTGCTCTCACATTGCAACACTTGAGGAGTAAAGTTTTATAGCACCCACTGGACCACATCAAGTCCTGCACTGCATATTCTTTGAAGTCTTTTGGAGGTCTGATCTGTATAAAGAAGATCATAAGACCGTAGACTGGGAACGCCCCACAAGACCTTGTTTTAGAGATAATCTCAACACTCAAGACATCGACTTGTGCTTTGAGGACCCACTTGTTAATGGCGTTAGTAAATGCTTAGTGGTGATTATGCAGTTCTCATCAAAACTACAAACATAATAAAGAAAAGTAAAATAATAAATACAACAATATGTAAAATAACAGACTTTAATACAAAAAACAAAACAAAACAATAGATAGAGATAAAATAATCCAGTTTTTGTGGGTTTGTTTCTCCTTTTACGGTCTGCATTTTATGTCTATGTCCCCTTTCTTATTTGTGTGGATCTTTACCCACTTCAGACATTTTAAAAAGGTTATTTTTGGCCCATAGACTACAGCACATAGAGGGAGACAAACAACAACAAACAAAAACTCTAACCCATGAGAGACTGGTACAGTGTTATGTGTGGCAGCAGCCTTATCCACTTGACTATCGCTGTACCCACTACACTTTTTCCCCTTATAGGGCAATTTAGTTTACATTTTATCCACTATTGTGCCCTGAAGAACAATTAGTGGCAGCTGGTCAAGAGAGGGTTTCAAATGCTTCTTGGCGTATTTGTGCCATTGGTCAAGAAAAAAGACATCCCAAATCAGTGACGATAAATTTGAACTTTTCAAAACACACGTAAAGAGCCTCATTAAATGTGGGCTGTATTTGCTAATAGCGAGGTTTGGGTTTGCCTATAAACACGATAAACTGTGCAACGAAAACAATGGGAAATTGTGACAGCTGTATACATTTTATGGGATGGAGGATCATGACAAAAATGATAAAATGAACATTTCAGTTCAGTCGTAAAACTATGAGAACAGCCAGGCAGCCTGACTGACTCTGTATATACGCTTGTCTATATGAAGACTAGAGTAGGAAGTGCTACTCCATAGATACTAGATTTCCCATAGACCAAAACATTCTAAATAACAGCCACAAAAGTTCACAAAGGTTTTTGCCTCGTACTGCATGGGAAAGAGAAGAGTGGCTGGATGCTCAAAAGGCTGTTTTTTCACAAGATAAAATGTATTTTTTTTTTGTCATTTTACTTTGGGAATAATCTACAGTTTATTGTCTCCACTGAACTGAATAGAATGAAATGTACACACACCATATATCTCAGATATCTCTAACTCTGCACCCGTTAGTCACATCTTGAAATTCAATGGCAACAGTCCCAGACTGTCTTTCATTCGCGTGTCAGTAAAGCTTGACAATGGATACATATCCAATAATGACAAACGTGGTAAGCTTTTCAAAGATAGATACTTAAAGTCATTATCCGGAGGGACAGTTTCTTTGTATTTTGAGTGCAGAGCATTGTGAAGTTTATAAATACATGAGAATAAGCCGTAGAAAGCTGCTTTAAAAGCTAAAAACACCTTTAAGGTCAGATTCCTGGTTCCTGCAGTGAAAAATTTTATCCTGATTAGCGTGCTATTTTATCCCTGGCATTTAGGAGACTTTGATGAGCGCATGTGTAGTAGAAACAGTGCCAGAAGCTTCACAAAGGTGGAAGGTTAGGACGATTCTAAGGACCCATGGGCCTCATTTATGAAACTGTACATGAGACTCTTGACTTTGAAAGTAACGCAAAATTCTGTACTCAAAGTTTTTTTTTGATTTATAAAACCCTGCATATGCGCCGGTACGCACACCTGACCATAATCTCTCGATCGCCGATTCCACGTGAAACAGAAAGCTGGCGACATCACGACACGCCCTCTGCCTGCCTCCATTTGACCATAAAGGCAATGTAAAGTGACTTATGAATGAGATTTTCATGAGGCGGTAATGAGCGGGTTTCACCGAAGGCGAGGGACTGAGAGGGAAGGGCTGACGCTGCAGCAGCTCGTGTAAATGGGCACGGGCTCAATGAGTTTTTACTGAAGAGTGAACTCTGCTTCTATGATCACACATATTGGCATCTTTCTGTATATTACATCAATAAAACTTTTCAAAACACACGTAAAGAGCCTCATTAAATGTGGGCTGTATTTGCTAATAGCGAGGTTTGTGTTTGCCTATAAACACGATAAACTGTGGGGCATTCATCCAAAACATTGTGCACGCTGTACGTGAGCTCGCCCCCTTCTATGATGCGATGCCATCTGTATCTATAGCGCCCAGAATATCTAGCGGCGCCCCTGCTCATTATCATATTCAGCACCTTGTGATTTCAGGACAGCACATGGAAGTCCAGCATGAGATAAAACTCAGAGGTTTTGCATTTTGCTAATTTTCCCATTGACCATATCCAGAATTCTACACTTTGTTTTTTCTTTGGCTGATCCATGCAGTTCCATGCTGTTCCTTATGGGTCGTCCCAGTGGCATCGAAGGATGGGTCAAATGCAGAGGACAAATTTCGTTGTACAGTTGTTGTATAATGATATAATAAAGCCCCTTAGACTAACCTTCAAAGCTCAACACTCGACTGAATATGACCAAACCATCCCAATCTTGCACACAACATTTGGCTGAAAATTAGTAAGGAAATACTTCGTTCATTATTTATATCAGTAAAAATGGCCCCTTTCAGGTTTCCAAAGCTCAGTCTGTTTCTATCTTATATTTTATTTGCAGTTTGGAATTGGCTTACACAGGTTTTCACTGCCAAAGACAACACAATGACACTGCTGACTCCCCAATACCCAAGCCAACATATATTTTCACCAGAAGACTTTGTGATTTACAAGTCTGTGAAGAATGTGGGGCTGTAGTGCCTATCAACCTTGAACTGTGACTGAAGTACGAGCTGAGAGTCTCTTTTCAGAAACATTGGCAACAACAGACACTTCTCCAGGTTCAAACACAAAGGAAAATGCATCTTTCCTTGTTGATGTAATTCATAAGAGCAAAATAACTACATAAAAATGTCTCCAGTTTTAATGGTAAATGGTAAATGGTCTCAACTTATACAGCGCTTTTCCACCTACATTAGGCACTCAAAGCGCTTTACAGCAAGGAACCTCTCACCCATTCATACACCAGTGTACGCAGACACTGGAGGCAAGGTGGGTGAAGTGTCTTGCCCAAGGACACAACGACAGCATGCACCTTCAGGAGGTGGGGTTCGAACCCCCGACCTTCCGATCACGAGACGACCCACTCTACCATCTGCGCCACCGTCGCATCACCATTAATCAAGTTCAGGGGCCATATGTAGTACTTGCGTCATTTTCATAAACAGTGTTTGACGAGTGGAAAAGAAATAATAACAATAATAATAATTTGCCTCATGCTGACCTGCTGTTGCTATGTTGTAAGATCACTGGCATACCCACTTTAAAAGTGGTTCTCAAATAGTGGTACATGTAGCACTGGTGGTACTAGGGCCTCTTCAGGTGGTACTTTGAGTCATCTGCAATCATAGACTAAAAACAACAACAAACCTT
The DNA here is from genome assembly GCA_021464625.1 of Proterorhinus semilunaris. NCBI lineage: Eukaryota > Metazoa > Chordata > Actinopteri > Gobiiformes > Gobiidae > Proterorhinus > Proterorhinus semilunaris. The sequence goes on from CM038357.1 coordinate 17,344,781, forward strand.
CTTTACAAGGATGTACAGTATGTTCTAAACAGATGGGTTTTTACATGGTATTTGCATACCGGTAGACCAAAGTTCTTATGATGCTATCAAGTGCACGTCTACGCTTTAATTTATCAAAAGAGCTTCCAGTGGGTAATTCTGTCAAATGCTTTAGATAGGTCAATAAATTGCATTAACACAGCAGAGTCTTTCCTTAGATACAGCTGCACTGTCTCCTTCAGTCCATAGATGCATAAATCAGTGCCTAACTTAGATTTGAAGCCAAACCGATTGTCTATGGCTATACAGTGAGCCAGGCAATCAAGCAATATTTTCTCAAGAACTTTTAAGATGATGCTAGCTAAAACTTTGCCAGCCTTATCGTTGATGACAGAGTACAGAGTGACTGACAGTAGCATATGAGGGAGTAGTCCATGAACCCAGCATAATGCCAGCAGTACAGCCGCTTTTGGACTGGCATACTTTGGGTGTTCTGCCATGATTTGATCAGAACCAGCAGCCGTTGTCAGACAGTTAAGAAAGTACTTCTTGGACTTCACACGGCGTAATAGTCCTCATCCTTCTCATCATCAAGTTCTTCCAGCGAATGTTTGGTCCATTCCAATTTAACCTTAAAGGCCTCATTTAGTCTCTGCGTTAACTCAGGAAGACTTTCAACATTGAGCAAAATAACAAATGGGACATGATCTGAGACAGAATGCTCATGCAAGATTTCTATACATTTCAATACACAATGTGCATCAGCAATGACACAAGTAGAACAAGCTCGTCCTGACTCATAGTCCTTATCTTAACCGTGAGAAAATTAGGAAACTCATCTCCCACAATAAGCTTTCCATCAACACTCTTCAAAATTATATGAGGTGTTAGTTGTTTAGGAAACACAACTCTGTGCACTACGATACATCATTTTTATTATATATTTACTTTATATCTTATATATTAACAAATATTGATTGATTGTTGTGTTAAATATGCACTTTTTCCGGAACGGACTGACTGTGAAGGTGCATCAAACTTTCTGAATTGTGCAAATAGAGATTGTCATCATTGTAATACATTGCGATGTACTTAAAACTGATTGTGCTGGAATAGATTGGGTCTGCTGAATTAATCCTGCTTTTCAGCTTCTTTCCATTGACTGTCCTTTCAACCAGTGTTGACACATGAATACCCTCCATCCATCCATCCATCCATCCATTTTCTTCCCCTTTTCCGTTACCGGGTTGTGGGGGCAGCTGTTGGAGCTGCCAAAATCACATTGCACCAGCCCCTATTGCACCGGTTTCATCCAGAAAGAATCCTCGGCAAAAACTGTGAGGAAACGTAATCTCACCCCTGAAGTGGCTGCAAAATTAATTGACGCTTTACAACAAATTCCTCCTGTGATTTTATCTGCTAACTGCAATTTTATTGTCGACAATTTTTACAGTAAACTACTCATCGCCCTCGATGCAGTTGCACCATTCAAACTTAAAAAGAAGAATCCCAAACCCCTTCCCCCCTGGAGAAACGAGGAGCTAAAACAACTCAAGAGAAATTGCAGGAAGGCCGAGAGGAGATGGAGGAAATTCAAAATAACAATATATTTTCAAATATTGCGTGCTCAACAAAATACCTACAATACAGCAATAAGAAATGCTAGAAATAAATAATTTTCCCGCAATAATCACCAACCACAAAAATAACCCAAAAGTCCTATTCTCAACAATAGAAAATATTTTAAATCCTGATTTTAACAGACCTCCTTTAGACCCCACAGACTTTAGGGTAAACCACAGCACCGAGACGGCCCTTTTAAAGATCTTAAATGATCTTAGATTAAATTATGACTCACAGAAGGTCACAGTGTTAGTTCTACTGGATCTGAGCGCCGCTTTTGATACAGTCGACCATACTATTCTTTTAACTCGTTTAAAACACATCGGCCTCTCTGGTGCTGTCCACAAATGGTTTACATCCTACCTCATAGACAGGACATTCATGGTGAGTGTGGATACTTGCTCCTCTAAGGTCCATAAAATTACATGTGGTGTGCCCCAGGGTTCGATTTTAGGCCCAGTGCTTTTTAACCTGTATATGCTTCCTCTTGGTGATGTCATCAGGAGACATGGACTTTCATAGTTATGCTGATGATACACAGTTGTACATCTCCATGTCTCCTGAGGACACCAGGCCAATGGATGCACTTTTTAACTGCATTTTAGATATCAAATTCTGGATGGCAGAAAACTTTCTCCAGCTTAACCAGGACAAAACTGAAGTTTTAGTCATCGGTCCTAAGGCCCAGAGAGAGAAACTTTTACCCAAACTACAGTCATTGTCTTTTAATCCTTCCTCACAGGTGAAGAACCTGGGTGTGATTTTTGACTCTGAGCTGACTTTAACCACACATTAAGAATATCACAAAGATAGGTTTTTACCATCTAAAGAACATAGCCAGAGTCCGCCCCATTCTCTCTCTTGAGCCAACACGGAGACGCTAATGCATGCTTTTATCACCAGTCGTATCGACTACTGTAATGCCCTGCTTTCTGGTCTTCCCAAAAAGAGTATCTCAGGTTTACAACTTTTACAAAATTCAGCAGCTCGTGTCCTGACGAAGACCAGGAGGCGGGACCACATTACACCAGTTTTTGAGTCGCTGCATTGGCTCCCCGTGTGTTTCAGGGTCGATTTTAAAGTTCTTTTAATGGTTTTTAAATGTCTTAATGGTCTTAGTCCTTCTTATCTTTCAGAACTGCTTTTACCTTATGAACCTTCACGGCCCCTTCGCTCCTCCAGCAGGGGTCTCCTAGTTATTCCTAAAGTAAACAGAAAGATTCACGGCGAGCCGTCTTTCCAATATTATGGCCCTCGCCTCTGGAACGACCTGCCAGAGGAGCTCAAGACCGCAGAGAACGTTCATGTATTTAAGAGCAGGCTCAAGATCCACCTTTTTAACTTAGCTTTTAACTGATATCTATTTATTTAGTCCTAATGATATATTTTGTGTGTGTGTGCGTGTGCACATGCACCTGTTTGTCTGTTTGTTATCTGTAAAGCACTTTGTGATACCTTTCGGTATGAAAAGCGCTTTATAAATAAAGTTGTATTGATTGATTGATATGGCTCTTCCTGCAGGTGGTGGGTCCACGGAAGGACGGCCTCATGATTCTAACCGGGCCTGTTGGTCTCTCCTGAGGCATAGCTTGCCATTAGGCAAGGCAGGAAGATGCCTGGGGTCCCTAGGCATCTTCCTGCAACAGGTGGCAGTTTTTAACTATATGCCCTGAAGAAGACCACTGTTAGGGCGAAACGCGTTGGCATGTCCATTTAAATAAAGGACTTTTATATTGCAGTCGGAGTGCCTCAGATCCCCTTTTTTGCTCTTCTGTTTTATATAGTCTTATACCTGATCTTCGAAGAGCACCCGCGCCATATACCTTTGGACCCGCAGATGCACTCACCTTCTTCTGTTTTTTAATAGATAGACAACATTGGATTTATAAAAAAGTAATAACAATAATAGGAATAAATCAACACATAAAGAGCGAGATGGTCACTTGCATTGTAAAAAGGTGACAGTGTCTGATTGCAATTACATTCTTGTATTGGATACAAAGACACGGAGTGAATGGGCTGATATGGTCAAAATACAAGCTAACCTTGACTGTATTCCGCTACTTTGATTGCCTGTCTGATGTATCACCCTCAAACCGAAATCACAATTAGCAAACCACAAAGGCTAAACATCTTGGCTAAATTGGTCCTTAACATGTATAACACTTGTACATTAGACATCTACACAGATTTTAGAATTGCAAATGATTCTCAGTATGGATAGAGTCTTGGTACTCGGGCACAAAATACATCAAAACTGAATTGCAAAAAAAAAAATCTAATTTGTTTATCCCTAACACAGTCACAGTGGCAAAGACCTATCGAGCAAGTTATTGTCTATCTATTCAACCCTGTTCTCTGCATCCTAACCTTTAGTTTCACTTACATCCTTCATTTCCTCTGCCATATCACAAACATTAATATAAGACAAGATAAGATAAGATAGAACTTTATTGATCTCACAGTGGAGAGATTCACTTGTTGAAGCTCTCAAAAAACACCCATGGGGTGCAAATAGTCAGGAAAACGTGCAATCAAACAAGAACAGGATGCAAACAAGTAGATGTATCTTATTTACAATTATTAATAAAAACTTTAAAAGGGGCAAAGAAGATAAATACTAAAAAATAAGAACAGGACATAAAATATACACATGTCAAAGTTTACGGGCATAGTGCAGCTGATTGATAAAGTGCCTCTAATACAGAGATTATTGCACTTGGTTTTGCATAGACGTTTTTGAGTTTCTTTCACAGTACAGTCTAACAGCAGTGGGGATGAAAGACCTGCGGTATCGCTCTGTCTTGCTCTGAAGCTGAAGCTCTAAGCTCTACTGTCCCATGCAGTGGGTGGGAGGTGTTGTCCATGATGGATGTGAGTTTAGCTAATACCCCCCTGTCCCTCACCAACCCCACAGAGTCCAGGGGGCAGACCAGGATAGAGCTGGCCCTCTTGACCAGCTTGTTCAGACTGTTCTTGTCCCGCTCTGTGCTGCCCGGGGCCCAGCACACGGCAGCATAGTGGAGAGCAGAGGCTACCACAGAGTCATAAAAAGTCCTGAGCAGAGGCCTGCTCACTCCAAAAGACCTCAGTCTCCTCAGAAGGTGGAGGTGACTTAATAATAATAATAATGCATTGGTTTTACATAGTGCTTTTCTAGACACTCAAAGGCTTTACTTAACATTATTAATTCACACCATACTTGGCAGTGGTAAGCTACTATTGTAGCCACAGCTGCCCTGGGGTAGACTGACAGAATCAAGGCTGCCAGTCTGCGCCATTGGCCCTACATTCACCCAGGCTTCCTGGTGTTCCCAACGGTCTCCCATCCAAGTACCAACCAGGCCCTACCCTGCTTTGCTTCCAAGATCTGACGGGATTGGGCATAGCAAAGACAGTATGGCCTTCTTGGCCCGTCTTGTATGGTGTATTGGTCTTGAGGGACCAGTCCAGTTTATTGTTGAGGTGAACACCCAGGTATTTGAAACTGTCGATGACTAAATGTCCTCCCTCTGGATGTTCACTGGTGTGTGAGGTAGTGTCTTTCTCCTGAAGTTGATCACCATCTCCTTCATCTTACTGGTGCTCAAGCACAGGTGGTGGCGCTCACACCAGTCCACGGGCGCCAGCGCCAGTCGCATGGTGCTGGAGAAGTCAAAGAACATGACCCTCACAGAGCTCCCGCTGTTCTCCAGGTGGGTGAGTACTAGGGCTGAACGATTTTGGAAAATAATCTAATTGCGATTTTTTTTCTTCAATATTGCGATTGCGATTAAATATGCGATTATTATATACAAGAAACAAATCTGTTTCATAATAAACAATATTAGATTATTTTGAAAGTGAAAATTGCAACAATAAAGCAAACAAAAATGTTGTCTGTGAAAAAAAAAAAAGAAGATAAAACTCACTGATCCAGTCAGTAACATCATCCATACTAAAGTGCAGGAAAAGTAAGAACAAACGCCTGCTTTAACTAGTTGGAAACGTTTTAGGATCAAACTCCCAATTATTACAAAATAAATGACATCACATTCTAGAACGTGAACGCAACCCATGGTTACACTTCCGAATCTGACATTCCATTGATGACGTCATAGATTGCTTGGATCAGAGTTTGTCAGTGTTGGTTCCTAAACTCACTTTGTCATTCTGTAGCTACGCATCGAGCTGATCGCACGCAAAATGAGACAGAGCACATCTTTCAGAATGAAACCCTGGGACAAGTATTCGGAGGCGGACGATGTCCGCACGTATGACCCGTCCTTTGACCTGGAGGCAATTCTCTACCCCCCAACACCAACAGGGGGTGTAGAGGAGGAGGAGGAGACCCGGCTGGCGTCTCCAAATCCGGCCTCGGTCCAGACTACACCAACGTCTGAGGCCCCCACTACAGCAGGGGGCGCCGAGGAGGAGGAGGAGACCCGGCTGGCGTCTCCAAATCCTGCCTCGGTCCAGACTACACCAACGTCTGAGGCCCCCACTACAGCAGAGGGCGCCGAGGAGGAGGAGAAGACCCGGCTGGCGTCTCCAAATCCTGCCTCGGTCCAGACCACACCAACGTCTGAGGCCCCCACTACAGCAGGGGGCGCCGAGGAGGAGGAGGAGACCCGGCTGGCGTCTCCAAATCCTGCCTCGGTCCAGACCACACCAACGTCTGAGGCCCCCACTACAGCAGGGACTGAGAGAGAACTAACAGTTTGTCGCCCTATCCGGACTGCAATGCCGTCTGTAGACATCACATCTACAGGTGGGTGTAAAGGACCGGTTTTATCAGAGGAAGGGCGACAGGTACAAGAGATTCAGGAGGAGCTTCGGCGGGTGTGGGCAGAACTGAACAAAGCAGTTCTCAAAAATAAAACGCTGGAACAAAACCTCAACAACCAGAAGAGACTGACCATGAACAAGTCCATCCAGCTGGACCAGGCTACTGCCCTGCTCCAGAGAAAAGAGGACTATATTTACAAGCAGGTCATGTCCACAAAAGAGCTAACAGACAAGCTGCGAATTGAGATGCATAAGAACGAGACTCTGGAGAAAGGTCTGAAAGCTCGGGAAAAACATATCAAGGACAAGTCCGATCAGCTGGAGCAGAGGAACGTATTGCTCCAGACAAAAGAAAATTACATAGAGAAGAAAGTTTGGGAGAATGAAGACCTTAAAGCTGAGGTTAAATACCAAGAACAGAAACACCAGGCCGCCCAGAAGCAGCTCGACGAAGCCAACACGCTAATCGTTAAATTGAGGGCATGGATAAAGAGCCAGATTTCAGGCAACAAAGACATATCTAAAGTTAAACCACCAGCAAACATCGCCACCGCCAGAAAGAACATGGGGAGAGTTCAGGCAGAAGAAACCAGCTATGCAATCAATAAACCAGACGCAGAGCAAGAATCAAAGGCTGCCCTGGACACAACTATGAACTTGAACAAAAACTCAAACAGAAAAGTTGAGGTGACGCGGTCAAAGGCCAACAGATGGCACCGACGCTGAAATCACCTCCAGCCAACACATCTTCAGAAACAAAACTATTGCATTTTATGAAAAAAAGGAAAAAATCTAATTGTCACATGTTTAAATGTATTGTTATATTTTGTTGCTATGTAAGTTTTTGATCGTGTTTTACAGCAAGAAAGTCCCATATATGCTCATTAACATGCTCTGTCAAGGCCAAAATAAAAAGATCAATAAATTAAGAATAAAATAAAAACGTTGACTTGTTTTGGGGGATTTAAAATTTGGTAATTCAGGCGAGGAATTAGAAATTAACATGTCCCTAATCCCTCAGAAGTGCCCAGGTTGCTCTGATAGTGGCCTTCAGCTCTTCTGCATTGTTGGGTCTGACGTATCGCACACAATACCCTAAGGTCAGGCGAGTTTGCCGGCCAATCAAGAACAGATTCAGATTCATTTTTCAGAGATACCATGGTCCCTAAACCAGGCACTGGTAGCTTTGAAACTGTGTGCAGGTGCCAAGTCCTGTTGGAAAATGAAATCTGCATCTCCATAAAGTTGGTCAGAGGCAGGAAGCATGAAGCGCTCTAAAACTTCCTGGTAGACGGCTGTGTTGACCCTGGACCTCAGAAAACACAGTTGACCAACACTAGTAGATGACATGGCACCTCAAACCATCGCTGACTGTGGAAACTGTACACTGGATTTTAACCTACGTGGATTCTGTGCCTCTCCTCTCTTCCCCCAGACTCTAGGACCTGGATTTCCAAAGGAAATGCCAACTTGACTTTCATCAGAGGACATAACTTTGGAGCACTCGGCAGCAGTCCAGGCCTGTTTGTCTTTAGCCCAGGCGAGACGCTTCTGACCCTGTCTCTTGTTGTGTTGAGTGGCTTGACACAAGGAAGGCGACAGCTGAAACCCATGTCTTATGTCTGTGCGTGGGGGTTATTGAAGCACTGACTCCAGCTGCAGTCCACTTTTTGTGAATCTCCGCCACATTTTTGAATGAGTGTTGTTTCACAATCCTCTCCAGGGCACTGTTATCCCTTTTCCTTGTACACTTTTATCTACCACATCTTTTCCTTCCCTTGGCCTCTCTATTAATGTGCTTGGACACAGAGCTCTGTGAACAGCCAGCCTCTTTAGCAAAGACCTTTTGCAATGCCCTCCTTGTGCAAGATGTCAGTGGTCGTCATTTTGGACAACTGTCAAGTCAGCAGTCTTTCCCATGATTGTGTAGCCTACAGACCTACTGAGAGGCCATTTAAATGATCAGTTATCTGACCAGGTGTCTTTAATATTCAACCTTTTCACAATATTCTGATTTTCTGAGATCATTAGCTTCATTAGTTTTCAGTTATAAACATCAACATTAAAAACAATAAACACTTGAAATATATCAGTCTGTGTGGAATTAATGTATTATAAAAGTTTCACTTTTTGAATGGAATTACTGAAATAAATAAACTTTCTCATGATATTCTAATTATGAGCACATGTACAGTGAGAACAAGATGTTTACACACACTTCATAAAAAGACACATTTGCAATTTTTCTCACTAGAATCTCACTAGAATACAAATAACGAAATCGCGTTGTATAATCCATCCATCCATCCATTTTCTCCCACTTGTCCGTTGCCGGGTCGTGGGGGCAGCTGTTGGAGCTGCCCAAATCACATAGCACCAGCCCCCTATGGCTCCTCCTGCAGGTGGTGGGTCCACGGAAGGACTGCCTCATGGTTCCAAACAGGCCTGTTGGTCTCTCATAGGGGCTTCACCCATTCACACTCTCATTCATACACCAGTGTACGCAGACACTGGAGGCAAGGAGGGTGAAGTGTCTTGCCCAAGGACACAACGACAATGTGCACCCTCGGGAGGCGGGATTCGAACCCCCGACCTTCCGATCATGAGACGACCCGCTCTATCATCTGCGCCACTGTCGCGTTGTATAATATCGCGATAAAATTAAAGCCCTAGTGATACCCGCTGCAGCAGGAAAATGTAGAAGAATTACAACGATAGATGTAGCTCACCAAAGAGCAGAGGTGGGTGAGGATGAGCTGCTCCATGGTCTTTAGCAGGTGAAAGATCTAAGCAAGGCAACTTTACTCATACTGAACATTTCGTGCCAAAGACACCTCAAGGTCAAGGCGACTGGTCTGTAAGGGGCCAGTTCCTTGGGGTGCGTAGCAACCAAGATCATACAGAAGGTCCTCCACAGGCTGGGGATCTTCTCCAGGCTGAGGGTTGTAGACGTGGCTGAGGACCTCACAGAGCTGGTCTGCACAGGTCCTCAGCAGCCTGGGACTGATGTTGCCTAGTCTTGCAGCTTTCCTCCGCTTTAGCCGCCTCAGCTCTCTCCTCACCAGCTTTGATGTGATGGAGAGGGGGGAGGGTGGGGGCTGAGGTGACCTGCTAGGGGGCAGAGTGCTGTAGATGCTGGGGAGAGTCTGTATGACGTGGGCTGAAGACGTGGGTGTGGGGGAGCAGGGGGCATCTACCAGCATGATCAGCACAAGGAATCCTCTGAATCCACTATGTCATGGAATCAGCTTAATGGTCTATTGTGATCCAGATCCACATAAAAACCAAAACAACATAATGTAAACAATCAACCAAAGACACTGGCTAATACAGAATCTATACGGACAATAAAGATAAGCTAGGACCCCAACACTGGATCAACTCAGTTCCACATTTATAAACAACTCATAGCCAGTTCAATATCAAACAACAAAGAGATCACCAAGTAAGACTCAAAAATCATTTGCCTTCCTTCTAATGTTTTTGCTTATTTTATTAAAGTTGATCTAGATGTGTACTTAAAGCCACACTGTGTAACATTTCACCCAATAAGTAGAATACAAACATTTACTTTATTACAAATGTTTTTTATAGTTGAAAACTATAAATAAAAATGACCAAACCAACATGTGTTTGCTGCTCTGATCAGACCTGACTGTACTGTGTAGAAAAGAAAAGGACACATGCAGTTCGATCTTATGTGGACAGTTAGCAAGTCAGCTAGTCCGGGCAACTTCAATCCTATAATTTAGGGAAAATAGATGTAGATAGATTTCAGCTGTTACTTCGGATACCAATTAGCATCTAAAAGTGTCCTCTGAGCTAAATGCTAACTCAAATCTAGTTACGTTTTTGCTTTTTGTGTTATATGTACACATCCAATGATAAAGAAACCACATAAATTATATAAATGCCATGAAAAGGACAACATTTAAAGGAACAGGACAGTTTTTCCATAATGAGATATGTTCTTACCTAAGCATAGATGAATTGTTCTGTCTGGTCTTTGGGTCAAAAGACCAAAGATGTTGTTAGCCTCTCCTCCTCTCCTCTATGGGGCTAAACAGGGGGTGAAGTTAGAAGCGACCAAGCTCTTCCACGTTTTCCCTATTTAAATACGGTTATGTGAGTAGTTACACGATCCAAGAATAGTTACACAACAAAAAACAAAACAAAATAAACACAAATAGGGGATAAGAAGGAGTACTATATTACTATACGCCTTACAATATCGTACCCCTTTTTATCCACTTAGAAAATCGACATGTTTAATTTTGTGTAGCTATACTTAATATTAATAATAATGCATTAGTCTTATATAGCGCTTTTCCAGACGCTCAAAGTCACTTTTACAATTTGTTGCATTATTCATTCACTCCATACTCGGTGATGATAAGTGAAGCAACCAGTCTGCGCACATCAGCCACCACCACCAACCACTCACACACACACTACATTTGCCAGGCTTTCTGGTGTTCCCCAAAGGTCTCCCATCCAAGTCCTTTTATTCTCAATGAGGTTTATACAGGATAAATAAAGGACAAATAAAAAAATAAAATAAAAAGTTTAGGTAAGAACATAATTATCTCAGTTTGGAAAAACAGTAGCCTGTTTCTTTAAAGAGACTAGATGCAAGTTGGTCATTGTATACTCACTACTGCCACCTCAGGTCTTATGTGTAACTGCAATCTCTATATTAAGCTCGTGCATGACGGCACTTCAGACCCGAAGTAACAACTTTTTGAGTGACAGTGCAGGATTTTTGAGGCAGTTGTGGCGAATAGGTCTGGGCTCATTCTACACATTAGGACATGGCTGGAACGTGTAGGTGTAGGAAAAAATACTTAGTTTTAACATTTTTACACTCTGTATAGTCCCATTAAGGAGCTCTCATCTCACCAGAGGAAACTGCCCTGACTGGCAGAGCAGCAACGTCTCTGCGACTTGCACACTCACAAAATTGCGCCACCGCAACGTCTCGGAGACATCTTGGAAACATCTCCAAACAACGTGACAACTAAAGCCCTATTCGCACGGGATAAGCAATATCTATGAACCCCTATCTATGAATGTAATAAAAAAAAAAAGATTCTGCTTTTTATGTGATGCATTTGCACAGGATAACTGAAATTGTTGAATTTAAATCTCCAGGATATGATGTCAAAGCACTGCTTTCTAAGTTAATTTGTAAAATTAACTTTCACTATAGTGAAGCCTATATTTTAGTCTTTTACATGGAATAATTGTCTGTAAAATTAGTTTAACCCTTGTTTGTTGGAAATGTATAAATAGTCTGAGCGTGGCTCTCTTTAAAGCACAGCTACATCTGTGTATTTTGCCTTTTAAACAGTCTTTTACTGCCCCTAAGGCCAACATGATGCACGCTAATGTCGCAGCTGAGAGCACATAGACTTGAATAAATGTGCGAAGTACAGAGAGAGGAGAGAGGGGCGTGATGCATGAAGGTAAGCACGGAACGGGACTATGGAGCATCAAAGATGCACGATTGAACTGCTGAATATTGTCCTGTTCGCCCACTGTGTTTAAACATTAAGTTAAAATTGAGGAAATGCAAATTATAAATTCAATTTGCATTTCTAATAGTAAAATATGAGCCTTAATATTGATGAGCAGGAGGCGCTGAATAAATCGACCCCCTTTGAGACTTACTTTTAGCTCCATTTATTCTGCAATCTCTGTTTTTTCTGATCTTAAATAATAGACATATATCCTTAAAAAAAAAAAAGACAGATGAATTAATGACGGATAAAAACAGCTCATGACGGATCTTTTACGACCCTGTCCATAAAAATGACAGAGAGAAATTATCCCTAGCAAATCCACCCAAATAAATAAAGATCCGACAGGTCTTGGAGACATTGCACGGACGTCACAGAAACATCTCACAAGTTGCAGACAACAAATAGTGTGTCTTGAGACCGCACCGAGACCGCTGAAATCTAACCTGTTTGTTTTATCTTTATCTCCAGTGGATGTTGCGGAGACCATTGGCTACTCCAGTCGCCAACAGGTCGCCCACTAGTCTCCAGGCCAGTGACAAAGGCCCTATACCTCGCCATACTTTAGTATTGCGCCCTGGCCTCCCTTGTACGGGATAGAATGCCCCGTTTGAACTGGTCCAGGATTCGACAACTAACAAACTGTAGGAACAGGTTCAGATAGTTTCTATGATTTCCATTGGGAACGAGACGTCTCCAGCTCGTCTCCATGTAAATGGTGAATAAACGCAGTCAAATATAATATTCAATAGGTTAGGTCCTAATACAAATCCATTCTTTGATTACCTACTACAAAAATAGCACTTTCTGTAGATGGTCATTAGAAGCATGTTTTATATTGCTGCCAACAATATAGTTGACAAATGATTTATAATTCACATATGATTCCAAATATTATATTACTGTAGATGCCAACATTTATAAACCTGTATACCCCCTAAAAATCCCTGTTTTTTCTATTTTTAAATAAATGCAGTCTTTGAAATCAAACAGATTACTTTTCATTACCCGGTTTTCAGTTCACTCACATTCAGATCTTTTCCAGAGTGTTGTTGATTTCTGGATTATTATTTTTTATTCATGCAGAAAGAGTTTAGTGGCGCTAGGCTAATGCTAGGCTAGTGCATGTCTATGGTAACTAGTAGCCTGCATTAAAAACAGTCTGACCCAAGCACAGTGCACCTGAAGCAAAACACTTATAACACCAGACTACCCATATAAATGTCAGTGTTGACTGAATAATGTTTTAAATATAATCATTTTGCATTTAAAAGAACTTATATTTGAGCTGCATTCCTGGTTGTATCTGCTAGGTGCAGGCTACTAGTTACCATAGACATGCACTAGCCTAGCACCACTAAACTCTTCAAATATAAGGACTGCATGAATTAAAAAAGCAAAAACATGTATCCAAAAATCAACAACACTCATAACTAGGAAATGAGGCCCTATGTCAAAAATCCTGAAGTATCCCTTTAAGTTCCCTGCCACTCTCATTTACAACTTGTACAATATACCTGGCCGTGACTGGATGGATTTTCTTTTACTGCTCTTCTTTCGGTGATGACAAAGAAGGCAGCAGTGCAGGCTTACATACAGGTTTATTTACAGGTTTATTGAAAACAGTCCAGGCAGTCGCTGAAATAAATGGCACTTACGTCTGGTCAAGACTCTTCTGGCCTTCCAAGTGCGGAAGCCTTTGATCAATGCTATTGTGTTCATAATTAAGTAAATGTAATGAATTACTAAACACAAGACAAACAACAACAAAGCTGATTCCCCTCCAACATGTAATGTTTTTGAGCCAAAAGGCTTATTAAGAGAAGTTGATTTTACACAAATTTGTTAGCCTAATCAAAATGTCCCTGTGTTACTAATGGTACCTCATAGAGAGAGAAGTCACTGGTTTCACTTAATTAAATTCCGAAACCTGTTGAGTGTGGCTGCAAGACTGGAATCAATTACAGTCATCATTCCTGTAGATATATTGACATTAGAAAGACACCCAGAAAGAAAATGGAATACATTGAGATTGTATTCAGTTATCATAACAACAAACGGTGACTAAATTATGTTGACATGTTCTTCCCTATTCTAAGATGAATGATTGATTGTCTCCTTTGTTGACGCATAGGCTCTGGGTTGTAGGAGCGGACAGAACTGGCATTGGTGTCAACTGCGGATTTCAGAAACAATTGCTGCTCTCATGTTCCAATAAAAACGTGAGCTACTGGTTTGGTTAGAATTGCAATGTTGAAGTATCCTTAACGGTGTAATTTTATTTAGCAACAATAATGAGCGCCTGACCATTTTACTAAATTGGTTACTCAGTATCGAAGAATTTGAAAACAGTTTTACTAATAAATACACTCATTGCATCAAAGCTATGTCTAATATCCACATCTCCTCTTTCTCAGAGAGTTGAAGAGGCAAAAGGCACTCGGAGAATAGCTTGGTGATTTCTTTACGCAGAGATGCACGTTGGTCAATCACCATGATTTTACGCTATGGTTTTCAGTGCATTAAAAGTTGGTTAACTTACCGAGAGAGTTTCCTAAGAGGGACACAAAGAAGACGATGATGTACGCCACAATAAGCACCCACTCGTACTGCTTGGGATGGAGATATTCTTTCCAAATGTATCTGAGGAGTTCGTCGTCGTCGTCTTCGTCCAGTTTTGGGCGAAAGTCCGTGCTGCGGTTGGCCACGTGCCCGGTGGAGAAACACTCGGTGCACTCCATGCTGTCAGTGATGAGCGCGGCTGGTTCTTGCGCGTCTGCACCGGTCGCAGGTTGGAGAGTCAACTGGCAGCGAGCGAGCAGTGTAGGGTGATAGGAGCGTGCGCCCCTCGCTCCGACTCGTGTGACGTCGTTTCCATGCGCTAAAGTGTACGGAGGTCAGACGCAGCTTTTTGTATTAATTGTTTGTCCTTCTGTTGTGATTGTTTTTGTTTGTTGTTCTGTCATTGCCCCCACGGCATGTCACTATCGTTGCATTTACTGACAAAAAATAAATAAAAAAAAAAAAAGGTCAGACGCAGCGTGCGCGTTTGATGACCAACAACAGCATCCTAACTGAATCCTACTCCTTAGATTCACAACATCTGTCAATACAAGGTAAGGTGAATGCCAGCAATCCTTTGTAAATTAGTTGTCTTCTCTCGGGGGGCAGCTCTCACTGAGAGAATTGCACATGAACTAATGCGCTCCTAATGTTAATAATAGGAAGGGATTGAAGGGCCAAAACTGTGAATACGTGCTCGGGTGATTCGATGCATATTACATTAGTAACCATTGTCTGTGTAAGTTCTCAGTCGTACAGGAGTTGTCCATCTTCAATGAAGGTACTTGATTCATCTTTTGTACTCAGTAGTTGAAGTCTTCGAACGTTTCGCCTCTCATCCAAAAGGCTTCGTCAGCAACAAAGGTTCCACTCAGGCCGCAGCTGAATATATAGACCAATGGGGAGGAGTTAGGGTAGGCCCGGCTCCTCCTCTCTAATCACAGCTACCCTCACCCGTGGGTAAACACCTTTGAAGTAGAGCGTCTGTAACGACCTGCTCACCTCAGTATCGGTCAGCCCTGTCCTATTCATAGATGATCGCTGCCCATTATCTGTCCTATTCATGGCTAATCACTGCTAATTACCTGCCTATTGTTCTTTTGTTGGCTGAGGAGCCGTCTCCTTGGACTGGCCGTGCCCTTTCGGTTTCCCCCCGAAGGAGAGAGGAGTACAGTGACGGAAGATTAAATCTGAGCTCACCATTCCGGTTCATGGAGGGATTTTCTTTCCTGACAAAAATAGCTTCTTTTACTCCTCTTTCAAACCAACGTTCTTCTTTAGCGAACATTTTGACCTCCCCGTCCTCAAAGGAGTGGTTGGAGGCTTTGAGGTGGAGGTGCACTGCCGACTGAGGGCCACTTTCTCTTCGGTGCTTTCTCTTCTCTTCTGTAAAATTTGTTTTGTTTCTCCAATATAATGTTCTTTGCATTCTTCTTCTTTGCAAAAACATAAAACATAGAAAAGTAATTTGGATAACTTTTAAAGTTCTACTTCTCAAGATTATTTTCCACCCAAAATGAGCTCGTTCCGATAAACGCTCTAGGAGGAGATTCCCGCTTCAAGGGCTGTCATCCAAAATGGCCGACACCCAATATGGCGGACGGCATTGACTTAATAATATTTTTTGCTCAACTTGTCATGATGCACGTCTGTACCGATTTTTATGATTCTACGACAAACTTCATTTTTGCCCAAGTCCTATCTCGCAATGTTAAAAAAAAAACGGAGGTGGCGCTATTGTGCCACTATTTTGAATTTCAAAATTTGGAAATAGTCAAAAGTTGTGTCGGATCGGGTTTGGATTTCGGGCAAAAATCTGTGACTTTTCGTCAATGTGCAATGTGTTCTATAAATTATATAATCTATATATCCTGCCTAAAAGCTGTTGTGCGGTTAGATTTTCCGTTTTGTCTTCAGCTTCAATCTTGTAAACTGAGTAAGTTTTATGATTAGAATCGATGTCTGCAGATCTAAACAAATTGTGTGGATTGTTTTAAAGTTTAACGTAACTGTGCCGGACACATCAGGCTCTAAATTCTACCATTTACTTTGCTTTAAACATAAAATAAATTGTTAATCAAATGTTTAATGTCATGACATGCGTTAGTCATGCTTTAGCTAAATCTAAAGCCGAATAAACTAGACAGAATGTCACCTAAAAGCTTCTAAAACATTTCCTCATCTGCATCACGTTTAACTTAGATCATGAGTATTTCCCGTAAGGCGAAACATAAATGCGTGAAATTCAACACAAAGTTACGATGGATTAGCGACGCGTACTAGGCGACCTCTTGGCAGTTTGTACAAACATTAATCGAGACCAATTAAGTCCAATTTCTCTTTATATCAGACGTTTGCCTCAATAGGCAGGTTATCATGGTAATCAAATCACATTTCATCACAATCCAACAATTATTCACCTTAATAAATCCTCTCAAACAACCACCCAATATCAGCGATCTCCCATTGTTTTCAATGAAGCGAGAGCGCTGTATTCACCTCCGCTTCATTTGGGACGTATAACCGTGGAGCCCTATTGGAGTCAATAGCCTCACCAGCCACAAACCGCACGTCACTGATTCTGGGTACAGTAAAAATTCTTTGGTTTGAGGTTTGACACTTGAGTACACTGACCTGGAACCCTTGGCTTGATTGTGGACTCTGATACAGTATTGCCTTCTAAAATGTCACTTGCCTTTTTGTTTGGTTAAATTCACGACAGCAACTGAATCCCTCGTTATAATTTCGGTAGCTAGCTGAACAAATAGAGGCTGAGAAATGAGATCAGACGTATCAGTTGTTATTTACTTGCTGTGTCGTCGATCCTCTGAACCGTCCCATCTGGGTAAGTCTCTCTCCATAACACTCCAGGAGGTCCTACAATCAAACAGCCCATGCAGTCTGCATTCCCCTACATGCCCTTAACCTTGATGCTCATGTAACAGGTTGTAAAGGGTTGGTTAAAATCCTGGTAATAGGTGGTGCGTCACTGCGTGGCGCAGTGTGTAAATACACGCAAATATGTTAGTACGTACCTGGCAGTGTATGTTAGCCCATGTATGTCTTTTATTTTGGTTGTCTGTCCCAACACTTGGCACTTCCGGTTTGCCGGTATATAGGCTAGGCTCCGCCTCTTCCTCCTTTCTCTGTTTCCTACGACCGTAGAGAAAGGTTGGCTAGCTTTACATCTAAAGACATCGTATTAATATAATTAACATCCATATAGTTTCATCTTGTCTTTTATGTTATTATGTTATTTTATCGTCATCCCTGTTGTTATTTAGTACTTACGTGTTTTCTGTTTCCTTCTTTTTTATGCTCTTAGGCCGTGTTGGGCACACATGTGTTAGGCTAACGCCACTTTATTTTATTCTCCTTCGCCAGGTATGTAATGTACATTTATGTTTACTCTCTGTTTCCTACGACCGTAGAGAAAGGCCGTGTTGGGCACACATGTGTTAGGCTAACGCCACTTTATTTTATTCTCCTTCGCCAGGAAATAAATGGGTTCCGGGCGTTGCCTTGTCCCAAATTCAGCCAAGTCTCTCATCGTGATACTGAGCACTACACAACGCAGAGTCACTTAGACACCGGTCACACTCACATTCATCTGTGTGCAGCTGAGAGTAAGAATTGAATGAACATTTGATCACTAGCTGAGATTTGATGGCATTGGAGTAAAAATGGCACACTTGTTTTCAAATGGGAATGTAAACAATACATGAAGTTACTGAATACTGAATACTTGTCTTAAAATTTATTTTGTAATGTATTCGGTTACTTTGTCCAATCAGAGTATCGTATTCTGAGTACTTAAAATACTTTCACGCTTTATTTATATTATAATCGTGCATGTGATGAAAACATGCAGCAACACTTGTTATATGTTATGAACTTATTTACGACTTTTTGGGGGGAAAAAGCACTTTGTAGATGCCCAAAGTCCAGGACATAGACATAGAGCTAAACTTTTCCCCAGCTGTTTTAATATTTTAATTCTCTGATCGCTATGAATATGAAACTGAAATGTAATGATTGAGTGCTACAGTGTATTCCCTTTATTTTAGGAAAGTAACTGTATATTTACTAGCCTCAAATGGAATAGTAACTTTACTGGAATACAGTTACTCAAAATGAATGTATTCAGTTACTACTGTCAGTAGCGTGCATAGACACTGGAGGGAAGGTGGGAGAAATATCTTGCTAATAGGCACAAAGGCATATGCACTGGGCAGAACTGGGAATGAACCCCCAACCTTTCGTGTCAGTGGGCAATACCCTCTGTCCCACACTGCCTCTCGAAGCGTTCAGCATACAGTATTCGCACGTAGCATCACATATTAACCAGACGCATTCTTGCTCAGCTACTGAGATCAGATAAGATCAGGTTGTTTGACCGTAAGTGGCCTATCACTGAACAGGAGGCAAATGGATGGCTGTGGAAACCTGAGAAGGGAAGATGAGGAGAATTGATACCGGAGCAAAACAAATATCTTTCTCAGAAACCCACTGTGGCTCACTTCGAAATCTAAGCATGAAATTGTAGCAATTCGGTGTTTGTTGTGTCAGAAATCTTCCCCTTTTTATTTGTCGATGGGGGGATATGAGCGGTGTAGTGTGAGAGAGTTCAATCAGGGAAGGCTTGGAGCGCATTGTCATTGTAAAAAAAATCACTGCAAACTGAGGAGTGGTTGCAAGGAGGAAATGGCCAAAAGGAAGAAGGCTCAAAAAGGGATTATATGAATGTGTCTTTTAAAACAGTGACAGTGATAAACATTAACTATGTGCACTTTTCATATCATTTTTCTCTATTCCTATTTTAAACTTAGGCCTATAATTAACTTTGTGCTCTGAGGGGATATGTTCTTTTGTCCAATTTAAATGGGTATGCAATTGTTTTGGCACTCTTCTTCTGTTTGCTGTGATTGCCGATAGCACCATTCACAGCCCGTCTCTGTAGACGTGATTCTCGACGTTTGGTACAAGACTTCCTGTGGAGACAATTTCCATATTTTACAGCCGTATCTTGTTCATAAATGTTTTTGACCTTTTGAAACTCTGCTGCAATAATTTCATGCTGTGTTAAGATCTGTAACAGCAAAGGACAGTTTTCTGAGTCCACTTTCCTGTCAGTGTTTCAGCAAATATGTGCAGCTAAATTGTGCATTGATAAAAGTGACTCACCACAGAATTTAACTGTAGCAGAGCCTTGGATGCTTTACTTAAAGAGAGCAATCAAAAGAATACTGTTCATTCCTGTAGACAAATAATTATATTATTACATATAATATAGCTCTGACTGCATCAAATGAGCAAAGTAACACTAAAGCCAATTTGATGTAGCCATAAAACCTTCTTCCAGTATTTCACAATGTTTTATAATCTAAAATAAGTGGCCCAATATTGGACATTCTCACAAAGACAGACTACCAGCATTTGAGCAACAGAAACAATACAATCAGCCTAATTTTTCATGTTAAAAGAATCTCCATGTTAGAATCCAGCTTCACACTGTTATCTTTAAACACGCAGCAGGGATTTTCAGATGTGATCTTCTCCTTTGAAACTCTTAATGTGCACAGTTCATTTGCCTATTATTCCTCTCTACGATTTGAGCTGTCAGTGATTCTGATGGAATTATTGTGTTCGAGGTTTCACAGTTTTGACAGTTTATTCTGGGTAATGTGCACCACTTATGTTAAACACCTGTCATCATACACCTTTATAATTTTATGAGAAAGTATGATTACTTTTTTAATCATTCACTCCATATCATAAAACTGTAACACTTTCATACAGTGTCAATGGCCTTTCCCTAAACTGATAGTACAGTGCACATTTAACTTGCACAGAATTATTTCATTTTGGATCAAGCGCCCCTCATTTTTGCTAATCATAGCTTGTCTCAAAAACATAACTAAACAAAAAAATGCCAGTGCATTTATATTTAGTGTGTTTCTCAATGGCAAAGATGTTCAAACGTAACCCTAACCCTAACTTGGGAGGGAGACAATAAACGCATATTTTCTATATCTTTGAATGGAACAGCTCCCATCACTTGATGCTTCAAAAAATAGGTAGGGGTGATTCTCCATCCATCCATTTTGTTCCACTTGTCCGTTGCCGGGTTGTGGGGGCAGCTGTTGGAGCAAATAAACATGACTATTTCTGTTCACGTTTATCATACTGTGGAAATCTCATGCCGTCCCATCCATCTCACAATTAATTCATGAAAATATTTTCAAATCAAATATTTTACATTGTTAGTGCAGATTCCTGCCATCCTTTTAAGCTTTTGTTGTTATGTGCTTGAAAAAGGATTTTCTGATTTATCTCTTTTAATAAATATCTGCCATTATAGTCTTGTCTAAACAAGACTTGGAGAGATTAATTCATGCGTTTGTCTCCAGTCGGCTAGACTACTGTAACGGCCTGTTCACTGGCCTTTCCAAACGAGCTGTTAGACAACTGCAGTATATTCAAAATGCTGCGGCTCGAGTCCTGACCAAAACCAGGAAATATGATCATATTAGTCCAGTGCTCCAGTCTCTGCACTGGCTTCCTGTCACTAAGAGAATAGATTTCAAAATAGCTTTGCTTGTATACAAGTCTCTTCATGGTCAGGCACCAAAGTACATCTCGGACATATTACAGCCGTATGAACCATCTCGGGCCCTGAGATCCTCAGGGAGGGGTCTCCTAGTGGTTCCTAGAGTCACCACCGAACAGGGTGAGGCTGCGTTTCAGTTCCAAGCAGCAAAAGTCTGGAGCAGCCTCCATGAGGATGTGAGACAGGCCTCAACTCTGGCAATGTTTAAGTCCAGGCTGAAAGGACACCTTTTTATTGCTGCCTATGGCAATTCATTGTATTTTAACAAGTAGATATACATATTTTTAATGTAATTTTTTTCCATGTAATTTTATCTTGTTTTTAATGCTTTTTAGTGCATTTTATTGTGTTTGTGTCAGGTGTTGCTGTGAGGCACATTGAGTTGTACATGTACATGAAATGTGCCATACAAATAAACTTGCCTTGCCTTTTAAGTTGTGTTCTACGTGTGGGTAGAACTAGGCTGTAAATTGGTCTTTTTCTCTCGTAGGTGCTTATTGTGATATTCTTTTTCCATTTTGTGAAGCCTAAACAGATTAGTAGAATCATGTGTGCAGCAGTGCAAGTGATTGGGAGGATGTGAGTTGAGTGTTTGTCAGCAGCAGGGGTCTGACTCCAGCTCCTCTCAGACACATGCTCTGACTCTCGAGGGCTGCTTCTGCTTCATCAGGCGCCCGCTGGACATGCAACATGTGAGAGTCCTGCAGTGGAACGGGCCAAATATCTCTTGAGTGCACTGCTGTGGCAACATTTAGTCTGAGTCTTCATTTGATACATTTTTGGCAAGATTTAGTGAACAGTTCTTTATAGTTTTAGCCTGGTTTTAGTTCATGAAATTTCAAGGAAAATGAGTAACTGAAATGCAGAGTACATTTAGTCAAATTCAAACTATAAGTATAAGTATTGATCATATCAAAAATAAATACATTTAAATTAGATTTAAATTGAACTCTTTTTTGGGGGATCTTTTTCTCATCAGTCATTTTTATGTATTTTGTTTTTTGTAAAAAATATTTCTAAAACAATTGTTTTAGTCACAAAAAAGAGAGAAAAATCCGAGGCACTCGATACCTGGTTAAAAGTCCTTTATTGGATTAGGTGGACGTGGAAATAATTATTTTAGTCGTAATTTAAATAACAGTTAACTCACAAAATACACTCTTTTATTTCCAAATAATCCAAAACATACATTCATAAAAAGTGCAAATTATGAGCGGAACAGTGGTGCAGTTGTAGCTCTTGTGCTTCGGGGCCTTTCTGTGTAGAGTTTGCATGTTCTCCCCGTGTCTGCGTAGTTGTCCTCCGGGTACTCCGGTTTCCCCTACCACTAAAAACATGTACAATAGGCCAGGTTGAATGGGAGTGTGTTTAAGAGTGCGCATGGGGACGACGGATGGAAATTAGCCCATGGCTACAATCCAGTGTGGTTTTTTCATTAACATGCACTGTCCCAACCAAATAAACCAACAGCTTACCCTTTATTTAACTGGCAGATTTGATTGGTTGTTACAGGAGTGCTTGACCCTCTCATAGTCACCTGCATGTAATGGATTCATTGTAGCAAAATGGAAACTATATATCACAAAATCCCCTCAATTTAAGACACACACATAAACACTGTGCAAAGCTTTCTTTTAATTCATTCAATCTGTATTAAGGACAGAGCTGTGGACACTTAAGTTAAAATGAAGAAATATATGAAAATCCTTTTACAGAAATACAGTATACCAAATTATACAATAAGTCTTTCATTTCCAATTACATAGAGGCACAATCACCAGAGTGTCCTAAGAACTTTGAGAACTTGTTGTTACTTGGTCAGAATTTTGTCTTCAAATCCTGTAACACTGACACGGTCCAATCCAAGTGTGCTGTGAATGGCCTAAGAAAAATGTGGCGTTTTAAGGAAGTGATTGCCTTCATTTGGCATGGTGCAGTCAGTGGCTATTGACTGTTTTGTGAAAACAACATAATGTGTACCATAATGTGCAGAATTTCACGAGAACACACAATTAAAACAAAATCCAGCAATATATTTATTTGTTGCCAGGAGAAACGAACATCATGAGCAGTCAACGGCTTGAGCAGATTCTGTGTTTTGCATTACAAAACTATAAAAACATATATATTAAAAAGAATTAACCCAGTAGAAATGAACCTTCCAGGGTCAGATTACTTCACAAATTATGAATTATGATGTTTTGTTGTGATTTGTAGCTATTTGTGCAATGGATTCATTGGAGAATGCATCGTAAACCGTAAGAGAAAATAAAGTTGAAATCTTAGTATTTTCAAACATATTTCCGAGTATGGAGTGAATTAATAATGATGACAGTGTAGCGCTTTGAGAAACTTGGTAATACAGGCTTGTAAAGTGCAATAGAAGTGTAAGGCATTATTATTATTATATTTGTGTGTTTTATTTTTTATTTTTTTTGTCATGCCATAACAAGAAGTCAATTTAGATAAAACTCTCATCCTTCAGGATATAAGCTGCTACGTATATGGTTGAAAGTGAGATGTTTTATCATGGCTTATACGTTTCATTTGTATAATTTGGCTTACTGTTTTGTGGTTTTATTGTGCATTGTTCTAATTTGGTCAGTCTCCCAAAACACAATAATCAGTTATTCTGGCATAAAACAATGCCATCTGCAAAGTAAAGAATGTATTTGGTTGGTTCACATAGATATTTTACTACTGAAATGGACTAATGCAAATCATTGAAGATGAAATAGAAGCAGAAAACTGAGAGAGTAAAATCATGTTTTGTTTAGAGTCCAATAATAGCCAAATACAGCGCTAGTAAATTATTTTATCCAGAGGTTTTGAGGTTGCAATTTCATATCAATTAAGAACCCATGAAAATAGATTAGAACATGGATGGCCATCTAATCACACACTTGGTTTACACAAGGCTCAATTGTAGAATGATATGTTTCTTATAACAATTATTATACCAACCTGATTTAAAGTTATTTCAATTAAGGCACTTGGTGTTTGACCCCAAGGGGTCCCATGAGTTCTTATTCTGCACATGTGTTCGACTCGTTGCAGTATGTCAGAGAGCAGCGGCACAGGCTCCCTGGTCTGTTCTCGGCCCACACATGTACCTGCAGGCTATAAACTGCAGCTGAGACTGGCACCATAAGGGATAATTGCCTGCAGATATTAAATACAAAACGGACCTCACTAAATAATCTTGTATAACACCTTATTGATTAAGCCCACTGTTGGGACTAATGTCTTGCTGTTTTTCAAACTTATGCAGAGAGGGAGAACCCACAAACTCCACAGAGAAAGGTCATGGGCTGAGCACTGAGATGAGTGTAAGCCACTGCAACAGCAAATTACTTTTAGAAACCACTTAATAACAATGTGTTTTTCTGTGTTACCACAAACAAATACAATCTCTCTAGTGCATCAAGGAAAAGGACCCAACAGATGATGTGAATGGCTCAGGATAGTGGGAACAAAGGATGAAGTGCTGGTGGCACCATCATGAGGGAACAAGCCCCTACATGGGATGTACCACCGAAACATAACTGGAATGCTGATATAAAAAAATGGCTAGAAAGTGCTGGACTGAAGGACATCACAGAGGCACTCATCAAGGCTGCACAGGCGCAGGCCTTGAGCACCAGAGCAACAGAGGCCCAGATCTGCCACACCAGACAAGACCCCAGGTGTACAGTAGACTATGCAAGGCCCCTGAGACAATCCAGCACATAACTGCAGGGTGTAAGAAGCTGGTAGGGAAAGCTTACATGGAGCGCCATGGCATTGTGTACAGGAACATCTGTGTAGAGTATGGGCTGGAAACCCCAAAATCAAAGTGGGAAACTCCTTTTATTGTGTATCTTATTTATTTAATATTCCTTATGCATGCCACCTAAAGCCCTATAGTTTAAAGTTTTATAGCTTATTTTTATCTAAATTCTGTATGTTTTATGTTGCACGTCTGCATCAAGACAAATTCCTAGTTTGTGAACCTGTTCTCAAACAATGGCAATAAAACCTATTCTGATTCTAATTCTAAAGGTGGTAGCGAATGACCGGGCTAAGATCCTGTGGGACTTCCAGATACAGACGGACAGAATGATAATGGCGAACCAATCGAACATTGTGGTGATGGACAAAGAGCAGAGGAAAGCCGTTGTGGTTGACATAGCAATACCAAGCGACTTCAACATCAGGAAAAAGGAACATGAGAAACTAGAGAAATACCAAGGGCTCAGAGATGAGCTGGAGAAGGCCTGGAGAGTGAAGGCATCAGTGGTGCTCGTGGTCGTTGGGGCACTCGTAGTTAGTGGTTGTGTGAAGCCATTTATGGTCAAACAACTGAGCTTGCTATTTTAAAATCATAATGAAAAAAGAAAGTACCAAAATTACCGTGATCAAAAGTGCACATACCCCAGTTGTTGTATTGCCATGTATTGCCCTCTTTAAAGGAATAGGCCACCGTTTTTACATACTGAGATACTGTATGTTCTTACCTTAGCTTAGACGAGTTGATGTGTCTGATCTTTGTGCGTGCGCTCAGTCACACAAAAACACGAACATGTTAGCATTTAGCCTCTCCCAGCATAGGTATAGCCCCAAACTGGGGTGAAGTTAGAAGCTAGCAAGCTGTTCCACGTTTTCCCTATTTAAATACAGTTATGTGAGCCTTTACACGATCCAAGTCTAGTTTCACAAAATCAAACATGTACATTTTCTAAGCAGATAAAAAGGGGTACTATATATGTAAGGCGTAAAAATACCATGGAAGCACTTTGACGTTTGCACAGTAAACTGAGATATTACTGCGCAGACGTCGAAATGCTCCTATGTTATTACACATTACAATATAGTACCCCTTTTTATCCGCTTAGAAAATCGACATGTTTAATTTTGTGAAACTAGACTTGGATCGTGTAAAGGCTCACGTAACTGTAATTAAATAGGGAAAATGTGGAACAGCTTAGTAGCTTCTAACTTCACCCCAGTTTGGGGCTGTACCTTTGCTGGGAGAGGCTAAACGCTAACAACATTTGCGTGACTGAGTGTGCGCACAAAGGCCAGAAAGGTACGCAGCAACTCGTCTAAGCTAATGTAACAACAAATCTCAGTATGGAAAAACGGTGGCCTGTTCCTTTAACATCAATGACAGCTTGAAGTCTTTTGTGGTAGTTGTGGATGAGGTTCTTTATTTTTTTCTGATGGTAAAGCGGCCCATTATTCTTGGCAAAAAGCCTCCAGTTCCTATAAGTTCCTGGGCTGTCTTGCATGAACTGCGAGTTTGAGTTCTCCCCACAGTGGTTCAATGATATTGAGGTTGGGAGACTGAGATGAACACTAACGGAACCTTCACTTCATTGTGCTGGAGCCAGTAGCTTCGGCGAACCACCTCCATATTTCACAGTAGATATGGTGCACGTTTTTGTTGTCAACAAGGTCCATGATGGCCTATAATGAAATACTGCCAGGGTATGTAAACCTTTAAGCACAACTGTATATGTGTGTGTGTGTGTATATATATATATAAGTATATGACATGTCTTAAGGCACATTAGCCACAGATTGGTCGTCAGCCAAGTTAACGTCTCATTACAAGACTTTGTATTTAATATTTATAATTATTCATATGTAAATTCTGCTATAAGGCAGAAAAGTGCATGCGCATATTATTGGTGCAAACCAGTAGCTATACCAGCACAAATCTAAATGTAAAATAAAATAAAAAACATTTAAAAATGGACACCCTGGATAACACACATACTGGAACAAAAGCATAGGTATTTGTAACCACTGTATTTGTCATTGTGATTTATGGCCTGATTCAGGCTACTACGACCATATTACCCTCCTTTTGCTCTGTTTTTACACAGATTTCTGCCAAGCATCTTTCAGAGCACCAACAATGTTTTACAATTTTTCCCGTAACAGCTACCTTCCAGACAGTGACTGTTGACCTTTGGCACCACTTTTTTCATAATTACAATACATTCATCCTCTTACATCTGAAGAGCAACATTTTATATAAAATACATTATTTACACACCAGTGCAAAATACGACAACAAATGAGTCTTTTCCAAATGTAAACATTGTTTGAAAGACTTATACAGAGGCTTGTTTACCTTTTTACAGAAGCTCTCATTTGTTTTTGTTCATTAGGTTCCCCATTCGATGGAAGAATTTGCCAATCTTATTCTCCTGGTTAACTTGTGCAGCTTGGTGATGTTTAACCTCAGCTTTAGGGGGATTCTTGCCTCTGTCCTGGACCGGCCTACTCCCATGGCCAGGTGCAGAATGGACTGGCTGCATGTTTACGTGGGCGTGCTCATATCGACTGTGCATTTGCTGCTCAATACTGTAATCCCTCCTCAAATTTCCTGTCTCATGACCAACTCTTATGTTTCTGTCGGGAGAATTGAGTTTTCTCGGAGCATCGTATCTGACGTCTGTGTAGTGTGGATGGTATCGATGCTCCTCTGTTGTAAATCGTGGTCTTGAAGTTGCGAGTGGGTCTTCCATGAGTTGATTTTTATGGCGTTCTGAGCTTATTTTGCCTGTACTCTTTGTGCTGTGGGGGAGTTTCGATTGTCTCATCTCATCCTCTAGTATTAAGGTGCTTGTGCTTTCTTCTGATTTGACGCTATCCCTTCCCAGAGTCCCAGATATATCGTCTTTCTTATCTTGTATGTTCAAAAAGGATTTGATCTTTTTAGAACTCTTCTTAAAGAAATGCTGTTTGTTTGTAGTGCTGCCTTTGCCATTCAAATTGTCTGTGTTCACATCAAGAGCTACTGCAGATATCGCTCTTGACGGAGGATTTTGCCACATGGGACTGTTTCGGCTCTTGGGGGCTGTTATGTTTTTGACGTCATAATGAGAGACGGATCTTTGATCCTCATTGAGTGCTGACAAGTATCCTCCGTTGGGTGCATTAATCCCCATTGAGCTTCTGTTGACGTGCATTCTGGCTAAAGGTGCATACAACTGCTCCTCGTGGATGTTACTGTTTGATCTGGGATCAGCAACACTGTGTCTCTTGTGCCAGTTTTCTGTAAAGAGGTCGGCATTGGTCAAGATGTGTCCGCTTTTTTGTTTACCTAGGGACGCATAATTGGGGTAATATGGGCTCCTGCTGGAACTAAAATTATCGTTGTCATCTAAAACCTGGAGGCTTTGTTTTTTAAAAGAGATTTCGTCTCTGCCCATTCTGTCAGCTGGCGGGCTCCACTGCATTGAGGAGTGGTGCATAACAGTCTTTGGTGACAAGTGGCCGAGACCAAGTGAAGAATAATCTTGCTCTGCCTGCTCTGGTATAGTTGACCTCAGGACAAGTGAAGTCCTCATTCTGCCCTGCATGAAGGTGTTGACTTTGCCTGAGTGTTCCAGCTGGTCCAAGTAGTCACAGGACTCCCTGAGGGGAGTGTCCGTGTTGTTGAGATAAGATTCGATCCTCCAGGTGCGCATGAAGGCTTTGGTGCTCTCCTGGAGTGGTATGATTGGCTGCACGGGAAGCTGTTTATCTCTGTCGTATCCCTGACGCTTGGGTGGCTCTCTTATATGTGCAGCTGGCATCAACTTCTCCCGAGCAAAGTTTTTCCCAGAATCACCGCAGATATTCCAGTTGCTACCTCTGGGTCTAATGTTTGGAGAAATATATGTATCTTGCCTCTCTCCTGCACCCGCATAGCTGTGCCTTTTCTTATAGATCATTTCAGCAGACATATGAGCACTAATACCATTCTGCATTAAAGACCCGAGCGGTTCATCTTCAGTCAGACCTTCCTCTAGATTGTTCAGGCCTACATTCCTCTCATAGCTCTTTCTGTACACTGCGTCCATCGTGTGTCTCAAGTGGTCTCCTCTTTCCAGCTTGGGGGCAGGAGTGGGTATTGTTTTGGGAAAAATGGGCCTTCCTTGTAGTCCATTCTGTTGGGGCAAAGCTGGAGGAGTCAGTTGAGTTGGCACAGTTGACCGCGCGTAAAGTGTCCGAAATTCCTCATCATAAGACTTCACCAGGTGTCCCGTAATTACTTGCACCATACTGAGATTGAGCTTTTCAAATGACCAAGTTAAGCTGCAACAAATGAGAGAGATACAATTATTTGTCAATCACACTGTGAGCTTAAATCTTATTTACTCTCTGCTTACCTGTAGGAGCCATAAAATACTGTACAGCAGTCAACTAATAGAAACCTCTGCTCCATTGCACCGTGAAATTTCGCTCCTGATTGACAGAGGTAATCCTGACCTTTAACAGTGCGCACCCTCATATTCTGCAGACAGAGACGAAAAAATAAACCTTCATTGTCAGATTGTACATAAAAAGGGGTAATCACTTGGAAAGCAATTGTGTTCGGAGGTGGCTGCACAGTTGGATTGTTGAAAAAGGCCACAGTACAATTGTGCATTTAAACCTCCATCTTTCCCACATGAAGAAAGACTCCACCCAGTAAACAAGACAAACCAGGTTTTGGCATGAGGCATAGAGTTGAGAGATTCTTACCCAGCCTCTATTGTTACAAATAAAAACACGACTAAACGTTAAATTGACAACTCGCACGTACTCTGAGTTGTTGAATCCTCACATCCTGACTTTCGACCATGGAGAGGAAGCTCTTTAGATGGAAATGATCCAAGAGCACATAGGCAGCCACTCCACGTATTGAGGCCTCAACAATTTCTTTAAAAATATCCACATCCGTGAACTTATCCATAACAATTGCAATGACCTGAAAGGACACAAAATCATATATTATTGTGACTACAGCATTTTAAACATGTACAAACTTGAGGCAACTGAGAAAAATTGTCAGGTATGTTGCCAGCGGACATGTAACCTGCATTTAATTCAAAGCGGCAAGTTATCTTTTAACAAGCAAGAGGTGGGACACGTTCAAAAAAACAAACACAAAATATATTGTAAAATAATATTAGCTACAGTATTTTCTCATTATTTAATATTTTGAGTCTCCCGTTAAATTTTCATTCAAAAATTCATAACGTTGCTTGTACTTAGTGGGAGAAAAACTGATTTCCATACCACCATTGATCCGCTTGTCCCTCCCAACATGGAATCAACTGAATGTCTGCTTGGCATTATTTGGTACCTGTTTGATTACTCGAGAAATTCTCTATTGTGATTCTCGTAACGATTGCAGCCACTTTCGTTTGATTACAGCTTCGACAACCTGGAAGTCCCACGCCCAGAGGACACATCCCCATTTGATTGGAATTACTTACACTTCACTTGCTGCGCGGTAATTTCGAGGCAAAGTGGAGAAGTGATCTTAATTTGTGTCTGGCATAATGTTTTAGTAAGATCTGCAGAAAATTGTCATTGCACCTGCACAAGTACTCCGCTACTCTATGTGGAAGGCGTCAACTACGTAAAGAATATGGCAATATAATATACAGGAAAGTGTACGTTTCCTGCATTGTCTGTGAGTTGCCAAACCAGATTTAAACCTTGGCAAGTTCAGTCGATGAAACCCAGAGCAGTGCCTTGAGGGGCCAAAGACTGTATAGTTCAGCGATACGCACACTGTCCTAATTTGAACACTGTGGGGCCGCACTGTCGGCTGACGCTGTCCCTGAGCCAATTTCCCCAACACATCCCACACAGAAGGCGAATGCTGTAGGCAGTTTTCCTTACCTGCTTGGCATCCTGAATGTGTTTCCTGATCACTTGTTTGATGGTGGGATTGTTCTGTCGTGGGGGGTGAAATAGCAACTCTACATTGGTTTGAATTTGTTCATGCCTGACGTCTGGCCACCCCAAGTCCAAATCTGGAGTGTCCACATCAGAGTGCATGGGCCAGTAAGTCCCTGAGGAGGATTGGCTATCAACTTGATTTCGAATATTGATTTCCTCTGTTTGGATGTGGGTTTTGGGTGGCTCAGCATGCGTCGTGATGAAAGCCAGCTCCTCTTCCGATAGGAAAGGCCCCACTCGTTCTCCTTTGAGAAACTCCCGGTAACTGTCCCGTCCACCACTCAATAGGCGATCGATGGCCAGCCGGTACGCCTCCTTGTAGTGGGGCTGAATGAAATCATCAGTTTTGAATTCTCCTCTCAGGGAAGACAGCAACGAAAAGTCCGAAGAATCCATTAGTCCCCCTCTTCTTTCAGTCAGGCCTGTCAAGGATAATGGAAATCAATGATGATGTTGACTGCCAAGAGAAGCAGAAAACAACCATTTACTGTCACTTGTGCTTAGATGTCTGGTATTAGTGTTTCTGTATGTTTCATTGGTTGTATGAGAACTGCAGGTCCAGATATTCAATGTTCAGTCAATCTTTTCACATTTTCACACCTCTGTTTACATCTGGTATTACCTGCCTGGTTCAAAAGCATTTTCTTGTGTGGTATGTGGTACTTGTTTTGAGAACCACCGCTCTAGGCTGACATGGCAAGATACGTCATAGGCTGTATAAAGCTTGCAATGTCTCAATCCCAAAAGAGACACTAGACAAGGCTGCTCTGCACTGTGAACAAAACAGTGGATCCATTATAAATCATTTGAGTAAGTCGTACTTATTTGGAAGCTTCAGGTTCTGTTTAAAGCTTACAATCACACTCAAACGTTTGCACACCTTACGAGTTAGTCGTAAAAGTTTACCATTTCTGACAGGTGTTTAAGTTGAATTGAGTTTGTTGCATTAAATGTATATGCAAAGAAAACACTATTAATGTTCTTAAATTACAATAGTTATAAAATCAGTTCAGGGAGCAATAATGAAACAAAGTAA
The DNA here is from genome assembly GCA_021464625.1 of Proterorhinus semilunaris. NCBI lineage: Eukaryota > Metazoa > Chordata > Actinopteri > Gobiiformes > Gobiidae > Proterorhinus > Proterorhinus semilunaris. The sequence goes on from CM038357.1 coordinate 17,376,588, forward strand.
ATGAGGCAATCTAAATAAAAAGCGCACTCACACACTTTTGTGCTTTGTTCATAACAGCATTCGATTGCATTTAATTATGAAGTATTATACATCCATAGTAACCTGCTAACTGGAAAATATGACGTCCAGAAACATGTCAGATCATGAAAACTGACTCATTAATAATGGAAGCTCATCTAGTTCACTGTTATAGGCTACAGGTTGGCCCATAGTGACGCGGCTCAGTCGCAGTGACAGCTCAGGACCAACACCTGAGCACAATAGTTGTACGGTTGTACAATGACAAAAAAAGTAACAGTCGTACATGGGTCAAGTTTCATGCCCACAACACCTTAGACTTCTCTGGTAGTGTTTTTACAGTGTTCATAGTTAAATTTCATTTGAACTGGTTTTAAGGGCAACCAACAGCAGGTAATGACTCAATAATACTTCTTCCTGCCAAGTGTCTATGAAATACTATCAGTTTAAGTGTTCCTTAAACAGACAGTAGTGTGTCTGTCTGACAGTTCACATTGTGAGGTATAATGTGAGTGTATTAGGATTCTGGGTTGTTGCCAGAGAAATGCTGCTTGTATGAGGTGAAACATTCAACTTTCTATAAGCCTGTCATCATAAGCTCATAATCCTTCTGCTACAATTTTGGAGTCCTACAAGTTCAAATATGGGTAGAGGGATAAGCAAGTGTAAACCATGGAAAGGTGTAGCTTTTCACCACGGTTCAAACTTACCTTGCTAGCATTTAGCCTGCTTGCTCTCAAGTTACAGTGTCCCCACATTGACATAGTAAACAACTGTAACTGTCATAGCTATCTCACGGTGTTAGAAACATAAAGTGTATCTAAATATAATCTAAAACTGGACAGATCGGTTACTTAAAGATTGCTAATATTACATTTTGTCTATGTTATAAGATGTCAGTTGAAGAAGCTATAACCAACATATACATATGGCATACGTAATCTAATCTTTAATCTTTCCAATTCACTTATAACATTACTGTAGCATCTATCGTTATAAAGGGAATAGATACTTACATTAAGATTATGAACTTTGTCAAACTCCTCTTGTTCCCTTCTCGAGCCCAGTACATCCCTGTATGGAAAGTCTATTCTTCGTTCGGGTTTTGTGCATAAGAAAGTTTTAGTCTGCCAACTGGAAGAAACAAAAGCAAGGAGGTGTCTGAACATGATAAGCAGTCTGCAGATAGAGGGTGTGGGTTCCAGTTTTGACATGCAAATATACTGCTGTTTGAAACTGGCTCTGAAGCGGCCATAAACCTGTTTGAGCCCTTTGGCCACGCCTCTCCCGCACTCTCTCATTCTCTCCTCCCTCTTGCTTGCTCACTTACCTGTCCTATTCGGTCCAAAGTTCACAGTGCATGATGGAAATCAAGATAATGACAGGCTTTGAGAGCCTTTGGTGACCACTTCAGAGGCAGCAGTAATCACCAGGATGCATTGTGGCAGGGCTATATATTCACACACACCCACACTCAAACCAACTGTGAGTCTGTAGAGAAACAAATGAGCAATGATTGATTTAAACTAGTCTATTAGTCTATTAGTCTATTAAATACTGTAAAATGGTGGTTTCTGACATTGGCGTTTCTGAGTGAGGCCGGATTCTGATCAAATAAGTCCAATAGGTTTATAGAATTGTAACAAAAGTATTTCAATGTATTGTCTGTGTACGTTCTCAGTCGTACAGGAGTTGTCCATCTTCAATGAAGGTACTTGAGTCATCTTCTGTACTCAGTAGTTGAGTAACTACTGTAACTACTGTAATGATTATCAAAATGTTGATAATCATTTTCAAATATTTAAATTAACCATTGCAGTTAGTCAGCACTTGGTAACTCTTCACTTAGAGAAGAGATTGGGACCAGAGCGCAACTAGTACTGTTTTTTTCCATGTTGAATTCAATTTTCTCAACCAATAATCCTTCAATAGAAAAGTTATTTATTCTGTTGAAAAGCGAGGCATGGAAAAGGCATGTTTATTTATACCCTGCATTTCGTACACAAGGCAACTCAATGCGCCTCATTTCTGCTGACTGAATGATCCTTTGTGCATTTTCTCCTGTCGACTAATTTGTAATTATGTTTAACATGTAAAACACAAACATCCAACTACTTCAAACTGAAGGCATCTTTTCTCACAGTGCAGGTTCGCAGGAAATGTCTTATCATCAAACTCCAGGTTCTTCATCACAAAAGACCTCACATCACTTTGAGTACTAATTCACTTGAAGTTGCTGCCATGCATGTTAAGTCAAAAGGATTCACTTAATTCATTAATTAGTTGCTGGTTTCTGGACCATTAGAATGTGCATCTTTTTTTATGCTAATCTGTCCTGTTTGTTTTGTGCAGACAGTAGTGATGGCTGCTTGCATCTTGGAGTGTAACCATTAACTTTTTCACAATGTGATTTATTGTTATTAAAGGCACAGGCCACCGTTTTTCCGTACTGAGATATGTTCTTACCTGAGCTAAGATGAGTTGATGCGTAACTGTCTGGTGTTTTTTCGCGCGCTCAGTCACGCAAAAAGACCAAAGATGTTGTTGGCATTTAGCCTCTCCTCCTCTCCTCTATGGGGCCAAACGGGGTGAAGTTAGAATCGACCAAGCTCCTCCACGTTTTCCCTATTTAAATACAGTTACGCGAGTAGTTACACGACCCAAGTATAGTCACACAAAATTAAACATGTCGATTTTCTAAGTGGATAAAAAGGGGGACTAAAGTAAATTAATATATAGTAAATGAATGTTACATGAATGTTCGCAGCAGATGTCAGTGTTTTTGTTGAAAAGCCCGTGAGCCATTGGGAGACGACTTTTAACAAGGAACTCATCAGAGGCACGGGGTGACATTTCAGACAGTTTTGCATTCGTGACAAGCATCAAAATTAAGACCAACAAGTAAAAAAACATATGTTTGCTTCTTTTAAACCAAAATTAAATCAAAAGGTAATATCTGTATCAAGGAGTAAATGTTATATTTTAGTCAAGGTTTCTTGTTATCACTATTTGGTTTATTTGTTTAAACAGAATAAGAATGCTAGATATGACTTAATCTTTTGTCTAATCTTTCTTAAACAAATCCTGGGTCAACATTTCCAAAAGGGCAAAACAAAAAAGGTGGGTATAATGTGCTTATAGACACTTATTTCTATGCCTTTAACGAAGCTAATAGAAAAGATATTTATAAAATTGAATGGCCACCACAAAGCCTGTGCCCCTTATTTTTCATCAGGAAATTAAACCAATCCTGATTGCTGTAGAAATCTAATTAAAAAATAATTCTTCTTTGGCACAGCTGGGAGTCCAGTGGATGAGGCTGCTGACATGCACGCAGAGTACGGTTCTGTCCCCTGCGTCACGGGTTTGAGTCTCGGCTCAAAGTTTACCAAATATCTCTTCCTGCTCTTCACGCTCTTTCACACTGTGCTCTTCTATCCAATAAAATACATATGGGCCAAAATGAATCCCTCATTCATTTTCTTAGATGTTAGGTTCGTCCATAGGCACTTATGTGGTCACTGTCACTCTAAAACTGAGACCCACCATTTCTTGTGTAACGTTAGTCTCTTTTGACTCTATTGTTGATGTCAAAGGCTGTAAAGTCAAAGATCTAGCGTGAGTGACAATGAGTGAGGCATATGATCTGTAACAAAACCCTGAACACTACCCTAACGATGGAGCGATGCCACCTCAAGTAGGCCACAAACAAGATGTGTGTATTGTACCTACAGACTGGGCGTGTAAGGACAGCAAGAAGCCATCGGTTTCTCATCCTCGAGCTCTGCACATATGAGTCACCTTTTGGGACACTCAATCTCTCCCTTGTCATCATCACCGCTGCTCCTCAGGCAATTTTTGCATCTTTTGACAAGTTTGAGCAAGTGTTGTGAATTATACCCAAATAAGACTTTCACTAACGACAAAACAAGAGAAATCTGTCAAAATATTTGAGAAATACAGTCACTGTCAAAATACTGTAGAATGTACATATGACAATACAGCTCCCAGAGAATGTGGCCATAACTTTCACAGAAAATACCTTCAGGATGTTAAATTATTGAAAACTCTCTGTGTATATGTGTGCAATATCTTAACCATTGTATGACGCCAGAACACGAATGTTACCTCAATCTGATTCTCATATTGTGTATTTATGCTTTGTAAAGATTCAATATGATGCTTTATTTGTTAAAACTTTTGGTAACGCTTTATAATAAGATTGGAACCCCCAACCTATTTGCTAGTATGTTTATACAAGTTATCAAAGCTGCAACGCTTCAGGTTAAGGGGCACATTCATAATGAAGTCATGATGAACTAATCATGAGATTATTTTTAGTTTATACAAAGTTTGGCTCTTGCCACCATTTGTTTCTTCCGCACAAGAATTCATCATAATCATTAATGAGTTCATTGCCTGAATTAACCGTGTGAATTCATGAGTATTTTATCATGAAGCATCATGAACTCATATGAATTCATAATGAATTAATTTATAAATGAATTTGTGCATGAATTCATATACCCTCTTGATATAAACGTTATAAAGCATTGGTATTCACATACATCAGCAAAGTTCTGAGCGTACAAAACACCAATTCATCTTAAATTGAAGAGTGCTGAAATGATTAGATAAAGTTGTATGAAGTCACTTGGGTTATGCTGGGTTACATGCATGAATAAAAAAAAATTGCATGATTTGTAAAAAATATGTGTTGCAAAAGGAAAAAGTCACAGTAGAACTGGAGGATATATATAGCTGAATTTACAAGCTTCCACTAAATATGTCCTCATGGTCATTATAATCACTCTTTCCAGCGAGAGGTACATGCCATAATGGCATGTTAACATAGAATTACCACTTGAGGAGCAGGAAATTATAGGTTTACTTTGTATGCCATAGTGGTATGTCAAAGAACAATAGTGATTTGCTATGAAGGTAGGAGTGAACAGTAGTGGTTCTGATACAAAGATGGAGTCAATATTTTATTGACTAGGTTAGGGAGCAGGACCACGCCTCAACCTATCACACTTTGCACACCAACTACTCTTGCTTTCACCTAACCACGCCTCTAATTCCTGCGTAAAAGCCATCAAGACCTGGATGACTGTAAATTACCTTCTCCTTAACCCTGATAAAACCGAGGTTATTATTTTAGGTCCTCAAAAACTGAGAGAGTCTTTATCTCAGCAGATCATCTCCCTGGATAATGTTAGCGTATCAACGAGCTCTAAAGTAAAAAACCTTGGAGTTCTGTTTGACCAGGACCTCTCTTTTAAAACGCATATAAACCAGGCTTGTAAAATTGCGTTCTTTCACCTGCGCAACATTGCTAAAATACGAAACATTCTACCTAAGAGTGATGCAGAAAAACTTATTCATGCATTTGTTTCCTCAAGGCTGGACTACTGCAACTGCCTGCTAGCAGCGTGTCCTAAAAGTTCCCTAAAAAGTTTTCAACTAGTTCAAAATGCAGCTGCAAGATTGTTAACGCGTACAAAGAGAAGAGAACACATTACACCTGTGCTAAAGTCTCTCCATTGGCTTCCTGTTGAGTTTAGAATCAAATTTAAAATCCTGCTCCTCACATTTAAAGCCATAAAGGGTTTGGCTCCGCTTTATCTCCAAGACGTTATCGTTCCATATCGGCCAACCAGAGCACTCCGCTCTCAAAACTCAGGGCTACTAGTGATTCCTCGGGTCTCCAAAATCACTGTAGGAGGAAGAGCCTTTAGCTACCAAGCTCCGGTTTTATGGAATAAACTCCCAGCTCACGTTAAAGAAGCAGACACAGTCCCTACATTTAAGACTAGGCTCAAAACGTACCTCTTCGAATTAGCTTATGATCAGGTCAGTTAGGTAAAGCTCTAACCCACAGCCTGAAGTAAAGCTGCTTTAGGAGAAACTCTGCTGTGGGAAGTACGGTACACTGAGCGCTATCCTCTTCTTCTTCTTACTGCAACCTTTGTCTTACTATGATACAATATTTATTTCATCTGTAGTCTGTTCATTACTATTCACATGGTGTCTCCTGTCCCACTCCCCCTTGGGAGTGCCTGTCTAGATCGAACGGAGGGACCCGGCTGAACGGAGGGACCCGGCTGAACGGAGGGACCCGGCTGAACGGAGGAACCCCGCCTACTGACAACAAGGACTGGACGGTCTGTGATCTTGGCCCGTCTACTGAGGGACTCCTTCGGCCCTGGGTCTCTATAGCCTGTCCGTCCATGGGAGTGGATCTCTCCTTCTGTGGTTCTCCTCAAGGTTTCTCGTTTCTCCCACTGGGTTTTTGAGTTTTTCCTTGCCGGGCTGGAGAGTCTAAGGACAGGGGACACCCGAGCTGCTCGTCGCCACCCACTGCTCGTCGCCACCCACTGCTGACGCTTATTTGGACATTATGTTTGCCTGGATATTTGATTCACCGGAACTTTACATTGTCTTATTTACTGTTCTGTTTTATTGCCTTAATGTTTGTTACAGCCCTATGAGGCAACTCCTGTTGTGATATTGGGCTATACAAAACCATTGATTGATTGATTGATTACTCACGAGTCATAAAATACCAAGCCAAGCCTCGTCATCTCAGTTGGTTTGAAACGGTCGACCTCACCCTCCCTCCATTCATGTCTGTTCCATTTCAGCAATGATTCTACTGCTTAGAAGGGGGAGGGTCTGGAAGAGCTGGGTTCATCTGAGACAGAGCCCCCACCCACAGTCTCGCCCAGTTTCACTCCACACTCTAACCTTGTGAATCTTAATTGCACTTTGTTGTGGCGTGGTCCGTGCAAGTGAAACGGTGTGTATGTGAGATTGCTGCGTACTCAGAAATGCTTGTATCCCCGGTGAGAGGGAGAGTTAAACAGGTCACAACACCAAACCATCAGTTTTAACAATAGAGTGAGGTAAACTGTTCAGAGAGCTTAGTGTGGCAATGCGAGGGTTAACTTAGCTGTATAAACAAAACATTATTGCCAAACAACACCAGCTGGACATGGCCAGCACCAGAAAAGTAAAGCACGTAGGTTCGTTTTTGAGTAAATAGATCACAGAGGCCAGGCACTGTATAGAAAAGTTTTACATTTATTTTCACATTCTTTAGGTAAGACCAGGTTTGTCCGAAGTCCACTTTCAGTTAGAACAAGTTACCACAGGTTACGTTGCGCACACACGGCGCTCCACGAATCCAGTGACAGGAGAATCATAATAACAGAAAAGGCGAACCAAAAGGTAGTAAAAGGCAGACCACTCCTCGACCAGAGGCTGAGCGGAGGCATTAGCGTGGCTCGGGGCTTTGGCGGGGTCCGAGTCAACGCAGCCGATCCATTCAACTATCATGGCCGGGAGAACGCGGGCCCATGGCGGCGCCGCGACAACTAAACATTACCGGGACTATAGTTACTACCATCCATCCATCCATCCATCCATTCCATCCATCCATCCATTTTCTCCCACTTGTCCGTTGCCGGGTCGTGGGGGCAGCTATTGGAGCTGCCCAAGTCACATTGCACCAGTCCCCTATGGCTCCTCCTGCAGGTGGTGGGTCCACGGGAGGACGGCCTCATGGTTCCAAACGGTTCCAAACGGGCCTGTTGGTCTCTCATAGGGGGCCCATTCACACTCTCATTCATACACCAGTGTACGCAGACACTGGAGGCAAGGAGGGTGAAGTGTCTTGCCCAAGGACACAACGACAATGTGCACCTTCAGGAGGCGGGATTCGAACCCCCGACCTTCCGATCATGAGCCGACCCGCTCTACCATCTGCGCCACCGTCGCCCCCATAGTTACTACCAACTTGAGATATTTACATTTAGCGACCAATATGACACTACCTGGACTGGAGAGTGACGAGGAGCAACAACCACAACACGAGAGACTGGGCTGTGGTCTCTTGTTTTAGCCTCTGACTCGAAGTCAGAGGTCAAATAATAAACGGAAGTGCTATTTATGACGGCCAGCGCGCACAGCCAGCCACCATCAAAACTACAAGTGGCATTGCCCGCCTGCACAGTCTGATTAACTATGTTGGTAGGTATGGTACAAATAAAAATGCTTACATTGAGAGATAATGATCAAATTAACAACAATGCCACCTGGAGAGAGATGGCTCCAGGACCAAACAGTTACCCCTGTTATGTAAAATAACCCCCGCAGTAAGGCAGCACAGGTTCGTGGACTGATGAGCACAAGAGACAGAATGTGGTAAAAATATAGCTTTCTTTATTTTGACAATTAATACAAATCTTTCGTTGATTTCAAACCACTTACTGGCGGAAGAGGGGCCAACGAAGTGCCCAGTTTGTATGTGACCAGTCTTTGCTTGGACGCGAGCTCCGATGCACCCAGAGCAAGTCCAATGTTAGAGGCACAACTGTCCAAGTGACAACATGAAGGATGGTCAGTGTGATCGAACGAGGGGCGTTGGCAGAGTAGAAACAGGGGCGGCTAAAAGGGTTTGCAAAACGAGAGCCAAAGGGGAGCCCAGAAGGAGAGCCCATAAAGTGGAGGCCTGTCTGTTAATCCTACAGGTTAGAATTGGATGTACAGGACATTAATCTTGTGAATATTAGGCTAATTTAAGAAGCTATATGACCACATACCAAGATCACTGCAGTTTTAGTGTAAGCGTGGAGGTGTAACTTCTTAATTCCAGACTAAAATGCACACACGCTGCACAAAAAGTGTAATGTAAACCCACAATTGAAATATATTATCTTTTTATTCATGTTTAGGTGACTTAACAAAGATGGACAATGTTTTATGATAAAGACTGCGGGATATAAGCGCTGCCCCACGCCGACACAACAGCCTAAAACAAAGCCAACTTAGACCCAATGAATGAACTAATATATGGACTGAGCAGCGCTGAAAATCTCCAGCCCTACATGTTTCACTTTTTCCTTATCTTTTGCACAGGCCATGCGCCAGTTCGCTGTCAAAGGCAAGACAAATTGTGTTCCCAAACACTGTGGACTCGAAATGTCCTTGTTACACAGACACTTGTCAAATATCCTTGAAGCCCTCACAAAATAAAAAAACACTGAATATATAGCTATTTCTGAAAATGTCCTGCAAACGAGATACAGACCTGATCAAAGCTGACAATTATCATGCTTAATTATATTTTCCCCAGAACATGTATAGTAATAGTAAATCTGTAAAACAACAGATTTCTGTTCTCTTATAACTGTGATTTTTTTTTGTACTTTAAAATCCGATGAAGAAATAGCACATAAACAAATGCCTGTTGTTGTCGCATGCATTACCGGTACTTGCTTTATTATGAACTCAGCCTAGACTTCCTTTCCTCTTTGCATGCTGTAGTTGCTATTTCAGGAGTTTGATAGGTACATTTCTGAAGAATAGATTGTCAGAATTATTTCATAAATGTTCACATTGGGTAACGTGTGTATGGGAACATTTATTACCAAAAGGTTATGCATTTAATATAAACCAATTAGAGCAACAACCTGAACACTGAATACTTTTAATGGTTTGTGTAATGAAGACGAGTGTCACATTCACTGAAGAGTCTGTAAAAAGGCTAATAAGATTTCCCCCACTTATAGACGTGATATCCTCCATAGGTTACTGTCGTCTAGGGAATTACATTGTGAGTTCAGATCGGATTGGTATTCATTAGATGAAACCCAATAATGAAGAGCGCATTTCATTTCCTCTGGAAACGTGAAAAAAGCATAATTACATAGTCTGTTAATTACTCCCCGATGGCATCGTTAATTTAAGGCACAGATACATTTTTATTACAGGATTGAAATAGTTGAGTATTTGGTTAGTAATGATGGTATATAGCTGATGTTGTGACATGTGAGGCTTTTGGATGAAGCTATTTGAATATAGGATAATCTTCCCTCCATAATTGGCCTATATCTAAAATATAGACATACACACTATTGTTGTAATACAGTAATACATATTCTGACGGTACAGTTTAATTGCATTTGTTCAATCCTCAAGGTGTGGTCCCATGGCTAAGTCCATTATGTGCGTATGTGTAAAAGTTTAAGATCTACTGGTGTGGGTTAGAATTTTGTGTGGAGATTTTCATTCAAGTTATTGGCTGCATGTCATGACGATGATTCCATACACTATGCGTCTTCCATTGATGGTAAAGCACAATAAATTGCTATATCCATTCACTCTGCACTTTCACTGATGGCAATTCACTGTTAAAGCACCAGAGATAACTGACACAAAGGTGGCACCAACATCGTCTCCGCTCACCACCAATCACAGGCCTGTCTTGGCAATACAGTCGACGAAAAATAAAATAGACCGTCAGCAGTTATGTGTTAGCGTCAATAATTTGCGAAGAAGGCTGTGTCTGATTCCACTTTTCTCGGCTACATACGTGCACATTAGCTGCTCATCATCCCCAGTGCTGAGCGTATAGGATGACGACATGTGACCTATTGTTAACCAATGACTAGCAGTGTGTGTGCGGAAGGTCACTGTCAGTGTTAATGCGCGTCTCCTCCTGTCAATAATCTTGATGTCCCCTTTTTATTAATGAATTCTCAGACTTTCTATCAATTTTACATAGCTCCTTTAATATGATAATTTTAACCGGTGATTGTAATCTACACATAGACAAAGTTTTAGACCCCATTTCTGCCGAGTTTTTAGATGTTCTTAATTATATGGATTTCACACAACACGTCACGCATCAACTCACGAGAAAGGGCACAGTCTGGACCTGGTCATCACGTATGGCCTGTCCACTACTGTGTCCTCTGTTATCGACCAGGCCGTCTCTGACCATTACTGTGTGTTTTTTAATGTCACCGGTTTTATCCAGAGAGAATCCTCGGCAAAAACTGTGAGGAAACGTAATCTCACCCCTGAAGTGGCTGCAAAATGTATTGATGCTTTACAACAAATTCCTCCTGTGATTTTATCTGCTAACTGTGGTTTTATTGTTGACATTTTTACAGTAAACTACTCATCGCCCTCGATGCAGTTGCACCATTCAAACTTAAAAAGATGAATCCCAAACCCCTTCCCCCCTGAAAAAACGAGGAGCTAAAACAACTCAAGGGAAATTGCAAGAAGGCCGAGAGGAGATGGAGGAAATTCAAAAAAATCGATCCTATCCGATTTTAAAGTTCTTTTAATGGTTTAGTTTATTTGTTTATTTGAGCAGGAAACACTCTGCTCAAAAGGAGTGAAGCAAGAGCTTATAAGCGCCCACCCCCAAAATTAATACAATTAAAGCAACAGCAAAACAAAATAGACCCTACACACCTGCAGCATCCGACCATACCCCAAAACGGAGCAATACTGATTACGTAACCACTAATTACGAAACAACTATGATAATGCTGCATACTTAGAAATTATTTACAAACTATTTACAAAGAACTATAACTTACAAAACACTGTTTAAAGTGTTCGTACATCAACAGAAAGAAGATGAACCTTCGCGGTCCCCTCGCTCCTCAGGCAGGGGTCTCTTCCTAAAGTCAACAGAAAGACTCATGGCGAGGCGTCTTTCCAATATTATGGCCCTCGCCTCTGGAACGACCCGAGGAGGAGCTCAGGACCGCAGAGAACGTTCATGTATTTAAGAGCAGGCTCAAGAACCACCTTTTTAGCTTAGCTTTTAACTGACATCTATTTATTTAGTCCTAATGATATATTGTTTATTGTGTGTACGTATGCATATGCATATATATATATATATATGATTGTTTTAAATGTTGTAATCTGTAAAGCACTTTGTGATACCTTTCGGTATGAAAAGCGCTTTATAAATAAAGTTGGATTGATTGATGTGAGTTGGATTGTCAAGAATGTAAGCACATTTGGTTGGACTTTGGGCACTGAAGGTTCTTGGAAAGAGTATGTGAGCAATTGAGCATCTGGTACGACTGGACTAAAAGTAAAAGTAAAGAATGTGTGAGTAGGGCTGAACAATTAATTGCATTTGCAATTTCATCGCAATATTACACAATGTGAGTTCCAAAGCTTTCAGTATAAGCTTATGACAAATTATATAAATAGCCATGTGGACTATTTAGAATTGTTTTCATATGATTATAAAGGACTTAAAAGTAAGTTTACTTTATTAAGTCTGCTGTAAATATTTAATTGTCTCACTTTAGGCAATATTTTAGTCATATACAACAAAAAACTTATTAACGGTAAATGGAGGAAAAGACTGAAAATGACTGAAATGTTTTAAAACTGAAGATCCTTTTCCTCTTTTTATTATTTGGCTTAGGGCCAGCAATAACCCACAGTGATTGGGGATAAATGATGAATTATTGTAAAGTGACTTTGAGCATCCCCCAAAAAACACAATTTAACCTAATTCAAACAGCACCCACAACATAGACCTCGGCGACTGGTCTTAACTTGCGTTTACTTTTCCACACTTGGCCATTTACAGTAAGCCCTTTACACAGAAAGTTTGTTTTTGACCAAAGAGTGCAGATTTGTGATTTTGGTTATAGGGCACTTTTCAAATGTGCTATGAGTAAGATTCATGTCCGAGGTAAAAAAAAAAAAAAAAAATGCATTTAGCAAAATATATGTCCATGCTGATGGCTGGTTGTGCTGAGAGGTTGACAAGGAGAAATGGGAGCAGCGGGAGCAATAGCAGAATCTACCAAGCAAGACTTTCTGATGATCAATGGCTCTGCTCTAGCTTCTTCAGCAAGATCAATGGCACTAAGCCAAATAGATTTAGCATATGGACCACTACTTCTGTTCAAGGATATCTGTGGATTTTATTCCATAGAACAGCTATAAAACATAATAGGTACATATGGGACTCTATGTTATACTCATTTAAGGCACTGGATCCCTAGCTCACGTAATCTGTGTTGCCCTGATAATGAGTTGGGTTTGAGTTTCTATGATGTATTATATATTATCATTAGTATATTCAATACACAGCCTCAGCATTATCAAGGGGCTTGATGCATAAGACAAAGGGATCTAATGTTACACCTCATTAATGGACGAGTTTGGAGACCAAACTCAAATAAGGAGCTCACTATTTTATGTCATGCAGTTGATGGAAGTACAGTGGGTTAAAAAAGTATTTGGTCAGTTCCCCATAGACTTTCTATTGGATTTTGGCCAAATACTTTTCCCCCCACTGTATATGACCTTTGTATGGGAACACAGTATATGAAGCTTTTTTTTTAAAGTCCAGCAGGAGTTATTTCACTGTTTAAGCAGTTTGACCTGAAACTAGTTCCAAGACAATAGTAAGCTCAATTGATTGTTGTTAAAATGTGAAAATAAATAAATAGGGCTGCTAAGTGTGACATCACACACAATAACCAAGGAACTTCCGGCTCCACTTATGACAGTTCCTTAGACAAACACAGCAAAAACTGCAACTTTATCTTCTGCTGAAATAACAGCATCTTACACACTGCAGTCTTTGCACAGTCCACACTTGGGGTCTCTTCTGATGTGGTAGATCTGGGCCTCTATTGCCTGGTCCTGCGCAGCCATGATGAGTCCCTCTGTGCTGTCCTTCAGACAAGCTCTGTCAAGCCATTGGTAGGATTCCTTTAGATCAGTTATAGTTTGGTGGAACATCCCATAAGGCTTTTTCCTTGATGTATTTATGGATCTTGGATGCGGATAGCGGCTCTCACTCTCACTAGTCCTCGATCCCCTTCCTCATGGCTAACGTACCGGGGTCCTAGATTTGGGATGTGAATGACTTACAGTGCTTCTTAAAGGAACAGGCAACTGTTTTTCCATACTGAGATAATGTTCTTACCTAGACGAGTTGATGCGTCCCTGTCTGGTCTTTGTGCGTGCCCCCAGTCACTCAAAAAGACCAAAGATGCTGTTAGCATTTAGCCTCTCCCAGGATATTCCTATGGTGAAGTTAGACGTGACCAAGCTCTTCCATGTTTTCCCTATTTGAATATGGTTACGTGAGTTGTTACATAAAATTAAACATGTCGATTTTGTAAGCGGATAAAAAGAGGTACTGTACTTTATTGTAAGGCATAATAACACCTTAGAAGCACTTAGATGTCCGTGCAGCAATATCTTCACCCACAGAATTCTGACGATAGGAAAATATACTGTGGGTCTGGACTCAAGACTCATAATTGTGTTGAAGGACCTTTAACAGGGAGTAAGAGGTCTATGCCAACAATTATAGACCTCTTACCTGATAAGTTCTTTTAAAAATCTGTCTTTTGACCAATGCTTTAATCAACAGAACTGTGAGAAAATACTGTATTTTTGGATACGAGTTTGTACAGAGTCAAACTGCTCATTGTGACCAAATTATCCTTATTTGCGGCCTGTCATAACAGCTTGACGGTGAGTCCAGAGGCTAAACCAGTTCAGAGACCAAGAACCATTTACAATGCAATAAATAGCCTTAAACAGTAATAGCTGCTCTCTAGAAGGACTAGTGCTATAATATCCACTGTTGTTTTTAGTGTTGTGATGTGAATAATACGGAATAAAAAACAGGAAACGTGAGTGCATCAATGGGTTAAAAAATGTAGTCGCAGGTGCTCTTCAGACATCAGGTATCATACTTGATACAGATCAGGAAGAAATTGGAGATCAGAGGCACTTACTGTTAAAAGTCCTTTATTTACTGGACATGCCAATGCGTTTTGACCACAAGTCGGTCTTTCTCAGGGCATATAGATTTTTAAAAGTCCAACGCACAACATAGAGGCAGCAAAGGAAGGCTTTTACATTTTGGCACCTCAAATAATACCCTGAATACCTTCTTTTTATTTGGTATGAGATTGACCCAAAACTGAATATAACCCTCAGGTCTCAGTTGCTGTCATTTGAACTTCTTTCTCTTGAAATAAAATAATTACTACAAAAAAAAAACACAAAGAAAGGAAGCTCCTTTATCCCATTTATTTGAAAACAAAATTAAATATGATCAGCAAAAGGAAACTGCTTATACAGAAGATGCAAACTAATTAAATGTCTAGCTGAGTGAAAGATCCTCAGGAACAGCAGTGCAGCAAAGGCTAATAGAAAATTAGTTGCCGTAAACTTTGAATTGGAGCAAAACCATGGAATTTGGAGCCCCATCAATCCCAACACTGCTGCTACATTTGGCACTGCTCTGCACACTAAATAAATCCATTTGGGCACATTATCTGAGAGGCCGTACCTTCGGAGGATTTCACAACAACCGCTTCAACATGAGAGAGATTGAAGTATTTTGCGTTTTTGATATTGTGTGCATGGTTTATTTTTTGAGAGAGAGAAGCAGAAATATCTTTTTATCGGACTGGCAGTGAGTGATGTTTTTGCTTTGTAGATAAATCAGACTTCTATTTGTCTGTCACTATACGGTGTTGGGTTCTTGCCTTGTACTTTCATGTGTCAGAGTTGGATGAGGTACTTAGTTTCAATTTATTTTTAAAGTAAAAGTATAGATACAGGACACACTAAGATATAAGACATTTCTACAAGTAAATTGTACAGTTTTACAGTAGGTAAGTCGAGTGTTTTTCAGATGTTTTGATAATTATTGAAAGAGCTAAATATGTGCTATTCTAATGACGGCGTGCTGTCAGACAAACAAGACTGAATGAGTGGCTGGAGTTTTTCTTCTTATGGCATTTGATTTCACCTACTGCTCTTGGAATAATGTGTTTCAACCAATATTCAAAACACTTGTAACTTCAGTTTAAACAAAAGCAGAAAAAGCCACAGCACCGCAGCCATTTTTCAGAGCTCCTCACTTAAGACTTGTGTGATAAATTCTCCTGCTCTGCTCACCTGGTGGTGCATCCTGATGGTTTGTCAGGACATGCCGACTACACAGGCTTTTTTTTCTTATCCTTTTTTTAACAAATACATAGACTTTTTTCCATCTAAAATTTAGAAACCCAAGTGTTTGCAACATAGTGAAAATCCCTTAGTTTACTCCTTTGTTTTGGTTTCAATACATTGGAAACACATGAGAGCTTTCATTGATGGAACATTGGCTGGGTTTTGTTTTTTCTTCGATTTTGAACCGGAAGGTGCATAAATACAAGCTAATTGTGCACATTGTCATGCAAGCATCGAAAGACACTATATTTGTGAACCAAATAGTTGCAGGCACTTAGGCTGTAAATAAAAAATAAGAATGTATGTCTGCAGGACCAGGTGGCTGCAAAAAATGCAGAAGCACAAGTATAGATTTTCTTCAAGGTAAGCCCACCTCACAGGCAGGTGGAGGATATGAGGTGTGCAAAAGAACCATGTAAAGAGTTGAATAATATTTCATATAGAAATAGCTACAAAGCAGGGCTTTTGTGGGATTATAGCCTGTGCTTCAGTGTGCTATAACAGTCTCTTTGTGTGATGAGTTAGCAGTGCAAATGTTGTTAATGTTATTGATAGCTTTAAGAGTCAAATATTTTTGTTGTGAATTATGGGGGATTATACTTTTATCCTAAAACCATTTATGTGGTAAATATTGAATATTCCAACATAGTACTTGGACAAGACATGCTCCTTTGCTCTTTAGTGGTGTGCCAGTCTCAGATCTGGTTTGGGATATTTCTTTTGACATTGCTCTTGACTTTGTTGTTCGCCCTGAGCAGCACAGCGAGCAGTGACTGCAGTAAGTGCAGCAATCACCCCAACCAGTTTAGTTCCGGCTTCTCAAAGGGTCTTTTGATGTGAAGTAGACTCTTCTTTGGTTTTGATGGCCCTAATCACAGATACAGTACATGAGCCTTCAACTTGTTAAATCAAATCCATGTACCCCAGTCCCACTTTGCAGCGTACACGTTGCACATTCTCTTTGATGGAGTACATGCAAGAAGGAGGCCTGGACTTCTCTCCAAATATGTATCCCACAAAAAATGTAATGCATGCTATGGAATGCTTGCATTATCCACTTTGCCCAAAACATATATGCAATGCTTTCTCAGACATATCTTGTGAAGCTTCCTCTGCTCAGAGTTTAAATTGCCCTGTTACTTGTGTGTTGTATCTGTCTTACATTTTTTACTACAAGAATCTTCTGAAGATAGAAGTGAAACATCCTGGACTCAACCAACTCAGCCCAGTTTCCAAATCTAAAAATATCCTCTGATTATTTAATCTTGATTTATTGAACCTCTCCCCAAGAGATCTACACAAGTTTGTAATTGTGATTTCTCTGTCCGTTATTGCACGTCAAGCTTAAGCGTAAATTCAGCACTCCATCCATTGCCTCATCACCTGCTCCACCTCACCAATCATCCAATTATTGCTTCATCTCCAGCCGCACCTCTATGACCGCCTATCACCGCCTATCACCGCCTATCACCGTAGCACCACGTTCCTGCTTCAGCTAATCATTGCAGAAGATTCCCCTCTAAAGCCCCTTTGTTCACTGCCTCGACTGTTTCCCAGCGTGCTGCGACTCTCCTCTGCCCCTCCTCCACCTCTCCTTTGCCCCTCCTCCACCTCTCCTTGCCCCTCCTCCTCCACCTCTCCTCTGCCCCTCCTCCACCTCTCCTCTGCCCCTCCTCCTCCACCTCTCCTCTGCCCCTCCTCCACCTCTCCTCTGCGCCTCTTCCACCTCTCCTCTGCCCCTCCTCCACCTCTCCTCTGCCCCTCCTCCACCTGGCCTCATCTCTTCACCGCTCGTTGACGCTTGTCGTCCACTGGCCGCCTCAGACCTCATCCTCTACCATCACCAGTGACCAGACTCTCGCCTACATTCATTCATCATGCCCCTGTATTTCAAACATGATTCATGTCCAATAAAACTCTTCTAATGCCGCTTTGTTTCTGAGTCTTTTCAGGTAGAAATGATATTAGATTTGTGATTTATATGTTAGACAAAAGATGTGTTTTAGTATTTATAGTAGTATTTTATAGTATGTTTTATATTTATGTTTTATGTGACTTATGTTTTATAGTAAGTAAGTATTTGAACTTACATTACATATTTGCATGTTGATGTTGTTGGTTATTCTCAACTTGACCTCGTGTCTGCAATAAAGGTTGATGATGATACAGAACCCATGCATTCAGAGCATGTTTGTCGAGGTCTAAACTACAGGGTTTGCAGCTTTGATAAATTGTGATTCAAACGACCACAGATTTTAGTTGTAATGACATTGACATTATACTAATTGCAGTTTTTGTGATTTGCTAATAGCAACCACTAAAATGTATCTGGACTCATCTAATGGGCAGCTTCACAGCTGGAAGGTCCGGGGTTCGATTCCCAGCTGGAAGGGGCCTTTCTGTGTGGAGTTTGCATGTTCTCCCCGTGTCTGCGTAGGTTTCCTCCAAGTACTCAGGTTACCCCTACCACTAAAAACATGTACAATAGTTTAGTTTATTTGTTTATTTGAGCAGCAAACACTCTGCTCAAAAGGAGTGGGCCGAAGCAAGAGCTTATAAGCCCCACCCCCAAAATCAATACAATTAAAATCATAATTTCACAAGAACATAGTGGAACAACAGCAAAACAAGATAGACCCTACACACCCGCAGCATCCGACCATACCCCAAAACGGAGAAATACTGATTACGTAACAACTAATTACGAAACAACTCTGATAAAGCTACATACTTACAAACTATTTACAAACTATTTACAAAGAACTATAACTTACAAAACACTGTTTGAAGTGTTCGTACATCAACAGAAAGAAGCACAATTACAACAATCTAGTTTCAAGTACAAAGTCTAGAACAAAGCAAGTAACAAAAGGCCAGAATTAATGCAGTGAGTGAGTGAGTGCTAAGAGATTGGCAGCCTCCCTCCGTCAGTTTACCCAAGGGGCCGCTGTGGCTACAATAGTAGCTTACCAACAATACTGTGAATTCGTTCTCCCACGTAAATGAATAATGATTACAGGGTGACGCTTTGAGAAACTTGGTAATAATCAATCAATCGGTCAAAAAATGGTGACGTCGCATTTGGCCCAGGAGCGCGCCATTGTGGAGGTTGAGTTATTATTTACGTTAGCTACTGCTAAACAGAAGCGTTAGCAGTACAAAAATTATGCAACTGTTGTGTGAAAAGTTGCAGTAGCAATTTGGACCAAAACATACGTTTCTACAGGTTTCCTAGGTGGAAAAGATGCTCTGGAGGGCAGGTTGAGCAAATTAGCAGAGGACGCCAGTCAGCCGTGGGGCTCAATGATTTCCTTCTCCCCGTGCTGCAAACCAATAAACACAAGGATTGACAGGTGTCATTAGACACGCAGCCGAAGTGGCAACCTCCAGCGGAGTCGTTGGTCACGTGTCTTCATTTGACCGATTGATCAATCAATCCACTGTTTGTATAACCCAGTATCACAACAGGAGTTGCCTCACAGGACTGCACAAACATCAAAGCAATGAAACAAAACAATAAACAAGACAATGTAAATTTATAAAGCGCAATTCAAGTGTAAAATCCATTATCATTATTATTAATCATTTCAGTGTTTAAATATAAATGGGGCATGCACAGGTGAATTGTCTTCTGTGCACATAATGAACTAACGTCTGTGACTGGCTGATAAGTTCTAAACTTAACTCATGCACTTAACTCAAATTAAAAAAGAGACTGAATAAAAATTACAAACTTGGTTGGAATATATTTATTATTATTTATCTACGTATTGCCTGTAATTGCTCTCAACATAGAACGTTCTATAAATCTCAACAGTTAAAACAAACATTTGATGCTCTTTTGTGTACTTTAATGGTTACTCAGGCAATTTCAGTGCTTCATGTGCTGCACTTTTGTGCTTGCTTTGCTGTGAATTTTAGGTGTTTTTTTTTTTCACTGTAGATTTATATTTGCATCTCAAACGCCTCCAGTTGCCTCTCAGCAGGATAAAAAGACGAGGAGGTGCTGAGAAGAGGTCCGTGTTTTGGAGGGTGCCGGTTGTGGTCCTCTGGCTCTGTTATGTACAGGTCACATGCTGGGGATCCATAGGAGCACTCCTCTTCTCTCTGCGTCTTTGAACCACAGATGTTTTCCCCCTTAAAGAGGAAAAGAAATAATGTTTGAAGCTGTTAGGCAAAGAGGCAGGAGGGCTCAAAATATGTGTTTTCCCTGAGGACATTTGTGGATTAAATATTCATTTGTGTATAATGGTCTTTATCCTATTTGGATATTGACTTATTCATCACCTGCACTGCATTTTCTACAAAACAAGGATTTGCATAAATGACTGAAACAGATGATGCTGTGCAAACACAAGCTTTAGTAAACTATGAAATTAATCTCTGTAAAAAAACAAACAACAATATATATATATATATATATATATATATAAATATAGCACTGACAAGTATAAAGGTTGGTACTATATAAAAAGTGTATTGCTGGTCGTATACATTGTCATGTTCTTCTTAAGTGTAGTAATGGCTAAGACATTGTAATATTGGGAAGTCATAATATTAGTGAAGGTAATGAAGCGACAGCCGTTCGAATCGTAGAGGGGGTTGTCCCATGTCCAGAAAGTGACTCTTAGGCCCAATCCCAATTCTCTTTTCTACCCCTACCCCTTCCCCTAGCCCTTGCCCTTTCCCTACACCCTGAAACCAAGGGCTAAGGGCGAGGGTTGAAAAGACCGCCCTACGAAATGGGACAGCCCTCCATTTGACTGCATTTAACACAGATTAATAAGGTTATGTAAATAAAAAGCAAGCCTACTTGTCTCTATAGCATGTTTCTACAAAACCAGTTCATCACTTGATTGATGCTGTTTTGTAACACCTAAACAACAGGACTCGTCTCAGCCCAAACCCTACAGATTGTCATCAATTTCTGCTTCATTCGGCGCTACATTCTCCTTCCCCCTGTCCGTGTGTCGCTGTGGCTGCAGCCAGAGCTGCCAGAGATCAGCCGATCCGCTCGTCAATCTATCAAACTTCATTTATAAAGCGCTTTTCATACTGAAAGGTATCACAAAGTTCTTGTAGCCACTCAGCGGGGACGGGCAGAGGTTAGACCCGCTCGCAGTGCGCACAGGGCGGGACAGGCGCCCGCAGCCTCCGCTCTGAGCCCCGGGCCTGAGCGGAGGCTGCGCTCAGAACGGGGACAGACAGCCTCGGACCCGGGCTCAGAGCACAGCGGCGCGGGGAGAGAGACAGCCTCGGACCCGGGCTCAGAGCACAGCGGCGCGGGGAGAGAGACAGCCTCGGACCCGGGCTCAGAGCACAGCGGCGCGGGGAGAGAGACAGCCTCGGACCCGGGCTCTGAGCATAGCGGCGCGGGGAGACAGACAGCCTCGGACCCGGGCTCAGAGCACAGCGGAGCGGGGAGACAGACCGCGGGTGCAGCAGCGATGAACCCCGTGTGTTATGACATTAGCGACGTATCGAAAGTTTGGAAAGAAATGCCAAAAGTCAGTCCAAACAGCGCAAATACACGGAGCATTTGCAGCAGCAAAGCGAAAACGTAGAACTGACACGTATAAAGCAATGGACTGTTCTAATTGTTGCACAAAGCGAATAAAGTCATGAACGAAGCGTTCTGCAACTGTATAAATGTTGTAAGAGTGCTTATTGATGATGTTCGTGAATTCATTTCGCAGCTTATTTCCGTGTTTTGTCAAACTCCTCCTACCCCTTCGTGTGAAGTGTGCATCTGAAAAACCCTCGCTTGAAGGGCTATGTGGCCCTCTCCCTCACCCCTACCCCTCACCGCAAAATACAATTGGGACACCCCTTCGTCTCTCGTGAACGCGCAAAACGAAGGGAAAGGGCTAAACGGAGGGCTAAGGGGGAGAATTGGGATTGGGCCTAATAAGTGCAGTCGGTTGTTGTGTCCAAGACACTTTACTTCCATGAAATCTTTGTCCTTTACTCCTTTACACACAAGTAACAGACAACTGTGAAGTGAAAGCAAAATGATACATGATTCTGTTATTTTTCAAAAAAATAGAAAAGTGAAAGGGGGGCGTGCACAAGTATTCATACAGCATTTTCTGAGTGCATTAAATTGCCTTTATAACATTCCTAATGACTGCAGAATGTTCACAGCTTGCCATAACCATTAAATAGAGGCCGCCTGTGCGTAATCTACTCTCTAGTATAATTCCAGCTGTTCTGTGAGGGCCTCAGAGCTATGGTCTGAGTGTATTGGTCACTAAACAACATCATGAAGGCCAAGGAGCTCACCAGAGAGGTCAGGGATAAAGTTGTGGAGACGTTTAAAGCAGCGTTAAGTTATACAAAGATTTCCCAAGATTTGAACATCTCACGGAGCACTGTTTAATCCATCATTCGGAAATGGAAAGAGTATAGCACCACTGCGAACAGACCGAACAAGGAGAGCACTGGTAAGAAGTGCCCCAAGATAACTCTGGAGGAGCTGCGACGTACTGCCGCTGAGCTGGGGGAATCTGTACATGGGACAACTATAAGTCGTACTCTACACAAATCTGGCCTTCATGGACAAGTGGCAA
Source organism: Proterorhinus semilunaris (assembly GCA_021464625.1). Taxonomy (NCBI): domain Eukaryota; kingdom Metazoa; phylum Chordata; class Actinopteri; order Gobiiformes; family Gobiidae; genus Proterorhinus; species Proterorhinus semilunaris. The sequence continues at coordinate 17,398,994 of CM038357.1, forward strand.
GAAGAAAGCCATTATTGAAAGGAGGCCATAAGAAATTTCGTTTGAAGTTTGCTAGAAGTCACATGGAGGACACAGCTACCATGTGGAAGAAGGTGCTTTGGTCAGATGAGACAAAAGTTTAACTTTTTGTCCCAAATGCAAAACGTTATGTATGGAGCAAACCTAACACTGCTCATCGTCCTGAGTGCACCATCCCCAGTGTCAAATATGGTGGGGGGAGCATCATGCTATGGGGCTGCTTTTCCTCAGCGGGGACTGGGAAGATTGTAAGAAAAGTTGGGAAGATGGATGGAGCCAAATACAGGAACATTTTGGAGGAAAACCTGCTGGAGTCAGCAAGAGAATTGAGGCTGGGGCGGAGATTCACCTTCCAGCAGGACAATGACCCTAAACACAAAGCTAAATCTACAATGGAATGGTTTAAAAACAAACATATTAATGTGTTAGAATGGCCCAGTCAAAGTCCTGACCTAAATCCTATTGAATCTGTGGAAAGACCTGAAAACTGCTGTTCACAAACGCTCTCCTTCTAATTTGAAAGAGCTTGAGTTGTTTTGTAAAGAGGAATGGGCTAAAATGTCAGTCTCTAGATGTGCAAACCTTGTAGAGTCAAACCCCAGAAGACCTGCTGCTGTTATTGCAGCAAAAGGGGGTTCCACAAAGTATTAAGTCACGCTGTATGAATACTTATGCACGCCCCACTTTTCACTTTTCTATTTAAAAAAAAAAAACAGAATCATGTACATTTTGCTTTCACTTCACAGATGTCTGTTACTAGTGTGTGAACTTTCAGTAAAAAATTCTAAATAAAATCTTTACGTTTAGGGTTGTAAACATGACAAAAAGTGCAAAAGTTCAAGGTGTATTAGTACTTTCGCAAGGCACTGTATATATAGTGGCTTGCAAAAGTATCCGCCCTCCTTTACCTTTTTGACATTTTGCCACGCTATGGACCATAAACATAAATATATTTAATTGAAATTTTATGTGAAAGACACACACTAAGTGACACACAATCGTGAAGTGAAATGAAATTCATACAACTTACAAGAATACAATTCTCTTCTAATTTTATGCAACTGTGAAGCACTTTGAATTGCCTTGTGTATGAATTGTGCTCTACAAATAAACTTGCCTTGCCTTGTCATGACATTTTTTTATGAATAAAAAACTAAACAGTGGGCTGTGCATACAGCATCTACCCTCTTTCCTTTTAGTGAAACCAATTGCCTTGAGAAGTTGCCTGATGTTTTCTGAATGATCACATGCTAATGACTAAATAGAGCTCACACGTCTGTGCAAAAGTCTAGTCTAAAACCTGCGTTTAGAAACACAAGAGACATAGAGTAATACAAGCTTTTTACAGTATAAGGTCAACTAAAATTGAGTGTGAAGTATTGTAAAAAACAAAGCACCCCTGCACTTGGCAGGGCAGTCTGCAAACTATTATGAAGTATTATGATTAAAATAAAATAATAATGGGTGTGATTTTAAGTCATAATGTAAGCTGGAAACCCCATATAACAAGCATACAATCAAAAATGGCAAAGAGTATATCGGTAATGTACAGAGCTAGACATTTGCTAAAATATAGAGCCTTACATAATATATATAGTTCTTTAATTCTCCCATATATCAGCTACTGTGCGGAGGTTTGGGGTAACACTTATTCAACTCATTTAGATCCACTTTATAAACTTCAGAAAAAAGCCATAAGAATCGTTCATAACGTTGGTTTTAGGGACCATACAGATGAGTTGTTCTTAGCATCTCGTATAATGAAAATTGAAGACTTAATTAAATTTAAAACTCTTGTTGTAATATACAAAGCAAGTCGTGACCTTCTCCCCAAGAACACCCAAAAATTGTTCAGCAGTAGAGAAGGAAATTATAATTTAAGAGGAGAATTTGTGATGAGAAAACATTGTGTTCACACCACCCTTAAAAGTATGTGTATCTCCCAAGCAGGAATAACATTGTGGAATGACTTAAATAAAGAGACAAAACAGAGCAAAACACTAGGAAACTTTTAAAAAAACATGTAAAGACATTATCTTTAAAAATTATGCTAGTGAAGTATCATAATTACTGTTATTTTCACAGACAGGCACACACTCGCGCTTTTTTAGTTGTTGTGGGGTTTGCCTGGATATGAATATTGAGGTATTATAAAGAAAGTTAAGACTCTATTGTATTATTGAACATTGACTACAGTAAACTTTAGTGTGTTGGGACCTTAAAATCAGGTCAGCTTTCTCAAGTTTTTCATGACTATGGACAAAAATAACACGTTTCCAATGTAAACTGTCATGGATTACATATACGAATGTACACTGTACAGATGTATACATGTGATTTTTATTTATTTTTTGTGTGATGTTACTTGGTTGAGAAATAAGGGGTACTCCTTTTGAGCAAAAGTCTTGTTTTTTTCTCATTTTAAATGTCTTATTTTTCTGCTCAAATAAATACATAAAATAAAATAAAAATTAAAAAACATATGGACATATAAATGTTAACCTGTGCCCCAAAAGCAGCGCCGTACTTCTTTGGAAACAAAGCTTTTGATGCGGATGATGAACAAGATTGGATCTTATGCGACAGCATAGGGCTGGACTTTACCGCAGCCTGGCCATCATTAGCAGGAGAAATCTTTGCAAAGGCACGCGAATTTCATGTGTTTTTTGGAGGATGTAACTTTGCCTGGAGCTTCCAGTTAAGCGATAAGTGATGATGACACACATGCGCTCTGTTTAGGCGCACGTACACACGCCTGACACGCGCCACGGAGCTTAAATATTAAGAACTTTGGATTAAACCTTTCACCGTCACTTTAGTACGGTTCATATTATCAGATTTCTGCACCGTGGCATGGTGCATTGTTGCACCCCTACTCGTAATCATTGCTCAAGAAGATAAGAGTAAAAACATGGCCCCAGAGAGTGCACGTTTCTGTGAAGAAACCAGAGAGTCAGTGTTTAAGATGTTAGCATGCTACCGGTTAGCATTTAGCTTCAACAACTCTGACCTCTCCCAGAGAAAGCCCTGAACCACACTCCAAACATATAGCCTTGGATACAACATGTGACCGATGTCAGAGCTGAGCTGTTACTGTAGTATTTCCTCAGTTTATAGATGTGAGACAAACATGTGTATAATGTGACTCAGACTGAGACTCTGTTGACATGACAAACTGTAAAAATCCCAGAGAAATGTTTTCTGTTTTCTTTTACCTCTTTGATGTGTTAATTTAGTCTGAGGAGTGAAGCAGATCTTTAGTAAATCCTGCTGTAGCTCGACAGACAGCGCTGCTACTTCTACCACATTTACTGGTTTCTTCACATAAACGTGTGTCTCTGGGGCCGTGTTTTTACTGTTATCTTCTTGAGCAATGATTACGAGTACATAAAAATGCCACTGTCAATCAGTCGTCTTTCATTTTCATCTTGAGTAGAGATATTGTTACATGATGTAGTACTAAATAATTCTACTTCGGTATTCAAAATGGCCGCCGGAACTATGCTTGATGTCATTGGAAGCGCATGTATACTCTAGTTGCGCATGAATACCGGACGAGGTAAACCCTCAGAGCATGGAACAGTCATTAGTAGGCAAACAGTGTCCTCCTAAAACTAATGCATATGATTAAGCAGCAGAGGTTTTCAAGAATCATGCAATAAGAATCAATGATGACTAGATGGGTTGTGTAATTCATGTGAGACAATACACAAAGCATTCAAGTGGACAATGGGGTTAGACTATTGAACTAATGTCCCCAACATTTATGAATAAGAAGCACAGGCTTGATGACCCGAGAGGAGTTGCATTGAATAGTAATAAAGCTGACTTCTTGCGGTGTTCGAAAAGTGCAAATCTTTAGTAGTTTTGATTGTTTTGACATTATTTAATTTTGTATCCATGTGTAATTAAATATAGAGGCTGGCGCATGATCCTGATTTTTCAAACAACGTAAACGTGCCTGCCATTTCTGTTGACCTGTTCAAAGAGTTGTTATTTGATGGCGCTCACTACACGAAATGCATATGGGTGCAGGGAACAGAATGCAAATGTTTCTGTACTTGATGTACCCATCCAATTAGTCTGTAACCATTCCTCATTTGAAAGCTCAGAATTTCCACTTTCTGAGTTTTATCTAGAGCCCTGCTCTCGCACAAATTAGGACTTAACTGAGGACAGGTGCCGGGATTGTGGAAGTAGAAGATTCTGTTCATTTGCAAACCTGATTTAGCCGTAGGATTTGCATGGCAACTCAAACTGCGGGACTCTTTGGAAATCGTCTTGTGAACCAAAGAGATTTTAAACATATAACGTTTGCATAATCTAAATCAACATTAACACTGTTAATCAAAACAAAATTCAAAAATACAATAAACTTTATACAAACAAGTCCCTTCTCTTAAGATGATAGGGATTTCCTATGATTTTAATCAATCTCGTGGTTAAAAAATCCCCACGTTTTATCAGTTGTCGATATCGTGTGAGGGCGGAGCTGCGGCGAGCCTCCAGCGTCCCGCACACACTTGAGCTTGGCTCATTCACTCAGCGCTCTGTCCCATTCGGGGCTTTTTTCGCCCCCTAAAAGTAAAATATATTTGTAAATAGGTTTTTGTTGGGCGCGTTGGTTTACTATCACCTGGATAAAGAATCAGACATAAGAACGACTTGTTTAACCTGTTCATTTGACTTTAAATCACGTTTTGAAAGGCACGAAGTGAGGCTCGCCTCCAATGCACTGCCCTGACGATACGAGGGGGGCGCTGTGTCAGCGCTACACATTTCTACAAAACATGTGGACTACAAGTGAAAAACCAGCCTGTTTTATTATTCTGCACGGTTTAGGAGAGGCAATTTAAACGTTAAGGGAAAAAAAGGGAAACTGATTAGACTGACATTTTATGGATGAAATGCTGTAGACGAGTCTTTATGCTGAAAATGTTGCCGCTATCGCGCACCGCCCGCGTGGTGCATCAGGATTGTCAATAACTTATCACTTGGACGGGCGGGGTACGAGTCTCGGTCACGTTCACTACTATTACATTTTTATTTGCAATATCGTGAAAATGTATGTTATGTGTAGTGAGTTGGGGTTTAGCCTTCCTGCAGTTAACCAATCCAACGTAGCGCTATAAAAGGAGCCCTTTCCTGACCTCTCCTCTCTCCGACGTCACATCCGCCATGCAGCAATCGGGATATACTTCAATGGGCTACCCGTGCAGTGGACGAGTTGTTGACTAGTTGCAGAAGTCGTGTTGGAGCGTCAAGCCGGCGGCTGGAGGCGTAAAGCCAGCAACCGAGTCCTTAACTTCCATGGTGCATCGCGGCTTGCAAGCGCTGGTCCGGAGGCTTCTGCGTAGCTGGGCAGGGTCGGATGCTCGGGGTCCGGGAATGGCTCGTCCGGAGAGCGCAGCGCAACGCAATTACTTGTCTAAAGAACGTTTACTAAACTACTTATCTCAACTTAAAGAGAATAAATCCATGTTTTTTGTAACTTACCTTTGTCCTGTCAATTTTAACGAACCTTCGTTGCCTGTGGGTTAACTTCTATCTTTTATTTGGGGCGCAATGCCCCTGGCGTTGTCTAAGGATGTCTAGCGTAATGGAGTGGTGGGTCCACACAGCCACCTAGCTCACCCACTCGCATTGCCACATTATGTTGAATGTGTTGCTATTGAATGCTATTTCAAAGTAAGAGAATACCCGAGACAGCAGGTTGCATTTTTTCACTGCAGTTTTGTTTACTTTATATTGGAGTCAAAAGCATGTGCCTCAACAGCAACAAACCTCACCGCACGTCTACTTTGTACACACGGGTTGCTGATGCCTTTCTTTTTCAGCCCATCTGATCTTTTGTACCCTTTTTGTTACTAACGCGGCAAAAATATGTAATGGTTTATTCCATTTATTGAACTAAAAAAAATGAAATTGGCCGTTCACCAGTTGCCGTAGTGGGAACATTTCTGTGTTGAAATGCTGTGTTTAGTTATACTTTCTGGATCTACTTCTTGGATTCTAATGAGGGTAATGTTGGACCAAAAGAGTGAGTTCATTACCACAGATCGAGGCCGTCTGTCACAAGTAAACGCTCAGAGCAACATCTCCACATGGCCAGCCACCATTTGACGCCCCTGCACCTGAAGCTCCATTTTTAAATTATGTATTCAAATGAACAGACTAGCTTGCTTCTGTGAGTCACTGACTCTAAATCTCAACACTGAATACTTTAACAGGTAATGTTAGTTTTTCTTAAAACATTTCTCAGAATTACTTCTTGCCTTAAAGGCCTTGTGCTAAACTTTGCTCTTATTTGCCAAACCGTTGTTTCAAGCCATTCATATGAGTGAGTTTATAAAAGTTTAATTCAAAATTAATTATTATAACTGAATTTAATTAGTGTCCCTCACAATTATAAAAAGGAGTGCGACACATTATCAATCTGACTTGTGGAGACACTGGCAGGATTGTCTTTTTAAAATGCCATTTTAATTGTTTGTCTAGTCTTTTTATTTTATTGTTAATAGAATACGAGTCTGGAATAAAGTTAAATTGAATAACATTAGAACATTGGGGGGGAGTTGCTATCAAAAATGCTGTGGTTAAGTCAAGTGAATCTATTTATAAAACTCATTTAAAACAATCATTGCTGCCCAAAGTGCTTTAAACAAGCAATAAAATTGAAAATAGTAAAATACATGTTTAACCTCATAGTAGATATGGCGTCCTGCACATTAGCATAGTCTGCTTTAATGGCTCTGCTTGTGTTCTTCTTGCAGATAAACGCGGTTATATTGTACCTTTGTGCTGTCACTGAGCCGCTGTGAGACAACGAAATGCCTGAAGGGACTGCGCTCAGACTTCTTATCACGATCCTGTGTCGTCAGTCTGGAAGCGGGCGTCACAGAGCGAGTCACGCCCTTTGTCTGCGAAAAATGACAGTGAAGGCAAGTATGTACAGTATGCCGCACACATGTGTTTAAGTGGGCCGTTGATAATAAAGGTGCACCTTGTGAGGAGCTGCGTGTCTCTCGTCATTTCCATTTGAAGGCAAACTGCATACAGATGCCTGAATAAAACCATAATTATAGTTATTAGTTGTTATTATTCTTGTGAAACAAAGCACACAAAAACACATCAAAACCACATTGCAAAGTACAGTGTAAATCTTTTAATAATAATAATAATAATGCATTAGCCCAATATAGCACTTTTCCGCATGCTCAAAGTCGCTTTACAATTTAGTGCATAATTCATTCCCTCCATACTCGGTGATGGTAAGCTCAGGTAGGCCCTTCCTGCTTAGCTTCCCAGATCTGAAGTTAGCCCAAAACCTAAAAACATTTTTGAACAGTTTGAACAAATCGCCGTTCTAAGCGGTTGGGCTTTTCCCATAGAACTTTGAAACTGTGAATATTTGGTTAATGAGGGTGAGGTTAATGTGAGCAAATGCTTTAAATTTGAGTGTTTTATGTCGGCCAAATATTAATAAGGAATATAATTCTCTGAGAAAAATGAACTGCAAGGAAGTGTGATTCATTCAATATCAAAAATGTATCGATTGACAGCACCAACAATGTAAAGCTCTAAACTTGCACTGAAAGATGGATTGTAGCGAGATCTGAATTTTCAGTCTCAAAAAATCTCGAAAGGCTCGGATACGTTTGGGTTAAAAATCATTAGTGGATCGGATGATTCAGACCAATCGTGTGGCTTTATAGGTGAGTGCGCGGGTTTTATGCAACAATAAGCACAACATTTTTTAAATATGATTATCTACTTGCTTTGGAGCTTTGTAGTTTAGCTATATTTTGAGACTTCTCTGTGATGAGTTAAAAAGGAGTGCCTGATCTGTGGTAAATATCCCAAATATCCGTCTTTAAAGAAGAAGAAGAGCTTTATTTATATTATTATATTATTTACGATTTAACCAGTGGTTTCCATATCATCGTTAATTTCATCATTGTTCTTTCTAATTGAAATTATACTAAAACTAAATTAAATTAACTTAACGATGATTAAAACTATTACTAAAATGTGAATAAAACAAAAATAAAATACATTGTCAAAATTAACTCATCACCATAAAGAATCAGAATATGTTAGGGGGAAAACATGTGATAACAATTCCTCACACTCTTAGATCCACAATAAATAAAATAAAATAAACAGATTATAACTAACTTGGCACAATTAATTATGCTTTGTTTTACTGAACAAAGCCAATAATAATTTCCCCTAAAAGCAAAAACAGCAATGATTCATCCCCAGTGCCTCAAGGTGAGTTTATGCGGTTCTTACATATTTGGTTTCACGGCCATAAGCACGAGGAAATTTAGAGCTGCTTTTCTGAAAACAAAGAGTAAACAAATAAGACGTGGCAATGAGTGAAAAGGCTTGTTTTTTTAAGGGGATGAAAAAGTCACTCAAACTCAGTGCATTAATTGCAAGGAAGGGAAGGGGGGAAAAAACAATGGAAAGAAGTCCTTGGTGTCTCCTGCTCGAGCTTAAAATTCACAGTACAGAGCAGTCATTTAGTCAGTCATTCAGCTGTCTAATCAGCTGTATACGTGACAGATAGAGTAATGACTGTTGACATTTACACATTCAAGGGCTTACTGTTCACAACATTAAAACAAAACACTGTATCTGATTACAGAGATGGCAGAATCAGTTGTATACACTGTTATCTGTGTGGTGTAACATACTGCATATCACATCAAACATACTGGTAATAACTTGTATAATTTCCTGTCACTGTAATTCCTCACTTCTGAAACATGTGCGTGGTCAATGTTGAGTCGAGTTGCGTTTGCGCAAACACGGGAGAAAGACCTTAAATTAAGTCGTGGGCCCTTAGCAACGAAATGGCCACTGGATGTGTGTGTATCCAACACCAAATAGGCAGAAACTGAATATGGTTAAACATTTAGATGAGGAGCCACTTTTATACACTAATTTTAAATCTTTATTTTTCTCATGAATGATTTCAAACTAGGCTTTGACATCACTTAAATACAGTTAAAAACTGAAAACTTCTGGATTGTTTATAATTTACACAAAAGTTCCATTTTGACTAGGACTCCATATTGGCTTGGGGTCAATATGGACTCCAAGCCAATATGGCCCTGCGAGAGTGAATTACAGTTGTTCTCCGTTGGTTTGGCTCATTTCTTGAAACAGAAATTACATTCTCAAAACAACATGGACAAATCTCCAAATCACTTGGCAGTTGTTCACAACAGAATAGAATTTCTCATTCATTTCATCAAATTGCAAATGCTCAAGTCCATGTCTCAATGTCTCAGCACATCTTGCAAATGGTTAAGTACATGTAGCCGACAATTAGCACAATGTCCAAGTGAATAGATCTTGTTGATCTAAACTGATTGTTGATTCTCAGTCTAATGGTCGTTTGCTCCAAAACGTGTCAGCGTCATTTCATTGTATAAGTCGTCACATGCACAATAGTCTAATTGTCAAAATCAGTCAAGAACACAATACCATGAATACCATATGAATCCTTTGGAAGATTTGATAAGTTTATTATAGAAATTACAGTCAGAACTAGAACTTACAGTATGTTATGCTGAATACATTTTCTTTTTACTCTGATGTATGGAAGTTACTTTATTTGTGTGAATGATAATGTTTACACTTTCCGTGGCAGTATGAGTGCAATGTGTGATGTCAAACCTTGGAGGCAACTCTTACCCTCAAATCCTATTTCTTGTTGTTGTTGTTTTTTTCAGTTTTATACATAATTGTATTCTGTTAGCTAGACAAAAAAGTTACAGTAACCATTGTCAATGAAGGACTGGGCTACGACTGAAAGGTGGACACGAGGGACATTTAAATGGTGCTCTGCCATAGTGACAAAACATCTAAACATTTGCAGTGCTTACACAGTGCCAAAGGGTCAAAGCATTTTGGGGGAGCTGATTGTTTAAATGAGAAGGAAATTTAGTTTTGACACATGAGTGAACTGTTTTGGGAGAGGTCTGAGCTTTTACAGGTGAACCATGGAGTTGTGTCGAACCATCCACGTTATTTTGGCAAAAGCACCAAGAGTGTTGAGAACGTCCGTTCTGTTTCAAGAAATGAGCCAAAGCAATTGAGAAGGATCTGTGCCAATTTCGGGGCATTGACTGTTTAAATGAGAAGGAAATTTAGTTTTGAAGCATGAGTGAACTGTGTTGGGAGAGATATGATCTTTTGCAAGTGAGCTATAGTGTTGTGCTGAACTGAAAGACTGTTGATGATCTTAGAGTTTTAAGAATGTAATTTCTGTTTCAAGAAATGAGCCAAACCAATGACCGTACTACAGAAATGGTATGGCCATTCAGCATGACCCAATATGGTAAATGATTTAAATTAGAGACCAAGTGACTGAGCGATGCTGATACAGTCCCAACAATTTCACCTGCTTACCAACAAACAGGCCTTTCTTAGCTTTTTCTTCTCTGCTTTATGGGAGTGTTCCTCAGGCTCGAGCTCAACATTTCTCTTGCTGTGATGTTTGACTGATGTTAGTCCCAACTTCCGAGCATAGGCTATTTCTAATAACATGGTAATGGGATTGAAAAAGCTTGGTACCTAAACTCTAATTGTTTAAAAACTATAGATTATCAGAAAACATGGTTAGTATTTTCTTCTTTCTTTTCTTCTTTCTGAATATGAAAATAGTGTTGCCAAATACAGTGCATTATGCCCATGATCTTTACCATGCAATTTCCAGCCTCCTACCATGTTGTTCCTCTAACTTGGTATTTTTATCTTTAAATGTTGGTTTCACACACATCTTTTATCTATAAACAGGCGCTGACATATGAACATACTGATTTTCACAAGACACTGCATCTGTCAAGGTAAATAAAATGTACGACGTGAAGAGTATACCTGTGCCTCTTTAACAGCTGGTGATTTCGATTTCTGACGAGGGAAAGAATAAACACATTAAATCATTAAATGAATGCGTGATGCTCGTATTGACTCGGTCACAGAGGTGTGGACACTCACAGAGGAAATGCTGCCCGCCAAAATCTCATCTATAACGGCGTATAACTCCTCGGACTCCTTCCTGAGCCAGGCGGGTGAGCACATCTGCGGCCACAGACATATTTGTATTGTTACCTGTTCAGTGGTGCTGCTGCAGAGGCGTGAAAAAGCGCAGTGTGTCGTTGGATTACCTCGTTGTGGGTGTCTGTCTCTGTGGCGTTTAATGGCACACCTCTGTCCCGAGTGGTGTCCTCCCCTCTTTCCACCTCCTCTTCTATCACCTGCATAACAGACAGACAGGAACGCTGTGTTTCCTATTCATTCACAATCGGTGTCCCTTCGCAGTGCCCCCGATCTCTGAGTGTTGCGTCTCCCGTTTCTTACGACTTTGAATATTATTGGTGTTGCCATTTTTGCGTTACAATTTCTGTACAGGTTCAAGGAGCTGTTGGCCTGCACGTCTCACGCCTTTATGAAAGATGCTTTGTCTTTTGATTTTCTTGACAGAAGCATCATTGGAATAACACCAATTGACAGAAAATCATTCAATTGCTGTACCCTGGAACTGATTCTGTGTATATCCAGTAGAGGCTGACAACACATGTTCTTCATTTTGACATTATAACGCTGAAAACTATACGGGAAAGTGAAACTTAAATAAAGAGAGATCACTTTTTCGAGAGCATTACAAATAGTGTAATTCAAAAGTCCAGTGGAGAAGGTCATGTGACTGGCCCCCTTGGATTTAAGGTGGGTCAGGCAAACTGAAACTTATCGTTTTTGCTAGATTCCAACACCAGAATCCTTTAGTCAAACAGAAACAGACTGAAAATAGATTCTTGACTGAACTCACCTGTTGATCTAGCAGAAGGGTGTTGGTGGGAATCGCTGCCAGAGATTTGTAGCCCGACTTCATTTTGTGTTGCTGTATGTGTGGGGGGGAAAAAGTGGAAGATAAAAGGTCAATATTTTTGAAGGGCATTACCACAAAAAGCTAATTATTTCTGCCCTACATTTCCTCAGGCTTTATCCACTGAACATCATCATGCAAAACACACACTGCCTTCCTAAAACAAAACGACACAAAGCTGTCACCGCGTGAGGGAGTTCTGATAAGAAATGCCATCTCGGAGGTCCATTGCACTTTTGCACTCTGCCAGGCGACGACGCCATTGCCAAAATCATTCATGTCTATTCTTGCTCTTTGTAAACTGCATTGATGATTATCAGAATAATTTGAACGATGTGGGGTTTTTTTTGGCCAATGAAGCTTGGCCTAGAAAACTTGCTCTCTTTTTTTACATTCCTTGCAGTTCTGACTCTAATCATGCCAATCATTCTCAAGGGATATGCTACTAGCAAACATCTAACATGTTATGAATGGCAACTGATCAAATAAGGTTGTGTTTTTCAAACTTTGAAATATCTAGCCATGTGGGTGTCTCCTTTTTATTGGATAGCGTTAAGACCAAAGGCAGTGTTTCTGGGACGGCTAGATAGATAGATAGATAGATATTGTCCCCATTTTTTTGAGAAGTGTGGCATCAAATTCAACATATTTTTATTTTTTCCTCCTTAGAAAGCTACACTGATGTATCTTACATATGGTTTGCTGTAGTTTGTGACAACATGCCAACATCGCAAACTATGATTTTGAAAAAAAAAAGTCAAATCTAAAACTTTATAGTTGACTTGACAGTTTGATGGCAAGCGCTTCAAGAAAAATACACACAGATACATTTCTCTGGGAGTTTTCAAACTTGATATCTAGCTATCAGGCATATGCTTTTAAATGTGAACCCATGGGTGGACTCAAAGAACAGTATGTCAGGGAGCAACTAAAAAAACAAAGAGGGGAAAAAAGAAATCATGCGCGTTGTCATGCAAGTGGGAAAAGCTACCTTTCTTTTTTTACCCTCCCTGTCAGCGCCGTCTGATATTCCACTCCCCGGTCTTGGAGAAGGGGTGGACCGCAGCGTCAGGGAGGGCGAGGGGGTGAGCTCTCTGATTGGTGGGGCAGGCGAGGGAGTGAGGGTGGTTGTGGGACAGGGGGAAGCGCGCGGAGAAGGCCATCCCGTAACAGCCGTGGGCGTGTAGCGAGGAGGAGACAGACAGCGGGACAGGTTAGGGGATTGTTTGGGTTCACAGCGGCTCGTGACCCACTGATTCCCCGCTGGGAGTTGAACAGGTGGAGGCGATGGTGAATAGGCAGGAGTGACATTTTCAGAAGAGCAAGGAGTCTTGAGCTGTTGCGATAGAGACTGAAGCTTTGAGAAGGATGAATTAGGGAGGCGGGTCCATTTCTGTGGCACACCTGTGTCAAGTTCGAGTGCAGGTTCAGGGGATAGACATGAGAGTTTGTTCGGCTTATGATCCACATTAAGGCAGAATGAAGGCTTCAGCGTGGGCAATTTTGGCTTGGAAACAGAGACGTACGATCTATGTAGATTTATTGGGGAAACTGATTTGACTATAGATGAACAGACAGGCTGTGGGACCTGCTGAAGCGAATTGTTTATCTTGTGTGGTTTAAAAGCGCTCGGCGGCGGAGGTGAAATCAGTTGCTGCCATCTCGGGACGGCATTCAATTTGCTTGTCCTAATTTGAGTTTGTGGGCATGTTGTTCTGCTGAGGAGAGGAGGAGCTGTGGCACAGCGGCTTGGGTCCTTGTACGCCTCATTTTGGCTGTCTATGGATGTCGTGGAGGAGAATTCGGTGGAGAGCTCGAGGGGAATGGACGCAACACTGGAAGCCGCTGAGCAGGCCCTACACTGGGACAGTGTAATGTTGTTGACTGGCCAGCAGGGAGTGTATGGGCGCTGGACATTGGAGGATAGAACTGGAAGTCGACCCTTCCTCAAAATGGCGGTGAGGAGAGACAGGCGGGTCAATGGCGGTCGGTGATGCGTTGGAGTTGGGGACATTGGGTATGTCAAATCTTCACATGAAGAGCGGCAACTCTGAGGTAAGCTAATGAGGCTCGAGCCTGGTGCCAGGAAGTGCTTTTTCACCGGGAGAATAGAAGGAGTGAAGACGCCAGAATAGACCGAAGAGCAGGGTGAGATAGTGCGGCTTCCCGAGATAGAAGAGACGTCTTTGTCCGAGCATGCAGACAAGATGGACTCTCTTGAAGAAGCTGGAGTGGGAAAGAGGTCTGCAGAACTGGTGGGGCTAGCTCTGTCCTGTTGTGATTTGAAATAGCAACCCAAGCTAACCTCAGAGGCACGTCCTGGGACACGGTGATAGTGCTGTTGCAAAATGTCTGTGTGTTTATTATGGGTTGCCTCCATAGTGGCCTGTCCCCAGTCAGGGGTATTTTCAGACCAATCGCTGATAGTGGGAGCAGGGCGAGAGTCGAGGTCAGAGGGAAGTGCACACTGGAAAACAAAACATGTTACTTAGGTTCACCGCTGTAATCAAAGCTACATATAGAATTTGTATTCATAGCATTTGACATTTGGTAATATTTGTCATAATGAAATGTGAGTTTTAATTAACAGAAGGCTATATTAATTAAAAAAGACATCACAAATATATGGAATGAAAGTTAGAGTTAAGCACGAAATATTCTTTCAATGTGGCACCAAACCCTGAAGTGCTAACGAATCTACAGCTACTGATTCAATAAGTTTAGAACTGTATCTCGCATCCGCAGTGTCTCAGAAGGGGTTTAGACTTTAAAGGATGCCACTAAGTTTTATAAGAAATTTTAGGTAGCAAAAATACTGTTATAGTTTATTCAGCAAAAGGAGCTGATATTAACCTTATTCGTGACAAATTGTAAATGCTATTATGGTTACATAATAAGAGTCTTACAGCCCATGCAAATGTTGGCACTGTCTTATCTCACAAAATGTCAACCTCGCACATTGCAATGCACTTATAATATTCTTTTGTCGCTTACTGTGTCGGTGTTGCTCTGTGATTGTGTGCTGCTGCTTCCTTTCGTTTCCTCAGAGTTGGGGATGTAGATGGTTGAGAAGAGTTGTTTTCCTGACACAGCCTCCCTGGTGGTCTCCTCTACCATGTTCTGACAGGAGAAAGTGAAATGTTTAGGAGGCATAGAGCAGGTGAAACCTGAGCAGAGTCTGAGGGGGAGCAGGGCACAGGGGTGAGCTGCTGTTACCACTGTCATGCTCTCAACCTACACTACATGTAAACAGTTACATATGTTACATACTGGCTTTAACACAGGAGTCAGGACACACAACCAAACAGAAAGCACTGGCTCGGCATAAACACTGTTTAGAAGGTGGGGAAGTTTCTATAAAATAAATGCTTAGTTAATTAATAATGATATTAAAATATTGACTTGTACACTTGTAAATATGCATTGTAAGTGCATTGAGTTGCCTTGTGTACAAAATGCGCAGTATAAATAAACATGTCTTGCCTTGTCATTATGCATGTTTACACAACGCGAGATTGGCTAATTTTTATCCGTTGTCCGTGCATTCATCACCATTCACAGGTTGTCTGTGCAAGCACATAGACACCACTGATAAGGTTGTCTTACCCAAGGACACAATGACAATATAACAATATTTGCAGTAACAGCACTAATAACAATCACTGCTATCAGTCGTACGAAGTATATGAATTTGCTCCAACTTTTGGTCACGTAACAATATAAAATAATTGGAATTGAAAACTGAATAATACTTTTGATTTATATTATAGCCTACTTTATTTTCAGAAAGCGACCTAGTGTAGAAGAGAAGCCTGCAGAAGGTGATCCTCTTCCCTGCAAAGAAAGGACTGTGCCTCAGCAGATCACATTTGGACAGGAATTGTCTTTTCAAAAATGCCAGGACTCATTTATGTTTCCAGTTAATCAGACTGAATGAAATAAGGGCATATACAGAGGCATATCCTGGTATTTTAAAGCAGTACTAAGTAACTCATTCCCCTAGAGGCCATAAGCGCCACTGCAGGTGTAGTAGCATTTAGCATTTTTTTACTCATCAACTGTCCGTGAGAGTAAATACTTCGCTGACAGAAAAGACAAAGGGAAAGAGGGATATTGTACATCCATTTACACAATGGAGATAATTTTTTTCACTCAAACTTGGCTGCAAATACTGTTTAAGTGGTGCTAGCCTGCAGTTAGCTTTGCCCGTTAGCCTTTTTGCTTCTTCTAGGTGATTCCATTAGTGTGTATTGCTGCTCCGACCCGGTGGCAGGCAAGTTGCAATTGTGGTTTTCTGGCCAGAGACACCAGGGGGAGATGAAAGACCCCCAATCATCCCATTAACACTTGTATTACCTCCAGAGGGACTAGGAAAAGGATTTATTAAGGTAAACAAGTTACTTAGTACTGCTTTAATGCTTTAAGCTGACAGCAAAAAAAAAAAAAAAAAATCTTTGGTATATTTATAAGGCCTCTTTACTTAAAGTGTATTGGTATACGTATCGTCTAGACTGTTGAGGGCTCTGTATATCGCGATATGTATCGTATCATGGACCCCATATCGCGATACGTATTGTATCATATCGTAGGTGGTTTGCAATACCCGGTCCTATTTACCAGTGTGTCATAAACTACAAACACTGAGATCTTCAACACTGACGAATATTGTTTCATTACTTGCTCGATGAACGATCAAAAGTAAATTTGCGTAGTGTAAAACGAACTAGCGATTGAACGCTCTATGTTTAAAGCTTCTAAATGAGGTATGGCCTGTCCTTAAAAGTTGGTTAAAGTTGGGTTTTTAAAATGGTGAGAGCCAAAACGGGTATCATTTCAGTATTGGTAAATGGTAACATTTATATAGCGCCTTTCTACCTGATTTAGGCACTTTTAGTCACCTATTCACACGCTCATTCATACACTAGTGTACACAGACACTGGAGGTAAGGTGGGTGAAGTGTCTTGGATATTCGCCCCTATTGAATATTCGGAATCGATGCTCAATCCCGTATTTTTCCAGGATTGGATCCAATATCGGATTAGTGCAGTGAATACGATGGTAAAACAGTACATTTGTTTTATTACATTTTCCAGATTGATAAAAACTAGAGCGTGTGTAATTTATATTTATTGTATAAAGAAATTAGTTGATAATGGCTTGACAAATATTAGCTCGGGTACTCAACATAATCCAATCCAAAATCCTATCTGAGGCTAGAGAATATGACTTGAGATACAGCGTAATCCAACTAATAGAAGGCTGTCAATTTAACACTATATTCTGGGAGCTGTAATCATCGTGAAAAGCGGCTAATGTCATTACAGTGTCAAAAGCCGCTACATATAGATGTCAGAATGGATGGTTTTACAACTTGACAGCCACATTATTAGCGTCATAATTACATGTACAGTATATAGCTGGCACTACAGTCTGACGTAACATTGGCCTAAGGTTGATTAAAGGCAAACAAACTGCTAACAATAGAAATGAATTGATACATGTGCGTCTGATTGCACAAGACAAGACACTCCCCTTATAGCAAAAAAAAAAAAAGATCTAAGTTTTTTTTCTTACTAAATACACTTGTCAATACGTTCGATGGAAGATGCAAGTGTAGAATGAATGAGCTGCTGTGACCTCAGGTCTCTTTGATAATCCTTCTCAAAATGCAGCCTTAAACCCTACAAGTCAAGGCTACAAGGCCATAAAGCTTATACAGCATTCGTCTCGTTCCAGTGATGTTTTGTGCATAAAAAAAGTTATGCATTTACCATTTTGGGCACTGCTTTATTAAAAGTTGAAATGCTTCATAGTGACAGCAATTTGACCACTGAGAGGATCAAAACGAGTCTTGATAAGGAGCCTGGACACTTTCTGTCACTTCAGTCATAGTATTTTTATATCATATATCATTTCATATCAATCATAGTACACATTGAAGACCACCTTAAATGTATAGTAACCGATCTACTGCGTGTGTGTGGAGGGGAAAACTGCTTTATGTGTGTTTGATGTAGAGAATAGTGCTTTTTTCATCGTTCTGATCTCTGAGCATTGCAGTATTGCCTGCTGTCAGCCTGAGACTGACTCGACATGAAATGTGTGCTGTAGTGATATCTATGAATAAATAATAACTATTCAAACAAGGAAATGTGCTCAGACACAGCCCACACTTGTTCCATCGTAAAGTGTTGACTGTCAGTATAACGTATGGAGGTAGAGGCAGCTGGAAGCTGGCGAGCCTACAGTCCCACCCAGCGAGCGCCTTTGAAGTCTTCAGTTGGAGCCTAACGTCACGCTGAAGGAGCCAGTGCTTTTCCCAAAGAGCTGTTGTGATGTGGAAGCACCACTTTCACGCACCGGGGGTCAGACAGAGCAGAAACATGCTATTTACTGCTCAGAGCTAAAAATAAATAAATAACTAGGAAATGCCAACTCTATTTGAAATTATACACAGCTGAAAAAATCAAGAGGGTCATACTGCATGTAACACTATGACATTAATATACCATTAATATACTTGTTATCAGTGTTAAATACACTGATAACAAGAAGAGGGCTTTGTACGCTCGCTCTACATCACTGATAGTCTTGAGGGACACACATCTATTATAAAAGCCCTGGGCACTAAGCAGTTTTAATGTTTTTTTATTTTTTATGAAGCCATTATCGTCTTTAGGAACAGCTTTTACTTTTAATGGTACAGTTGGGACAAGACTAAACAAAAAGACAAAAAAAAAACAGTTGGAATTGTCTTTCAGGAGCTTTACACACTTTTTAACATTGATTGGATTTGTGCATCATGTTAATTTTTAAATGCATTTTGTCCATGGGTGACATTCTTTGCCAAAACTGTATATGCTGAGTTAGGAATTTTGTTGTTGTTGTTGGAAAAACAAAATATTAAAAACATAATTAATAAGTTGGTTAAATGTTTTTTTAACTATATTTTATAATCTAAGTTCTGTAGTATCTGAATCAGAATCAGAATAGATTTTATTTGCCATTGTTTGAGAACAGGTTCACAAGCTAGGAATTGTTCTTGATGCGGACGTGCAACATAAAACATATAACACAGAATTTAGATAAAATTAAGCTATAAAACTTTTAAACTATAAGGCTTTAGGGGGCATACATAAGGAATATTAATAAATAGGATACAAAATAAAAAGGAAAATATGGTAAGATGACAACAATGGACTTCTAACAACAGTGTGATTATATTTACAGATGAGTATGAGTAAAAAGTAAAGTGATAAGTGACAGCAGCGGGTCTAAGTGTGGAAACAGCACATAGTGCAAACGAGCAGATACATCCATGAGTCTGTGACTAAGTTATTGGGTCTTGTTATTGTTCATGAGTCTGATGGCAGAGGGGAAAAAACTGTTCAAGTGGCGGGAGGTATGGGTCTGGATAGACCGTAGCCTCCTGCCTGAGGGGAGTATTGGAAACCCCGACCACGGCGGCGCACATCCAAGATGCGCCGCACCGTGAAAGCCGGATGGCCATCCACCAGCCGGGTGGGAGGAGGGGGATCGGCTGGAGGGCACAGAGGACTGGTCGTAACTGGCTTGAGTAAGGATACGTGGAAGGACGGATGAACACGTAACGATGGAGGCAGCTTAAGACGGACCACAGACGGGTTGATGATTCTGTCAATGACAAATGGACCAACGTATCTAGGAGCCAATTTGCGAGAATCTACCTGAAGAGGAAGGTCACGAGACGACAACCACACTTTCTGTCCTGGTAGGTATGTAGGACCTGTCGGTCATCTCACGATTACGTGTTTCAGTCCTTAGAAGAGCAGCCCGCGCAGCCTTCCAGATGCTGCGGCAACGTCTTAGATGGACTTGCACCAAGGGAACAGCAACCTCCTGTTCCTGTTCTGAGAAGAGTGGAGGCTGGTAACCCAGGGAAGCCATAAAGGGCGACATACCTGTGGCCGATGATATGAGGGTATTGTAAGCATATTCAATCCAGGGAAGGTGCGAGCTCCAGGATGAGGGATGCCGGGATGTGACAGCACAGAGCAGATTCCAGGTTTTGATTGGCTCTCTCTGTCTGGCCATTAGACTGAGGGTAATAACCCGAAGAGAGACTCACCGACGTTCCAAACGACTGGCAAAAGGCTCTCCAAACTTGGGACATGAATTGAGGCCCTCTGTCAGAGACTATGTCACAAGGAATCCCATGAAGTCGGAATACATGTTGAACAAGTAGGCTAGCAGTCTCTGTAGCCGTAGGTAACTTAGGCAGAGGCAAGTAATGCACAGCCTTAGAAAAACGGTCCACAATGGTGAGTATGGCAGTGTTGCCAGCAGAAGGAGGCAGGAATAGGGAGAGGGTGGAGGAGTCCGGCTGGTGACTGATGGCTGGATTTGCTACGGGCACAAACAGAGCAAGAGGACACAAAGGCACGTGTGTCCCTACCCATAGATGGCCACCAGAATCGCTGTTTGAGGAATGCTAGAGTCCTAGAAACTCCCGAATGGCAAGTAAGTTTCGAGGAGTGTGCCCACTGTAAGACCCCTGAGCGAGCAGATTCCGGAACAAACAAACAATCTTGCGGTCCGTTACCTGGATCAGGTTGAGCGTGTAGAGCATCCCTGACTATCCTTTCAATTTCCCAGTGTACCGCCCCAACCAAACACGGCGTCTTTGGCAGCTCTGGATCATCCACAAGGCAGGAATCTGGCAAAATAAGTTCAGGCTGAATTAGAAGCTCAGAGGAAGTCTGACAAGATAAGGCATCCGGCTTGACGTTACGAGAGCCCGGACGATAGGTCAAAGTAAAATTAAACCTTCCAAGGAACGGTGCCCATCTAGCCTGATGGGAATTGAGTCTCTTAGCAAAGCGGAGGTACGAAAGGTTCTTATGATCTGTCCAGATAATAAAGGAATGCTCAGCTCCTTCAAGCCAATGTCTCCATTTCTGAAGAGCACGCACAACCGCCAGCAGTTCTCGGTTGCCGATGTCATAATTCCTCTCTGCGAGAGAAGAACGCACACGGGTGTAGTCTGTGGTCATCTGGAGATCTTTGGGACAGGACAGCTCCAACTGCAGTGTCAGAGGCATCGACCTCAACAATGAACTGCAGAGAGGGATCTGGATGAGAAAGAACAGGTGCTGAGATAAAGAGCTTCTTAAGAGTGGAGAAAGCGGTGTAACGTTCCAAAACCTCTCTCTCCGGACGGGACAACTTGTACAAGCGGGAAGATGGCAGAGGGGCTCCAGGAAGGAGGTTAATAGCGCAATCATAAGGGCGATGTGGGGGAAGGGACAGTGCTCTCTGTTTACTAAACACCTCTGCCAGATCATGGTACTCCCTGGGAACCAAAGTCAGATCAAGGGGGCTCGGAGGTGGCAAAGTGGAGTTTTCTGGAGTAACAGCAGATTTTAGGCAGTTTGTGTGACAAAATACACTCCAGCTCACGATCTTGTTCACTGACCAATCAATGTGGGGGTTGTGGCGCTTAAGCCAAGGAAGACCCAGAACTAATGGAGCAAGAGAAATGACAAGTAATTGGGTAAGTTCCCTGTGATTAGTCCCTTGAAGTGACAGTGTAATAGGGATAGTACGGTGTGTTATTTTGGCTAAAGGTTCTCCATTTAATGCATTAACGTCCCTGGGCGCGTCCAAAAGCTCCGTGGGGATCTTAGCTTGATGGACTAAGGTAGAATCAATAAAATTGTCATCGGCTCCAGAATCAACAAGGGAAAACAAAGGAATGGACTTACAGTTCCAAAAAATGAAGGCCTGGAGTTGGAGCCGATCAGAACAAGGAGATTGGGGAGAGGATGTACGACTCACCAGGGCCTCTCCACTCACTGATGAGCCCTTTCTTTTGGTTGTCGGGGGCAAGAGCTGATGAAGTGCCCCTCCTGACCACAATATAGGCGGCGGAGGCGTTCAGCGGCAGAAATATTGGCTTTACCCAATTGCATGGGTTCCTCTGCAGGCATAGGATCTGGAGGGCTGGAAAAAACAGGAGAACTGGTTGAGGCAGTAGGCAAGGATGAGGCAAATTGGGAAGAGCTTGGAACCCATGGGATTGACTGGCGGGAGTATTTCTCACGGCGTCTCTCCCTAAGCCTATTGTGGAGGCAAATGGCAAGAGAGATGAGCTCCTCGAGACAGTTTGTTTCATCTCGGACAGCCAGCTCATCCTTAACAACATCGGCTAAGCCTCTTGTGAAAGCTGCTTGAAGGGCTGTATCATCCCAACCACTCTCGGCGGCCAGTATCTTCAAATAAACAGCATATTGGGCTACAGAAGAGGGACCTTGACTTTGCATTAGTAAATGCTTAGCTGCTTCCCTCCCCTTTAAAGAATGATCAAAAATGTTCCTCATCTCCTCACCAAAATCAGCAAATGTCTGGAAAATTTCAGACTGGCTCTCCCAACATGCAGTGGCCCACTGGGAGGCCTTACCCGTCAGTAGACATAAAACAAATACAAAATGGGACTCTGTGGAGTAGGCGGAAGGCTGGAGGTCAAACACTAGGGAGCACTGGAGAAGAAACGTCCACAAGCACCCAGGTCCCCGGAGTAGCGCCCAGGCGTGGGAAGGTGAGGCTCTCGGTTGGTGATCTGAAGAAGCTGATTCCCAGAGGGAGCAGGGGCTGGTGGTTGTGGCGAAGGAGCAGCAGCTGCAAGTTGAGTGGAGAGTCGGTCCACCTGACTACCAAGCTGGGCCACATTAGTAGTCAACTCCGTCAGCTTCTGTGTGATCTCTCGAAGAATTTTGTCATGTTGGCCAACCAAGCCTCCCTGGGAACCCAGCGCATGTTTGATGGAGTCATGGTCTTTTGGGTCCATTGGCCAGATTGTTCTGTCAGGGCTAAAAGGTTCTGACCCAAAAAGTGACGCAAGACAGTGGCGAGGTAAGTGTGCACCATCAGCCGCAGCTCCTCCCAGTTAATCTCCGCCCACACAACACACACACACACACACACACACACACACACAGGGAGAGGGGAGTGGAAACACAGGGCCCCATCACAGAAGGGCCATGACAGTGTCTTTCCTAAAGTCCACGATCATCTCCACTGTCTTCTGGGTGTTCAGCTCCAGGTTATTGTGGCTGCACCAGGACGCCAGTCGGTCCACCTCTCTCCTGTAGGTGGATTCATCACCGTCCGAGATGAGCCCGATGAGGGTGGTGTCGTCCGCAAATTTTATCAGGTTAACGGACTGGTGACTGGAGGTGCAGCAGTTTGCAGGGAGAAGAGCCAGGGGGAAAGTACACAGCCCTGAGGAGTTCCAGTGTTTGTAGTCCGAGTGTCCGAGACGATCTTCCCCAGCCGCACGTGCTGTCTCCGGTCCGTCAGGAAGTCTGCTACATTTTCCTGGAACCTCTTCTACCAACATTGATTAAAGCTCTCACGCGCAAATTGTTTTTAATTACAGTTTTTTCCCATTGCTTGAGCACATTTTGCAAAACTTCGCTCATTTTGCCAAAACCACAAGTAAACAGGACACAACACTGGGAAATATACCATTCACATCTGTGTCAAATTGAAACTCTACTATCAAAACCTAAACTCTGCAATCAAAACCTAAACTCTGCAATAGAAACCTAACATTCCTTTGTCAAAATGTAACTCTGATGACAAAATGACACATACTTGCATCATGTGCATGCACTTTCAGATCAGGGGGAACACACTAGTCTACTTTATATAAAACACTGCAGTCTTTGATTCTGGAAGTGACATCAGACAAAAACATTTTGGGGGGGAGGTGAGAAAAAATAATACAGTAATACAGTAATAATTTTGGATGAAATCTGTTTTTACTTTTTTACTTTTTTTTTTACTACATATTACGTATCTCGGGGAAATTAGATAATTTTTGGTGTAAAAAAATGGTTTAAATTTTTTTTTTCAAATTTTTATATTTCTTAAAAATATATATTTATTTTTTATTTTTTTACAAAAAATTCCCCCGACATACTGTAATATCTCGTTCCCCCAAGATAATATGTGGTAGCCTCTCGCTCTCCCTACATCCACGCTTGTAAAATGAAATGGCTAAACTGAGGGCTTTTTGTAGCTGGCTGATTGGTGTTCAGTTTTGCAGTCAGTCACTATTTGAGTGGTTGCAATTCCCCGATGTGTTTTCCAAATGGCACCCTGAGATTTCATTTTTGAACAAAGTGTCTTATGTATGAAATAGAGTGTAGTGTGCAGGACCAAGTGTTGCATAAAGGAGTAAGTGTGTTGCAGAATTGTAACTAGAGTGCAAAGCAGCACTTTTGTTTAAGGTACGGCACATGTGTTTGAGGTATGGTAACAAAAGCTTCAAGTTGTGTTACTTTGGTCTAAGCGTGGGTCTATAGTGTTAAAGCAACGGGCAAAAACTGTAATACTCTGGGAAAGTGTTGAAATTGTTATTGAAAGGCGCGCTGAGTAATATTTTGGATTAACGTGCTTCTAATAACCAGCTAGAGACAGAAAATGCTATTTTTACAGTGGGTAATCATTTGTATTTAAATCTCCTATTTGGCTGCCTTTTGTCAACATCTTCATGAAGACAAGTCCAGTCTGACGAGAGAGGATCCACTCACAGCAACGACACATGTGTAGACATTTTTCAACAATAGAAATATCTGTAATAACATTGTATTTAATTGGGTGAAAAGTTACTCAGTGTGGCCTTTAATTGTGTAAGAAAGTTTCTTTTTTTCCTGGAAACTTGTTTAATGAACGATGTTGTAGCTCTTGGCAAATTCATTAGATAAATTGGAAAACATACAAGTGAATAGAAGTGGCCAGAGTGCTTTATATCGATTAAGTGTCACCATTAATGGCTTTATTTAATATTTGACGAGCTTGGAGAGGGCAATCTCACTTCCAACCAATCATACAGGAGTTAATAAAAACTTAATGTGTTGAGTAAATGCTGCACCTCATTTGGTTTTCCCTTTGAAGCACCAGATGTCGTCTCCAAACAGCTTTTAATTGGCAATTTCTTCACAACTGGCATAAACATGAAGACACGAGGCACTGTGACCTGTAAGAAAAAAAAGTAAATATGTTTTAGGTAATCCTGCACATGTCACCATCCCTCTTCAACAGGATTTCGTTCAGGCACAAGGCATTTAATTGGAACGCAAACACACACGCGCGCACACTAGCTCAATGAGGAATAATGAGGTGCCATTAAAATCAGCCCATTTCAAATGCAATGAGGGAGCGCTCTTTCACATATGCTTTCTAGGGTCTTGAAAAGTTATTCTCAGATAAATAAATGGCAAATACGGGACTTTGGTGATTGCATCCAAAACGTCATAAACGTGCATGTCTTATAGTGTTCCTAAATCTGGCTGGCCCCGCATTAAGATGGACTCTCAAAATTCTGTTCTAAATAATCAGAAAATACTTAACTCCACCACCAGGGAATATGTATCTAGCAAAAGTGAAGCTTCAATACTGTACATTCGTGAATCTGAATGTGAAATAGCTGAATGTGAAATTCCAACACTGAAGTGCGAGTGACGTCGTTCAAAAAGCTAAAATATATCTGATTCAATATTTCTTTTAAAAAATATATAATAATAATAATAATATATTGCTGTTTTTCTTTGTGCTCGTGATTTCCCCCCACACGTTTCTGTTTAGGAAGCTGTATCCTGCGTGTGTCTCTCTCCAAGCGTCTACCTTTGACCCTTTTACCTCAGCTATGGGTGGATTATAAGAAGGTTGGACGATACAGGCCGAACAGGCAGCTTCTCTTTCAACATTTACCCCTATTTTAACCGTGTGTTTCCTCATTTGAATAGTTGCGCTGATCAGTATGATCTCTAATCTTCTGAAACTAAGAAACTGTAAAGGAAGACGATCTCAACAATGGCATAAGATCTCAATCTATAATGTGAAACCCTCTATTAGCTTTGTGGATGTGCATTTAATAAATCTATGAACCTGAGATCATGATAAAACAGTTTGTTTTTTATTGTTTTGAGGATGGGCAGCACGGTAGTACAGCAGTTAGCGCTTGTTCTTCACAGCTGGAAGGTCCAGGTTCGATTCCCACCAAGGCCCGGGGCCTTTCTGTGAGGAGTTTACATGTTCTCCCCATGTCTGCGTAGGTTTCCTCCGGGTACTCTGGTTTCCCCTACCACTAAAACATGTACAATAGAAGCCCCTTATGAGAGACCAACAGGCCCGGTTAGAACCATGAGGCCGTCCTTCTGTGGACCCACCACCTGCAGGAGGAGCCATAGGGGCTGGTGCACTGTGATTTGGGCAGCTCCAACAGTTGCCCCCACGACCCGGCAACGGACAAGTGGAAGAAAATGGATGGATGGATGTTTTGAGGATGACTAGTGAATTTGAATGAAGCACTTTTGTTATTCTTGTGTTTTGTATTTTTTATTCCTTGTCTGTGCAGCACTTTGGAAGGAACCTCTATAGCAGGCTTTTAGCATGTTAAATATATGTTTTATAACGCCGAAACTAATAAAAGACTATGGCACTCTCTAACTGAGGAAACCAATTTGGGTAGAGAACACTGATAATTTTCCGACCCTTTCTTGTTCCCTTGGAGATGCATCAGCGCCGCATTCACGCAATCAATGAGCAATTCTGTGAGCATCACCATCTGCAAAAATGTTTCGAGGGGGCGTGGTTGTGAATTGTATGTGTAAACATCATCCACATATTTCCATTCAGATGCTGCATTCAGATTTATGCAGTATATCAGATTATTTGTATCAACATTTCTGATTGAATCCATTCGAGCAAATTCCTGTAATCTCATTAAGTGTCTGCTGCTGCTCGTGATCTCAAAAAATTTATTTTAATTCAAGTTGAAAACTCAAGTGCGGGCGGAGGCCAATGGGGAAACTGAGGGAATGTTTTGGAAATGTTTTGATCTGCTTTAGAGGGTAGCACTCTTTCCTGATTTTAATGTGTGACCAATCAGAGTGCGGCTGTTTGCATAAGTATTGGTACATATTTCCCTTAATCCCTTACCTGAGAGCATTTTCTCCAGTACGGCTTTACCCAAATCTAAAAGCTTCTCGAATGGAGAGCAACTGTGTAATGCCTCATTTGAAAGCTAAGAGCTACAAAAGTGATCTTTGTTGTCACGTCCTCGGCGCGTTTGTCACATTTTTGTTGTTTGTTTTTGTTGTTGTGTTTTCGTCTCTTTTTTGTTACTTTATTGTTGCATTTTTGTCCATTTTTGTTTTGCTTATGTGTCGCCACATTTTTATCACTACTTTGATGCTTTTTTTAAAATCTTTTAGATTTGGGTAAAGCAAAAAACTGGAGGAAATGCACTCCGTTAAGGCGGGTGGTAAGAGGTCACAATCTTTAAGAATCTTGACCCCATCTCTACACACATGGATGAGAGTCCGTCTCCTTTTCGAGGCGGCTTGTAAAAGGTGCCTGTGCTGCGGCTTCACTCAAAGCCAGACGCAGGTTAAGCAACAGTCAGGCAGATCGTGACACTGGGATCAGCTTCTGTGCTGCTCAAGTTTCTGATCACTCTTCATGATGAAATCTAGCCTCATATTCACAGAAAAAGATCAAAATTAGGAAATGAAAAAAGACGAGCTCTAACGCAGCATATGATACAAAGAACAGGGAAATACTCAAAGTCAGTGACTTTACTTTCACATGTCACTGTAACAAATGCAGCTTAAAACAGAATCTCAGACGTCCTCCAGAAGCTCCTGAATAAAATTAGCGAACTGTGCAGCCTACAGTACTTTCTCTGCATAGCCCAGTCAGGACCAAGCTGCAGGCACAGGGCGCACAGGCCAGGGGTGAATCAGAGGAGGGGGTTCAGTGGGCAGGGCCCGAGGGGCCCACACACAAACATACTCCAGCATTAAAAAAGAAAATGTCAGTTTATTCAATGTAAATTGATTTCAATCTTGGTGAGAAGTAAAAACATTAAATCTAATACAATGATTGAAAAGAAAAGGGCCAGGCATAAAGTTATAGTTTATTGTGATATAAATATAATGATCACATTATATTTAATCACAATAAACTACCCCCCAACCGGTGCCTTTGTGGCCCTTCACAAGATCAATATCAGATTTGTGTATTGGCACATACTATCATATGGTATGGCAATACATTCTGGTTTAGCGTATCGGCAATACCTACAAGGATCATTGAAAGCCCCATACCTACTACTCCATCCATACTACTACTTTATGACACACACTTATTCAAATTTAGTGTGAACAAAAAACGCACCCTGCTAGCTTGCTTAACAGCTGCAAAATAACTAATAGTATACAGATGGAAAAAAACACATGAATTTTCTATTGAGAAGTGGCTGACAGAATACAAAGATACTGCACAACTTGAGCTTTCAACGGCAAGAACGCACGGTGTCCTCGCAAAGAATGTAGAGGCTTGGGCTGATCTCATACAGCAGCTACAATCCTTGAATACCTAATCTCAATCTGATGTTATTACAGTGGATGAAAATGATGTTTATTATTAATAATAATATCATCATTGTACTATGATAAGAAGAGTGAGTATTGTTGCTGCTATATTTGCTTTATATGTTATCATCATTGTTGTTGATGCTATCATGGTTGTTTGTTGTTCTTAGTTTTTTTTCTGTTCCATTTATATATTTTTTAATTTTGTAAAAAAATATATACTTTTTTGTATATTTTTTTTTATTCATTAATTTATTTTTCTCTGGATTCGTCGTTTTGTTTTGTTAACATTTACAGTCTGTTCTGTCCCCTTTTTATGTTTCTTCTCTTTCTTTCCTTTACTTTCTCTTTCCTCTCCTCTCATTCTCCCCCTTTCTCTCTCCCCCCAGATCACCGGGTAGAGTGGTGAAAAAAAAAGAAAAAAAAAAAAAGCATTGTAAGTGAAAATGTACACATTTACAAATAGCCTAATAAAGAAATTATCACAAAAAAGAAATACAACAGCTAATAATGATAATATCACTCCACACTAAGTTATTATTGTAGCCACAGCGTCCCTCTATAAATGTGCTTCACTAATAATCATTTTGGCTCAAGGCACTTTGCATTTTATGTTCAGGCAAAGCACAAACTGCACCTGTAGGATAAGAAAGAACACGTTTTAAATATATTATTGCCAGATAAAGAAAAGAATGAACAAAGATGGTGCAGAGAGTTGACTTGAAATCCGCTCCAACGCGTTTCAGTTGAGCCGGCCTACATCAGACGGAATAAACCATTTCTTATGCACATGTTGAAATGCAGTGCTGCTTACAGAGGTGTCAGCAGATTGTAAAACATTGTTCATAAAGTATTACGGGACTGTCAAAGCATATTGCGCTCAATCGTTATCATTGGAAAAGGTGCCTCCACAGTTTCATCACATCACTGTCTTGGCGTTCAGACTGGGTTCAAGGTTTTTTCTAATGATTTTGCAGTTATCACACATACACATACAGGCAGTTTACTCTTATTTAATCACAGTGTTATATTCATTGGTGAGTACATATCACTATATTGCCAAGCAGTGTGTGCATTGTGACAGCACACTAATAGGCCTATTAACGTTGAAATGATGTAGTCATTAAGTAAAGGAGTCCTTGTGAAAGAATAAATAAAACTAAAAAACATCGCTCTCATATAATTTCAGATTATACTGCCATTATCTTCAACCAGTAGCTCACCTTGTATCTCTGTTTATGAGCTGTTACTATAATCACACAAATGTCCTAACTAAAAATAGGCTTGTGTCATCTTATTTACTTCCCTCTGTTCTTGCGTAAGAGCTTGTTTTGCCATCGGTAGTCACAGCACAGTTTATTTTACACTCGGCAAAGGTGAAAACTAGAGCTTCCTCCCTGCCCGTCGTGGTGCCGTCACACTGTTAAAAGTGTTGCTTAGATCTAAAGCATAAAAAGTGACGTAAGTGGTTGCATTGCTCCAATTATGTTATGACAACTTTTGTCATTTTATGCTTACCGATAAAACAAAACAAATACTTCAAAAGAAACAATGGACATTGCTTCAAGATTATCGTTTTTCCCAACAATTATGTGTAATGATGAAACAATAAAGCTACTTTAAGAGAATTATTATTTCAAACATAATGATGTTAACTTGAAGCAATGAAATTACTTTAAGATTATCATTTTTCCAAACAATTATGTGTAATGATGAAACAATAAAGCTACTTTAAGATAATTATTTTTTCAAACATAATGATGTTAACTTGAAGCAATGAAATTACTTTAAGATTATCATTTTTCCAAACAATTTGATGTCAAGATAAAGCAATAAAATTATTTTAAGATAATAATTTAACTATCACTTTTTGTGTTCTTACAAAGCAAAACTTAAAAATTAATAATTTACCAGCCGGTTTTATATTCTGATTAAGCACAATAACTTAATGACAATAAATTTCATTTATAATGTTTATATTCAACATTTAATCAGCATCAAATGTTTAAACGGTTTTAAACAATAAAAGCCAAACACATTTGAACATGTAAGCAGCAGCAAAGTGCCTATTTTCTTTGGTAACAATGAAGCCCTTTTCTTAACCAAAAATAATAAACAACGATAAAATGAAATACAGTAGTGAAATATAATCGTGAAACGTAAGGTATATTCCAAGAAAGCTTGTGTTTCTCTCATTCACCTGGCTTCACAAGCTATGTCTTTCTTATTTTGCTTTAGCTGTTACACGTTGCTATGGTTACGACAGTAGCGGAGTGATATTCAGTTGGATAGTGCTGACGTCACAGCTCTACTTCCAGGTCCGCATAGACCGGCAGATGTGCAAGAAACTACAAAAAACTCTTCACTACCACAATCTATATTTCTGAAACACAACAGAGAGTTACTGAACATACTTATCAGGCCCATTAGCCAAACATGCTGTACCTACTGCTATAAAAGCCATATTTACCAAAATTGCTACATCCGGATTTAGCGGAGAAACATGTCAGAGTCGGCGCAGCAGCAACGCTAAACAAGAAGCAGCAACTTTTGTAAATATTACTTTTGTAGCAGTAGGTATGGCATTTTTGGCTAATTGGCCGGATAAATAAGTAGGTTCAATAACTCTGTTGAGTTTCAGATATACCGATTGTGGTTTTGAGCTTTTTCCTCGCATATTTGCTGACCGGCACGGACTCGGAAGTAGACCTGTGATGTCACACTATCCAACTGAACAACAGTGATTTGAGCTAGGAAGCCATATTAGAAAACAGGTGACTGTTTACTACCATAAAGAATACTTTTACAGAAGAGTACTACCATAAAACCTTTTTTCTACAAATTCAATCCAATGTTCATCATAATACTAAACATTTAAAAAAATATATTAATATGTACACTGGCATTGTAGTAGTAAAAATGACAGCAAAGAACTAAAGATAAATTAATGCACTGTATTGCTATTGAACAATCTTCCCAGATTACAAGCCATTAGTATTTTAATTCTTTATGCCATGGTCAGTGAGAATTCCAACACTATTTGGCGTACATTAATGTTGTCTAATGCACATGTAGTTCAGCAAGTCAAATCACTCAATTGTGTGTTTTGGCTATGTGCGTCATGTTCTGTGTTCACAAACACACGTTCAAGTTTCGTGTTAAAAACACTTTCAAGATTCCAGATTTTTATTCATTATGTTCTTCAGTTCTCCTCCTCTCCCTGTTCAATTTCAGTTTTGGCAAAATAATGTTGAAGGTCACTATAAAATCCACGTTACACCACGTTTCTCGCATTTACAACTTGACTTCACAAGCTATGCCAATCTTAATTTGCTTCAGCTGTTACGAGTTGTTATGGTTGCGACAATAGCGGAGGGATATAACAGTGATTTTGACTTGACGAACTACATGTACAGTAGACAAAATGATGTACACCAGTTAGGATTGGAATTCTCTGCAAGTAACAGCAAGAAAAGACTTCTGAGCATTATTTAGATTTTTGTATAGTGCATCATCCTTTTGAAAGGATTGTATGGTTATATCGACATTGGTAGCAATAGAAAATTGAAAGGTTATAAACCAAGAAAAACAAAAAAATCATAACTTCAAACTAAAACAAAAGTACAGGAAAGAAATTGTAAAGTGATTGACCACGTGCTTAATGATGCAATCATTGTAAACCTAGGTCAATTTTTTGACTAAACCGGTGCATCTATTAGAGGGTTTTGGGCACAGAGGATTTACCCCATAAAAAGTCTCTGGAATACTTCAAAAGTGTGCTTGGCTTTGGGTGGATTTTTCAAATCAAGAGCACAGATGATACCAACCAGAAGACAACAAGATTTTGCCAACGTGGGCAAACCTTCAAGACTGGCTGGCCATCAGTCCCGATCCCGTAGGCCTCTTGAGACGTGAAGATCATCACTGGGTAGCTGAGATCCTCAGTGAAACCGCTAGTCTGTTTAAGGAGACAAATAATGTTTAAACTTGACAGTCTGTTTAATGTTTCAAGACCACCTTTTTAACCTTCAGATCAATGGTTTAATTATTTTCACACCAAGTCCAATCTTGGAAAATACATTTGGTGCTCCAAATACCACTTAGAATTGGCACATTCTGTATATTTACAAAGTCTTAAATCAGCGTCTGAGCTCAGCCAGCTGATGTCACTGATGATGTAAGCAGTAAGCATGGAGCAGTGACTGGATGTGGTTATTGTTGTTTGGCTGATGGAAGCGAGTCCTTGGTCTTATTAACTCTAACTTGTTGGCGATCGACAGGTGCCTTCAACAGCTGACTCAGTCCGGTGGTCACTGATCAAAAAGGCGCAAGACTGACGCCTTATGAGAAACATTACTGACGTGAAAACAGACCCTGTGTAAAGCGCTCAATCGTTTCCTGGATGTTGTACCGTGAAAACAATTAAATAACATTCTTTAAAAAGTTCCCTACATCATATTAATAAAGGCTGCATTTATTCTTAATTACCTCCACCAAGACGTTGGCTGTAGGTCATGTTTTCACCGGGGTCTGTTTGTCTGTCTGTGACTAAGATAACTCAAAAACTGATCGATGGATTAAGATGAAAGAAGAAATTATAACATTTTGGGGGTGATCTGGATCACAAAATATTAAGCTGCCTTTCTTGTGCTTTTCTTGTTAAAAACATAAAATTCAATATTAATATGGAGGTAATTAATATACTTTTTTTTCCCCCAGTATCCCCCAAACCTACTTTTAGTAACATCAACGCACTTTAATTTTGACAATTCAAATGAAAAATACTTTAAATGATCTATACAAAATGGAAAACATGGTACCTGGTTATCACAAATAAGGTCAGCTTGGTTCTCCCCAATGTACGCCATGAGGCATCTCAGCAGAGTTTCTCTCCTCTTTTCAACCGTTGAAGACGGATTCTATAAAACACATAGATTTCATTCAAATGTATTATAGACATGTTTTATCCCCCACCACCAACCAGGGACCCACAATAATTCACATTGTAAGTCTAAAATGTTCATACATTGTAAAAGTATATACCTGAAGTCGATAATTAAAGGTGTCATCCTTTCCCCGTGTGCGCCACCTTTTGAGTTGAATAGTGAGAACATCTTGGCTGTGTGTTTGCCCAGTTCTCAAATAAACGTTGGCTCCAGAGATATTCCAATAAGCCGCTGAAATTCTTGACAAATCTGCCGGCAAGTGTGTAGTAGTGGTTTAAAAAAAAAAACTATATATACACTAAATATACACTTAAATGCAACAACATTTTAGAGCCACACCTGAGATCAAGAAGAGTGGCAACATTGGATCCATCAGATAAAACTTCTTGCCTTTCATAGGCCGAAGGTTTGGGACATCCGGTAATTTATCACTTAGCCATTGATTTTCTTCTCTTGAACTGTTAAAATGTATATATATATATATATATATATATATATATATATATATAAAAAGAAAGAACAAAAAAAGTCATCCATATTTAAAAGCACAGCAAAATGAATTTTACCTGTATCATATCTTGGTCCACCGTCAGATCTTTTAGGTATCAGTCAGTCGCCAGGCTGCTAACAGAAGATATAAACTGTTAGACAGAAATATATTATAGAGAAATACAGAAATATTTCAGATGGAAACAAAAATGTTGTGTGATCATCAACATTTCTGAAAGGACTTATTTTTATAAAACCAAAAAATACAAATGTTAGCTGTTACTACTGTGTACATTGTATTGACATACAATGTGAGGTACAATGTTCCCTTCCCAACTGACGCAGGGTTTCTTCAGTTTTCATCTGTACTCAGAAGTGGAGTGTCGGACATTTCACTCTTTATCACACTTAAGCTCTCACTACGGCCAACAAAGCTCTTGGGATAAAGAGCAAAACGTCCGACACTCCACTTCTGAGTACAGATGAAGATGAGAGGAACTGCCTACGATGGATGGACAACACCTGTACGACTGAGAACCTACACAGACGCTCCCTCCCCAAGTTATTGCATTACCTAGAAAACATCACAGTGGATGGCGTTTGTCAAAATAATCTGATTTTCAAATATTTTCTTTACAACACGTATCATCTGCTGTATTCCTGTCTTTTTATTGCACACCTTAAGTTTTTTCTGAGAGCTGATTTAACAAGTGAATTTCTCCGATGTGAGATCAATAAAGAATGATCTTATCTTAAAACAAGTCTTGACGAATGATAAATATCACAGCCCTAAATGTTTGAATTGATGCATAGTTCACCCTTACCGAATAATGTTTACTTAGAAACTTACAAAAAGGAGAGAAGCTACCTGAGGTTAGCACAGACATGAACTGATAACGCACCACGTTTACGATACGTTTTTGTACAACTTTACGGTGACGCAGAGTGAACTGGAGATGATAAAGTGTGCGTTTGATGAGGGGAGAACAAGACATGGTGTTCACTGAACACTGTATGGACCTCCGGTTCTGAGCTCGTTGAGCTAACGCTGTTGTGGCGTCAGATCCGAGTGTAATTTCGTTTCGCCTCCGCCTGATCTACACGTGCTCTGACTTTTTAGAGATGTGTGAATATTCTCTTTTTTTATTAAGACCTCTCGGGACGAACTGACCCGTAAATGTGTGTCGTATAGACTTTAGTATGATCCTCTCTCTGTTCAGATAGTCCTCCCCAACACGCTAGCTTTCACGGCCACTTACAATGTTAAACCAAATTAATTCTCCAAATTGCCAACCAGACTCTCTGCCAATATTATTTGTATTTTTGGTATTTCGATTCCGTTTTATTGAAAACGTTTAACACATAAACGCAACAAAGTTTTCTAAAACATTTCTTTCTAACGACCAACAATATCTAAACATCGGCTAATGCTAGCTGAGAGCACGTATTTCGAACATAAGTAGTGCCACATTTTTGGCCAGATTTGACAAACATAATAACCACCGTTTTGCAGTAAAGGATACACCTACCTTGTCTTGTTCACCTGGAAAATCTTTCGAGCGACCGCGACGGCAAAGGCAGACTTCTGCTCAGGCTCCAAGACGTCGTGCCAAACTGGCTTGAACCGGTCTGAAAGCCAGCCTACAAACCCGCCCAATAAAGTTTGTTTTCGATCAACACATTATGTTTGTTTTGTCATTACAGGACCACCACTCAGATAAAAGAAATACTTAAAGTGTTTTCACTTAAAGCAATAAAATCTGTATTGTACATGGTGCTATGATAATGATATATAGCACTTAATTATCAACCAACATTTTAAAATAATACAAAATTAAGTATATAGTAATTACTTAAAATATTTTAAATCAAAGTTTGGTCTGCAGCACTTGTTACAGTGCATGAATGTTTAATTGCCGTGGAGAGTTGCAGAGGTCATGCTGCCCGTGTATCACCTTTCCGAGCATGCGACTGATGGTCTCTTGGCCTGGGGTATGTGTACACTCGGTTATGTCCAATGGCATCGAAGAGCCCTAAATCACTTCCTGAAGGAGACCACCCTCCAAGGCCAAGCTCAAAGGAGAGACTCATAGACTGTGACCTACTAGCACGCCATCTCTATAACAGAGCTAAATCAAAGGGACACTTACAGTAGTTGTGATGAATCGGTTATTGGTTATAAAAAGCTATAAAACTGTGACTGTGAAGTATTGCTATATATTTAGAAAAACAAACTTCTGGCTTCTCATGATGCTCTTGTCATGCCCATACATGTAAGTTTAGAGGGTGTGTTTTTACATTGTAAATATGATGTAGTGAATGTCCTGGCAGTATGGTCATGACTCTGGCCTACTGTTTTCCAGAAACTTCTTAAAGTGGTACTTACTAACTATTTCTTTAGAAAATATGAATGAACGAGGCCCAGTGTTCATTTGGCTAAATCCGGCCGTTCTGAACAAACTCAATACTCAAGATCTGGACACTGCACTGCTGTCGTCCACTGCTCCAAACTAGTTACCTCAGCGGCACTTAAAGGTGCATTATGCAACATTTTATGGGGGGAAAAAACGTGATATTTGTGCGTGATTGACCTTTTTGTGATCCAGCGGCTGTATGGCTGGTTGACGTGGCACCTTTACTCTCAATCATGATGGCCTCTACAACTCTCCAGGATCAATTGTTTTCTAGGTTTTCTAGTGAGAGGGTCTGTCAGCAGTCAAAACCTACCAGAAACTCGAAAAGCAGAAATTCTAAAAGTCTGTGATGGAAAATAAAGACACCATGCTAGGCAAGCATGGTGATATTACGAACAAATAAAACCTTTTCTTATGCCACATAAAAAGAACCACCGAGAGTATAGGGCCTTTTCAAGACCACATCCACAAAAGGATATTGGGTCACGTACGCTGGGACAGTGTGAATTTCCACCTGTTCACTATATAACAACTTTAGTTTATTCCCTTACAACCCATTAATCAGTTTGTATGAAGTGCTGAATTGCAACGCTTAAACCACCGCAATGTGATGGCCTTAATAACACAGGGGCTGTATGCTAAACCCTACTGTCAGCCGTCAGATTGGTTTTGTGACTGTCAAACATCTTAAACTTCCTTTCAACACAAAATACCGTCTTGCCTCTATCTCTATCGACTTCCCTTTCCGCCGCAGTAAAAGTGCGGGTGTGTCCTTTACGTGTTTAATAATTACAGACAAACACTGCCCCTCCCTTCAGGGATGACAGGGTAAATATATCGCCCCACCAGCTGCCCGTGTGGGAAAGCATTTGAGCGCAGCCACCGTAAAGGAATGCGCGTCACAGGGATAGAGAAAAAGCAGGCTAAAAATAATCGCCGTCACGTACAGGAATCATGCCATCACTGGCCACTTTATTACTGGCATCAGATGTTGACAATAATATCAGCTGAAAGGGTACATTATTCATGGTTTTAGTTTTCTTATTTAGCTTGGAAGCAGCTCTTTTGAGTGACAGGCAATTATCATCATCATCATCATCATCATCCGTTCTCTGTGATTAGGGAAGTGGCAGTTCAACCTGTTTGTCTAACCGTGAACTTTATGATGAAACTTTATGACATAACTTCATTATTTTTTACAAAGTATTGCATACGCAACTTCCAGCTTCAACTGTCCATCTGATTCCAAGTTGGTAAATAAAAAGTATTTCCACATCTCAAAAACGTGTTTATCTTTCTCTGACGTCTGGGATCAACATCGCTCCCTCAGTACGGACGAACATTAGACATGTTCTCTTTTTTAGGATGTGTGAGCCCAAGATATATAGAGACTAGGCTATGACAAGCTTTGTAGAACTGCAGTTTCTGAAGTCCATAATCTTAATCTTTTCTGTTTCAGTTTGGTTTGAATATTAATTATGAATATTGAAGTATTTAAACAGTTGGTGACTGGTGAATCTGCGACTCATGGCCAAGAAAAAGAAAAAAAAACGGTATCTTTCAAAGTGCTTTTTGAGCCTGTTGGTTATATACTGAATCAAAGGCACAGCTGGAGGCGCAGATAGTGCCTCTAAGCCTCACCAGAGCAGGGGGTCGCCAATATGCACATTGGAAATCTTTATAGACTAATGGGCTTTAAAAGCATAGTAGTTTTAAAGGGTCTTCAGCTTTTAAATGTGGCATAGGTCAAGGAAATATTTTAACTACAGCGTAGAGTTCAAGGCAAAGCTATACAGGCAAGTCAGAGAGATCTGTTTACAACATCTTTTTCATCTTTAGTATCTACTTAAAGTTTCTTACCTCCCCCAGGCTCTTATCCACAGGGCTGTCCATTCTGCCAATGCAAGACAGGAATATGTCAGGGATTCACCAAGACTCGGCAAACATTGGTAAAAGTTGAAACAGAAAGTCCTCCTTGCGTCTGAAGTTCAATGTGTGTGACTGTGTGTGTACCGCCATGTGCATTTCCTTTTATAGACCCATAATAGCCACAAATAGCTATCAGACGGCTGCCTGCCAGTCCTCTGACACCCCTCATGACAATGTGCTGCTGGGAAGCCTCATGCGACAGACCTATATCCATGAGCTGAATGTTTAATCACTAAATTAGAAAAGCAAAAGTTTAAGGTATTAATTGAGCTGCTGAATCCTTATATGTCCAAGTAGCAAGTTTCATTCTTCATCCTGTACTCAATGTCATTCATTTGATATACTCAAAGAGTTCAGTGTAGATGCCAAAACAGCACAAACACAAATACAGCTCAGTATTTGATCACAGCATTTTTTCACACCTCACATGTGCAGTAACTCTTCAGCTGTTGTCACAGACTACACTGACGCCACGGGATGATTGTGCAACAACAACCAGCGTTCATCTTGTTCAGCACGAACATCGGAGTCATTACCTCGTTCTCAGCCGCTGCTGCTGCTGCATTAATGAAGGCTTGTTTTTCAACTCGGCTTGAGTGACAGCTCAGTTTTAAATTTGACGTGTAAGAGCAAAGGCTCTTTTTATTATTAACCAGATTATTTTTGTTCTATTCTTATTCAAACGGGAACATGTTGAATTAGTCGTCAGATGTTGCTCCAGCAGCAGCTCACTGAGATGACAGAGACACCACAGCATGTTCCTTTAAAGACTTATGCTGCAAACAAACTCATTTGTCTGTTGTGTTTTCTTCATGGCTGCTCTGTCTGCGGCAGTGGGTGACAGCAGACCTCTGGCAAAGAGGCTAATCCTCCCTAAGTATACACCACATTCTTCATTCCGTCACAGCTGTCCATGTCTGTTGCACTTCACACAATATCATAATCTGTATCACAACTACTACACGCTGTGCACAAAAGTGATCAAAATAAAACATTTTAAAAGGGAAAAAAGTCCCAAATCATCTAATGAGAGAGAACAGGCAGAAGAGCGTTCCTCTTCACTCCAGGAGGTTTCCCGTCCAAAGGAGTTCAATCTCTCTTTCAATGTGTTTCTTGTCAAGGTTTCCTCCCACTGGTTTTTGAGTTTTTAATTGTCATGAAGAAGAGTCTAAGGATGGGGAATGCCCGGGGCAACTATCCATCTCAACTACATCTGCTGCAGACTGTTCATTTGGACATTGCATTTGTTTGACGGTTTGATGTCTGCTTCATACCGTTTTCCAAACTGTTTCTGTTTGTAAATGAGTCATATTTGTACAGCTCTGTGAGGCAAATTCTGTTGTGATATTGGGAAATGCAAAAATCATTTGAACATGAATATTAAACCTCACAGCAGATTCTGTTGATGAGGATGAAATACAGCAAACTATAGAAGATACATTTAATAAGAGCACGATTCTTCAGAAGAAATCTGCCCCTATTTTTATCTTCACACATGTTGTAAAAGGTGTCTC
The DNA here is from genome assembly GCA_021464625.1 of Proterorhinus semilunaris. Classification (NCBI taxonomy): domain Eukaryota; kingdom Metazoa; phylum Chordata; class Actinopteri; order Gobiiformes; family Gobiidae; genus Proterorhinus; species Proterorhinus semilunaris. Next base: position 17,438,628 of record CM038357.1, read on the forward strand.
CAGCATTTACCAAAAGACAGTGGCACAGTTGGAAGAGCGGGTTGTCTCATGATCGGAAGGATTCGAATCCTAGCTCCACAATGTCATTGTGTCCTTAGGAAAGACACTTCACCCGCCTCGCCTCCAGTGTCTGCACACACTGGTGTATAACTGTGAGTGTTAGTGGGTGACTGGTTCCTTGCTGTAAAGCGCTTTGGGCCTGATGAAGGTATAAAATCGCTGTATAAGTTGAGACCATTTTACCATTTTAAATTTTGGCAAGCTGTAAATAGTATATCACTACATTGACAAAATTTCTCAGTATGTGTTCAGTAATACCCTGAAGTAATCTGCGTTATGCATAACATATGTGACTCTATAATCCTCTTGATGCGGACTTCAGTGCAAATCCGATCTTGTCTTTGGCATGTGATTGGAATCCACTTAGCATTTAGCCTCAAGAAGAAAGTCCCCCTCCAAACGTGAAAATAAGTCATAATCATTTTCAAACACCAGCAGAGAAATTGAACTGATTATGAAAACATATTTCCGAACGTAATTGGTCTTTTGTTCAGAATTATATAATCACACAACGCCTGCAGAGATGATAAATGCTATTTGATTTCAAAGGAGTTGTTGCTTCCTAATCAGTGCAAACTGCAATGAGCCACAGTCTTATCCGATTGGATATTGTTACAAGACAGAGCATTGTCATCCTTCTCTGCGAGGCACACGTACATGAAGATAAATCCAAGAAGAAAAGGAAACGACAGGATTTGCGGGTAGCAATAACCTGTCCTACAACAGGGGCCTCAATCCTTTTTCACCCAGTAACATACTTTTACAAACAGACATGACAGAGCGCTACAGCACTTCTGCTAAGTTTGTTGCTTAGATGATATTTCAACACAATTAACATGATATTTTTTAGGCTTTGTTAAATGTTTACAGATTCTATTCATCAAACAGTAATGAATGCAATTCGTCTAGTGGATGTAGGAAAGCCTTTGGGGAGAGGTGCACATCTCTATTTAAACATTTCAATGTGTGTAAAGTACTTTTGCATGATAGAAGATAATAAAATAAGTCCACAAAGTTACAAGATTTCTGTATAGACTATTTAAGTCTATTTATTGAAGAACTGATACAGATATATGTTCCTTCAATGCCAGTCAGGGGAGCTCATTTATAAGAAACCAAAGTCGTATTGACTGTTGAGTGTAATATGCAAATTCTCCTGTAATTTGTCTCGGGCAGTGGTTCTCAACTAGTGTCGCTTTGGGACACACCTTTAACATGTCATGACAAGCCACGATCCTAGTAAATCAATTCAACTCAACTTATTATTAGTAATAATAATAATTGGCCGTTTCTCCCTCATTCATTATCAAAATGCAGTACTTCCTCACAGATATCTGTTGATTCAAGCATTGATCATGAAGCGGACAAAAAAACCTTACAAAACAATTAATCAACAACAAATAAAATCCCCGACCCAGTGAAAATATACGCTTTAGTTTAGAAACATGGGTGTAGACAACTCTCAAAGTGGCCCAATAGTATTTCAGGGATTGCAGTTTCTGGTCAGCAGACATTATTAATAGGTGGGCGATGTTACTTTTGACTGGCAGGGTTCTATTTTTGTGTTATCCAAACTGAGTCCTCCTCGCGGCTTCCGTGAGCGGCCCACGGGACTGACGACAAATTATATACGACATGACCATGAATTGAAAAGTCACACTGTGGCTGTGCTGCAATAACACGTTTCTACCCCCAGCAGGTTTTCACCTACACAGTATCCCTGATCAAATATGCTGTCACCCTACTATTTGTTATTAAGTCAACATACACTGGAGACGGATGCAATACCAGAGACCTTTGTGCAATATCAAGAGATGACTTTTCAACACTGGCTGATGTTGTCGAGACTTTGCAGTAATCCTGAAAAAAAAAAGGGAAAAAAAAGAAATGTATTATATCTACCTTTATGGTGTATTCTTTAAAAATATCAGAAACATTTCTGTTGATACAATAAAAAGTGGAAATCTTATTTGTTTCACACTTTCATATGATACAAGTCACCCGAAGCGCTTAACAAGGAACTTTTTTTTATTATTATTCACTCCACACTTGGTGGTGGTGAGCGACATAAGTAGCCACTGCTGCCCTTGGGGTAGACTGACAGAAGTGGGTCTGTACATTTGCGCACCCAGACCCTCCCACCACCATCAACCAACCACTTTTAACAATACTCCAACATGTACAGTGAAAAAGTACTCAAGCCTGTGTAACGGCATAAAGACGTGTGTGGTGGTCCAGCCAAACTGAGTGAACATGCAGCAAACGTTTGTTAGAGTATCTTTATTCGTTTTAAAGCAACACAACCCTTCACAGAAAAGTAGAGGTAACCTTAAAAGCACTTCTGAAGTTTAAGTGGCACATTTATCAAAAGTATTTTGTGCATGCTCTTCCAATGTCTTTAAAATATTAGTATAAAACAGCATAAAACATGCAAAATACAGACTAGTCCTCCATGTACTCTGGACCAGGATGTCCTAAAGCACTGAAAGATGAGTCAAGTGGAAATACGTACAAAGGATAATTTCCCTCACACCAAAAGTGTAATTATAAAGCAGAATAAGGAAGTTATTTTGTTTGTTTGTTTTACACAGCAAATGTGACAGAAAAGGCTTGAGTTGCAGTACATTTGTAAGTATCACATCACTGACAGAGGTCCATTGGTTGTTGTCCTTGAACGTGGCTCTGGCTGTGGTCAAGGTGGATAAAAAGCGCTGTCGAAACAGTCAGGGAGCAGTCGCCTGTCACAAATGTCAAAGGCATGCAGCTGCTCTCGGCTAGGGCTCAGTGTGAGCAACTCCACATCTTCATCTGATGTGGAGGGATGAGTGAGGATGATCCGTGGGATCTGCAGGTAATAACCACCCACGGGAGGGAGGGGTGGGGTATAGAGAAAGAGAGAAACAGTGGATAACAGTGGATGAAATACATGTCATCTTTCAGTTATGAAAAATATCTTACAAGCATTGTGTGTTTCTCTTCTAGAAATGAAAGTTTATTTGTTGAGGCTTCCTTCTTTATTTCAGGCATATTCTCCTTCTTGTTGTCAACCTGAAAAGAAATAACCCTGAATGAGCTGTGTATTTCTGTAAGCAAACATTACTGTCTTTGTACTTAAGTAAACTACCCACAATGCCATTTCCATTACAGATAACCGCCTGGATTTTCCTGGACAAACAGTTGTGAGTGATGTTCATTTTGAGCTGTTCGCTTCTCTGGTCCAGGGTTTCCTGACGGCTGAATAATTTGCCCGTGTTGCACTGCATATCCTGGGCCTCATCTTCTGGGGCTTGTTGTCCTGTATCAAGCTGGTCTCTGAGCACCTTGATCCGGATGGAGCTCCCAGCTTTCCTCAGGGCACTGACCGCGAGCTGGTGGGTGGCCCTGTGCATACTGAGTCCATTGACCTGGAGCACAGCACAGTAATGATTACTGCTTCATGGCCCCTGCAGAGATCAGCATGACAGAGACCCCCTGTCCTTCTCCTCTGAGATGTTTCAATGACTATGAACATGGACAATGTCAATATTTACTCGTGTTTTTCAGTCACATTCATACACATGCAGGTCACAGAAATCATTCATGCACTTTTAGGATACATTTTATTCCGAACTTGAAATACTGCTCCATTTTGTAATTATTTGATATGCATCTGCATAGTTGGTTCTGTCAGGAATAAAACAATCCTTTGTCCGGGTCATCTCAATGAGGATTCCAAAGTGGTTTCCTTCTCTCCATTTTCTCACAACCTTCACAATAAGTCTTATGTGACTGTGACTGCAAATTTCAGAAATGTCACATTATGTTTTGATGTAATCTCTGGCTTCTGGACTCTACCCAAGTCATGGGTAGTTGATGCTGTGAGAGAGCCTCACTCAGTCATGTTGTGTTGTCATGCCCTCTAAAGACCACGGGAGGAATTACCAGACATACAGCTCCAATAGTTTGTTTTATTGTTAAAAGCTGGCAAATGTTACGTGTCGAGCAATTCATCCCAAAAAAAAAACGTATTCTATACTTAAATAGTAATATTTATGACATCTGTGATTTCTTCAGGATTTTGTGACCACGGAGATTTCTTTCATACCTCCAGAAGTCTGTCTCCAACATGGACGCCTGCCTTCTCTGAGGGCCCTCCTTCTGTCACTCTGGAGATAAAAATGCCCTGAAACAAGTGGCAAGGTCTTCATTTATTTCACAAAGACTTCATTTTAATCAACCAAAGAGCAATCCCTTACTTCATCCTGGTCTTTATATGGAAAAGAACCTTTTCCTCCAGCAATGCTAATCCCCAAACTACCCCTCTGGCCACTCACTCTGATCTGTAACTGAGGCAAGGTTATAATAACATTAACAATGGCTCTGAGTCAAAAGACTGGCACAAATATAAAATCGATTGATTTGCTCAATTCTGTTAAAGAGTTAGTGTATTTTACTTTCATTGGCACTTGTGGGACGTCCTGTGGAGGGCTTCGGTCTGGGATCGTTGCAGGCCTGGGTCGTTCTTTGATGGAGTACAGGTTTGTGTAGGGAAGGGGTTCTTCACAGACATGGGAGCCCACACTATGGACTAACAAGTGTGGTGGGTCATCTGACTCAGGCCATGGGCTCACTCCATCCTGGTGAGGGACATATCATGGGGTTTTACTGCAGGCCTTGGTGAAAGCGAATGATCAACAACAACAAAAGAATAGGTCACAAAGCGTCTTATGCATCGTAACAATGCCCCTGTAAGAGTAGGCTTCAAAATGAGTTCATTAGGTGTCATACAGAAGAGCTGTTAATCAGCACAATAAGCCAATCTACACATCAAATATAGGCGACTCTCTACCTGCCAGGACTGATCAACATAAACGAATTGGAGCGTCATGGGGGCACCTCCTCAGAGCTTCATTTCCTGTCTGTTTCAGTCTGTTGTTGAAAAATACCTTAAAATGAATGAATGAACGCACGAGCGGCTCTCCTCTCAAAGGACCTGACTTGTACCTTTACTGGGGGCGGGACGTCTCCAGTAAAGTTGCCATGGAGATGTTGACTAAAGGCAGCCAAACGTGAGATTTAAATAAATTAGGTCCTCGTCCAAATCCATTCTTTAATTACCCCCTGCAAATATAGCATTTCACGTGTCGAAAAGGACATTAGGAGCATGTCAAGTATTATATTGCCGATAACGGTATAATTTAAAACGTTACGCAGTGTTTCTTTAAGCATGATGTATTTATGTTACAAATGCAACCTAAAATGGTCTGAATTTAGCACACATATCTTATAAACAGAGGACAAAAATTACAGTGGCACGACCTAAACATTTTCAACATTGTGTAAAAATGATATTGTTATAAAAATGGCAATCAATTTTTACAAAGAAAAGTATAATAAAGCGAAACTACACGGTCTTGGTTTTGGTACAGGAGCATGCAACAGCACAACAGTAGCTAGTGCAGGGTAAACACGGCAGGCAACATGCTCAGGCGTTACATGCAAGTTCAGGGCACAGTCCTTTGTTTTGAGGTCATCATTTTTACATACTATGCCAACTAATGGGGATTATTTTTGTTGTGGCAATGTTACATGAGGTTGCTTAACAAAATAAGTTTTAATATCAATCAAAAGACAACCATGTTTAGTGTTGCACTTGTTTTATTCATCAGTGGTTAAAAGTCATTCCAACCTCCGGGCCTAGGCCTCTTGGAGATATGTTTTGTGCAGTTTGATCAGACAATAATTAAAACAAAAAAACACCAACAATTTAACCAAAGAATGAAGTCACAAAAATATATTTGATGTACCATATAAAAGAATATGATCTGAGAAACACTGAGAAGTGCGTTGAGGTGAAACTTTGAAGAGCGGCATTTGAAAAGGATGCCACTGTCGGAGTTGCAACCCTCAACCCTTAAACTTAAACTTACTCTGTACAGTACGGTATCAAGGAGAAAGGTTTTGGCATTTTCTGGCACACCCTCGGTAAAGCAGAATAAGACAGAACTGTCCATCATATATAAGGGATTAGTGGCACTTAACTCCAATGATTTATGTAAAAAAGTGTTCAAGGCCAACAGTTACAAATGTACCAAAAGATATCGGTTGCTTTGTTTTGTTCCTTTCCTTGATTTAAAGAGACAAGTACCACGCTAAAAGAAAACTTAAAATCTCAAAATTATAGAGAAATTCGCTATACATTTTATTTACATCTGAGCTGCCAAAACGTATAAAAGTTTTGATATTCACAAAGACTATACAATAATCAGTAGGTCCAATAAGCCCCCGTCTTTATGTTTGCCCCAAATGTATTCACCCAGTGTTTTAAAATAGTTATAAAACATTTAAGAAAGTTTGAATGTATTAAAAAGATACAGAATAGTGCAACTACCTAATTAAATGTTTAAAAACAGGCAATTAATAAAGTAAAATCTTTCAAATATTCTTTTAAAAATCTTTGTGCAGACTGTTGCTGTGGACAAGATTCAAATGGGAAGGCACGGCTAGTCTGAGGCTGTTGGGACAGACATGGAGGAGGGGGGAGGGGATACAGGCATCCCGGGCCGATCAGGGAAGATCAGAGGGAACGAGGGAAGGGGCATCGGCTGGTGCAGGACGACACAGGAGGCACAGGTGTCCGAGGTAAAGCTTAGACAGACGTAGTTGTAGTTACTCTGTCCGCCGCAGCGTTATTGACCTCGTTTTTGTTGGAGTCCAGACTTTTGGCAGCGTTTAGGTCATTGCGCAGGTTCTCCGCCGCCTTCTTCATGGTTTTCAGCTCTCCGGGGTGAGGCGTGGCCCGGCGAAGGAGTGTTCCCTAAGAGCAGCGCACAGATTTCAAATTAGAGACGGATACAGGAAATCAACGGGAAATCTCACTTGACCTTAATCAAAAAACAAAAACGGTCTGTAATTTGCATATCTTATCAAAGTCCTGCCACATCAACATCACTCTGGTTCTGGAAGAGTTTCCCATTCATTTTTTCCCATAGACCAAGCATAAAGAGTTTAATCAATCAATCAAGTTTTATTTCTAAAGCGCCTTACAACAACCAAAGTTGACCAAAAGAATGTGGAAATCAGGAGAGTGGATTTAACCAACTGTTCTAGATCTGGGGTTGCTGCAGTTGGTCATAGGATAGCACTTGATGAAAAGAACTGTAAAGGAAAAAGCCCAACCTGGTCATCATCTTCATCCTCGTCATCGTCCAGGAAGTGGATGGCACTGGTTCGGTTCATGGTCTTGGGGTCCCACGTGTCGTCTGTGCTTTCGTTCACCAGACTCTCCAGAGCTCCGCACCGGGCCAAGTTATCAGAGCCTGGGAGCACAATCACAATCATTCATAAAAGCTTTGCATTGTGTTACTGTTAAATCCAAGCATCATAGTTCATGATGAAGGTGAAAATAAAGGATAGGTGATAGTGATGGTACATGAAGGAAAGAACGCTTAGGGCTGTGCAAAATGAGGGGGGAAAACAACACTTTTCCCCCCTCATATTGACTGATCTCAAATGAAAAATTCAATTACACTTTTAATATCAAAAACATACGAATATAGCTTACAATTTTGGTTCATGAAAGGTAACACAACATACTTTCCATTTTATCCCCACTAACAATGTGCTGTTCCTGCCAAAGGGCTGCTGTAGACCTATTGATTGAAAGTTGAGATGGACTAAATCGTGATTTACTTAAAATTGTATTTATTCCACAGACGTGAGAAGGCTGCTGTGTGGTTCTTATAGCAGCATGCAGTACAAATGGCTGATGCATGGAAATAATGTATTTTATAAAAAAGGTAAGGAATTATAAAATCAATTTGAGCGCATGCGAAGCCACAGTACATAAATATTTTAGAACAGGTGAGATAGGAGGATTATGCGCACAGGAATCGAGTTGGTCGTCTATTAAACGTTTTCCCTGCACAACACCCGCTTAAATAAGAATTGCAGCATAACTACATCCCAGGAGAGCCTGAAACTGCCAGATCACAGTTTCAAATCCCAGCTTAGTTACAAGCTTACAGCTACAAAATCTGCCCTCCCCCAACCCAATATGATGTACTCACTACTACCCGTACAACACAGCATCACAAACAAGGTTTCAACTTTAAGCATATTGCAATGCACGAACAGTATGTTTAAGAGAATGATGTAATACACTAGACACTTCCTATATTTACATACTGTACGTGACTTTTCTTTCTGTATATGAACATTAAGAATCATTCTAAATGCAACACTTACCTCTACCAAGGACACCCATTCGTCTACATTTAAATAAGTTTAAGAAGAAAAACAAATGGGCTCTTGGTTGTCCAGGGCAGGTATAACAAAGAATATAGTCATTCATACACGTTTTCTCAGTTGGTCAGTTCTGAGAGGTAACATTTCAAATAAATAGCCAAGTCTGGACACCAAATTACTTTGTTGCGCAAAAGGAAAAAAAACTAAAAATGCATAACCAATTTGTTTCCCATGGGGATATATTGGCAATAAAGTAATGTTGAAAACAAGGCAGCACACATGGTGCGTAGTAAGTGTGTAGGAGCCTAAACATTGGCGACCTTCTGATACATTTCTGTATCCAGTGGGCAAGCTTTTGATGGCAGCAAGCCAGACAGCACTAAGCCTCTTTAGCTGTCTAATCGAGTGCTTTTCTGAAAAACATAACTAAGGAGGGCCTCAAGCAGTGCAGAGGCTGTGATTTGTTCAGGGAGCAGTGATCGCTCTAAAGGAGCTCATAATCGGCAGCAGCAGCTCCGTAGGGAGGGGTCAGTAGGGGTACATGCTGTGCCGCTCCAGGCAGATCATGTGATAATGTTATCAAGACCGCAGGCCCGCTGAATACTTGTGAACAGCACTCGGACTGACGGGGCATATTATTCAAATGTCACAGACTTGGCACTCAGGCACCTCAATGAAATCCAATATACTCCACCAGAGGGACACAGTTATACGAACACTTGAACTACATGAAAATGCTACACCCGAGAGGATTTAAGTTAAACCGGGGTCCCAAGAAACCCAAGCCAATAGTGAGGAAGGCCCCATTACAAATGGGCCGTTCTGGCACGGGAGCCACGCCAAATCAATATTCAAAACACACAAAACAAAAAGATACTGCTCCAACGGTTCTCGTGTTTGTTACACACAAAAAAGTAGGTGCACACATCTGTGCCCAAAACACCTTCACACATTCGTTCTGGAGGATTGCACGAGATAGTCGGGTCTGGAGGTTAGGCAGTCAATTTCCAGTCAAAATTACACATTGCCATAGATTTGATCAGGGATCCAATAACAATGGAGGTATTGCCGTTTGAAGCGGTGAAAGCACGATGCCAGGCCGGTAAAAAATAACAGTGTGAGTGAACGAGTCACAAACAAGGTAATCCAACTAATGATTTTTTGAGGTCAGGCCTCCAAGTTAATAAGATATATTTCTGAAACCTTTGTCCAACACTAGTTATGCTTTTTCAAAGTGTGTACCTTTATGATCAGAGTCCAGTGGTTGTTGGGGCAGGAGCACGCAGGTGAGTACCTTCTCCCCGGTCTCCGGGTCCTGGTCCGTCTGAAACGTGAGGAGCGGCTGGGACTGGTTTTCCGACAACCACAAGGCCTTCAACTGTAGTGTGATCAGTGACAGAGGTAAGTGAGCGAGCCTGTAGATACAAACAGCAAAGCAAGTGGTTATGATCACTGGACACGCAATTAAAAACATTAAAACAAGACCATAAAAATACAAAATCAGGATTAAGGCTAAAATGAAACCCATATAAGGAAAATTATGAGCAAAACTGAACTTTTGCATTTTTGTGTGAGAAAAACATCACAGTCAGCGGCTTCTTGTGGAATGAATAATGTGTCAGCAGCTAATATTGCAATGACAATAATTTGGCGATATACTGAATTGTGCAGCTCTACATTTAATCATAGTAGTCAGGAGTTGTTTAATGTAGAAGGATACATGTTACGGAAAGGAGACTATAGTTTGTTTTGACTAGGCCAAGGAGGAGCAGGTCTTTCCACAGTCCGAGGTGAATGTTTATGTCTGAGTCATTGGATTGTTTTAAAGTTAATGACACAGCGATGCCAGTCGAGAGTGTGGCCCCCAAATAAGTTCAATACGTCCAAATAAAGCTCAGGTATCTAAAACATTAATCTTCACTCTTTAAAATAGTATAATCCAGTTAGTCTTAGGTCTGGTTTGACCATTTGTCCGGTTTTGAATGAAAATATATACAATATATATAGAAACTTGGAGCTTGTGTGAATCACAGTCTAATACGTACTGTATTCTATTAGATTAAAATATTGCGATATGAAATGTAATGTAAATTCCCTGCCCAAGTTTAACATAGCCTATAGTTTAATATTGAGTCCATGTCAGGGCCTCACGATCCTTCTGAAAAGTTACCACGGGAGATAACTGGTTTGTGGCGGCCAAGCGTTCATCCTTCGATGTCGGCTCTTCCGATCATTGTGAAGCAGAATTCATCAAGCGTTGGATTGTTCAACAACTAATAGTGAGTGAGTTTACCCTACTGATGATGTGTTGTTGCAATAGTAATCCTCAATATACCACCTAAATTCTCAGACAAACTAAAAACCCTTAAATCTGATGCACTCTGATGGTAAGATTAAAAGTTCTTTATCTGAGAGGGGCGCCTATGCGTTTCGATCCCGAATGGATTTTTGTAAAGGCATAGACAAAATGAACAGGTGTGTTTAAATACCAATGGATCAAAGGATCAATGTCACGTGAACAGACAAGATAAATACGATAAAATATAAAATATATACAATATAAAGACATGACACAATTGAAAGTTAAAAGTGTCGGAATGAGATAAATGAACAACATACCACCTTTGCTATGCCAGATCTAGGAAGCCAAGCGTGGGCCATGTTAGTACCTGCATGACTGTGAGGGAAAACCCGGGAGCTTGTGAGTGGTGTGGTGGTCGGAGATTAGCAGTTGCAGTTCTGTCAGTCTACCCCAAGGGGAGCTGTGGCTACATTCATACATAGCTCAGAGTGTGGAGTGAATTAAAATTCCCTTTCCATGTGCGAAGCGCTTTGGGTGTCTCATGTCACCAGGAATCAATTAAATTATTTTCATCGACGGAATTTGAATCACAATTAAGCGAAATGCGTTAACGTAATCATTTCCCCAGGCCTAATTATTAGCATAATGCAAGTATTGAAATTATTAAGTGAAAAATCCCCCCAAAAGGTTTATACAATACTTCATACAAAAGACATTGTTTACTCACAATAGTGTGGGAAGGGTGGGACATTGTTGCTAGATGGAAAGACTTTTAGTAATGAGATTAATGTGGTAGGTTTGCAGACCTATTCTCCAACAAAAAATGATCAGGTTCAAGATTTGTGGATTTGGGAGATTTTTTTCCACAAATATTAATCTTCCATCGATACGGTACCCCTGCTCTCCATCTGATATTTCACTGATACTGAACTGGTCGATCATTCGTGAGCATACCTATTTCCAGAGACATCTAGCACATGCAGCTCAGTGGCTTGTGACAGTTCGGACGGTATCCTCGTCAGCTTGTTCTCTCTTACACAAAATACATTTAGGCCACAGCATCCTCCAATCTGCAAAATGCACAAAAAGACTTTAGTTACGCAAGTAAAAAAATTATAAAGAAAAGAAAATCAACAGCAATAGGATATGGTCACTTTGCCCCAGAATTGATGGTCTGGATGGGAGAGCAGTAAAAATGTCAATGCGCTGTGGCAGAGTAACCTAAATTAGACACAATTAGCGCCAGAGAATGAACAAAGCACTATGGGAGTCTATGGGTTGTGCAATGAAGATGAGCTGAGAGTCCATTCAGAGAGAGGGAAATGCTTATAAAACGGATTATGGTTCAAGTCATTTTTTATTTTGTTCTTGCCATTTTTCTTAATTCTATAAACCACAGCCACAATTAATGTATAACAATTAGCGTAATGTTCTCTCAAATTACGTAATAGCGTTTTTTTATTCTTTACCTTTATTATCGAGCGGAGACATTCATTATTATTTAGATATTACTGTATGATCACATAAGACACATGACCAGCACTTCAGAGATAACATTTTTTGCATATTGAAAATTGTTTTGTTTGATATTTGCAAATGAAAGCCCTGGTCAGATGTAATGGAATAATATGCATAGATACGATTATAAAATAAAGGCTTATGTTGGCCCCAATCACAACATAAATAAAAGCTGGAAATGGGTTGTCAACAACTTCATGAATCAATAGGAACCATTAGCATCAACCAATGGAGAAGTCGCTCTGTAACACACAGATCAATACTGGCACAGGCTTGTACAGTACCATAGAACTGTTTACAGCAATGGTTTGAGGAGAAGCAGCAGTTTTATCATAATTACGAGCCAAGTGTGTTTAACTGCTCATTTTTGCCCCAACATCTTCTCCCGGAAGACACAGGGTCTTTGTGCGCATGGTAAAGGAGCCTTTCAGATCAGGACTTAACCCGGGCCGGTCTTTACTTTCACAGACAAGAGGCTGCAGAAGACACAATCGACACTCAGAGCGAGCGGGACAGACTCCGTACCATAGGAATAACAGGGCGTATTGTGGAAGCAAGCATTACACATACAGCTATAGAAACAAACTGTAAATCAGGAGTCTTGTCAAGCTAAAGCCCCCAAACTGACTGCGAGATAGACTTTCATTCAGAGTATCGAATTGTGTATTCGCAGTATAGCATATTTGATAATAAATAACATCCTCTTAAGAGAAGTAAATTTGTCCATGATTTAAGTAACTAATCACGAGTAATCTGTCCATGAGGCCCTTAATTAACCTTTTAACCCCCACCTGAACCAAGCACATTTTCTCCAGTTTGCTTTTACCCAAATTTAAAAAACCTATTGAAAAATGTGTCTTAATAGCAACACATGAAGATGAATCATGAAAACGCAACAAAAAAGCAATGAAAATGTGACAAAAACGCTGCGAAAGAGCAACATGTAAGCTACATCATGTGACTTACACCAAAATGCGACAAAACCACAACAATAAAGCCACAAAAAAAAAGCAATGGGGGAAAAAAAAAGCGACAACAACGTGGCAACCACGAGAGGACAGAGATCGGTTTAGTAGGTCTTAGCTTTCAAATGATGCGTTACACTGGCCTAAAAGACCCAATCTTAAAGTCCAGAAGATTAGGGTAAATTGGGTTTGCAAAAAAAAAAAAAGCACTTGGTTAATTTAACCACTAAGTGGTTCTTTAAGAAAACAAAAAACATTAACAATGTAGTTTCAAGTAAATTAAGAATTGTTTTATGTAATTTTGAGTACGAGGAGATCTTTTTTTTCTTAATTTCTTAATCGTAAAAAAAAAACTTCTCATTGACAGATTTCTTGACTCAAATCAGGGCACATTTACTTATTTCAAGAAAACGTTATTTCTAGATGCAGCACCTACTCTAGTATCACCTACTGACTTACATTAAAGCAGAACTAAGTACCTCATGCCCCTAGAGGCCATAAGCGCCACTGCAGGTGTCGTAGCATGTTGAGGTTTTATTTACTCATTAATTGTCCATGAGAGTAAATACTTCGCTGACAGAAAAAACTAAAGGGTGAGAGGGATATTGTACATACAATTACACAATGGAGATAATTTTTTTTCAGTCAAACTTTGCTGTAAATACTGTTTAAGTGGCGCTAGCCCACACTTAGCTTTGCCCGTTAGCTTGTTCTTCGTGATTCCATTAGTGTGTATTGCTGCTCCGACCCGGTGGCAGGAAAGTTGCAATTGTGGTTTTCTGGCTAGAGACACCAGGGGAGATGAAAGACCCCCAATCATCCCATTAACACTTGTATTACCCCCAGAGGGACTAGGAAAAGGATTTATTAAGGTTAACTAAGGCTGTACAATAAATCAGAAAAATATTGTTATTGAAATAATAGGTGACGCAATTGAAGAAGCCACAATATGAAGCAAAATCATTGAGGGGATCCATTTCGCTGAGATTTATAAATTCTTTGCCAACAGTACAAAACAATCGATCAGTTTTAATCATGTTCAATTATAACATTGTTTCTGTGCTGATTTATTATGTCTTAAGTCTTCTTTCTGATTCAACAATTTGCTTTGCTTTTCATTCATTTTTGTTTATACTATAGAACACAGTGCGTTGAAATGGTTTAGTAAAATATTGAACAAATATTGCATTATCACAATATCCAAGGTGGTTCCTGAATATTGCATTTTTGTGCAGTCGTGACATTACCCATGGTTCTTTATCAACACAAAATGTCAAACCTATTAGTTTGTCACAACAGTGTGTAATACTTTTCCACTGCAGATATAATGTTATCTTTGTCAGAACATGTGGGAAATCCACTGTTATCTCTTTTTCACTCACACTCACAGGGAGTTGTAGAGAAGGAATGTGGGTTGACTCACTTATGGGTGTTGAAATACAAGAATCCAGCGTAAAATTGGGCTGTTTTTACTTATCTTAATAATATTTCATCATTAACTTAGTATTTCTAATCCTCCCAAGATCATTTGTTTTGGGAGAGACTTTCCCGTGAAGTGACCGACAAACACTTACCTCTTTAGGCAACACCGTGAGCTGGTTTCGGTCACAATTAAAGTTAGACAGACGTTTTAATTTTCCAATACTTCTAGGCAAACTCTGCAAAAGATAGACAGTGTTTTAAATGTGACTGATTTGAACTGCCTAAGTTTAGCAGAGCATCACCACACGCCCTTTAATAACGCTCTAAATCAAACGTTAGCTTGCAATCTGAACAGAGAGAGTCAAGAATGCAGTTTTATCCTGGGTGTGGTGATGCAGCTGTTTATGAGCAACGCAAAAACAAATTATGCGAATAAAAAAAATTGTGAGTAACGCGTGTCTTACTTGTATCTGGTTTTCCGTAAGTACAAGTTCTGTAAGGGCTTCGCAGTTACCGATATTCTCTGGAAGGTACGTTAGTCGATTCTGATCGGCTTTTAAAATAGACAGTTTGTGTAGTTTTCCTGCAAAGACGACAAATTATACAATTACTCAGAGGGTTGGGCATAACATTATGACAACTACAAATGGTGACCGAGTGTATTATGACACATTTCCATCAAAGTCACCTGTGGAAGAACTCACTACTACACCAAACATGAATAACAGGAAGCCCAGTTTGTTCAAATCCTTATAATCGGATCAATCCCATGACAGTATTGCCGTGAGTGGGCGTTTTTTGCCCACTGCTACAGACTTAAAAACAAGAATAACGTTTTAACTGCTTCAGCACTATGTTGTTTAACCTCTTAACCCCCAACCTGAACTGAGCACATTATCTCCAGTTTGGCTTTAACCAAATCTAAAAGCTTCTTGAAAAAAAGCATCAAAATAGCCACAAAAACAAGGATGAAAATAGGGCTGAAACAACGAATCGATTATTGAAATAGTCGACAACTATTTTAGTAATCAATACATCGTTTTCTGGTTCACACCGACTCGAATAGAGAAAAAATTACATGACATTTTTTTATTTTTGATGAAAACCTACTTTGTTTTAATAGTAGTCTGGTCTGGTCTGTAGTGTTTTGAACATTGTAAATTTCATGAATCATGAGTCTGCGTCTCATCCAATCAGAAGCAGAATTAGCGCCAAGAGCCTCCAGCAAACACTTTAAGTTTACCATCAACATGTCCTCAAGCGGCGCCACTTAATGTGATCAAATAAAATAAAAAAAAATCATCCATCATTCACAGCCAAGCGATTAATCGTTAAAATAATCGATAGACTTGCAGCCCTAGATGAAAATAACAAAAAACCTATGAAAGTGCACCAAAAAAGTGACACAAAATAGTGGCAAAAATATGACATAAACGCAATTTTAAAAAAGCCACACAAAAAAAGTTATAAAAAAGCAGCAAAAAGTGACAAAATAGTGGCAAAAGTGAGATGAAAAAAGTGACTATGACAACACGGCAACAACACAAGGAAAGAGATGAGTTTAGATCAGTTTTGGAGTTCTTGGCTTTCAAATGAGGCGTTACCCTGGCCTATAAGCAGCAAGCTTTTAGATTTGGGTAAAGCTGAACTGGAGAAAATACAATCTGTTAATGTGGGTGGTATGAGGTTAACTACGTTTTGAGACTTGGCTGTGATTGGAAAAAAAGAGGTGCATATAATCCAATCAGCAACAAATGCCCAGCAAAAACTTTGTCCTCTTCTAAATTTTAACTCGGGCCATTCCAGATTCTCATTTCTGTTCTAACGTTATTTTCGCTGTAAAACCGGTCCATCTTTTGCCAAGTGAAATCCTTATGTTACCCATTTTGCCCCTTGTAAGTTGAAACACATCTTTAGGCACAAAATGTTCACGTATATCGCAAATCCCACCCATTAACATGCATCATAATAATAGAGTCACCTGTGAAATCACGTTCTCCTATTAATCAGAATTAGTGGCATTTTGTTTTGTTTAAGTTGCCGTTTCCACATTATGAACTTACCTAGGCTTTCCGGTAAAGCTTCAATGAGGTTCTGAGACACCAATAAGTCAGAAAGGGACTCCACGGCTCCCAGTTCCTCTGGGAGATGCTCTAGTTTGTTTTCTGATAGGTCCAAACACAACAGACTCCTCATGGTGCCTATCGCCTGTAAAACATATGTTATTTTGATTTGACTACATAATGCACAGTTGGGCATGGAATGAATGACTGAACGTACTGCAGGTATTTCTGTTAACTGGTTTCCATCGAGCCATAGGTCTTTCAGGCTCATAAGACGGCCTATTGTTTCCGGCTGAGTGGGAGAGAGAAAGGAGGAATTAAAGGAATGAGCTTGGAAAGGGACAATGAACAGTGGACATTCTCAGTAGCACAACAACAAGAGGAACAGGGCTAATAAAGAGAAGTTATGGGGAGCCAACATCTACTTAGTTTGTTACTTGTTTTAGTTCAGGACAAAAAACATCATTGAAAAAACACAACACTTCTGAGTTCTACTTACTACAATCTTGTACTGTGCATGACATTTGTACTGTTTTCAATTTCAGTATAGTGTATTCATTCAATTCAACCACTGTAGATTTATATAATAATGTCTCTAGACAGTTTTCCGGATCTACCAATCTCCTTTGGCCCAAAGCATTTAATTTCGGTAAGTGATGTAAAGACCAGTAAATAAAGCAGTTTGAGCAAGCTAAATCCCAACATCTGCCAATGTAAATAAAAATGACCATGTGCCAGCGGAGCATTATCCTTCGTTAGACCACTGCCTTGAGCTCACATTTGAAAACCAAATCCCAAAGGAGATGGTCATCCTCCCATCTGCGTGATAAGAGAGGAAGCGGTGTTCGAGGAATGCTAATCTACTGGACGCAACAACAGGGAAATGGACAAGTCTTTCTTCATTCTGCACATTTAGGGGAATTTATGTGTTGTTTTTTTTCTATCCAATCAAGAATGTAGTTAAAAAAAAAACACACACTCACCAAACTGTATAATTCATTATTGCCTAGATCAAGCTCTTCAAGTCTTTGAAGTTGAGATAGAGACCTGTGAAAAAATAGCATTAGGAAAAGAATAAATGTATGCTGTATTGACAAATGTCAGGGAAAGAGCTGACAACTAATCTAAAAGCATGTCCGAACAGAGATCTAAACAACAAGGATATCAGGTTTTACTCTCTATAAAACAACACCCCCAAGGAGACAGGATATTGTGTTGTTTGCAAATTACATTCCTAAATCATGTCAGTTGGCGACTAATACAACTGTAGTTTCAGCGCAATAGCGTTAAATCACACAGCACTACTTCCTTTTAATAATATCTACCGGTATAACATGTTTCCAAGTCTTCGAGAAAAATTTGAGATTTGTTGATTGCGTGCACAGTACAAGAGCACACATACAGGTGATACTTACTCTGGAAGGAACGTCAGTAGATTTTCTCTCAGCTCGAGGGAAACCAAGTTGGAAAGGCTAGAAGAAGAACAACAGGTTGTTATGTTCTCACAACATAAACACAATTTTAAAGGTTTTGCCACAGACATCTTTCCAATCGGATATCAGGGACAGGAAGCACTTTGTGGTGTGTCAGTCTTATCAAGGCTGTGAAATCTGAATCACATAAACAACTCAAGCTTTAAATGAAAAGCAAAACATCAAACAACCCTTCACAGATCATGGTACATCATAAATCAAATATCTGCCTCATCATTTAATCTGACAGCTTTGTGCAGTCAGTCACTAAATAATGTTATTTCTGAATAAAAGTGTGGTTTATAATATTTTTTTTATCTGTAATTGACTCACAGAATGACTAAGAAAATACATTATTAGAGTGACTAGCATACTTAATTCTAAGATAAAAGAGAATACTTTATTGATCTCACAGTGGAGAAATTCTATATGCAATTTCAAAAATCCAAAAAACAAATTACTTTAATTTTGATTAATTTTCTATATATTGTGACAAATGTGTTTATACTCTGCGTAGATACGTACACTTGAATGCACAGAATGTACATATACATAATGGATTAGCCGTTGAACAACTGAAAACCATTGCCTTTCTACTTCATTGTAGTGGTACTGACTCACACATGACTCCAATATCCCTGTTTTTATCACTGACCGTTTCTTGAATAGCGCTGACGGTTGACTGTTGACAATGAGTTTTGCTAATCCTCAGAGTGCGCTTCTCATTCAGCAGCGGATAACACACAGGCATGAGATTACGAGACGGGCACATGTTCACAGTCCTTGCACTCACTGTTACAAATCTGTCTTTCGTCATCAGCTGAACCGCAAAAACAAACTTACATGGGTTCAGAAAGTTTTCAGAATTATCTCAATGTCAATCAAATATCTTTATTTTATATCGATAAAAAGTCTTGAATGAGTGTGCTAAAATATTATACTTAAATAATCATTAAAGTGGCTGCTTTTTAACATTGATTTAAAGTCAGCTCAAAGGGAAATTCCATTAATTGTCTATAAACATACAGCTTCTACTTAAAGCAGATGTACCTGCTGTTCCTGCTTGCATTAGAGTGAAATACATGTTGTCTTTTTGCAATATATTGTTTGCACAAAGACCAAAGGAAAAATGAGACATCGGTGCTAAAACAATTAGCCATGTGGAGGCTAGTGTTGTAAACATTACGGAGTCACTCTGCTTCCTGAAAGCTGTGAAACTTAGGCACAGAGTCTTTAACAAAATTATAAACTAGGAATAGGCCTATAGGACACTTCCTGAATACTTCCTCAACCCACTGTTAAAAAAGCCCATCTCTGCAGAAGAACTACAGACACCATTAATCCTAATCAAACGATACAAAAGTGCTAAGGCACTTTGTTACTTTGTTCTGACAGACAGCAGACCTCACCCCCTCCCTAAGCCACAACATATGTGGGCCAAATGTCGTACCAACAGGGCAAGGGCCCAAACAGATGTGCGTGCTCTTTTGACCTTAAACTCAGTCAGGTAAAAATACATCTTCACAGGACCCGTTGTGAGGAGGTTGTGATGATTGGCCATTTTAACCATATTCAGTAAAGTATGTACAGTATAAATTGTCAAAATGATCCAAACAAGTCACCAATCTCCTCAAAGTTAGTCCTGTTTTAACTCTAAGTACAAGTGAATAAATCAGAGCTTTAACTGTTTAAGAGCATCACAGTTCATTCAAAAGAACATTAAGAGAAATGAAGTATTTTAACCTGTAATTGGTGAATAAGGATCAGTAACAGCCACTAGTCTAGTAGTTCAATCCCGGCTCAGACAATTTCCTAAATGTCTCTCCTGCTCTTCACCCCCCTTCATCCTGAACTGTCCGGTTTATTAAAGCCTACGGGCCAAAAAGTCCTTTAAAAGATTAATAAATAAGTGCCAGTGGACCATTTAACCTGCTTTAGTCCTGACATAAAGCAGCAAAAGGGCTTGAAAAATCTGCGAGGTTAAGTAACATCTCCAACTTTGTGGCACAAGTACAGAAAGACAAGACAAGCTCCAACCAACTCAACACTGAAACAATTTGTTTTTGTTATGAACTGACTTTTCTTCCATTAAGTGACGAGCTGAAGCCGTGTTCGTGAGTATACAGCACATAAAACAGTGTATTCAAACAATGTTAAGCAGTAGGTAGCATATCCTTTGGCAATTTTAATAACAACTTCTATTAAATTCCACCTAATCTGCTGCAAACAAAGTAACCTCTAGAAATTAGAACAGCCTCCACCGACACAGGTGGGTATGGCTCCTCTGTGGATTATGTTCTGTCTCAGGAGATTTTTAAACATTATTAAAAAGACTGCTGGAGTGGCCGCCAAAACACAGGCCCTGGTTTAATGTGAAACTAACACAGAAATGGACACAGCTCATTTCCATCTCTGCTCGGTTGGGCAATAAAGTGCATCTTATCTTTTCTTAAATAAATAATATTGAAGGAAATTGCATGGTAATATTTATGCTCCACTATGAATTAAATCTATGTATGTGTAAATAAAAATGACGACTTATTTGGTCCAAGCCCGTCTTTGAAATGGTGCATCGCGAGAGCAGAGGACTTACTTTCCAATGTTTTCTGGAAGGACCTGCAGGGAAATATCGTTGATGGAAAGACATGCGAGATTCCTGAGCTCTGGAAAGCTTTCTGGTAATCTGGTGAAACAAGACAGAGGTCACACACATACACAATGGCACTCACAAGAGCTTAGCATACAATACACACAATGCTAAACAAGATTGCATCCTCGCACACAATTGCACTTAGGCCATTTGTTGCTTTAAATTGTTGGATTTTTTTTTACCACTAATTCTTAGGCAATAATTTACCACTGTCCTGGCAATAAAGGCCCTGATAAGATGAATGCCGGTTCATTGGCGTTGCTCTTTGCCCTTTGCCCAGAAATGTCTTACGGCTGCATTAGAGACGAATTGTTAACTTGTGCGTAAATACGAAATGGGGAAATAGCCCATGTGCATTTGTTTTGACTCGCCTGCATTCTTACGCTTCTGGCCTAGTTTGGCCTGAATACAAGGGAGATAATTGTTTTATTCAAATTACAATGACAAGCCTAGACTCAGATCCAGACTAAGGCCATTAGCACTTTGTTTAATGTGGCATTAAGAGAAACTCTTATAAAACAGGAAAATCAACCAAAATCAAAATTCCGCCTTCAAAGCACAACCACAAAGGACTTGGTATTTTGCAAAGAATTATTTTTCCTTTTAACAATGAATACGTATTTACCTTGTTAATGGGTTTCCGCTGAAGTCTGCCACTTGTAGAGCTTTACAATATGAAATGCTCTCTGGTAATTCCATAATATCTGTGTGAGAAAATGGATAACAAAACACACACATTATATAAGGTTTGAAGATCTAAACCTGTGAAAATGGCTTAATCTAAAGGATCTTCAGTGTGCAAGTACAGTGGAGTGTGGAGTGAAGACACAGAGGGCCTGTGTTTGCACTGAGTTTGAACTCTCCAAGATAAATGAGGCTGTACTATCTTAAAACAGCATGCACCGAGGCAGATGGATCGCACTACTATGTCCAAACCAATCCATTTTTAGGGCAATACAGGAACAACCAATGGCCGATGTGTGTAATCATCTTTTTCATAGTTTCAAATCTTTGCACAGATAAATCCCAGCACTAATATGAGTGAATATAATAACCACAACTTTGCCTGTCAGTCTAAAAGAACATTGTTTTTCTTACCATTTCTAGACACGTCCAGTTCAACGAGCTGCATGAAGTTGGCGATTTCTGGAGGAAGTCTATGGATCTCATTGTCACTTAGACTGAGTTTTCTTAATTTAATCAACTGGAAGAACGGCTGGAGGAAGAGAGAAATGTAATTAATTTCATTTGTATTTTAATTTGAATTGCTCTATTGCCCTTTAGGTTAGAGGGAAATAAACGCCCCAAAAGCTGCAGATAATACATCAACCCTTGTTATTAATGAGGAAATGATTCATGAGCAACAAATGAAAAATTATGTTAACTATTATGTTGGACAAACAAACCGTTTGTGCTGCTGTTGCATAGTTTTTATATGACTATGTTTAGTTTTAAAGTGTTATTGTCATTTTACAAATGTTATCTGAGAAAGTTTGTGTTGTTGTTGTTGTTGTTATTGTTATCAACTTCAGATAAACATCAATCAAGCAGCTCAACTGAGTCTGTGAAGCTCAAGGAGTTACAACTCTTACCGTTTATAAAAACAGCTTTAAAGGTCTGTGCAGTCATTTACCATTTCATTGTGTGTGTAATCTGTATGCATTACATTAACCGTGACATTTGACCTGAGGATGAGGCTACTGTGGGGTATACTGAACATCCTTGCAAACATTGTGGTACCGTCTGTGTCCTAATACCACATAGTTGGAGCCATTATAACCGCTGATGCACACGGCAACATAACATCTTTATCAATTCCTATAAATATTTTACACAACAATCTCTTCAGTCATTTTCAAGTAACGAAAGGTCCTAGGGTGTAATCATCTTGCATAATTCACAGTACTATCTACATTATTAACCATACTGCGCAATATGGAAATTAAGTGTTTAGTTTATTTGTTTATTTGAGCAGTATACATTCTGCTCAAAAGGAGTGGGCTGAAGCAAAAAGCTTATGAGCGCCCACCACCAAGTGCAATAAATAAAAAAAGTAAATTCACACAATGGTACCGAAGGAACAAAACATCAAAGAGACCTCATCCAAAGAGAATTTGAAACATTTCAGCAGCTACATTAGCGCAGACCAACTTATAAAAAAATATATGAACTGTTAATATAATTAATTGAAACAAAGCACAAGTAAGTGGAATCTCAAAGACCTCTGGTGTGGGATCTGATCATTCGAACCTGAATTACAGTTTGCCGGAGTTATCGTTTTTTAACATCTACGTGCATTAATACTCATACCATTTCAATATTGTGTGCCCTGAGTCCAAAGGTCTAACTCCACCCTTCGACAAAATGTTCTGTAATTCTAAAGCTGTAAGACAGTACACACAAGCCTTAATCCGCCACATTACCAAGCAAATAAACCTGGGCTCTAGGGAGGCATTACCTGTGGCTTTTGAAGCTCAAACCCAGTCATTTCACTTTTGTGCCTTCATCATTTAAAAAGTCACATTCAAGTTGCAGTAATTCTGCTATACATCTCATTACTAGAAAATGATTCAACATCTGTGATGTAGTGTCTTTAGGACACGCACAATTCTTTAGCAATTATTAAAGACACGCTTCAGCCACATTCCAGGTGATATGTAGCTTCATGACAAAAGTAACATCTGTCCCAAAACACTGTTAAACCGACTAAACATGCCAGCGATGTGCTCAACAACAGTGTTGTTTTTGCAGTGACAGTTATCAAAGAACATTTGAAGGCAAGGCAACTTTATTTATACCGCGCATTTCGTACACAAGGCAACTCAATGCGAAAGAGAAAGCAACATATTCAAAACAAAGTAATGACATTTAAAGGGAGACGAGCATGTCCCAGACAAGTCAAATGTGAGGTGAGACATTTATTAGGCATTTTTCTCCAATTAAATCACTTGAAATTAATCAATGCCGGAATTTTAAGGAGGAAATTGCATGTCGCTCCGGCCACTCCGTTTGCCACCATCATCAAAACAGGAAGCGAGCTCAGAAACCCTTAAGCCTCCTCTACCATGAACAAAAAGAGTTTGCTCTGCCCAGTCAGTGCTCGTGACATAAAAACAACCGAGGAAGAAGACGCACCATCCAGTCATAATTGATTCTGATCTGTTTGTCTAGTTTTTGCCGAACACTCACACCAAACCTGTTCTCCCAGTTAGTGACTTTCTCCACGCCCCAACCAGCTGCCCATGTGCGACACCAAACCAGCCTCGGTTCGGAAGACATTAACCCCTCTGCTAACTCCAGAGTAAATGTTGACATGTTGTAATGTGTAAAAACAAGTGGTCATTAAATTGGGGTGAAGGTTCTGGTGGAAGTATTTGGGTAACATGATGATATAGTTTATCCTGGTCCAGAAACACCCAGCGCTATTAAAAGACAGTGAAATAAAGGCGCTTTTTTAGAGAATATGTAAAACACCAACGAGCATCTTCACCACAGAACAATTTGGCAAAAAAAAACTTTCAAAGCTTTGTAAAGTTTTTTTTTAGAATGGGGTAGGAGCTTATAAGATTTTTTCTTCATTCTACTCCTGTTCTTTTCGTGAAATGTATTATTGTTGTGTTTCTTGGATTATTGTACACATGTTATATTGCATTACCATGGAAAAAAAATAAATAAAATGAAATGAAATTAAATGAAAGCGCTTCGAAATGTGACTTTTTAGATATGGTTTATAATCTCGGGTGTAATGGCTGAAAATACTGAAAATTGTACAATAAACCGTTATACTACAAGAGAATTGGGTGTAGATCTGATGTAATCATGATTGTATTAGTTTCACCGGCAGATTCTACATTAACACCTCTGTGATTTTTTTTGGAATAAACTTAAAGATTCCAGTTTAGGCCATTTATTAGTCCTTTAATAAATTCTAGTCAAGTCTTACTAAAATCCAAGTCATACTTCATATGTTATTAATATTCAGTAGCCTACAAAGTCAAATGCTTCCAGCTGGGACATCAAAGGAAAGCATGCCCAAGAATACGGACCTCATTGTTCTCTATTTTCTGTATGAACTTCTGCTCTAAGACTTTGTCCAACCACAAACTTCCTCCAAGTTCAGTTCATTCATGTCAAGCTTCCTGTGACGGATACCTCAGCCGTGGCGCTTATTTGGATTTATTCTTTACAATAATTACAAAAGGCCCCTCTCTTCACCATAAATACCAAAGTGGGCTCTATGTAAATGTAAATGTCTTTGGACAACAACTGCAAGCTTAAAATTGAAGGCGGATAAAACGAGTGGTTTGGGCATCTGTTTTATAATGTGAAATTATCGTCAAATCAAAGCATGTTAGGACTGGAGGCAGATACAAGAACAGACAAAGAATAGCAAAGATTTAAGTAGTATAATATGGACGCTCACGGCGGCCATGAAACGCCGAAAGCCTAAAAGTAACTCAACACTGGTACTAAAAAGAAAAACACCAGCTGAGAAGAAAATTTGTTACTGGGTTTGCTGAATATTAGTGTTAAACAAGTGAAACTTTCCTCTCTGGCTGGACTTGCCTCGTCTTGTTGCAGTTCGGATCACATATGCATGTTTTTATCTGCCAGCCGAGTTACAGAGAGAAAAAGAAAGGTCTTAATAGATCGCAGTATCAGTAGTTGTAAAGTTAGTTGCCAACCTATGCATTCCACCATGGTTGGGGCTGAAACCTGGGCCTATAGGAGGAGATGTTTTGTGGGGTCATTTAACAAGCGCTGATGACTCAAGCTGCATTCCTATTCAAAACAGGCTGCTGCAATGCAAATAATGTGCTCTTCTATTGTCGAGACATACCGCAAATGTTTACAAACTGACTGCAGACATCATGCGCCCGTGTATCTACACACTAGCGTCATGATGAGTTAATGAGCGGCTGTTTTGTCACCAACTGATCTGTGAGGCAGCGTGTCGGCACTTCACTATGCTGGATTTCACAATAAAAGGACAATTTGTTTAAACCCTGTTTAGCCCTGATTTTATCTTGATCAACGCCTGGTGGGCCTTGGAAAATAAAACATGTTCAGGTGGTGCTGGGATAGGAGGGTCAAATACGGTGGAACATGGTGTGAAAAAAGAACCACAGCGATATAAGAATGTTTACTATCACCCGTTCGCCCTCACAGGGAAAAATGGTCTCAAAAAATAAAATGTGTCTTGAATCAAGTTAATATTGTCCCTAACACACCTAGGTATGAAGTGCCAAGTAGGATTGGAACTATAGGAGAAGAAACAAGGCAAACCGGTCAGACAGGAAGAAGTTAAAATTCAATATGCGTACAAACATTAGTGTCATTTTTTAACCAACTAAAGCCGCCCGGGGCAAAATGTCGTCAGGAGGCAGTCGCTCAAATTATACAAAATTGGAGCCACTGGACCACATGCCTAGCTATTGACCGATTATAAAGCTCCCCAAAAAAAAGTATTCCGATGTTTCACAGTACTCCAACAACCGCAGGTTCTCAAAGGGAATAAAATAAATCCCATTTTGAAACCCTCCTCCAAGTGTGTGGGTTTGTTAAGGGCCATCGGGACTGGTGGTCGTCTCTTCAGAACTCACTTCAGACCAGTGGGAAGATGACGTTGTGGACAAGTGTGACTAGAATTATATATTTTCAGCACACGCACAGAAGCTCATGTTGTTCTGCATTAGCACATTAAAGCGGCTCAGAAGACAATGTTGTGAAGATTAAATACAAAAGAAAAACCTTACATTTACATCAGTGACCGCCAGTTAACTGATGTGTGATTTAAAGTAATGTGCAATTGCCTCCCTTATATAGAGTTACTAGGATTTAATGTTTATGGTTTTGAATGTTGCAAATTACCTTGAACCGTGCAACATGTGGCACTTTAATTTCTTTCTTCTTCTTTTTTCCCCCTCAATTTCTATACAATTCTCCCTTAATATGCACCTTTGTTGTCATGTCTAGTCCAAAACAACACAGTCATCAGTCAGATACACAGCAAACAACTAAACTTAAAGCAATTCTTCGTCACTAAACCGATTAAGGCCCATCAGTGACAGCTGTTCATCTTTTTACCTGCAATGTCAACACAAATATTTCCTTTATATGTTGTGCATAAGTGCAATGCAGTCCACTCGTGGTCTATTGCATCTAGGGATTTCCTTCCGTCAGAAAGCGCATTAGTCTCCATCAGCCCTACGGTCACGTTTGACCTCAGCAACAGGTTTCACGGCAGACATTTCCAGGCAGCAGGCCGGTGAGTGACATATGCGTCTAGTGTCACCAACACCCGGACGGCAGCGTTACCTGTCGCGCGAGGTGCACCGGAGGGGATTTTTCCGCCAACTCAGCTCGTGCTGATCTTGCGTAATGAGTGTCCCGGGTCCCACGGGACAGACCGCACTCCCCCCACCACAGGAGGTCATTTCATTAGATCAGACCGAGCTGTGCGAGTTCACATGAGCGGAAACAGTTTGTGCTTACCTTGGGCAAGTCGCGGAGCTGGTTGGCATCCAGTAAAAGCTCCTCCAAACTCCGTCCATAGCGGTAAATCTCATCGGGCACGTAGAGCAGGGAGCAGTGGCGTTTATCGATCATCTCCACATGACGGTTGCACCGCCACAGGGGGATACAGTGAAACATCACGGGGGTGGGCGGCTGTAAAGCTCGCAGCAGTGCGATGAACAAACAGCGGGAAGGAGGAAAGGGGATGCAACAGATCGCTACGGCGGGACAGCCCTCCGCGAAGTGAACAGCTCAGGCAAAACTCACACGCACCGTGAAACTCCAGGCGCAGAGCAGTCGAGCGAGCGTCGTTTGCTCTGCGGCCAACATGGGATACTCCTCGTCGTGGAGTCACTTTGGTGAGTTTGTAGGCACCTGTTTTTCAGCACTCGGGCCCTTGTTGCGCGAATCCCACCACCGCAGCGAAACCCCTTTTCAGCGTTAAAAACACACGCAACATGTCCGTGTACGGGACGGCAGCGTTTATCCTTTTTTTTCCTCTTCTCGTCCCAGAGTTAATTTCCTCTTGTCCAGTTTCTGACCCGGAACATTCACTCCCTCATTCCAATCCTGCGTCACCTCCGCAGGCTCCTCCCCGGTCCCACCCCCGGACCCCGTCCCGTACGCGACATTTTTTTTCCTAGGATGGGAAAGGCCACATTTGAGAACAACGCTAGTTTAAACTGATCCAAACTATCCGTTGACCTAAACCTAACCTTAATAGTTAATCCCCATCCTAGGGAAAACATTTTTTAGCGTCTCGTACATTGAAGTAAATATAAACAGTGCGCCATGATGGGCCACTGTACAGGCCGCTCCACCAGTAGCACACCACTCTGCCACCAGGGGGCGTAGTCTGTAAGCAATGGACCCCGCAGGAGGAGCCATAGGGTCCGGTGCAATGTGATTTGGGCAACTCCAACAGCTGCCCCCACGACCCAGCAACGGACAAGTGGAAGCAAATGGATGGATGGATGGGGTCGCGAGGTTTTGGGTGGGGGTCATATGATTTCAAGATCAAACAAAAAGAAAAAGGATACTGTTTGAGTACATTTTTGTGTGTAAACCAGATGCTTAAAATGCTTAAAAAACGGACAATGCTAACAAGGAAGCTAATGCTACATCTTCTCTACTACAGAACAATTTGCTGTGAAAAAAATTATCTATATGGACTCGATTTTGGCTTGACTTTATTGGTGTGTGATAAATATGTTTATAGTACGCCAGGACACGGTAAAAAAAAAAAAAAAAAAAAAGTAAAAGTTGTGATTCCAATTCGATGTTTACTTCCGCCTCAGCTAGGCCACGCCCCCTTGTATGACGGTTGCCGCGGCGACCGTTGATTTAAATAATTCTATGAGGAGGATTCCAAAGATCGTATGTGTATCTATAGCAACCTACCATTCTGACTTCACTACCCTTTGCTAGCTTGGACACAGATCACGCACAGAGGTCTTTTGTCTGGAAGTTATCTCAAAAGCAGCGGATTTCAACTTTAAAAACGAGTCATGGAGGTGAATTCTGGTAAGTGTCAAATGCTAATAAGGGCTAATAAGAGTTTGGCTTGCAAAAACCCCGAAAATAATGAGTAATTCTAACCTTTCTAACACTTTCCAAACTCGTAACCCCCTCAACAACCACAAAAGGTGTGGGTTAAGAGATTAAATCCGGTTCATATAGTAACTAATCATTTATTTCATCTCTCAAACCAATTTTGGGTGCATAAAAGGAACAAAATACAACACGTTGAGCTGTTGAGGAGATGGCAAAATAGCAAAAAGGATGTTGTAACCTCTGGACAGTTCTATAGACAGTGACTTTTAACTGTTTAGGGGCATGTCTGACTGTTGAGACCTGGCTGTCCTGTTTCCGGACTTATAAAACTGTCAAAGTGTCAAAAAATGACCTAAGATGATCACAAGTTGGCAAATGTGTTTAGCTTTCACCAACGTTACCATGTCAAAAAACATACTTTAAGATAATGTGTTTTGCTTTCACTGCCATTAATAACTCTTTATGTCTTCACAGATAAGCGGAGAAGCCCTCGCCTTCAACAGAACGGGTACTACAATCAATATGGGAGGCCCATGATCAACTATTGTGATGTTCCTCACAGGTGAGTATCTGCTAGCTAATTTCAGACTCACAAAGTTGCCCAGGTCCTCAATCTGAGGGAGATTCACATATTTTTTGGCGAACACAGCCCAAAACCTCACAAGGGCATTGTAAAAACAGACATTTGTGACCTTTGTACACTGTGGATCTAACTCTACAGCCATTTTAGTGATGGTAGACTATTGTTATTTATATTACGACGCCTTGAAAGTTGAGAAATGTGCTTATAAACCAATCCCTATGGAGAAGTGGGGTGTTAAAACGGTATTATGATACTTAGAAATGAGTGTGAGCTACAGTTGACGAAAATACTCTTTATTTCATTGTGAACAAAAAAAAATCAGGTATAGAGCCTTTACACTGCAAAGGAATCCAAATCTGTTGATCCAGCCGCTAATAACACATGTTTCTGTCTTCCAGGGCACCTAGCAGGATAGGCCAGCGGTCTGCTACAGTGCCCCCAGTTGGCCGTGACTTCCGGAAATGTCATCCATTCATGCTCCTCCTCTGCACCATCGCTATGGGCTGCGTCTTCTACATGCAGATATGCACCAGCACCAGCTCGGGGGTGACGGAGGAACCACTGAAAATGACGAGGGATGAGTCAATCCAGGGGTCGGTCCTAGACGAATTGCCGAAAATGACGATAGATGAGTCAATCCAGGGGTCGGTCCTAGACGAATCGCCGAAAATGACGATAGATGAGTCAATCCAGGGGTCGGTCCGAGACGAATCGCCGAAAATGACGAGGGATGAGTCAATCCAGGGGTCGGTCCGAGACGAATCGCCGAAAATGACGAGAGATGATTCAATCCTGTCGCCTAAGCCCGATGGACTGCCGAATGTCCCTCCACAATCTCATGGTATGTTCAGATTAATATTGTACAGTATTACAGACATGCAAAGTCGACATTTTTTAGCTTTAAATAATGTATTAATATAGTTCCCTCCTCTAAAACGCACCACTTAATTCATAGAGTTTTGTGTAATCTTGGGGTAATCCTGTTTAACTTGGTTACTGCTTCTTCTGTTGAAGCTCCCCAATCTGGACACATTTTAAAACCCATAATACATCGTATCAGTTCTGAATAGATTGTGCTCAAATTGTGTTCATCACTGCTTGAAAGTTTGTTTTGAGAAATGTTATTCCCACTGCTGCCTGGGGAGGGAGCTCTAGACAAAGTCTTCACCAGCTCATTTGTATTATAAAATTGTGTTTTGTGTTTTTAAGCCGAAGACTACTGAATACTTGTACTAACTCAAATCTGTTGTCTTCCTCAGATGTCGAGGTTCTTAAAGCCCGGTCTTCAGAGATGTACGTACGCGATGTCTACATCCAGAGAGTGTTTAGCTGGTTTTGTCCTAAGTACCGTTGGGCTGTTAAGGACAATAAGAATCTGGTGCCTAGGTACTGCTTGCCATTTCAAGGATCTGCTGGCAAACTCCACGTCCAGCTTGCCAAACCTGTCCACATCAGCCACGTCACGATAGGACACATCACCAAAGCCCAGTCCCCTTCAGGAGAAATTACCACCGCGCCAAAACTGTTCTCCGTATATGTAAGTATTTGAGACATTATTTAAAGCCAATGGATAATCAATATTTTGTTGTTTGCTAAATGTAATGTCTTGCCTAAATCTTCTCTTCTAACAAGTGTTTTGTTTGTGCTTTCAGGGACTGGAAACCAGCGACGACAACGGGACGTTAATGGGTCGATTCGAGTACGACGCGAGTGGACCCGCCTTTCAGACGTTCCCCGTGGCCTCCGCTGTCCAGGGAGCCTTCAAGGACGTCCGACTCGACGTGGAGATGAACTGGGGTAACACCGAGTACACTTGCCTCTACAACTTCAGGGTGCATGGCACCCCGGTGCAGCCTGAGGGGCGAGTGTGACTCCAACGACAATGTGGGGGTGGGGAAGATGGCTTTAGAGTTGACTCTGGACAAACTGGCTTTAGTCACAGAGTCAATGTAGTGTTTTTAGTTTTTGGACATGTGAAAGTGAATGGAATTTGGAGGAGATCTCAGGAATTTAGTTTGTGTTGTGTTTAGGTGGGTGCATAGGTATAGGAGACCTGTGAAACCACTTACGATTAGAACATGTCATTTAGCAATATATTGAAGTGGGTTTATAGGTTTGAGACCTGTGAAACCACTTACGATTAGGAAAGCGATTTGGATTTACAAACTAAATCTTGGTAGAAAATATGTATTGGTCTTAAGGCTCATTCATACTTCACAAGTCCCAAGAACAAGAAGTTCTTGGGACTTGTGAATGAGCCTTTAACGTGGTCCGACCTTTAAGTTCCACGGCACCTAAGTTTCTCGGTTTGTAGCTCGGTGCACCGTTGTACAAGCAGGAACATACAGTACGTGCCGGGGAACGCAGGACGGACAATTGCGAGGCTTTGAATGTTCATGTTGGTCCTGCTGATCTATTAACCCAACCAGCAAGCGAGGTTACGAGAACTTCGCTGGCTGGTGACTCAATGCAGCAGTGGACCAACTTGTGCCGTTGCTTTGCCGATAACTTCATCTGAGTCGACATCATTCTGATCAAATGTATCCCTTGCTCACAGATGTATAAATTCAACATTGACCAACTGCTGGTTGTTCATAGCACTGATAGTTCACATGTCCAGAAACGTGGGGAGAAAAGGCCGTCTTATTCGATTGTCCAGTTCAACCTTCGCTGCTTCTCATTTCTGATTTCCGAAGGTCCTTAATTGTGTTTCTCTGTCTCCAGGTACACCAGTGATTCTTCTTCAGGCAGCGGTGTCTAAAAGCATCATTAAGGGCGGCACGGTGGAGTTTGCATGTTCTCCCCGTGTCTGCGTAGGTTTCCTCCGGGTACTCCGGTTTCCCCTACCACAAAAACATGCACAATAGTTTCCCCTCTGGGTCCGGGACTCCCCTGAAAAAGAGATTTAGTCATCTCAGTGGGACTGACTTAAGGTCGAGGCGCTACAGGTGAACAGGGAAAAACATTTATTTCGTTCTCTCCTGTTACGTTTTCAGATGTTTCACATGATTCAATCTTCTCGATTAGTGCTATCTGTGAAAACATTTCATGACACAAATTAGGGTTAGCGACGGAGATATAGTTAGACTTAAAGGAGCATTATGCAACTTTTATGTGAAAAATAAATAGTTTATATTTGTGTGTATTTGTAGTGACCCAGCGCCTGTATGCGTGGTCAGCGTGGCGCCTTTACTTTCCATCACAGTGGTCTCTCTATTGCTCCAGGATCAATTGTTTTGTTGGTTTTCTGATGAGAGAAAACCCTCCTAACAGTTGATCCTGGAGCGTCCTAGAGAGACCACTGTGATGGAAAGTAAAGGCGCCATGCTGACCACGCATACACTGGGTCACTACAAGGTCAAATACTCACAAATATCATAATGCACCTTTAAGCGTGGGAAATTGCGATGTTTCCGGGAAATCTCCAGCTCGTTAGTGAACAAAACGTCAGGTGTAGGTATTGTACAGGGTTAATCTTTTTTGTTACTGACATTCAACCAACATGACGTGAAAAATGTTTTTTTTTACCTCTCGCCTTGAATCAGGGTCGAATTGAATGAATAAAAATGAACCCAAGTCTCTGTGGCGCAGACGGTCAGCGCACTCGGCCGATGGCTGAGAGGTCGGTGGTTCGACTCCACCCAGGGACAGTTGTCTGAAAGAAAAGAGGACAGGCCTATCACGGGTTTGACTCCCAGGAGGGCATTCTTAAATTTCAAGCACATCAGCAGGGTTTCATTGAATTAGTTTCACAAAAGTTAAGGTCTTAGAAGTCATCAAAAAAGCATGACATAGGACTCAAGCTGGCATTATATCTACATTTCGTATATAAAATATAATTTTTCTTTTGAGACAGAACCCTGTCAAGGACGTTGCTCAACAGTTTTTACTACGTGCATTTGGCAAAAAGACAAACTGTAGTCTAAAACAAATTCTACATTTTTATTTTATTTTACACAATGTTTTATTCCAAAATTACCCGTTGTGTCCAATCTGGTTCTGAATCAACATTTCCCCCCGTTCTTCTGTTTTGATTGAATGTTTATGCCAAGAATTTAGCATTTGTAATATGGCATTAAAACATTGAATTTGACTTGCTGTCACCTGTAGAAACCCCGATAGGGCTCAGCGTGTCACTTTTGCAAAATCTGAAGCTCAAAATATTGAGGCAGGAAAATATGACAATATTGTTGACGACCTTTTTATGCTTCAGAAACTTATTCTGAAGCATAAAAATGTTCTGTTATGATTTGGTTTACTTCAATGAATGGACCCCGCAATTTTGCCGTTTTATTCGGACGATCAGTCCATCTGACAGGGTACTGCCCAGATCAGTCTAAATGCATTCAATGGACTAAAAGATGCAGGTCAAAATATTTAAAATACACTGGTCGGATAAGCGTCACTTTTCAATTTCGTGCAAAATATGTGGACCCAATATTTCACCAGAATCTAATAAAGAGAAAATGTATCAGAATGGCCCAATTGTAATTTATTATTTGTAAAGTGCCGGTGCGACCTGGAGAAGCATCTACCAGTTTGTCAAATCACTGTTCAAGAACACACATTTGACAGAGGGATTTAGAAACGCACTTTGTTACAATATCCACCAGAGGGCGCCACGACTATATAAACGCAAGTTAACAAAACGAGGTCACAAAAGTGCATTTTATCAGTTTATTGGTGAGTGCAATCAGGTGTACATTACTCTACTGTCCAAAATAATAAGGGTCAATTTATCCCACAACCTCACACTAAAAATAAGAGCATTCATCGACGACCAAACTGTTTCTTAAAGGCCTTCAGAGATTTTGCCATCATCGGAGCAATTTCTGTGTGAGAAAAAGGCAATTTATTATAAAGAATAAAGTAACAAACATCCATTAATGTGACTCACTAGTCTTTTTACGGGGGTCTAGTGAATTGTTTGTTGCAGACGTGCTGGTGCTGCTGCTGCTGTTTGTGCTGCTGCTGGCACTGCTTGACTTGGGCTCTTTGGACATCAGTCGGGGTCTGCAGTCCTGGATCTTTACACTGAAGGCAAATCATTTTAAAGCTATGAGAGCATGATTCACTGATGGCACTACACACGAACAACAAGTTAAAAAATTAAAAGTATAAACTCTGAAACATCCACCAAACTGAAAACAAAATTAAAAATTACACAATTTTAAAGTGCAAACTTTAGGCAATCTGATATATTAATTAATCCTTGTAATAAAAAGGAGCCTTATTGTTTTCATGCTTATGCTGAGGCTCACCTGCACTTCGGCTGAGGCTGCTGAACTGCAGTTCCATGGATTTCCTGCTTAAGTCGCACATCTCTTGGTGGCTTGGCAACACTATGAATAAATGCCATCTTCACCTGCCGACCTAAAATAACATTGAACATTAGAGTTCATTCATTTATCAAAGCAGGCTTTAAAGATTAGTCTCAAAAACAGAAACATGTGAGCTTTGCCATAACCATAAAACAAAATAAAATGCTCGAAAGCGACTACGCAGACCTTTAGGTTTGCTTGACTGTGCAGAGACAATGGTTTTTGTGAGCATTTTAAACTTCCTCTCTCTCTCCTCAGACAATCTGAGATGCATCTCTTTCCAGGACTCGTATTCCTGTAGTTTGGCATCTTTGAAGTCCCTTTGACAATGCTTTCCCCACAGGTGATCCGTCTCACCAATATACATCTAAAAGACACAAAAGTTACAAAACCATTGGGTAGCTGTATACATGCGGAAGTGTAATTTTATGAACAAATCGGCCAGCGGGGGCTGAATGACCGTCACACTTGTATCAATCTGCCCAAAGGCAGCATTGTACCATGACCAATGTGAGCACCAAAATCAACTGCCTTGACTTGTGTATTGTCTCACTGGGTTGTACTCTTCGATGCGCAGGAGCTGCTCAGGTGTACACCTCTCCAGCACTGGCTCAAGAATATCAAAAGGGACTCCCCCAGTTTCATACAGCACTGAGAGAGACAGCTGAATGTTAGAACATGTGAACACAGAACATGCATTTATACAAAGACCATATTTACAGTTAATGTTGTTCTGTAGCGTGCGGACACACTGCTGATGAAGGCTCATCATGGCTGGAAGGAAGATCGTCTTTACACCAGAGTAGACTTGCATCTTTTTGTTAAGTCGCTGACCAGTGAAAATGGCTGATTCTTCCAAAATGTCACAAGAGTTGCCTTCTTTGTCAGCTTTTAAAATGATACATATCCATTAGTATTAATATTAACGGCGGTTAAAACAGTTAAGATGAGTCTACCTTTTCTTTGAGATGATACTTCAGGAAACCATGACTCTAAAGGGGGGCTATCTGGAATGTTCACAATGGACTCCAAAACACTCTTACAAGAAAAAAATATAACTTTATATTCTGGGTTTAATCACTGTAAACATACACTTTACATTTACCTCAATAAGGGAGTCATGATATGGTGACGCTGGCAGAGGCTTTTCTGGCTCAATGTCTATAACTTTTGCTGGTTCTTTTTTCTGCACAGGTTTTGAGTTGGGGCATGGGGTCTTGGGTTGGGGGCGTGGTTTCTTGGGTTGGGTGCGTGGTTTCTTGGGTTGGGGGCGCTCCTTCTTCTTTGGCATATTTTCATCATAATTCAAGTAGGATTCAAACGACATCGTGGGCTCTTCAGTGTCATCCTTATCTTTCCGTTTTCCATTTTTAGAGCGTTCACTTCTCTCTTTGTGACCATTGTGTTTCTTTTTTTTGTTTTGAGCCACTGAGTGCTTGGCGGC
Organism: Proterorhinus semilunaris; assembly: GCA_021464625.1. Lineage (NCBI taxonomy): Eukaryota > Metazoa > Chordata > Actinopteri > Gobiiformes > Gobiidae > Proterorhinus > Proterorhinus semilunaris. Next base: position 17,474,724 of record CM038357.1, read on the forward strand.
AGATTGCTCCTCGTCCTTGCACTTTTTGTGGCTCGACTCAGGACAAAGCTGGCCTCGAGATTTTGTCTCCTTCGATTGCTTTTTGTCACAGTCATCCGAATGATCGCTCTCATCAGAAAAACGGTTATATTTTTTCTTCTTGTGAGACTTTCCTTTACCTAAAACGTCCTCTGACTTTTGGCTTATAGTTCGGTTTTTATCATATGCTTCTTTGTGGCACTGATCAAAGATATGATCCTTTTCCGTCTCAATTAATTTAGATTTGTTTAAAAAGTCATTTGTTGAAAAGTGTTGCTTTTTCAGTTGATCTGGGTCTTTGCAAACCTGAAGATCTTTTTTTATCCTTTTGTTTACAGGCTCATCTGCTTCCCTTTCATCAGTCAAACAGTTATTGTTCAAGTCATGTTTTGCTGCACGAACGGGACTGCTCGATGAAAGCAGTTCATCGGTTACCATATTGTCATTAGTGGGACTGCAGAGGAAAAAAATAAAAACTGGTCAACAAAAGGGCCATATTTACATTTTTTGAACAACTGGCTTACAAACCTTTTGGATCCTTTTGGCACCAGTTTCTTCCAGTCTCGCACGAGTGATTTGGCCAAGTCCCCAGCGAATTCATGTCTGCGCAAAGTGTTAACGGTCTTTCCAATCCCAGTTTCCTGATTGATTAAAAAATAAATATTTTTCATAAACACTTGTTTATATTTCATGCGTAGCTACGATATTAAAAACTGATAAATACTTACTGCAAGAACATCCAAAGTGATTTCCAGATCTTTGAGTTTCTTCAAAGTTTTTAGAATCTGGAAATTAAGTGCACGCTTGCTTTTACCATCTGTTTATAGTTTAATGATTACGTTTCCAATTCTAAATCAATAATAATGTATGCCAAATATGGATGCCCTATTTGTATCCCCTCAGTTGCTGATTGTGCATTCATTGCAGTTCTATTTATGGGAACCTCACACTCACTGGCCCTCCCTCTGACACCTATAATTGGACAAGACTATATTACCCAGAATTACTTTGATTCGGTGACACGTGTCAAAGTAGCCTTGCAAATCTTGTTCATTATATGCAGATCTCACCTAGATGTAAAAACCCTAAGAGCAACACGATAAGAGAGAGGGAGAAACATTTCAGAGTATCCAATGGCAGCCACAGATGAACAACTGTACGACTCGCCAAATTTAGCAGCAAGGCACCTCCCATTTTTAAGTCTACTGCAAAGTGGTTAAGGTGCCCCGAGGTAGGGCATTGCAGTGAAGACTACAGCTGAACGCCTGTGGCAATTGTTTGTTGAGAAATAGACAATGTTATTTGCAGCACATTTATTGCCATATTCCGCAGATGTTCAAGTAAAAGCAACCTGTAGTTCTACCAGGTCCCTCGACACTCTACTCACAGCTGTGCGGGTCGTAAAAGCTCAAGTCAATACCTTATCGGCCTCCTCTGAGTTAGTTAGCTGAAGTTTGTAGCGCTTTATTTTGTTCACGACAGAGCTGTTGGCCATCACGATTACTCACGTGCAGGCGTCCACGCACAGCTGGCAGCGTGCCCGGTGATGGCACAAGGCACCGCTAATGACGGGGCGGGGCTACGATCAATGAGTGAAAAGACGTCTACGCCGACACTGCTTAGCCAATCACTTTAGATATGAGAGTCAAAACAAACTTGTAATTAGAAAAATCTAGCATTGTAAATCTTGAAAAGGTAATTCTGTGTTTGGGTCTTTAAGATCCAGGGCCTTTACCGATAGGACCTTTAGAAACAAGTAGCAATTAAAAAACGTGTTTGTTAAAGGTGCACTATGTACCTTTTTATGTAGAAAAAAAAGTTTGTATTTGACCTCCCGGGTGCATACCTATGTTCCCCGGGTGCGATATTTTTTGTTTTCTGTAAGTGAGTTGGTACTTCAACCAATCACAAGTCATGAGAGTGAAATGTCAGACATATATCAAGCAGCTTAACCCTAACCTTAAGGATAGTGGGCTGGTGCCTAATCTTAATTGAAGTGGGGGAACATAGGGCTGACCCCGACCTCTCAGTGACCAAGCGGACACTTCAGCGGTTAGCATAGCGCCTTTACTTACCATCCCGGTGGCCTGTAGGACAATCCAGGATCAATTGTTGTTCACGATGGAACTGTATCCATGGTAAGTTGGTAACATGTACGTTCTATTCCGAAAACCTACCAGAAATCCCAAATGAACTGAAAATAAATTGATCCTGAAGCATCATAAGAGCCACCGGGATGGAAAGCGAAGGCACCAAGCTAACCACCCATACAGTAGTTTAAATACCACCTTTTTTCACATAAATTGCATAGTGCACCTTTAAGCTTTGTGATGAAATTGCCTCATGGCAGATACTAGCCCATGAATGAAATAATAGCATATTAAAGGGGGTAATACAGTATGTTTTTAATTTGCCTTTTAAAATATTTAGATAACTTGATGGCAACAGTCAAAAGACACTGAACTATAATTATAAACCAAACCTCTTTCTTTTTTCACTGTCTGTTGGTGTAAATGTAGAGAAGCACCATTTGTTGGGGAGTGTATACGCCTGCCCCATGCGGAGGAGAACTGTTGATTGGCACTGACACCCCCAGAGGAGGAGTCACCCGCATGTGTGTCTCCGCCGTGACTCCTGCTCTCTCTCTCCTGCTCCAGTAACTGGAGGCACAAGTCCCCTTTACTCCAGCCTCAAGTCCATTTCTCAGGTAAGTGCAGATGTCCCTCTTGAAATGTGTAAATGATGGAATAGAAAATGGGGGTAAAGGGAGTTGTTGAGGGCTGCTATTCACAAATTTGTTTGATATTTCATTTTGACTATGCTATAAGTTTGTATGGCCATAACTACGTATCCAAATGTGCCATAGTGTGAGATTATGGTGATTAACAAATGGATAGACTAAAATAAGAAGAACTTCTTGAAACAAAGGAGGTAGAAAAATATTCACTATGTCGATGGACAAGAGGCCTGTTGCTCAAGCCTCAGTCTATAAAAGGAACGTCAGTGGCCAGCGACCCAGAGCTGCTATTCCTGGACATACTGCTGATAAATAGTGACAGATGCATTGAGGGGTCTGTTGACACACTCTGTAGCTTTAACATCACCTGGTAGTACTCATGTTTAGAGAGCTCCTTCTTATGGTGTCTAAACCTCTCAAACCTAAACAAACTAAACAAACTTTTTTTGAGCCCAATAGTTCATTCAAATGCACTGGGGTGGAATCCATAATTATTTCCACAGTGATGTTTGACAAACAAGTACAGAATTATTTGGGTGTCTCCAATGGAGACACCAAACTTGGTAGACACTTGGTCGATTTTGTGAAAATACTCATTCCCAATTTCCCAATTTTTTTTTTTATTTTTTTTACAAAGGCTTCTATTTGTAAAAATAAAAATCTTTGACAAATAGGTCAGGTGAATCAATGTGAGTGCAGTTGTCCCGCAACAAAGTAGCCACTGTTTAGTTTCCCCCCATCTATAGTCCACCATTGTTTATATAACCCCCATGGCATTAAAGATTAATATTACAATGGACCTGTAATAAAGGGTAACAATTGGCGTAAAGTTTATTTCTAAAGTGCTTTTCACTGGTAAAATCACAAAGTGCTATACAAGAGAAAAGGTAAAAACAAACGATATAAAAATGTATATACATGAGTAAAATTACAGTGACACTACAACCCATTAACCAAAAGCTTTCTTTTGTCAGATTGACACACAGTGGCAGCGCAGCTCAGCCGCAGCAGCTCAGGACTAACACCTGAACACTATTTTGGTGTACGCTTGTACAATGACAATAAAGCACTTACTTACTTAAATAAACATGTCTTCAGATCTTTTTTAAAGAGTCAACAGAATCGGCCAGACACAGAGACAGGGCGTTCCTCAGGCAGGGGGCAACAGACTGAAAAGACAGTTCCCCTCTGGTCTTATAAGAGTCTTGGGGACTACAAGTAGGTTCTGGCCAGAGGACCGAAGAGTGTGGCCCGAGGAGTACGAGCTCAAAAGGTCCCGGATGTACTGTGGGGCCTGATCGTTAATTTAAAACCGACTAATGCTGCTTCAAATAGAACCCTGTTAAAAAAACATCTAATAATATTATGTTTATTTCATATTACAGAAAGTCTGGGCTGCATCAGCCATGGCACCCAAAAAGAACAAAGCAACCAAGAAGAACAAGGGAGACATAAATGAGATGACCATCATGGTGGAGGACAGCCCCATTAACAAGATTAATGGGCTCAACACCTTGCTGGAGGGGGGAAATGGCTTCAATTGCATCTCCACCGAAGTCACAGATGCAGTGTATGCCCCGAACCTACTGGAGGGACTGAGCAACATGCGGAACGAGAGCTTTCTGTGTGATCTGACCGTAGCCACCAAGTCCAAATCCTTCGACGTGCACAAGGTTGTGATGGCATCATGCAGCGAGTACATTCGTAACATACTGAAGAAGGATCCCTCACTGCAGAAGATTGACCTGAATGAGCTGTCACCCGTCGGTCTCGCCACTTCCATCACATACGCGTACTCTGGAAAGCTCACCCTGTCGCTCTACGGCATAGGAAGCACAATAGCGGCGGCCAGGCTGTTGCAAATAAGAACCCTAGTGAAGATGTGCAGCGATTTTCTGATGCAGGAGCTGAGTGTTGAGAATTGCATGTATGTGGCGAATATTGCCGATGCTTATGAGCTCAATGAGACCAAGGAGGCTGCTCAGAAATTCATGCGGGAGAACTTTATTGAGTTCTCTGAAATGGAGCAGTTCTTAAAGCTAACCTACGAGCAGATTAGTGACTTCCTGTCTGATGACTCACTTCAGCTCCCATCCGAAATCACTGCTTTCCAAATTGCAATGAAATGGTTGGACTTTGATGAGAAGAGGCTAAAGTATGCTGCCGATCTCCTGACTAACATCCGCTTTGGCACCATCTCTGCTCCAGACCTGGTGAACCATGTCCAGAACACACCGCGTATGATGCTGGACCCTGAGTGTCACCGTCTCTTGGTGGATGCCATGAATTATCACCTGCTGCCCTTCCAACAGAACATCCTCCAGTCGCGCAGAACCAAGGTGAGAGGAGGTGTCAAGGTCATTCTGACTGTGGGGGGACGCCCAGCCCTGACAGAGAAGTCCCTCAGCAAAGAAGTGCTTTACCGGGATGCTGACAATGTGTGGAATAAGCTCACAGAACTACCAGCCAAGAGCTTCAACCAGTGTGTGGCAGTACTGGATGGCTTCCTGTACGTTGCTGGTGGAGAGGACCAGAATGATGCAAGGAATCAAGCTAAGCATGCAGTTAGCAATTTCAGCAGGTAAGTTCTGGTATTCTGGTTAATTTACCAAGTTTCCAACAATAAAATATTGTGGTCCTTTGTAGATATGATCCACGCTTCAACACATGGATTCACCTGAACAACATGATCCAGAGACGCACTCACTTCAGTCTCAACACGTTCAATGGCCTCCTGTTTGCAGTTGGAGGGCGAAATACTGATGGGGTCCAGGCCTCAGTGGAGTGTTATGTACCTTCCTCCAACCAATGGCAGATGAAGGCACCAATGGATGTGCCACGCTGCTGCCACGCTAGCTCTGTTATTGATGGGAAGATTCTGGTGTCTGGAGGTTACATCAACAATGCCTACTCCAGAGCAGTGTGCTGCTACGACCCCTCTACTGACAGCTGGCAGGACAAGAGCAGCCTGAGCTCCCCTCGAGGCTGGCACTGTGCTGCTACAGTGGGAGATCGCGCCTATGTGATCGGGGGCAGTCAACTAGGAGGGCGTGGCGAGAGGGTAGATGTCCTGGCAGTTGAATCCTACAACCCTCACAGTGGCCAGTGGAGCTACTGTGCACCAGTGCACACAGGGGTGAGCACAGCTGGTATCTCCATCTTGAACAACAAGGTCTATGTGCTGGGTGGGTGGAACGAGGGCGAGAAAAAGTACAGGAAATGCATTCAGGTTTACAACCCTGATCTTAATGAATGGACTGAGGATGATGAGCTGCCAGAGGCTACAGTTGGCATTTCATGCTGCGTTGTTACAATTCCCACAAAGAAAACAACACGAGAGTCTAGAGCCAGTTCAGTGTCCTCTGCACCAGTCAGTATATAAAAGCTTATCTCATAACATGCTTGTTTGTGCCCAGGTGACGTCTTGTCTGTACTTGAAATGCTGTTTTAGTGCTTAATGGCCCACTTTATTTATACAAATAAATAGCCTTTTGGATATCATTAAAAATACTAAACATGTTTATTTGACAGACAAATCAATAGCATAGCATCACATTTTTTAATGTTTAAAAAGGGATTAGGGTCCAACTTTGCTTAAAAACCCTTAAGCTCATTTATATGAAAGGTTAACCTGACATCAAATATTTTACTGAAGAAACAAACCATATGTTTTGTTGTCATACTAAGATTAGCAATGAAAACATCCCAGTATATTGTGCTTCTAGCTACTGTGAGTCTCTGATACTTGAAAAGGAAAAGGCTGAAGGTATTTGATTCACCTGCCAGGAGTGGGTGCTTCAATGAAAGCAGTGTCTCTACATTCATTATAGGCTCCTGCTGCACAGTAAAGGAACAGTGTAGAAAAGGAGGATTACAATTTTGGAATGGGTGAAACAGACATTTTGTAAGAAAAAAATGAAATAAAAAACACAGCTGTAATTATGATGTTTCTGCCTGAGCATATTCATGGGTTTACATCCTTTTTCCTGATATAGATGCAATTTTTAACCATTCAAGAACAACCAAAGTTTAAATGTTTTATTGTTTATTGCCACAGCAACGGTCCTAATTGTATATTACATGAATATAAACTGCTCATGTCTTCAAGAAATATTTGTTATTAAATTAAAGAGATCTAATATATCCCATGGTGGCATGTGTTTTGTATAAAAACAAATTATACTTCTGTACTGGTGGCAGCAAAGTAAAGACAGGCAAGAATAGTATAATAATAGAGTGATTGATCGTCACTTCTTGTTGATCTTGTTATATAGCCATGACAGTGCATAATGCAAACCTGTATACTACAATAGGTGGTGGTTCAACATGACTTATTTTAATGATGTGAAAGTCTGCCCCAGATTTTTTCATAAAGACCCATAGTTTAAATGTGGCCACTCGTGTCTGAGGTATAGCCCAGGGCCAGATCCGCAACTTTGTTTGATTTACAAGAATACAATTTCAGTTTTGACTCTCTGAACATAAAAATAACTTAATATTTTTGTGTAAAATTCCATGGGAATTAGTCATTTTTCATGACATACACATAATAAATAAATATGATCAAGTAAAGTTGTAAGTGAACCTAATACAACACGTCATGATGACTGGTTTGTACTGTACTTAGTCTGACAGTGCATTATTGTTTGTGCAATCAACCACTGTCAAATAAAACGGCCCTGATAATGGTTCTGCAAAACGGTGGAACTGTCTGGACCAACAAATCAAGCCTTTTTGCGAGTGTTAATTTGAATGATTTTTATAAAATTGGACATTTGGTATTTGCAGATTAGATTACATTATTGTGTATTTCTTAAAGTACTGGTACAGTTTGGTGTCTGGTATTAGGTTGCTGTGCGACCCGGCACACATTCATAAGTAGGCATATATATATATATATATATATATATATATATATATATATATATATATATATATATATATATATATATATGTTTCTCTTATTTTTGAGGCTGGTCATTGTTTTTCCAAAGGAGATTGCTAGGCACTTAAATATTTCAGACGTAGCATGAATAAGAAAATATTATACATATCTAATCATAAAGAAAAATAACTCTTTCCGACTGGGCCTGAAGGCCGCGCGGGGAGGAGCGAGGAACTTTTTTTTTTTTTTTTTTTTTTTTTTTTTTTTTTTTTCATTTTATTAATCAATAATAAATGCGTTACATACACTTATGCCAGGGGTTTCCAAAAAATATATACATATACAAAAAAACACACAACAAAACAAGGTAAATAAAAGATTACAAATAACATACAAAAATAACAGCGGCCCTTAGCAGCAGCACTTAAAACAGGTTAAGGCGTCAAGAGTCTTAATAGCTTTGGGGTTTGAAGAGTAATGTATTGATTCTTTATATTGTATTATTTCGAGCAAGTAGAGTTTAAAAAGGGGCTTTTTACCAGAAAATTTACATTTATGAATATGAAATTTTGCAAAAATAATTTAAAAATGTATCAAGTAGAATTCTTTTTGTTTAGAGCTACAGGGATTGTAAAAACCAAAAAGCACATCAGAATATGATAGCGAAAAGTTACTGAGGATATTAGTTTGTATATAACGAATAAAGTATTTCCAAAAAACTACAGTGAAGGGGCATTTCCAGAATAGATGGATGACAGTTTCATTGTCCTGACGACAAAAGGAACAGCTACAGTCAATGTCCATGTGTAGAGATTGCTTAGCAGGGTAGCATCTGTGGAGAAGTTTAAAACACACATCCCGAAATTTGTTTGTAACTAGATATTTAGAAGGTAAAGTCCATACAGTAGTCCATTTGATATCAGGTACAAACTGCCTCCAGTAATGAATGACATAAGGCACAGTAGCAATATCTTTCTGAAGTAAAGCTTTAACTTTTTTGTTACTCATGGAAGGGCTGGAGGCAAAACAGATTTTGCTGAGTCATTGTGCCATTGTGCTGACGTCACTACGCGCTGCCTGACGCTGTCACGTGCCCAGCGGGCAGCGTGCAGCGAGTAGGGCGTTTATATGAACTCTGCAGCTCAACTCTGAGAGAAGCAGAAACCACCTGCATCGACTTGAATCGTTGTCCTTCCACCACAGAGCAGCGTTTGGTCGGCTACGACCAAGGCTAGCAACCACTTTTCACTCTTTTAAGTTGTTAGCATTTAGCATTATCTTCTGCCTGTTGTGGTGGCTAACTAACGTTAGGTATTAGCAGCAGGTGATGTGTAAGGGGGCCTTTTCCTTCTTATGTTGATACACAGCGAAGGTTACCAGCAATTCACGCGGTCTAACCTGTTCTCCCGAGGCGGCTCAACATCTACTTGTGGATTATTTTGAAACATAAAAAAAGACTTGTGCAAGACCCTAGATCCACGTGTCGTGTCTGAGTGGGAGTGGGACTGAGGAAGCTAACTAGCTCAGACTCAGAGAGTCAGCAGTAAAATTGTGACTGTGCGATGGGTTTGCTCTCACAAGGATCTCCTCTCAACTGGAAAGAAACCAGGAAGTATGCTAACCACATTAGGAAACACGGCATTATCCAGTTCCTAAACATCTACAACAAGGTCAAAGATCGACAGAAAGATGTGCTGAAGTGGGGTGACGAGGTAAGAGACTGAAGTTTTGTGATGCTACTGTTGACATTATGACGGATGTGATGCAACAACATGAGTGTATTGACAAAATGACAAATTTGGCTTAGAATGGCACTATACAGCAATCAATTATAACAATTATGACATAACCTCAATCACAAGTATTTAATCTCAACAACGCCTACAATCTAAAACATTATTGTTGACCTTTACTAAATGGCATCTTGACTTCCTATCCTTCCAGTTTGGTAAACTTGAGCTTATCTAAAAATGTCCTTGTAGAATAAAGTTCAAAACATTCTTGTACTGACTTCTAAGCCTGTCCAGCATTTATTTGCCCCCGCCAGTTCACTAACGTCATTGTGTGATGCAGCTTAAACCAAGTGTTTTGATTTCGAACAATGTGGAATGCTGTTGTTATAGATTAATCCCACTTTCAGACAGGGGATTACGGCACCAGCACAGTCAAAGTGAAGGAAACATGACCGTTGGATTGGAATTGATGTGGTGGGCGGCCAAACCCTATTCTTGAAAACTGATGATGTTTGTAAGGGTTACTTTCTTTCAAACCCCTTTTGAACTCTTGTCTTCATCTGTTGACTTATTAGGTGGAGTACATGTTGATGGAGTGGGATGACAAAATGGAAAAGGTGAGGCTTGTCTTGAGAACCGCTGAAATTTTGGAAACGCTCCAGGAGCAGGGGGAAAAGACCAACCCAAAGTAAGTAAACTGTGTGAGGCACGTGTTTATGTGATTGCTTACGCAATTGTATTCATCCCACTACAAGCAATTGATTAGAGTAGTATCAGTGAAGAGCGCACATGCAAACACTCTCACAACAATATGTACTATATGCATTAGATTAACACTAGAAACAATATTTAGACTGAAAAACATGCTGTTTACCTTGCATCTTATACAGTAGTAGTAACTTATAATTAATAGGTCAAGCATACATGTTTGTGAAGGCTCTCATTGGTCCAGGAAGTATTCATCGTCTGGAAGCTTAAATTGTCGACTGGGTTTGGTTGAGTTGAAGATGTTTCACAGAAGCTTCTTCTTAGCTCCTGTGGTCAGAATGTGACACTGGACTCGAACCAGAGCAGTCTAACCAAAACAAAGTAAAGGAGGCTATTTTTGGTATACAACAGAGACCCAGTCTCAACAGGGGACTGAGGCATACTCTGTCCCCTATCTATACAGCCTATTGAGATCAGGTGAAGAACCCTCGTTTGTTATTGTCTGTGTAGGCTCTCAGTTGCACAGGAGTTGTCAATCTTCAACCAAGGTTCTTTAATCATCTTCTGTGCTCAGTAGTTGAAGTGCAGAACCTTTCGCCTCTCATCCATGGGTCGTCTCTGCCCGCTGGCTGTGGCAGAGCACAACAAAGACTTGCTAATTAAGTGATACTGTACATAACTTGAATAGATTGGCAGTTTTGGTTCCCTCCTCCCTGACCTGAGTCTTGTATATGGCTTGGGTCCAAGAGCTATGAAGAAGCTCTATGGATAAAAGCGAAACGTCTCGACCAAACCCAGTCCAGTAAACGATTTAAGATTCATGACAGTCAAGCATAAATGTAGAACATATCTTAAATACTGAAATTTAAATGTATATGTTACATTTATTACAGAATAACAACTATACATTTTAAACCATATGTGATTATTATGTATTATTTACCAAACAATTCTGAAAGAAATGCAGTGTGATTTAGAACCAGTGTTCAAAGAATGTGGTTGACAAAGAACTGTTGAGTTGTACGGAAGTGATTTTCTTGCTTTAGTGTTATAGGCAAGGCAAGGCAAGTTTATTTGTAGAGCACAATTCATACACAAGGCAATTCAAAGTGCTTTCACAGTTGCATAAAGTTACAAGAAAACAGATCAAATCAATCATTAAAACATCAACATAAAAATTAATCAATTACAGTAAAAGGCAAGAGTGCAGATAAAATACTTTCAGTTTTCATATGCTCGGGTAAAAAGAGCTGTTTTAAGCCTGGATTTGAACATTGTCAGAGTTGAGGCCTGTCTCACATCCTCATGAAGACTGTTCCAGATTTTAGCTGCATGAAACTGAAACGCAGCCTCACCGTGTTTAGTCCTGACTCTGGGAACCACCAGGAGACCCCTCCCTGAAGTTCTCAGGGCCCGAGATGGTTCATACGGCTCTAACATGTCAGAGATGGACTTTGGTGCTAAACCATGAAAAGACTTGTACACAAGCAAAGCTGTTTTAAATTCTATTCTCTGAGTGACAGGAAGCCAGTGCAGAGACCGGAGCACTGGACTAATATGGTCGTATTTCCTGGTTCTTGTCAGGACTCGAGCAGCAGCGTTCTGGATGTTCTGCAGCTCTAACAGCTCGTTTAGAAAGGCCAGTGAGCAGGCCGTTACAGTAGTCTAACCTGCTGGAGACAAATGCATGGATGAGTGTCTCCAAGTCTGGTTTTGACACTATTCCTCTGATCTTAGCAATGTTTTTCAGATGGTAAAAAGCTGATGATGTTATTGCTTTGATGTGGCTGTTTAAGTTCAGGTCTGAGTCCATGATTACTCCTAGATTTCTAACCTGTTTTTTTGGTTTTAGAGAGAGAGACTCAAGGTGACTGATAACACTTTGTCTTTGTGTCTGTGGGCCAAAAACAATGATCTCAGTTTTGTCTGAGTTTAGTTGGAGAAAGTTGTTTTGCATCCACAAACCGATCTGTTCGATGCAGTGACAGAGTGTATCTACAGGCCCATGTTCACCTGCCATCAGTGACACGTAGATCTGAGTGTCATCTTAGTAGTTGTGGTACGACACATTGTTGCTGTTTATTAGCTGACCCAATGGAAGCATGTACAAGTAATAAGAGGGGTCCCAAGATTGACCCCTGGGGGACTCCACAGGTCATGAAAATTTTGTCTGAGACACAGTTGCCAATTTCGACAAAGTACGTCCTATCCTCCAGATAGGACTTGAACCAGTTTAGCGCAGTACCAGAGATTCCCACCCAGTTTTCTAACCTGTGAAGTAAGATCCCGTATATCGATAATAATCTTAAAGAAAAAATATCTGAAGTCAAACTAAAAAGCAAATTTAAGCTTTATTATTTTATAATTCACCTGGGAAAGCTCGACTGGATGGGTCCCTTTAAAGCATGACTTTAAAAATATAAGAACTTGAGCTGTGAATGTGTTTATCCAGGCAGATTGTGAGTGTTGTGCTTGCTCACTGCACATGGCGCTGATTTAAACCTATGGGGCGGACTTCACACAGGGGAAATGCCAGTGCTGGGGGAATAGTAGAGGTGATGCATTCCTCATTACTGCCCCTCTGCTGCACACACCAAAGAGCTCACTGTGAAATGTTAAAACAGTACGAAGTAGGTCTGCACATATGTATTTACAGACAAATATGTGTAACCTGGGCTGAATATTGTCATCAAAATGTAAAAGAAAAATAACGTGTGTTTAAGCAAAACAACTGAAGTTTAAACATGGCAACAGAACAGAGGCTTAGCTAAACAGAATTAACAACATCAAAAGCCTTGTTACTGTGAGGGACAACTGCTAATCACACTGTGCTGCCCATGTACGTATTTGTAGTCACCCGACCCTTTGGAGACCAGAGTATGGCAGCTACATGATTGAGGGCACCCCCGGGCAACCGTACGGTGGGACCATGTCAGAGTTTAACACTGTGGAGGGCAACATGGGCAAGAGGAGGCGAGAGGCCTCATCTCTCCTCAAAGACAATGAGACACTCGCTACCATCACTGCGTTTCCAAGGTACTGCGTCTTTAATATAAATTGCAAAAAATAGCATGTCCATTGTTGTATGTAAAGAATTTGTTAATTATGCTTGTCGATTTTTTTTCTTTGTGTAGGTTGGGTTGCCCGGGTTTCACCAGACCGGAGCACGCACCAACCCCTGTCGAGAAGGGAGTGTCCAAATCGCTGTTTTTCCCAGATCAAGCCATCAATGTTCACCCCAGATTCAGGTTGGCTTCCCTACACAATTGAAAGCAACAAAAGCAAGAATGTGTGAACAATTGATCTCTTCTCCAGCTAAATATTAAATATGAATTTTCTAATTTTGCCGGTATTTTTTACTTTTATTATAGTTGTTTTAATCTTACTTTATTTCAGTACCCTTACCAGAAACATCCGTCACAGAAGAGGAGAGAAAGTTGTTATCAATGTGCCCAGTAAGTGACTAACCGGTGTAACTATAAAAGTAAATATTTGGGATAGTAAAAATGATAAATCCATGCAAAACTGTGCTTGTAGTATTTAAAGACAAGTGCACTCCATCTCCTTTTGTGGAGGAGTTCCCAGAAGACGACGGAGAAGCCGCCAGAGCAGCACTACCTGATCATATCTATATGGATGCCATGGGCTTTGGCATGGGCAACTGCTGCCTGCAGGTATTGAGTGACATGACTCTGTGTGGTTTGAAATCCTGTTTGCGTTAATTTACATGAGGGAGAGTGACCTCATTTGAATGTTGTTTACAGTCACAATAAGTCATGTATAAATGCACTTTGCGCTCTGTCTTTTAATGTTTTTGTAGGTGACGTTCCAGGCTTGTAGCATTGCTGAGGCAAGATATCTTTATGACCAACTGGCCACTTTCTGTCCTATTGTGGTGAGCGTTGCAGTAGTAGATATCTTCAATTATTCATGTGACCTCAAAACACCTAGGTGGCTTGGATATGCCTTTTTAAAATAAATAAGGCACATCCAAGGCAGTGCTATTTCACACAAATAACGCAGCACTTTGTTTCAGATGGCCCTGAGCGCTGCGTCACCTTTCTACAGAGGTTTTGTGTCTGATATTGATTGTCGCTGGGACGTTATTTCTGCCTCTGTGGATGACAGGACAGCAGAAGAGCGTGGATTGAAGGTGAGCGAAGATTTCTTTTTACATAGCAACGGTTCTGTTGTGAATCCACCAACAATCTCAAATACTATCGTACACAGCCTCTTTTGTTTTTACTTTGTAACTCAAATGTTGATCTGTTCCAGCCTTTGATAAACAACAAATACAGAATTTCAAAATCAAGATATGACACAATAGACAGCTACCTTTCATGCTGCGGGGAGAAGTACAATGACATTCAATTAATAATAGATGATGAAATCTACAATCAGCTGCTCAGTGGAGGTACACGGCTTTGTGGACACAGCCTTGGTACGTAACGTCAGGTTTAACTTTGCCGCTGTTCACAGGAATCGACAAGCTGCTGGCTCAGCACATTGCACACCTTTTCATCAGAGATCCACTCTCTGTGTTTCAAGAGAAAATAAACCTGGATGATGAGAATGAGTCGGATCACTTTGAGGTTTGTTAGTAATGTTTTGAGAAACGGTTTGTTTCTAGTACTGACTATCACGTACATTTGATTAATGTGCTTGTATAGAACATCCAGTCAACTAATTGGCAGTCAATGAGGTTCAAGCCCCCTCCTCCTAACTCTGACATTGGCTGGAGAGTCGAGTTTCGTCCAATGGAGGTAGAACCTTGCTTATACAATACAGTATTGTTGTTTTAAAGCTACAACCAACATTACTTTGTTTTTCTTCGTAAAGGTGCAGTTAACTGACTTTGAAAATGCTGCATACGTGGTTTTTGTGGTGCTGCTCACAAGAGTCATCTTGTCTTACAAACTGGACTTTCTCATCCCCTTGTCAAAGGTAAAAACACAAAAATCCTCTTTTAATTCTGTCACAACAGTTAAAAGACAAGTTACACTCGTACTCCTAATGTTCAACCAGGTGGATGAGAATATGAAGGCCGCTCAGAGGAGGAATGCAGTACAGGAGGGAATGTTTTATTTCAGAAAGGACATGTTCAAAGGTGAGATTAGCAAATGTGTCTGTATGATTCTTTTGGGGTCGAGTCACGTTGTGATACTGTTATTGTGAACTCGAAGGCTGTAACCCAGGCCTTGATGGAGCTGCTGCTGCTGCTGCTGCTGCACAGAACGGTCTGGAGACTGACGGCACTAATGAGGAGTACACACTGATGAGCATTGACACCATCATCAATGGAAAAGTATGTTTTTCAATAGACTGTTGACAGATTTCGACACCTCAAAAACATGTCAAGTCATGATGAAGTTGTAAAAATGCTAATATCTGTATGATTTAGAGTTTAACACTCTGCTCATAGCACACATGTCTCTAAACAGTGACGCACTGGATGCTATTTTTTTGTATTTGGGACCCAAATCGCCAATGGAATTTAATGTGTTATCAATTGAGAAAAACTGAATGAATGCTTACGTTTTAAATGCAATAGTTTGGTCTTCTTTTCAAGTGTAAAACTCATATCTATTGTCTGTCTGTAGGAGGGAGTTTTTCAAGGCCTAATTCCCATTCTGAACTGCTATCTTGAAAACATGGAAGTTGACGTAGACACGCGATGCACTATTTTAAATTATCTGAAGCTCATCAAGAAACGTGCCTCAGGTAACAAAGTCATGGTTGAAAGATAATGTTTCTCTGTGAATGTAAACGTTTATTTCTTGGTTTAAAACAGGCGAGCTGATGACCATGGCCAAGTGGATGAGGGAGTTTGTTGCAAACCACCCCCAGTATAAGCAGGACAGTGTCATTACCGACAAGATCAGCTATGACCTCTTGAGAAAGTGTGACCGGATCGCAAAAGGGGAGGAGCAGTGTCCCGAGCTTTTTGGCAACCCGCTTAACAGGGTCAAATAAATGATGGCAGACGTAGATAAAAATGTGAAATAGACCAAATATGTGGGATGGAACAAAAGTGGTCCAAACTCAAGTGAAGTGTAGAACTTTGTGTTATGGGGAACACGAGCGTATGTAAATATTTACTCGTATCAGATTTTTATGATTATACAGTTATTTTAATAGGGCTGAAACATGTAAAAGGGTTGTGTAATAGAAATCAGATGTGTATTTATTTTTCTCTGAAAAACAAACCTGTGAGAGATTATACATGTAGGAAAGGGCTGTAAAGTAGACAGTTTTTAATCTTGTGCTTGTGTATATACTGTACCTCTCCTCCTTTTTAATTAACAACACTGTTTCTGGGCATGTGCTTTGTGTTACTAGGTTTTAATCTGTTGAGGTTTTCATTTTGCAAAAAATATTTGACCTGCTGGCTGGCATTGTAATGGGAACTGGATTATGGTGTAACTTTGGAGTATGGATGATGAAGCTATTATTTTCTTGTTTTAAATAAATTAAGGGAATAAGGAAAAAGTGTCAAGACTGATGTAGATGACCAACAGTGTTGGGGTACTACCCGAATACAAGTATCTAGAATACTTAGAGTAACTGTATTCTGATGCATTAACTAATTTGGTTAGTTAATTCTCGTCATGTCCCCTCGCGGGCTCCGTACATTTCTGTTTCTTATGGCACACGTTCTCACGTTTTATTGTAGTTTAGGCACTTTGACCAGATGGCACTGTAGCAGCGCTTTATTGGGAACGTACATTGACTTCACTGTTGGAACAGCATATTCTTCGGCTACATAGTTCAATGGCTACTATATAGATGTTGATCAATTACAACAGTAGGATTAGAATATTACAGTAGAAAGGGTTATGTGGTATGAATTGGGACAAAGCTACAACAAAACGTCAGTTTGTTCACTTTGCAAAACTTTATGCAAGTTGCAACAATCCTTATATAATTAGACCATAGGTCAGGCTTTAATCGAACACAAAATAACTTTATTGTAGACCACTGCAACACGTGGCACATCGTTTTAATCTGGTTCTGGTTAATAGATGACAGGACCGTGACGTGTTTTTGCGTGGCGTGTTGAAGTCACTCTGAACCATAGACTGTATAAAGAACCTGCCGATGAGTGGAGGGCCAATGCAACACAGCGGGTCACTTCGTAGCTGGGACCTCCTACTACAGGGCACCGGGCCAGTCCTCGCGTTCCTCCCACTTTCCCCACTGAGCCATAAGGCTGCACTGTGCTTAGAGCGGCCAGCAACCACCCAGGCATTCACAGGCAGATCCGGCCTGCTCGTCACTTCGTCTAAAGGTTGGCAAACCGCTTCTCATCACTTTTCTAGCTTTTGTTTCTGCCCTATCCCACCATCGGGGTTGCTTAACTTCAGTGAGGATTTTGCAGCGTTTGAGATGCAGTGCGCTTGCGTCCGGGAGAGACCGGTGATGCTGAAGCGGCGACCTCAGCCACTCATCTGGATGAGAGCAGCTGCTGCATACCAGGAGTTCATTTATCCTTTCCCTTTTCGTATTCAGAGATGTTAACATGGTTGACATACAAGGTGCCTAACTTTTGCTAAGTTTAGTTCAGTTAATTCAAGTAATTAGGCGTTTTAAATTGTTAGATTAGAATTCACTGTGGCTGAGAGAGATGTTACTGTTAAATAGGAAAGTATAGGCTACATTCTGTTTACAGCTCAACAGAATTACTTTGCACTTTCTGTTTCAAGTCATTTTAGTGAAGTTCTTGTTTTCAAGACATGCTTTTTCTTGTCCGTGTTGATGATGACAAAAGACTAAAAAGGCAGCTTTTTTCAGAATTTCACTTTTACTGCAATTTAGAATTATATTAAGACTGATGCATGTGTTTGTATGTGATTTAAGAGTGAACCGTTTGGTTTCGTGAGCATGCAATGTTTTATTAGTAAATTACACATTTTGCATGATGCCTGTGTTTACGCTCAAAGCTGGAGTGATGTTGGCTGCTACACTTGCACTGCGCTGGCTCATCATGCTCTGATTAAGTCCTGCAGATTATCATGTTTTGGTAATGCATCACTGAGCATATAGTACTGATTAAAATTACTATAATTTGGTTTTATCCATAGCAGCTTTTTCTCAACCCATGTTGCCAATGCATCCATCCATAACCCCAGAGGCTGCCTCAGCAGCATGATGTAATTAGACTGAATTACTACATTGAATTTGGGTGAGTTTTCTTTCTGTAAAGAAAAGGTTATATGTTTCATATGTGTATGAACCATATTGCCAACTAAGGGTGTCTTATTGGAAGATAAGCCTGCATACTTAATACAATTCCCTGCACACTCCAAGGCAAATGATTTGCTGTGGCATGCCTGCAGAAGAAAAGTAAACAGTACTGTATGTTTCAGAAAATGACACAACAAATTGCCTGTTTTTAGTGTTTCTTTTTGGTACTGTGTTCGAAGTCAAGGTCTTTCAGTTTATCTAAAGTCACAAACTGAAGGATTCTACATTTACAATGTTCATGCTGCTGCTGAATGACACCAATTAAACAATAATTTTGGTTTGTTTTCTCCAGGAATGGAGTCGTTCAACCACAAACTGAATAGTCACTTTGAGCATTGGATTGGTCCCAGAGGTGAGTGGTTTGAATACTGTCCAAAAGCTGTTGTGATGACAGTATGTCACTGCTGTTTTACAACAAACGTGTGTAAATAATAGTTCTTTAACCTAAGACATCACACACATGCTTCTATTCTCACACACATGCTTTGTCAGTCAGGCTGAAATGTGTCCACTTCATTTGATGCACATCCTATGCCTGCGTATCAGAGGGTATACTTGTTGCGATAACTTTTGCTGTGGTTTTTTAATTCCCATGAAAATTAGCACAGAGGTGTGTTTTTCCATGTGTTTAAACATATCTGAGTTTCATTCGGTTCTGATCAATTCATTCTGTTCTGATCAGTTTTGTACCCTCTGGGAGTGTTTGGAAATCTGCGTACCCATAGACTTCCATTATAAACTCTTTTTTTGACCTCCCATCTCTAAATCAAAGTGCAACTTATTTTTCCTGCAATTTCCCCTTTTCATCTTCTAAACCCTTTACATAAGGTCATTATAAGTTTTGCTCACTTTTAACTTTTTATGGGTCTCTACTGTAGACCCATAAATCAGTGTTTCCCATTGACTTCCATTATATTTTCAGATTTTGACTTCCCCTCTAAAAATCAAGGTTAAAATTATTTCCCCTGCAATTTCCAGTTTTTAGGCTACCAACCCCTTACATAAATGTAAACAAATATGTATTTTTTAGTTTGGGCCATTTTTAACCCCTTCCCTCCCTTTCCCTATATTATAGCCCTAAACCAGACAGCATTGGTTTATCATGTCTGGAAGCCAGCCCTGGAGTCCCAGGAGTGGTTGATCAACAGGCTCCACTCTCCTCATGATGTTAGTAAACAAAACTGTAAAAACAACTCAAAACAACACTTTTTACTGCTCTTGTAAGGCAAGGGGAAACAATTATTAACAAGTGCTGGCATTCATTTTAAAGGTCCAAATTATTTATTTTTTTTACCCAGATTTAGTTGACTTGGAGGTTTTTTAATAGTTTTCCCGAAAAGAAACAACCAAGCCTAAAAAATACAGGTAAAAAAATGAACAAAAAAAATGTGGACATTACAGGACACGCTGACATAATATCTTACTTTTTCTTTTATATTATTGTGGAAATACGCAACTTGGACTCGCACCTTCATGTTCAATACACAGTGACCCTCTGTGGGTGCACGTGGGGGCGTGTGGAGGCCGTGGGAAATGAGTGGGAATCTCAAATAGTCGTAAAAACATTTTTTACGACTATTTGCATTCAGGGACAGTGTTTGGGGTGGGAAAAAATGTTAATTTTGAAAAAAAAATGAAAAACTCCATAATTCTGCTTATTAGACGGATACTGCTGCCAGAAAAGGGGCAGTAAAAGAAAAAAATATGTTTTCACTGTTGCAGGCCGGTGAAAATCTGCTAATTCCAACTCAATGGGACTCGTCTGTAGTTTAACACTATGGAAGTAACTGTATTGTTCAAACTACTATTATACCAAAACAAAAACTGTTTTGGTATCATTCATATGAGTGAGCCGGTCACAATGATATCAGCCAATGTGAAATTTGTCTTAACATTATTGAGTTAGGAAGCAATAACTATTGTTTTGGCTGCCAAAACAATATATATATAAAATAAAGATCAAATAGGCAAAGAAATGCATGCTTTATTATAATAAGTGCGTGTATTTATTTATTTATGTAATTATTTATATTTATTTCTGTATTTCTCTTAATGTATGCAAATCATGGGGTGGGTCTGGACGCCGCTGCTGTAAAGTCATGGGTTAATCTTTCTTCATGCACACATGCCTTGTCCAGCATAGACACTGCCAAACATGAGCTCTGCACCCAATGTACACAGACACTGGGTGCAAGGCAGGTGAAGTGTCTTGCCCAAGAACACAACGACAGTGTGCCCCTGCAGGATTCAAACTGCCGATCCTCCGGTCACAAGATGACTCGCTCTGTGCCACTGTCAATAGACTGAAGCAGAGCTTGTGTTTGGCAGTGTCTATGCTGGACAAGGCATATGAAATCAGTCTGTGTGCATGGAGAAAGATTCACCAATGACCTACAGCAACTGCATCCAGACCCACCCCATGATTTGCATAAAGAGAAATACATAAAAAAATAAAAAAGAATTCAAAAATAAATAAATACATAAATAAATAAATAAACACAACAATAGATATATAAATAAAGAATTACATAAATACATAAATAAATATATATATATATATTAAACAATAAGTATATATATATAAGTATATATATATATTATTGTTTTGGCAGCCACGAATAACATAAATAACAGTTACAAGTGCTGATGCAAAAGCCTTGGTTTCAGGATACACTGAAAATTAAATTTTTAACATTGGCATCTGAAGGGTTAATGATTTATGGTAATATATGAAAGCACTATGTAATTTTTAAGGGAACCACTTCATGAAAATTTTTAAAACTGATTTATTTTCAAATCCGTCAATATTTGGGGATTTTACGGCCGTGTAATCGAAATACACAGAATGTACAAAGCGCTCCCAGTGGTGGCATAACGTTAACAGGGCACCAGGGTTAGTGTTTGAGATGACAAGAATGAAACCCATATTAGACACGGTGAGAACAGGCAAACTCTACAAAGCACCATCTAGTTTGGCAGTCAAACATTCTTCTAGTGCTAAGCACTAGGCCACACATCGTGCCTGTGCATGGCCCCGATCTAAAATTTAAATATTCAGATGGAACTAAAATAAATATATTACATTAAAAAAATAAAATGGCCTTACAATATGTTTTGTTTTTATACAATTGATGTGAGTGTAGATAATAATCTGAAGTAATAATAATAATGCATCGGTTTTATATAGTGCTTTTCTGGACACTCAAAGCTGCTTTACATTGCATTATTCATTCACTCACTTGTGGTAACCTACTATTGCAGCCACAGCTGCCCTGGGGTAGACTGACGGAAGCGAGGCTGCTATCTACTCTATCAGACCACTCGCTCACGCACTACATTCACCGAGGCTTCCTGGTGTTCCCAAAGTACCAGCCAGGCCTTTTCCTACTTCCTACAACAGGCTTATGAATCTCGTCTTTTTAAAAGCGCCACTTAGTATAGGATTATAAAGCGGTTCACAACATCAACTAGTTAGGGCAGCAGGGTGGGGGCTCGCTGGTGGGGGGCTACCGCCCTCTACCAGCTTGCCACATATTACCCTGGCTTTTTAACGCACTTCACAAATAGAGAAAACAATCAAAAACCACTGACAGAACAATCTTAACCAACATTATTACAGTGGAAGCTGGTATGATAGAAATGAGAAACATGATACAATTGAAGATGATACTTTTGAGAATTATACTTTTGAGAATGCTATTATTGACATTGTTATTATGGTGATGATAATATATGTATAATAAATATGTGTGCTAGTAATGTATGTGTATGTATATAAGATAAGATAAAGTGCTTTATTGTCATTGTACAAGTGTACAACAAAATAGTGTTTAGGTGTCAGTCCTGAGTGGCTGAGCCGCGCTGCCACTGTGTGTCAACCTGACCCGCGCGACCTTGGAGGTCGGGGGAACTCTAGTACTCGGAAGAAACCTGGCTGGCTGCCCTCTCTCGCTATCTCCTCTGATCCTCTGAAACGGTGCACCGCCTGCTGGGTTTGTCCCTGTTGCAGAGCGTGGTGTCCTGCACTGTTCAGCTGTTTCCTGTAGATCCTCTTGACGCCTCCACATATATATATGTGTATACATATGTCTGTGTGTGTGTATATATATATATATATATATATATATATATATAATGTGTGTGTGTATATCTAAAACACTATGATTACTTAAACAATAAGTAAATCAATAAATGGTGACCAGAATGGTAATATAAGCAATGATCAAAAAAATAAGAGAAAACTCTAAAACTAAGTAAATACAATCAGAAATCACAAACTTTTCTAAGTCTCATCAGATTTGCAACCTGTGACATGTAAAAGCTTCGAATTATCAATGCTGCTAATCAATAATTGTATTTTGAATATGGGGTAGACTTTCTTGCTTCAGCCTACTCCTTCTGAGTTATTATTTATTTGTATTTTTATTGGATTTGTGTGATGTAAATGTAATGATGTAAATATTGTAAATAATAGCTCAAATAAATCAAATCAAGGAATCAAGCTACCGAGATCTGAGGGGATTGTGCATATCACAGGCAGTGCACTGAACTCTCCTGTTTGTGTCTGTGATAGATCCGCGGGTGCGAGGATGGCTGCTGCTGGACAACTACCTCCCAACCTTCGCTCTCACAGTGGTGTACCTCCTCATTGTGTGGCTGGGACCCAAGTACATGAGGGACAGGCTGCCATACTCCTGCAGGGGTCTGCTACTGGTGTATAATGTGTGTCTGACGCTGCTGTCCCTGCACATGTTCACTGAGGTATGATAATCGAAAATATGCATCTAAACTGCAGCATTCAGACTGAACAGAGCTCTACCATGGCATTGATCACACAGTAAATTGAGGAAGTATTCACACCTCTCTGTAATGGAATTGATCACAAATCTAAACTTTTATGACAAAAACAGCACAACTATGACTGAGAGCAAAAGAACGGGTCTGCATTTGTTTCACTATGAAATTGTAAATACTGTATCTGTTCAAATTCCGTTACATTTCCATTATATTCTTGAATCTAAAATCAATCATATTTACAGTTTGCAATATGTTTATGTGACTTTGGAATTGTTCACAAAGGTTTTTAATAATAATAATAATAATAATGATGATGATGATGATGCATCGGTTTTATATAGCGCTTTTCTGGACACTCAAAGACGCTTTACATTGCACTATTCATTCACTCCATATCTGGTGGTAGTAAGCTACTATTGTAGCCCTAGCTGCCCTGGGGTAGACTGACGGAAGCGAGGCAACCAGTCTGCGCTATCGGCCCCTCCAACCACCACCAACCACTCACTCACTACATTCGCCAGGCTTCCTGGTGTTACCAAACGGTCTCCCATCCAAGTACCGACCAGGCCCTTCCCTACTTAGCTTCCAAGGTCTGACGGGATTGGGCGGTGTGGCGTTTAACCCATCATCTATACTGTGTAGTTTAAGTGTTGGACATTTCACATCTCATCCAAGAAGCTTCGTCGACAGCACTAATTATCTTAGTTTTGTCAGCAGGTTGAGTCTCCGATTGGATATTTTATTGCTTAGTGAGGGCGGAGGAGGCTTCTGTGCACAGGAGACGGGCTGAACTCACATTTATATTTAACAAACGGCTTGTATTTTCACAAATTTCATTTGTTCAAGCTTCCTTTGTTTTTGTCATCAAAGGAATGGTTGGTGACTTTAAGGTGAGGATGGACTGCTGACTTACTTTCTGCACAACATAGGTCACCAACCCTATGCACGCATCCCCAGTAGCCAATGATGCTTTTTCTAAAAAATATTGCACTTGATTTTCTTGAATCTTGAGTATTTGTTGAAACTCTTAACCCCCGCCTTAACCTTCGTGTGATCCTTCAATTTTGCACCCTTTCAAGACCTTAATGTCAAAAAATGTACACTCCAAAAAAGAGCCTTAAAATTACCATACATTCATATTTTTTTCTGCTTCTTTTTACTAAAATCTTTAGGGGCTTTTGGGTCATTTTGATGAGCTGCGGCTCAAAATGACCCGAAAGCCACACAAGGGTTTTAACCGAGCCCATTTTCTCCAGTTCCGCTTTACCTAAATCTAAAAGCTTCTCGACTGGAGAGCAACAGTGTAATGCCTAATTTGAAAGCTAAGGCCTACTAAACTGATCGTAACCGTTTTGTTGCGTTGTCGGCGCGTTTTTGTCACATTTTTGTCATGTGTTTCTGTTGACTTTCATTTTTTTTTTTTTTTGCTTTTTTGTCTTGATTTCGCCAAATTTTGCCGTGTTTTTGCCGCTCTTTTGTTGCAGCTTTGTGGCTTTTTTGTGTTTATTTTATTTTATTTTTTTTGTGTGTTTTCGTCCCTTTTGTGTCACATTTTTGTTACGCTTTCATCCTTGTTTTCAACGCTTTTCTAAAGAAGCTTTTATTTGGGTAATGCCAAACTGGAGAAAACGTGCTCGGTTCAGGTGAGGGTTAAGAGGTTAAAAGCATGATTTTGTCATATAATATGCTTGATAATGTATAATTAAACAGTTTACTTGTCTTCGGGATATTATTTTAACTTGAACAACTTAATGTTCTTGAAGTAGCCCTCGGCTTTTAAAAGGTTGGTTTCTTGGATGAGAAACGAAATGTCCAATATTTAAACTACAGAGTAGGAATGACAGTGTAACAATGGAAAACTCCTGTACAACTGAGAGTTCACACAAATATATCTTTGGAATTGTTTGCAGAACATAATGATAGAAATTAAGTGCCTGTTTTAATGATGATTTAATTGTGCTAAGTGGCATTGCTAATCTGCACATTAGATCATGCACCACCTGTATCTGGATAATATTATTCCTGAATAATCACGTGGCTCTTAACCTGCTGCAGCTTTTTGGCTTTTGTATTAGTTTGTAAATCCTCTTTTTGGCACGGACAAAGTGACAGGATCTATTCGCCACTCAGTATCGACCTTCAACGAATCTGTGTTTTTCCTATTGTATTAATTTTGATAATGTGCATTTGAGCTGACTCGTATCAGTTACACACCCATTAAAATTGTTCATATTTTATTTCATACTATTTATTTTACACTCTTTTATAGATTTACTGTTTAGGCCTTTCTGTTAAATGATCAATTCTTATAGATATGTTGCATTGTATTTAACAATTTATTGTCTCTTTCTTCAGCTTGTTCCTGCAGTGTGGCATGGCCATTATAATTTCTTCTGCCAGAACACCTATAGTGGACCAGAAGTGGACACTAAGGTCAGTCTCTGATTGGGCAATACACAGTTGTGTCTGGTTTGTAGTCTGCTGACCCTCCTGGATCATTCAAAAGCAATTGTTACTGGTATCCAGCAAACAGAAAGATGGAGTTCAATAGACATAAAAAGATCCATGCACTCATCATTAAAAATAGAAATAGAATAATCACACTTGCACCTTGCAACAGTGTACCCAGGCCTAAATTAAGATCTGCATCTTTCTTCTTATTTAGTCATTATTATTCTAATTTTTCCACATTGGCGTCAAAGTGAAATGTCTACCTCTGGTGTCTAAAAAAACTATGACAGCCAACATCTCACTCTCCTGCCTGCACACTTGCAGTCAAATGAGTGTTTCATTCTCCTTGTCTTGTCCACATCCTGCAGAAGGCGCAAACCGACATGTGTTGCTTTTTAATGGTTCTGGCCCCTGAAATACAGGCTTTTTCTATTTCTATTTTTGCAAATGATGAGTACCTGGACTTTATCTGTTTATGTCTATTGAACCTTCTGACTTATTGTTGTTCCAAATTGGTTTTCTCCAATCATCTAGAAACCCCTCCTGTGCTGTGAAGCAACATTGACCCTCAGGAGTAAAATACTTAAATATTGTCTTTCCG
The DNA here is from genome assembly GCA_021464625.1 of Proterorhinus semilunaris. NCBI lineage: Eukaryota > Metazoa > Chordata > Actinopteri > Gobiiformes > Gobiidae > Proterorhinus > Proterorhinus semilunaris. The sequence goes on from CM038357.1 coordinate 17,500,898, forward strand.
TGAATTAGTCAAACATAGTACATTCATAGGACGCCTAAGGATGAAAGTAGAAGAACAGTAGATGTTGTATTATGCTAGTTCCTTCTCAGACTTTTTTCCCTTTGACAATTGATTCTTTAATAGTCAATGGCGAGGAGGTTCTCAATATTTCTAAACTGTCCTTTTTGCAAATCTATGGCTCTGATGTGGCGCTGCCAATACCTGTAAATCGCAGATAAGCTGTAGAGATAGAAGGTCGAATTAATCCCACTTGTGTGTCATGATCAGGACTGTCCTGTGCTGGAGGTAGAACAGAAAAATGTGCAGAGCTTTGCAATTCTGCCATGATTAAAAGTTATCAGGGTGTTCCTGCTGTAAATGGGTGAATCGTCCAATGATGCATCCTGGACTTTGCAAAGGGCTTATCACATTACATCATTGGTATTGGTGTAGTTTAGGACGATTTCTGTGTGTGTGTTTGCCGTTGATAATGAAATGTAACTGTATTTCTTGCAAAATTTGTGAATATTCTTCGAAAGTGAAATCATTTTGATATTGCAATTCAACGAGACTTATTGTAGCCTTACAAAAATGTATACATTCCTTTTATTGGTGATAATTATTGTGACAAAATAACATACCAATAAGCTGATGGGGATAAACTATTGCTTTTTATTAAACTTGCATCAAAGGCACACCACGGTAAAGTCCAGATTCTATGTTGCTACGTCACAAGATAAACTTATCTGCAGTAAAACCCTGATAAATAATTAGACATGCCTACTATGTATATCAAATATGCCTCAAATAATTATGATAGCCGAACAGTCATTTAGCCATTTTTGCACTGACTTGTGTGCTGTTGAAGTAAAACATTTCAAAGGGGACAGATGATATTGAAACCTAATGTTTGGCTACCTGTATGTATACCTATAACTTTGCTTTCTAACTACATCTGCATTGTTCCTGTCAAATAAATACACATGCAGCGGAGAGTCTAGTGGTTGAGACTTCTGCACATTTGGCAGAACACTGTTCTGTCCTCGGTGAAGTGGGTCAAGTCCCGACAATTTGCTGACCGTCAGTTCCCGTTCTTCACCCCTTTTCACCCTGCGTTTTCCTGCCCATTGAGGGCAACGCGGCCAAAAGACTAAAACAAATACATAGATAAAGCCAAGCAAAGCAGAAAAAGCTCAGTGGAGGCGAGCTGCCCATCTCTCACAGCAAAGGGATGAATCGGGTCTGAGGAGGACATTATAGATGCATGTTCTTTTTTTCTTTTTTTTTATCAATACAATGACACATTTATTGGGTGAAATGTAAGGCTTTAAAATACATGAACTTGGAACTGCCATCGCTTCAGCCCGTGACACTGTATGGCTGGATTCCCCCATTTCTAATGTTTTGGCACCTGTGTTTTCTGTTCCAGGTGATAAGGACCCTCTGGTGGTATTACTTTTCAAAGCTCATTGAGTTCATGGACACATTTTTCTTTATTCTTAAAAAGAACAATCACCAGATAACATTTCTCCACATCTACCATCATGCCACCATGTTCAACATCTGGTGGTTCGTCATGAACTGGGTCCCCTGTGGTCACTGTAAGTGCTTATTTGCAACAATTTATTCCGTAACCTTTTAACGCCAAAGTGAGTTAAATAATTCAGGCCCTAGAAAACCGTTTTTAGGCTCAAGCGTTACAGTACACAAAGTAATGCGTACTGACCAGAAGTCTGACACTAATAACGCGTTACTCTTACTTGCATAAAACATGCAACTTGCATTTTCACACTGTATTTGTGCCTCTGATTGAGTGGAATGTACTGAGCAGGAAGTATTTGTACTGCTGCTGTGTGGAAAATGCGTAAGAATCTCAATAAGTTTGTGCTAAGTGCCAAATTGTGATGGACAATGTGTAAGAGAGCACCTCCAAACGGTGACTCTTTCCAATGAGCTGAATAATCGGATGTGATGCATTTATATTCAGAAATCGGATAATCCAAAACTCCGGGTTCTACATGTGCCAGAGCAGATATGTTTTTGTATCTCTCCACCCCTCTGTTCAATCAGAACCACCTAGAGATGACTGCGCCTCCATATTTGGACATCGCGCCCTAGTGTTTCATGGCATCAGCCCCTCGTGCTCGATAGTCCAGTTGAACAGCACAGGTTTAATAACTCAAAGGTCTAGGGTTCAAATCCAGTGAAGTGCTTATTATTTTCTTTAGTAATTGTGGTCTCAGCAAATTAAAACACGAATATCACAACTTAATCAAAAAGTGCGGGTGAGGAGAATAGACAATGTAGTCAATTATCAGAGCTGGGACTCTAACTCACAACTGTGGGGATGTAGCAATGTTCTGCCTCGTGGCCTGGGACCTAACAGTTTCCGTTCACCAATGCTGTGCAATATAACCATTTCTTTAATTGGTGTATGTGTGATTAATTGTAGTTTTCTCATTTGTTTGCCCACAGCCTTCTTTGGTGCTATGCTTAACAGCTTTATCCATGTTGTGATGTATTCCTACTATGGCCTGTCCTCCATTCCAGCCATGAGGCCATATCTGTGGTGGAAGAAATACCTCACGCAGTTGCAACTAGTAAGTTGTGTAGTGGCTTTTAACAATCTAAGGAATCAAAAGTAGAGGAAAGGCCATTATTTGTTGGTAGAATAAACTTATTACCTGGTTTATGGTTATTTTATCTCTGTAATTACCAGTTTATCCAAATGTAACAGAGACTCACCCAAAGTCCAGTGTGTTTAGTCAGTACCAATTAACTAAGATGTTTTCCCCCTCTTTTGTATACAAAGTTCTGCGTTTTGTCGGTAACTGGTTCACTGGTTGCCAGGTGAAAGGACTTTCCTACCTAAAAAAGAGTAGACTCAATCAATCAATCAATCAATCAAAGTTTATTTCTATAGCACTTTACAACAACACATTGGCAGACCAAAGTGCTTTACATAAAAACACAGAGAAAAAAACATTCAGCATATAGAGTCAACATTTGAGTTTTTGTTTGGATATTTCTTTCAAATACAGTGAAGAGACAGAGTATATGCTGCTGCCCAGTGTTAAGTATTTAACTGATTAATGCAATGTATTAATTTCATCTATTTAGGACAATCTAAGCTTTTGTGTTGTTGCAGTTGCTCAGCAGAACGGATGTTTTCTCCGTCCATCGGAGATATTTTGAGCTGTAGATCGATATTGTCCTATACATGCCCCAGTCACCTTCTCATGCCGTGTGCACTCATGTTTCCTGCACAGATACAGTTCTTCCTCACCGTGTCCCACTCCACCTGTGCGGTTTTATGGCCCTGTGGATTCCCAATAGGATGGACAGGCTTTCAAATCAGCTACATGTTTACGCTCATTATCCTGTTCGCTAACTTTTACTTCCAGGTAAGTCGCTGTAGATTTAATTAAAAACAAAAAACCAACAACTAAATAACATAATCTCTCACTCTTTCTCTTTACCTGTCCTAACTGTACCTGTGAATTAATTGTTGCTAATGAATCAGGCCGAGATTTTAAACGGGCTATGATAAAAGATGCTTTAGGGTCCAGTGTAAAGTTTCAGTATTTCAGAAAATATTTCAGACAATTTTAACCAAATCGATGTAATGTTGAATCTTCCTAAAATGAAAGTACATGAACTAATCTTTAAATGTATTACACACTGTTATGTTGATTCTGTAAGCAATTGATAAGTTGTTATAATAACATTCTGTTTATCTTGTTTTTCCTTAGACTTACAAGAAGATTAAAGCCTCTTCCAAGGAGCTCCAGAACGGCTCCTGTGACACTAAAAAATATGCAAATGGCACTGAAAACCAGCACAAGAAACTCAGAGTGGATTGATTTTGGTTTTAGTCTTACACATCTGAGCATGTTAGAAACTCTAGTACCTGTAGTTAAAAAATATAACATTTTAGGATCTTTAATCTGAGTTAATATTCACAAAACTTCATGCGAGCTATGCACAATTAAAAATACAACATTATTTACCTCTGAAACACAGCAATGAACTATGCCAAGGCGAATTCAGAAAAAGTCCAAAGATGAATGTGCGTTGGCATAATATGTTTACCACATATGTAACCAAGGAGCTGTGACAATTAGACGGGCCCACGTGCTGTGGTGTGTCCGTCTGATGATGGACTTCACTCGCTCCTTGCTGCACTGTTGCACAATAATAGCCCTGTGTTGTAACATGATGCAATATGTTGAATAAAACAAAGCAATGAACAATATGGCTGTACATAAGCCACATAAATTGTAGCTGCTGCTTACTTTCTTAGCATTTTTTATTAGATATGCAAGCAATATACCAACCATTATGTAGTGTTTAGATCAAGAACATTTGGAAGTTATTCTCCAACATATTGACAAACCCCTTAAACTACACTAAAATATATACTTTTACTAAATATGATTACGGCTGATTTTAATGTCATAAATCTTACATTATACTGATATTCCATGAACTTTTTTTGTGCAATCCGGTTTCATCGTCAATTATATATTAAAATGTAACTTTAACCAGTACGCTACACATGATGTAAACATCGTGGTTCACTGGTTGGACTGATGGAAACAGCCCAGTGTGCAGAGTGCAGTACTATGACATGTACAAGTTGAAAGACGTGTGCAATGGGCCTGTGTGCAATGTAGGTCTAGATGTAGCTTCTTGTAAGATACTATTGCCAAAAGAATGTGTATATTTTCTGGACTTCGCTGTTAAACAAATATCAAATGTATTGATACAATCCCATCTCATTCATACAATCCTATCCCAACCCTTTTGGTGTATCCCAGAAAAATGCACTACAGCTGATGGCCTTGTGCCTCTGCAAATACTATTCACTGAACTAAGACAAAAAATAGTAACTATTAATCACTATGCAGAGGTCACTAAGCACTTCTGCTGAAAAAAGGTAAAAAGCACAAGTACCAGCCTGGTCTCCGCCGTTTATTTGCTAAATGAAAGTGCACCATTCAATAGAAATGGTAAAGTAACATTCATTATTAAAAATAAAGAAACGCTAATTAATTTTAGCTTTGACCACATGGTATTTTCTGAAATCAGAAAAATACAAGTAGCTTCCATCTGTAAATCTTATACACTGCAGCAAGAGCATTGACAGGTGGTGAATCAACTTTTGATATCATTGGTGAAAGCTTGGGGTTAGAGTGGCTGGTTTGAGAAAGCTGTGTAACTCTTGACTCGTGCAAAGAAAAAGGGTGAGTACATCCGGTCCAAGTCGAACGACGTCACGACGGTTTCCCCGGTCACTCTGGAAATAAATAAAACAAGTTTAAAATCCCATATGCACATTGAAAAGTCTTTTTTAAAACCTTGTTTCCCTTTCACCTGTATGTGATGTGGCAGGAGTGGTGAACCCACATCAGCTTATTGGAACACTGGCGCCCCCCAGAGGACAGCTGTAAACCCACATGGAAGCTGTGCTCAGTGTCTGGCAATGTATTCCGTCTGAACCGATTCCTTGAAAACTCAGACATTTTCTGAAACATAGCACAATTTACATCTTATTTATTGACATCTTTTACAGTTATATATATGGAGGCAATTGCATGCTTTTCCCTGAAAATTCACCTCATCTTTTTTCTTTGTAAGAACCACAAATACTTTGGTTTGATTGTCTGTCTCCTGTGACAGACGGAAATGGCCAAGCAAGATGGCATCCAATCTGCTAAATAAAAATAATGAAGCAAGGTGTTCGTAGGTTTGCAGTGTATTCAAGTTCATAATTGTTTCTGACAAGCACACCTCGTGTTCTTAGATCTTAGGTGAGGAACAATGGTGAGTGGGTCCTCTGGGGTGGTCAGCATTATGACTTGACCATCAGGGAAGAACCGCAAGTACCTGTAACACCAAGTGTTCTTTAAAAATTATCTCTACTGAATTTGACAACAAATACATGAATTACCTGTAGTACTCCACTTGTTGCCACGGTCTGTAAAACCCATCCAATGACTCCTCTCCTTGGCGAATATATGATGTTTTGCTGATATAGATCCCTAAAAAACAAATAAATGCATTGGATAAAAGCGATTTGAAATGTGTTTTTGCTCTTGGATCTTCTTTAGACTTGCCGTCATAACGAACACGTGGTTTCTGAAGAAACATCTCTCGCCATGATGTATAGGGTTTGGAGAGTTTAGAGCAACTCTTTCCCCACACTCTCAAACAAGCAGAGCGCCAGATTTCAGGGTCTCTACAAAGTCAAAGATTTGGACTTCAATTGTTTAAAAAACAATGTAATTCAATGCTTGTGGAGTTATCAAAGTGAGTCAACCTTGCACAGATATAAAATCCACGACAAACCAAAGACAGCTGCTCAAGAGCTCGCATGTCCAGTTCACTGGACACAACCCAGCGAAATATGTACATGAGGATCTCTCTAGGCACAACTACGAAATAAAACAAATCTCTCTTCAGAATGCCAGTATGCTGATTTGTGGTGATGCTACATTTTACAGACTATACCTGAGATGTGTGTCTGAGTCATCTCCAGCTCAGGATTGCACAACTTTGGATAAGAGCTTTCCAGGGTGAGTTGCTGCTCAAAATATGACAGCAAATCTTCAATGTCACCGTCAGCGTCTCTTTCCCCCAAACTGCAACGAAATATGACAAGCATTCACATACTTGTCACACCCATATGCAAAACAAGTAGTTTTAGTGGATACCATCTATATCAGACTAACATCTTATCTGCATCAGTAGAGCGGCTGTAGTTGATTTTAGACTCAATGTCAGGTACAAGTTGCAGCGCCATCCGATAGTATTTGATAGCTGAAATAAACAAAAAAGCTTTTCCATACATAGATAATAAATAGAACAAACATAAACAACTTTATTATACCTTCATAGACTGCTCCACTCTGTTCCTCATGAACAGCTCTTAAGAACAGCTCTGTGGCCTGAGGACAAGGGGCCCCACTGAAGTTACTCAAAAGCATTATATTACAGACTTAGAGGGTAATTTATCAACGCAGGTGCTAAATAGTGGATACAAGATGAAAAATTAAAAATTAGCCATTGTGCTGGCAAGTTGCACTTAATTTACAATGACCTGTATTACATAATTATGACCCCAAATCTGGTATGTAAATAAGTCAAAGCTGCGCGAGTAAAAAATGCATAAATGACTTTGTTGTTGATCCACTTTTGCAAACACTATTTGCTTTGCACATGAGCAAACACTTGGTAAATGACCCCCACAGACTGCTTTCTGAAACAGAAAATGTCAAAACTGGATGTATAATAATAACTTACCTTTTCCTCCAACACCATTTCTTGGGTCATTTTCTGTTCTTTACTTTGCTGCTGTTTGCCCCTCGCCTCAGAGCTTGGTTTGAGTTCCGACATCCACTGAACTCGGAATGCATTAAGCTCCCCCTGAACAAAACAAGCAATTATGATATCAAATTATCCTTCAATCACACCTTTAAAAAAAAGTTATGTTGTGGGAGCTTCAACACAAAAATGTGCATGTAAATTTAGAAAGCTATAACTCAATGAAGGTTTAAACTTTTTATTTTATTTTGAAGGTCTGACCCTCCTCTTCTCATACAGTACATAAACAAAAACATATTTTTTTCATATTTGTAACCCTTTAATTGCAACTCTCTGTCACAAAGTCACTATAGTCCATGGTCCAAAAAAATGACACATTTCTGGTCTGGCTGGTGCCGCCAGATGTCTGTGAAAGATGACCTGAAGCATTTGTTTCCAAGTTAAAATGTGTTTGGGTAGTGGGAGTTTTAGTAAAACTTGCGTTGTAGGAGCTTCAATACAAAAAATGCGCTTGAAACTTTAGAAAGGTATGAAAAAAAAAATAAGATTGATATTCTTTTCAACTTTTTGGGTCAGAAAGTTGGCAATTAGAGGGTTAAATGTAATCTCTTTTGTTTATGTATGACAAGTGGTTCGGACCTTCAAAATACAAACAAGTTTCAAAAATATCAATCCTTCATTCGTTTTCTAAAGTTACAAACACATTTTTGTGTCAAAGTAGGGCTGGGCGATATATCGATATAGTTTTTAATGAGATATGGAATTAGACCATATCGCCTATATCGGGATATTTCAAATTCAGATAAGTTAACAAAAAGTTATCTTAAACTGAGCACTTTATTTTGTGAACTCTTTAGATATAAATGCTGCCCTATTTTATTTTATTGGCTATTTTTTATTAAGACATTTGTTTACCTTACGGAGCTTTGTTATACAGTGTTTATGTTGTTACATTTTATAGTTTTCAATAGAAGTACTCGTATTTGACTTTGACTTAACATATAATTTTAGAGCTCTCACTTTGCGGAAAAAATATCGGGATATATATTGTAAATGACCATTAAGTATTTTTGCTTTTATTTTATTTTGGCGTTTGCCATCAGCTACGGTTAACTTCCTGTTTAAGATTCAGGGATTTTATTTTGAAAGTAGGAAAATAGTTCTAACGTGTTCGCGCGAGCTAACTTGGCAACAGAAAAAACGGGCAAAAGAAAAGTTACGACAGAGCAAATGAAAATGCATTTAATAATTAGCTACCCCTTTGTAGAGGAACAAGGTACGTTTACAATGAAACATAGGTACATGTTTTAAATGTTTGTGTTAATAATTGTCGATTTAAAGGCCAAAGCTAAGGTTAAATTTAAATGAAAGGTTGTAAGAGTATGGAAATTAGCTCATACGCTGTTTTATTGTGTGTTCCCAGCTCTTACGGTGAATTTGCGGGTTTACTGCCATTAAACCTAAAAACCATCAGTAAAGTGTCATCCTTCATGCGGGGGGGTATGCTACAGTAAGAGCTTGCCCCTAGGAAGAGTGAGACCTTGTCGCCCGGGAAAAACACAAGCAACCGAGCCCTGCGAAGACCGGGCTTCACCCCATGTGCTACAACGAGCTACCAGCGGTCTCAAGGAACGGCACGGCGCGGAGCAGCACGTTGCAGCAACGGTTTAAGGCTACGGTGACAAGCGATTGCTCTGAACATGGCAAATATAAAAGAACAGATAAATGATAAGGATCAACTTGAGGAGTTGCAATCTGAAATGGATGAAACAGCTGTTGAAGCGGTACCAAGGCGGTCAGAACGGCATAGTGTGCCCACAGAGAAAATGCTTCAATACCAAAATGATGAACAGTCAAAAAGAGAGAAAAAATTATTAACCATTTATGAACATTGGAAAGGTGTGGTAAGAGTCTACAGAGAAGACTTAAAAAGTGATATATCAGATTCACGGTTAGCAGAAATGGCCGATGATATTGAAAAGACAGTATATGACATGACAAAGGCATACAGTGAACTAAGAGAGCGTAATGCGCCGTCCCATGTCATAAGGCGCAAAATGGACTCTTGCGAATCAGTGACTAAGGACATTATGAAAATAATTTCTGAGCGTTTAGCAGCCATAGATGAGTATGATGCAGATAGAGAAAAGCAGCGCCTCCATAAGCTCTTAGCCTATGAACATGCCAAGTCCATATTTGGCACTGCGTCACAGTCAAGTTACCACTCTGAAGCAAGTATCGCTGCCAAAAGAATCGATGCAGCCGCAGAATTTGCTGCAAAAGAAGCTCAGTATAAAATCACAGAAGAGCAAATTAAACAAAAGGAAAAAATAAGAGAAATGGAAGAGAAACACAGGAAGGAATTAGATGCACAAAAGTCTGAATTAGAGCGTTTACAAGCAGAAAAGGAAAGGCAAGCTGCACGTGCAAAGTTAGAGATTTACGACAAGGAATTCAGAGTTGATATGGACGGTCAGTTAATGGTACATAACAATGGGACCTCTCCTGTCAACCAAAGCTTCGCACAACCGGCGCCAGCGCTCTCTACAGACTCATATCATCCACTCCTGCAACAGTATGCATCCATCCCTGTCAGCAATCCTGTACAACAACTATACTCTCAATATGTCCCTCCATCGCCTCCTACAGACATTTCCCAGCTGGCTAAAGCTATCCAAGACAGCATAGCTGTAAACAGAATCCCAGTGCCAGTGCCCATTGTGTTTAGCGGAGATCCCATCACCTACATAGAATGGAAGGCTTCCTTCAGCTCATTGGTAGACTGCAAAGGTATATCTCCTGCTGAGAAACTGCACTTGTTAAAACGGTATATCACTGGTCCAACACTTAAATGTCTTGAAGGCACATTTTATCGCAGTGATGAAGACGCTTACAAAGATGCATGGAAAAGGCTTGACCAACGCTATGGTCAGCCTTTTGTTGTTCAAAAGGCATTCAGAGACAAATTGTCAAAGTGGCCTAAAATCCACTTCAAGGATGCAGAAGGTTTACGGACATTTTCGGATTTTCTCACGGCCTGTCTCCAAGCAACACCACACGTAAAGGGCTTAGAGATACTAAGTGACTGTGAGGAGAACCAGAAGTTATTACAAAAGATTCCAGAATGGCTTGCAACACGTTGGAATCGTCGAGTCACAGTGGCTCTCATGGAAGGTAAAGATTTCCCCTCCTTCAAGGATTTTGCGGAGTTTGTAGCACTAGAGGCGGAAATTGCATGTAATCCTGTGACTTCTTCATACGCACTCCATTCATGCAGCTCATCCCTGGAAAAAAGGCACACAAAGGAAATTAAACCAAACAGATCTGCAACACAAGTCTTTACAACGCAAGCTTCAGTACATGCGGATAAAGCAAAGTCAAATGACACAAAGTTAAAGGCACCGTGCATGTTCTGCAAAGATGAAAAACATCAGTTGTCAAAATGTTCAAGCTTCTCAGAGAAGTCACTTGACGACAAACGGACATTTGTAAAGGACAATAAATTGTGCTACGGGTGCTTAAAGGTGGGTCACAGTGCCAAGGACTGTCGTCATCGCCACACATGTGACACTTGCAAAGGACGTCACCCCACTTGTTTGCACAATGAGAATCACAAAACAAATGAAAGACCTCAGAGCTCCACAAACGTCACTCCAAGCACAGAGAATGATACTACTGCAGCCACAGCTCTAAACGTCACAAAGGTGGGTCAATCAGGTAGTACCTCCATGATTGTTCCTGTGTGGGTTTCCACTGCCCAGAGTCCGTCTAAAGAGCAGTTAGTGTACGCTTTATTAGACACACAAAGTGACAACACATTTGTCAGTGAAGAAGTAACTAACCATTTACAAGCAGACTCCCATCCGGTGAAGCTAAAACTAACCACAATGCTTGGCGTTCACATGATTGTCAAAAGTCAGAGAGTATCAGGGCTACGTGTGAGAGGTTATAACTCCGATGTTCAAATTGACCTACCGCCCTCTTACACAAAGGACTATATCCCATTTAACTATGACAACATACCCACAAGCGAAACGGCAAAGCAATGGCCCCATCTGTCAGAGATAGTTGATAAGGTACCTCCTCTCCTGAGCTGTGATGTTGGACTACTCATTGGATTTAATTGTCCCAGGACTCTAGCTCCAAAACAGGTGCTACTCGGAAAAAACAATGAGCCATTTGCAATACAGACAGATCTAGGGTGGAGTATTGTTGGTGGTGCCACAACGGAGTCAAATGCAACTGAAACAAGTCTCTGCCACAGAGTTACGGTAAGAGAACTACCTCCCATAACACCTATGGACGTGATCAATGTTCTTGAGTCAGATTTTAAGGACGCAAAGGCAAGCGATAAAACCGTCTCACAAGAGGATCTCATTTTTCTGGACAAACTCAAGGAAGGAATAAAGAAAAACGAACAAGGACACTGTGAGATGCCTCTTCCATTCAAACAAAGACCACACTTACCAGACAACAGAAGGCTTGCAGAAATCAGACTTGAACACTTAAAGCGAAGGTTCAACAAAGACGAGAAGTACAAAAAGGACTATGTTGCATACATGAATGACATAATTGAAAGAGAGGACGTCGAAGAAGTACACAATGAAGGAACACAAGGTGAGCAGTGGTACATCCCCCACCATGGGATTTATCACCCCAAAAAGCCCACAAAACTGCGTGTCGTATTCGACTGTTCAGCCAAACACAAGGGAACAAGTCTTAATGATCATCTCCTCCAAGGGCCGGATTTGATAAACAATTTGACAGGTGTTCTCCTAAGATTCAGGCAACATCCTATCGCTTTAATGTGCGATATAGAAAAGATGTTCCATCAGTTTCATGTTGATAAAAGGGACAGGACCTATCTACGTTTCCTCTGGTGGAAAAACG